>CM039626.1:31414671-32805671 GCA_022457165.1 Juglans mandshurica
ATCTTAAAATAGTATTAATATTAAAAAATAATATTCTAATAATATTTTATTATCTCAGCTTAACTCAATTCAACTCACTTCAATATCCAAACTCACCCTTATGGATTCAATTACAAAAACATTTCTGTCTATCATCAGCGCTATAGATTCGTTATTATTGTAACTATTACTAATTTTGTTTAAGAGCTTATTTGGATAGTATGAGATGAGATGGTTTTAGATGAGTTGAATAAAATATTGTTAGAGTATTATATTTTAATATTATTATTATTTTAAAATTTAAAAAAATTAAATTATTTATCATATTTTACGTAAAAATTTTAAAAAAATTATAATAATAAAATGAGATAAAAACATTACTAAATAATGATTAGGAAGAAATTACCAACTTTTGTGAACGATACGTACCGAAGCTCCATCCCGCCTACTCGTCGTTATCGGATTTCTTGATAACCACGACTTTTTAATAATTTATTTTAAAATTTATTTTTTAAATTAAACTAAATTATATAAACATTTTCTTTCTAAAAATCAATATAATATTTTTTTTAGAAATTTATATCTGAAGAACCTTATGAGTGTATTAGATATTTAATTGAGATACAGTCTGAAATGACAAGTAAATTATGAGAAATATTTAAAATTAGAGTCTCACCATAATTTTACTATCTATATATTTCTTTAGAAACCATACTATCTATATTGATCATAATGCATTGATATATGATATTGTTAAAAATAAACGGAATACTTTTTTTACCATTTGAAGTTAATAAAATGAGAGTTTTTTTTATTAATCATTTCTATATATCACACATTATATTTATTTGTTTTTAAATTAATTAAATTATTTTACTCATCATTTATATGTTATAAGTGAAAAAAAATTAAAAAATTACGTGTGGTATATGATAGGAAAATGATGTGGAAAATTTTTCAATATAAAAAGTGAAAAAAATGTGGATATGGTACCTGGGACCTAATTCCAGCGTGTCGCTAATCACCATTCTCCTACCCGCCCACAGTTTTCTGCGTATTTTATTCGTAAGCCTTTCTCTCCTCCCTCTCTCTCTCTCTCTCTCTAACCCTCGTTTATCCTTTCTGGGTCTGGTCCATTTTATCGTCGATATATTTTCTCTATATTCTTGTTTTCTTGGGGGCATACTGGTAGTGAATCATAAGTCTTCTCGGTTCTTTTGCTTCCATTCGCTCATTCATTCTGTGATTCATCAGATCTCAACAACTTTTTCTTTTGGTTTACTTTCACATGGTTTTTTGAAATTCTTACGCGATTCGATCATCTGGATTCAATAATGGATGAGAATGTTTCAAAAAGTGGTTTTTCCATTGAATTCTGAATACTGGGTTATCGTTTCTTTGTAAATTTTTTTTACGTTTGGAAAGAGATTAACCCGAATTTGTCTCCAATTAACTGGTGTTGTGAATAATATTTCTAGATTCCTTGAAAAAGTGACCAGATTTGAGTTTTTGGGTCCTCTCAGAATGGTCACAGTTAATATTGGAACGCTCCATTATGTTTTGGACCATATATATGGTGCATTAATGTACAGAACAAAGATAAGCCCACCATTCTTCTCCAGAGGATGGGGCGGCACAAAGCTTGACTTGTTGGAGAGAATGATCAAACAGTTGTTCCCGGAGGTGGAAGGCGAGAATTGGCCTCCCATTTTGGTGAAACCCATTTGGAAAACGGTTTGGGAGACCAAGACTGCTCGTTTGCGAGAAGGAGTATTTAGGACCCCTTGTGATGAGCAGTTACTTAGTGCATTGCCTCCCGAGTGCCACAATGCTAGGGTTGCTTTCCTTGCGCCGAAATTCGTTCCACCACAGAAAATGGCTTGCGTGGTTCATCTCGCAGGTAACTGGGAATCTTGGATGTATTTGCTTGTCATTCTTATCTCGTCGAGATTGAATGTTAGGTTAGTTTTACGGTGTTGGTACAGATTTAGCTATTTAGTTTCTGATTTGCCACAAAGAATTTAATAGTTGTAATATCATTAATTGTTTGACTGCGTATGATTCATAATTTCATGGTAGGATTTTCGGTTCAATATTTGAGTTTACATTGTTTTACTAGATAATTCATCTGGTATTTGTTTGTCTCTTGATCATTTCCCTAAACAAAAAATAATTTATCCTTTTATTTAATAAGCGCAGCCTAAACTAAAAATTACTTTGACTATGAGCGTTCTAAACTTTGTGGCCTGAACCGTTGATAGCTGCTTTAGATCGATTGCATTTCTTTAATATGTTTTCAATTCCTACCAAAGGATTTTTAAAGAGAAAAACCCAAGTCTATTTGAAGTAAAAAAAAAAAGGGGAGGGGGGATTAGTTGACTTTCTTTGTTTCATTAGCTACGCTTTAAGGTTAGTTGGATAGGTTGGATTGGCAATCAATAGCTGGGAATTTAGAGTTTTGAAATACTTTTCCCCCTATTTTAAAAAATAAAAATCACTGTTTTGGTTTCCTTTCTAACTAGTTTCCTCTGTAACTCTGTTGGGCAGAGGGCAGGGATCATCCAACATGAAATTTCCTCGATGAATTTTAAGGATAAACTGGTAACTACACACAGGAAACAGTAATTAAATTAGTTTCATTTTCTTTAGGAGGTTGAATGTATGATATTGCTACGGATTTACTCATTTCCTTCAAATGTCATGTTAGAACATATTTTGCATTCAGATTAAGTATGAGTTTTTGCCCCTTGGCAGTTTGAAAGGAGTGTAGTTATTTACTTTGTTTTTGAATTTTTTTTTATGTCGTAATTAGTCCTGTTAATACTAAAAGGAAAAGAAAATCTTTTTTCATTCAAGCATATGTATTCCATCATGGTTGTGAAAGATCCTGTGATACATTAATTACAGACAGATATATCATATCTACATTTTGTATTACTTGAGAGATTGTTGTGACACCAAAATTCGTTCTAGAAATATTATTGTTTGAAAAAGTCTAAACACAGGTGCAAGTGGTGAAGACCTCGCGCATGACCTCCATTGTGTTGAATATAACAGTTTGTTTGGTGTTGAGCTGAAACGGTGCGCGTTGGAAAGAAACAAATTTCCCCAAGTTCAGTTCCGCCTCATTCCCTCCTTCGAGGCCAACCCTAAGCCCCCTTCTCATATGATATCGATCTTGGGTTTGGACAAAATCACCAGTTTAGGCTTTTCTTGGCGTCCAAGGAGGAAGAAGAAGAGAAAGTCGTATACTTGTACATAATTTTTCCCCTTTTTAATGGCTTTTGGGTTTTATTTTTTTGAGATCTGAATCTCCTTTACTGGAGAGGGGTTCTTAATGTTGCTGTTGCTTTCGCCATGTTATCCGTCTGAAAATAGAGGTTGAAATTGAAAGAGAATGATGCAAAGCTTCAGCATCCCAGTGTCATTTACCCTACTCTACCTTTAAATTCTCTGTTCTTTTAAATTTCTTTGTTTTGGTGGTGACCATAATTCAGTTCTTGGCTCTCATCTGGGTTCACCTTCCTTAGTGATAGTGATGGGTGTCTCTGCCTTTGAGATCTCAAATCTCTCTCTCTGTGGTCAGATGGAGATTCCATTCAACCATTGCAGCTTGAGCTTTGTGTGGAAGATGGATCATGGATATCAAAAATTAATAAATAAAAAGGTGATATTCCCTGTAGAAGATGGATCAACGTGGGAGAGAGACTCTTTGGATGCAGAAATGGGCTACCATGGTAGATGCCCCCTTAACTCCTTTGTATTTTGTACAAATGAGTTTTGCAGCTATTGAGTCTCGTTTTGAGAGGGATTTGACTTTCAAGCATTTTTTGAGAGATCTCTACTCTCAAGACTTGGAAACCCTATTCCAATGGAAAAAGTTCTGCAACAAACGAAAAGTCTGGAGTTTTCCCTTTCTTCTTCCTCCGTCCATCCATCCTCTCTCTATCTTTTTTTTTAATAAAATAAATACTGACATGTCAGCGTGGTGCACATACAGGCGCAATTTCTGCCTGTATGTAGCAGAACTCTTATTGTTTTCTTGTTTGTGATACTTCCCATAATAATTTATTAATATTTGTGTAACTTTCAGGTATACCATTGGTGAAACCTCCTCCCAGTGGTCTATTTGAAATTTGGTACTTAGCTATCTGGACTACCACTTGGAGCCTCTTTTTGCAGGTACTGGAGACCATACCTTTGAGCGGAGATTGCGCCTTGGTGGACCGTTGCTGAAGAAAAACATTGCAACCATGGTGCTTGAGAGGTAAAAGCCAATTCTGCATACAGTCAACTAATCCTAGAAATTGAAAGACATGTCATTTTTTTATTAATTCATTTAAATATGAGCTTTTGATTCCTGAAGCATATGTATTACAGCCCTTTCTATGGACAAAGACGTCCCACGCTGCAGTATGGTGCAAAACTTTTGTGCGTTAGTGACCTGCTTTTATTAGGAAGAGCAACCATTGAAGAGGCCCGTAGTCTCTTATATTGGTTAGACTCTGAGGCAGGGTTTGGCAAGATGGGTATTTGTGGACTCAGTATGGGTAAGACTGAAATGGAATCCCTTGCTAGAGATTAAAGCTAACTGGATGTGATTTACTATGAGGTTCTATCTTCTGTGCGTTAGATTTTTCTTTTTGAAATTTGAATTAGATGGCTTTTAACAAACAAATATGTTCAGTGGGAAAAATATCAGAAATTTCCACCCTTAACATAAGTCTCATTTTGCTCAAACTTTGATTTTTATGGAATCCAGGAGGAGTGCATGCTGCAATGGTTGGATCACTTCACCCTACACCTGTTGCAACCCTTCCTTTTCTCTCACCACATTCTGCTGTTGTGGCATTCTGTGAAGGAATATTAAAGCATGGCACTGCATGGGAGGCTCTGAGAGAGGATCTTGCTGCGCACAAGGCTGCAATGACTCTCGAGGAGGTGAGAGAACGAATGCGAAATGTACTGTCTCTCACAGATGTCACACGCTTTCCAATTCCCAAAAATCCTGATGCTGTAATATTTGTTGCTGCCACAGTAAGTACCAGATCTCAGTATCGCCTTCCGAAGACTTGATTTAGGAGAATTTATCAGCATTATATTATTATCTTTTCTATGCCTATTTGTTTTAACTTATTTTTATAGTTGTGGTTTCTTTCCCTAGTTATGGTCAACAAGGAGTTGGTAGTCACCCCCCTTATTAGTATTATTTTCTTGATTTTGCTTTGCTAACTCTGTTCTTAAACTGCAATCACGCTTCAGGATGATGGGTATATCCCAAAACACTCAGTGCTAGAGCTTCAAAAAGCTTGGACAGGTTCAGAAGTGAGATGGGTCACTGGTGGGCATGTCTCGTCCTTCCTTCTTCATAATGATGAGTTCCGAAAGGCAATCGTTGATGGGCTTAACAGATTAGAATGGAAGGAGTCCCCATCATGACAGTGGCATTGCATGGAAGAAGAGACTGCATTTATTCTCTTGGTAATAATCTTCTTCTCCTCATTGAACCTATAAAATGAATCATAGCTGATTCCTGTGAACAACCCCCCAAATGATAGAGTTGGGTTGTTTTGTGGATTACCATTTATTTCATTATGTACTATCATCTGACAAACATCACTAGTTTTAGGAAAAATGTGAGTGACTATTGAAATTAAGGAAAAAAAAAATGTGACCAGTGAAAGTTCTTTTCGATTTTGGTTTGGTAGAGTGTGGATGTGTGATGTTGGCAGCGTTAGGTGCCGGACCAGGAGATTTAATTGATGAAGTGTTCAGTTTCCTTGTGCGCACATGAACGCATTGAGAGAGAGTGAGGTTTCCAATATTTAGGCATTATTTGGTGGTGGCATGAAAACAGAAATTTCTTGTTACCTTTAATCGCATCGATCCTTTCATCTCATTTTTTCTTTGGAAAGTTTTGGAAGGTAGAAACTTGAGATACGGTAAGTTCTGTTCAGAAAAGAAAATAATATGTTCACCGTAGAAGTCGTCTCCTTGGCTGGCAGCTCCGGTTGTCTCTGAGACAAGCAAATTTATTTTGAGTAATATTACATACAGTCGTAGAGTGCGTAAATACCGTACAGTCACTTTAAAAAAAAGTGGAGTCTACTACTAAAAAATTAATTTCTTTTCATGTGAGTCTTGTATTTATTCACTTTTTTCAAAGTGATTGTACGACGCTTGCATTCTCACGACTGCAACTATAATTTCTCATTTATTTTTTATACGTAGTTATTGCATCTTCATTGACATTGTATTTAGCACAAAGACGGTGAATACAATTGCAAAACGGCATTCGTCAAATCCACCATCGTTGCTTTGCCTCATTGAGAACGGCCTGTCGTTTTGGAACGAAAGGAATGTCGTCTAAGTAGTAAACATCAAAGTGGCATGTCTATAAAACATCCCCTGATATCTTTTTTGCCTTTTTTTTTTTTTATAAATTTGTTTTGGGTGAAACTGAGATCTTAATTTGTTTTTCACACTAATTTATATCATTAGATATTAATATTAATAGTATAAATATGCTTTTATAGTTGTCTCATCCTCTTCTTAATAAATCTGTATATAAATATGCTTTTATAAGTGATGTACTAATTTCGTGGAGGTGGTACATAATAATATTCCTGCTTAGGAAGCGTTATCAACTTGGTTGAACACAAACCATTTTAAGATCTTCACAAGAGGACAGATTGTAAGGGAGGTGCCGTTTTTAGAGATACAACAATAATTTTGAGAGTTTTGTTTTCATCTTGCAAGGAATGGTAATCTGTCTTTGGAAGAAATCAACAAAAAGGAAAAAGAAACAAGAAGAAACGCTATGAGAAGAAAAATTCTACTTAGAATTCTCACATAACACCTTATACATAATTTTTTTTTTCTCTTACCAAATGTGGGGTATGTAGTTAAAAAAAAATAGAATAAATCAATTAGTTTAAGAAGAATAAAACTAAAAAAAAATTAAAAAAATAAAAATAAGTATGGTGTGTGAAGATAATGAGTAGCAAAATTCCTCTGAGAAAATGGTAGGAGACTAGGGGTATAGCTCAAATGCATATTTCTTGCGATGATCATTTTAAATTGTGAGATACCCAAAATCATTTCTCTCTCCAGCCGAAAGCTCTCTCTCCAGCTGAAAGCTCTTCCATCGCCTCACCCAAGAGCCTCCTCCGTTCATCGGGGGGAGGGAGGTTGGAGTTTCGGCTCCACCCACCTCCTCCCCTCGTCAGTTTTCGTTTAGTTTTGTTTCTTTCCATTTTGCCTTTTAATTTTAACTTGTTAGCACCAAACACATGCTGATATGCTGCTTTTCGGAGATCTAGGACCGATAGCACCCCACCATCAGCCTCTCTAGACTCTCATTTACCAGAAGACGAAAGAAATCCATCCAATAGTGCGGCACGTACGTCTCACGTGTGGTTTATGACGACCTTCCGCCGGTGATTCAACAATGTTTCTGATTGCTATTCTATCCCACTTTCCCTAACTAAGAATCAAGTAAAAATGGATGTGAAAGTCTCTTCCAACCAATCCAAATCAAAAAGATGTAGCACACAACTCTTCACTGTGGCTAGAAGCTACAGTTTTATAGTCTGTTTATCAAACTATTTTAAAACCGCTTCAAGTGGTATCTCCTAGTGGAAAATGGGTGGGAGCCAAACTTTTGACTCTAGATCTATTTTTTCTTTTTTTGGCAATGTATTTGTTGGCTTTGGAAAGACTGTAAGGGACTCTCACCCGATTAAAGTTATATTTTGTAATCTGCTAGTTTATCTATGAATATTTTACTTGTTGAGAATAAAAAAAAAAAAAAAGCATATTTCTTGTCTTCCGAATCGATGAACTCGGTTGGTCTCGGAGTGGGCAGAGAAAAGAGTACGGTGGGGGAAGAAATAAGAATAGACCCTACTGGCCTAATAAAATTTCTATTGTTCTGTCGTTTGGGCCAGCCTGAAAAGACGCGTGTTTTTCATTGGACACGTACAGCCGATGCATAAGATGCCGTTTATGTGGCCTTCCGTCTGTCGTTTGGGCCAGAAACAGAAGCCGGTTTGATCCAAAGCCTGTTTATCAGTTTCAAACGACGGCTGTGTCTCATGAGCATGCTGCATGCATGCAACAACCCCAAGGCCGAATGGGCGTTTCGGTTTAAAACTTTTGCCACCCGGCTTCTGCTTTAAATTAAAGAGTAATTCTACATACAATCGTTAAGTGTGCAATCGTCACGTAATCATTTTAAAAAAAAGTGAGGTCTACTATTAAAAAAATAATTTTTTTCATGTGGATCCCATGTTTTATTTATTTTTTTCAAAACGATTACGCGGTAGATGCACAATTCCCGATTACGAATATTTTTTCTCTTAAATTAAAACCAAATTAAATTATAATCAAACACCAAAATAAAATAAAATATAAATATATATATATATATATACATATATATATATATATATATATATATATTTTCTTCTACTTCGTCTGTTTCATCTTCTTCATTTACTTTATTTCCCAGTCAAAAATGGCGGCGGAAATAATTAATTCTGCTGTAAGAATTCTTTATTCAAGAAGACAAAACGAGAGAGAATTCTACTGCTTCAGATTTAAAATTCTCTATGTTATATGGTTCTATACATCTCTATATAAGGGGAAAATGGAGACAAAAGAAAGCTGCATTAAGAGTACTATTAAGGGAGCTAGAGATAGTAAAGATATGATGTGGGTCTAGGGTTCTTTTTTTTTCTATCTATCTATCATTCCTGTCGAGGGCGTGCTAGCCAGAGGGAGCTAAGAGCTCGGAGACGATGGAAGTACTCCGCCATTGCCAGAAAACACCTTGCAGCTTGACGTGTTGTCAGAAATTGATGCAGCCGATGAATGGTCTGGTGCCTCAGATTGTCCGCCTGTAAGTTTTTTTATTTTTATTTTTGAAAAATAATAACATTGCATAGAATACATGACTATCGAAAAAACGAATAAAAGAAGCTGGAAGTATCATAACTTGACTTTAAGGGAAGAATATATAAAGGCTATCTATCTGGTCAAATGATTGATAAATGTAGCTAGGCAGATACATATTTTATTACAAATTAAGAAACACGCGCGAGCTAGACTTTACAGCAGTGAATATTAATGCAGCAAATGCACATGAGGGCCTTTCTGATCTAGAGTATCTAGGTCATAATTCAAAAGGTGACAGTATGGTGTTTGAGGAGATATATATATATATATAGCTCTATAAGTCAACATGTGGCACATATTGAACGGTCAACAAAAGTCTAAAAGGTCACACGCACCTAGCTAGCTAGCTAGCTAGGAGGTTGAATAATTTGCTGATAATGATCATAATTGTGATGGATTCACTGTCAGTACTTCCTCGGTCAATATATATCATGCCGAAAATTCCACTTCAACATGTTATTATTTCTACCATGCCATCCAAACTCGTGTCGTTTTTTCCAAATTAGGGTCTTAATTTTCAAAGGTTTAACCGCGCTTAAGCATGCTTTAATAATCCAACCGAGCTAAGGCCCACCCATTCCTAATACCACGAACAATAAGATCAGTCGTGTGTTCTCACACACACACACATATATATAGATATATATATACACATGCATCATGCATGTCGTTAAGTCAAACGGTTACGACCATTACGTCATGCAGATCAATTGGTGCTACGTACCCGATTCATGATCTGCTGGCATGGAAGCTGTATGGATTTATACATCTGTAGCGACCACCTTCATGCATGCAGGAGTGCCACGTGCACTTGATGCCAGGTTTTTGGTCATGTTTTTATATTTTGAAATCAGGAAGAATAAATTCTTTACACAACACATTAATGAATTTGGAAACATTTCACTTTCAACTTAGGAAACATTAATTGTACTCACATATATACTATTAATATATATATATATATAGGCATATATATATACGACGTTACTTATAATACCCACTATTTATTGAATTAATTAGGATACACATTAATGGTCCTAACAATATTGACATGGGCTATGGCCAACAGGACGGGTGTAGGCTGCCTAAAGTATCTCCCTTTCGAGTAATTAAGTTCCCGAAACATGTCACGAGAGGTGGGCATGCATGTAGTCTTGTGAATAGTTTCCATGTTTGTATATAAACACCAGCCACCTCATGGACGCGAGAGTACAGGGAGTACTAGTTCTTATGTTGAGGTAGGTTTTCCAGCCTAAACATGATGAGCATATATAATCTGGTTCCCCAAACCTAACTTTAGTCAGAAAACTGATGTTGCCTGGGGACCACCGGGATTTAGAGTTTAGGCAGGGATGAAACCTTAATAATCAAGGGGGGAGAGAGAGAGAGAGAGAGAGAGAGAGTATCAAACTTTGAGTTATGGGTGAGATGATGAGAAACGTACCTGTCTAACAAAGCCTTCAACAGTTGAGAGCTTGTTCATGGCTACAGCCATCTGACCCATGTAGTTTGCCATGTTGGGAGGGCTGCTCAATGAGTCGGAGGTTATGGTATCAACGAGTGACTGGTTGAGAGCTTCAAGCCCTTGAGATAGAGCATCTTCAGCCTCCTGTGTAGATTGTTGCAGCCCACATATACCCATTATTTGTTGCTCCGTTAATGGCTCAATTTGATTCAATATAATCTAGCACGTACACACATCAAAGTAAGACTTTTGATGTCTCAGTAAAACCTATTAGAGGCAATATTAATGGGTGAAAGTATGAAAACATGTAAAACAATAATGTCCATTCATTTTCATCATGGAAAATATTCTTTTCTTGGCTAAGTTTTGTTTCGTGTTCTAACAAGGGGTTATTTATATACTAGAAACCAATTAAGGACAGGGATGGATGATCATGAGCATGGGGTTGAAACCTTTTTTCCCATCGATGTGAAATAAATAGAAGACAGTAAGACGTAGATACTGGAGCATGCAGCTCTCTTTCTATTTCTGCCCCAAACCAGAAATTGTTTTAACGTACATATATCGCTTTATTGGAACGACATCTAACTCCTCCCTATAGTAGAAACCTTCTCGATAACTTTCGTCAGTCCCTGATCTTTATTCATTATGCAATACCTTCCTTGCCAGTGCCACCGACTAGTTGGACAGTGCATTTAACGTCGTTTTACACCTTCGTGCTACAGAAGTACTTAGTCTCTCATCATATCGATCCCTTCCTCATCAGTTTCCATTTAAACGATCGAATTATATATATCCAACGATTATATCTAACAAGAATGGGATTTGTAATTTTAAGAAATCCAGCAGCCTTAGCTTGTTGATAATTATAGAACCTGAATATCAAACCCTGAATAAATCTACTAGTACTGTTAGTTACTTACCTAAATATTCATGCTTAGGGACTTTCCTGATCATTCTCTTTGTCATCTTTTTGTCATATGATCTAGTGTTTTATTTCCTTTCCTGCTTACATATTTTTACTGATTTTATGAAACGCGAGAGAGTTTGAAAAGAAACGAATAAGTTATCATTAATTACTGTAAAAGCGGCATTAATTTGGGCTGGTGTACCTTGATGAGCTCAGATGGCTTGAATCCACCGATCCATAGAAAGCATCGTTCCGCCGGAGTCTTCCACATGCCGGAGACTAGATGGAATACGTCGGTTTTGGCAACCATGCTTTTGAGGTTCATTGCCTCGTCAAAATGTGCTAAGAAATTGTCGACAAAGAACCGAAGGTCATTCTCTGGCAAATGCTCCTGTACTGCAGCTCGGAGCTCACACGTGATTCGATGATGTTCCTCGAGCCACCTAGCATACTCCATGTCGAAGACAGCAGCATCTAGAAAGAAAATAAAATGGTTAGATCATGAAACGAAAATGATATATAAACTCTTGAGGTAGTTTTTTTCTTTTTTCTTTTTTTGGAAAAAAATTCAAAAAAAAAAATAAGAAGAAGATTTAAGAAGCAATTAATAAGCATGATTTTTTTTTTTTGCATGAATTGGAAATACCTGAGCTAATGTTGCTAACAGCAAGTGGAAATCCCTGCTCTCCGCCTAAAAGAGATTCTCCACCAAAAAATATGCCCTGGGCGAAACCCAGTTATTGGGTAAATATTACATGGTTTGATCTAGCAGCAAGAATAGCTCAAAGATCAAAAGAGAGTCCTTACTTGAGCCCTAGCTCGTTGTAGTTCTTGTTCTAGCTGAGTGAGCTTGATCCTACTTGATTCTAACTGCTGAACATATGCCTGTAATATTTCAGAAAAAAAAAGGTTTGGAGCTCATAATTTGTATTGTTTAAAAACAATGCTTAGAAGTACTGTTGTCTCAAATGCTAAAAACATAACAGTTGTGGATCAGTACTCCTGGTTATAATTTCATGGGGATTTATATATACCTTTTTTCTAAGCCTGCTTTTCCTAGCCGCCTCTCTATTTTGAGCAAGTCTTCTCAGAGTCTGCTTAGAAATAATAACTTATGCAAAACTCGTTCGACACTGTCCGACAAGCAAATTACGAGAGTTTTAAATTAAAGTAAGAAATGAACCAAATAATTACCTTTGGATCTGGTGTTTTGGGTCCTTCCTGCTCTGAACTTGATGTTGGACCTTTGCGGCTACCTTCACGCAGCTGCCACAACATTCAAGACTAACAAAATCAGATCATTAAAATAAAAAAAAAATTGCATGTAGTTCAGAATCTCAGTTGTTAGAAGGCTACGGACAATATATTATTCTTGGGTTAATTATAAGACTTTGGTTATATTAATTAATAACATGAAGACTATACCTTCATCGCTTTGGCAGGTTCATGCCCCGAGGGAGCGTCATTGCGTGCGTTGGCCAACTCCATCAACGGTTCCGATGGTCTCTTGGAACCACTCGTTGCTGGAGAAACCAACCCCGTACTTGCCTACCAAATACAAACAAACCCCCCAGCCAATGATTTAAAATTATGCTTGATCAACGTCAGTAAGTTAAAATAAGTGTACAAATTAAGGATTAATTAGGCTAACATACTTTTGTTGATGGTGGCTCTACGTGCATAGGCTGAGATGGAAAAATGTTCAGAGTTGGAGGCCTCATTCCTTGGTTCTCTGCAGAAATAAATCCTGACATCGATTAACTACTCTTGTTAGAGAAGATATATACGTCAATTTTAAAAGTGACATAATGACTAAATTAAGGAGGACCCAAGTGATCAGGGGAAAGGGAGACAAGGCATGAAGGTATATATTAGCTATATAAATGGAAGAAAGTCTTTGGGATCGCCATGCATGCATTTGTGGCTCTGTACCATCAAAATAGAAAAAGGAGGAAAGAAATAGAAGAAGGCACCGAAAACCCAATTACCAACTGCGTACCCCTTTTCAGTACACATGTGGATTCGCAACGAATACATGCAGATCATCAGCGGGTTTGTTACAACTTACAAGTCATGGTCCAAGCTCCGTACAACAAGAAACAAAGAAAATACGAGAGAGAGAGAGAGAGAGAGAGAGAGAGAGAGAGATGAAAGTATTTCTTCTTTTTTGCTTTCTGCAAAAATTCGGTCAAAGAAAGTACTGAGACGATATTTCAATCTGTTGGGCATGCTTTTCCTGTGACCCAAACAGCTGTTTCCCAAAACAATCTCCCCAGCAGATTCGCATTAAACAAGAATTCCTTCTAATTTGAAGAGGGGGGAGAGAGAGCTCACGTCTTTGGTCTTGGAGAGTAGAGGGGTCTTGTTCATCCAGGTAAAGAAAAAGGGCTTGATCCAATTCTCCTAAATCATAAGCTCCGGAATCTTTGCTTCTGCTGATACAAATTTTAAAGGGAAAAAAAGGAAAAAAAAAAATCAAAATAGGAGTTAAAACATGAGCACTATGGGGTGATGAAAGAAAATAAAGATAAAGGGGAACTCTTGGCTTAATTTGCTTTTATTCTTATTCTAAAATTACATGAAGTTTTCAGGAAAGGAGGATGATGAAGATGGACGTTGCATCATCCCATAAGGAAACTGATGATGATCTTGTGTTTGATGCTGATGCTGCGGTTGATGTTGTTGCCTATGGTGGTGTTGTAGTTGTTGTACTTGGGTCTGGTGACTGGTGGCCTTAATATTTGAAGCCATGGAAGGAGTCCCTAAAGCTTGGTTTTTTGCTCTTGATCTTCTCCTACTTCAAGAGTTCCTGAAAACCCCATGCATTAATGATTAAACCACCACCCACTTTTTCCTCCGATGGCCATTTCCTCTCCTTCATTACCCAGCAAGATTGAGATCTGAGCAATTAAATTGTGAGAGGAAGGGAGAGTCGGTTATGGATAGTGGAGGGAGCTCGACTGGAAGATGCAGGAAAAGAGAGAGAGGAAAAGAAGGAATTGAATTGAATTGAATACAAACAAACAAAAGATAAAGGTATTAAATTTTTGCTCCCCCTAATCTCTTTCTCTCTCTCCCTTTCACACAGAAGCAGACGACTTTCTGAAAACCAGATTTTCAGATAAAGCGGTTCTAAAGAATAAGATATGTGTTATTCAACCCTCTCTCTCTCTCTCTCTGGAGATCAGAAACCACAGAAGACCAGGGAGAAACAACGTCCTTTTCGACTGAGAAAAACAATCTTGGGCGGTCTATTGGAAACGGCCAATGGCTTCCTTGTCCAAGCGGCCTGTTATTCTAAGAAATCGAAATTACTAAAGTCCCTTCGTTGGCATGAGATTTTATTATTCATGCTTTCATGCAAACTTACACGTAGGGGCCGGGCGCTGCGGCGGCTCCTCGTAGATTCAAGAGCATTCGTTTAGTTAAAAGTTAAATTCATTGAATATTTAGTTATCAGAAAACAAAATATACTCACAATGAATTAGCTAACTACAGTGACTTTCAAAAGTTTTTTTAAATTTAAAGATTACTGTACATACATCAAATACATATTTTATTAATTATTTCTCTCTCCCTTTCTTTCTATTACATATTTTATCACAATTGGTATATTAATTTGAGTTAGTGATATATTAATTTAATAAGAATATGATTATTAATTAATATATAATAGGTATAATAGTAAAATATGATAAAATAAAATAAATTAATAATTAAAAAAATTAAATATTTTTGAAATTATTAGTTATTCATTACTATATAATGAATAAATATATAATCTAATGTGAAGATTTGATGTGAATAACCAAAACCAAATTCATCTTATATTATTTTATTATTATATAATGAAAAAATAGATATTCCAATATAGAGATTTATGTGAATGGAATAACCAAAAGTCAAATTTCTCTTACATTCATAAAAAATGTTCTTTAACTTTGGCTAATCCAATGAGAGTGCTTTATTGTCATTAGCCGCTTCTTTGGTTTTCTTTTCTATTCTTCCCTTTATTTTTTCATCAATAATTCATGAGAAATTATAATTGCAGTCGTGAGTGTGCAAGTGACGCGCAATCACTTTAAAAAAAGTGAATAAATACAAGACTCACATGAAAAGAAAATTAATTTTTAAATAGTAGATCCATTTTTTTCAAAACGACTGTACGACGCTTACGCACTCACGATTGTATGTAACATTACTCATAATTCATACAAAGTAGATTAACATAGATACAAGAAAACACATCTCCCAAATAAATAGGCTAATTAAGATGGAATCTTGTTTTTCCCATTCTTGATCATCTGTTGCTATGGATTAATTCTAAAAGGACTAGATATTGGAGGAAATATTGCCACTCATGTCTTAATATATACGTACATACATATATAGCAATTTTATACCAAAACCTAGGGACAGATCTCAGTTTTAACCATTGAATAACCAATGATTAATCAAGGCATTTGTACTTTTTAGTCCTCTTTTTTTTTTTTTTAACAATATCTATGTATATAATACTCTGAAAAACTGACTTGATGATCTTATTGAACAAATTTTCTAGCCCGTCGAGGTTGATTAATTAACGCTATTCAAGAAATAATATTATGGCACGTGTGGAGTGGGTACGGTCTGGCCTATTCATAACTACGCATCAACAGGAAACGCTTATTATAATTAAAGGATCACGATGATCATTAGGATTTGCTCCATGTGTGGTGCGTGTGTGCTGGTTCAGGTAGGAGAGAATTAGGTCAGTTTACAGCTTAATTACTACTTTCAATCCTCTCTACATACGTAAGTAATTTGAGGAGAGAGAGAGAGAGCGAAAGAGAGAGAGAGCATATATAAGTTAGGAGGAAGAATTAATTAAAAGTTGGGGTACTTGATGGTCCAATCAAAATAATTATCCAATATAATAAAAAGTTTTTATATATATTTTCGAAGAAATGATATATATAATATTAAGTTTTGCTACAAATCAGTCAATATTTACATTACATACCCCACACTTATAGCTTTTCAAAGGATGCATAGGTGTTTTTTATAGGATGTTGAGTGTGGGATGGTGAATATATAGTAGCTAATGAGAAGAATTTTTCATATAATATACCTTCCTTGTATGGGTAGCTAATAAAATGTTATAGAAAACTCTATTCATCATCATCGTTTTTACTATCATCTTTTCAACATTTTTTTAATTCATAAGTAGAATATAACAAATCATCTCCAATTATATAATACCACATCATTTAATGATAAAAGGATAATGATAAAAAAAATGGCAATTAGCATTACTCAAATTTTATTGAAGTACAGTACTACTACTCCACGCAGACAGACTTCATTGGATACAGAATATTATTCCCAACTTTGCTACATGCAACCGAGCGGTGAAACCGTTGGCGAAATCGACCAATATATTTAAATAAAATAATGTCATATCATTGATACATTAAAATAAAAATAAAAATAAAAACACATCCTTCCAAAGACTTCGCCATCTTGGCTTAGGAGATGGAGCCCCTTCTTGATGGGTTCGATCAGATCTTGGCCGTGGTAGACATCCTTCTCGCACTGTTCCTCCATCTGGACAAGAACAAGCTCTCGTTCGCCGATCAAACTTTCAAGCTTGTTGCTGAGAAAACAAAGGAACGCAATAGTCTACAATAGTCCGTAACAACCTGTTTGGTTGCCAAGAAAACATAAGAAAATCACGTAATAGTCCGTAACAGTCTGTTTGGTTGCCGAGAAAACAAAGAAAATCATGCAGTAGTCTGCAATAGTCCATAACAGTTTGTTTGGTTGTCGAGAAAACAAAGGAAAATCAGGAAAATCAAAACAATACTTCGTAATAGTCAGTTTGGTTGAAGAGAAAATAGAGGAAAATCACAATCGAATATCCTACAAATATGAGATTCGAGACAACAACTAGTAGATCTCGTAAATGCATATGTTCGTTGGCTTTGTGTGGATGTCTCCATGTGCATGTGGTTGGAAAAAAATGGCTGCGGTTTGGCACGAAATAAAAGCAGTGAAATAAAATAATATTCTCAGAAAGATGAAGGTGAAAGATGGAAGGGAGCTCTAAAAATGGGGGAAATGGGGGATTTGAGTGGGAAGGTGGAAGACGAAGGAAATTGGAGGAAAAAAGGAAGATGAAGGAGAAAAGAACAAACGACGTCGTTCAGTATTTTGCCACCTGGGATGTGGTTTCCCCGTGGTTTCCCAGGCCGGTTGCGTATAGAATTTTTCTATTGTTCCACTAGCGCTAGCTAGCTGTGATTAATTGGGTGGGCAACATGTTTCAAATTGGATTTCTTAATTTAAAAAAGTAATTAATATCCCAATTTTATTTATAATAAGCTCTCACTTTTAGCAAAGTAGTGTTACAATATATATTAGATCAAACTCTAAAGCTAATTAAACTCGTACCAAAAAACTAAAAACCTAGTAATTACAAATATAAAACGACCTATACATGAGCTTGTGAAAACGAAAACTAAGTAATCAGAACCAAATCAGGAAACGCTTCAAACACATGATGATGCAGACCACTTTAAGAAACTACAATTGCTATATATGTGTTAAAGAGCAAATTAATTAATAAATTAAACTCATGTGAAGGCAAACATGAAAATCAAGGAATCGATCGGTGTCTCAAGCCACTGGCCTATACCTGCAACCTTATCCAGATTGAAGTATACAATGACCATAATTGGCTAAACCATCACTATAGAAATTCCCTTCAATTATATTATATATTAATTGTCATTGAGGAACAAAAATAGTATATGTAAATTTATATTATTGATATTATAATAGAATTATTATGTTTATACAAAAATATTATTATAAAAAATACACGGTAGGTGCGAAAAATTAGAAGGCCATGAAATGACAATAATAGCCATGAAGGTTATTGTAACGACTGTCGAAACCCCCACTCGGCCATATGAACATGCATGAGGTTTCGACAACGGTTACAAGAACACTCTCAATGGATTAGCTAAATTCAAATAAAATCACTCAAATGGCTAATAGGACATGAAAATATGCTACATTGGATTAGACAAATTCATTTAAGATAGACTTCAGCGACAATAAATCTAAACTTTTAATCAATTGTTTACTATTATTTCATCTCTCTCCTCTTACTTTTTCTCTTTCTATTGAAATTTGTTACTTTTCTCTCTAGTTTTTTTCCTTCTTCGTTTCTCTCTCTACTGAAATCAATTGTTTACTATTACTATTGTTTCTAGTTTCGCACTTCCACTTATTTTGGTTTCACTTGGATGTGTTGTGCAGTCTATGCAAGTGAAGATTTATGCAAGTGCAATTTAATAGTTTGGTAGACTTTTTTCTCAAGTGTAGATTTATGCAAGTGTAGTTTAGTAGTGCAATTTAGTAGTTTAGTAGACTTTTTTTTCAAGAAATTTGATTTGTAATTAAGACATTTATATAGAATTTGAGATAAGTTTAATTAGAATGGTAAAATATGATAAAATTAATAAATTAAAAATTAAAAGAATAAATATTTTTTTAAATTAATATTATTTTATTACTATATAATGAATAAATGAAAAATCCAATGTTGGAATTTGATGTGAATGAATAGTCAAAGTCAAATTCATCTCATATTATTTTATTATTATATAATGAAAAAATGGATATTTTAATGTGGGAATTTGATGTGAATAGAATAGTTAAAGTCAAATTCATCTCATATTAGCTAAAAATGAAGTTTGACTTTAGCTAATCCATTGAGAGTGTTAATTTATGGCTATTATTTTCTAATTTTTAGCACTTATTATTCAAATCATATAATTTAATTTTAAAATTTTAAATTTATTTTATAAGTTAAATTATGATATATAAATAGGTATATAGAAAGATTTTTAAATACAAATATTTATAATAAAATAATTACAGAGAGGCAGCTGTCCACCAGGGATCTACGTAGGACCGTTGACCATGAACTCATGTCACGTGACAGTTCCATTTTGGTTCTGGGATGTTTATTAGTGGGACCACCCGATAGTCTCAAAACTCAAAAGTGAAAAGAATCGGACGGCTGAGAGGTCGGGCCTCAAAGTCTGGTCAGGGTAGGGGCCCACCAAGACCGTCCCCCACCTTTCCTGCGATATTTTAACCCTGGGTTTCCAACAACTCCCAAATTAACGAGCTAGGAAGCTAATCGCAAAGAAAATAATATAAAAGGAAGAAATACATATAAATATATTTGGGCACCTCTTCAATTTCTACTTCTATTTCACTATAACATAGTAATTAGTGTTCCATAAAAAATAAAAAATAAAAACATAGTAATTAGTGTAAAATAAAAAAATATTTCGATTATTATTTTTTTTGAAAGATGACATTGATATTAATAACCAAAATATACTGATCAAATTAATTAGCATCCTATTCTGATTGATAGTTTTGTTATTTATTGTTTTTTTGGACCATATGTAAGAATGATATATATTTGTTTATTTGCTTTGTTGGTATGTATTTAATACTTTAATCATATGCTATAAAGAAAATTCAATAGGTGATATATATTAAATTTTAAAATAAAATAATCAAAAGCAAAGTATGCTTAAATATTTTCTAATATATAGTGATCTCCCCTTAAATTTAACCTTTTTTTCCTTAATCTCCTAACGTTCGATTCATGACTAATTAATATTTGTTGGGCATGAGGTTCATAACAATAACCTGCATGCATGACCCGTTTTAATTAGCTCGTTCACGTGTAATTAAAAGTACGTACTATATTTCTTATAAAATTTTTAACTAAATTCTAATTAAATTTTAGAGTGATCAAAAAGCAAAAGATATTGCATAAGTGGGTCTTTTAGTATTGATTACTTTTCTTATGAATCTTCTGAAGACAGGATCCCAAGTCACTACAAGAAAAATAGATTTTTGTGATCAATTTATTGCAACAACGTACAAGACTATTTGTAAATAGTCATTTCGTTAGAATAAACTAGTCGCAAATAAGCAGTTTTCTTGTAGTGAATATTAACAAAATATCATTTTAATTTGCTATTCCCTGCCTGGCGTTTCGGTCGTTCCTTCAAAACTGTGGAGGAAAGTCTATATAATAGTCTCATCCAGCTTACATGTAAATACACAGTTATATATAGCGTTCAACTATATATACATTTATGACTATGAATGTTTTTTGTCATTTTCCTTTTCAAAGTTGAAGCAATATAAACCCAAAAACGAAAAGCATTGGCAGAGATTCCATACCATTAATTCAACAATATGAGTTTTGATGTCAAAATGCGTACAGGGAATTAACGATAATTTCCCTATAGCTTAATAGATGATCCCCTGATCTAATCATAAATTAATGAACCTTATGATGCTAGTACTCTAGCGCATGATTTTTTTAACGAAAGATTCTCGTCATCTTTTTCAAGCTTAGAAACTTGAGCTAGAAAAAATTGATATTGGACTAATAGTAGGAAAATTTTATACACCACAATATCATCTCACTATATAAGATGTGACGCATTTGTTACTATTATATGATTCTTTATTAGATAATTCTTTATCATCTAATAGTAATAAATGTGACACATCTTACATAGTGAAATAAAAGCGAAATGAGAGTGTAGTATATAACATTATTCACCATGCATGCCAGCACCGCAATGGATATGCCAATTGCATTTGAAACTCTTCCTTAGTTTAAGAGATCATTGAAATCCATGCACTCGTCTGATCTTCAATACCAGTATCGTCCCGGCCGGCGTCCGGTGAGCCACCAACTCAATGGTCCCAGTTCTCCCATTTCGAAGTTGGACTTGATCATGTTCAAGAAAAGCTTTGAAGAAGATGAAGCATGCATTATACTTTAAGGCCTTAGGTTATGTTTTGGATAATCATTCCATTGCTATTTACTATTTTATTATTTTTTTATTACTATTCAATATTTTATCTTATTTTTTCACTATTATTCACAAATTATCTGATATTACCTCAATACTCAAACGCAACCTTAATTGAACTCTGTCTCATACCTCCAAACAATTAGAATAATCGATTTATATAATATATATCACTTTACATAAATTTTTTAAAAAATGGTTTATAAAAATAACATCAATTTACATAAATACCTTCATTTTAAAATATGATTGTATAATGAATAGTATAAAGAGTTGTACGTGTATTATTACTCACATTTGTGTACAAAAAATTAGTTTTCATTTTAGATGGTTGATATAATCTATACATTTGTATTTATCATTTTATTTCTTTGAATCAGAACTTCAGTCATTTCAAATAAAAGAGACTGATCAATGACAAAAAAAAAAAAAGGTTAAAAAAATAATTTGGATTAGGTATATCAGATCGCATCCACAAAAGTAAACTAATTTTATAATTGGTCTGCTTAATATTGTCATTCAAGTAGCTAGGGTTTGTACCAACTCCCATTGGCTGAGTCGACATTTCCAAGCTGAAAAGGACGTTAATTCCAAATGTAACAATAATTCCGATTAAAGTATCCGTGATTTGCTCAGTCTGTTTAAGGCTTTAAGCTAATAATTTTGTGAGCGCCACAACTAAAACATCATTTGACATATACACGTGTATGTGTGTGTGTATATATATGCCGTTGACTCTCATATTTAAGCAGTTTTTGTTTATTTTTTTTAAGGTAGTTTTTGTTTAAATTTAAATTTATACGCGCCTATTTTTTTTTTTCTAATGCGTTACCAAATTAAGTTGACATTGTCTCATATATATCAGTGCTTAATCTATATGTAGTTATCGCATAGAGAAATGATACTTGCAGTCGTGAGTGTGCAAGCGCCGTGCAGTTGCTTTGAAAAAAATAAATAAATATGAGACCCACATAAAAAGAAATTAATTTTTTAATAGTGGACCCCACTCTTTTTCAAAGCGACTGCACGGCGTTTGCGCATTCTACGATTGTATATAGCATTACTCTATTGCATATGCATGGGTACCAACCTCTGATCGAGCGCTTAACCAAATTAAGCGGTCTAGGAATCAGTAATTAATTTATGTTTCCTTGGTGGTTTGTTTAATTTCTTGACGATTAAGTATATTGATCCATGCATATAATTAAAAGGAGTACGCTTATATATTATGATATATAATTAACAGCTAGAGCTGAAAGCCAGAAAAAATGATCAATAATTAGAAGATCATGAAGAAAAAAACAGACGAAACGATTATATATATATAATATTGTATAGTCTCTCTCTCGATGTTTCTAATTCTTAATTTATAGTTAGGATTCTTAATTATTTCTCTCATCTATTATAAGTACTCTTATTCTCATAGCGATAGGGACTGACTACCAATTAATACCCCTAGCCTAGAGTCATTGAATATTCCAGTACCTTCTCGAACCGAACATATTTCTATTAATTTGATATAATTTGTATACTGCAATCCTTTATAATTCTCGTTAATCATGTTTTGGTTTACTTTTAATTAAACTTAGGATCAGCTGGTCAACTTTATTTGTAAGCATTATATAATATATATATATATATATATATATATATATTATTTCTATTTAGTTATATCCATGATTTTCTTCGCTGATGTAACTCGTTAATGCATTGGTTTGCTTAATTCATAAATAATTAATAAAGAGGTAGGGAATATTTATTATTTAATTTAGATTCTTTCTTTGAAAAACAATAGTGAATTTTCTTTAATAGAATTATTATCGAAGTGATACAAGCTGGAATCATTTCAAATATATATATATATATATATAGATATATATATATATCATGAAGTTATAAATATATCATGTACATGGGTGGCAGCATTGAGGTAATCTAAGTTTAATTAGTATATAAAACGTACTAATTAAATTGGCTCATGATAAGGAAAGAAGGCCGTTGAAGTAAAATCATCAGGAATGTCGATCGACTACTCCGAAAAGACCCCGGCTTTTCAGCTTCACTATTAAAATGAGAAGTGTTAGATTCACTAGAGATTAAAATTCACAAATTGATATAACTAGATGTGAATATCATACGTTATATCTTTTTTACAATTTAAAAAAAAAAATCACAATTTGATGTACTACAACAGGCCGGCCGGTGACATTTTCCGTTGGAATGGGTTGTTCAATTAGTACTGATATCTGTAACGGAGGACCAAATCCTGGGCACGCCCATTGAAGGAATGAGAGGTTAGAACTTCACATGCATGCCATAACGTTGTGTTAAAGGCAGTTCGGCCACCTCCAAGAGTTTCAAAGTCCCTAGGTAAGCGTGCGTGAAGCTTATCTTTTTACTATAAAAAGGCCGCAGATGTTGTTATGCAAAACGACCCACTAAAGTGAATGATATTGAAAGGATGGATCGAGAGCCATCAGGAGGAAGGATCCAAACCAGTTAAACAGTACCGTATTTCAACCAAAAATGGGAATATTGGTTTGGCGATAAATAAACGTGTAGAACCATCTACTACTTTCAAGTTTTTTTTTTTTTTTTTTAAAGTATTTTCTTAACATCTTTAATTACTAAGAAAAAATTAAAAAAATATATAAATTTATTAATACTCACTTCTTTAATCATTAAATAAAATTAAAAATTAAAAAAAATATCAAATACAAAAAGATTAATAGAGTAATAACCCTATCATTATTCTAAATAAACTTCCTAGGGCCTCTGTCAGAAAAGATTGGAATCTGCAGTAATTTGTTGGGTGCAAGCATGGAGGCCGAGAAAAAGGTTAGCATCATTGGTACATATATATTTTTGAATCTCAAATGACACCATTAAAATAATTAAAATAATAAAATTTATTTTTAAAATCAAATTATATCAAATAAATAATGTACAATATTAGAATAAATATTTGTAGACCTAAAGACATCACCAACACGGTTCAATTTTCAAGTGGGGCCCGTGAGACTTTCCTTACAGTTTTTAAATATAGAATATATTTATTTCTTTTTTAAGGATGTTACTCACATCTCATGCTACATATTTTATATATTATTTTTTATTATTTCTATTAAATTAATTGACTTATTTTATTCATCATTTATATATCAAATATTTGTTACGGGAAAAAGGAAAAAATATTAAAAAAATTATAGTATATGATGTGTAGGATGTTAAATAGAATTATTAATATAGGAAATATTAGTATAGCTATTAATTGGGTTGTGTTTGAAGCTTCAGCTGTCACCCTCATTCAATGGGGGGGTTTCGGCCTGCCACCGCCTATCATGACTTCCAGTTCTAAGACTGGGTTTCCGTTTCTATGAGTTATAACCCAAAGGAAAATTATATATGGCCTCCGGGCCTCTCGTCGATGGTGGCTGACGGCTTTTTACTATTTAGAGAGGTTCAATAAATAAATCGTGTCAAATTAGTTGTCTCTTTGCTTTTTGGTTCTTTTTTCCAATTAAAGGAAGGGCAGCAACTGCAAGCAGTACTTATTCTCTAGGATGAAAATCGTGGTGAATTGTACAAAATTGAAAAGAGAAATGATGTTGCAGTTGTAGTTGTGTAAGCGTCATGTAGTTATTTTGAAAAAAATGAATAAATATGAGATTCATATAAAAAGAAATTAATTTTTTAATAGTAGACCTAACTTTTTTTCAAAACGACTGTACGGCGTTTACACATTCCACGACTGTATATAACATTACTCTTTCATTTTCAAAAATACTTTAGGTCTCGAATTTAGATCTTGAATTTGTGAACTTTTTATTTTTTTAAAAAGTATTTATGATGACTAAAAAATTACATAAAAAAAGAAAAAAAAAATGAAATACATTGTTCGAGACATTGCTTCGAGTCACTTTTTTTGTGGCTGTAGTGGTTCTCTTTGATTTTATGACTCTCGAGACTGTACGACAATAGGTCATGCCAGTAACATAACTTGTTCAACATTAATTTGTTGTCTCTTTGGTTTTTGGTTCCTGTTCTTTCAAACATCAAATTCATCACGTAATATATTCTCTACAATGATGAACATTGTGGGGGTATTCTACAAATTTGAAAATTCGTTTTCCCACTCATAAATCCCTTTCAGCACTTGAAGAAACAACATAAAATCTTCTAAAACAGTTGGTGTTAGAATTTTTTCCAGATTTCATTGTAGAGATAGAAATCTGTATTTTTAAATCAGTACCCAAAAAATATATATGTATATTGAAAAGTCTAAAAGTCCAAAACAACTTTTTACAAAAGTAAAAGGAAAAACTACTCTTAAAAAAATTTTCAACTCCATCGTTAACTTTCACGAAATCCTATACAAACATATCACAAGAAAAGTTCTAAATCAAAATCTTCTCTCCATTTTACAAAGTTAAATAAATAATGAGAAAAGATATTTCAAAATTCTCAAAAATTTGCAAACCAAACAGGCCCAGTAATCTGATTCCCCTAACTCGGACCAAACTGGACTGTGGGCCAAGGCCTTTTTTGTTACTTGGATTCGCTTGACGAGGCGAAAGATATCGGGGTGTACCCTTGGCAAACTCGAATGTTTCACGCAATGAATTCAGCATCACCTTCTTCTTCTTCCTTTTTTCTTCCCCTATCTATTCGATTGACCGTGTAACATATGGGCCTCAGGTCCATAAGATAATATTTTATGTATAAACCATGTTCAAACCTAATGCACATCATCTTTCTGTCAAATCCAGGAAAAGAAGACAAAGAAGTAAAAATAAGAGAAACGGGTCGAACCTTTTTTTTCCCGTGTACCAAAAAGTCCAGTAGCAGCTTGGACCATCTCTGAAGTTACCGAATCAAAGCGGAAGCCCACCACCACTAGAACCCAATTGTAAAGTGATCTACATTCATGTGGAAATTTGAAATTGGTCCGGTTTCATTTTTGTTTCAGAGGAATAAAATCACAAAACACATTTGCTATATCATTTTTCTGGTTGGAAATTGAAAGCAGAAGTTCTTGTTCATGTTCATATATAAAAATATTGCAAAATTATGCATTTAATAATTAATGCAAAATGTTGAAATAACGAATTTTTAGGACTCTCCATTCTATTTGAAATGATTGATTTTTTTTTTTAAAAGCAAAAATGATCAAAACAATAATGATGAAAATAATGATTTTAAGGTTTTAGGATTACAAAAAAAAAAAAAAAAACTCTGCGAAACGAATTTTAATAACGCCCGCGAAACGTGTTCATTAGAATGTCGGATGAATCGGATTTTAATAAGGCCCTTTCCAGGGAATCATGATAGATCAATGGGGTACCTTATCGACCGTTTGCTTGGTCAGCAGAGTTGAGTGAAGAGAACGAACCACCATCTATGCCGGTGTGGGTGTTTTTTGCTTGGGCTTCCTCCTAACTTTTATCATCCATGTGTGCTTAAGATGATCACAACACCGATTGGGAAGTTTATACGTAGAGATAATCCTACGACATGTGCTACCATAACAGACGGCATTAGGGTGTGCTTTGAGGTGGACACATCATGTGAACCAATCAGCCACTTCTGGATTGATTGTCCTGGTATGACTTGTAGCAGAAGATAGGAGGTATGCTATGAAACCCTTCTTGCGTACTGTCATACATGTAAAGTTCAAGGCCATAATTTGAAAACATGTAGATCTGGTATAGAAAAACAAAATAAACAATATAAGGGTGGACAGACTTGGGTTAAGAAGGGTGAGCAGTCCGATGCAGAAAAGGATCAACTTGTTGGCTCATAGGCAATGGTGGCCACTGTACCTTCAATGGAGGATCCGGGTGAGACTGGTGCAGTGCAACTTGATAGCGGCTTGTTGGAAGGGTCGCTTGTGGTGGATCCTATCTCTAATAAACAGGTTAGCAATTGTCTTGAAACTGGTTTGGAGATGGTAGTGTGCAACTCTCTGCAGGTGGATTGTGAGATACAACAGGGCTCAAATGAAGACGAGACCCTGAGGGGGGATGGATTGTATGCGACGAGAAAGGAGGTTACTGATATGGACCAGATGGGAGACGGGTTGGCCTAGAGAGATGATTCTACAATAACAAAAAATCAAAGTGTGGCGCATGATCCACCAGTGCATCAAGTTTTGAAGGGAGATGGGCTGCCTACATTGCTTGCTATTCAGGAAGTGATGGTAGATAGTTTCGGGCTTGAGCATCCAGTGCAAGTAGATGGTGAGGGTGGGGTGATTTCAAATGGATGGGTAGTGAAGGTTACCTCTGTAGGGGTCCCTGTGGCAAATGATGAGATAGAGGTAGAGGAGGGAGATGGTGTTGAATGTGGGTTGGACTTGAACCTCAACTTGGAAGAAGTACAATCTGAACATGAAGTTAAAAGGGCAACTTGAAGGTAGATATGCATAAAGACTATAAGACAGATTCGGAAGTGATAAGCAATAACGTTGGTATTTAAAAAAAAAATGAGCTCTAATAGGGTTGTGATTCGCCTCTCTAAATTTAATCTATGATTAGTCCAATCATTTTTTGGAATTTAAGGGGAGTTGGCACCTCACAGATGAGATTGCGGAAGATTATTAAAAAAATTCAAGCCTAATATTTTGGCTCTGGCGGAACCTTTTTTGTTGGAGGACAGAATTCCTAACTTCTTGAGTAAGTTTAAATGTGATTATTATCTTACTAATGAAGCGTCTGGTGCTAAAATTTGGCTATTGTGGAACTTGGCGGTAAATGTGCAATTGTTGACTAGTTCCAATCAGTATTTGTCAGTGAAAGTGGAGGAGAATGGGAATGGTTTTATCCCAACTGCTGTGTATGCTAAATGTAATCATCTTGAGAGAAAGACTCTTTGGGAGGAGTTGGAGGCTAGTGGTCATGGTCAAATTCCGTGGGTTCTTTGTGGCTACTTTAATATTATTAAGGATGATTCATAGAGAAGAGGTGGACATCCTTGTCAGTTTTCTGTGATGGCAGACTTCAACCTGTTTACCTATAATTGTGGATTACTGGAGATGTTTCACAAAGGTCCAAGCATGACATGGTGTAACGAGCAAAGTGGTTTGGCGAGGAGTTGGGCCAGGTGAGACCGATGTTTTATTGACTCTAACTTTCTTAACTGTTTTCCGAATGTGTTTTATCAGGTCTTAGCTCGCACTACATCATATCATTCCTCGTTGGTGATCCAAATGGAAGAAGACCCTTTCAGGTATGGTCGTAGTCCCTTTCATTTTCAATTTATGTGGACTGATCATATTGATTTTATTAGTCTTGTGGAGGGCATGTGGAAGCAAGAGAGTTTGGGTTTTGGGCTTAATAAAATGGCTTTTAAATTGAAAAAGGTTAAGGTGACTTTAAAAAAGTGGAACAAGAGTGTTTTTGGTAGGACTAATGTCATTATTCAGGAGCTAGAGCAACGTATTGAGAGACTGAAAATTAGTCTTCAAAGTTGTTTTAACCCTGAGGATGACAATGATCTTATGGTGGCTAGGTTGGAATTATCGACCTGGATGGGTAGAGAGGAGACGAGATTGTCTCATATGGCCAAGAAGAAATGGCTCAAAGATAGCGATCAAAATTCAAAATTCAAAATTCTTTCATTCTATTATGAATGCTAAGAATCATAAAAGAATCAATGTTATGCGTTTGGCTAATGGCTCTATTTTAAATACTCCTGCTGATATTCATAAAGCTGTTGTTGAGTATTTTCAACAATTTTTGGGTTAAAGTGATTCAAGGGATTTGCCTAACTTAAGTCATTTAATATCTCCTGTGATTACTAAAGAGGATAATTTACTCATCTATAAAGTTCCTTCCCTTGTGGAATTAAAGGATGCTCTCTTTAGTATTCCTATTGACAGTAGTCTTAGTCCAGATGGCTTCAGTTCTGGTTTTTTTAGAGTTTGCTGGGACATTATCAAGAAGAATCTTTTGGAAGCCAGTTCTGAGTTCTTCCAGTCGCTTTACCTTCCCAAGTTTTTTAATGCCTTTTATATTGTCCTAATTCCTAAGGTTAATAAGCCTAATGGTTTTAACAAATTTAGGCCTCTTAGTATGTGCTATGTTTTCTATAAGATTTGTACTAAGATTATTGTGACTAGACTGACGAGCATCTTGTCTAAACTGATATCTCAAGAGCAATGGGCTTTTATTCCTTGTCGTAGTATTTTTTAGAACATAAGTTTAACTCAGGAAATGATTCATTCTATTCATAAAAAGACTGTTGGGGGTAATGTGCTGATTAAGCTTGATATGTCTAACGCTTATGATAGAGTTGATTGAAGATTTCTTTTACATGTCTTGGATGCTTTTGGTTTTTCTTCCAAAATTTGTGATTTATTTAAGTTGTGCATCTCCACGCCGTGGTACTCAGTCATGATGAATGGTACTCCTTTGGGATTCTTTAAAGGTGAACGTGGTTTGAGGCAAAGTGACCATTTATCGCCCTATTTGTTCATTGTTATGCAATAGGTCTTGCTCGGCTTCTCAAGTATTCCTTTGCTAATGGTCAAATTGGGCAATTTTATCAGCCTAGAGGTACTCTTCTTGTCTTTCATCATATGTATACTAATGACATTGTCATTTTTGCCAATGGTGGTAAAAGGTCGTTGAGACGTTTGATGCATGTTTTGAATTTATATGAAGGCTGGTCGAGTCAACTTCTTACTAGGGACAAAAGCGCTATATTTTTTTCTAAACATATTTCTATCTCTAGAAAGCGCTTGAGTCTTAGATTTACTAGCTTCTCTGAAGGGTCATTTCCATTTAAGTAGTTGGGTGTGCCTATTGTGGTTGGTAGATTGAAGGCTTCTGATTTTTGTGAATTACTTGAAAAAGTTAAGAAGAAAATTGAGGGTTGGAAGATGAAATTGCTCTCTACAGGTGGTAGAACTATTATTCTGCGTCATGTGCTTTCTAGTATGGCCACTCACCTTCTTGCTGTTTTACATGTCCCAAAGAAAGTACTCATGGAGTTGAATCGACTTCTTAGTTCTTTCTTTTGGGGTGAATCTGAAGGTAAGGGTAAGATAAAATGGGTTGCTTGGGCTAAGATTTGTAGACCTATTCATGAAGGAGGGTTGGGTATTAGGGCTTTTGAGGATATTTAGCGGGCCTTACATATGAAACTTGCTTGGAAATTGATCTCAGGTCAGTCATTGTGGACTGATTTTTTCAGAGGTAAGTATGCTAGAGGCAACCATTTCTCTTTTGGTGCCTAATAAGGGCACTTGATTTTGGAAGTCTATTGTTAAAAGTATCTCTGACGTCTTAAGTAATTCTAAGTAGTTGGTGAGAAAGGATAATATCACTTTTTGATATGATACATGGGAGGAGGGCGGTCCCCTTAATGCTCATTACCCGATTATTGAGCAACCGCTTTTAAAGATAAAAGACATTTGCACTAAGAATGGGTAGGATGTTTCTCTGCTGGACAAGCTTGTGGGTTAGCAAAAAGCTTCAGATTTGGTTGACTTCTTGTCTAGGAGGAAAGAGGGGCATGACGTTTTTATATGGATGAAGGAGAAGGATGGTAATTTTACTACTAAAAGTGTTTGGGATTGTATCAGGGTTCGGGCGCCTCCTTTAACTTGGGCCCATTGGATTTGGCATAAACTCCTTCCTAAGAAAATATCCAAAATGATGTGGAATGCTTCTAATAATTGCCTGAGTGTGGATGACAATGTTAAATTGGTTGGGATCCTAATGGTTTCTAAATGTAATTACTGCTCTTCAGGTCATATTGAGAATCTTAATCATGTTCTTTGTACTGGTGAGTTTACTAGACACATATGGAGATTGGCTTCGGTTCATTTGGGTGTTTAGATGGGTATTTATAGTACTTGGCAGAAGCAAATTAATTTTTAGTTTCGTCGTGTTGGTCTTTCATCTCAGGTTCGGACTATTTTTGGCCTTATATCTTCCATTGTTTCTTGGAAGCTTTGGGAAAGACGTTGCAAAGCTAGGTATGAAGGAAAGGCTGATACAATTGATTCAGTTTGGTATGGTATTAAGGACTGGATCCGTAGAATTATGCAGGGGAACACAAAATATTTGCGCCTTCCTAGTCAGGATGTGGTCCTTTTAAATAGGCTAGATATTCTGGTTTCTACTCCTAAAGTGAAGAAAGTGGTTGTTGTGAAATGGAACCCGCCCTTGTAAGAGAGGGTTAAGCTTAATACTGATGGTAGTAGTTTGAGAAATCCAGGGCCGACTGGTGCTGGGGGCATTATTCGGATGCAAATGGTAAATTATGTGCGGCTTATTCTGTTTCCTTAGGCCATGGTTCTAGTAATTTTGCTGAAATGAAGAGTTTACTAGAAGGGGTTAGAAGGTGCATCCAGATGGGTTTTCACAGAGTAGATATTGAGACTGATTCTCAACTTTTGGTTAGCTGGATTATTAAGGGCAAGTGTAATATTTGGTATCTTGAAGATTTTTTGGATAAGATCAAAACTTGTCTTGATAGACTGGAATATAGTGTGAATCATGTCTTTCGTGAAGGAAATGCAGTAGCTGATTCTCTTGCTAAGCGAGGAGCTGGGGGTTTAAACATGGATTGGTTTGACAGAGATTAGTTACCCAGTACTTTAAGGGGCCTTCTTCGTATGGATAAATTTGGTCTTCCTTACTTGAGGTTGTCGTCACGAGGTACTCTCTCAATTTTGCAATTGTATCCTTGGTTATGTCTTTATATGCATGTGCTAGTTCTTTCTAGCAAGTTGTTGCTCAGAGTTGTTTTCCTAGTTTAATTTCATTGTATAAGGGAGGATCTTTGTATTATGGTTTAGTGACAAGGTTTTTTTTATGTTTGGGTTTTGGTTTTATTGAATATGTGTAATCCCATGTAGGGGTGTAAAACGGTCGGTTCGGACTAGAGAAACCGACCGGACCAGACCGAAAAAATGCATGGTCGGTTTCGATCCAATAAGTAGGAGAATTTCGGTCTTTGATCCGGTCCCGGGGTGGAGATTTCTCGGACCGGACCAACAGAATAAAAAATAAAAATAAAAATATATTATTTATATAATAATTGTACAATTAACAATATAAAATTTTAAATATGTTATTAATTCTTGTTAATATTCTATAAATTAACTATATTTTATATATATCTTCATCTAACCTATCACTATTAACAATATAAAATCTTAAATATGTTATTAACACTTGTTAATATTTTATTAATTAACTAATATATAATATCAATTAGTTAATTATATAGTAATTATATAAATTAATAATATAACTTTCATCTAATTTATTATCATTGACCATATAAAATATTTTTTTTATTGAGTTTGTTACATAATCCACATTAATAAGTCACTTAATTTAATTTAGTATTTTAAATAAAAAAAAATTTATTAATTGATTTAAAAAAAAAAAAAAAGGCCAGACCGATCGGACCAGACCGGACTGGACCGATAACTACCGGTCCGGTCCGGAAAAATGATGGACCGAAAATATTCAGTCCATCACCGAACCAGACCATTTGCACCCCTAATCCCAGGTGTCTATTTGTAACTATGATTTTCTTCTGCCACTAGTGAGGGTTTATTAATAAAATTGGAGTATCGTCCTCTTATTTAAAAAAAAAAATAATGATGAAAATATATTGGGTTTTATTTTTACACCAAATAAATACTATTTATTTATATTGCAACCGGACCAACAGTAACATCGTCAGGTGTATGGTGGGCCCAGGTGGGGCTAGTTACGTGATTTCGGACGGTTTTGAGTTAAGAGGGGTCGATGGCTCGATGTCTACGTGTGCGTTACCATCTAGGTATTCATTGTTTAAAGCTAATGCAATTATGCAAGGCCGAGTGTCCCACGGTTTGGGCCCGCATATGCACTTATGCTGCTGATATCTCGACTTTATCTTGATATCTTGTGGTACGTAACCAAATCCAAAACTTTATATATAGTAGAAGGCATGAATGATGGGCATCGACATGATCAATGCATGCATGATTTTTGTATTATGATTTTTCTTTTTTCCTTTTTGGCTGAGTTCGTACTATTCTACCGATTAATAATATCAGAATTCAAATGATAGTTTTGAAACCACGATGTGTACTAGTCTAATAACTTAACTACCTGCGTGTTTTGAACTTGAGTTTAAAAAACCTAAAATATGAGGGTAACTTACGACGGTAACTTTCGATTTGATATAGAACCTAGTTTTGATTGTCTCTCCTGACGATAACTTACGAGGGTTTCGAGGGCCATTTGGACGTTGAGAATGAGATGGTTGGACTCAGGCCGTGGGAAATCGTTAGTAATTAATATAATGGGTCAGTCAGTGAGTGAATGTCCGGAGTCAGTCCCACAATTTGTGCTCACATATCCTCCAGATATCTTAGTCTGTAGCTTTTGGAAAGATTGTGCCTTTTTTATAATTAAAACGAATATCTTGTCTGTATATATCTTGCCTGCCTTTGCTTAGCGGAGAAGGTTTGTATATTCATGTTTATCATTCTAGGAGAGGCATGATTAGATATCAAACCTGAAAGTTAAATATTTATGTATCATGGAAGGGTTGATGGTTCATCAACATCAATGTATGCGTGATTCGAAATGATTCTTTGTTTTATTTTAAGCTTTAGGCTTTGTCCAATTTTAGTTTTTAATATGTTATTTTGCCTAATAAATACTAAACTCCTTTGGAGGCATTTGGCAGCTTAAACGTGGAATGTAGATATACAAAAAGTAACACAATTTTGGGACAAACGAGGGATGCATTGGGGGCATAACTACTTTAAAATGTCTTCATACAGACTAGAGTCCGTCACATACGCTGCTTTTTTAGTATGTATGTTTCAAAACTTTGGTAGTTAGAAAGAGGAAAAGTGATAGGCTTTTGCTTTTGTTTGGCTTTTGATTCTAAAGATTCATACTAACACGTTAAAAGGAGGAAAGATCGATGGAAAAGAAAATATACCGAAAAGTGCACGCACGAGTTAAAAAAAAGGTATGAAAGTGGGTGGATAATAAGCTCCAAAGATAGTCGAGATTTCTTTATGTATACAATATGTGGATCTCACCATTCTCAACCGTGTATTGTATATATACAGCTACAATCTCCCAAATGAACTCTACTTTGAAACCATTCGTGCTTATAAACTAATAATTAGACCCGAAGGAACATACAAAAGCAGCTTTTAACATTGATTGATGTAATATGTCAAGTTGTAAAGTTATTTTTATTGTAAGTAAATGTAACGTATCACATGAAGTCACGTTAATTTGTAAATTTACTTTAATAAACTATTTTTGTAATTATAGCATCTCTCCAACCAAAATATATATATATATATATATATATATATTTCGTTGTGGAAGTGTAGGTAAAGGCCACCACTGCGTTAAGACTTCAGTTAAGAGGAACGAAGGTTAAGAGAAGAAAAGAGAGGAAACAGCACCATAGATAGGTCCCCACTATGTAGTAGGGCACATCAGCGGACAGAGGATGAGGATTCCAAGAATATGGTCCATGCAAGGAAGTACCAGTGCCTTACAATTTACAAACAAGGCCAACTTTAAAATGGTCCCAGCAGTCAACAAAATTGGTGTTGTTCACCAGACAGGCGCCGCTGTTGAGGCAACATTTTAATCGACCAACTGTTTTTTTTAAGTGTACGATAATAGAGCAGAGGTAATTTGATTTTTGCTACATTGGAGGCCTAAGGTCACTTGAACTGTGCATACTTAACAACCATATCTTTTTAAGGGTCGGGTTTTATATTTTAAAAAACACATCCCTCGCATATTACCACTTGAATAAAGCACTTAGAGTGCACTCAGCCATCATCATCGTATAAGATAACAAAGTTACAAAACCCCAACAATAGTGGGCAAGGGAATCTGTGTCCCAGATGCATGGGTTTTCTCATCCAAATAAATTAAACCAACTTGAAATAAATAAAGCATAATATTATATCCGGACAACAGAAGTAATTGTATGTTTGTCTCGCTATTCGAGAGCAACAATATCCACATTCATTCATCCAAGTAGCGTAGTACCACTCGTACACATTAACTAATCAGCGTCCCGAGCTTCGAGATGGCCAATCATATAGATAATGCATCGGGATGACACCAAACTAGTAAAGATAATATGAAATCATGATAATTTAGACCAGGAATTGAAAAGACAGACAATCACATTATGCAAAAAGCACTCGTGTCAGGAGCAAAATACTAATATTTCAGGACCATTCCACATCAAAACAGGATATACTTCTCAATCGTTTGATAAAGAAAAGGAAGCTAATTCCATCCTAAAATCTAGCAAATATCATTAACATAGAGATAGTTCAGCAATAGCCTGATTGACAACCTACAAAATTATAGGTGAACAATGCGTGATTAATATAAAGTCAAGCTTCAAACAGAAATACTACAAATGCCATCCATTAAAACAAATCCACAAAACCTACTATACCTCCAGAGGAAGGTAACACAGAACCCAACGGCCGCTGCCAGAGGTTGAAGCAGACAAGCTACATTTGTTCACACTTCTTCTCCTTGTTATAACAGGAAAGAGGGGGAACTCAGTTCCATTCCACTCATGGCAATCACTCTTTGCTCATAACATGCAATCTGTTCTGGCAGGCAACCTCCTGAAGAAATTTACCGGTACTGAAGGAAGCTTATGCCGAAACCTTGGATGTCTCAAAATAAAAAATCCTGTGAGAAGGGCCACAACTTGGAATGGTGTAACATAGAGTACAATAGCAGCAACCAGACAGAAAAGCACAAACAGAGCTGTTGCTCTTGGATCTCGCCAGCTCAATAGAGATTGTAGCCTCTCTCCTTGAGTAGCTAAGTCACCAACTACAGTCTGAATCTTCCCAGCAATACTTCTCAACCGATCATATCGCATCCTTACCACATCAGAAGGCCGGGTAGTTGGAAATGTATCAAATTCTTCATCAAGTTCATCAGGATGTGCAGAATCGGCATAAGAAAGGCGAGTGTCCATGTGAGGAGGATGTCTTGGCCTCCATCTATAATACCAAACCCCAATCAAGAACAGGTAGAGGAAAATTGTAGGTAAGATGAGCTCAGGGTACATGACCAGTATTATAAACAAAATGTGAATCAATACAGTTGTGATGGGGTTTTTCCAGTGGCAAATCTGGTCAAACCATTTTCCCACAGCTATTAACCCACCAAAAACTCCCATAATCCTGAAAAAGTTTGCTTTGCTCCTCCTCATACTCCACATGTTCCCGCCAACATCCAACATATACTCAACCACCTCTTTCCTCAGCGGTGGCTCAGCCCGGCTCAACCTCATTGATACAATTTGAGTTGCCTGATGTCTCAAGTTATCAAGCTGGCTAACGGTTAATGGATGAAGATAGTGCATTTTAGGCAAAATTGGATGTGAATACATGTGCATCATATTAAGCAAAGAGGAGCAAGTGAACCTCACAGCCAAATGAATTTCACCCATCTTCTTCACCCCATTGGGGTGTAGAACCAAAAGAGGATATGAGTGTGTATAAACCCGATCGGTTTCAAGGGTGGAGAGACGAATCCTTACCTTCCCAATTCTTAAATCCTTGGCCCCTCCAGCCTTATCTCCACCATGCAAGTGACAGTTATCAAACACCCCAATTGTTATGACTGTACAAGGATCATATACCTCCCATGTATACTGCTCATTCCACCTGGGTGTGAAGCTGTCGATGATCGTCCTTGTCCTAACCCACTTCTGGCTATATTTTGCCACACAATAGGCATCTGTTGTTCCACGACCATCTTTTGTCTTCATCGGCATCAGCCCCTGAGCATTTAGAATTCCGAGCTCCAGTACCCCAATGCTGGGCTTCCACAACTGTTTTGCCGTCGGACGAAGGTCACTGCTATAGTGCGTTGATTCATCCAGGACGTGATAACCACCTTCCAAACAGATCCTCATATGAATCCGGCTGGAAAATTTGGTTTCCTTCTTCTTCTCCCCCTCTACAATGACATACTTTTCAAGATTATGCCACCTAGTGTTGACAGGTCTATGATCCAACCTCCTATCAACATACTGCAAAGGAATTGCGCACTTCCCCAGAACTTCATCCTTGTTAGGTGCAACTCTCTCTTCTACACTCAAAATCAAGGGTTCCTCAAATGGCTCTGCTGCTACAAACATTAAATCCTCATTCCACATAGGATTGATAGTCCTGCTTTGAGAAACTCTGGTTCTTAAACCCTGGTTTCCCAAACTAGCCTTGACAAAAACTTCTGGGAACCTACCCTTATCACTCGGCAGCAAGTCCTGAGCTTCAATTACATTGACCCTCAAATACCAAAGCTTAGGAGAGAGGTATACCTTTGATCGCATACTAGAAAGACCATCAGTTCCCCCAACTCCCGCTGCATCGGAATTCCAAGCTTCAGAAAATGCTTCATCAGCTTGCGTACCCATCCAAACAGCCAGCATCAGCTCCCCCCTGACCTTATCCCCCTTCTTATCATCCAATCTATACCACTGAGGCGCTAAAGGACTATCCGGGGGAACCCTTCTTGGAACCTCATTCAGATCAAAGAAAACCCGACCAATGAAATCATCCTTCACCAAATCATGATCCTTCACAGTAACCTCAAGCACTGAAGCCTGAAGCCGATCTTTCGAGAAAGCAAACACCTGGTTCCACTCAGGATTCGACTTCTTCTCAAAGTGCCGAGTCGTACCCTTGTAGTTTCCTAGCCTTACCTCCACATATGGGTCACAACTACCGCTGGCATCTTTTGCAGGCAAGTCCTTGGCCTTCACAACACGCACATAGAGATACTGCATCTGTTCAACGAGGTCATAGGTGGTTGTGTGCTTGTCACCGGTGACCTTTCCCCCTCCGAGATGGGGATTGGTCTCCTTCAACAAAAAGTCTTCTGGTGGAGGCCTCTGCATCTTCTGGCTTCAAAGTAGACTCCAAAATCTAAAGGACTCTAGTTGAAGAGCTTGACGTTATAGAAGAAGTATCTTCGTCCTTTTTAATTCAAAGGTTACCAGAAACCTAAAACATCGGAAGAAACAGAGTCAAGTAGCCGTTACCAAACCAAGTTACCTAAACATTCGGAAAACTCAAAAATACGATAATAACCAAAATTACCATTTGAAGGGCAAAAAGAAAAACTGAAATATTCAAAGCAAAACCACACCAGTGATAAGAGAGAAAAATAAAAGCGAAAAAGCGAAGGCTGCCGAAGATTATATTTTAAGAACGACAGTTGATGCAAAAGCAAAACGAAAAGTGGTAACTGAGAAACCCAGATCTTTTGGTAGAAAACGTTTTGATGATTTAAGGGTCGAGAATGACCTTAGGAACGTCAGATCTAAATACTTTGAAACCTATTAGAAACCAAACCAGAAATAAACAGAGTCACGAACCACGAATAGTGCAATCATACTGCTAGATCAGAGTGCAGAGAAAACAGACATTCCAATGCCTTATTGGGTTGCCGAGAACACCGAGGAATATGTCGGCAAAGAAAATGTAGGAAAATAAATAAATAAAAATGCCCGCGCGAATCCTCCTTTCATTAAATTCGGACCCTTAGAAAAGGAAAACACCCATCAGAGTCAAACTTATCCATCTGTCTCGGTTGCTTATATTATTTACTACCGGGAAAAAAAAAACTTTGGAAATACCATCATTTCGCATATGTAGTATGTGCATTTCCTGAACTTTCTCGGCAACCAAACATGGCCTATAAAATGCTTGGTAAAATGAAAAGGGCTAGTACTTAGTAACGAGACCTCAAAGAAAACAAAAGGCTTCTCGGTATTACCTTGAAGGTAGAGGAGGATTACCGAAACCCTAGACCAATAGCTGAAACGTGGTTCATCGTCTGCCCGAAGCAAACGAAAATAGGTCTCGCGGCTCGCCTTTTTTGGGTAGCAGTGAAATCAAAGAGAGAAGTGTGAGGACTTGCGGAGATAGAGAAAGGGAGGAGCGTAGAGAGAGAAAGTGAGAGATCGCTTTTGCTTTTGGGGGTTGTGGGATCTGATGCATATACGAGAGACATCCACAGAGGTTCGACTGGTGTGTAAGTGAGAGAGAGAGACAGAGACTGTTGCTGTAGTGTAGGGGCCGGGGGTTGGAATTGGGACCCGGGTCAAGCGTGCATGGGGCTTCTGTCGGAGCTCGCACGTGCGACGACGAACGTTGTTTGTTTCTACCTTCTGGCACACCCGAGGTAGCGTGTTTGGTTTATACGGATTAGATATATATAAGGTGCGTTTTAATTATTGATCTTCGAATGAAATTTAAGGATAAACTATTAAATTGATAATTTAAAAAAAAACTATTAGATTGATAATAAATTTTGTAAGATATGTTATATCATTTTTATTTCAAATATTTTTTTCCCATTTGAAAAGATTCAAGCACAATATATAAACCTATTAAAATATTTATTGAAAATTTAATACTGTGGAATCTACAACTTTTGAATTGCATAAAATATGTAAATTTAAAAACTATAAAAAAATTCTGATTTTCCACGTGGGCCTGTTATTGTCGACAATGTCGAGTCATTTACTGTATTTGGACGCCAATTTTACCCCTTCACTTTATGGCATGTTAAAAATGATGGATTGATTTGGCTATATCGTGTAAAGCCGAAGGGTTGGGTGTGTGACAGGTTGGGAGCTTTTGGCGGATTATTAAATTTATTATTGTTCATCGTATTAATTCTTATCATTCTTTTATTATCTCATGATCTGGTATTAAATAATAGGTTTACAAGTAAAATATAATAAATAATTTTTAATTACCTGATGACATATTATAGAATGATAAAAATATGATAAAAATTGAAATGATGAGTAATATTATAAATTAGAGGGTGAAGTGGAGAACATTACATATCATCTTAGAATTATGTTAGGTAACGCAGTCAAGCAACACGCCATGAAAACAAAATATATAATTGGTCTAGTTGTTTCAACAACATTAAAAATTAAAAACTACATTCCAACATTTACAAATTAGAGCGGGACTGGAAATAAATAATTAAAGAACTGGACAGGTTGATGTAACACCTCTCATGGTGGTTATGATTTTAATATACTCCTCCTCCCTATTTGAAGGAGCGTCTTTGAATTTTCTATTTTGTGGAACGATCCAAAGACTTTAACGTTGGTTCTACAGTCTATTTCGACTTTATAATATATTTGCCGAGATATTTATATGTGATTAATTATTTAATTTATTTATGATAACAAAATAATTATTTTTTATTAAAATGAAAACATATTTTTTATTATTTCAGAAAAAATAAATTGTTTTCAATTATGTTTACAATACTACAGTTCTTCTATACCAGAGTTGTCTCTTCGCCGTTTTCGGTGGTTCTGGACTCTGTACGTTCCAATTCAAACATGCGCAATTGCGTACTTTCCACTCGTCTGGCCGACACTTGCCTCCAGAAGAATTCTTAGAGCAGATAGCCTGTGTGCGGATGTGCACGTGGCTTTCTTCGAGCACGGTTACATGGAAAATAGAAGAGCTGAGGGGTGATGAGAGTATATTCATGTACGAAGACAAAAGGACTTGTCCTTTGCATGCGTCTTTCGTGGTCAGATATTCCTTGCTTTGCTTTCGTTGGACAACATCTACGTAGCTTGAATGAATAAGGAAACTGCTACACCCACCCGAAAGGCAAATGGTTTTTTCTTTTTTTTTTTTTGCTTTTTTTCCAATCATTTTTTTAAACACTTTAAATATTTTTAAAAAATATAAAAAAATCATAAATTCATTTAAAAACATTCCTTAATTATTAAGTAAAAAATAAAAAATAAAAAAATAAAATAAAATAAAATACAATTTCGGTATAAATTTTTGGTAAAAATGTTATGTGAAAATGGTATTTTCCGAATGAATAATCCCAATCGATAACAGCTTTGGTATTATCTATGCATATATATATATATATATGTAAAGTTATATTTACATAATATGATCCTCAAATATTTCATATTGACTTATACATATCTAAATATTTAGCTACTTATGAACAATGCTTATCTAAATTTAGATAACTACTATTCACCCTACAAATTATATTTTAATCATTATTTCTCTCTCATCCCACTCTCTCTCACAATCCTTTCATTTTCTCTCTCATTCAACAACATAACAAACCTTCACTCGCACATTTATTTTATTATTATAATATATTATATATATAATTTTCATTTTATTATATTTTTAATATAATATATAAAAAATTATATTTTTTATTATTACATTTATATTATTAATATCAAATGTATGTAGTAGATGCTAATTGTAAAATATATATAAAAAAATTGATTTTAGTAAAAAATTAATAATAATAAAATAATAAAATTTTATTATTATTTTGTCTCAAATATGTATAAGACAGTGTGAAAATTTTACTTGAATATCAAAATGAATATGTAAAAGAGGTGATTTTACATATGCGTATGCATAAACTAATACTAATGATTTAAATGATATGTAAAAACGCATAGACGAGCCCTCCATTTACTTCGAAAAGGACTCGAAGTCGACGCAATAGATAGAACTTTTGCTGGTATTATTATGTTAAAATAAATAAATATATTAAAAATTATCCCTGGTATCAATAAACTCTTGAATGATTAGTTTTTTTATAATAAAAAATTAATAATAACTAGTATCGCATTAGCATGATAAAAATAAAATATAGAGAATGTAAAAATAAAATAAAAAATTGAAAGAATCTACGTTCTTAATTTTGTGAATATCCTTTATATCTTTTGGTAATAAAAAAAGAAAAAGAAAAAAGGAATCATAAGGTGGGTGATGTCTTTTCGAGTATTCATAATTCATTGGAGGAATCTTCAAATGCATGTTTGGTTAGATATACAATAACTACAAATTGGAAGGGTGGGTGTCAGTTGTGGTGATCCCATTCCCACCTTGTTCTTTTCCTCTCATAATTCGTCCACACGCTGATCCCACCTTTGATTGCTAATTTTGCAGCTCCGATTTATTTTTAAATGAATCCTTTTGGATTTTAGAACAATGCACATGATCACGATCGACTGTCTGATCTTAATCTCTGACTTTTGTTTTTCAAGTTTTTCAAAAAAAAAAAAACAAGGAAAAGGAAAAAAAATATGGTAGCACGTGGTTTTCACCTTTATTGGCCCAATTATTAAGGCTATGGAATATCGATAAAGTTAAGGTACCAATGGGTTGCTTCCAATCTCCACTTAATCAGTGTTTAGATGTAGTTAATAGAAGATACTTCATACACACTACAAGAATATAGGATTTTTGCGATTAAATCATTTCTGATCCAGAGAAATCGACGCTAAAACTCATCTTTTATGGCAAATTTTACTGGTCGCAACTTTCTGTAGCTAATGGTGGAATTCGAATAAGTGAACATTTGTATTTATTTTTGCAGTGACAATAAAGTCCTTTTGCGGTGAGATATGATCACCGCAAAAACAAAACATATCTCATTTTTCTTATTTTAGTCTTTTGCATCGTGGCATTGGTCTTTTTACGACAATATAAAACTATCACAAAAGCATCATTTAAAACCTAAAGTATTTCCCCCCTTACTTTTTCTTCCCCAACCCCAACACTCTCTCCGTTGAGACCGATACTCTCTTTCTCTTCTCTGAGTTTTATGTCGCCCATTCCATTGTTGTCCACTTGTTGTTGCACTGTCGCCACCTCTCTTAGATGGTGAGTCTCTCTCTCCTTCGTCTCTCTCCTTCTCTCTATCTGTTTGTACGTTTTGTCTCTCTCTATAACTCACTCGATTGCGCCCTCTCCCCCTCCATGATTAGGTTGCCCCGCCGCAGCCCAAGGTATTCCGCATTCTGCTCCCTTCGATCTCCATTACAGTAAGCTCCCTTCTTCTCTCTTTTCTCTCTCTCACTTCATATGTCTCCTCCCTTTCCCTCTCTCTTGCCATTTCCTATGTTTTTCCCCAACAAAGTTCCATCATCTTCAGTTTTCGTATTGAAACCAAGCCTATCTCATTCCTTGTTCTCTATACTTTGGATAGTCTCGAGCTTTCGATTTTGCTGGATTTTGGAGTAAGTCCGTAACCTTAACCTTTTTGTTGTAATTTTGGAACTTGTAATTTGGACTCATTTTATTTGGTTCTCAATATTTTTCCTGATTTTAAATTATCAAGACTCCAAACCTTTTTATTATTTTATATTTTGGATACCTAACAAAGGTTGCTGAAACTGCAAAATTATAGGAATTTGGCAAAATAGTGAGCATATGTTGTCCTGGTCCTTACAAATTCCATTGCATGTTGTAATCTAGGACTCTCAACTTATCTATGAAGCTGTAATCTATTTTTCTCGAACTGGTTATTTTAAATTACAATTTTAAGGAATATTTTGGGTTTATACTATTCAGATACTGTAAAATCTCCAACTGGATGTTGACATAATGTGTGTCGGTTGTGCTAACATGATGTTCTGGTGTTCTAGAGTCATGGTCTGATATGGTTGTTCCAAAACAATTTAGGACTTTTCTAGGACTTTCCAAGTCTCTATTTGGATTTTGAACATTTTGAACTTTAGTGATTCTAATATAATCTTACCTTAATGGCAGGTCAAATTATTTCTGACAAGTATATTTTGGAATATGGAAGAGATTGTCTTGAAATGCATGTTGGGTTTGTGATCTCTCTCTGTCTCCACATTCATTTAATGTGAGCTATTAAAAAACCCTATTTTTCTAAAACGAGAGTAGAATGTCATAAATAGCCAAAAGTTAGGGTCTGATCTAAGAGCCACTCTAGGAACCAAATACCTAATTAGTTGAAATTTCTATCACCTCCTTGGACTTTACATGCTTCTATCAAATGTGTTTATTCTCATTCTATAAGAAACAATTTGCGAATGTAGTAAGCAAAGGATTGGGTATTTTTTCCATATTCTACTATTGAACATTCCCATATTCACATCCCATCTATAGTATTCATTTTAACATCTAAGTCTCGAGTTAAAAAAAGAACTGTAATTTAGCATTGCTCTTTTTCAATAATAATGTAATTTTCAATATTTGACTGTTAATAATGTAATTCATTATGAATTTTCAAGATTCGTCATCATTTTCAAAATGGTTTTATGTTAATTTCTATCATATTTTATATTTTTCCTAAAAATCTCTTTGTTGTCCAGGTACATTGTTTTATATTTGTCGTTGTTCTTTGCGTGCACCGGTTTAATACTTTATTACCTCTTAGTTTTCTTTGTGTAAATGTCAACTCTAATGATTTGGGTTGTGCTTATAACGCATGATCTAAACTACTAACTTCGTACTCCTGACTCTTGCAGAAATTGGATCCTACTATAATGTTGAGCAGGTAATACCATCAATTATTTACATTTATTGCCAACTTCTAGAGTGCTTGTTCTTCTAACAATGCTGGATTTTTAACCTCGTGTTTGTGTTTTTCTTCAAACTTGTTTTCCATCACTAAAATATACCATTTTTCTCTTTCTATCACAATATTGGTGTTCTTGTTTCCTTGCCACCTATTGAGTGCTTATTGTTTTTGCATTTGACGATAAGTGACTGCAATGCCACCTTTTCCCCCTCTACTTATGTGATACGTGCCTTCTTAAAGTCCTTGTTCTTGTGATACATGTGCTAATGCAAGTAGTCTTTGATGGTATTTGAGTAACACATTCATTTGTAATTTTGAGTTTTGACCATCCTGTGCAAATAGAGGCCCATTATCTGGGTAGTTTTTTCCCTTTTGCCAATTGTAGATGGAGTGGCTCTGACATCTTTCACTGAGGCCTCTTTCAATTGTACATGTAAATGAGATTTTTTGTTAGTTCTTAGTTTTTTGTCATGTATGCATATTTATGCTATCAAGTGTCTTATGCTTATTGAGTTTAATTAGATTAACATTTCATGTATATGCTTATTTCCTTCCCCCTTTCATTTGCGACTATATCTTTAAAATTTTTGTTTTATAATCATTTGAGGATGACATCGAATATTTTTGCAAGAACTCGCCACAAAGATTTCTATAAGTATGTTGGACTTGATAATACATGCTTATACGTTTTGTACTTTGATGTGCTTTGAGAAGTCTAAAGTTGCACACTTAGAAAATAATGTAATTGCTAATTTATGGATTGCAATATAATATAATTGCTTAGAATATAAAGCAAACACATCGTGTAAATGCTTTATGGATTGTAATATAGTGTAAGATATGTATTTTCATGTATTTTTTTTCAATACTATTTTTTTATGATCTTGTAACACTATTTTCGATGATCTCAAATCGTTTGAATATTTTTTTGTCACAACCACTTATTTGCAGCAACAAGAATCACTTACCACACAAATTTGTACAACATTCACGATAGAATGTATGACGTTATGGTCAAAAATTATTATTTACAACGATTATATTGCTGCAAGTAAACATTGACGACTATTAATAATTTGTGGTCGCAAATGAGTATTTGCTACGGTATAATCGCAACAAACAAGAATTTGAGAACAAATATCAATATTATAATTGACATTTTTCGGTGAGAAAAAAATCGCCCGGAAAATTTATAGTGGCAATAATTAATCATGGTTGGCCATTTTTTGCGACGACTTTTGAGACTGTTTGCGGCAATATAGAACGCGTAATGGTGTACAGTTTTTGTGACAGTTTTTGTTTTGCTGTTAAAATTTTTTTGAGACTAATTAGTACCGTCCATCTAACTTCGAAATTGCTCGGACGCCAAAATCTATTTACGGCACAAAAATTGCTATATGTTGTAGTGACTTTGGGTTAAATAAATGAAACTTGACTAATTTGGCATGATACGATGACGACGAGTTAACTATTGTTATAAGCCCTTCCTTAACAACATGTCATGCTGCTATTTAGAACTACAAAGTTAGCATAAAAGCGAAATTATTATATATAGATAATTTACCATAAGTTTTGTTTAGATCGATGCTATACATTATAGGTTGGTGTATTCGTAAATCATGGCATGGTGATAATTTTGTGGTAAGAATTAAGAAAGAATAATAAAAAGGATTAAGGACACAAGGTACTACATAGGGCCAGCTTTTTTGTTGTTGTCGAATGCATTATTAGTGCATGATAACTCTTTGAGCAGAGAGAAGAGAATGGTGACCATATTTGGCTGCTGCCTAATCAACAATGCTATCCAGAAAATGAATGAAAAAACGGGGGTAGGAGAGGAGGAATTCCTAAATGAACAAGTTTTGACAATACTAATTGAATAAAATAAGCCGGATGAGATTTACTTCAGTTATAAAGGAATCCCATAAAAATAAACTTATAAATTAACGTGATATAATGTGATACGTTAGAATGTAAAATTATTTTTACTGTAAAATAGATATAACATATCATATAAAATTATATCAATTTATAAATTTATTTTTATGAGATATCTTGATGACTATAGCACTTGAATACCATAAATTAGTATGATACATTAGATCCGAAATTTGCATTGAGAAGAATAGAGAAATGATTTGTATAAGTTTCAAATAGATAAACCTCATACAAACCCTTGTAAAAAAGTAGACTCCACCTTAAAAAAGTATAAAAAAAACTATTATTTATTAGTGAGACTCATTATTTTATAAAAGATTTGTATGACTTATATATAATTTGTCTATTTAAAACTTATATCCAATATTACAATAATAACCAATAGCTTTTAAGGGCATATTGGTATGGGAAAATGGCAATAACACAATGGCTTTTGAGTTTTTGTTTTTTATTTTTATCCAATTGAGCTGGTTGTCCATGCATATTCCCAAGCCTCATCCACTCCCAGAAAAGCAAAAAGAAGTGCGCGCGCGCACATGCACGTAAAAAAAAATATATATACACAAGAATTTCACACACCACGCTTCTTTTAATTTCTTTTTATAATAATGTATAGTGTATAGTGTATAGATAATAAGTAAAATAACTCAATTAACTTTAATAAAAATAAAAAAATTTAAATACATATAATATGTAATGTGAGATGATAATAAAAAAAATAGTATGATAATTTGTGATGTTTGGCTCCACCACATACGGAAATGCTGGAGCTTTGACTCTGAGGATGCATGATGGCCACGAGAAAGAGATCAAACTCAAAGCCACCCTACTCGAAAAAGTAACAGGCCCGTTAAAGAGTGACTCATGCAAGCTCCAACCTCCATCTACTTATCCAGATTAGATGGTTCCTATATTTACTCATAGACCTTTTATTTTTTATATTCTTTATTTTCATGAGCAATGTGAGCACGGATTAATTGATATAACACTGTACAATGTCCCTGTATATATATGGGATGGGAATGTTGTAATTGAAATGTTTTCCGGAAGATATCGCATATTTTATTACTTTAATACCCCGTGTGATACATTTTAATTAATTGATATACAAAAATCGTCTAAAATATAAAAGATATTATTATTTAAATTAATTATGAATCATTTAATGCATAATAAAATGTATTTTATAAATTTTCATAAACAGACGTTTTTAAGGTTCTTTATGATTGAAATAGACTATTGAGCACTGTTTTAAATTTTGTACCATACCGGCTGGTATGGTCGAAATTTTTCGTTTCGACCATCCGGCCGGTACATGTACTATATATGTTCCTTACCGGCTAAAATATCGGCCGTACTGGACTAAATTTCGGCCTGTACCGGCCTATATTTCGGCCGGTACCGGCCGATATTTCGGGCTTTTTTTTTTTTTTTTCGGTTTTTTCAAACTACAAACTTATTTTTTAACCCCTAATTCAGACTAGACTATTTATAATTTTTATATATATGTATTTATATATAGACTATTATTTTAGAATATAATTTTTATATATATTTATATATATAATTTATTTATATATCGACTATCCCGAAACGTTATCTCGAAATGTTATCTCAAAACGGTATCGATATCAAAATATTTCGTTCCAGTACCTTGACCGGTACAACGTCTAGTACGATATTTAAAACATTGCTGTTGAGTATATAAGATTTTTCAGTCCATGACATGCTCATTCTGAAACACATTGTAAGATTTTAGTTTATATTCGTTTAAATTTCGGTATTTTTCTTTTTCGTAAGAACAATAAACTGGAGAGATGATCACATTAAGCTCCTGTTATAGCACATGTACATCGCATTCATTGAGTTCGCCCTCGCTGCTTCTGGTTTAGCTCCCACTCCCATCATCCAATAACAAACGCCCACGCAGTCTCTTCCCCCTCAATTTCCACACATCTGATCGCCACCATCCTTCCTCTCTTTCTCTCACACTGTATTCCTCAAACATCTGCAACCCCTCTCTCTCTCTCCCCCCCCCCCTCCCTAAAGATTCTCTTTCTTTGTCTACGCCATGAGCGACCCCATTGAAACATCAACATCTTCGTCGAATTCGGCCAAAGAACCGAGCCCCAACCCTCTCTCTCTTCTCCGCCCTAGGCGGGAGCCCTTCGAGCATGGCCTCCTCCCAATTCCCAAGCTCGTCTTCACCGACCCTACCCAATCCCTAATCCCCCTTAAGCAATCCCTCCTCTCATCCTCCGACACCACTCGCCGGGTCGACTCTGCCTCCCTCTCCGAGTCCCTCCAGATCTCCCTGGACCACGCCCGCCTCGTCCTCGACACCCTCGCATCCGTCCTCCACTCCGACTCCGATCCGCTCTTCAGCTCTAAACCCGAAGATATTGACTCCGTGGCCGCTGATGTCCACGATCTGCTTCTCTTCCTCTACATCCAGTCCTACAAGAAGCTGCTCCCGAGAACGCACAAGGACTCAGCCTCCGTCGCCGATGTCTGGCCCTCCACCTCCGCATTCGATGGCTACTTGTCCGCATTGTCGCCACTCCAGGTGATTTTCTTAATTGCTCTGGATTTCTTTTACAATGTGGGTGCGAATTCGAAATGCATAATTCCTTTTTCATTACGTTGTGGAGAAACTTTATTTATACATGTGGATTTGGATGCAAATTAATTGCGAGGAGTTTGCAATCAATTGTGTTACATTGTTATTCGGGATGAAGAAACTCTTCTTCTTCTTCTTCTTCTTCTTCTAAGTGGAATTCGGTGCATTTTTTTTAATGGGTAATTTGGTGAATTACTGCTATCCACTGGGGGTGAAAGCCGACCTACCACACCGACATGTTTTTCAGGGGTGATACGGAGCGAAACCGGCCGATGAAAGGGTATAAAACCGGCCAGCGTAGTTTTGGCCGGTTACCATTGGTTCAACGGTAATTCCCTTTGATTTACACTTCAGAAACCCATCAAAGAATTTCACCACAAAATCATTACAAAAACTAGAAAAATTAAAAGAACCCCATCAACAAATCTCAGAACAAAATCATTCCAAGAACCCCATCAACAAACCTCAAATGAATTGGAGATAAGAGAATCTGAGAGAGACAGTCGAAAGCCTGAAAGTTTGAAACAACGCAAATGGATGGAGGGAGAGAGGAACGGCAACGAAACAAGAACTGAAGAACCCCATCAACAAATCTTAATTGGATCAATGACATCGGAGAGAGAGAGAGAACGACGCACTAAGGGGAGGGGTGGCACAAGGGGTTAGGGATGAAGCCCTAACCCAAAACGGTGCCGTTTGGTGTATTAAACCAAACGGCGTCGTTTCATATATATATATATATATATTTTCGAAACTATAGGTATAAAATGATGCCGTTTAAATCACTTAAGTGAAGTGGCGTCGTTTTATCTAAGATATATATATATATATATATTATATCGGCGGGTTCGGCGGTTTGAACCTGGTTCAAACTGAGACCGAACCGGCCGACGTTGCTTTCTTGTATTTCCTACTGTTGGCCGACCGGTTCTCCACCGGTTCCAGATTCCGGTGGCCTGTTCCTGTTGGCGACGGTCGGTCCCATCAGTTCCTGTACAGTCCTACTATTCAGCGTAAGAACTTTTTCATCGAGTTCCCCAACCTTTTCTATCAAGCTTGTTTGAGTCGAAGATTTATATTTCTTGTTGTCCAATGTTCTGAAATGTAGTTATAATTTTATTTTTGTGAATTCAATTCAAAAGGAACTTCTTGAATTGATGCACCTTGGTCTGTAAAAGGAACTTATTTCTTCATTAGTCTTAAAATAATTTCAAAATGGACTCAGCCACCTTGGCGGGTGGGGTCGTGTATCCTAGGTTTACTCCCAGGGATGGGTCCAAAGGGTATTAGAAATGGAGCAGAATGCTTAAAACAGAAAGTTGCAGAGTGTAAAAACTTGCTCTTCATATATCTCGCAGCATATACATTGGTATGGCACGGCTCTTCCTATTTATAGACATAGGTCAAAAGAATAAGAATTTACATAATAAAATATATACACAGCTCATCGTAACAACAAACATGCAACAGAAAGGGAATAATTCTGTTCAGCCTTGATCACGTTCTTTCCACGTCCTCTTCGTAGTGCCTTTGTCTGCTGAAACCGTAGACGTTTGTGGTCCTTCCTCTGGTAATTTCAACATCCCTCCGCAAGATGGAGAGTATATGTTAAGTACTCCCATCTTGGACATAAGCTTGGTGAAGGCAGGAGAATGTAATGACTTAGTGAGTAAGTTTGCTATTTGAAGGTGAGATGGAACATGTGCAGTAATCACCTGGCCTTCTGCAATTTTGTCTCGGATTAGATGACAGTCTATTTCAATGTGTTAAGTTCGCTCGTGAAATATGAGGTTTGCAGCAATGTGTATGGCAGCCAGATTATCACAATACAAGGTGGATGGTTTTGAAATGATGATGTGTAAATCCTTAAGAAAGTATCGTATCCATGTTAACTCGCATACCACACCTGCCATTGCTCTGTATTCGGATTCGACAGATGGCCTGGAGACAGTAGTTTGCTTCTTTGATTTCCAGGAAACAAGTGAGTCACCTATAAAGATACAAAAGCCAGTAGTTGATCGCCTCGTGTCTGGACAGTTTGCCCAACTTGCATCCGAGTATGCCTGTAATTCCATTTTGGAGTTTGCAGAGAAAAATATCCCCTGTCCAGGTGCTTTCTTTACGTACCGAATAATTTTGAGAACTGCATTATAGTGTGGTACACGTGGTGCCTCCATGAATTGGCTTAGGAGGTGTACATTGTGACTCAGGTCAAGCCTAGTGTTGGTGAGATAGAGTAATTTTCCAACCAATTTGCGGTATAGAGTAATTCTGCTCCATTTCTAATATGGTACCAGAGCTATGACGGATAACACATCTTCAAATCCTCCTCCCCCCAAATATGAAAATAATCCTCATCACCCAGCCAGCCTCTACTTCATTCAACCTGGAGAAGGAGCTTCCTCATTACTCGTTCCTGAGCTCCTCACAACTGAAAACTAAGTTTGTGGTCCTTCCTCTGGTAATTTCAACAAAGGGCCCTGCCTTGGCCAGGTTCCATATCATAAAAAATGTTATATGTATTGCATTTTTCTTCCCAAACAAAACTTAAGTGTTTTTTTTTTCGACATGTGTGTTGAAAGTGTTTTCTTTTTTGACATGTCTGTTGAACCTGACTCCATGTATAGTAGAACTCCCGAGTACCTGATTGTCAATCACTGTATATGGACTTTCCAAGCTTAACTTTTAGGATGCATTTGCTAGAATTTCTATGGCAGCGACACAATTCATTGACCTGCAATCATATTCCAGTTTTGTGTAACCTTTGATTCGCAGACTTCTTCCAAGGGGATTGATATGATTAACCCAAACTGCGTGGACAATTTTTATTTTTTATTTTTTATCGGAAGTGCATGAATGTAGAGCCTAACTTTTTAATTTGTCCTATTTAGCATAAAACCTTGTCTGAATTTTTTAATTTGCAGGATTTCACTGCCCCCCCCCCCCCCCCCCTTGCTTTCCTGTTAGTTGTCAGAAATTTCAACTAAGACCTTATTGAAAGAAAAAATTAAGTTTTCTCTAGAAACTTTGATTTAGTCATGTTTCAAATTTTATTGACTTTGTCTAAAGCATATGACAGCTTGTACGTAGCAACAGCCGTCGGTTAATGCCATCACAAGCTGATGAAGAGGCTCATCAGTTATCATATCTACAAAAGCACTTGGCTAACATCCTCTCTCTCCTAGCAGAGCCTGTGGAAGGGGAAGGCGAAGGCGAAGAATCCCTGGTTTGTAAACAGCTGCTCTTTTTCATTTTTAGTTTGGTGGAGCCTTTATACTTCTTTTTCATTGCTTTTTATTTTCTCCTTCTGTTGAGTACAATATTTCATGCCCTATTAGATGAATAACTTAGTGCTAGCATTTTTTTTTTTAACTTTTTCATCCAATTAGGAAAAAAAAAAAAACTGTGCATGTCCCAGACCCGATCCCTGTCTATCACTTAATACCGCTGTTGGTTCCGGCTATATTGGTATCAATGATGCTCGGAGTCTCAGTACTACAGGAGTTCTGAATCCCAGGTCTCCCATAAAACACATTTGAAGCTCATGGTTTCTTACTTATTAAAAAAGAAGCTCATGGTTTCTTATTTCATTTTATCCAGCAAGTTTTCATGATATCATCTTAAACATGAATCTCATGGACTGGCTCAATACTTTAGTTGAAGTTTCTGTACTTAACATAAGGTGCAAGCACCTGGGCCATTACTTAGCTGCACTTTGGACATCATAGGGTTTGTTTTTTTTTGTTTTTTATGGGTAAAAATAACATTATTAATATGTATGAAATAGGCATTGCCCAACACCACAGGTTTTGTTGCCAATGTTTACATGTAGGGTTTGGTCGATGCTTTGTTTGAGTGGAAGTTGCGGAACTGTTACTTTTGCTGTTACTGATAAAAATTAAACATATGGAGTTATTTTTATTTTTGATTCCCAAGTCCAACTATTTCAGGTTATTCGACTTGGCATTCACTTACTTTTTTTAGTCATAGCTTTCACTTGCTAATTATTCTTGTTATTTGTCTCTTTGCATTTATAATATGTCTGTGAATGTTAGCATTTCTCTGGCCTTGCTAATTAAGCCTATTGTTTTAGGTTTTGACTATGGATAGATTTGAGCACCTTGGGTTTCTGATTCAATTTGATGATAAGGGATCTGGAGGAACTCAGTTGAGTCAACATGCTCCATTTTTTGCGAACTCAGATCCCGATATGCCTGCTGTACCTGTTCCTGCAGCACAAGTTCATGATTGGCTGCTACAAAATATAGCTTCTGCTTTAGAACATATTTCGGAAAGAGCTTCTCTTAAAGAAAATGGCCCAGCGAGTGCGTCTGATCAGGATGTTGCTATGGCCGATGCCTGCACAACTTCAATCAAGGCCTCACCAAGTGCTAGAGGTTCTAGTTTTATTGAAGGGATCTCCAAATCATCACTTGTAAAGCAAGCATCTGATCTTAAAGGTTCTTCTGTGAAGGTTTGTATTGGACACGTCTGTCTTTCCTTACGTGTAATTTAGGCATGAAAATGTTACTTGTCATTGCCTATTAGCAGATTGAAAGTATGAGATCTGATGGTTGATGACTGGACTTGGACTGAGGTAGATCCATTCTGATTAGTTTCTGGAATTTTAATGCATAGTTGGTTTATGATACTATGTAAAATGAAATTATAATATCCTTGGAATTGCCTCATGATTTTTTTATTTTTTTGAATTTAGAAAAACTCGATGTGACTAGGATAGCTTCCTGGCTAGATTGGATTGACTTTTAGGATCCCCTATGAATCAACCTACAAACTGCACTTCCATTAGTTTCTTTCAGTTGTCAGTCGGTTTTTTTTTCCCCTGTTTGATGCATGTTTAATATCATCTTTTATGCAATACATAGAACTGGCAACTTTACCTGTAAAAAATGGAAAAAGATCCCCTCAAGTGAGAGACAGAAAGACACATTAAGTGGCCCCTACAACATTTGTTGCTGCCCGTATAAATATTTTAGGCAGCATTAAATAAGCAATAAATGGTGTAGAACGTACTTGATGCGTCTATTTTTCTCCCATGGGAGGCCCTCAAGTTCAGGCAAAAACTTTGAATTTTAAATGCTGCATTCTAAAGGGGATCTTAATCCGTAAAAATAATGTAGTTCTTTCAATGTTCAAAATATTCATTGTTCACATAGTTGTAGTACTTAAGGGCCTAATTAATAGCCCAGTTTGTGTGGGATCGGAAGGTCTTTTTTGTTTTTTGTTTTTCAATGAATGTTGTTAGAGCCTAGAACAGTGGCTGGGACTTAGAAAGACATCAAGAGGGAAATTTTGCCGTGGTAAGAATCTTGCCTAAGGAGGCTGTCCACACTAAATGCTTGTAATTGACAGATAGGGATCATCGTCCAAACTGCTTTTGTAATTGGCAGTTTTTGCAGGGATCATCTTCCAAACCGCTTTTGTAATTGGCAGTTTTTGCCCATTCGTTGATCAATAATACTTGTTTACTTATAAAAAAATAAAATAAAAAAGAGCCTAGAACTTTGGCATTAGGTTTCAAAGGAGGATATTACTTTCCTGTCCAATTGTGCTCTGCTGCATCAGGATATCTTCTGGCTAGTGTTCTCTATAATTTAGAACAAAAAAAATCTTTCTCAGCTCCAAACTTCCAGGTGTCTTTATCTAGATGGCTATCACTTTTTACATGGAAAAAAAATTGGGACCATGACACGAACCTTATGGGCCTTCCTGCATTTTTTACTTGGCAGAGCTTCTATTCTTACTACTAGCAGTTCAACACCACACTGTTCATTCCGATGATATCTGAGCTTTTTGGGATTTAAGCAGTACAGTTGATATCTAAAAATCAGAATAAGCTTTAATATAAAATTTATTGCAGCCTATGTTAGTGAAAAGGAGATCTCCATCACGCATGTTTTGTTTAAGCCAACATGTTGTCTGGCATGCTCTGCACATATTGAGTGTGATAATATAAACTCACGTTCTTATTCCTCAAAAGTCAGTTTTCTGTATTGGCCTGCTTTCAACATGGTATTATGCTATTGCAGGTCCTAAATTGTCATGATTCTGTCATTTACATCTTAGCACCTTTGAGATATGCCACCATTTATGGATGCTCTGATACCACTATAGTTATTGGAGCAGTTGGGAAGGTAAAAACCAAGATTTTAGTACATTCTATTTTACTACGACATGCGTATGGTTTGCTTGGTGCTTCATTATCATTATTATTTAATTTGTCAATTCAACTAGCATTTTTTTTTTTTAGTTTTTTAAATTTTCTTCTACAGTGAATTTTTGAAGCCTAGTGAATATTAGTTCATTTTGCATTCGTGTCTTGTATATACTTTCTTGTTTGCATTAGGTCATTTCTCTTTGGCACCATATGATCAATTAATCACGGTTGAAAAATATTCCCGAAAATATAAGATCTGCAACTAATGTGTATATAAATCATTATGATCATCGTGATCTGCTTAAAACATTGATTTAGCGGTTGAGAAGGAAGAAGGATATATACTGGTGCCTATAATTAGCTGGAGTGTGGTACACTAATGTTATAAATACCATACAGGTGTATATTTAATACATGTGAATTTTCAGGAGTCTGAACTTGTAGCTATGAAAAATATGATAGGGTGAGTTCTTTAATTTTGTATGTCAGACACACTCACGTTACAGAGAAGGAATTTTCACAAAGACCAGTATCGATGGTCATCAAAGGATGCTCAATATTAAAGTGACTCATCAAGTCAGATGGCATTAAATATTGATAGGGTGAGTTCTTTAATTTTGTATGTTAGACACGCTCACGTTACAGAGAAGGAATTTTCACAAAGACCAGCGTCGATGGTCATCAAAGGATGCTTAATATTAAAGTTACCCATCAAGTCAGATGGCATTAAATATCTAACAACTTAATTATCCATCATGTGATCATTTAACCTTGGTTCTTTGAGATTAGATGTATCTGTCAACCAGGTGTTAGCGGTACCAGGATGGGAGGATTGAGTAGAAAGGTTTTTTCACTCAAAACTGCCCTGCAGGATGTTATCCATTATTCAATACTTGTTGTCTTGTGTCGCTTGCCCTACAATAGGTATCCTGGGTTGAACCAATCTTGCTTGTCTGTACTTGTAGCTTTGTGAACCGCCCATTTTACCTCAATGTTAACATACCTGGCATATAATGCATGCTTATGTCAAGTGATCAACTTGGTAATCAACAGACGTGCCACTAATTTTTTACTCACTTCGACTCATTAATTATGAACAGAAAACATCATCCGAATGGAAATTGACATGGATGCATTGTAAATGATTGGCTTTTACAGGCTGTAAGGGTTGAGCATTGTGAACGAGTTCATGTGATTACAGCAGCAAAGCGGATCTGCATAGCAAACTGCAGAGAATGTGTGTTCTTTTTGGGTGTAAACCAGCGACCACTTATTGTTGGTGATAACCATAAGCTGCAGGTGGTTGTCTCAAACTATTTACTTCAATTCCCCCATGAAGTTGCTAGCCAGCACAGATTGGCTATAATGTTATATTTACATAGTAATATACAATTAATGAAGGTTACTCAAGTGTGGTTCTGCATAAAGTCTATCATAATTGTCAAATTTGAAAATATTGAGTCTGCAATAATGTGGTCATTCTTACCTATATAAAAAAAGAAGTAATTATGTGGTCATTCTTATGTTGTCCGTAAAGCTCCAATGCCAATTTGATTTTAAATGAAATACTGTCACTGTTCAAAACATGAATAGGACCCAGCCCAAATTTCCTCCTGCAACCTATGAAGCATTTTGTTAAACAGCATTACTTAAAGTGTTTTTATCTATTATTGTTTAACATTTTCAGAAATACTTTTCATTGCGCCAATTTTTTAGGTGGCACCATACAATACATTTTACGCGCATTTGGAGGAGCACATGAATGACGTTGGCGTTGAGGCTACAATTAATAGATGGGACGAACCCCTGACACTAGGAGTGGTTGATCCACACGATTCATTATCTCATCCTGCAGGTGTCTCTGATGTGCAGGCCGAGTCAGCTATGCGCCTGGATCCTGATCAGTTCACAAATTTTTTGGTATATTTTATACTTGTCTTGTGTAACTTGCTAGGAGTTTTTTTTTGGTGCTATGTTTGTTGGGTGGTGTTGTGAGTAATTAAGTAGTGTATGAAGGCCGTTACCTAGATTTCTGGGCATGATCTTTGTTATAATTTATTTTTATGTTTTTTTATTCTCATGGGGTGTGTGTTTGTGTGTGTATTTGACTTGGTTATTATATGAATTTCTTGGTGCGTGGGAGATTCAGCGGGTTCGATTTCCTCTTCTTTGACTTATTGGCTGTGTATATCCCTTTTTTTTCCCTTGATGCACAGATTCCGGACTGGTTTGGAGGTGAATCCTCTGGGTCTACAAAAGGCAACCCATTTCCATTACCGGATGTTTATTTGATCGCTCAGCAGAGAAATGTATGTCCACTGAACCATGCTGAACTGAAATGCTTCATTGTTATTATATTACCCAGGCTTGTTGTGTACCAAAGTGCTGTTATACGATAGGGTCTCTTGATTTGGTTTGAACTACATGATTATTTTTCCAGCAAAAGAATTTAGGGGAGATAAAACAACTATTGAGGGAAGCACCACTTGAGGAAAATCGGAAACGGGAGTTATCTTCTGCACTCCATGTTTATTTCAAAGACTGGTTATATGGTAATGATTTCTCTTTCATCTGTTTTTGTTTTATTGAGGCACAGAGTCTATAATCTGCTGGAAAGTTATATGCATATGGACCAGAATTCTACTAGTCATGTGCATCCCTATTCATGCACAGAATTCTACTAGTCACTTTTTATTTCTTTGGCAATGTAAAAACGTTTTATACAAGTTATAATTTTATTGAGTTAGATCTTTGGTTGAGTCAGCTTTCAAAATCATTTTACTGCTTGTGTGAAAAATCGTTTAGGATTTCTTTCTTGCTTGGTATCCACAATTGTCATTAGGATTGTTACAGTTGCCTTGTGTTTGAGCATTAATGTTATGATGTTTATTCCAAATAAATTAGCAAACAACCCAAACTTAAAAATGGTTTGCTTCTGTTTGAGTCGTGAAGTAACATCTGTGAGAGCAAGTAATATTGAAACATCACATCACTCGCTACATTTTTGGAAATTTTGGACCGTTGAGCTTTATGTCTTACTCAACTTTCGAATACCTCTGTTATGGAGTTTCTATAATGGAAATTGGTCTATATCTTTGTCTCTTTCTATTTTTCTTTCCTCTTTCCTTGGGCTTGTTTTTCTTTAGTTAATGCGAATGAGAAGATACTAGATAGATAACTTTGGGTTTGCAAAATGTCAGATGCTCTAGCATACAAGATTGCGTTGGCTGCAGTCTTGTTATTTTTGTGACAGGTGTCTTTGCCAATAATAATAAAAATAATAAGCTTATAATATGTAGATTTTTTCTTGTTCTGAAGAGTCCCACATATCATTTAAATGAGTGTTCTCTTATGATTGGCACAGCTTCGGGGAACATCCGTCAGCTTTACTGCCTGCAAGGCGACTGATAGATCGTTATAATGAAATGGCACAATTAGGGATGGTACAGAAGTAAGTTCTCTAGTTTTTTGTTTCAACCGTCACCAAGTTCACATTGCCACTCCTGGCGGTACTTGAGGCAGCTGAGAATCAACTCAATTTACTGCAGAATGGTAAAGCTATATATTCATTTTGATAGTGGTGCACAGAGTGGAATTCACGAAACATTTCCTAATCTCATTGTAATATTTAATTTTTGAATAAAATGAAATTCTGGCTGTAATATTTTGTTAACAAGGTTAACAGTTTTTTTTTTTTTTCTTTTGTTTTTCTCTTGGTGTAGCATGCTGAATTTCTCTTAAGCTTTCAAAAGTTTTGACCGTTTGTTGTGAGTTTTCCATTTACCGAGTGAATTTGCCGAGGAATTTGAAAAGGAGGAAAAAGGTGTTTTTGTGTGTGTGTCGGGGGGGGGGGGGTTTGTTTTTATGATTTGAGATGGCTTTAGCCTTTAATAAGATCATACTATTATTGAAGATTTTGTTGGCGTTTATATCATTGAATCTCACGGATCTTATATTTCATGCCTGACTACATAGAGAGCAAATTGCGACTCTCCAATCTCCATGTTAAACTTGGAACCTATATACCTTCCAAAGTTCATATATATGATAACCAACGCATGCATGGCATGTATTTGACTTGAGAAAAACAACTACACGCGTATCTGCAGAGTTTAATGCAATTTCAACTCACTTTGATTCAAATACGAATCTTAGTATCGTATAATCAATCAGAAAGGACTGCAAAATCATTTATTTTATAAACATAAGAGAGGAACTGCAAAACTTTTTGGCTGGCCTTTATGAAGCCCCACTAGCTCACTGGTGCAATTTGGAATAGTTTCTCTGCTTGCTCCGGGAAGAATGTAATGAATAGATATGCACCTGCACGATGCATCAATATTGAAAAAAAGAAAAGAAAAAAAGAAGAGATCTATTCCATCCGCATAGTAAACCCAAGGGACTCTTGAAGAACTCACAGATAAGGACTGTTCCTAGCACGGCCGAGATCTTTCCTTGAATAGTGACCAATCCAGCTTTGCCTGCATCCTGCAACTCGGTGGTTCCGACAGAATCAAAAGTTCCTGCAAACAAAATTGTTTCCTTTCTTTACATACACATACGGGATTAGCCCGGTTTGGTAAAAGTAGTGAAATTTTAACCTGGTTTCGCGGATTGAAGCCCCGATGTTATGCATGCTATGTTTTGAAAACCAGCTTGCTCTAGCTTATTAGCAGCAGCAACAGACCTTGACATTGAAAAGGAAACAGAACCCTGTCAAAAGGTTTGGTTCCTAGATTAGGCAGAAAATAACTCGATATAAAGCCATCTCATCAATGGAAGTAACAATTTATTTGAATGTCTACCATACTTCTCTCTTCACTACACATCAACTATAGGTAGCTAGTTTGTGGTTTAAGAATCTGAAAGAGCCGTTCATTGGTATGAGCCACACCAAGCTTGAATGCCATAACAAAAGAATAAAAACCCAATTCAATTCAGTTAATAGTTCAATCTGACCTACGAAGAAAGAACAAAGAAGGTACTATGAAAGCCTCAAAATTCATGGCTGGCCTCTCCAAAGGGCATGCCTCAATCATGCATCTTGAAACTAAATTAAAGTCTTACTATTCCATTAATTAGCAATTAAAAGCTTTTTGTGGCAAACTCCCACCTTAAATTGTATCTACTTTAATGAAAGCTGAGAACTATTCTCTGAAACTACACAGTAAAACATTTAGACAACTGGGAAACTAACCTCAGTCCCTCCTGACAAACAAGCAAGAGTTTACTTTCAGGCGAAAATTGGCTCTTAATAGATTGCACAAAATCAGGGTTGGGTTTAGTGAACGGCAGCCCAAAGAACAAACCTGAGAAATTGTTGTGCAGGGTCCTCTTTATAATTGTACCTGCACCAAAACTTACCAGCTAAAAATTATGGAGCCCAAATACTAAAGTCTAATTTTTTGAGGAGGCATATAGAAAGGATAAAGAGTGAACGATGTATTAACAACAACAGACATGCATAGGAAGAAACCTTACCAAAATCACCATCTTTGTTTTCAATGAAAAGAGGCACATGAGAGCATGATTTAATATGAGCTCGGTCATATTGAGATGTGTCCCGCACATCCAGAATTGCATACTCCTCGACTGTTATTAGTTTCTTTGCTTCTTCAGCATCCACATAATTTACTTCTGCTTTAACGTTCAAATTTTTCCGATGATTTAGTTTCCCTGGCATGGTCCTTCCACTGTGAGTTTCGGATACCAACCAAGATGTCTGAAAGTTTCTGAAAACACAAGATTGATCCCTTACTGCCTTACTCATAGATCCAATCATTGTCTTAGTAAGTGAATGCTTTGGCTTCATTATACATAGCAAGCTCACCCATATGGTAATTCAAACTAAACCCTCAATAACTTGAGATGAATAAAACTATCTTAGTTCGGATAAATTTGTTATTCGTTCAAAGCAAAACAACCGAGACTCAGACAAAAACTTCCACGCTCCTCTCTCTCCCCCCCCCCCCCCCCCCCCCCAACCATTTAATCAATAACGTGACTCTGACTCTACAAGAGAGAAGAATGTTAGAATAATGGTTGTGATTAGAAGTGAAAACAATGCGGCAAAATCGCTCATAAGGGAAAAAACACAATGTTTCCTCTTAACCGAGAACAAATCTGGACTGAAGGCCGAAACCATGTAGGTCACTGCTAATTGGACCTTATTTGCTCTGGGGCACAGGGGACAAATCATAAATGAAATTTTCTCAAAGGTGATCTCACTAGAAAAAGCTCAAATTTCTCTGTAACCCTCAGTTGACGTCTGAGAAAACTAAGCTAAAGAAACTAAAATAAAATTTTGGATTCCCATTCTCCATTTGTGATTTGTCAATAAGTCCATAAGAATGAGGAACTCATGTGAATTGGCCAAGTCGATAAAGATTCAATCTACTGTTCTTTTTCATTCCATAAGAAAAAGAATTCATATTAATTAACTTGAAATGTAACCCTTTATTGCTTCATCTTCTGTACGGAGAAACTGAAACCAAAGTATGAGATATAAAAAGTGAAAACGAAAAAGAAAAATGGAGAAGCCAGAACTCATGAATGCGAGTATTCATACATTAACGTCTATTCGCTATGAGATTGAGATTTTACCTGGTGGCAGAGAGCGCCGAAGAAAACCCAATGCCTGCCATTCTAAGAGCTTTATCCTCGCTTCTCTCTCCCAAATGGTTCTCTAACTTAACAAATTATAGACAGTGGCTGAAGAAATTTAGGAGGAGCAATGGGTTTGTGCCACGTGGCATGCATAACTGGACTGGATTTGTTACTTCAATCCCTGGCGCCAGTCACCTCACTCTATGCTGGGCCTTCCAAACCCACAAGCCTTCCTTTTTCATTTGAAAATTCTGGTCTGCGGAGTGCGAACGTTGGAGCCGAAAGCGGCAACCATCTGCCTCTTTTCAATACCGTATCCGACGTTATATTAGTCAAGGTATTCAAACAAAATATTTTGATATCGATACCGTTTTAAAATAACGTTTCGAGATAATATTTCAGAATATGGTACTACGTTTAGAATCGCTCTGCCCCTTCGAGTGCTGCTAAATTCCGTAAACCTCAGCCCATAAATAGAAACACCAACATGATCAGTTCAGATGTGTTTTCGAGTACTACTAGGTCTTGGAATTTGGTGGGAAGTAATAAATGAGTAGTAGGAGGTAGTAATCTTATAATTATCTTATTAAAATTTTGTTACAAATTTGACGTGACACAAGTTATGTATGAGTATTGGTATTGGACTAACCAAATATTAATTCATCTTTATATTTTGGTTAGGCATGAGTAAAATTCTCTATATTAAACTAGCCAAATCATTAAAACTCAATATATAAGATACAGTAAATTAAGCTCTCTAGTTATCTTTGGCTAGATATTATTCACTCACCAAAGTAATATAATCATTTCCAACAATCATTATATTTTGATGTCTATATTATCTAATTATTTTAAAATCTATATTATCCATTTCAATTTTGATAAATAGTCAATTATTTTCTATCTTATTCTATTTCATTAATAATAATTAAATTAAGAAATTAAAATTATATTATTAATTAATATATAATTCTATTTTCTACCTTATTTTAAGTAAAAATTAAATTATTAATTAATATATGAAGTATATTTATAAAATATTATAATTTTTTTATAAAATATTATTAAAATATATATTATTATATTATTATTTTGACTTTAAAATAACTAATGTAATATAATATAAATTTACCTAGTTAAAAGTTAATACCATTACCAAAACTTAAAATTTTAACCAAAATTTAAAGAGTAATTTTACCTACAACCGTGAATTGCGTAATCGCTTTGAAAAAAATAAATAAAATATGGGACCCACATAAAAAAAATTAATTTTTTAATAGTGAACCTCACTCTTTTTCAAAGCGATTACGCACTTCACCAGTAGAATTACTCAAATTTAAACCAATGAGGTCACTGGGAAAACGCAGTCCGGCTAAACGTACAGTTGAAAATATAATTAAAGAGAAAACAAACTGAAAAAGATGCAAAAGCTACCAGTCATCAACAATTTTACCAAAAAACATTGACTGAAAAAGAATATCAGAGAACGCGAGAGTTGTTCGCCACAAACTCTGTATTAGGCTCTATACGAAAGTGGTTACAGATTTTTGAATCAATACCAGAGAGGGAGTGATCAAAGATAGAAAGAGAGGATGGGATTCTTATCATCCATCTGTTGCTGCTTTTATCGCCCTTCTCGCGTGTCAATCGATTGGGCAGGCCATGGTGCAGTGAATCAGCCTCTCAGACAGAATTTCATTGAAACAGAAACTCGAGCACCGATTCTGGTTCCGCACTTTCCCGTTAACTCAAATCTTTCTCGTCTGTAGTTTTCAGTGAAGAGAACTCTTTTTGATCTTTATTCACTTTCCTTCTGCTACTTGGATAAATCCGATGGGTTCTGAAACTTCTTACTATCTGTAATCTGTATTCAAAATATTTGTAGTATATGATGCTTTTAACATCTTTGTATGTACCCATAAGTAATACAAATACTTATATATATATATACAAACAAATATTCATGCCAAATTGTTGGTAAGGGCTTAAATATTTCTGCCTTGTGACGGGTTATTTGATTTTGCTCCAGTCAACTGGGCAAATAAACAGTTACTTGGTGCTTGGATCGATCGTACTTCAGGATGGGATTGTCATCGCGATCAGGATGATTCTTTTTTTTTTTTGTTCTAATATCGTAACTGGGTATTCTTGTGCTTGGATCGATCATGCAATCGCACCTTTATCAGGATAAAATCATGCATGCAATAGAGCTATGTATCTATCATTATTCTTATTCTTTTGTTGGTCTCAAAGTGCACAAGATGAAACCAAATAAAACTTAGATCAAGATGTTCAATCCTGTCGAATTTCTTGCACTCCCAATTCCGTCTCAAGCTATAAAACCTTGAGATTTAAAAAAAAAGCACAGAGAGGTTTCCGGTAGTACGATTACATCTCTCTGAACAGACATATGACCGGTGGAGAAAACAGTGATGAATTTACCCAGTATGATGCCACTGGTTTCTTTACAAAAAGCAGCAATGAAACTTTATCAATCTACAGTGGATCTTTTCTTGGTGGTGTAAGGGTAGTACTCCTTTCCAGTGTCAATTCTTGTGGTCTGACCTCCTGCATCAATAACAGCAGAAGTGACTGCCAATGCTGTTCCAGCAGAAATGGCTGTTTTAATGCTCCTTCCTGTAAAATGGGCAGAGCATGTTAACCGACAATAATGCTTGTCGATGACAACAATCTTTTTGCCAACAAAATAACATAATTTAAGAATTAAAAATCCTGATCCAATCACCCAGGATGGGGACCTCATCTCCACACTCTATAAGCTGAATGAATAGCACATCAACCAGTAAAATTGACAAAAAAGCTCAATGAAGATAACAAGTATATTGGGGACAGTGTCAATCAAGCTCGAATCTGGCCCTGCATAGGATATGTTAAGCTCAAACGTGCACCCGTAATGAGAAGCATAACTTAAAATTGAAGGCTGAAAGAAGGTACAGGTTTTCTTTTAGTTTGACATGATAAAGGAGTACCTTTTTTTTTTTAAGTAAAAGATAAATTTCATTGATATGAATGAAATAGACATAGCCTGTGTACATAAAAAGTATACAAAAGAAGACCTAAATACATTCTAGGAACGATAAATTAAGGATAGAAAATCATGAGCATTGTTCCCATTAAGTACAATAGCAGAAAACCAAAGCAATAAAGTGTGTATAAAAAAATTCTGAAGCTCTGCCATTGTGCACTCTCTATCTTCAAAGCAACGCTCATTCCGTTCCGCCCAAATACACCACATAACACAGTGGAATCATCTTCCACACTACCGCCACTTGATAACAGCCTTGAATCTCCGTCCAACCAGTCAGTAAATCAACCACCCTTAGAGGCATTATCCAAGCGACGTCAACTCTTCTAAAGATCTCATCCCACAACACCCTTGTCACCTCACAATGCAATAATAAGTGATCCACCGATTCTCCTTGCTTTTAACACAAGTAGCACCAATCCATCACAATTAGTCCCCTCTTCCTCAAAGTATGATAAAGGAGTACTTTGAATTCACTCATATGAATATTATAGTTATCACGTATCTAAACGATCTAGCTAGATATAAAATGGTTTAGAGTTGAGATAGACGTCACTACAACCCAAATGCGAAACCAACTAAGCAGCATAAAAGCATCCCACATTCCTGTACCCACACTACAAACCCAAACACAGCACAGCACTAGATGACTCAAAAAGTGATAACTGGAGATCTTAACTTTTAATTGGGAATGAAAAGAAGAAGAGCATTTCTGGGGGACAGCCGGAAGCCGCACCATCCCCCAGTAAATTTTTTTTTTTTTTTTACCCCAGCACGTTAAGTGTGCTGGGGGACTTCTTCTCACAGTAGTGTGAGAAGAAGAATTTTTCAAAGAAAATCCTCACCACCCCCCCCCCCCCCCCCAAAAAAAAAAAAAAAGAAAAAAAAATTGATAACTGGAGATCTTAACTTTTAACATTAGCATCATCATCACTTAAATACAGGGACTGATAAATGTAGATTTTGTAAAATGCAGTCGCTTTTTCAAATTTTTTTTTTGGTTTGGAAGTACAATCACCTTTTCAAACTAACGTCAGCCATCACCAAACCAAACCAAACCAATTATCACATGTTACACTCTCTACAGCTATGGAAGAAAGCTAAAAATGGAGTGAAAAATACACAGCAATAGAGATATACTTGCCTTTGAAACCTAGAACAGTTGCCCCGGCAACAAAACCACCAACAGCTCCATTGACAAAGTCTCTCTTCATCCTTTTATTCTGCAAGAGCCGCTCAACTCCAATGTAAACTCCCCAAATCGCAGCAAATGTCATCTCATAGTTACCCATCATCTTCAGGGTCCTTATTAGACCTGGAAGAGCAACATTTCGCTCGACACGAGGCACATCATACCATGTGGCAACAATGGTCCCAAAAATAGTTCCGGAAACAAAACCAGTTGTTGCACCCTTAATTATCTTCATCACGGGAGTATCCTCTCCTCCAAATACCTACGTTCTGCAGGGTCATTCTGACCAATTTTTCAAAGAAATACAACAATCAGAGCTTATACAACATTTGATTCCTCAGATACAATATTTACACTCTTAAGACTAAACAGGCCAAACTAGGATATCTGGTTTGCATCCATTTGAGCAAAAGTTTTATCATCCACTTTTTCTGAAAGATAAATATTTTCACATAAAATGTTTCAGAAAATAATTTTGTTCTAGCCCCTATTTTACTTGAGGTTGAGGCCCGAGGGCATTTGATCAGACGCTTCTTTAGCGGCTTGACAGATTAATATCTCAAAGCAACTGAATTTCACCTCTTTGTGTCAACAAAATCTTAATGCGGAAAAAATTCAGCGTTTGAGAAAATAATATTTACAACAACTAGCACCAAAGAAAAGGAGAACGAGAATGATATGCGGAAATGGGCTATCTAGTCTCTGGCGTTCGACTAGCGGAAATTGGAAATAAGAATCTAAGATGCATACGAAAAGATGTTATCGTTTCGCAAGAAATTTTCTATTTTTTTTTATAGGTAATCAAGAAGTTTCATAATTAAAGGCATAGCCAATACATTGGACGTATTTATGAGTAAGCTTTTCTATGAGAAAACAACGAAAAAAAATTGACGCAAAAAACAGCGAAATACTTGAAACAAAATCCTAATCAAATGAATTGCATTAAGGTAAACGAAATCGCTGGAACAAAACTAAGCAGTAGATTTCGTTATTCGGAACAGATACAAAGAAATCTAAATTTAGATCCAATCGCCAGTCATTGGAAACAAGCAAACAAAGGATCGGTTAATTCAAACCCTAGACCTGTTACCGGCGATACGATCGAATGCGTGTAAGAAAACAGAAGCGTACATTTCTGTTCTTAGTATTTGACAGAAATGCGGATTTGCTTCACAAATTTTAAAGAAATGCTCTCAGTGCTCAGCTGCTACTCCATCGCAGCTCGCAGCCTCGCACCGCATCACCATAGTTCCTCACTTGACGGTATTACCCTCACAAAACCCCGTAAATTGACCATATTACCCTCACGAGTCACAATAGGCAGTTGATCGAAGAAAAAAAACCCGTCTCGGCTCTCTCTCTTGAAAGCAATTCTATCAATTCCTGTGGAAAACGATTTCCCGGAAAATGCAGACTCCCGATGACATTCGGAACCTACCCATCGACATCACATTTTCTCGTCTCGGAGGTAACGACCTAGCATGCACTCCCACCCACACTAAACTATCCCTCCAATTCCGTTCTTTGGGGCCACTCTTTTCTTTTTGGTTGTTTGGATGTTATATTCGATTCAAATTTGATAAGTTTCATTGTTATTTGAAGAATGGTTGGTCGATCGGAAGCGAATTCCGGCTGATTGGCGAAAACGCTTGGCGGCCATAAGGGCTCGGATTTCCAAGGAGTTCTCGGGGCTTCCTAAGGATATCGATCTCTATATCCAAACCCTCGACCCTGAAGGTTCGCTTTTCTATTTTTATTTTTTGTATTACAACTGCCAAATTAGGTTTTTTTTTATTAGGTTGTTAATCACTGAACTTTATGTGCGATTTTGGTAATGGAATTGTGGGAATAATTGTAATTTTTTTGGTACATCGAAATTGAAGAATCAGTTTTCAATGTTTATTTTGTTTTGGTTTATGGAACTGGATATGAATAAAGTATTGTTTTGTGTTAGGGTCGCCTCAGCTGACCCCAAAGGCTGTACAAATATTTGTTTTTAACTCATAATAAGACGTGCTATGAGAAATAGCGGACTCCAGTAGCCTCTGTTTGATTCAATTAGTTCAATATGTAGTAAATGATATATTCCTTGCCAAATTGTGTTGACTACACTGGATTTGTGCGGCAGACTCAAAACGATAAGAACAAGATTCTAGATAACAATCTAAGCACCAGTCATCTTATGGTGTGGTCCAAATACTTATAGTTCATGTTTTCCAATTATCTATTGTTTTTGTTTCTTTGAGTAAATTATATGTGCTCATTAATTTTTTCCCCATATGAACATAGCGCTCTCTGGTCAATACATTTACTTTGGTACCGTTGCTATTATTACGTGGATCTTCAGGAAATATTGAACATTAGTCCTACAACCGTTGCCTGAGATATACCTGCAATGTAAAGGTTCAGAGTTCAAGTTTGATATAGTTTACATGTGGATTTTGTTTTTGTTATTTTTTTTAAGTTTCAATTAGAAGTGTAAGGAGTCAGGTGCTAGTGTTCCAAGTTGGTCATTCTTACCATTTTTCATGGTTTTATGATGAGTAACATGCTGCTTTCAGGGATTGGTTACTTGGAGTCCAAAAAACTATATGATATTCTATTAAAGTCAACTCCAGAAAGCCGGAATATATTTGGTCGGCTATCAGGTGCTGCTGTAAGACATCTCTCTCTCTCTCTCTCTCTCTCTCTCTCTCTCTCTGTGCACACGTGTGTGTAACTGTATATGTGTGTTTTAAACTATTTATAAGATAGTCACATGCATCATTGAATTGGGCAGGGTTCTTGGGAGGCAATTGTGCGTTCTTTTGAGAAGGATCATATCTACCTTGGGGAGGCTGCTCAAATAATGGTTCAAAATGTAAACTATGAAATGTAAGTTTGTGCACTTGCAGTAGTCCTCTTGGTTGTTAAAAAATATTTGTAAGAGGTTTGTTTTTTCCAATGTGGTTTGTGTTGTTGATCACTTTTCAAATATGAAGACCATATCAGAAAAAACAGGTGCAAAAGATTCAGCAACAACTATCGGAGCTGGAGCGCAAGGAAGCCGATATAAGAAGAAGTTCAGCTCTATCAGCAGCTAAGTACGTCGAGGCTTGTCAAGAGCTTGGATTGCAGGTTATTATAGTGGGCCACTTCACTGATATTTTGAAACTTGGTTTGGTGTATGTTCCTGCTTGCAACTACTAGTAAAATTCACAATTGCTAAATCTTTCAGGGAAAAGATGTGAGATTAGAACTTTTAGAGACGGCAAAATTGCTTCCAAGCACATTCAGCAGGATTTTGGAAGCTATAAATAGTGATTCTACATCACAGGCTATGGAGTACTACTCCAACTTTGTGAGAGATGCTCACACAGAAAAGGATGTGAGGCAATAGTTGGGTTTTATCTGTCTCATGTTGATTTCTAGATGGATTGCCTCTAAATTAATTGGGATTGTAAATTTGTTTGCAGAAATCTTTGTCAATTGTGTTACCTAACTTGAGGGACATACGTGAACATCCCCCGTCTTTGCATGTTTATGTGGGCTCTGAGATTGTTACCTCTGTGGATGCTCAATCAAGCTCAGACCTTGTGAGAGGGAATGTGGATGTTGCTGCAGATAATATTGACTGGGATATTTCAGTTGACAGTTCTCAGATTGATTGGGATATTGGTACCATGGAAGAAACAGATGATAATGGCAATGGTTTGGGTCCTTACGAGATTATTAATGCCAGTGATATTTCGCAGAACTCTTCACCAAATGAAGGTGTGGAATCTGAACAAACCTTATTAGATAAGAAGGAAGGTGGTCTACACCCAGAAATTACCGTGTCAGAGATATCTTGGGATGTTAGTGTTGAGACCCCTCAAGTTGATGTGATTGATGATGTCAGCTTGCCAAATGTAGGCCTGGACAACCAGACATCTGTTTCAACATTTTCATCTCAAACACCACAAATGAAGGAAGAGAGGAGCAAGCTTTTAGGGACAGAGTACAGGAACAAGATTCTCGATGATCTGTATGAGGTATCTTGCTAGTTGTCCTATTTTTATAAATGACTGGCTCATGTGAATCCAATATCTCTTTTTTGTTTTTCCAAAATTTTAGAGTTTCTTACTTCTATAGGAAAATAGTGATCCAGCTTTAATTGAACTTATTAGTTTGGTGGTGCTGTAATATGAGCAAACCAATTATAGCTCAACGGGAGATGTTATATATTTGATTTAATGTTTTCAGATCAAAGCATTTCTAAATCAGAGATTGGCAGAGTTAAAGAATGAAGAGACTTTGTCCTTTCAACATCAAGTCCAGGCAGTTGCTCCATTTGTGCTGCAGCAGTACAGTCCTGATGCCATTGAGGCAATGCTATTAGATCTTTCCTCAGCCATTTCCTTGCTGACGAATAGGAAAACAAGGGACTTGATCATGATCGTCAACTCTAAAAGGTGTCAGTAGACATTTTAATCTTCACTGTCCCTTGCACAACTGAACTTTTCTTACACTTGGTTTGCACAACAGTAAAAGCAGAAGCAATGGTTTAAGTTGATTGAGCTTTTACCTTGAATTTATTCTGTTCATATGAAAGTGTGTTTGACTATTAGTTATCTATGGTATGTACTTACAAGTGTAAAAACTAGCGTGAAACTGAAAAAGTACTTGAGAATGTACTTAAATGAACTATCTTATGGGATGTGATTGGTGCGTTATAATGTTAATTTTTGGTCTATCATTGGATTAAAATTTGATGTCTTAACACATCCTGTCAGTACCTTCCCCCCACCCCAATTCTTGTTCCTCTTTTTATAAAGACTTACCTTTTGCTTGCTTTTGTTGGTTATCTATTTCATCAGTTACCATCCTGATTTATTCAGCAAAGAAAAAGTTACTATCCTGATTTGGATTGACTGTAGCAGTTTCTTGAATAGTTTTATTCCTCTTTTTGCCGTACCGGTGTATTGGGATCGTACTATAAGTAGTCATTTCTTTAATTCTAGAATGTTAAAAAACTTTGGATGCTAATTAACTCTGATATTGGCTTGAATTTCAGATTTTTAGACAGACTAGTAACTACATTAGAGGAAAAGAAGCATCACGAAGTCAAGTTAAAAGAGGGATTGATAGACTTGGCTACCAAACGCATGGAACTGCACAATTCATTAGCCTCTTCTTGGCCAAAGCAAGTGAGTTCTTATTTGATTCGGTGAATCATGCTTGGTTTTAGTAGCTCGCTTTATCCTGAATTGGTATATATGCACAAGCTTTTTTTATGCCTTGTATTCAGGAAAAAAAGTTCTTTTGCAGTTCCTAAACTATTCACTCCTTTTCAGATTGTAAATAAAATTGAAGAAAAATTTTGTATTTGGTGCGATTCATGATCTTGCCTAGATTAGTCATAAGCCAGGGGTAGTATATCAAGAACCCACATATTTTGTTTTGAAATATATAACATGAAGATATAATGATCTTGAAGGGAGGATTTTGTCCAAGGAATAGTGTAATGCTCAAGGTAACAGTGTGGCTTTTACGAATTAACTAGAGTTCTAATATGTATTTGAAAGTTTTTAAATTGAGTCAAGCTAATTGGCGTTTGTGTCACTCTCATGCATCAATTCCTTTTTGATTACTCTAAGAATAGCTGCCGTATCTAGCCGTTATACAATTGCATCAGTTCTGGCTTTGGTTCATTTTGAAGAAAAATATATTCAAATACAAGCATGTCAATTATTGGGGAACAAATCCTCTATCATCCCCTTGTTACTGGTAATTGATCTAGCAATCCAAAATATTGAGTAAAAGTGTTTTCATTTCAGGAAGCGGCTCTTTCAAAAACCAGAGAGTTGAAGAAGCTGTGCGAGGGTGCACTTTCCTCCATGTTCGAAGGAAGGCCTGTTAATATTATTGGTGAGATCAACACCCTTTTGACTAGTGGCCTTGGGGCTTGAATACTAAGATGTTTAGCTTTTGGCAACAATGAAACCTTCAGTGAGGAAGTGGATAGCAGAATCAACTGGCACTCCTTTGATCGTTTCAATATTAAAAACTAAGATATTTTGATGCTGAATAATTTTGCTGCTTCTTTCTCTCTCTCTCTCTCTCCCAAAAAAAAATCATTCATTTTTATACTCTTTCTTTCACTATGGATGTGGAATTAAGATCCCTAGAATTTTTGAGTGGGTGCTTCGATGTGATTGTGTGCACAGAAAGTGTAAACTTGCGATTGTGCTTCAAACAGATGACAAAAAAACATCTGACTCGGGGCTATATTTTCCTAGCGAAAATTATAAGGATAACGATCTTTATGTTTAATTAATTATTCTTCATTTTCTCACCAAGCAGAGGTTTTAAATACATTCTGATCACCGCTAATCACCAAAAATAAGCGAAGCCAAAATCGTCGCGATGGGGTTGGTGACGGTGATATCTTTATGAGAAGCAAGTACAATAATATTTGATAGAGAAAAGTTTCCAGCCGGATGAGTTTGAAACTCATTTTCACGCCAGCCACTAACATTGTGACATGTAGGCATTTCTAACACAATTCTCCTACACCCGGTAGTACCAAACTGACTCTCTATTTGCTTTCTCTCCCTCTCTCTCTCCATTTGCCCTCGACGAAATCTCTATGTCATATAAAAAAAGAAAATAGGGTGTCGGTTTGGTGTTGTCGGGTGCAGGAGAATTGTATTAGAAATGCCTAAGTGTCGTGATATTAGTGGCTGGTGCGAAAATGGGTTTCAAATCCATCTGGCTGGGTGCTTTTCTCTATTTGATGACCTAGCATCCACCTCGGCAAATTTCGTTACTCGTTATGATTGCTGTGGGAATCCCATGCTCCCGAATCCATTATATAAATCATGCACCCTCATTATGTGTTTGACGCCATTGCTCATTTATAAAAGCAGATTGGGCTATTCCCGATCACTAGCCGAGGCTCATTAGAGTACTTTCATTGGATTAGTTAAAAGTTAAATCCAATGAGTATTTATCTATTAGAGAGCAAAATATGCTCACAATGGATTAACTTTAACTACAGTGACTTTCAAAAGTTTTTCTAAATTTGAAGATTACTGTACTTACATCAAATACATATTTTATTAATTATTTCTCTCTCTTTCTATCACATATTTTATCACAATTGATATATTAATTAGAGTTAGTGATATATTAATTTAATAAGAATATGATTATTAATTAATATATAATACGTAGAATAATAAAATATGATAAAATAAAATAAATTAATAATTAAAAAAATTAAATATTTTTAAAATTATTAGTTATTCATTACTATATAATGAATAAATATATAAAATCTAATATGGAGATTTGATGTGAATAATCAAAATCAAAATCATTTTATATTATTTTATTATTATATAATGAAAAAATAGCTATTACAATATAGAGATTTATGTGAATGGAAAAGCTAAAAGTTAAATTTCTCTTAAATTCATAAAAAATGTCATTTAATTTTGATTAATCCAACGAGAGTACTCATAAAAGCCGACCTGTGACGATCATCTATAAAGTATTGTCTCCTTGGGCCGCTACAGCTTCATAAAGCCCAGTATCGGGCCATCTGGTTTTCTCCCCCAAAGCCGAACTCCGTTTCCGTTGATTTTCATCTCCTCTCTCTTGTCGAGCTTCAAACTCATGGCTGAATCAACCCACAACGGAACAACCAATGGAGCAGCTGCGGAAGCGGAAATGGAAGAAGAAGATTATTTGGGGGACCTCTCTCGCTTCCTCCCTCTAGAAAACTCCAGCTCTGTGAACCCTTTATCCAAAAAGGTCGGTTTTATGCCATCTTTGGTTTCCCAAGAGAAAAAGAAAATACTATAGAACAAGAAATGATGAAATAGGGTACGGTTTTAGTACTTTTAATTACGCCTAACTTATAATTTTTACTTACTTTTTTCATTCCTATTGTGCCGAAATAGCGCATGGCTGCCTAATATTACACATATTACTCAACGACAAAACCCTACCAGTTCATCCCTCTAGTAAAATTAGAAACCATAAAGCAATCATAATGTCGAAAAGAGTACTTTTTTTCTTTTTAATTTTGTCTGGTTCCTGTGAGATTTTTGAGCTTGTTGATTTGGATTTAAATTTACCTCGAGAGAATTTTTTTTTTTTTTTAAGATAAATTGAGGGAAGCTTATACTATAGGATATACACCCTCCGTTCTGTGCCAAGAAAAATGGGAGATGGTAAGAAGAGTAAACTAAATGTTGATGTTCTAATATTTTGGCGGTAGATTTAGCAAGTATGGGTTTTCGAAATTATGGGCTAATGTCATTGACGAGGAGGAAGAATTGAAAGTTGAGTTTCCTCTGTCCTACACTTTCTCAAGAACCAAACTAACTGCTAGGTTACTTCATATCTAATTAATCGAATCTTAGTTCAGGGATCTGAATGATCGTTTTGTAGCGTGTAGATGGAATATTTCTGTTGGATTGAGCTTTGCACAACAATTTGACTTCTATTAGCCGGATCTTCAGTTTGATAAAATGACAACGAACGAAATCTAAAGTTGGTTTCTTCAGTTTGTCAACAACCAATAGAATAGCCTATTTATACGGAATGGTAAAGGGGTCCCTCTATGATTGATGATCAAAGTTAAATCTTCTTTGTGTCTTGGTTTCATGAAAACAAAGGTTCATCGTCACTGACTTGAATTATTCTTTTGCAATTCAATGTAGAGGAAATATGAGGTTACAACTCTATTTTTTCTTTATTCTCTGTTCGGTTTTTTTGTGTGGAGCCTGGTTTTGCTTGTGTGCGGCCGAGTTTGATGACCCAACCCGACAAGGATTCGTTGCGTTTTTTCTTTGGTGTTCAAGGAGGCTTGGGCCAATATTTATTTTTTTTCACCCGTTTTGCTCTTAATCCAACCCAAACCGCTAATTATGGTTTACTATATATTGTATTAAACCCTTGTACAGCTGCAAATTAGGGCTTACTCATAGAGGAAAATGCTAAATATACTTAAGAAAAACTTACAAAAAAACTTACTTCTCCGTATGCCATTTATTGATATGCTAAAAATCATGAAATTTGAAATTTAAAATTTTAAAAGAAAACTAACAAAACGAGTCTTGTAAGTAAAATTATAAGTAAAAGTGTAAATACATGTAGTGCTACTCTTACTATATATATGCATTGTTCTCTGCAGCTCTGTGGACATAGGCACATTACCGAACCATGTAAATCCTATGTCGTGTGTGATTGATTTCGTTTTTGCTTTACTCTTTTTCTCTTATCGTTCCTAACATTCTCTTCCCATATTTTACACTATAGAGAATTACTATTTCCCTTTGTTTTCTTCAGATCTCCATCAATAGAACCCAACCTGTTCAATCCTCCAAGAAGCAATCCAAAACCCTAAACTGGCAAGAACGGCGTAGACTTGAAAGAGAAAAAAAGCAACAAGAAGAGGATGAGCGGACCTTAGCAAATGTGGAGGCCCCAATCCCACAATCCAACATCGGATTTAAGCTTCTGAAGCAAATGGGCTACACTCCTGGTTCAGCCCTAGGTAAGGAGAAGTCAGGCATGGCTGAACCAGTGGGGTTTGAGATTCGGCGATCACGAGCTGGGATTGGCCGAGAGGACCCCCACAAAGAAAAGAGAAAAAATGAGGAGATTGTGACTGAGAAGAAAAGGAGAAAGGAAGAGGTTTTGATGGTGGAGTTTGGATGTAGGCAGAAGTTGCAGTGGAGGACTCGAAAAGTCGTAGTTAATTTCAAAAAAGCAAAGGCTGCTCTTGATCAATTGGAGAATAAGGAAGTTGTGGAGCCTAAGAAGAATGAGGATGAGGAAGAGGGTGAACGGGAGGAAGATGAAGAGGAGGAGATAACAGAAGAGGTTTGTTGTTTTCAATATATTTTTTTTTTTTTTTAAATTTGAAATTTTTGCTTTAGCTAGTTTTGTATTTTGGTACATGGAAACTGGTTACTAGTGGAGCATTTCTTTTTTAGCTTATAGAGTAACTTGGTTCTAGTGTTGGAATGTAATGCAGTGGTTGACGCGATATAATTGCAATTGAAATCATGTTTTTATAGTTATTCTGACTTGTATTGTGGAAGATTGGAGTGTCTTAGTGATTGTATTGGATCCAAATATTGACAAATTTTTTTTTTTTTTTTTGTGGGCTTGATGAATTATTACTTGCATTCTTTATCAGTGGGCTTGGTTATTAACATGAATTGTGGTTTGGAAACGGTGGCTTTTCTTCCATGGACTGATTTAGGTGACAATTAGGATTTGACTGGAAACTTACTTGGCATCACCTCATTCACAATGTTTGGGTATGAAAATTGTATCAACAAAAAAGAACATTGTTTTCTTAATATGGCCAAGATTTTCATTTTTGATCTCTCTTCATCAGTTATAACTTGTTTCTAAGTTCATTACTTGTTTACCTTAGTAAATCTCTAGTGGGTGATGATCACAGTACACTACATGCAGGACTTGCTGGATATATTGATGAAACTGAGAGATGAACATCAGTACTGCCTCTTCTGTGGATGTCGGGTAAGTTGACTTTAATTATGTAGTACTTGAAAGGCCATGCTGAAGATTTTTTGGGTTGCCAGTTCATGATGTTAAACTCCAAATTCTAACCCCCCCCAAAAAAAAAAAACTTTTCCAGTACGAATCAATGGAGTCTCTGTTGGCCAACTGCCCTGGAACTGATGAAGACGACCACTGAACTAGGAGTTCCTAGCTCACTTCCCCTATGCCACGATGAGATCAGTGGAAACAAGGTTCCAAGACGCAATGTTATCCAGGGTTGTCATCAAGGATGAGATCTGCAGTGGAAACAAGATTTTCAAGAGGGATTTTATCCAAGGTTGTCATCAAGGATTAGATCTGCATACCGTTGAAAATTCTTCCAGCATTCTATCATTTAAAGGATAGAGAACCATAGGTAAAAAAGTTGAAGAACATGCTGAATTCTCTCGTGGATCAGTTGTGCATGTATTTAGGATCTCAGGCACTAACTAATATGACGATATTGTATAGAAAGGTGGAAGAACTTGATCTATATATTGAGGAAATTAATAAATTCATGTTGGTCTACTTTTGCTATCCTAGCCGATTGAAGTCCTTGCCGATATCAAATGATATTTCCCCCGGTTCTCTACTGCATATTGGAATGCACTGATCTACGGGACACCGTCTCACATCACTATAATGTTGTTCATAGAGATTCCAGGATCCATCAGTATGAAAATTTTTCTGCCGGTTAATATACCTCACCTAGAGTGGTGAATAAGTTGTGCAAATAGGCCACCGGACGTACTTCAAATGCTGGTCTGGAATTGAGCTTTTCTGCATTCCCATTTGAACGAGATGTCAAACAGGTTTCTAATATAACTTTCTATTTCATGTAGGTTTCAAATGAAACCAATATAGGCGTTTTAAGTCCCAAAACACTTGTTCCAAAAAGTAAATTCTTCGGCATTCGTTACAAGTTATGTTCATGTATTATGGTGAGCTTATAGTTTAATTATTAGCAGTTATCATCTTCTTGATTTTGAAAAGTATACACGCAATTACTTTCAGGCACCATCTTCTGAGTAGTGGAACGTCACGTTAACTTAACATGGAAGATTAACGTGTTTTCTTATCTACCAAAATTTGCCAATGGAACCATTGACTTCACAAAAAGATATTTCGATTGGGCGTGTAAGAATTTGCCGTTTGGAGCAAACTCCATAGCACCAATCTCGCCTTCAGTTCGTCTATTCTCACTCCAATCCCCAGTTGTTGGGCTTCGTTATTCAGAATACATGTATCTATCACATCCTATCGATGAAATATTTACCCTCCCCCGGTTGGAGAGGTGCTGGACTGGTACAAAGGGTTTCATGGCACTTAAAAAGGTGTTCGTGTGTTGCTGCTGCGCAAAGGCATGGGATTCTAGCTGCCACGGCCAGAAAGCAGCTGGTGCGCAAGGCACCAGACCATATCACAATGAACTCCACCATTTTAAGCCACTCATACAACACCAAACATTATCAGATGATTCCAAAAGTGAAGTACCAAAATGCAAACAAGGTAGTGATAACTGAACACCATGCTTCTCGGTTTTAGCAATTTTAAACACACCACAGGCCAAGAGTAACATAGGGTTTATCCCAACAAAAAGACATGATCACCTGCCAAACATTCAAAAGTAATTTAGTCGGTAAGATGTCCATACGAACCAGAGCACAAATCGAGCAGTCAAAGTGACCAGTGCAAATGCTGAGGGGAGGAGTCATAAGCACTGGAGTGCTCGATTTCCACGTATTGCCTCCTCTGTTGAGAGGGCTCAAGCTCACCAGCAAACTGACCATTGAGAGGCTGAGAAATATGGTTTAAACCTGTATCAGGGGGCATCTCATGTGAACTGCCACCAGCCTCATTGCCCTTCAAACCCCATGAGCTGCTTGAAAACTGATTGACAACTGTACCATGAGGAGCTGTTGGTTGAGCCATAGGTGCCCTTTCGGCGTTCAAGTCCTTCACTCCAAGACCTGATGCTTGGCTTCTGGAGACCCATGTTTGATTTGACAGAAGAGAGAGAGCACAGCTTGAGTCAGAGACTCCTGTGAAGCATTCTCCTGGACCAATTCCAGGACCAGGATAACAGACCTCCCTTGCTGAACCTTGCAGAAAAAGGTCAGATGGAGGGTTTTCAGTGTCTCTTTGCCATGGATGTGGAAGAGACTTCCCTGGCGAAGTGGTAGTTTGATTTCCAGGTACCTGCTCAGACGATCTAGTAGTTAGCCATGCATCCCTCCCAGCAAGCCTTGGATATGCAGTGAAGTCCATCAGAAAACCTCCTCTACTGTTGTTGCCTGTCATTTCAAGATTCAAACAATTAACCTTAAGTTTTTAGGCTGGGTAATGCGTAAATGAAAACCACATATTTGTCTGCAATTAAAAAGCAAAGTCCGAGTTTGAAAATTATATTCTACTAATAATGTCTAACCAAAGATAGATGAGGAAAGTCGGCCATAGCGCAAGGACAATGATGATCCAGGTGGGGGCTTTCTCCTTCGTTCATTATGCCCAGCAAGGCGCCTACGACAACTTCTCTTTCCTTGGTCAAATTCAGGAAGCTGATGAAATCTGGGTAGAGACTAATACAGTAGCTATTAGTTTGGATATATAATGCATTCCTGTCTATTATTTGGTAAAAAAAGTGAACCTTTAGTAGTAGAAATTTGATACAAGAAAATGAGGCATAAAAATATAAAATAGAAGCATTAAAATATTAATAAGGTTAGGTTGGCTAATTGCTTGCCCCTATGATGTGGCATGCTCTTCATTGCCCCTGGGAAGTAACTGGAAAAGTTGAGTAACCTCACATGATATCTGTTCAATGCACATGACTATGCAGAGACAAGCTCTCAAACTTCAAAGTGCACCAGGAGCCCAATCTCGGTATGCAAAAGACATCCCAGGTACGATTGGGTAAGGTCAGAAATTTCAGTAGATGAGGTACCCCCAGAAAAGGGGAATAAAAGCTTGAACTGAACCTCGAGAGACTATCATATCATCCCATATTACTCGGTTGTATCCACTTCGTTTCCCTGGACTCATCAGGGCATCCTATAGGCAACATATATTCATCATACAAGAATTTGAAGGATTCCTTAGTTGTTTCTTTTAGGGGGTGGGGGTGTAAACAGGTCTGCAATTCACTAACCCCCAGTTGAGCACCCCACACAATGCCACGACTACAATGGGTGAGCAAAAATTTAACTAGGTACATGCACGCACTTGAAAGAACCGCTAGCCTACCTGGCTCTTTCAAGCATGTGAAGTTAACCCTACGTCCTGCTTTAACTACCATACAAGAAAAGAAAGAAAGAAATAGAATTAAGTCATCCAATGAATGAAGATGGAGAAGCTGGAATGCATTCAGAAGAAAATTATTAAAAGATTAGCAGATTCACATGACTAATTAACTTCCTTTGATGACACTCACAGATCAATCTCTATTCCATTTCAACTCAGCTCCGATTTCTAAATTACCAACTACAGCAAACAAAGAAGAGAAACTCAAGAACATTCAGCTTCACGTGACTAATTAACTTCCTTTCATGACGCTCACAGATCAATCTCTATTCCATTTCAAGTCACCACAGATTTCTAAATTACCAACTACAGCAAACAAAGAAGAGAAAGTCAAGAACATTCAGCTTCTCATGACTTCTCGACAGTAGTTCTGATTGACAGGTCCCATAACTCATATAGTCATGCTCCCCACATGAGATATGGGTTGCTTATGATCCTACATTACAATGCTCTAAATAAAGAACTTAGTTTAGATTTTTCAACTTGCACATCAATTTACAGATTTACGCATTCCAATGCACCGAAATATATAGCAAGCTACAGTTGTCTGTTGAACGCAGTTTGATTGCACCCAAGTATTTGATAGTGAAATGCTCAGAAGACGACATATTCTCGAAATGGGACCGCCGATACAAAAACACACACACATATATATAATATCTTTACATTTAGTGGTGCCTCATAATAAGCAAACTCTCCAAAAAAAAACTGAACAACCACCATAACTGTCCAGTCACGAAACAACAATGCCTGCCCACATCAACCCCCAATTTTTTTTCTTTATAATAATTTTCTTAGTAGAAATAAAGGCAATGCCAGTCGTATACAAGAGAATCAACTCCCAAACTAATGAAACACACTTAAAACGGATAGACTATTAACCCAAAAAAACCCAAAATTCTATCTCACTGAAAACTTGTAGAACAAACAAGAATCCCCAAGTACAGAGGAAGAATGGCGCAAAACTGACCAACAATGTTACTTAAAATCAAAGCACAGCTCCAAATAGCCATCTATACATGCAGAAACACAACACCAGACCAAATAATAAACAACCAAACAAATTCCAGAGCCACAAGCAACAGGAAGTGAAATCCACAAAAGATCATAACCAGAATAACGAATAAAAATCTGGAATCAAATTTAAGTATTGCCAATGCTTCGAAATATTTTTTTTCTGAAGTGTTGCCAATGAAAAAGAAAAGTGACTAAACCTGCTGCACTGCTGACAAAACCTCTGCTCGAGGCCGGCAACAATGACCTTAGGCGACTTCGAATGCATGCCACAGACTTTGTGCCTAGAATAGTAAGCCTTAGCGTCGCTCAGATCTGCCTTACACCCTTCGACTTGACACCGAGGTGGCTGAACCCCCTGCAGCACACCACCACCCCTCACCTTCTTCGGCGGGGTAGACCCGGAAGACGAGGACCCGGTCGCACCACTCTGTTTGGTCGGAGCCCCAGGACCGGCATCCTCAAAATAGATTTTCTGCCCGAATTTCAAGCCGTTGAGAGATTCGGAGGACGAGATGGGTGGAGATGCAGACGACGAGCCTCCCGAGTCGGCCAGAGAGCTCGAACCCATTTCCATTCGTACCTCTAAAGCCCATCCATTGCAACTTCGAGCCCCGTAAAAAAAACACTGTTTCTAACTATTATAGGCGTGTCGCTGCGGTTGAGGGAACAGGGAGAGAGAGATACGATTTGTTCAGAGAATCAGAGGTGAAGTAAGAGAGTGAAGAAGAGTGAGATGGTGGGGGGGGGGGGGGAGGTTAGAAAAGCAAAGCAGTGACCTGACACTGGGCCATGCCAGCAGAGGGTGAATTGAGTTGTATCGTATGGGACACTGAGGGACCGTCAGAACTCAAATGGTGGAGAGGAAAAAGCACCACAGAGAGAGAGAGAGAGAGAGAGAGAGCAGAGAAACTAATAAGGGGGGTGTACTTTTGGGTTTGTTGAGGAGCTTTTACGAGCCGAAACTCTGCTTTTATGCTCTATAACAATCGCTCGAGCTGTCGTTTTTAGACATCTTTTTTCCCTCTGCTCTAATCTCTCTCCCTCTCTCTCTCTCTCTCTCTCTCTGTGCAGCATATCTGGGTTTATTAAGAGGTGCCCCTAAAAAGGCTTATTAGATGTAAGGGGCACATCTCTGCCATTGGGATTACATTTGACGTGAAATGTCTAATAAAGCCACCGGCTGCTTTGTTGATTGTGTGCTCCGTGTGGCTACTTTTGTATAATGGCATCGGGGTAAACATGTCAACACAATTTTTTCCAAAAGTAACATTTTTTTCAAGGAGAATATAAAAAAGCTGGTCTCTTATGTTACCTTTTATTTCAGTGTATTTCTACTCATTCCTACATTATATATTATTTTTAATTTTTATTCTTGTTAAATTAAAATAATTTTTTTACTCATCATCTATATACCATATATTTAATAAAAAAAGTAAATAAAATAAAAAAATCATATATAATGTATAATATATTGAGAGTATAATTTTTCTATCTAAGGAAAAATGGAACTTGCAAAGCTACACATCTAACAAAGTAATTGTTAGTTACTTGATTTTAAAAATAAGTAATGCTAGATAAAGTCTCAAATAGATAAGTTTTATATAAGTCTTTTGTAAAACAATTGGTCTCACTAATAAATAATAGTTTTTTTATACTTTTTAAGATGGGATCTATTTTTTTACAAAGACTTGTCTATTTGGAACTTGTACAAATCATTTTTCTTTAAAAATTTAGCAGTTGAACTTCTGAGTTTTTTTTTAAAAAAAGGAAAATAATTTGTGTTCAAATTCTCCATAATTATTATTTTTAAATATATATATTTTTGTAACTTAATTTAAATATTATGGATCTCAATTTTTAAAGGATTTAGACATAATACAATTGTATTTAATTTCTTTTATAAAATTAAACATGTTCCTCGAACTCATAATTTATAAGATATGAACTTTTTTTGGCCCGAATACAAACTGAAGTATCTGATTCGGAAAGCATGATGTTATTTCTTTAATCATAAATGGACATATTATAATCAAACTCAATCAACGCCACGCATATATGAATAATAAATGGACATATTATTCAAAAAAATAAAATAGTTCTAGTTTAAGCAGTGAGGTGAGATAAAATAATTTTAGATAAAAATTAAATAAAATATTATTTTTTAATATTATTATTATTATTATCAAATTTATAAAAATTAAATTTTTTATTATATTTTATAAAAAAATTATAATAATGAGATAAAATTATTTCTGTACTTAAACAAAATAAATAAACAAATCATTCTTATTCTCATTATTCCCATATTCTGTTGATTTGAATATGTTTAAATAATTTATCCAAAAAAAAAAGAATGTTTAAATAAAAAAGGACCTTCAAAATTTTTTTTAGAAAAGAAAAAAAATAAAAAAACGAGAATTGAGTTTTTTTCAGCCCAATAACTTTATGGAGATAAAATTATTAAACAAATTTTGTACAATTATTTGAATAAAATATTATTTATTTCTCAATTTAAATTAATCATAAAACATTAAATTAAAATAATAAAATTATAATAATTATTGAATAATTGTCTTTCCATCACTTCTTGAGAGTTGAGACAGATAGAGCAACCCAAAGAAAAGAAAGGGGTCTCGCATCCATCAGGCCTCAGGGGATGGCTGGGGCCTCCTCCTTCATCGATAAACAAACCTGTAGAGTAGTACCTGCTTATTTTAATTTGCTGGGATCATTTTAAGCTTGAAAATTATCATTTTTAAGAGAAAAATAAAATAAAAACTGTCAATAATAATTATATAAAATTTTAAAAAAGAGGGTAGATCTGGTTGATGACATAACCAGGATTAAGTAAGCATGACCAAAGGCCTGCCTGGGGCTAACCTACCACCCTAAAAGATGGAAAAGCAAAAACACACCTCTAATATTAAATATGTAATGATACCATTCAATACATCTATTCTTATTTTTTATAACATAAATGTTATTTTTATCAAATATTTTATAAAAATATCTGTTATTTCAAAATATTATTGTATAAAAAATTACCTATATTTATTATTTTTCATTGTAATTAATGTATGCAAATAAATGCCAACTAGAGTGTCACATGACCTTAAAAAAAAAAGGGTAAATTTGAAGTCCTCGTTTACCACCTCGGAATTCGGAAACTTTAAATATATATATATATATATATCATATGTGAAAGCAAGGATGTGACATCTTTTTGGGACTTGATCACCTGCTGCCATGTCTCGGCATCGCCTTTCTTAATAAATTCCTCCCTACTTCTTTATTATTATTTTTCATTTTCATTTTTCATTTTTCATTTTTATTTACGAAGGACGGGAACTATCACGAATAGTTCTTTTGAGATCGAATTCCGCACGAACTCGAAAATGCTTGTTTGGAGGAGTTTAGATTAAAATTAAAAATTAAATAAAATATTATTTTTATTTTAAAATTAAAAAAAATTAATTAATTATTTTATCTTTTATAAAAATTTAAAAAAATTATAATAATAAAATAAACTGAGAATAATTATAAAAACTAACTAGACGTTAATTATATTTGCAGGCCCCAAGGAAACGATACCCACCAGCTTATCTTATTACTCTCGTTTCATTTAAACTCATTTTATTTTATATAATTATTATAATTTTTAAAAAATTTTAAATAAAATATAATAAATAATTTAATTTTTTTAAATCTTAAAATAAAATTAATATTAAAATTAATATTTTTTTCAATTTTCATTTTAACTCATCCCATCTCAATTCTATATTCAAACCTCTTTTTAAATATTTGTAATCTCCAAGGAGTTAATCAACTTTCTTAATCTCATAGGTAAATATGGACTTTACTACACAACCTCCACCACACTCCACAAAATTTTTTTGAGTTAATTCGTTTTAAATTATTTCAATTTTATTATTCATTATTCATATAATAAATATTTAATAAAAATAATAATAAAAAATAAAAATAATATAGAATGTGGAGTGTTAAGAGGTTGTGAAAGATTTTTTCAATAAATATTTGGCCATTCGAAATTTGGAAGAGACGATGCCCCTCACCTTAAAGAAGAGTAATGTTTTAAGAGAGAGGTTTGAATGTTGAACTGAGTTGAGTTGAGTTGAGTTGAGATGATAAAACATTGTTAGAATATTATTGTTTATTAGTATTATTATTTTGAGATTTGAAAATTTTGAATTGTTTATTATATTTTATGTTGAGATTTGAAAAAATTATAATGATGAGTTGAGATGAGTTGAACTTCTAAACGAAATGTTTAAGTGATATCAAGACCTATAATTTAAAATAACTAATTAATAATATAATTAAAACTTATTTTTATTATTATTATTTTTTATAACAACTTATTGAAATTATTATAAATAGCAATAATTTATTATTTGCAAACAATATGCAATTCATGGATGTGACTAACTTTTAGATCACGATAAGATAATTTTAATCGCAATAAAAATAATTTTATAAGAACATGATTTTGTTATATCGGTTGAGAGAAGAGTGATGAGTGTAGGGATGGATACTAATGGGTCTGAAATAAGGTTGTGATGTGTAGCACTTTTTTCTAATTCTACCTCGGCTCTGATGTCGAAGTCTGCGCCCCCCTCCCAACATTAAAAACCAAAGGTACCAAAGCTGTCGTTTAGATTGCAGATATATGAATTTTTTTTATAAGATGGGGGTATTTTTATGGGATATGGGGTGCTTGATAATAAATAGTTACTCATGTATAATATTTTTATATTCACATTCTATATTTATAATTTTTTTTTCATTAAATATAAGGTATAGAATAATAAATAGTAGTTTATGCGTATAATTTTTCTTTGGCAAATCATTTATTTCAAGCTCAATTAAATAGGATGTTGTGTAACGTATTGTTAACGACGGCGGCTATCACTCGTAGAGATTAAATACGCATAAATGTTGATTCATTTGGATTTTGTTAGCATTAGAAGGTAATTGGTCCGGTTTGGTCCAGCTTTAGATAAAATTTGTGATCGAATAAGTATCTATCGGTTTTACGTTTTCAATAATCGATTCTGTATCAGTTATTTCTTTAAATCAGTACTTTTGATTTTATCGATTTACGATCAAATTCGATTTGATTTTTCAGTTTTAATATACAACATACTATATTATATAATATATATTATAGTATATAATACTATAGTGATAATATATTGTAGTACATTATAATATATATTATAATTATATTATAGACTATAGTGATATATTATAATATATAATAATAATGACATATTATAATATATAGTGATATAATATTAGTATAACTTTTAATACAATAGACTATAGTGATATAAGATTTTAAAATTTAATATTATATTAATTAGTAATTTATCATATAATACAAAACTATTTAATATATAATTATATATTATATATAAATTGGTCTGGTTCGGTCCAATCCAGTTCTAGAAAAAATAAAACTGAATCCGAACCGATTTGATCGGTTTTAAGAAAAATAAAACTAATACCGAATCGAACCAAACTCACCGGTTCGGTCTGGTCGATTTTTTTTTACACCCATAATTAGCATTACACAATTTATTGCACGCGTGTAATGACAAAAATATATATATATATCTATATATAGTGTTTCTCATCCTATCATATCATTAAAATTATTTATATAAATTATAAATCTATTTATAAAACTACCCGATATGTAGAAGATGTTGGGTTTGGGGTAGGTTGGAGGTCCATTGTAGATGCTTTAGTCGTTAACTCTTCGGCTTGGTGTTCCTTGTACAGACTATTTTGACTAATGGATGGGTCCAAAAAGATTACTATATTTACTAGGCGTAGTATTTATGGGGATGAACACCAAGCCGAAGAGTTAACGACTAAAGCATGTGCAATGTGCATTCCTAGAATCACATATTTACGTGATCTAGACCAATAACATAAAATTTAGATATGAAAAGGGCTTGTTTAATCAATAAAGTTATCGATAAAAGTGATCGATTAAATTTTTTATTTTTTATTTACTCAAATATTAAAAAAGTAACTATTAGTGAATGAGTTTTGCTACACAACCTCCACTACACTCCACACTCCACAATTTTTTAAATTTTTTAATATATTTTTTTTGAGTTTATTCTTTTTAAATTATTTCAAAATTTCTATTCATTATTCATATAATAAATATTTGATAAAAGAAAAAAATAATAAAAATTAAAAAAAAAATATAGAGTGTGGAGTGTGAGGAGGTTGTGAAGATTTATTCTTAATGAATTGATATTTTTTTTAATAATGTTTAAAGATATATAAAAAATGATTGAAATAAAAGGGGTAAAAAAAGTACATTTGCACTTATCGGTCAAATTTCATCGGTTCATCATCGGTCTCAGTAGCATTACCCTTTAGATATTGGTTGGCAATATCTCTTGAGAATTGGCTCAAGTGGTAAAGGTCTTGGGCTAAGGGTATGCTCCCCTAGATTTAAGGTTCAAAATTCCTTTTGGTGCAAATAATCTCTAGAGACCATTGGACCGAAGAATTTTTTATTTTTTTTAATTACCCGAGGTGCACTTACGGGAATTTCATTGTTGAAGGCATGTGTACCCTTAAGATTAATCAGAACGTTGTTTCTGGTACACTTGGTGTTAATAAAAAAAAAAAAAGGAAAAAAAAGAAAAAGATGGTTGGCAAGACCAGCACATGAAACGAGTACAACAACTGCAACATAATTTGTTACACGATACGATTCTACATCTACGTTAGATTTTCCAAAATCTCGTAAAATTGACGCAATATAGACAAAATGACCTCCTACCAACACAACAAGAAGAAAAATTATTTGTGGATATATAAGTTCACGCAAGTATTTTGGAAAAAATAATTTAAAACCACTTAAAATAATTATTTTTAGTGAATACTACATTTTTTTAAAAAAAATTTCAAAAGAATTGAGCTCTCTTGAGTGCATTACTAAAAACAGGAAGTGTTTGTGCATGTTTGGTAGGTAGGGCCGTACAACAAACCGAGAAACCGACCTAAACTGACTCAAACCGGCTGTTGAAGCTCAAAATCGGCCGGCGTGCAATAGCAAATAGAGAAAACTTATATCAGCCGGTTCGGCGTCGGTTCGAACTTGGTTCAAACCGCTGAACCGTCCGACTAAAGAAATTATTATTTTTATATATTTTATACTCAAAATGACGTTGTTCTACTTAAGTTTAAGTGGAAGACATTGTTTTAAGCCTGTAGTTATGTTTTAAATACAACTAAAACGACATCGTTTACGTCATTTCGAAATAAAGTCGTCTTTTTCTTCGCGTCGTCTTCTCAGTTCTCATCCCCTCTCTCTCTCTCTCTCTCTCTCTACTCTCTTAGACGAAACTCGGTTTGAGAACCGACCATGAACCGCCAGAGAAATGAAGCATCGGTTTCGGCCGGTGTTTCTCCTCCCCGTCGATCGGTTTCGGCCTGTTTTCTCTCCCAAAAATTAAGCATCAGTCAGCATCGGTTTTGCCAAAAAACCGAACCTAATGAGTCGGTTTTCAACCCTATTGGTATGAATGAGTTAGGTTTAATATATAATTGATTGATGTATGAAATTATTTAAAATGCATCATATGAACTGGTTTAATTAATATATATATATACACAAAAATAAAATAAAGAGTAGCATTAGTTTTTGAAAAATGATACTTTGTTCCCTGGATTTGTCCCTTAGATTTAACTGCTCGTGTATTTTTTCCTTTTCTAAAATGTTTAAATGAGTGAGATTTGTGTATTTTTTTTTTTAAAATGTCTGAAAAAAAATAGGGTGATTGCACTGACCAGTAGCAGCACCCTTACTTTTCTAAGATATAGCAAAGTGAGCCATAATAGGACTTGGACCCAGCAAACTCCAATCCACGCAAGCCCAAAGAGATGAAGAAACGGCCCAGCCGAACATCAGGCAACTCAAAACTACCTTTACGCTATATTATTCTCGAGTCAGACACCCTGATGGGATTTGAGGGTTGGGTTTCTCGATACAATTTGACATAGCTGTTTGTTTTTACGTCCCTCTCCCTCTCCAGGGCACTCAACGTCATAGTATTAGCTCTAGGAAGGAAGTGGCCCACGGATACATCAAAAGCCGACATAGTTGAACCTCAACCATCATTGGAAGGTTCGTACATGGTTGCCTTATCGTAATCACTGATTGGGGGTCTAACCTAGTCTCTTCTTTAGAGCTCCAACCTAGAATCAAATGGAGGGAAGTAAAGCCGCAAAGACCTAACAAAATAAAACGAAATGTGTACCTGATTCTCCTAATCCGGTGCATCTAGCCCACCTGTCTGATAGCTAATTTAATGAGAAAATGAAAAGCCAGTTGCACATCCTAACGAATCAATGGTTCTAACTTCCCAACAACATACAAAATGAATCAAGAATGAAGAAACTGTGCATGTCATACACTGATGTGAGATTTAAAATTGGTAAAAGCAAAAGATTCAATCAAGAAAGTGGAAGGATACAACCCTTTGTCTTACATGCATCTTCAACGAATTCCCCTCATCTAAGTTTAACTCCAATCCCAAACACTTGGGGTTGGCTGCGGATTCGATTCTAATTCTATGGCTTCACAACCTCACAATATTTCACCTTCAACTTAGCAAAACCAATGGTCTGGTCACCATTGTGGACAAACAAACCATCTAAACTACCTCTCCTTCAGCATTGATGCGATCAATATCTGTTTTGCTAGTACCTCAACATCGTATGTTAATGAGAAGAAGAAGCAGCGTGAACACCAAGAAAGTACAAGACAACATGCCAACACACTTACTAAAAAGCCACACAAAATGCCTCCCCGAGTATGGAAGTCAGGAAGTGTTAGTACCACATCAATCACGTGTACAAGTCAGTTCAGTTGCTTTACTTGAACTCATACTTTAGAATAAACCAAGGAGAGGATCTTGATCACACTGAGAAGCAGGTTACCCATAACATTTCATTCAAATTTGCCAGACATTCGCATCCCTAAATTGTCAGGACTCGGGATAAAAATAAACCAAGAACCGCATATTTATTGAAGGACTAGAAAGAATGTTCCAAACAAACCAAAATCGATTTGCACCAACCATCAAACTTATCAACGACATGTTAGGTCTGCTACATGTTTCCTCCATATATAGGGAAGGGCAGTCATATATTTTGTGGTATTTGTGAGATCACTATGGCATCACATGTGTCGCAGGATATACTTCAAAATGAAAATGCATCTATTACAACAAAATTGGCTGCACAGTAATGCAGAACAAAATTTTAAAACATGTGTAATCTTCATTACTTACCTCACTTTATTTGTTGAATTGTTTTGAGGACCCATGTCATAAAAGAGTCCAACCCTGAAAGCGTATCTCGCTGCATGTTGTAAGAAGGGATTCATTTACCATATGCGGCTCGGCAACATATATTATGTTACAGCCATCCGTTGCAAGAGTCATATCTGTGATCAGTGCTTCAATTAGCCAGTGTTAAGCCACAAAATTTATCCTGTACTTTCCAGATCCAACACTTCAGTTCAATTCTCTGAGCCCCAACCCACATCAAAGCACCTATTTCCACTGCTGCAGCATTTACGATATAGTGAAAACCTGAGCACTCTTATATTACGACTAACTTACCGGATTTCTTGAATGTGCTCATTTGTCATATAAAGCTGCGTAAATGTTGTGCTCTATTTCCCACGAAGCCCAACAGTGGAGGAAGGAAAGAAAGAGAGAGTGAAATCGAAACCAGGTATTGATACAAACTCAGAGTAATGTAGTAACAGAAACATCCATTGCAGGGGGGAATAGAAGCTTCTGTCACTCATAATGGAAGGCAAATAGCAGTAAAGTTGCGAAACTTTTTTTAAAGGCGCTAGATTCATGCAAAATTCTGGAAGTAAAACCTGCTCAAAAACCTCCCAATCAAAATCATTCATAAGGAGGAATAGAAGCCCAGATACTAAAACAAACAAGAAAAACACATAACAAAGGAATTACAGGAAACCATATGTAGGTTAACAAGGCACCCCCTCTACTGTGACTTCTCCGAGGGTGATGGTACACAGCCATCATTAGAGCTGATCCAAGCTCACTTGCACTCAAAACCAGCTTCAGCAGCCCGTCGAGGCTTGTTTTTTCTCCTACTGCCATTTTGTCGAAATCCGACGGACTTCAGCGAATCGTCAGGGCTTGATTTTGTTCCAACGCCATTCTCCACTCCAACTGAATCTATATTTTCATTGACCGGGGCAGATCTCTTCCTCTTCCGACCGTTCTCTACGGTAGCTTGGTTTTTCACATCTTTTCTAGAAATATTACCTTTGGCATCCTCACCATCTTCCTTTGTCTTTTCAGCGTTATCTACTTCTTCTTCTTCTTCTTCTTCATCCTTAAATGGTTTTTGAGGCCTTCCTCTTCTCCTGAATGCTGGAATTTTTCCCTCTTCACCACTCTCAGGATCCTCACGAGTGGCAATAGAAGTTTGCTTCTTCCCTTTTCCTCTACCTCTACCCATAATAAACAAACTTCCCAAAGAAAGTTTTGATAACTTGTGAAGATTTCTGCAAGGTCAAGTAGATAAACTCAAAGGCGTAAGTTAAACTGTACTAACTAAGTGCAATTTTTAAAAGATAACACAATAATTCATATGCTCCATTCAACGAGCCAAAAAGGATTCAAATATGTTTACTCCAGCCAAGAATGAAATGAAGTTGAGAATGACATCAGTTGGGACATAAAACCTGAGCCAAAGCCAACAACCTCTAAGGAAGAGGAGACATCCTCAACCTTGCTAAAAAGAAAGGGAATACAGAAAAACTAAAAAACATACATCCTATCATTACAACATATGAAAATTAAAATAAATACAAGCTTAAACTCATTGTTTTATGATCTTATTTTTTTGGAATAAATTGATGAAAATCTATAAAATCCATTTTGTGTGTGTTATGTTTACGGTGTCCTATTAAACAATATTCATATTCCTAATTTTAGTTGGCCTCCTCTTTTTCCTTTTTGAGCAACCAATTCAAGCATCAATAGTATCCACACCATACAAGGGGAAACCATCGGAAACAAATATATCGTGAACAGGAAAATCAAAGGGTAAAAAGAAAAATGAAATAGAGGATCCCAAACCAAGCCATGCTCTTTATAAAACCCTATTCAACTGAACAGACCATATGAATTAAATAAAAAAAGCTACAGATAAAAAAACGAATTAGTCAAAAGCCAACTAGAGAAAAGGAATCCATTTCACGATCGAAACAAAAACAGAGAGATGCTAAATGTTTTGGGGGCCGAGTTCACTTTGACAAAACAAAGAAAAACAGTTGAATAATAATCCAGAATATGGTAGCTGAGAAAACCGAGTAAAGGAAACAACCAAACAGTGGATCCTACGTACGGTTTCCAGAAAATGAAATCGTGGCCTAATCTGCCCCCGATTGTTCTAAGGGGAGTAGAGTTCTTCATTCTCAGTTCTCAAACAACGAGATATCTATGAATAAAGAATAATAATTTATTTCCTTTTTCTACGAGTTCTCAGCGGACCAAACAAAGAATTTATCTTCTCAGAAAGCAGAAACTTCAGATAGAACATATATCACTGGCTAGCAGAGAGAGAGAGAGAGAGAGAAACAAAAATGAAGCTAACCTCATAAACACACATCGATGTTACGAGTGTAAAAGGAAAAACCCATTTCTCAGAATCTGATTATGGTAATCAGGAAGCCATTAAAATCGCGAGAAACAACTGGGTTTGTTCCTATGAACGGTTTCAGAGTGAAGTAACTGAGGCCAAAAAGCGGTGGAAGCTATTGTCTGCACCAACTGTCGAAGACCCAGATCAGCAAAAGATGTGATTTTGGAAAAATGTTCGCGCAAAAGACTGAGGCTTGAAGAGGATGCTCATATCCATACAGGGTTTGAGAGCAGTAAGGAGAAAGGAAGGAAAATGGTCGACAAGTTAAAATCTAAAAAGATTATTATTTCTATTTTTCTCGTTTCAAGAGTCGGGGTCCTTTGGGAAATTAGTAAAAATGGTGGCCGTCGCGTGGAAAAAAAAAGGAGCAAGCGTATATTTTTGCTCTCCAATTTTTATTTTATTTTTGTTTGAATACTTGAAATAAATTATAATTAAAATATTACGTCGTAAACTTCTTATGCTTATATTCCAAATTTCTACAGTTATATAATAGAGTAATGTTAGAGAGAAATCATTATAACAATATATATTTTACACTCATTATGTGACTGCTTCTAGTTGATTGTTTCCAACACTCACTTGGAGAGATGTATGGTCTAGATGATACCACATCATGTGTGTAAAATGGATACTTCCAATAGTGACTTATATCTATATTTATTCTATGTAATATTATTCGCATATCATATATATTAATTATAAAAATATTAACTTAATTACTTATCGTCGTATTAATAATAATTGTACAAATCCTGAATTATTCAGTGGTTTGTAACTAAACATGTCAGGTGCTATTTGCAAGGGTAGATCATGGAGGGATGTCCCCTAGGTTTATTTATTTATTAATTCGATATAGATATATTTAATTATGTCTTTTCTATTATTTATTTAAAGAATGTCTTGCTAAAGGAACAGTGATTGTCCGTTATCATTGCATAGTGCCACATATAAACTCTACGTGAAATTTTGCCAACAAAAAAAAAAAAGAAAAAAAAAAAGGACAATTCCTGACTTGAAAGCTGTCTAAAGACTTTTGAGAACAAATTAGGAGGAGGAACTTACGTGGAACTTTCACGAGAAGGGAATCTTCTTTTAAAAGTGAATTTTGAAAGCAATTAGCCATTAAGCTCTGTTTTGATAGTGAATTGAGTTAGAATAAAACTAGTCTGTCGCCTCAAATTGCCCGCTCCATTCGATCTCTAAGTGAAATTATTATTTTTTTGGAGTTATTTTAAATGTATTGATATATATTTTTTATTTTTTAAAAATATTTAAAAACATTAAAATATTATTTTTTAATAATATTATTATTTTAAAATTTTAAAAATTAAATTATTTATTATATTTTATATACAAATTTAAAAAAATTATATTAATTAAATAAGATGAGTTGAAATTAACTCTCAATCCAAACAATAACTAAGTTTAACTTCTCATTATTTGTCTTTGGTTTGATTTGAAGCTTATGCTTGGAAATATAACTCACTATCTTTTTTATTTTCCTTTTAGTCTGTAATCAGAATTTTGTATTAAAAATCTTATTTGGCCGACATGCATAAAATTACATTTAAAATGGTAACACCAATCACGAAGCCATGTATATATATATATATATATGAACAAAATTACTATATCGCCCAATACTTACTGCTCCATTTAACTGAATTTTATTTTTTATTTTTTTATTTAATGATTAAAGAAATAATTTTTAATATATTGATATATTTTTATATATTTTTTTAAATATTTTAAAAAAATTGAATAAAAAAACACTACTTTTACACTAACAGTCACTTGTAACGGTAAGCTGCAAGGAGTACAGTAGTGCAGCTCATATATATATATATATATATATATATATATATGTGTGTGTGTGTGTGTATTTATTATATATAGATATATGTATGCATATGTTGTATGACTTAGCTTATCGAAGACAATTGGACCATTGGTTGGGATCAAAATCATGATTGTTGGGTGCACTTTATTTAAAGCCATTCGAGATCATTTACTATTATATATAGATATATATACCTTAATACGACATGTCTGTCCGCTACTAATTAATTGGATAAAAATCCTTACAAAAAAAAAAAAAAGGATAAAAACATCATTGATTTATGTTTCAGAGTATTTATTAACAGTTACAATGTGATCAAATCAACATTGTTAACCTAACCTAAAGATTACAATGGGCGAAGAGAATGTCCAGATCATATAATTTTGCTTCTTATTATATTTTTTCTGAATATTATTAATTGATTGCGTTGTACTAATTAGAGGTGTGCAAAATTTTAAAAATTTCGACTCCGTCTGACTTCCGCTCCGACTCCGACGGAGTCATCGGAATTCGGAGTAACTCCGAATATCTATTCGGAGTCGGAGCTCAAAGAAGCTCCGATTCCAACTCGGAAATTTTTTTTATTGAACAATTTCGCTCGAGCGCGAGTCGAGCGCACGTTGTATTGAACATTGGCTCCACGACATATCGAGCGGAAGTCGAGAGAACCTCTCTGGAAGAGGTTCGCTCGAGCGACATGTCGAGCTGAAGTCGAGCGAACGTCTCTAGAAGAATTCCGCTCGAGCACCACGTCGAGCTCCGATCTTATGTCGGAGCTCCGACCTCTGATTGGAGTCGGAGTCAGAGCTCCAATTTGGCTCCGACTCTTGTCGGAGTCGGAAGTCGAAAACGATCACTCCGACTCTGTCGGAGTCGAAGCCCAGGCCTAGTACTAATAGTCTTTACTTTATTGAAAAGACTTTGATATTACGTTTATTTTGTCTAAGCATTGCTATGCAAATCATAATTATGGATAACTCAACCATTTTTTCTTTATCTATAAGGATCTAAATATCTTCAACTACTTGACTAAACTTGAGTAACTTCTAAAAAATAGATGAAATAGACCTATTAGTATTTACTGAGTTTAATACTACTCAAGAAATTTATACAAATAATAATAAATATTTTACGACCTATTTAATGTATTTATCTCACTTTCACTTTAAATACTTATTTAAATAAGAATTTGAGAGAAATATTTTTCTTATCACCGAAGTGGCATGTCAAGGCATTATTTTATAAAAAAAAAAAAAGTTATTTTCATTTTTCCTTCTTTTCTCGATCACAATAAAACCTTGATATTTATTTAACTTTACAAAGTCACATCTTAGACGTCTGAGCGTAAATCAATCTTGGCTTCATCCCTATTTTGTCCGTATACATAAATGTCGTACATTTTATTTTAAAAAATAAATAAATAAAATATTCACATAAAAAATAATTATTTTTTTAATAATATATCTTACCATTTCAAAATAATTATATACTCCACCACTGCATATATTTATATATATATATGGATGATGGTACAGCTCCAGCGGGAACTGTGTTTATATGTATTTTTTTTTTAAATTATTTTTTATATAGATTTTTTTAATATTTTTAAAAAATAAAATAAATTTAGAACACCATTAAAAATATTTTCTTAATCAAAAAGTAAAAACAAATTATTAAAAAATATTTCCTTAATCAAGAAGTAAAATAAAAAATTATAAAAAAATAATTTTTATTTTACTTCATGATTAAAAAAGTATTGTTTAATAATATTATGAATTTTTTTATTTTTTAAAAATATTTAAAAATATTAAAAAAATTTATATAAAAAAATAATTAAAAAATACACATAATAAAACAGGCTCCCGAGTCTAGCATTTTCCTATATATATATATATATATATATATATATATATAATTCAATCTTTTGGACACGTCATGCAGTACAGCTGGCAATTTAAATTGAAGATCTTCCCCGAGTTTATTGCTAATTGCCGTTTACTCACTTCTTATTGACTACAGCCATATACTTCGTTGAAAGATTGATCAAATTCACACACGCAGCTTGACAGCCTTGACTTTAGTTCTCCGTTGCATGGATTCAGGAAAATGGTTTTTAGGATCAGTGTGCCACAACGGGTTTTAGGCAGACCATTCACTGCTGCTATCCTTTTACTTTCCTCATAATTCATAGTGATGATTTCTTATTTTCGTGAAATTTGAGAATAGCTGTCTCCTGCTAATAATAATAATAATTTTTTTTTTTTTAAAAAATTATTTATTATTATTATTATTTAATCGAAAAGAGAGTCGAACTTAATACCTCAATTTTAAAAATTTAGATGTTATGCTAACAGATCATATACCTTTCGTACTCATACTATTATTGCTTCCACACACTAGATGATAAATTTACAGTAAAGAGTCCAATTGTTTTTATATTAAAAATATTATTTTTGATCTTATATTTTATTTTATTTATGCGATGTATCTTACATAATTTTAGAAGTTAACTATTTAAATAAAATAATACTCAAAGTATATGACACATCAATTATATACGTTTGGATCTTAAATATGACACATTTAGAATATCTTAAATTATTTACGAATGGTAATGAAATATTTTATAAATAATAATATAATTATAAAATAATAATATCTAATTAGCGAATAGTAGTTGACTGTTCGTGAATAATAATGTAAAGCTCAGGCCCAGGCCCAGACGAAAACCCAACCCCTGACTTTACAAAACGGTGCCGTTCGGTGAGTTGGCATTCTTCCTCCTTTCAGTTTTCTTCTTTCCGAAATTCCCTCTTCCCCGATCCCCCACTCTTTCCCCCACGCCTCTTCAGTTTAAATTTCTTTTTCTTCACCCTTGAATCTCTTCTTAACAGACTCTCTCTCCTTCTCTCCATATCTCTCGCCCCTTACGGTCTCTCAGTTGGCATTGCTCACCGCTGTCCGCTGTGTCTCCGAGCTCCACCGTTCACCTCACGGGCTTCGTCTCTCATAGAACATCTCCACTACCTCTTCGTCGTGCACGTGGGTTGCTGTGAGTTCATTGGCTCATTCTCAGATCTTGGTTGCCAGCAAGCCCTAACGCCACTGCAAACACCACCGTTGGTTGTACCCACTGAAGGTGAGTTATCGTGCACTTCTCTCACGTCCTCGGTCCCCTTCTCGGTTTCTCCGTGCCTTACAAATTTTCATTTACAATTTATCATTTCAGAGCACTCTTTTTTTCGTGGTGCATCACCGCTGCCCAACGCCATCTTCAAATTTTCCTCTTCGCGTCGGTAAACACCCCTCACGGTTAACCCTCTGTTTTATTTTTCTCTTTTTCGCTCTCTCCGTGTTCATCTCTCCACCGAGATTATATATTTATTTTATTTTTATTTTGTGTATTTTTCCTCCCACTGAATAGCCGTGCAACCCCACCTTGGTCCGAGGGTTTTGGTTGCTACCGTTTTGGTTCGAGAGTGGTAAGCCCCTGTTAAATTCTGTCCATGTCTTCTAGTGTAAATGTATTACTCTAATTTGTATTAAATATTTCATATTTTCTCACGAAATCCTTGGATTTTCTGTTCACAGTGGCACGCCTCCGCTAAGACTAAGCGGTGAATTACTTGGGTCATCAGAGTTGACGCACGCCGCTACACACACTAAGGTAAATTTCGCTTCGGTTTGAGTTATTCCATCGCGTAACACCTTCAAAGACGAAACTTAACAACAGTATTGTTTGCTGGTGCACACGACATTAATTACTTCCCTGAACAGCGTTGCTCCGCTCGCTTATTTCACCGGACACCTCACGACATTAGGTACAGTATTTCAGTGTAATATGCTTGGTTGCTATGTTACGTGTGCAATATGAATAAATTATGGTTGCTGGAGATTTTGTTAATGAATTACTTATGTATGGTAGAACTTATTGATCAAGTGTTTTTCTTGTTGAATTGTGGTGTTGGGAGCCTTTTGATTGTGTGAGTAGAACTGTAGAAGTATGTATAAGAAGGCTGATCGGAATTGATATGGCTATGTGAGCGGAGTTTCATGGCTGTTTTAAGCTATATGTTGGATGTTGAGTTGACGTCAGTTGTTGCGGGTTATGTTGGACATGGAATTGAATATGATGGTTGTTTGGGGTTGAGTTATGTGGCTGTCCGGTTTTGCTTTATGACTGTTGTTGGGTTGATTTGTGAAGGTTCGGGTTAGTATGTTGCTGGTTGGTTGTTTTGAGCTATATGTTGGCGGTGTTGGGGTTTATATATTGCTCGGTTTGAGTCCACGTTAACTGTTTTGGGAGGTGTATGCAGGCTATTTTTGAGTTGATGTTGGCTGTCGAGGTGGTGTATTGGCTTATTGAGTGATGAAGTGTGTTGGACTGGTTGTGCTGGAACTGTTGTAAGTCATGTGGATGTTTGGGTTTGACTTGTGGGCTGGTTAGGTATTATGTTACTGCTTGTGTGAGTGTGTAAATGAGGAGAGTAGCTACTGTAGTGTAGTGCGATGGTAGTGATTGCATGATAGCGTAACCTATGAAATGGTCTGGTGATTTACATATCAAAAGTAAATGGGTGTTGCTTGATTGTTGGATTTGTCGGTTTAGGGGCTGTTTTATGTAGTTAATTTGGTTACAGGTTGTTATATTCTATTCTTATAATCGCGGAATTTTGTTAGATAAGTTTTTGTTCGGGTGTAAGTTATTAACTTGTGAACAAATATTTTTGTGATTTAGGTTACTGTGACATGGTTAGATTACAATTCCAAAATATAGAAAATACGCTGCAAGAGTCAGGTAAGCGGAGTTTCTATATTAGACTTTGCATGAAAAGATATGGATTGAGGTTGATTCGTGAAAGATATGTGTAGGGAGATTTTTCCTCCTCTTCTCATGCCCATGTGACAGGCCCGCAAGGGACCACGAGGGGCCTAGCCCGGCCCAACAATCCTTTTCTAAAGGAGGCATCGCACCCCTTTGGAGTACTCGGCCTGTAAGCTAAACCAACTCGTGAACCAACTCCCATGTGGGAAAGGCGAATTGAAGGTACAAATGGGGCTTGCCGTCCTGACACCCTCCAATGACACGTAGCGCTCGAAAACCTGTATAAACAGGCGGACGAGAGATATAGAGGACTTTCGATCTCCTGACAAAAGGTATGGGGAGACTCGGCGATGATCACCTACAGGCTAAAGTATATTTATGGAGTCACATTGCATTAATGACGCCGCCCGAGGAGCCACGTTACATTAAAGGATTATGATCAAACAACAGTCAAAGTGACATGAACCCCCTAATAAGACAAGGTACATGATGTCCCCCCAGAAATGACGCATAAAAGTCGCCCCCAAATAACTCTCTTTAAGCTCTTGCACAAACTACTAAAGAGATTTATTGACTTAAGTATCAGAGGCTCCCCGACCACCACCGAGCTCCTCTCCCTTGTTTTCTTGAGTGTGCAAGTATAAAGATCTAGGCTCGAGTTGCAAGAACCTGACTCAAGGTGTACGAAACACGACGTTAACAATATGAATGTTTTGTTTTGAAAAGAAATGCAAAAACAACCTCAGTTACGTGTTCTGCATTACTCATGAAATCTGCAATAAAAGAGAAAATATTTTTTGTCATTACTGGTATAGACATGAGTAAAATTGTCACTTTGTTTTGAATTGTCCAAAAAGAGCAAATATAAAATCTGAAAATTTGTGCATAATATGTGAAGATGCTCTGAATTTGTTTTGATTATGTGAAAAATAATATGATTTTGTTCAGTACTCTGTTTTGATATGATTTGACATTTGAAAACCTTTGGCATGACATTTTAATTTTGTTATGATTCTGTATCTAATTTTATTTCTGATTCTAATCCGATGATTCTGATTATGTTATATGGTTGGTACCATCTCTATTTTTTAGTGCATCCACTTTGGAAATAAAGTAGTTTTTTTGTGTGGTCTTTCTTGTGTGCACACTCATAAGGAGAATGTTCACACTCTGATATTCCTGGTTTGGCCACCGGGGATAGCGTAACCCTACCACATGGGTTAAACATAGTCTCTATTCATATATGATGTGATAAGTTGATGATGGTCAGTCATGCTACGCCAAATGGTTTTTTTTAATATAAATGTTTTGAAATGTTGTTCTGATAACATGTTTTTGGGATCTGCATTATGAACTTTGTGAAAAGACATACTAGTATATGTTATCTGCTTATTGAGTTCTTGATAACTCACCCCCTTATCTTCACAATATTTTTAGATGCTGTTGATGGTTCGGCTGGGGATCAGGAATAGAGAATATGAGCAAGACTAGCCAATAATTGGAAGTTGAGTACCTAAAGGTACTATTGCTAACAGAGGAGTTTCATTTGGTTGTAGAAAATAATTTGTGCACTAAGTTAAAATAGATGAATTTATGTTTTTAGTGTTTTGGAGCCTTGGGAATGATATTTGTATTTGAGAGATATGATATTTGTATTTCCGATTTATCCAAGCATGGGCTGTTACAAATAATGAAGTAATCTAAGATGGTCTAAACTCTCAAACATAGCCTTAATATGACGTGTGATAATATGAAAGTATTTCTCTTTTTCATTAGATCTATGCCATGAAATTCTAACCCTCATTCCTGCAACTTCGTGGGCAAAACTATACCCAATAAACATGTTGCTTCCACTCACGTGATTGTTCATTCAACAGGTCCACTTTCTCAAGCTTATTTGTAGGAGTAAGCTTGTTTCCATATATCACTACGAGTACAAATAGGCTTCATAAGATACTAGTGATCTACTTTTTGGCCTGCTCTCTCCCTTTTCTCTCTATACAGTTGACCCCTAAAAAAACTCAGACCAGAGGAGAGGGGGGTTGGAGCTTTGGCTCCTCCCTTCCTTCCTCATCCCTCCTCCCCATTCTATCTAGTTTTTCTTTTATTTTTCTGGTTTTGGTTGTTTTTTTGTTCACAATAGGGTGAAATGCATATTTGTTGTTCTCCGGAGCCAGGCAACCACCACGCGCTCCACCACAAGATTTCGAAGGCCCCAAACCTTCAGACGGACAAAGAATCTCGTTGAATGGAGCGGTGCGTGAGCCACACACGTGGCCCAAAGTGCACGCGTGACATTCACGCGCCATCACAAGGGGAGTTCTATCGCCGTCACGCACGACTTTTCTAGGATCAGGGCCATTGGTTTCTTCAGACTTAACATTCCATTGTACTTCCAGGGTGGCGCGTGACGCGCCACCATAATATCGGTGTTTGCATTTTTTTTTATTTCCGCTAAGGTTGAAAATGCGGATCTACAACTTTTCAAACTGTAATTCGTTATTTTTTCATGTATCTTTTACGTTTTCTATTATTTCCTTTGTTTTAGGTTTTAAAAAAATACAGTCTCTTGAATTTTTGTCCATAGAATGTGTCCTCTACTTCGTCTTAGACAGAATGTGGAGTTGTTTAATTCTGTCTTAGGACAAAATGTGAGGTTTGTTAAATCTATCTTAGGATAGCGTGTTGTCTCTTAGACGGTTTGTCTGTAGAGAGTTACAACAATGGACTAGACCATTTTAGTCACAAATAAATTTGTGTATTGGGAAGCCTTCAAAGCAGTAATTGGCTTGTATTTTATATGTCTCAGGTCAAAATTGTAATGTCCCATTATGAATGAATGAAGTTTGTTCTACCTTAGAAAAAAAGAAAGATACTAGTGATATATGGAGACAAGCCTCCAATGTAGAGCTTGCTCTGGGCGAACTTGATTGGTTACATAGATGAATCATGAGATGAGATGAAAGTTAAAAATTGAATAAAATATTGTTATAATATAATTTTCTTTTTAAGATTTGAAAATGTTGAATTATTTATTATATTTTGTATAGAAGTTTAGAAAAATTGTAATAATGAGATGATTTGTATAACCAAATTGTCTAAATCTTGAGTTGTACGTACTCGCTCCACTCAAGCCCTCGTGACCAAGATTACAATATTCTGCCAATCGTCTAGAAAACAATAAACTCATTATACATAAGGATCATGCTTTGTTAATGCATATAACCGAAAAAGACATGCACGTCAATAAACAACATTAAAGGTAGAGGGAGGGAGTTGAAAGGAGGGAGGGAGAGATGGTAGGCAGTTCACTCTTAGGAAAAATATTTAATATGAGAAGGGAAGATGGTAGTTCACTTGTGATACCAACAGCAATTTGCCACACAGAACATACAAATGGCATTTTCGAAATATTTTCATTGAAATCCAAAAAATATAAATAAAATAACTGGAGAAAACAAAAACGGTACAACCTTTACTGCTTCCCTTTTAGCCAAGGTGACATTTGGTCGCAAAAATAGCGAAATTGACTGGGTATTTTCAATACTTCTGCGACACGAAAATAAAAGAAGGAAAAGAAGAAGGGGGATGCAACCTTGCTTTCACAATGGAACCATTCAAATAATCCGAACATTGAAATCGATCTTCTTTTACATTTTTCAGGGCAAGAAAACAGAGGGAATGGGAATTGAAAACAAACCCGGAAAACAAAAACTACAGGAATTATCAGGGAAAGCACAAAATAGAGTTGGAGGGGTGATTGAGATTAGGATAGTATAAAAGAAACATACAGTTTAGAGAGAAATTGGACGAGCTGGGGCTTAGAGAGAGGGTCAAGCAACAAGCGGAGATCTTCTTTGGATAACATGCCCGCAAACGAGATAAGATGAATTGAGATGAAAGTTAAAATTGAATAAAATATTATTAGAATATATATTTTAATATTATTTTTATTTCGAGATTTAAAAAAAATTGAATTGTTTATTTTATTTTGTGTGAGAATTTGAAAAAGTTGTACTGATGATATGAGATGAGAAGAGTTATGAAAACATATGAAGCCTTAATAGGTAAGAAACTCTCTCTTCTTCACGTTCCCTAGTCCACTTCTTCTGCTCCTTATGTTTTTCCTATGTGTGGGTACTGTGGGGGTAAAAAGGCTGAGTAGCGTAGTGCATGAGATTGTAATGAGAAATATATCTTATAACTTAAATAATAAGTTTTATTATTAAAAAATTATTTATTATTTGATAATCATATGTTTAAAACACTTTCAATCATGTTACATTTGTTTCGAAATAAATTAAAAAGTATTTTTTGAGGTAGAAATAATGATTATTTGAATTTTTAAAAATTATGACCATATATATTCCTGAAAGTTTGAAAATTGTATAGTTATTTTCGTCCATTAACAGTCTTTTTAAAATTTCAATTACGTTATATCCATTATTCGGAAAAGCACTTTGGAGGAAAAACATTCAATCACGATGTTTTTTCTAAAACGTACTTTTTAACTTATTTGAGATTAAAAATATTTTGATATATAACATATAAACGACCTAATTTTTTATTAAAAAGATTTTAAATCTATTTAAACACTTCTTAAAACTTCTACCGCAATTCAAAATAGGCCCGTAGCGTTCGGCACATTAGAGCTTGTTTGGCTACAATAGAGAAACAACTGGCCTCGCATAGATCTACTTCAGAATCTATTGTGGGTGCACGGGAAAAGGACGGAGGCTCTCTATCCAAACAATCGCTAAATCTCAGTTTTTTTTTTTTTTTAATTAGGTGTATAAAAATATTTTTATAAAAATAAATTTATAAATTAATATATAATGGTACATCTACTTTTTCAATAAAAAATATTCTATAAGTATCACAATATCTCAAATCATATCCGTTTGAAAATTTATATTTTATAATATCTTTTATAAACTAAACATCTCCTTTTTGAGAGGTTTTTTTTTTTTTTTTTTTTTTTGGTAAATTCTTTCTTAGAGTTTTAATTTTTAAATGGGGTTCGCTGCGCGCAATCCTACATTTGTTATTTGCTACGTTAATCATCAGGCCATTAAATTAAAAAAAATCAATGCTATATTCAATACCCAAAAAAACCTTCAATTCTCTTGATCAAGGGAGTGTTGTTCATATTTAGCCACATCATCTACCCCATTACATTATATATAATTAGAGAAAAACTATTAAATGAAAAAATCTATATCTAATTATTGTAGTATTTTAACTTAAGTGTCTATTACTTTTTCTAACAAAATTTTTTTGGTTGCGTTAATCTTGATAATTTCTAAAGATTTTATTTATTTTACAGCGACTCAAGAGTCTGATAACTTAATTATGAGATATTCTATTCATTATCCTCACATTAGACATTACATATAATTTATAATTTTATAATTTTTTTCTCTTACCAAATGTGTGGTGTATAGATGATGAATAGAATAACTCAATTAATTTAGAAAGAATAAAATAAAAATAAATAAATAAATAAAAATAAGTGTGCTGCGTGATGTGTGTGAACGATGAGTAACAAAACTTCTTAATTATATATAATATTTTTTGTTTGATACACTTTACTATTTTTGGATTGAAATTCAAATTCCAAAATCCAGATGTGATCACAGCTTTATTCAATCACACAAAATAAGATGAAATTAGCATTAATATTGTGATTTGCATGTTTGGTACAACACAATGATTAATCATCCGAGGTCTTCGTCGCATTTCATCGAGGGCTACTTGGCTGGGTTGGGGGGTGCGCTCTGCACTATCTAGGACGTGAAGTGAGTATCACCAGAAACTTCTCCAATACTAAACTGAGCATCTTCAGGACTTGTATGTTGGCCATTTGGGGACAAAACTTGAGAGTTCCGAGTCTTGAACGGGCTCTTGTATCTTTTCTGGTGCTGGTCAAACATCATCTTGAGCTGCCTACTTTCTTCTTCAATCAGCGACTGTAAATTTTGCTGAAGCTGATCCGGAGAAGTAAACGATGGTAGATATATCATTTTAATGAGGAATGTTAAAACCGGCTTAACATCAAGAGGTTTATAATTAGGAAGTTAATTGACTACTTTCATTAAAAGCAGAAGTTAAAAACTTGATTCAATTAATTAGAATTTGAACTTTGGAGACAGATCATGAGAACCATCTGAGAAAGGAAGTGTAGAAAAAATCATAAGGCCTTGCTAGCTGCACCTCTAATTGTTCATGAAGATGCCTCTCAACTTCAAGTTGCAGTTGTAATGTCTCCTTCATTTGCATGCTGCTGCTGGACACAGTGAAGTTCTTGACTCAGAGACGAGTGCAGATAAACTGTTGAACTAAAGAGGTAATAGGCGAATGCAGATATTTAACAAAACCGACTTCTTTGACGACATTAACATATCAAAATAATGATATCCATAGCAGCATCACAAGTTTGAATCTTATCTGGACACTGAGTATGGTTAACAAGTGCTTAATCAGGAACTTACATTTGCATGGGGATCTCAGGTATGCCCTTCGCACTGCTTTTTCTCTCAGATTTTTCTGGAATAGAAACAGACAGCTATAACAAAGCTTTCTGGTTAATTAGCTAAAACCAATTACTTCAAATATAAGGCAACAAGTGGAGATTATAAATTCGAGAGAGAGAGAGAGAGAGAGAGAGAGAGAGAGAACCCGCATGGTATAGCGCAAAGATGAAGAACAGTTCTGGGGGTCACCCAAGAGAAATCTGATACTGAGTAGGAACTATTTAATTAACAGTACTGTATGTTGTTTCATAGTCTGACATTCGTACCATGCAGGTCCATTATGGTTTCTGTCGAAAACATATAAACCATGCAATCATTAAAGCGTTCTTTGGACAAGTACTACTACCACTGAAGTGCTTTAGTGGCTTTGTTCTTCTTTCAATTGCGCTCGGATCTCTGAAAATCTAGGCCTAATATTATTCAGCTTCGTCGGAATTAAAATTAAAACAAGCTACGTATGAATAGAATAAGTTTTGCATTCATTTGTCATGATCGGGATGACAAATGAAAGCCTTTGGCTTCTGGCATAGATTGAAGTAAACCGGAAAATAGATGTCAAGCCGAAAGAAATTATGATCCCGTTTCTCCCTTTGATACTTGCTGTCATGGTGGTGGCTTGACAGTCTTTCGCTTAGTATCGTCCTAGGAAAATCTGTTTGTTCATCACAATCTTCCTTTCCTACGTACTGAGTTAAAAGAAGGGAGTATAATGCATAAGTAGCATGTATTTTACGCGAATTGCTACAGAGATGCAAGAAGCAATGACCGCTGACCAGTGAAGTGCATGTGATCGAATTGGGATGTTAACACTTTGTAAACTTCGATGAAGACCTCATAATACGATTTTCTTAGGAAAACTGAAAATTGTTCGTCCGGTAAGAATGAAACATAGAGACCATCGTTTCCAAAAAAAAAAAATTACGAACACGATATACCCTGTACTGAAGATGCCGGTATGTACTGTGCAGTTCGATAGTTCTGTAATACAAAAATGAAAGAGGTGGAAAAGAACAAATGATCAGATATAAGACTTGCAGAAGCATATCACAAACAGATTCAAAATGATAGCAGACGTTCTTGAGGAAGAAGTTATACCTGTAAATGACTTTTCACATGTAATATGGTTAATAAATTTGTGTCCATCAGCTTCAGTATTGCTTTAGGTGTTGCCTCTATGATTTTTGATTAATGAATGAATGAATAGTCAATAAATCACAGGTATCTTTTCTAAATCGCGAAAGGTGATATCAAAATTACTTACTCTGAGAACCACCAAGGAGATTCACGCTCTGGACGAACTTCTCGTGAAGATCTTGAGTCCATCTGACTCGCCGTTTTTTTGAGGGAGCTGGCGTGTATGATGAACTGTGGCAAACCTGTTTGTAAATGACAGTTAAAATCCAAATAATTCTCAGAACATAGACATGTAGTTATGCAAATAAGGAAAGAAAAGAAAAAGGAATGGAAGGTAAGAGATCACATTAAGACCCTGATTTAAATCAGGAGCCGGAAGTTCTCTCCTGACTAAGGTAATATTCTGATCAGCAAGCAGCATGTTCTCGTCATGGGAAGAAAGCTTGGTCATATTGTTGCATGGAATTTTATTTGATTTCTCTGAAGAAGAATTGGATTGATCTATGCACAACTGAGATTTCACAAGCGATTGCAAGGTGTCCCTGAAGTCAAAGTTGGAGCCAGCTCGCTCGGCAGTGAAAAAGTTATACCCGGAAGATTTACATAATACGATATGTAAATCAGAAGCGGGAAATAGTGAGTACGAAGCTGGAGAATTTCCGACTCGATGCTCATTTTGATCAAAACCCATGTAACTTTCGGTTGCATGAAGGGCTGATGGAGGATGACTAGAAGCGATGCCAGATAATTTAGCTGGCTCAAATTTATGCTGTTCTGGTGATCTAATTCCCATCATGGCTGGAGGGAAAATTCCCTGGTTCAATGGAGATTCAGTGCAAAATAGTTGGGAAAAATCGTCATCCATGGTATTCATGTTGAGTTCGTACTTAGAGCTAACAAAGCTTGAACTTTTATAGTTCCCTGCAGAAATGGGCAGCCATGGCTTGTAGCTGCTTTATCTTGGTTCAAATAACACCTAAGTACTGTTTCTGAATATTGTCGCCACTCTCTTTTAAATTCTTTAAGCGATGTTGTTTCAGCAATTACGAGAAAAAAACTCAAATTTTAATGAAAGGTAACATTTAAAAGAAAAAAAAAAACGCAAGTTTTCGTTGACATAAAGAAAAGAAGAATCTATATATCAGGAGGCCCAAAAACAGTATAGTCATTGTGTTATCATGGTGAGTATGTGTGGCAAAGAATATCATTATGAGCACAGATCAGCCACTACCAGCTTGTTCTCTCTTGAGAATGTCGGTTTATTTAAGTGCCTCAAATTTTTTTTTTTAGTCCCTAAAATCAAGAGAGAAATAAGTTAACTCAAATGCTATCACCTTGAAGATTTCTATATTCCGTATGCTGATAATATATTAATAGTCTTTTTTAGGCCCTTTTACATTCATCATGGTCATTCACTGCATAAGTTGTACAACATGAATCGACAGTACAGTTTGTACTGTCGATTTATGGTAGTACATCACGACCAAAACAAGGAAATACTACTCCTAGTACAAGTTGACATAAAGCTGTACTGACAGGATTAAGGAAAATGAAGTTTGAGTAATTTGTAGGATGAAACAAAAAAGGCAAAACCGAGTTATAGGCTGCAAGACCCTAACCACGAAAGAGAGAATAAGAGCCTCTACAAGAGGGAGAAAATGTCTAGCAATCTACAAGGTGAGATCTTCCCGAGTTTCTCTCTCTTTTAGGATATTAATTATTACCCCCATTGAAACCAATGCATCATGGCCTAGTCATTAGAAAGAAACTAGCAAGAGGATTTCGTGGTCTACATCTGTTGGTTTTTTTTTCCTTTATGTATGATATGCGTGGTTGTTTCAGATGGGGGGAGGGTTTATTTCTGGTGTCGAAGAATTAACCAAGGTTTTTGCATATTATTTTAGGGGGCAAGTCGGGTTTTCTCTGATTCCGAGTTGGTTTGGATTGAGAGCTATTCACAAAATTTAACTTATAAATTTCATTACTATTTACGAACCATCTCAACTCATCTTATCTTATGAACCCTGAGCCCTCCCTCTCTCCGTCCTTGATAGAAACCCACCTTCATGGGTCTTGAATATATATATATATATATATATATATATATATATATATATATATATATATTTTTTGTAATCAAGCTCCAAATGTGTTGGTCAATTTTGCTTGTTTTAGTTTGTTTTGTGCAGCTTTTCTTCTTCGGCCGGACATAATTAGAATTATAAAATTTTCACTGGTACAGTTAAGATAAGAAAGATGATAGGAGTTGATTGGAAACTGATTACTCATGGAATAAATCGAAACAGGTTAAAGAATAAGATGGGTCAGATGCCTCCGCAAGCCCTTCTTACACTCTCAAACCCCTCTCTTTGACCCCAATACAATTTACATTCCTATTAAAAGTATTTTTACCTCGTGTAGTTACCACATTTGTACTTAAAATGTTACAATATACTTTGGTAGGAAGTCTCACACTCCTGCATACCACTTAAAAATATGTAATTTTATTTTTTTATCCTTATATTTTATATTAGTGCGAGACTTATGTCTAGAATTTTTCTCCGTAGTATTACCCTTTATACGACGCATACATCTTGCAACTTTTCATTAATGGTTTTGCTCCTTTGTTGTATTTCTATTCCTTTTTCCTCCAATGAATGATAAATTTACGGAACAAAACACTTCTATCGAGTGTTCTTAGAAAAACAATTAATAAATTTATGGCGACGAATGACGACATTCGTACTAATAATGAAAATGTGTAGGAATGACGACACTCTGAAGCAATAAAGAATGATAATATGATTGCATGTTTCTTGGTGTACATGGTTTGGCTATGTCAGAAAAAAAAAAAAAAAAAAAGAAGAAGAAGACAAGTATGAGGGTTGTCTTTGTCTAGCCTTTTTCAAACAAAACTTTCTTGTTTGTTTACAAAATCTTGATGAGGCCTGTAAAACATTGTCTTAAATTCACTTTAAAACCTCTAGAAAAACTACATTCTTTAATCAATCAACTTTCTTCACTAGCTAGTTTACAGAGGTTGGATGATCATATAGATTGGTACCCAAAAATTTGTTCAAGAAGGAGGTGATCTAATCTTTCGCTATCCCAAAAATATGTTGGAACTATTATAATTAAAAACATGATAGATCCATTTGTTCTTTATTTTACCATTAATCAGCACTGTTAGGAAGAAAAAAGAAGGGGGAGAGGGGGAGGCAGGGCCAACTGTTACAAAAGAAAACTTGCTACATAATGAGCTCAAAGGAATTACATAGCGTTTAGGTCCAATTCCAAATGGGTTCCCTCTACTAACTTTCGACCAACACAAAAGTACATTAACAGACATGTTACAAGACAACATTATTCGTTCGCTAACACAAAAGCTCTAAATGAGCATTACAAGAAGAATGCTTTTCAACGAGTATATGCCCAAGTGATGCATGATGTATACAGAGCATTGCTTTTGTGAAGTTATGCATGAGTAGACTTAGTTGTATGCACGTTGTGTAAGTATTCGCTGAGTTCACTTTGTAGGATAACGCAAACACACTGCTCTTCTTGATTAGGCTGCTGCATAATTCTTGATTCTATTGTAGGAAACAAGCTTTGCAGGAACCTCATGACTGCCTAGTTGATGATTTTCAATATGCAAAATATCAAACCTTTCCAAGGACCCCATGGACTGCTTAAGACCTGAACTGTGTATGTATGTGCAGAAAGATCATATGGCTTGCTTTGAGGAGCTAACTTATCTCGATGGGAAGTGGGAATTTAAAGAACCTTCAGAAATCGAAACCTGAACATCAGATGATTGAGCAGAGGAAGTATCCAAGTTGTGAATCTGGAAGAGGCTACTATTTGTTTTCTGTTGCTGATCAAACATCATTTTGAGCTGCCTCCCTTGTTCTTCAATTCGTAGCTGTAAATGTCGCTGTACCTGGCACAGAAAAGTGAGCAAGTGAAGTCTAATAGCTCGGTAATTAAATATACCTGCAAACCCCATGATAAATGGGTTGCAAACCTGAGTGGCAACTGCAAGTGTTTGATGTAAGATGCAGACTTGCAGTGCATCTCCCAGTATTTTTTATCAATGAAATTTTCTAATTAACTGGCACGATCATCATTCTTGAAGATTGTTAAGAGCCCATGAACGCACCTCTAATTGTTCATGAAGACGCCTCTGGACATCTAACTGCAAGTGCAGTGCTTCTCTGATCTGCAAGTCTCTGCCAGTCAAAAGTTCACATGCTGTGTCAGACTTAAGAGTTCTATATACAATGCAATAAAGAAGAATAGGAAAATAGAATGACCATAAGATATTGATAAATTCATGGACTTTACGTTTTATCTTCAAGCCGGAGTACATTGCCCATACTATTTCTTTTCTCCGACTTTCCTGCAACAGGAAAGGGCTAACTCCGATCAGCTAAAATGTTCAATGTAACATTATTGAGAGAAGAAGGCACAGCAGATTGATGGAAGTCAGCAGAGCCAAACAAACATAAGTTAGTGGATTCTAATGTTTTCAGTTTGCTTGAATGGTGTTGGTCTGTTCTTTTGAGGGATTGACCATGCTAACATGAAACTTGTGAAGCCGAATGATCCTTATTTTATGATGGCTAGTGCGACGCTAATTGTTGTGAAGAAAAAAAGAGGGGGAAGAACTAACACTAGCAGGGTATATCATTATAACTATAAGAGTTGCTCTCTAAGGTGATTTGAATAAAGAGAATGACTAGAAATACCATGTTGTGATCTAATAACAGATCATCATAGCTAAAAAGAAAGGAATCTCCATATAGAAATTAGAATTCATGACTGAGAGTAAAGTGAGACTCTTTCCTTTGCATTTAGACTCACACAAAACGCAAAGATTATATTATAAAGGGTCGAGCCAGCGATGAGCAAAGGAATCAAGCATAATAAATCACTTGACAAAAGGAAAAAAAAAATAGAATTGTAACAACCATTACCTTCTGTCGACTCTGGCATGTATTTTGCATTTCGGTACTTCTACAGGGGGTAAAGAAAAATAATGAGTCTTTTTTGGGAAGGGACATTAAAACAAAGATTACGAGCTTCCACAGCACTTGAAAGAAAGTTTTAATACCTGCAGATGACTTTTCACGTGAAAAATGGTCAATCCATCTGAGCCCATCAGATTCAGTATTGCCTTTGGGGTTGCACCTATTGTCAATCATTAGAGAACTCGTTAGAATCATGAAATTTTTTCCCTTATTTTAATGATGCTTTTCTCAATTATCAGACTACTTACTCTCAGCACCACCCAGGTAATTAACACACCCAACGAACTTCTCGTGAAGATCTTGAGTCCACCTTATTCTTGTTTTATTTGAGAGTACTGCGCCGGGTGAGGCAGTGTTGCCAGAAGTAACAGAGATATTTTCAGGGGAAAGTCTTGGAGACTGCTTCTCTTGCGGGGAGGAGAAACTCAGCTGTGGGAACAAGCAATTATAGGAATTGTAATTACCCTGCAAAATTATATAAGCCATAATCAGGATGATTTCTATACATTAGGAAAGATGCCAAACTTGAAATATTGCGTTTACACGTAAAAGAATTGCAAGTGTATGAGTTTGAAATTAGGAAGTACATACCATATGGTCCCGATTTCGTTTCAAAGGAAGCAAAAGGTTCCTCCCACCGCAGGTGGTGTCATCAACAAGAAACTTATTTTGTTCATGTGGAAGAAGCTTACATCCTGGCGAATTGATGCTTGAGGACCCATTGTATTGATTGCCAGAAAACTGAGATTTCACCATTGCCTGCAAGGTGTTTCTCATATCAAAGTTGGAATCAGCTTGACATGCTGAATCAATGGAGAAGTCTTCCCCAGAAGATGGATAAGAAGGGAACTGTGAATCAGAAGTCCTTGGAAATCGAGAGCACAAAGAGGGATCACCAGCTTGACGATTATACTGTGGAAATCCCATGCAGCGTTCGGTTGCATAAAAAGCAGAAGCTGGGGATTCAAAACGGCTCATAATGGTGCTGGATGATTTAGCAGGCCTAATATATTGCTGTTGAGATCCTCCCCCCATGGTCTGTGGCTGAGCACAAGTTCCCAAGTGCCAAGGCTGCTTGAATCCAGATAATTGGGAAGAAAGACTAGCAAATTCAGAGTTACAATCGGTGATTACTCCGAAGTTCTGACTAACTGGTTCTTGGCAATCTATTTTCTTTGCGTTCATCTGCAGAAGACCAACACTGCACAACCCAACTATCCCAACAAGAATAGCAAGCAGGGCTGATTTCTGCCCAGATCATATCCCGGCTACCATCCAAAACTAATCAGTTTTCATTCTTTTTATATGTTCTTTAGAAAGCAAAAGCCACGCGCAAAATATACGCAAAATGGAAAAGAGAAGATGCAGATGAGATGGATAAACAACAACGTAAACGGTGTTGAATTCTGATATGTACAGCATGAAATTCTGTCTTATATTCTGAAAAACTTCAGGTATAAGATATGAATATGATTTGTATAAAAGCAGTATGCAAGACCTTTATTTATTCCCATAATGGATAGGAATGATCATCAACAACGATCTACTGACATACCCAAAGCCCCAAAACGTTAGAAAAATACAAATCTCTCCAAGACAAACAAATAAGCTAACAGAAGTTTGTCCTTACATATATATATATATATTCGATTAGAATGTTAACTGTGTCTCAATCAACAAAGGAAGAATTAGAAGACAGAAATGACATATCTAAAAATATTAAATGGCTTTATGCATGGGTCTCGAAAAGTTAAATATGGTGTTGATAATTTATCATCAAAATTTTGGAGAATATTTTTATGAGCATCTGTAGCTTAATAATTTAATGGCATAAATTCGCTATATATACATGATACATACATACATATACATATATATATATATATATATATATCTGCCATTATTCCTAATTTCCTATATATATTGGATACAGATGAAGTCAACTTAGCCACCGAAGAAGATGGTATAAAACGAAAGAAACTAGTTGTTTGAAGATAAGATGTAAAATAGTTGGAAAAGAGTTGTAGTTATATGATTACTTAACTACCAGTAAATACATCCGACTTATAAATAAGTTTTTTCTTTGCCAGCATATATTAAGGTTGTGTATGATTTTTTTTTTATCCATGTTTGAGATCACTCTACTACTATTTAATATTTAATTTTATTATTATTTTTCACTTAATTTTCATTAGTTTTTATTGTCATCATTAACTATTATTCAATATTTTATCATCAATTTTTTATCACTTTTTATTACTATTCACAGATCATCTGAGATCATGACTCACTACCCAAATAAGGCTTCTCCATAATTAAAAAGTTATTTTTGCAGATCACCTCACATCACTTCACCTCACTTTTTTAATATTTTATCGTTTATTTTCGCAGATAAGATGAGATGAGTTGAGATCATGAAAGTTGAATAAAATATTGTTAGAATATATTTTTTTAATATTGTTTTTGTTTTAGAATTTGAAAAAGTTGAATTGTTTATTTTATTTCGTGTAAGAATTTAAAAAAATTATAATGATTAAATGAGATAAATTGTAAAAATAAACTAAGCTTGTCCATATTTAAAAGTTCCTTTAAACTTGGAAACTCCGTATTTAAAAGTTCCTAGCTGTTACTTCTTCCTTGATCAGCTTCTCCAATTTTGTCCTCCAAGTATTATTTTGATTTACTGGAAATTAATTACTAATATTAATGCCAAAACAAAATTACATTTCCTTTTCAATTAATCGAATCTCCTTTTTTTTTTTTTAATCCAAATCAAATCCTGAATAATTAATGCATACAAAAAACAGCCAATACAAAATAGATAAGACAAAAAAAAAAAAAAAAAAAAAAAACAACAACAACAATAACAACAAAAAAACAAAGAAAGAAAGCTACATAGAATAAAAGGTTGCCCGGCATTTGCTGTCATCTGAGGCTGCGAACAAGTTATTAGCATTTGATAGGAAATAAGAAAAGATATTTATTTGCATGGAATCTTTGAACGGGCCCGTACGTACCTACTCTTCTAGCTTGGTGAGATATATTAATACTATCATCAACGGTAACATAAAAATTAATACAACTATTATGGGTATTTATTAATAACTTACATTGTGATCTATATCGTATTATCATTATTATTATTATATATTCTTGTGCTTGCCTAAGTCATATCTGTAGATCAAGTAGTACTAGTCCTCGAATCTTTTTTCCAACCCCATTTTTATTTTTATTTTTTATTTTTTATTTTTTAAAAGTATTATTATAAGTAAGTAGTACTTGAGAACCCTATTCTATGTCCTAATCAGCTGAAATTTCAAAGGTACTAATATATATAGAAACATATACATTCTGAATCTCAATTAATGTCAATTATATATATATATATATGGGCATCAAAGTTGTTCCTTTCCCACTTATAATCATGCCTTTTAATTTTTCTCCTATAGATGTACATTACTTTATCAGGCTTTCACATAAATGCAATTCAAAGGGAATTCAATGTTTTGGACTGTACGGGGAATGTTAGAAGTTCTCTCATACACGCGGGACGAGTTTTTAGAATGAGAAATTTCATATGGAAGTTTGGAACCACGTACTTCTATTTAAAAATATACATATTTAAACATAATAATAAAAATAACAAATCACATATTAAATAAATGAAAAAAATGTATAATAGAAGCGACTTCCTTGTAACGATATATTTCATATCGGGCACTTAGTGCATCCAAAACCCCCCAAATTGGGTTTGCTGGATTGATCGACTTGTCATACGCAGCTTAGATAGATTGTATGTAGGCAGTTGAATTTATTGTAGCTGGTGAAGTTGGAATTAATTAATTATTATTGGCCTAATCAAAAACCACCATCGATATATATCAAGCGAGGATGTTTCGACAAAAGCAATAAGTAAGAATCGAAAAAATAAAAACAAAACAAAACAAAACGATTACAGACGGCCCCATATTAATTACAGCATGCATGCTGATTGGTGAACAATTTAGTTTTAGGATAATGTTATAGAGAAGTCACTATAACAGCATACATTTTGTACTCATTATGTGACTGCTTCTAATTAATTGTTTCCAACACTCATTTAGGAAGATGTGTAGTTTAGATGATGCCACATTATATGTACAAAATAGATGCTTCTAATAATGGCTTCAATCTATATTTATTCTTATTTTTATATATATATTTCAAAATTGTCGGATGATTCGTTCTCCTCGATCGACAACTTTCTGTCTCTGGACAAGGCAGCCTAGCTTGCGCTAGCTAGCTACGTACATTATATTGTTGAATAAAAAAAACTCCATTCTGCAGAGCACCACTTGCAAATTAGGATTCCATTAAACAATATATATATATATACATATATATATATATATATATATATATATGGTTAAAAAAAATTGAGTAAAAGATTCTCAAATAATGTGGTTAAAAAATTATTTGATTATTATTTTCAACAAATTAATTAAGGGAATCTACACGTAGGTACTACTGTAGGTAGTAGTGCAGCTTCTTTTAAAAAGGTTTTATTCATCATGATATCGATCTTAATATATAATAGATTTTAATTATTCATGAATGCTGGCAAAAATTCCTAGCTTTTTCCAATTTAGGATAGATGAATTAATACATGATGCAATGAAGTTTTCATACACAAGTGCAGCTAGCTAAGATCGATCGATAATCATGATGACGGCATTCAAACAATATTTGATGCTCAAATCTTTGCATTATTAATGATTGGGGGCGAAATAAAAATTATGCTGAAATTAAGAAAATTGTACAATTTGTTTAAATATAATATGCATGCTACAACCAGATCATGGGCATTAATTAATTAAAAAATGAGAGTAGGAGAATTAATAACGTGATCAAGCTAGCGCGCAGATAGCTAGGCATGATCATCAAGATCAGCATGCACATAAAGCCAGCCACATAGTATAATTAGTAATAGGATAAGCCTATTAATAATTAAGAGGCATTGTTTCTTGTTACATGATCTTATATATAATTAGTTGGACATGATTACCGTACCATACAATTAAGGCCCCGACCTTTAAAAACAATGAAAGGACATTACAGCCTTTCGAATGGGGTTGCTAGCTAGCTGCATGCTCTACTTTTCATGAATTTGGAAAGTAAGAGAAAGACATGTACATAGATCTAACGTACTAACCTTACATTGGCTCAAACTTAACCATGCTTTGTAAATTTCGCTAACCCTAACCCTCTGGTTATTGGTGGGTCTTTCTTTTGGCTGGGATGAATTAAGTTCATTTTGGTTTTTCGGTAGATATATATATATACATGGATATGAAAAATATGAAAGTTACGAATTTTAAAAAAAAATTAAGAGTACTATAGTTGTAGAAAGAATATATATAAATGTATGTCGGGATTCATTGATATATTAATTTATGGAGGAATTTAATTTGCTCTATTTCAATATTCTAAGCTTGAGGAAGATACTCATGACACGAAAAGATCAATTAAGTAAAGCAAGAAACTAAAGGAGATAGAAAGAATAAAGAGTAATACTATTTATTATCGATCTTTTATTACCATCCTCTCATCATTTCTTTATGTGATATTAAATGATTATAAACTATTTATTATATTTTATTTATGAACTTATCATTTAATATCACATTAATGGCCGGGATGTTGAGAGGATGACGATAGAAATGATGATAAATAAAATTTTCCAAACCAAAAAGCATGTGATTGTCCTAATCCAAATTAATTAAATTTGTTAGAGAAATTTCCTCAGTCGTTGCTACATGCATCAATCATTAAGTGACTGTACCCATTGCCTATCCCCACAAGCAGTACGTACCTCAGATTATTCCTACTATATATTATATATTCTCCATATATAGCACTATTTCATGAATTAATATTGGCGTTTCCGATCGAGCTAACTCATATACATGTACATCATGAACAGAACAATTCCCCTAAAAAGAAGAGGCTGAGAGCTTGAGGGTAATCCCAATCACCTTTTTATGTCCTCCTTGATGGTTGATGGGAGTCATGTGTGTTCATAAGACTAAACATTCCAAGCATTTGTCATTTGAGCAATGCTTCATAACTTCTTCAATTTCTACGTACCACATTTTTTTAAAATTTTAAATTTTTAAATTTTTTTTGAGTTTATTTTTTTTAAATAATTTAATTTTTCTATTCATTATTCATATATTAAATATTTGATGAAAGAAAAATAATAATAAAAATTAAAAAAATATATGATATATAGAGGTTGAAAAGTTATGTAGATTTCTTCTTGCCATTTATATATCTAAGTAAGGAATAATTCCAAAGTACATATGATGGGACTACTGCTTGGCTGCCATGCATATTGCAGGCAGTTGCACTGCCACAGCCCAGCTTATTGTGCTTTATTTATTATTGAGTCATCCATCGAGTCAGACTATAGATTTGGAGAATATTGATGTGCGGTTTCTACATTCCAAAACGTGCATGGGTTTAAATTGGTACTTATTCTCAATAATATTCCTTTATATTTTAGTGAGCTATTCTACGTACAAGTAGATTCGTGAACCAATTTGAATATCAATGTTAATGTAGACTATTTTGTCAGATGTTAATTAAAAAAAAAAAAAGACCATTTCATTAAAATCTAACTTTCCACTTTAGTATTAATATGCGTATTGGTGTGCAAATCCACTTACAATCAAATTTTTCCTATTCCTGTACTACTTAAATATGTAATTCATGTCTATGTCAAAGGGCTCAACATTGTAAATTTTGTTTTGTTTTTAAAAAATGATATAAGTATACTCTCTTTCATGAATCCCATATTCATTGTGGGTCAATAAATTTTTAAATTCATTAGAAAGAAAATTTTCTCTACATTTTCTTCCGACATTTTTAGACTTGGAAAAATCTCCATGATGCACACTGCATGCATCAAAAGCCCCATCCGAGGTTTTGCTCGATTAGTTGGAAGCAATAACAAACCCAGCCCATAACATATAATAAAGCAGTTCGCAAGGCTCATATATGAAAAATGGGCCTTAAAAAGCCCAAATTCTGGTCCATGGACTATTGGCTCAACCATTAAGCAGAGTTAGGCCCCCGTATGGTTATACAAATCATCTCATGATCTTATATAATCATTACAACTTTTTCAAACTCTCATACAAATTACAATAAATAATTCAACTTTTTAAAATCTCAAAATAAAAATTACATTTTAACAATAATTTATTCAACTTTCATCTCATCTCACCTCATTTGTGTAACCAAACGAGACCTTTAGTTTCGATTTTCAAGTTACCCTGTGGAGCTAGCACTGTTATGTTATCCACTTTTCCAAATAATTGTAAAAGAAAATTACTAACAAATGAAACATAAACGGTAAGAGAAATGCATGGAGATTGAACGATACATTTAATATGCAATAAACTTTAATTAAGATTTTCTTTATGAGATTTACATCATTTGAAAATTCTATATGGACAACATTAACGCTAGCTGTAAATTAAGATCCAGATAAATGTCTATCTCTCTTTAAAATTGAAGAAATTAATTCAATAATTTGTGTTGAATATAAATTGGATCAGTTGCTATATATATATTTCCATGGATCAGAGAGAGTTAATTACAGGCTGTATCTGCTAATTGAAGCTTTTTTATTTGGTCAGATATTAGCTAGCTAGCCAGTATAGTTGACTTAAATATAAGGATGACGGAGCTCGCGTAGTAGTTGAGGATGAGCAATTTGTTCGAAATTACTCTATCATGATTATTATTCATTTTCTTGTTTACTCATTGATGACTATATAATATATTTTTTTTTTCAGTATGAGAAAATATATTTACAATCGTGAATTGTGCAACTGTCGCGTAATCGCTTTGAAAAAAATGAATAAAACATGGGACCACATGAAAAAAATTAATTTTTTAATAGTGGACTCCACTCTTTTTCAAAGCGGTTACGCGGCGTTTACGCACTTCACGATTGTATGTAAAATTACTCTATAGCTAGAAGTAGTAGCCCTATATGACTGCAACTCAAACCACCAAAATTCCTAATATTTAAATGGAAAAAAAGAAACTAAAATGGAGGGTGTGCTACTGTAGACGACTTTTGGTTAAAAGGCATGCATTAATTGACTATTCGGATCATGAAAAACAAACAAATTAAAGATCGATGAAGACGCGTCAATAAACATGACACAAAAACATAAATAACTGATAACTGACTTGAGCTTAAATGATATGTCGTTTTCTGAGAAAATTCCAAATGCTTTCCTGATCCTATATATGAGTTATGGTCGTTGATGTCCACATTAATCTAGATGATCTAGATGGCCCTGTTTTCACATTCAAGAATATTAATGGCACTGGAATAATGAGACGTAGAAATAAATGTACTTGAATTAATGCGCTCATTAATTGGGGTCAATGAGCGAGGCGGCTAGCTTTAATTAAACTGCTTAATTTGGTCTTTTTAGATCAAGAGCTTTAGCTGCTTAACTTATTTGTAAGTAATATAGTACTAATAAAAGAGTTAATTTCATGTTAATTTGGCCAGGCTTTTTATTGAGTATATATGCGAGTTAATTCATGCGCAGAATAAATTTTAGGGAATGATTAATTAATTCCGCATGCAGCAACAATATTATATATTATGGGGGGGATGATCTCCTCGAATCTCGATCATCATCAGAATTCGCATTAAGATCATGAGTGCATGCTTGATCAAATTAAGTGCCTGCTGCCTTGTTGATCAGCACTGCATTAATATTTAAGCCATACTTTTTTAGCTAAATTCTGTCGATCGGGAAAATAAAATAATTCAACTAAGATGCATGGTAGCTATGAATAATCTCGTAGTAAAAATCTGAAAAAAAAAGAAGAGAATTAAAATATTCCTGCTGATTTTTCTGAAGCGTTACATGTACAAAGGGAAAAAGATGGATGAGTTGTGTGCTTCTCCTCCCCTGACACTAGCTAGCTAGTAATTCATGTGGAGAGAATCTGGTGATCATCATGAAGATTAAAAAAAAAGGGGGGGGAAATAAAGCGAATGCAGTGGAAACAGTTAGTAAAACCCTTGGCCAACTTTAGTGATCTGTGTACCAAATTAAAGATACATTCAATCACATTGGAAGATTGGAATTCCTGCCCTTTAATATATATATTCCCTCTGTAGAATCATTTGTCACTTTCGTCATGAGGGAAAGTACCATGTAATTCAATGCCTCGACTTTCCATGTTCTGAGCAATTCTAAAGTCCTCTTTAATTGATTTCAATATATATATATATATATAAACACTGATCTTTCTGATCAGACTCCTGATATAACAAATAGTTAGTTGCTACTTGCTAGGTACACGCTTCCATAGAAAGCAGCTTACAATTTGATCATTTTGTTTGGCCGAGACATTTATCTATGAATATTTTAAAAAATGTCAATAGAAAGGCTGAATCTAGCTATCAGTAGATCATCACCTTGATTCAACCTGCAGCATGCATGGGGGTCCCGTAAACTATTTTGAAAATTATCAACACAATTTCCATGCTATTGTTGTTTCACTTTTAAATTGCAGCAGCAGCTTGATGATTACTTCAAGTTTAAACAAGCTAGCTAGCTAGGGGAGTGAAAGAGAAATTAACTAATTAGTACTACTAGATCAACGGGCCGTATTAAGTACTAAACATACAGTACTACTAATATGTATGTATGTATAAAACCTTGGCCGGTGTACATTTTTTCTTTTCTTTAATTTCTATTGTGAGCTTTTTTCTTTTCTTTTCTTTTGAATCAGAATTCAGATATGCTCCATATATATATACAGGGTACTGCATGGCCCAGTTATCATAGACTCTTTATCTTTTCCAGGTTTCAATTTCTTTTTTGAACTTGGTAGTACTATATATATTTATTAGGGTGGCACTTTCCATAATTCCCGTTTCTTGAGCTCATATATAGAAATTAAAGAGAAAATCAAATGTTGGATCGGAGCTATATATTTTCTTCCACTCGAATTAATTCACCCAAAAGCATGTATCTTTTAAAAAAAAATTAAAAATTATTAAGCCTTTTTAGTAAAGAATTAATTACGACTTCATGCATATATTAACACATGATACGTGCACTCAAAGAAATTGGTTACAATATGTAGTCTCGATCGGACAGCCAGCTGCAAACAAGGCCAAAACTTTTTCTTCTGCTAGCTAGTGAGTCATGATACATTGAAGATGCGAACTTTTTCTTCTTTGCAATGCAAGATATTAATTATATATGGAGTACTACTCGATCATGAGTTCATGTTCACCCTTTTTGTGTGTTCGGGAAAACTTTACGTAAGATAGAAAAAGATCACCATAATCATCAATATATAGCTCTAGCTGATGATCTTCATGTGAATCCACCTTCAACTATATATCAATTTCACATGGGAAAGTTAAGGAGAAATCATGCATGACATAATCCAAATCGGACATCATTTTCATCTACGGGATTTGGTACGTAGTCTCATGCATATATATAAATATGTGGTTGGAGTGATGATCATTTCCGTTGCATCAGCATATATGAAGTATATTTCGTGAACCAGCAAGCCAACAACATTAATTAATTTAGAACAACTAATTAAATTATCATTAGATGTGTACCCAGACGATATTACGTACATTACAAGAAAACTGTTTATTTGTAACCAGTTAATTCCAGCGAAATGACTATTTACAGCTAAAATGAGTCTGTTTTGGTCACAAATAGTCTTTTCGCCGCAATTAAATAGTCACAAAAACCTATTTTCCTTGTAGACGTACAGACTACCCAAAAGACCTGTTCTCAGATTAAAAAAGTACTTGTGGTTTTATTAATGAGTAATACTCATCATCCATTTTCTCATCATTCTCTCAGCATCCTATATATGAGGAGACTTCTCCAATAGGTTTTTTCTTTATTAATTATGCTGTCCCGATAAAGTCAATCACCTAAGCTTATAGAAATCAATTTTTTTTTTGGCATTAAAGAAATTAATTCAAACGTAAATTAAGGATCAAACAATTTGCAGTTTAGAAAATTCCCATTGTCAGGGCCATTACGACATGAGTAGACTTGGTCTTGAAAACTTTCTAGTCCGAACACTGTGATTACGCGCGCGCGCGTGTATATATATATATATATATATATATATATATATATATATATATATATATATATGGCGCACTTCAAATGAAAACTTGATGATCTCGAAACCATTCTGCCCAAAGAAGCAAAAATAAACTCAACACACAAGTTCTGCATGCATGTCAGCCAAAAAAATTGTTCAAGCTAATGATATATATTCGTGTGTGTGTGATTGATAATGCTGTACATGTAATGATTCTCCAAATGAAACCATCAGTGAAAAGCATATATATGGCCGTAGTTTGTGAAAATCAGGAGACAAGCTAGCTTAAAGAGTAATGCTACATATAATCGTGGAATGCATAAATGCCGTACAGTCACTTTGAAAAAAAGTGGGATATACTATTAAAAAATTAATTTATTTTCATGTGGGTCTCATGTTTATTTACTTTTTTCAAAGCGACTGCACGGCGCTTGCACACTCACGATTGCAAGTATTATTTATACTAGCTATATATTTTAATTAGCTAGCTAGCTCATTGTTTTCTTCTTCTTCTTCTATATCTTGGTGTATTACATATATATATACGTTTCTTCCTTATCGTCTTTGGTTTTTCATACTGTACGTTCAAGCAGTCAATTGTGCTTTACTAAAGTCTGATCAAATGCAGAAACCTGGCCTACTTTGGTATTGGGATTAATCTAGAGTTGACTGATTTTTATTTTTATTTTTTCATTTTTAGTAGAGTCGTCTGAACTAGTTTCTCAAACAAAGCGCGCGGCCATTTGAGTACTTGAAAATATTGGCGGATTCATGGTCATGTATTCATTATTTTTCTTGAGATAGCTAGGTCATGTTATACGTACGTACGTAGCAGCTAGCTAGCAGATTCTAACGAAACTTCTGGGGCTTAATTTTAATTGGATTGTTTACACAAAGTTTGGTTTCTGATCCGAGTAGATTTATAAGATATGTTTAACAAAATGCCTGGTTATAAATTAATGCGATTTTGTAGGTAGTGCATGGCCGTCGAGCAGATATTAGTTAGCTTCTAATTACTAGGTATATATTATATATTAATGATTAGATATATATATATATATCCTAGTTGTAGTATATATGAATATCACCAGTACGACCAATTTGAAAGTCCTTGGGCTTGTAATTTTGTCCAAAATTAAGCCTTAATCGCTGTTCTCGGGTCGATTCATTTCAGCTAATTTAAAAGTCCCCTGGTCTTGGCGACGGACATCATCCACGTATATGTCATGGTGGAATTTCCATCGTACTTTACGTCTTATTCCAAAAACAGCCTTCATTTTACACTAACAAGACTACCACGTAATTCAAATAATATAAGCAGGTCTTATCACAATTGCAAGTCATCATCGTCAGTTCCAAATCCCAGAGACTCCGGGAAAAAAAAAAGGGTGGGGGGGGGACCTCATAAAATATTGTTGGTTCGACCTCAAATAACCCAAAAGTCTAGGGGCGAATTGGTAATCGAGGCTGTTTATAAATCCATTTCAACAAAGGCCCATAGATATCGTCCCGCACACAGACGGAGTACTCTCACACAAAGATGGGTGGCCCTCTTCCAGTTTTCTCAATGAAATCGCCATCTTCTACCTTAAGCTTCACGAAGATCAAAACCGTAATCCACACCCTCATATTTTCACACGTGTGCCGCATCATTCGAGCTCTATCCAAAGCCAAAACCATCCTCATTGAGATTGTTAAGGAAATCAGCCAGTCCAACCAATTCACATACCCCACCAACAGGATCAAGAACAAGAAGTTATTCTTCGGGTCATTTAGGCTGCACTATAACTGGTGCTCTTCGCATGTGGTTCCTGTACCAGCGCCTGTTTTCAACGGAATTCCCGATACCCATTTGTACTACGATTCGACGTGGAATTCCGCTCTTTCAACGGAGCAAGGTGAGGTCGACGGCGGGGAGGCTCAGCTTTCCGGTTACCTCCAATGGCTTGAAGAAAAGGTTCAAGATGATTCTACCGGTGACAAGGATATCATTAACGACGTCGATAAGCTAGCGGAGATGTTCATAGCAGACTGCCACGAGAAGTTTAGGCTGGAGAAGGCGGAATCATACAGGATGTTCCAAGAAATGATGGCCAGAAGCATGTGATCATCATCCATAACATCAATGCTAAATAGTAGCATCTGATTAATCCAAGAGTCACGCTAGCTAGCTGGCTTAGCTAGAAGCATGTCAGATATGGTGTGATCTGTTGTTGTACTTTTTTCTACTTTCCCATTCTTTTATGTTAAATTTGTAGGGGTGGGAAATTACAGTCCATGATTGGAGGGATTCAGGTTTAAAGCTAGGTTTAATTTCTTCTTTTCGTACGTCCTTTCTTTCACTTGGTTTTATGTGTTTCGGGTCTGGAGAATTGTACATGAATGATGGGTGTTCTGGGAATTTGTGCAATTCTGCTACTGAATTTTATATGATTGTGACACGATCGACTTGCAAGGCTAGATATATTGGTGGCGAAGTCCTTTCAACGAAATTTTCATAGGAAATTATTTCTCATGCATTTTTCGCTGTCGAGAGCAACAGTGTATGCATCCAATCAAACTGCATAATCTATTAATATCTACTGACTATGCTTACAAACATATATAGTACGTACACGCGACACGGACACAATCAATTTCAATTAAGTTGGAAAGAGTCATAGGCTGAAGGGTAGCAGCTAGCATTAATGATCATAGTTTTCGCGTTTTTACTATAATAGTTGTATATACCCATTTCAAGCTGGGAGATTGTCATAAAACTGTCGACTGGTTGGATCAAAATGTCATTTTAAGTTCGAGGATTGATAAGAGAAAACAAAGTACCATATAGATAGATAGATAGATAGATATATATATGTCTTTTATTCAGATTTATGTGCATAATTAAATATTGGATCCCCCAATATTAAAGTTCGGTCCCGTACTTATTATATTCGTAATTTCTTCTCGGCCAATATAATTGAAGTTTCTAAAGTTACGGAATCTTGGTTTCAAGATATATATATACATGATGAGCTAGCTAGCTCATTGCTGATTGTATACATCTTTAGCACATGTCACCTTTGTGAACTTATATACATGATCATTTGCCAAAGCAAGCTGCTCATGATTATAAGTTTGGTGATTATTTGATCGGTGTCCTAAGCCTGGAAGCGACCGAGCGTCGACTGCGTCAATATAGACGCAGCTCCTCTCTCTCTCTCTCTCTCTCTCTCTCTCTCTCTCTCTCTCTCTCTCTCTCATTGTTAGTTGGAAATCACAGCTTGGTCGATCCAAATTTGGAGTAGGTCCGGGGTCTCTCTAGCTTTTTGTTAGCTACTGTCGTATAGTGGTAGCAGTCACGTGGAGCGCATTTATCATCTTTGAACTTAAAATCCGTTTCATACTGGGACAAACTCGGAATTTAATTTAGGAGACCAAGAGAGCAGTGCCCGAAAGTATCCCGAACAAGTTAAATTTTTTTTTTTTAATTTCTTTTATTTCATGTATTTTTTTAATCATTATAAATATTTTTTTAAAAAAATAAAAAATTCACAACAACATTAAAAAATATATTTTTTTAATCGATCAGTAAAAAAAAAAAAAAAAAACCTTTTTTGGGTCCCGCAAAGCATTTCTCGACCAACTATTGATAAGTTTTTTAATAAAATAACAAAAAAAATCCCTCAGTTTTTGTTTTTTAGGGTTAGCTAGGCCGGGGGACTGCCATGGTCCACCCTCTTTATTGGCCTCTTTACCTGGCATCCTCCTTATATATATGCCATAAAAATGTTTAAAATAGGGAAGTGATCATGATTTAGAAGGCCAGGAAGTTCAAAAGATTTAGAAGGCGAACGCAAAGGCCCCTGGCCAGTAGTACTTAAACTTCATCTCGATCGGTGTTTATAACAGCCATAAACTGATCTTGTGAAATGATTTCAGGTTCATTTCAAGAACTCCATGCAATTTTTCAATCATTACGTACCATAATCGATCATTATTTTTAACTATAATATATAAGTTCACGGGATCCAACCCTTTTCAAATGAAATTAAAGCAGCTTATAGCCTAATCCTGATCATGACCCACTTGATCATCCGTATAAGTACTGTCATGCGGTACGTACGTAGATGAATTATGTGGCGGAAAAGATAATTACAAGTAAACCAGCATCAATTGGCCTAGAGAGTCAATAGAATATTGTTCTTATTTTGAATTCCGAGACAAGCTGAAAGTGACTTTTAAAAGCTTATTTTTCGACCAAGACACTTACCTCTACATATATATCTTTACAATATCCCAATTATATTGCCAAACAATATTAATTTCTCCAATCTATTTCACGAAGTCATGCACATGGGCAGAGTGGCATATTCTTCCACAACCTTCCACACAAAACACGCTCCTGGAATTGCATAAAAAAGGACCAAGACGTTAATATAGGGTATCTATTATATATATATACATATAGAGAGAGAGAGAGAGAGAGAGAGTATAGACCAATTTATAAAAAGAAAAATATTGATGAACTATCATACCAACTACAAGCACATGATGCACTTGACGGATGCATAGATAAATGATGGCAACTCTCAACGCACATAATCTCACAAATGCATACTTTTGCCGTATCTGAACATTCATAAATTATTTACTGACTATGCTCCCAGGTCGGCAAGCACAGGCTAGGGTGATCACTTAAGGATTTGACTTTTCTTTGTGTGCATGCTTAGCTACCTTCTTTTATTGGTTGTGGAATATTATATAATTTTCATGAACCCCACCAAATTGTATAAAATTCTGGACCTGGCAATAATACTTGCAGTACTTAAAAATTCAAATTTCAATCCCTGTAATGAGCTAGCTGTAAATCATTTATTAGTTCTCTCCATTGAAATTGACAGTTGATGCTGTTTCGGGACCTTTCCTTTTCCATTTCACCTTATAATATAATAAACTTAATGTGAAAGAGTTTTACACCTGGTCTGTATTATGTCCTTAATTAGATCATAAAAACTCAAGCTTATCTGATCTTCAGGTAGATTGCAGCCACGTCATAATATTTTAGAAGAATTTGTAGCAAGATGGCGACTGATTGATCACCTAATAAGATATATTACGTACCTAACTGCTGCTCCAGTTTACCCTAAAAAATAAAAAACTGCTGCTGGAGTAATAAGATGTAAACAGCTAGCTAGCTAGCTAGGCTTCGGACTTAATTAGGTTGCAAATTTTGAAGAATGTAGATCATATAGTTACTACAAGAAAAATGGGATTTTGTCACCATTAATTGCGGCAAAAAGGTTATTTGTGACCAACAGACTCATTTTAGCTGTAAATAGTCACTTCGCTAGAATTAAATGGCCACAAATAAACAATTTTCTTGTAGTCTTGAAAGAGTAGTAAATCATGAGGCACGTAAGAAGGTGGAGGGTACTTAAAGCATCATGCATCAATTGATGCTTCTTTTTTCTTTTTATGTGTTTCTTTATTCCAAAATTTCTTTAGCTGCCTTTTATTTCAGAGAGAAAGAGACGAAGATAGCTTTATATTGGTTCCTTTGGTCTTCTTGTTTCCTTATATATAGACCGAGAGCCTTTAATTTACGTATGTGAATTAAAGCGGATATATATCCCGGCAGCAACTTGATGTTGGGATTTTATTCTCGTATTGGGATAAGCAGCTTGCATGACGGGCTACCTCTTAGCCGTACTGTTTCTACGACTAGCTGTTTGTCATTTCAAACTCGGTCAGTAATTCTTGGCCGGCCTTTACACTATAACTGGTCTACATATTCAGCCCATCGGTTTTTCTTTTCTTTTATGCATATGGTACTGCATAAATAGCAGGACCATCCACAGGCCGACAGTGTCATCATTAGAAGGCAATAGGCTTCTTTCACCAAAATATGGGCTTTGTCACTGCAATAATGAATCCAGTCTATTTCAGCCATAGGCCCATAACATATCATTTTCTTTTCGGTTCCGTAGGTGATTATGGATTTGTCCGATTGTCTCCCCCCCCCCCCGGGCTCCGAAATTTCTCACACCGAGTTATTGCGTATATGTGTGAAATAAAAATATTCGTCTACAAATTTCAAATAGATAAATTTTGAGCAGATTTTTGTTAAGGTAGATCATATCTTAAAAAATATAATAAAACTATTATTTTTAATGGAATCCACATTTTTACAAAGGGCTTACGTAAGACTTATCTGGCTCCATTTGGATAGTGAAGTCTTATGAAAACACTCTATTATTATTCGTTATTTTATCATTACTTTCACCTATTTATTATTTTTTTTACTACTAGTTAATATTTTATTATTATTATTTCATTACTTTTTTTACTATTATTTACAGAATATTTGACATCACTTCACAACCCAAATACAATCTAAGTGAAATAGTGACTGTCTGAGACTCGCCAACCCCAATATCAATTTAGGCCTCAGCATTCGGCTTCTTTAGCCCATTATAATATTACAATTATGTTATAACTCTACATGAAATGAAAAGGAGGATAATTTTGTAATATTTAAATTTATTTTTTATGGAATTGTATGATTGTATTGATTTATTAAAAATAAATTATAAAATGGTTATATGGAAATTATAAATATATCATTACCCGAAATTAAAGAAAATGTGTACACTGTAATTGCTTAATTGGTAGTTTAGGAGACATGGTAAACATTAAAGATTTGAAAGTTTCGGAAACCATTTTTTTCTATTTTCTATTTTCAATGGTTTTTACCGGCCTTTGGGAAGATATGCTCCAAAAAAAAGTCCCACCCAAATAAAACATTAGGGGCATCTAACTGGATCCGGTAATGGCCCTTGAACTCGTGCAGTTTCGGCAAGAACCCAGAAACAATCTGATCTTGCACTGATCAACAGGCCACCCAGTTATTACTTATTATTATTTTTTTCGTGTTAATTCATCACTTGAGGGTTAGAATAATTAACTAATTTTGGGCTGGAACGATCGATCGAGGAACTTTGTACCTAAAAGGTCCCATGAACAACGTACGTACAATACAACAAGCTACATGATGGCAACCCAACGTGCAGCCAGTTTACCACTCTCTACTTTCCATCTGTATTATTATGTCTTTAGCACCAAAAGCTATTTATCTCTTCCCTTTAATTTTCAGCATCGGACAACATGCATGCATATATAGCCCAATAATTGCATTATTAAATTATATTAATAGCCCTACCGGCCAACTCATGGATCGTGTGTTGCTACCTGCGCGCCCACACTGTCTTACAAATCTTCGACCATCCTTGAGCCTATTCAATCAAGTAATTGACGCTAAATTTGTATAGTCTCGACTTAAATATATTAACCAACAACAGATCATCGACTTTATGTGCACGCAACCTTTACCATGCAATCCGGCCAGCTTCAATCCCAACAGTACCGGCCCACCAAAACAATCCTCATGATTACAGGGAAAAAATATATATTTTTCACGGTTTTATGTTTCTGATCTAGCCTTGGCCAAATTTGAAGTGATGATCAGTACTGACCCTTTACAGGAGTACTGATTGAAAAACATATACGAGTACTACTACGATTCATATCTAGATTGGAATAGTTGAAAGCTTCTGGGTTTTCTTTTTATCTTTAATTTATAGTCGGTAACAAAAGGAAGAAAATGATCAAGTTAATCGAGATTTAAAAACATTCGATTGAATTGCAACAAAATTGAACCTTTGGCATTTGCTTGGTCAAAATTCTTCTCTCAACTTCATCGATCCATTACATGATCGTACGTACAAGAAATCTTCCAAAATCATGTCTAGTGATCTGCTAGCTGTAATTATGTACACTTTACCTACATTCAACTCATAAGGCCTCCTGTATTAATGGGCTGAAACTTATACAATACATAACAAGCACAATATATATATATATATATATATATATATATATATAAGAACTAGCTAGCTAGGTACGTAGTTTAAGTACTCTAGCTGAAGAGGATAATATATATAGAAACTGATCAAGACGTGGAGTGAGGAAAGTACTGCTAGCTAGCTCTTGCATGGACTGTTGAGGTACTTCCCTGATCATCATACGCCTCCAACGCTAGCTACTTATTCTGTGTAGGATTTGGGACGCTTGGCGGCGCTTTCCTCAAGCTTGGCTCCACAGCTTTCTCGGGCTTTTTCATAGCTCCATTGATTTTGTTTTGTCTTGTTGATATAGAAGCCATAGAAATTAGCAGTTTCCTTGATTGGATTGATCTTTCTGATCTTGGGAGGCTTTCATGGCATTGACACAGCGAAGAGCACATAAGGATTTCAATTAGAAGCAAAGCGAAAAGAGCAACCTGCAAAGGTCTGCAACAGATCTTCATGAGGCTGCAGGCAGCTCAAATACTCATGACAATAAGATCTTGCAACATTGATGGCTTAAAATGTACATGGAAGAGACTAGGAGAGGAAGTGGGTTAATATATATATATATATATATATATATATTAAGTGGGTGTTAAGACGTACTATGGGCCTACTCCACGTGGTCTGTGAAAATTAAACTTTAGCCATGTGTATACTAAATAAAAATTTCATCGAGCGAAACGTTGGTTTTATTTTCAGGCAGATGGAGCTAGGATGCATGCAGGCTGTGTTGGGTTCTCTAGAAGTTATAAAAAAGAATAATATCAAAGACGCGGCTTGAGTTATAATTTACTTGTTTGATTTACAAGTGAGTCAGAAAACTGATTGATCTTTTTGGAATAACTTACTGGCCAGCCGGGTCAATGAGAGTAGCTAATTGCTAGAGAGAACAAAACAAAGTTCTAAAAACCCATCACTTCAAGCCAAGGATCATTCTATGATTGAATGACCAAGACCAAAATCATGTCGGAAATACGAATCTACTCGAGAAGAATAGGGTACATGAGAGCCGGTTGAAAAAATCTCCAAGATTAGATTCCTTAGCAGCTACAGTTAATTGTGATTATTATTAATGTAGTGGTTTAATGAATATCTTTATATATATCCAGTTGTTTAGTGTTTACTATGACGTTGGAACTTGGAAGCCGCGGAACATGTGATGCTGATTTGACTATTACTGTTTCCGACTTGGATTATATATTGAAACTCGCAATCAGAGATTAAACTATATCCCAATTAGTCATGTGATTAAGCACGTGAAACTGAATCGAGCATAATAATAATTACATATATTTACTTCATGCATGGCTGATCTAGTACTTCAACTAGTAATTCAGCCTGCTATATGAACATTATATATATAGCTGGGTAAGACTGCCTTTTCACTTTTTCACAGAAAGTTTTGGCTTTTCTGCCCTTCTTTTGGTTCCTTTTAACTTGCTTTCAGCTGAACTCAATTATGCCAAAGTTCTGATCGCTCAGCAAGTTGGTGACCATCCTGCTGAGTACTGCAGTGTGAGTCAGTGGAAACCCTAGAATTGATTATTAATTAAGAAGATCCCACCATAGCATGCATGCATGTGGAGTCTTTGACCCAACTAGACTTTATTAGCTGGCTCGTCAGCTGCTTATAAATTAGTTTTCAAAATCCACGTATCAGTGGGTTCCTTGACAATATTATATAAATCTAATGCCGTTTTCCTTGAAGATCTATACATTTGATTCGATGGGATCATGGGTACGGGTATGGACATGGAATTCAACGACTTCATCAAGATTAATTTGTCGTAACCCTCCTGCAGGACCTGAACCAATCAGTCGACCAGTTTATAACTTCAACGAGGAAAGTATTAGGATAATATTTCGTAAAAAAGAAAAATACTATATATTAATTACTGCGTATATATGGTGAAACTATCTATCAACACCATACGATACCATAAAAGTGCATGTGAATATAATATATAGCATAACTCAAATACCGTGATGCTTTAGAATTTTGAGTCACTTATCAGTTATCACGCATGGGGTTAGTACGTATGTACGTAGCTCATGTACTACAAGATCAAGAGAATGACGTACGTGAGAATGAGAGCAATAACAAGAACATTGAAATCGAACTTTCATTGCCACGCCATTTTAAACCATGCACGCATATATATATATATATATATATATATATATATATATATATATACCTCTCTTTCTAGTTTCTATACGCCTCCCGGCCCCCAAACCTTCCCGATCAACAAATTAATCAAGTTTTCATCACGTGTCTTTGCTATTTAAGTTTGGACACTTAATTATAAAATGCATTCAAACAGCTTGATGAAATCTGTACGTGCTTGATCTAAGATGTATGGCAAAAAAAAGAGTTAGATCAAATATTAGGACTGCAAAAAGAACTATAAAACAAAAAACTTACATATATTAATGTAATACTACTTCAAATTGTAAATATTTTTCTTATCACGAGTAATGCTACAGACTAGGGGTGTAAATTGGTCCGGTTTAGGGGGTGTAAATTGGTCCGGTCTAGGGGGTGATGGACCGAAATTTTCAGTCCATCATTTTTTCTGGACCGAACCGAACTTCCCTAGGGACCGGTAGCTATGGGTCCGTTCGGTCCAACCATTTTTTTTCTTCTTTTGTTTTTAAACAAATTAATAAAGAAATTTATTTAAAATATTAAATTAAAATTAAGTGAATTATTAATATGGATGATGTAACTAACTCAATAAAAAATTATTTTATATGGTCAATAATAATAAATTAGATGAAAATTACATTTTTAACTTATATATTTACTATATAATTAGTTAATTGATAGAATATTAATTTGTTAATAATATATTTAAAATTTTATATTTTTAATGGTGATAGGTTAGATGAAAATTACATAATTAATTATACAATTATTATATAAATAATATATATAATATATATTTTAAATTCGGTCAGTCCGATCCGATTCGGGGTGGGAAACCCTTGGATTGGGATCAGACCGAAAAGTCTCGATCCTCTATTTCAAGGACCAAGATTTGCCCGGTTTGGACCCATCCAACCGGTTAGGACGGTTTCTCCAGTTTGGACCGACCAACTTTCGCCCCTACTACAAACACTAAAAATACAATTTTTATTCTACAAATGTTTTACAACCTAATATTTTGCAAATTTAAAAAAAAAAAACAATATTTATTATATTAATGATGTGGTACTAATCCCATTAACTGTCAACTTAGGGTGAGTTTGGATGTTGAAGTGAGTTGAGTTGAGTTGAGTTGATAAAATATTGTTAGAATATTATTTTTTAATATTATTATTATTTTAGGATTTGAAAAAATTGAATTGTTTATTATATTTTGTGTTGGGATTTGAAAAAATTATAATAATGAGTTGAAATGAGTTGAGAAGAATTGATGATCCAAACTAAGTGTTAATTTACAAGAGTACTTTTATAGTCAAACTTGTAGTATGAAAATAGATATGACTTGTCTTGTCATATCTATAAATTACCCTCTAATTTTTTTTCCCTCTTCTTCTATGGGTTGTTCCAAGTAAAGCCCTTCAAAATTTAGGCCGTTGAAGGTCCATTGGTAATAATAGATACAGGCGCATCTATGTTTCTGTCTTCCTCGAGCTTAAGTGGAAACCCTGTCAAAATCTCCTTGGGCCGAATCTCGATCCATTAAAGCACTTGATATTGTCTAGCTTGTTTAATTTCCTTGTTGACAGGTATATACAGCAGCATACAGCATTCAACGCATCTGTTTTTCCCCTCGCATTAATTCTCTCTTTTTTTTTTCTATTTTTCTTTTCTTTAAGAACTACGAAAGTGTGATGGCATTGTAATAATCAGACCCTTTCTCTGCTCAACAAGTCAATGGCTTGCAGAGTTGCACCCGTTGTTTAGAATGGGGTTTCGGTATATGAACTTGGTACACGAAATTAAGCAAACGGATGAAATATGTTTAATCATGCATATGATAAAGTTGTAGTTAGGCCAAAGCATCCCGTTCTTCCAAGTTCCAACCTCCATTTTATTGTCAAGGTGACTCCGACCAGGAATTGATGATGTTGTTTTACGTTGACACTTAATTACTTACATTAAATGATAAATATTATAAGAAAATCTTACACTACGTACCTCCACTTAATCAATATATAATTTGTCATATTTATCCTTATATTTGAATGTTTAAATAAAATGATAAAAATGACAAATTATTTATTAGTTAAATGGAAGTGTGTAGTGTAATATTTTAATGTAAAATTTCTCAAATTCAATATATCACTAATTGTACTTAATATATATATATATATATCACTAATTGGTATCCATGATTTCTCTACTAAATCATTCTATCTATTGCGAGGTGCTAATGAAGTAATACGTAATTCTTTAAAAAAAAAAATTGAATTTTTAATTAAGTAACGTTATTCTTATTTAATGTGATACATTTAAATATATTGTTTATAAAGTTTAACGCTTATTTTATAAATTTTCTTGCAATATTAGTGTGCTATATCCTGTTTGAAGAACACGGTGGCAACTGGCAGGTGGTGGACGTGTGCGTGGTCCCAACTTCCCATGTAATGTGTGTTGAATAAGACGCTGTTTTTCCAATTTCCAATTAGAGCGGAACTGGATGATCCGACTCTATATATATGTGTATGTATGTATATATTATCTATATCTTGATTCTTGAAAGATTTATATATTGGAAGCATTGCATTCGAGTCCCTTCTTCCCTCTCTCTCTCCGTAGCTCCGTTCGAGCCCTATTTCCTCCCTATCCTTCTAGCTAACTGATTTTTCTCTTCGACCCCTCCCTACAAACTCTCTCTCTCTCTCTCTCTCTCTCTCTCGTAACCAAGCGCCTGAAAATCTCATCGACCTTCGCTCTCCGCATCGGCGTCATTAATCTTCCTCAAGAACCCCGCCACACGCTACTTTGATTTCTAGTCCTTTTTTCCGACCCCTATTTAAAGTCCCCTTCGTGTCATGGACTACGATATTTCCGATAGCAGCGGTGAGTGAGTTAATCTTTACCTTGTTATAGAAAACGGGGGAATTTCTGGTGATTCGCTTTGTAGTTTATGCCTTTATGGTCCAATTTTCGGTGATTTGGTTTGTAGTGAGGTATTGTTTATGGAAAAGCGAAGGAATTAGGGTTTAGGGCTTTAATTTGTGATTTATCCCTTTTTTGTGAGGGGCTTGAGTTTGGGTACTTGGTTAGGGCTATAGTTTGTTCCTGCTTTTTATTTATTGAGAGGAGATATTGGGCATAGCGTGGAAGTAGATATTGTTTCCAGTTGCTTTGCTTGGACTTTTTCATTGGGAGTTTTTTGTATATGGGTTTAGACGGCAAAACATTGTTCAGGGTGTTCTCCATATTACTACATGTACCATATATTTTTTTCGTATTCATGTTTGCCGACCATATCTAGCCAATTACGGAAGAAGTCTCAAGTCACGAATCTTTCAAGCTTTAAACTTTATATATGTTTTTTTTTGCTTGCCTCAGTGCTCTCTCCTGTAATATAGCTAACCAAATGATTGAGAAATTTATGCAGAGTATGTGCGCAAGAGTCTCATGCGATGTGAAACTAGGAAAAATAACACTTAATAGAAATTTGAAAATATTCAAATCGATGAAATTTAACGGGATTATACATTGTATGAGGAAATTTGGGACAGAACTTACAAGCCATAGACCTGTCACTATACTTTGTACGTAGAAAGAAGTTTCTTTGGTGCTCTATACCATGCATGATGCCAACAAGGCAACCAGTGTGTGTGTGTGTATACGCTTCAATGCACATGTGTCAGTGTGTGCAAGCAGGTGTGAGATTAATTTTCCAGGAATATTTTATTCTTTTGAAATATCGTATGTTCCCAATGCAAAACATTCAGATACAGATGATGATCTTCCTCCATCTCACCAAAAGAGAGTTCCAAGGGGGAGTCATGTCACAGGAAATGGAAGGTCTGCTGTAGGTCCTGTCCCATACCTTAGGATACATAGTGACATGGAGGCTGAAATACATCACCTTGAGCAAGAAGCATATTATTCAGTCCTTCGTGCTTTTAAAGCTCAGTCAAATGCCATTACTTGGGTATTACTTTTTTCTTCCTTCAGATGTCTTTATTAGTTTTGATGTCGACATTTTCTGCCAAAATTTTGATTGCTCCATTATATGTTTATCCATCAGGAGAAAGAAGAAATGATAACTGAACTTAGGAAAGAGTTGAGAGTATCAGATGACGAACACAGGGAGCTTCTGAGCAAGGTTAATGCTGATGACATCATTTGTAAGATAAGGTTTGGCTGTTTGATGAAATCATTGCAATTGGGAATAATGTTGTAAAAGTGCAAGGATTCTATCGCTTTTGTGATTTAATGTTTTCTGTTGGACATGATATCAGGGAGTGGAGACAGTCAGGTGGGAAGCAACCTCCCAGGCTCAACACTTCTCAGCTTGTTCATGATCTTGTACCCAGTCCTACTGTTTCAGCATCCCGCAAAAAACAGAAGACAACCCAATCGGTACCTTCTCTATCATTTGCTGCCATTCCTGGCTTTGATTGATCCATCTTTGGCTGCAAAGCAAGGAGCTGCTTTGGATCCAGTGCTAAAAAGCCTAATCATAGGCGTTTTATGTGGTATAACTGCAAATGAATATTTTAGCTTGACCTGAACTTTGTTTTGTTCTTAATATTCCATTTTTCTTTGGCTGGTTCAGTCAATGCCTGGTTTGCCCTCAATGAAGTCAATGCAGTACCCTTCATCAGCTCCTGCTGGAAGTAGACATTTCACAAATCGCAGTTCTTCCGGAGCCCTGATCGCAAATGAATCTACTGAAGCTGCAATGCCTGATACATTAGTTGGAAGAAAAGTGTGGACAAGATGGCCTGATGACAACAACTTCTATGAGGCTGTCATAACAGATTACAATGCTGCTGAGGTTTGCTCAAAGTTTTGAAATTTATCTCATAGCGAGGCAATTATAAGAAGTTATAATGGTTACATTGTAATTGAAGATATAATATGAGCAAATTTGTTTTGACACATGGAAGGATAGTTCAATCTATTGGTCAGAACTCTTTAGGCTATTTCCATGACTTGTTTAAAACTTGTTAAGCTTATTCCCCTATTGTTTTGGGACTTGTGTTCTTGGAGGAGGAGGAGGTACACTATAAGAAATTGGATAGAAGAGAGAAGAGGGAGACAACCTTAGGATGAAAGCAGACTAAGAGCAATAATTTTTTACTAGCAATAGGTCCTCATGGAATCATCTATCCCACGAGGGTTTGTGATTTTGAGTGAATTTACGGTCCACGACAATACCCAGTTTGCATCTTTTGTAGATTTTACTAATTTGTGCTACCCTACCCTTAAGATAGGTGTTCTTACCCACCCATGGGTAGCCCAAGTGGTAAGGGTTAGGGCTGCAACCCGACCAGCCCGGTTCATGTTTGGGGCAACCCGACTCAATAACGAATCAACCCGATATTGGCTGACCCGACCCGAGATTGGAAAGAGGTAATGTGTAACGTTCCAATAGAAAGCCCAAACCACATGGCCTATACTCCAAAAAGATTAGTCAATGATACAATTGGAGTTTCATTGGAATCTTATAAAGAGCAAGAACTTCTCATTCCCAAGCAATGTGGGATTCCATACACCATTTACCCTTATCCATATCATATGAGGTATCACAATCTACCCTTTTAAATTCCCGACGTCCCTGTCGGGCCTGTCCGTTGTAAGTGGCACGGCTCAAATCCCACATTTCTGGTTGGGATAGGCTCTGATACTATTTGTAACACCCCAATGGAAGGCCTAAATCACATGGCTTATACTCCAAAAGAACTAGTCAATGATACAATTGGAACCCCATTGAAACCTTATAAAGAGCAAGAACTTCTCCTTCCCAAGCAATGCGGGATCCCATACACCATCTACCTTTATCCATATCATATAGGGTATCACATAATGGGAACCCCAAATTAGAAACAGCCATTGTTACAGAGTACAACTTACAGAATGGTTCGATCAAATCCAAAAAAAACCTTACAAATCCCACTATCCCTATACAATCCCACTATTCCACTTCTAGACCTGACCCAAACATCCATGAAAACACAACGCAAAGAAAAGCATCAAGCTTTAGAATCTTCCTAGAAAAGAACAAATAGCACCAAAAAGAGAACCCAAATGGTAAAAAACAAGAAAGTAGGAAAAAAAAAACACTAAACAAATCCATAGAGAAAAACAAAAAGCACACCTCTTTCTCATTGTACATTGGTAAAAAACACAGAAACCCCCTGAAATGTTTCCAACAACAGAACCTTCTACGAAATCTCAGCCATCTCTCACTGTCTCATTTTCGACCACAAACCCATCGGAAGAAGAAGAAGAAGAAGAATCTTTAGGGGTAGCGTGATCCTTGGTGGAGGAGTCGACACCACCCATGTGCAATTTCTCGAGCAAGGACTCGACGTCGACGTTGTTCTTGATGGCAACGTAGAGTAGGGTGATGGAAGCCACAGAGACCGCATATGTTATTCTTGATGGAGGCTAGGGTTTTTGAGCTTCTGGCTTCAGTTTCATTGAACTTTTTCTTATATGACTTAAAAGGATATCGGTTTCAGCGGGTTCGACCTTCAAGTTAGTTCAACCCGATTTTTTATGCTCTGGTCGGGTCGGGTTGCACGGACGGATCGGATCCTAACGTTTTCTGCACAGGCCTAGTAAGGGTGAACTTGTGTGCATGAGCCCCATGTCACAAGTTCGGGCTCATGCACACAAGTTCGATTCCCCTTGGGATCAAACATCAATTTAAGTGGGAGGCCATGGCAGTGGCTTGTTGCGCCCCAAAGATTTTTAATAAATGTGGTACCTTTACTTTTTTATTTTAAAAAAAAATGTAAACTAAGAGAATAAATGAGATGAAGAGTGATGATAGGTACATGAACATGTGTAGGTTGTCAACCTTGCCTAGTTTCATTCTATTCAATAAAGCTATCTATTTGCTTATAAAAAAAAAAAAAAAGGATTCACCATATCATCATTCGAAAAAAGAAAAAAGAATTTTTCCCTTAGCAAGATATGTACATCCAGTGAAATAAGTTTGGCCTCCTCAAGAAGCTTAGAGAGCAGGCACGCTCACATTGGGTTGTTGGAAGCTATTGCACCCTCCTTCAGCATAACCTGTCTCCATCTACCAATCAAAACTTAGAAACCATCCTCAATGCGGTGCTTGGCTAGAGACTCCTTCCCAAAGGGATAATGAGAATCTAGTAGCTGACCATCATAAAAAAGAAGCTTAGTGGTATGACTGCCATAAAGCATTCTTAAACATTGATGATTCTTCTTTTTCTGGAGTAACACATTTATGTTCAGGTTTTGCATTTGATTGTTTTGTCTATTTTTGCCTACTCTATCTACACTATACACTATTTTCACATGTTGGTTGTGGTGAAATGTGTTCATCTTCTTACTTCCCTGTGGTTACCTGCTTGTTAAATACCAACAACTATTGTAAATAATGTGAAGCTTATGTCCTGTCCAAAACTAATGTGAAGTGTATTTCAGCCCTTCCCCCTCGCGCTATTTTTTAACATTTTAGATATGACCATGGAACAATTAATTTGACAGCCTAATACTTTAAGGCTAGAACCCAGTTCATGGGAATGGCTAGCATGTTAAAATTGATTGTCATTTTAAATGTTTCTTATTTGGCAAATCTTGAGCCATGCTGACTAGATTTTTATAAATAACAGGGTCGGCATGCTTTGGTATATGATATGAATACGGCCAATGAGACCTGGGAATGGGTTGATCTCAAAGAAGTAAGTCCAATGCCCCTCATCTCTAAATCACCCCCCCCCCCCCCCCCAGTAGTAAGTTGTGCCATCTCTGGTTGACAATTTTAGGTCTTAACAAGGCCTTGTTTGGTTACACCGTTCACATATGAGACAAGATGTTTTGTTGAAAGTTGAATAAAATATTGTTAGAATATAATTTTTTAATATTATTTTTATTTTGAAATTTGAAAAAATTGAATTATTTATTATATTTTGTCTGGGAGTTTGGGAAAGTTGTAATGATGATATGAGATGGGATGGTTTTGTATATGCAAACCAGGCCTTAATTCCCACTTTGCTGGCTGTCTTCTCATTCTTTATGAGGCTTATTTTTTCCTTCCTTTGTTTTGGCCGGCCACTGCTCTGTTAGTCTGCACCTTAAATTTCATCCTTTAATTGTTATCTTTATTTGAATGCATTTCGTTCTCTAAATTACTGATAGCCTACTAATTACAGATCTCTCCTGAGGATATCCGATGGGAAGGTGAGGATCCAGGCATCCTGCATCGAGGGGGTCACAGTGGGCAACCCCGTGGGGTTAAGAAACCCTTTAGCCGTGCTGGCATTATTCCAGGTGCTGGAAGGGGAAGGGGATCAATAAAGGGCCAATCTAGAAAAGAATTTCCCCCATCACAAAATGGCATTGGAAAGAGAGTTTCTGATGATTTAGAATTGCTTAACACTGATACATTGGTAAAGGAGGTATGTATGATGGAACTTGGCCAATTAATTTAATACTTTGGTTCTATCAACGTCCTTTTCATTTTATATCCAACAGGTGGAGAGAGTTTTCAGTGCTAGTCATCCAGATCCTTCTGAACTTGAGAAGGCAAAGAAAATGCTTAAAGTAAGATAAGTGATGCATCCAGCTACCTTTCCTCACTTTTCTAGTTTTCTATTCCCTTGTCATTTGCAACATTTGATTGTTAAATCCATCATGTGTACAGGAGCACGAACAGGCACTTGTTGATGCAATTGCTAGGCTCGCATATGCATCTGATGGTGAAAGTGGTAATAAATGCATGTGTACATAATAGTAGGCATTGCATTTTTCCTTTTCTCAAGCCGAATATAGCCCGATCTTGTACCTGTATAAATTATGTTGAGGAGCGATCTCTATTAGCATAATTGATAATTCTTTTAAAAAAAAGGCTTGCATGAAAATTTTTAGGTGCTTTTTGGCCCCCTGAAAGAGGGCTATACCTCTTGAGGATCCAAATTTTTTTCATCATTAAAATGGTGTAAGCTGATCACGTGTTTTGCCATCAAACTTTTGTATTTACTGGATGGCATATGAATGGAGAAAAGATTACCCAAATCTTTTGTATCTATCATTGAGTCGGAAAACCTTGTTTGACTGTCAAGAACTGACGCCAATATTTTGCAATAGTTGTATCTCCCATCCGGCTATCCCTCTCAACTGAAGTGCATTTTTGCCTATCTTTCTTTTTCTTTATGCCTAATTTTAAAAGATAGACCTTGTTCACCGTGATGAATAAATTTGTTAAATGTGATTATGAATTTAAATATGGGAGTTTGAACTCGATATAATACTTTTTTCTTTTTCTTTTTTTTTGGGTATCTTTGGTTCGTAGCAGATGGAGAGCAGCCACACTTGAACGGGCAATCTGTAGGATGAGAAGGAGAAATCAGCATCATGCTGGAACTTATCAGGGATACCAACTCCACAACTGGGGGTTTGAAGATTGGTCTTCTTCATGGTAAATGATCCGATGTGGTGGGGATTCGGTTGCAGCAGACGATGAGCAAGTTGGTGATTTCGGCAGTGTCTGATTCATTTTATTTTATGGATTTGGACCCACTTAGAAAAACAGTTACTTGCTTCGGTCTTTTGGATATGTTAGCTACTTCAAAAGAAGCGGTATCTTTGCATTGATGTGCTAATATTCCCACCTGCCTGGAATCCGTGTAACATTATATTATGGCGGTGAACATGTAAGTAAAAAAAACTCGATTTTGTTGGTATAATGGCTGCCTTTTGATGGTGTTGGTTGCACTTCCATTGCCTTCCCTTTTCAAATATCCTTATATATATATATATATATATATATATATATATATATCTGTGTGTGTGTGGGTGGCCTTTATGGGTTCTAGCTATGTACTTTTGAACCACAACTCCAGCCCTGCCAACCAAAGCAGATATAAACAAAATCATAAATTCAACATTGCGCACAGGCGAGCAACCCAAAGATCACTTTCCGTTTTTAGATTTCAGTTGAAATTCGAAATTTAAGAAATAATCGTTAAGGATTAATACCTTAGTCCCATTGCCTTTATCCATGGAGCCCACACCATCTGTGCATCATATACAAGGACAGATCCTCCATTCCAAAATGGCTTACTCCGGCAATTAGACAGGTTCCCTTGCGGCCTGCGGTAAACTGCTTGCTTGTTCTCCAATCGTTTGACGCATGTGATCACATCCCAGGTGTCCATAACAAACGCTTTGGTTTTTGAGCATTCGCAAGGTTGAATTTTGGTATCTCCCAAGCAGAGTTGAGGTGACAGGATTCCCCAATCCAATATAATAACTAGCTCTCTGTTTGCATGCTAGCTGCTCCTAACTTTGGAATTTGGATATCGCAGCACCTGCGCCAAGAAAACGAATTAATAAAGACATTATTTTTGGTTTGGGGAAATGAAGTTCTAAGATAGTTGTCAAATGGTAAATAGAATGAGGGGGAGGATGATGGAGATCGAGAACTTGAGGAGGAAAATTACTCACATCTTGCTCTCATATAAAGGGCGTTCTTGACGGTGAACTTGAGGGGGAGGATTATTTTTGGTTTCAATACTGTCACGTCTTCAATACATCATATAAAGGGCGTTCTTTATTCAGAAAAACAAACTCACGGCGATACACAATTTCACATCAAAGCAAGTAAGCATTGAGTTAAGTATCTCACTAACCTAAAGCACAGGTCAACTTTCCTCTCCCATAAACACGACCACATCCACATCACTGCCATACCCATCCGTCCAAACTGTCCAACGCTGCACCACAATCCATGCCGCTCAAACCCACAATCCTGTACACCATTATCAACCTAAACAAATTAACATCAATCAACAAGCACCACTGTAAAAAGCAACAAAACATCAAATCCAACCAGAAGGAAGGCCTATTGGCACAAAAAATATAATTTGAAGAAGAAATGAAAAAGGGAGAAAATTTTGGAGTCTGGAGTTCCATGAACGAGACAAAGGGAGAGAGCTGAAGGAAGAAATGAAAAATGATATATTCCTAAATGCCTCACTTCTGCAAAACTGCCATTGATGAGCCAAATTGTTCTCCGTGTTTCAAAGTGTTCTGAGAACATTGGCTGCATGTGTCACAATGGTATTCTGGGGGGGGAAAAAACATAAGCATTTTCAGGAAACGAAATTAGGATGTTTTCAGAATGAATTTTGTGGTACCCCCTCCCCCTCTCCTTTTGTCTCTATACATTAAACAAGTGAAATGTTAATGGAGTAGATGTTATGAACTAAATTATAGTTGTATGCAAAGATCATTACAAACTGTCAAACATATGACTAAATGAGGGCGTGCGTTCGTGCAAGAAGGATAGATAATACCACTTTCTCACAAGCAACAAAACACAGGATTTCTAGCTTTACAAGAGCAAAACCTTTGCAATTCCCTTATTTAGAAAGATAGATAAACTCTTTTGATGCGGCCCCTAGCAGTGTTACTTCCATTAAGTATTCCTTGATTACGTTTCCCTAAAATGCACCTAGAAAAAGGCCAAACAATAGTCTTCAACTAGTTAAACAAAGATAGATAACCTCTATTCTAACTCCTAACAAATCATGCCATCTATTCTAAGGATCTCACTCTTCTTTGAACCAATTTTGTTTTGCTAGCTGGTAATTTGAAGTTTTCAACCAAGTGCAAGTACCACATAGTAAATTAATCATCCTTCACAATATGATGAAAATAGAATGGCTTCCTAATGCCAACATTAAACACTAGAGATTTCCCATTGCTGTGAATGAAAACAAAAATCAAGAAAACAAAAATCAAGAAAAGGAAAAGGGATGGACGATTTCCAAATTTGCTCTCCCTTAAGCCTATAAAATGCCAAGAAAGGCTATGAAGTATAATGAAGGCATAATGGAAAACAATGATAATCTTCTACTTTCATCAATATCAAACGCCCATCAACCAGAATATCATTCATCAGTGCAAAAAGTTCTCGTGTTCATAAAGACCCACGATCTATTCTCAATAAATTATCTAGAAAGTAATATAGATGCGATCCAATTCTCTTGCGGACTTGGCCAAAGAATTTGACGGTCAAATTGAAAACGGAAGGATATGAAGCCAACAATTAAGATAGCAAACCCAATATTTCATACATCTCATTATTGATGAGCACTTCATCTATTTTCCCATCGAATTAAATAGAACACTACAATTGAGCACACAATCAACGATTACAAATAAAATGGGGAAACAACATCTTAAAAGCATCACCACCGAATCAGGTTAGAGAAATAAAAGGCTTCAGTAACTGCAGCGAAGCCGACGAATCAACGATCCTTAATCAAGATTTTAAACCAAAAAAAAAGAGATCCCAAACCAACTCGAAAGCATCTGCAGTGCGCAACCCAATTATAGATCATATAAATGAAAGACAATCAATCAGAAACAATATCAAAAAGGAGAGAGAGAGAGAGAGAGAGAGAGAGAGAGATAGAGAACAAAAATCCAACTATCAAAGCACAGAAATGCCAAATAGAGACGATGAAAAAACAGAGGACCCACCAACAAAATTCGATTAGCAGAGAGATAAAGAGAGACCCAGTTGAAGACAGTGGCCAAGTCGAGGATTTCAGAGAAACCGGTGAGAGAAGGGCACCCAACCCATGGAGCTGGCCATAACTCTCATGTCGAGGGCACCGCTCCAAAGCGTCTGCGTGGTGGTTCAAGCGCTAGCCCTCCCCCAAAGGTCCAAGGCCATGACAACCTCCCAGTACCGTGTACGAGAGGGCCAGCAATATCACGATATCGCTTTGGAATGGTGCATTGGGTGCTTGAAGATCTGTGGGCGGAGGATGACGCCATCGTGGCCTGTAACCGTGAGTGATTCAATTGAATTCTTCCTGGTCACGCACACAGAGAGAGAGAGAGAGGTGCGCGAAAGGAGCTAAATGTTCAGCAAAGGCCGAGGCAGGGCGATAAAAGGGTCATAGGTATGACGATGAGAATGACTCAGAATTTAGGTCCGATCATTTCTACATTTCAACCAAGAATTGGAATCAAGTCTTTGCCTGTGTCATCAAGTTAATCCAAAGATATTCTTCTCTTCTTTTTTTATCTTTATCTTTTTTACATTTTGTGGGTGTTAGCGTAAAAAGCAAATTAATGAGATTCCTTAAAATGGGAGTTTAAATGACGTATTGTATAGTCTGAATAGAGGCGTTTTCCTCATAATCTACTAAATTTGTTTCCTTTACATTGTTCTGAAAAATAAAACCTTTGAAGTTGTGGTTTTTTTAAGTTGTCCGAGCAGGTACATTTACGTGCATTGGATTTATGGATTGGGCAATTTTTTAACACCAAGTGAAGTGGGTAGGCGTGAAAGAAAAGTCTCAAATCCAATAATGCCTCCAAAAATGAAAAGTCTTTTTAAGTCCAATAATGCAAGAGGAAAAACAGGCAGTCAAGTCCTTGTCTAAATTTAAAGCATTTCCCTTAAAACTTGCACCTTGAAATGGTTGGCATTTGATATGCTTGACCAGCATAGTAATAGGCCGAAGCCTAACCATATTCACACTCTCCAATTCCATCCATGTTTCTTTTATTTATGTATTTTTTTTCACTACATGGCCAAACAAAACAAAATTTACACATACATATGCAAAGTTTGTCACATGTGACATTGACTCTAACCAAAACAATAAACACAACCAAATTAACAATATTCGAAATTCCCTCCCAACCAAAAGTCCACAAAATTGATAATACTATGTAGTTTACCAGCATCTTTAGGGCCATACCTACTAAATTACTTAACTAACCCCACACGTCGACGATCTTTCCATCCGTTACGGACGGACTTTTATTCAAGCCCCGGTGGCTCCCATCATCGCCTTCTTCAGCTCCTCCTTCTCATTGTTTCGCCTATCGGATTTAATTCCATTTCTTTCCATGTCTCGGTTTTTCCCCGAGTACGACTCTCCAACAGTGGATACCGATTTCGAACCGGCGGCGAATTCTCGCCGGAGTTCCTCCACGGCTTTTTTCAACGACCCGTTCTCGGCTTGCAACACCTCCAGTTGCCGCTTCACTATAAAACAGGCCTCCGCCACGTCAGCATTCGCAGGAAGGGTCAAATCCGGGCTGGACTTGGCAGTTGTCTTCTTCGAATCCCCTCCGTCCACGTGTTCCATCCCGATCTTGTTCATCACCAGGAAGGGGATCTTCTGGAACGTAATCCCTGACGTTGGATTACTACCCACACTCTTCAGCTCCGCAGGAACCCTAACTCCCCACCGGAAATTCACGTTAGCGCGCCCTCTCACAGGCAAGGTCGTCTTCGCTGCCACCTCCATGCCAGATAACAGGTTGACGATCGTTCCGGAAGGCGAATCGGAAGTCAGAGCCGTTATTTTCTTGCCGTACAACGCCCCGTTCATTGCCGGGCCCTCCACTACCTCGATCGACGCATCGTCCTCTGAAACGAGGCCGTTAGGAGACGTAATCGTCCTGTCGAACATCGAGGACTGCGACTTCTTAATCGAGAAATCCCCAAACTGAGGCTTGAAGTGGAGCATAAAGCAAGGGTTCCCGCGCCCAAGCAAATTGAACTCGGCGCTCATTAGCATCGGGCTGGAGATAGGTGAGCCGTACGACCCGATTCCGGTCTTAACAACGAGGGAGAACGGGTTCCACGTCTCGTTGGGGCGGTACGAGATCTTAAGCGAGGGTCCGGATTCGAAAAAAGTACCGAGATTGAGAGTGAGTTCCTTCGACTCGCCGGCGACGATTCCTGACTGAAATGGCAATCCCAAGATGCTGAGTGGAACTTTGGCCCTAAAAAGTGGCTTCTGGTCGTCCCGGAACTTGAGGGAAGCTTTCATTTTGCTCAAAACCCTAACCCTAACCCTAACCCTGCTTTGATTTGTTCAGTGAGAAGGGTGAGTGAAGTGGGTAAGATTTATAGGATTTTTTTTTAATTGCTCCGGATGAATGGAGCTGTATTTGATTTTTGAATTGGCAGATAACTGCGAAAGATAGCGGGGATTCCGCCAAAATTTGGCTGGATTTGGGGTTTCAGTTGCGGTGTCGGTCTGTCGGGAGAGGACTATGGGTTGGGCACTTTCCTTCTTAGGTGTGTCCGTCAAAGTTTACCCCTAGGTTTCTTCAAAATAACGACACCATTATGGCCTCTGAGGTCGTTCCGTTTCGTGTAATTTCGTGGAATATGGGGGGCTTGTGTTTTCTCCGAATGGGAATTACAATTTTAAAAGATAAAAGATATTTGTAATTGAAGATTGGATAATCGTTACATAATCGTTTTGAAAAAAATGATTAAAATATGAAACTTATATAAAAAAATTATTTTTTTAATAGTAGATTTTATTTTATTTTTAAACGATTATGTAACATTTACGCATTTCACGATTATCTTATTTCAAAACCTTTTTGTCTCTTTTATTATTGATTAACTATTTAGTTTTCTTTTCTTTTCTTTTTACTATTTGAATTTGGACTAAAAATTCAATAGCATTACAATTTTGCATAATTTTAAAAAATTAAATTAAATTTATTTTTAATTAAATTACATGATTAAGTTGGTTGATTGAATTTATTTTTTTCTAAATTATGCAATAAGATTATGTTTTGGAATTTCTAATCCAGATTTAAATAGTAAAAAAAATAACTAAGTAGTAAATTAATAGTAAATGAAATGTAAGGATATCATTATCCTTTTTGAATGTGGATGGCAAATTGAAAACATTAATTTTTCAGAATTTTAATTAAATATGGAAAGTGAGAAATGATTTATTTGTCCTGTACAGTATTTTAAAGAAAAATAATTTTTTTATTACAAATTTATAATTTTATTACAAATATTGCATGAAACTTACACAATTATATACACCATTACTCCTTAAATGTAGTCAAAAATTAAAAATAATAATATTTTTTCTAGGCAAATTGCATTTAGTGCAAAACTTGCACCAACTAAATTATGTATATATGAAAAATAATAGACATACAATATCTTTTACAATCTTTTATATGATTATATTTTAAATAAGAGGTATTTGTATAAAATATTTTATAAAAATAACATAACTTTATATAAATACTTTCATTTTAGAACATGCTTGTATAAAGTTGTAAAAAGTGTTGTCAATGTATCATATATATATAAGCAGAGAAAATAATAACCTTGCAATTATTTTACAACCATTTTACAACTCTAAATAAAATTTATAGAAGTTTTGTAATATTTAGATTTATTTTTAATGAAGTGACATGACTTCATTGATTATTTGAAAATAAGTTGTAAAATAGTGGTGGATCATTATTCGTATAGCATTTGGAACCAAGTTTTTTTAATATACATATATACGTATATAAATACGTTTGGATACTTGATGTTTCATAATTTTGTGAATAGTAGTGAATATAATTTTTGTTTTGAAATTTTAAAATGTTGTATTATTTTTTGTATTTTATTTGAAATTTTGAAAAAAAATTATTGTATTTTGTGTTTGAATAATGATTAGATGAAAAAAAATTTAAAATCTAAAATTCAAAAGTGTTTTGTGTTTGAGTAATATTTGTAAAACAATTATGATAGATTTTAAGAATATATGAGAATATCTTATTACCCAAATAAAACCTCAGTGGTGTTCTTGCATCCGCTGGGTCATGTTAAGATATTTCAAAACACACAATTATATTATACGTATTTTTCCTGTGCTCCCAACGAAAGTATTAGGGTGCGATAATAATTATTAACAATTATTTTACATATTGATGCGGCTTAATGTAGCATATTAAAATCGTTTGACAAGATGATAAGAGCATTCTCAAAGGTAAATCAATCCTTCAAATAGCTATTACATATGAAAAATTGGCTGCATTAAATTAGGCAAAGTGACCTTAATCGAGTTTTTGCTATAGTATATCCAAAAACAAAATCAAATTTACTTGTAATTGTAGATGGAGCAAATCTTTAATTTATTATTTTTCTGGAACACTTTATTATCTTCTCTTGATATTTTCTCACAAGGAAAAAGATGTGTTGCAGCCCACACCAGTGTTGAGGAGAAGAAAAAAATAAAAAATAAAAAATAATAATTCTGAAGGTGTGCTGGGGATGTAGGCTGCTCCCCAGCATTCCTCTTTCTCACAAAACTACCGTAAGTTTATTTCCCTCTAATTTTTTTTCCCACTTTCACATCTCTGATTCACTTCCTTATTCCGCCCTCATGAAATCGTAGAAGGAGTGGAGAACATCACAGATTTGAACTGCACCACCAATGATGCCACTGCACCACCCTCTCCTCACTGTGTCTCTGATCCCACGTGGTCTCTTCCTCTTCTATTTCCACCGGGTATTTTGTCTTCCTGACACATGTAGTTCTCCCCCATCTGATTTGCTCTCTCCTAAAATTTGTGTGCTCTAACCCTCATCATGTTGATTAATTTATCATTTTTTGTATAGAGAGAAGTTTGGGACCGAGGATTTCGAGGCTTACCATCTATGAAGATCTTTTTGAGGTCAATTGGGGGTTTCTAGGATCTGTGTTGGTGTTACAAAATTTATGACTTACGAATTGGTTGGAATTAGTTGAGTTCAATAAGATTTGGTTTGGGAATTGTTCCTAGTTTTTGTTTGGATTTAGGGCTTTTTTGTTTGTAGGAACTGCATTTACGTACTTGGTCGACCTTAGCAATTGTTTATATCTTTCTCTTCGTTGAAGCAATCCACAGGCACTTGACACTACCTTTGACAGTGTCAACTGCTAGCTTGAAGAACTCAACAATAAGTTCTTCTATTTGTGTATTTCTTTTTGTTCTGTTTGGTTATTCATTAAATGTGTGACGACAACAGGATGTCTATAGTTTTATGTCTACAATTCTCTAGTGTTTGATGCTTTGTCATCGACTAATTGTGGGCATGCTTGCTTTTGTTTTTAAGTTGATGATTTTGTCAATAATTTTGGTTGGTTTCTTAGAAATTGTGGGATAAAAATAGAAAATCAAAGTTATAGGACCTTTTGTATCATATTTTTGGAAATTAAAACCATTAGTAACCTTGTTCTTATTTAACCATTGAGGAAATCGCAATATGTCAATTATGTGTTTTTTTGTACCATTCATGGTAAAATGCCATTACTTGATTGATGATGTTGATTATTACCACTTGTAGATTTTGCTTTCTTACGTTTTTCTATTACAACAACAGATAACTTCTTGGCCATTGGCCTCATTTCTTTAAAAAAAAAACCAACTACAGCTTATAAAATATCATCCTTCTATGAAGGGAAGAATACAGTCACAGATCATATCAGTAACAAGAGTATATTCTAACAAGCCTAAAGCACTCTTTGCTAAAACATGGGCTACTTGAATCATCTCCACAGGCACATGTTGGATCGACCATTGCTCTATATTAGCAAGTATTTTTTTTGTATCCATAGTTAACAATCCTGCACTACTTCAATGTTCTGTTTTGCCTGAAACTGCATTAATCACTTTCACATCATCTCCTTCCATTATAATACGTTTATAACCTAGATTAGCACAAAGTTTTGCAGCCATGATTTTGGGTACCAGAGTATTCTCATAATACTCAATTACTATTTATTATTTTATTATTACTTTTCACTTACTTTTTATTACTATTTATTACTATTCAATATTTCATCATTACTTTTTCACTACTATTCACAGAATATCTTAAATCACCTCACTATCCAAACGCAACCTAATGATTTTTGCAGCCCAGAGCAACAACTCCAATACCTACTTTGCAATGGTTTTTGTCCACAGCTGCATTCCATTTAATTTTGAGGATATCTTTTGGGGAAGCTATCCACTTCTGGTTGGGTATCTTTGCAGCAGGATTTTTGTTCTTTAAAACCATTTCTGTTGTCTTCCACTAGCTTTTTTGAGTTGGAAACCAGTGAGTGTGTAGGAAAACTTCCTCAATGATTTAATGTGCAGGTAAATTTTATTTTTGTTAACAATCAATTTATTGATATACTGAACATATCATTGTCACAGAGACCGTATGGCTTTGGTCTAACCATTTTGAATTAATACCTTAATCTAATATGGTTGGGACTTTGAGTTGAACTTGTTTCATCCATACCTGAATAGTTGTTCTGGTTGTAATTTTTTGTTTTCATATAATACTCAACATACTATACCTTATCTTTCTATTTTGCTCTGGATTTCGGTCCGACCTATTTCGACCATTTCAGCTAAAATTTGTATTATGTACCATATTCATTTTCGGATTGTTTTAAGTCCGTTTGGATTTAGAAAGTGTTTCATCTCATCTCATAATTACAACTTTCTCAAATCTCTACACAAATTATAATAAATAATTTAATTTTTTCAAATCTCAAAACAATAATAATATTAAAAAATATTATTATTTTTTCAACTTTCAACTTTCATCTAAAACCATCTCATCTTATATCTGAATCCAAACTAGCCCTTAATGTTAATTTTCTATTTTCATGAGTTTTTATGATATTTGCATAAATTTTAAATTTATATGCCATTTATTTAATTTTAAAAATATTTATATAAATTTAATTTTCTTGTAATTTTAAATACGTCTCCTCTCTCTATTTTTTATAGATCTCGTTATTTTAAATAGTTTCTCAGTTTTTTTTTTATCTTTTTATTTTCTTTATATGTCTCAACCCATGTTTGTGATTTTTATATTTTAACATGAATATCTCTACTTTTTTTTTTTTATATGTTTTCTACGTATATTCATTTTATAAGTTTTTAACTATTCTACATGCACACACATATATACATATATTCTTTGTACCTGCATATGCACTTATTTATTATATTAATTATTAGTTTGTGTATACAATTAATCTTAAAATGAAACACCAGAACATACCGATATCAAAATATTTTATTACTTAAATCGAAATGAAATTTTAAACATTGATTTCGTTTGCATTTTATTTCTCTACCTAGGCAGGAGTAAGGGGTGAACGAATCACAATCATAACAAGTATAAAAGCCCAAGACATCTTAATATTATATGCCATAGGGATACACAAGTGATCAGACCTTACAGCAAATGCCAACGAAATACGATGATCTACTTGTTAAAAAACATTAAGCCACTAAAATTAACTAGCGCAGTAACATGGAAAATCTAAGGGGAATTGAGTAGAGATTGAAAACTAAATTTAAAAAATGGTATAGTATTTATTTTACAACATCAAATTTTTTTTCACAAATTAGGCTATGCATTTTTTTTTATAGATTTCGATATAGATTGAGAGGTGATTGATGTAGAGAAGTTGACATTGACTCGCGCTAGGAGATCATGAAAGGGTTGCAATGTCTAGGAACGATATTTCAAAGTTCGGATTTTTGGGTATTTGACTAATTTTTTTTTTTTTTTTTAGAGTGTTGCTACATATAAATTGTTGTATTAATACATGACTTATAGCTAGAATTATTATATTTCAAAAAAATTTAAAAATTAAAACATAAATTATTTTTTAATATAGCTATATCATCAATGTGTTGGGTGTGTAAAATATAACGCTTATAAATAGATTTTTTTTTTTAAAGATACCTAGAAAAAATGACCACTATGAGAGGTTTGGATTCAAAGATGAGCTGAGATGGTTTGTGAATAGTAAAATAAAAGTTGAATTATTTATTATATTTAGTGTAGGAATTTGAAAAAATTATTTTGGGATTTGAAAAAGTTGAATTATTTATTATATTTTGTGTGAAAATTTAAAAAAATTGTAATGATGAGATGAAATGAGTTGAGGTGGGTTTTGAATCCAAACCTCTCCTAAATATTTCCATAAAAAATGTCTTGAACTAATAATAAAAAAATAGAATAAGATATAAAAAAAATTGCAGCATATTATTACTGTACATTTTGTTCTCATCTTTAAGGATTGGTTTGGATTCAGAGATGAGATGAGATAATTTTAGATGAAAGATGAAAGTTGAAAAAAAGATTGTTAGAATATTATTTTTTAATATTATTACTATTTTAAGATTTAAAAAAATTAAATTGTTTATTAAATTTTGTGTGAAAATTTATAAAAATTACAATTATGAAATGAGATGAGATAAAATCTGAATCCAAACAAGACCTAAATATACTATTACTTTTGGATGTTTTAACTATGTACATGGGATATGTTACCACAGCAACGATAAATGGGTCTCTTTTTTAACTCTTTCATCAAATTAGATGATCCATACAGGACCAGCAGGGATTTAATTTACAACGAAAACTTTAAACAACATAAATTATACTTAAAGAAAAATATTTTAAAAAATTAAATTTATAAACTCAATTTTAAAATATCTTAACGTAATACGTTAAATTTTAAAATTATTTTATGAATTTAATATATCGTATAAAATTATTTTAATTGATGATGAAATATCTTTTATAATAAAATAATTAATATTAAATTAAATATAATTGTATTTAAATACCTATAAACAATCCACCAGAAAATGGTTGATAACTTGATAATCCAATTCGAACACGTAACTCGTAAATTGTAATGTTTGCATGTTGAGTTCGGAAGCGCAATCTCAAATACGCGCATACAGGGGAAAGAAACTACAGCCGTGCGATCAGCATCATTAAACACCGACCTTAGATAGGTTTTTATCTAGAATTCCCCACCAAACAAAGAAAAGAAGAGGAAGAGGGAGGAAAAAAAAAAAAAAAAAAAAAGATTCTCTGCGGAGCAAAGAAAGGGACAAAGAGGGACTTTAGTTATTTTGCTCAATTATTATTATTATTTTTAATTTATTCGGATCCCTGCGGGTTGCTCGTCGGAACTTGCCCATGCTTAAACCCGCCTGAAAACCCTAACACGACGGCGACCGCCAAAGTGGCTCTCTCTATCTGTATTGTTTGATTGTTTCGTTTTTTCATTTTATTTTTTGGGAAACTTGTGGTTGGTGCGCCATGTGTTTATCTTGAAAGATCGATGATAACTGGGACGAAGCGAAAAGCGAAAAGCGAAAAGCATACCCCCACAAATTCCACCAGGTCAGTTTTCAGTTTTCCTTCTGTTTGGTTTCCGGGAAAGTAGCGAGAAATACAGAGGACTAGAGAAACAGATTTGTGGAATCTGCTCTTTTATTCAATTTTTTTGGGGCTCGGTAATACCAAAATTTCGACTTGCTGAGCTCAATAAAGCTGTTTGTTTCAGTGGTCTTCCCCTCTCTCTTTTGGTTTTTAGTATGAAGAAGCAAAATACCTATCGCGTTGTCATTTGTATTGTCAAGGTCTGTTAGTATTTTTGGTGGAACCATGTCTGATACTTTTGGTAATGAAGCGTTCAGTGCATTTTATTAGCATCTTGAAATTGTTTTTTAGATATTTTGAGCGTCTTAAGCAGATTTTGAGAAGTGCTACCGATTTCTCAAATATTCATTCGGAATTCATCTCATTGCTTTCAGACCGTGGGTTTGCATGAGAGAGAGCCTGACACATGCCACAAATTGTGTGACAACCTCAATTTGGGCATTGGAAGTGCGTGCTAATTTGCCAGATACTCTTAAAAATGGATCTTTAGTTTGAGATAGCTCAACAAAGCATCAACAACTTTAGACTGACGTAATTCGTGTCTCCAGTAGTGTTGCTAAAGAAATTACGGAATTCACCAGACTAAGTGTTTTCTATCATAAAAATATTCGATAATCATAATTAATAGGCTTTGAACAAATGATGTTTTGAATCTGGTTGGAAAAGGAGTAAATTTCCCAGGAATACAATAAGTCACATAAAACCCGTCAAATTGAATGCTATTAGTCAGAAGCATCCTTTTTGAACGCAAATATATTGTTTTCTACTTTTCCTGTCACTTGTATATTTCATGAGACTTGTCATTTTGGCAAGTGCTTGAACTAATATTTGCAATGGATGTTTGGTTCTAGGCCATACACAGATCTTCAGCCATTCTATGATCTTATTTGAATAAAATCATGGCATCCAAAGGTCCCAGGTGTAAACTTGATCACGAGACGAGAGCTAAGCGTCAAAAGGTTAGTTTGTGAATATTTATTTGTAGACCGAGTTACTTTTACTTCTTTTTAGGGCACAAATCAATTCATATACATAATTTTTTTTGGCTGTGTTTTTGTAAGCCTTCCACTTATCTTTCTGAAGCTCTTATCAATCTAGGGATGGCTTTGTTTTGCTGTGGCAGTGGTACTAATTTTAATTAGCTGTGCAATTTTATTTTAGGTTCACCATTTTTTTACTTTTTTTTTTGTGCCCTTGCAAAGTTCCTGAACCCCACAGGAATACATTGTTTGATCACACTTTCATACGTCAGTATTAAATTTTTTTGAGTTAATTTTACATAATGTGTAAACAAAGTTTCTAGAAAATTTAAACTTTATACTGTTTTTTGATTTTGATCCAAAACTATATATACAGTTGAACGCTTCCAAAAGAAAAATGTTATTTGGGCAACAGAACAGTTAGAAAAAGGAGCAAATCCTAAAAGAAGGCTCAGTCATTGTGCTGAAAGACAAATAAAAAAATGATTGAACATGCTCCTCGAATAGAAATATATGGGATATGTAGGCTTGTAAAGTTCTGTTGAAAGTCTCACTACATATTCTATTATTCATTTTCATCGTATGTTGGAATTTTGATACTTTTAAGGAGCAAGATTACATTGAAGAGGAAGGGTGTTTGACCACAAATACACGACATCATTTTTACTACCGGAAATATATGTGTGAATCTGTAAGAATTTATGCAAATTTACCGATAAAAAAAGAATTTTCCACGGGCTTTTTGGGTCATTAGGGGCTTTTTGGGTCATTTTGGGCAAGGTGTTTTCTTGTATACATTTAGTGTACTTGGTTTCTCCTTTTGATATATATAATTTTTTACTTATCAAAAAAAAAAAAAAGAATTTATGCAAATAAAACATCTCAATTTCTCCTCCTTTCACTTCTTCTAGTTTGAATCAAGCCTATTGAAATCTCTGTTGTTACCTTCCTACTTTGATTCTTGAAATTGGAAGCATGTTTATAAGCTAGACTTGCAATTCTTGCATCCAAATATAATGTGGGATAATGGGAAACAAGGCATGAACGAGACTTTTTGAGATGTCAAATGTTGGGATCAAAGAGGAAATGAGGGCAATATATGTGGGATAGAAAGAATATGAAACCTGAATGCATATGTTCTTTTATACTGGCCTTATATTCCTACTTCTCTTCACTTACGTATTTGACATTAAAATGAAAGATTCTTGTGAACAAGTTACATGTGTTAAAATTAGCGAGTAGTTATTTTTAGTTGAATTTAAAACCTGAAAATTGGATAAGTATTTTGTGGGCTGCTGCTTCTTTGTGATAAAACTCTGGGTACTGAGAACTGCCAGTAATTTGAATGTTCTGCTGTAATTTTTGCTTTTATTTTCAATTATTGTCCATTTGATTCTACCTTTTTATCTCAGGCACTTGAAGCTCCGAAAGAACCTCGTCGCCCAAAAACTCATTGGGATCACGTCTTAGAAGAGATGGTTTGGTTGTCAAAGGTAACAGACTAGAGCCTCAAAGATTTCACCTTTTATGGTGTTGGAAACCTTTTGGCTATACTCATTTGCTTCATATGATATTGCTATACTCGTTTTTTTTTTTTTTGATAAGTAATAATATTATGTATATATATCAATAGGAGTAACCAAGTACATTGGCTTTCTTTTGATCTCGTTTAAGTGAATCTGGTCTTTTGCTTGCTTCCCTGCTCATTAAATTAGTTGTTGGCAGGACTTTGAGTCGGAGAGAAAATGGAAATTGACGCAAGCAAAGAGGGTTGCTTTAAGAGCGAGCAAGGGCATGTTAGATCAGGCTACTAGGGGAGAAAAGAAAATGAAGGTTTGGTTTTTTGCTTCCTCATGTTGATGTATCTTTTATTGCATGACCATTGCTAGACAGAATTATTTCATTTTGCACAAGATACGGTGATACGATGATGATGGGTATATCACAACAAACAAAAATTTTTAACAGGAAGAGGAGCAGCGGTTGAGAAAAGTTGCCCTTAATATTTCAAAGGATGTGAGGAAATTCTGGATTAAAATAGAAAAGCTGGTAAATTTATCTGATATTTATTCTTCAAAGCTTATTGTAATTCCTTCTGGGCCTCTTTGTCCATATTTACTAACGATCTTACAATTCCAGGTGCTTTACAAGCATCAGATGGAGCTTGATGAGAAAAAGAAAAAGGCACTTGATAAGCAACTTGAGTTTCTTTTGGGGCAAACTGAGAGGTAGAACTTTTTCTTGTTTTGTTGTTCAATGAGTTCGTCTCAAAATCTTTGTTATACATTGGATACCACTAGTGAAAAATTTCTTGTTATACATCCACAGGTGAGGTGAAATGACATATTCTTGTGGTGGATATTTTCAGGTACTCAACAATGTTAGCAGAAAATCTTGTAGATACTTATAAACCAGTGCAACAATGTACGACACAAGATCAAGTGATTATTAACAAAGAAGTGGATGCAAATGATGCTAATGAATCTCCAGAATTTGATTTTGGTGAGTAGGAAATTATGGTTCCATTTTTTTTACCTAATCCTCAAAAGAATAGTTTTTAAATCAACAATATACTTAACACGTTTCAATAGGATCTCAATCACATACTGCGGGTGTGGATGAAGATTACGATATACAATCCGAAGATGAGTCGGTATGCTTTTGTTGTCTCTTCACTATCACTTGTTGATTGGTTTTAATATCTTGAGTTTATTGTCGTTTTTTTTTATAGGTAAAAGAAAAGTTTATTGTCATTTTTATGGTAGCTTATGACTGATATGCAAATTTTTGTTGGGAAGTCTTATGCCTTTGCCACTTACTCCACTTGTTGATTTCATCAAACTGAAATGTAATTGGACCAACATACATCATGCATGATGTTGTTCTCAAGCAGAATAGTAGAGTGTTTAGTGCTATTTGGTACCTATCTCAGCAGGCAGTAGCTGTTAGTCTTTTTTTTTTTTTTGTCTTCTTGGTGGAGTAAAAGTGTGAGATAATTTTCCGTCTGTTAGATAAAATTGCTTGATGCTCTAAAGCCTGTATCGGAAGATGGTGTCAAAAAATATATACTTTTTATATGTATGGCGTGAAAATATAGGACAGGAAAGTACTGCAGACAAATGAAATTCGGCTTTGATTCTCATGGTCCTGTGTCTGCCTGTTTAATGAAGCTGCTGAAGGAACAGTTTGGGAGTCATGGATATTTGCATAGTATCATATAAAACCTTAATGGAAAAGGGGAAAAACTAGATAGACGTTGACCAAAACAAGGAGCCAAAATGACATTTAGCTTTTTCTTGGCTGAAAATTATAATTTATAGTCACATCAGATTTCATTTGTTTGGTTAATACTTCAATTTATAATTTTTTGAGACGTCTTGCATTTGTAAAATCTTAAATATAGAGCTTTAATTGCACACAAGTCTGCATTGCACTTTATGTTTAATTATAGTCTTGAAGACTGGATACAGTTGCAGTTTTGCACCTTTTGTGGTTTCCATGGTTGTATCCTTGATACCCTTTGACCTGTGTATTTTGGTGTTCTAGTTTTCACATTCTTAGAATTGTTTTCTACACAATGTTTCTGTTTTAGGAAGATGATGAGCACACAATTGAGGAAGATGAGGCCCTTATAACCGAAGAAGAAAGAAAAGAAGAATTGGCAGCTTTACACAACGAAATGGATCTTCCACTTGAGGAGCTACTCAAACATTATGCCATGAGGAAAGGTGAATTATCATAATGACCACAATTTTCATTTCGCTTAATAGTCTACTTGGGTTTGCTGATAGAGAGACTGCCAGTTTTAAGCAGACCTAACTAATAGTATCTGACTCGCCCTCTCCCCCTCCCCCCCTCCCCCTCCCCCCCAAACCTCCCCAAGCCCTAGATAAGACATAATCATGTGTGTAAAGATGGACCACCGTACATGCTTTAGGCACCCTGGAGTGCTAGAGTTTTCGGACATTTGAGCCTTGGTGTTGGGTGGCTGGCTTTTAGGTTTTGTCACCCAAATTCATGGACTTGGTGTTTGCATTGCACTAGTGTTTTGCTCTATTCTCCATTTTATATATGTTTCACACCATGCAAATCATTGAGATATACTGTGTAAGAGCGGTTATGTGCAAAACATAAGTTGTGGTAGGATATCTATCTCTATCTTGTGTTGGTTAAGTGGACATATTTCATTTTGGATTTAGCTTGCAATTAATTTTAATCAATATGAGCATGCTCAGTGAGCAGAGAAAGTAGTCCAGAAAATGGTGAAGATGGGGCTGAACCACTTAGCAGAGAAAGTACTCCAGAAATGAATGGGGATGGTGGTAAACTAACATTCATGGGGGAAGACCATGAAAAGGGTAAGGAGTTAATTTTCCCTGATGTCTTTCTGAAATATGTGTTTGTCTCTAATGTGGTCTTGGGGTTTGAATATGCTGCAGGCAAAGGAAATGATCTTTCTGTTGTCGATGATATTGACACAAGCAACTCAATCATAGCCACTGGTCGTCGTTGTGTAAGTTGTATGTGTTTTTTGTTGTGATTAGTGAATTGTGGAGCAAGATAAGACCTTAATATAACTCTTATTTTCTGATTACAGGCTGAAAGTAATGGTGACTTATCTGTTACAGAATACTCTCTGTTGGAAATTGAGAAACTTCAAGCTAGTGATCTATCATTAGTTTCTAGGGAGTCTGCCAAAGCTCATGTGCTATATGATTTTAGTGATGAGCAGGTACGAGTACAATTTTTTCTATCTCAGTTTTTTCCCTTTTCTTTTTAAATTGTTTTGCAGCTTTTTTTTTTTTTTTCTGAGAATTATGTTTTGCAAATAGAATTCATTAGATTTTGCTGATCTTGAAGTTTGCGCATGATTCACTTGAATTCACAATTCTAGCTCTGATTATCATTACCTTGCAGGAGCTTGCTTTTTGAATATATATGTTTAATGCAATATGGAAGATCTTTTTTCTAAGTCGGGTGTGTTTGTGTCAATGTGTATTTTGCATTTGCACTTGCATTTATTCATGGTGATAGACAGTACTTGTTTCTGCACCCTTACTTTTTATTTCCTATGTATTTTGTTTGTTGTTTTGTTATTTCAATATGAAGCTTTCATAAATCAGTAAGGCCTTTTTATGCAAGCCATTTTACTGACCCGTGTCTCAAATTATGTAGGAAGATGGTGACTTTGTCCTTGCTGCTGGGGAAGAAAAGGTATCTTATAAGTAAACCGTTTTTCTGTTCTTTCCTCTTTTAGGTTTCTGTTACTGTTGTCTTGTATTATACAGGAGGTATGCTCTTTTTATTACTTGGATTTCAATAAAGGTATCAAATAAAGTCAAGCATGAAGATGTCAGGAATGCTTTTAAGAATACTTTATTCACTGTAGACTTAAGGTCTTTTTCTTCTATTCATGTTGGGATGATAGAATCTGTAAACTTGAGCTGGTGCTCTAGTATATTATTTGATCAGAGGCACATTTTCAAGCTTAAATTACATGAAATCAAGCAACTTAGAGGGTTTTCATCGTTTAGAAAAAGTTGAATGGTTAGGTTTGGGAATAGGTTCCATTGATATGGGACGTTTTTTATGCTGCAAATAACAGACGAGGTTAGGAGAATATTCTGACCACTTATCCCTAGATTTTGCTTGATAACAGATGTTGCAATTATATATGCACTGTAAAAATCTCCATTTGTGTTGTCCTAAGTCTTTTAATTGATACTTTCTTGATGTCTCTTTTCATTGGAGTGTGCAAGTTCACATGTATGATTAATCATTTCAATGAAGTGCTTTAATGTTCGGGAGTGTTCCTTGGATGAGCTTGAGAGATTCTTTTTCAGTACATTATTATCTTGGGCTTCTGTCATTGATTGTAGTGTGGCTAGTTTTCATAATTTACTTTTTTCCATTTCTAGTTCTTAGCTGTTGTTAGGTGTGTTTTCTTTGTATACTTCCACTGTACTTTGGCTACGCCTTCTTTCATAAGTAAAATAAAAAAATTGTTTTTTTTTGAACCATCTTTCACTAGTTGCCCTATTTAGTTCCCTTCCAGGGTTCAGTTGTTTTCCTTAAATTGATTAAACTCCTTATACTTTGACCAAAAGGTATTTTTGATGTGTTACATGTTAGTCTATAAAGTAAGGGTCATGTCTTGGCTTTTTGTTAACATATGTATTTCTTTTATGTGTCTTGATTTGAGCACACAATTCGTGAAGCACATGGTTGCTTCAACTACCTGGTTTATGTATTACAAGCTGAAGTATTGAAAGATATGTGGTGGTGTTTGCTGAAGTGTTTTTCTTTTATGTGTCTTCTATTTCCAGCGCTTCTTGCTGGAAATAATCCTGAACCTATTTATGCTTTTTGCATTACTTCCTTCGTTTTCTTCTGTTACTTGTTTTGAGATGGAGGGTTCTTTTTGGATTGAAGCTAAGTTTTTTGAAGTCAGTGGAAAGGGTGGCAATTTTTTCTGTATCTCTGAGAAGAGTAGCAAGATTTCGAAATCTCTTTCTCTCAGTGGAGATATGATTCTCTGGATGGCTAAAGGGGTGGAGGACTGTTTGAGACAAGCGGGAAGTATGGAACCTTACCAGACTAGAAGGGAAGGTAATAGAGTCTTCTTGGTCCAAACGAGCAAAAACTCGTATGGTAGTTTTGTGAAGTTGGTAGGGTTTGGCATTGGTAAAGGGCAGGGTATACTGGTGATCCCTGAAGGTAGGAAAGGGAGTGGGTGGGCAGTATTTGTGAGGAAAATGAGAGAGCTGGTGGGCTCGAATTCCTCTGGTGCAATCAAGGTGGGAATGAAAGGTGTTGAATAATAATGGTAAAGAGAGGAATGCAGATTCTTCTTCTAGAGTAGACATTTCTTCTGAGGAAGTTTCGTATCTTGCAACAGTTCTGAACTCTGTGTGGAAATCAGTTTCTTAACAGTCTAAAGAAGATAATATTGTTAGAAATGAAAATCATGGGCTGGTGAAAAGGAAAATGGAGGATGGTATGCAAGAAGAAACCCGACAGAAGACTCTGGCTGGGAGATATGACTGTTGGCCTTCCATGGTATTGCAGAGGTTTGGAGAAGTCGAAGGGTCACTATGGCATGTTTGGGCAGAGCTTTTAGGATGGCAGCAAAAGGTCGAGTCTTTGTTGAAGACTGTAGATGGGGGCTTAAACTAATTGATGGGCTTGGGCCTGGAATTATTGGGCGCTAATGACCTAAAGGAAGGAAGTGGGAAATTAATTGGACTCACGGGAAATAATAGAAATGGTCTGGGTCGAGGCCTAGCTCCTAAGTCAGTACAGGGGAAGAGAAAGAATTGTGATGGGCAGCGACAATCAAGAAGCCCAACAGGTGAGGAGGCCCAACCCAAGGCTTTAGCAGTTCCTTTGCCGGGACAAAGTGCACAGAGTAGGTAGTTGATGGCAGGGGATTCTGCTGAGGGTGTTCTGGCGTCGAGAGGCTCATCAGTTCTTCGTCAACAACCTAGTTTGGTTGATCCGAAAGCTGTGTTTACTTCGATAAGCTCTTCAAAGGTTCAGAGGGATGGGTCATCCACACAAAAAGGGTTGATGGCAGTCATTGAACCACTTAATGATACTCCGGTGAAAGGGGGGAAGTCTTTTTCCTCCGCTCCCATGGTTTTTATGGCAGATTCTTGACAAGAAGATGCCTTAGAGGGCTCAATTCAGGTTCTGGAAACTTCTAATCTATGTTATGATGGAGAGGTGCAGATGGGAAGGGGAAGGAAGTGGAGGATGATGAAGGAGATGAGTAGCTCTCTGGGTCCGATGAAATAAGTGTCAATGGTGTCCCGTGTACATTTATCAATGATCCAGAGATGCAGTTGGCTCTTGGAGGTGGGGTAAGTACTGAGAACAATGAATATGGGGAGTTGATTGCGTCAAAAGAGGAAATGGTTCCTAAACCTTTGTGTTCTATCCCACTATGAATTGAACGGGAAAATAGATCTTCTGATTGGGTGCTAAGAAAGGTGGAAGAAATTAAGGAGTGCATAGGAATTTCATGTGATGGCTATTATGGGTGAAAACCAACCATATAGGTGCGGTTTCGGTCCAAAACCGAAACTGCACTGACATGTTTTTCAGGGGTGATATCAACCGAAACCAGTCGATGAAAGGGGATAAAACTGGCCGGCATAGTTTCGGTCAGTTACAATCGGTTCATCGGTGTCCCCGTCGGTTTTCACTTCATAAACCCATCAAAAAAATTTCACAAATCTCACAACAAATATCAGTGTGCAAATCTCACAAAAAATAATCAAATATCACAACAAAAACTAGAAAAATGAATCGGAGATGAGAGAATCTCTGAGAGAGAGCCGAAAGGGAGATGAGAGACAGAGCTAAGAGGGAGATGAGAGATCTGAGAGGGAGATGAGAGAGCTGAGAGCCTGAGAGGGAGATGGGAGGGAAACAACGCAGAGTGAAAATGATAGAGGGGAAAAAGGGGGGGGGGGGGTTAGGGCAAGCCCTAACCCAAAATGGCTTTGTTTGGTGTATTAAACCAAATAACGTCGTTTCATATATATATATATATTTCAAAATTGTGGGTTTAAAACGACGTCGTTTCACTTAAGTGAAATGGCGTCGTTTTATACACGTATAATATAAACAAATATATATATATATATATAATTAGCCAGTATGATGGTTTGAATCAGGTTCAAACCGGAACCGAACTGGCAGACGTTGGTTGCAACTTATTTCTACCGCCAGCCGACCGGTCTCTGCAAGTTTTGGTCGGTTCCGTACTCCAGCGGCTGGTCTGCGTTGGTCCTGGCTGGTTTTATCGGTTTTTGTACACCCCTAATGGCTATGAGATGCAATTTGGAGCTCTTCTTATAGCTATTGAGGCTGGACAGCCCTCATTGGCTAAACCGGCTTTAAAAAAGGAGAGGGAATTGAAGCGTTTGTCTTGCTCGATTAATTATGATGTAAGGGAGAAGTGCCTCTAGAGATAAAGGCAAGGGAAGGGTTTCAAACAGTTATTTATGAAACCAAAGATAATCTCTTGGAATGTATGGGGACTTAACGATTAGAGAAAACGTCTCCGTGTGAAAAACTCGATCCGCCAGTGGAGGGGTGATGTGATTTGTTTTTAAGAAACCAAGTTAAAATTGGTTAATCAATCTATATTCAATAGTTTGTGGAATTGTCATTGTGTGGGGTGGGTGGAATTAGTAGCAGATGGGGCGTCCGGTGGAATCATAATTATGTGGGATAGGAGGGGAGTGGAGTTGATTGATCATGATGTGGGAGAATACTTGGTGGCATGTCATTTTAAGAATGCTGATGATGGAGTGGAAATGACTTTTGCAGGTGTTTATGGCCCTAATTTGGAGATTAACAGGAGATTTTTATGGGAAGAAATGGCGGGTATTCGCTGCTGTTGGGATCTTCCTTGGTGTTTTGGAGGAGATTTCAACGTTACAAGGTTTCCTAGTGAAAGATCAGGGGACTCTCATCATTTCACTAATGCGATGCATGATTTCTCCGATCTGATTTTTGAGTTAGAATTGATTGATTTACCAATGGCAGGTGGGGATTTTACGCTGTCCAACGGAAGGACATGGTCGCGACTGGACAGATTTCTGGTTACAGCTTCATGGGAGATTTGTTTTCCTGATTTGAATCAGAAAAGGTTTTCAAGACTATGCTCTGACCACTATCCTATTATGTTGGAGTGGGGATATTAGTGGAGGCCGTAGATACTTTATATTTGAAAACATGTGGCTAGAGGATGAGAGTTTTGTGGATAGGGTGAGGCAATGGTCTTCTTACTCATTCTATGGAACTCTGAGTTTTGTATTGGCTGGTAAACTCAGAAGCACTTAAACAAGATCTGAAAAAATGGAATGCTGAGGAGTTTGGGAACATTGAAAAGAAAAGAAAGTTTCTGTTACAACAGCTGCAATGTTTGGAGGAAAGGAGATGTCGGTCGCTGCAATAGGTGAGGATTTGGAGAGGAAAAAAGGGGTGGTAGCTGAACTGGAAAAGATCACATTAATGGAGGAGATCTCATGGAGGCAAAAATCTAGGGTTCATTGGTTGAAAGAAGGTGATAAGTGTACAAATTTTTTTCATCAAATGGCAAACTCCCATAGAAGGAACAATGCAATAGAAGTTATTCAAGATGGTGAAAACATTCTTTCGGATCAAGAGGACATTAAGGAACATGCTGTCAATTTTTATGAGAAGTTGTTCAAGGAAGAATATTTGTGGAGACCAAAGCTAGATGGTTTGTCTTTTGATGCAATTGACCAAGAAAGTGCAGCATGGATGGGGAGAGTTTTTGAAGAAGAAGAAGTGCTTGATGTTGTTAAAGGAATGGCTAAAGATAAGGCTCTGGGTCCGGACGGGTTTTCTATGGCTTTTTTCCAAGCTTGTTGGGACATTGTGAAGGAAGACATTATGAAGGTTTTTTTGGAATTTCACACGCTTTTATGAAATTCGAGAAAAGTTTCAATGCAACTTTTATAGCTTTGATTCCTAAAAGGGTGGGGGCAGCAACTATGCGGGATTTCAGACCAATCGGTTTGGTTAATGGGGTTTACAAGATAATTTCTAAGGTGCTGGCATCCAGATGAGTGTAGTAATGGGAAGGATTATATTGAAGTCACAAAATGCTTTTGTGAGAGGAAGACAAATTCTAGATTCAGTTTTAACGGCTAATGAATGTTTGGATTACATACTTAAAATGGGCGAATCTGGAGTTTTGGTTAAATTGAATATGGAAAAGGCGTTTGATCATGTTTGCTGGGAGTTTATATTGTATTTACTTGGCAGATATGGTTTTGGTGAGAAGTGGTGTATGTGGATAAAGCATTGTATTTCTACGCCGAGATTCTCCATTTTGGTGAATGGCAACCAAGTTGGTTTCTTTAATAGTTCACGTGGTTTGAGACAAGGGGATCCGATATCTCCTTTCCTCTCTGTTCTTGTCATGGACGCTTTTGAGTAGAATGATTGAAGCGATGGTGGGAGGTAGTTTTTTGTCGGGTTTTGGGATGGGCTGTGATTCTCTAAGTAGTGTGATAGTTTCTCATCTACTTTTCACTGACGACACACTAATTTTCAGTGATGCCAATCATGAACATCTTCGGTCCTTAAGAGCTCTTTTGCTATGTTTGAAGCTGTGTCAGGATTGAGAATTAATTTAACCAAGTCTGAAATTGCTCTGGTGGGCTCAATGTCAAATATTTCAGATCTGGCTAATATTTTGGGGTGTAAAATATCGTCGCTGCTTATGAGGTATCTTGATCTTCCCCTGGGTGCCCCGCATAAATCTGTTTTGATTTGGGAAGGGGTGGTGATTGAGAAGATTGAGAGGAGGTTAGCCAGCTGGAAAAAATTATATTTGTCTAAAGGGGGTAGAATCACTTTAATCAAGAGTATGTTGTCCAATCTGCCAACTTATTTTCTCTCTCACTTTCCTTTACCGGCTGGGGTTTCTACGAAAATTGAAAAGATCTATAGGAATTTCTTGTAGGGAGGTAAAGGGGAGGAAAGAAAATATCATTTGATGAGTTGGGATAAGGTATGTCAACCGATATCAAGTGGTGGTTTGGGTGTGCGAAACTTAAGGCTTTTTAATAAAGCTCTTTGTGGGAAATGGTTATGGAGATATCATTTAGAAAGAGATGCATTATGGAAAAATGTGATAGATGTTAAATATGGGGGTATGTGGGGTAGTTGGTGCTCAAATGAGGTAAGAGGAGCTTATGGGATGGGATTATGGAAGTCAATTCGAATGGGTTGGGGGGAGTTTGTTAAACATGTCAATTTTAAGGTGGTGGATGGGTCAAGAATACATTTTAAACATGATAATTGGTGTGGAGAGTCAGCTCTCAAGCATGAATTTCCTTCACTTTTTCAGATAGCAAGGGAGCAAGATGCAAGTGTGGCTGATTCAATCTCTTTTTTGAATAATAGTATTCAATGGACTGTTGACTTCGTGAGAAATGTGAATGACTGGGAAGTTAATGTTATTTCAGATTTTCTCAGCAGATTATATGAGTTGAAGATTGTCCAAGGAAGTGCTGACAGATTGTTGTGGATTCTTGAAAGAAATTCCAGGTTCTCAGTTCACTCCTATTATAATGCTTTAATCTGTCAAGGTATATGTGATTTACCCCTGGAAAAGTATTTGGAAAGTTAAAGTGTGAGTAAGGTGGCTTTCTTCTGTTGGCTGGTGTCTCATGATAAAATTCTGACTACAGAAAATCTAAAGAAGCGAGGACTTTGTATTGTTGATTGGTGTTCCATGTGCAAGAAAGATGGTGAATCAGTTAATCACTTGTTTCTCCATTGTGAGGTGGCTAAAAGTTTGTGGAATGAGATTTTTGGAAGGATGGGTATTTCTTGGGTGATGCCAAAGCATGTGGTGAATTTACTAGCTTGTTTGAGGTGTGCTGGGCGGAGTCAACCTTTTGCTGCCATTTGGAAAATGATTCCTTTGTGCTTGATGTGGTGTCTATGGCTTGAGAGGAATGGGAGATGTTTTGAAGACAGAACGATCGATGGAAGAAATTAGGGAATTTTTCTTTAAAACTCTATGTCTATGGGCTAAGGCTAATGTAATGAATGGTGATGATGTGTTGGAGTTATTCTAGTTTTTTCTATCTTTTTAGCTTCTGTATGTAGGTATTTCTTCTTGTATACTTCCTGTGTACTTTGGGCTATGCCTATTCATGGTAATAAAACTCTTATTAATTATAAAAAAAAAAGAAGTTTTTTCTTAGTTCTACTTATGCTGTCTTTGCTTTGATCTACCCAGAATAAAAAATTTAACAGGTTCTTAAACTATTTAAATGTCTATAGGGGCCAAAGGAAACACTTAGGTTTTTTAAATTTGGCCCAAAGAGAGTAACTTCAGGTTGCTTAAGTGAATCTGATTTGTTTTATAAGATTATTTTTTGTCTAAGTATATATAAGAGCATTTTTATTGATGATAAAAACAAAAAGAGTGAAGCATAATCAAATTATGCTGACAAATACACCTAATGAGAGGGGAGGAGACCAAGGAAATCATGGAAAGTAAAGTTAGAGTGACATAGGTGGGCTGTTATCCACCGGAAGAGTACATTCAATTAGAAAGTCTTAAGATTCTCGTTGGACCTTGAAATGTTGTCGAATCTTCTGTCATTTCTTTCTCTCCATATGCATTGCATCAAACAAGTTGATATTATTATCCACAAGATATGACTATTCTGGCTATCAAACCTTTCCTTCCAACATGCTAGCATATCTACCACCAGTCTAGACATAACCCAACTTAACCCAAAGAGACTAATAACAGCTTCCCCGTTCCTCTTGCACATATAACACTACTCTACCACCATAACATGCATCTTTCTCTTGGTTATCCAAGTTAAGGATCTCTCTAAGTGTCGCTTTACAAACAAAGAATGGTTTATCAGATTTTCAGAGTTATTTGCTTAGAAGGGGGGACATTGTGGACCATTTATTGTTGCATTATGAGGTGGCCAGGTTTTTGTGGGATGATATTTTCAATTGGACTGGATAGAGTTAGCCGGATATTTGTTATGCCTGCAACGGTGGTAGATCTATTGGCCAGCTGGACACTTCCGAGAGGGGCCCAACAAATCAAGGCGGTGTGGAATATGATCCCGATCTGTATTATGTGGTGTGTATGACAAGAGCGCAACGATCAGACTTTCGAAAACAAAGAGCGGTCCCCGGAGGAACTTGGAACGCTATTTTTCCGTACTTTATTTCTATGGGCCATTGCTTTAGATTTTAATGGCCTGAATTTTCATGACTTTCTAGTTTCCCTTACTTCGACCTAGATAGGTTTCATCTCTTGTATACCATCTTGTGTACTTGGGCTTTGCCTATCTTTATTAATACATCTTTGATTACTTATAAAATAAAAATAAAAAAATGAGTGGCATGGGTTATGCTTGGAAGTGTAGTGGAGCTGTTTGGGTGTTGGAAGGGTCTTCGGTGTAATATACATATTGCTGCTGTCTGGAAAATGATTTCTCATTGTATTATGTGGTGTCTCTCGATGGAGAGGAATGGTAGGTGTTTCGAAGACTGGGAGCGTTCCTTGGATGAGCTGAAAAGATTCTTCTTCAACACTCTTTTTTCTTGGGCTTTGGTCATTGATTGTGATGGGGCTAGTTTTCACAATTTGCTTGCATCCATTTCTAGTCCATAGATAATGCTAGGTGTAATCCATTGTACTTCCTGTGTACTTGGGCTATGTCTCATTCCAATCAATAAAAATTTATTCTTATAAAAAAAAGAAGTTATTTGCTTCCTCAAAATAACAAAAGAGTATCTCATTGCTTAGAGTTTGAGTTGAGTAGCCATTTACTATTGCCTTTAAGGATTGCAATTTATACGGATGCAAGTTGTAGGAATTTGGTCTTTTGCCAAATAACGTAGGAGTTTTTTTCCCTTCTTATTTTCAAGTTACTGATCTTGTAATTTGTGCTTGTGCTTGCCTGACAGAAATATGTAAGTGGATGAATGATTTGAGTGTCTCGTGAAGATAATTTATAGTCATTATTTCTAATGGTCATTCCAATCCTCTAATTTGACTTCAATGTACAGGATGATGAGACAACCTTGGCTGAGGAGGAGGAACTGGCAAAAGCTGATTCAAGCAATCCCATGGATGAGGTAAAGCGCAGCAAGTCAAGATATTCTGTCTGAAAACTTTCAATATCAGAAGTTCAAAATTGCAGGGTTCTTTACTTGTTAACCCCTAGCATGTTTGACTAGCTTGCTGATTTTACTGGTTTTGACTTTTTCTTGTAATTTATCCCTTTTGAATGAAGCTGATGTTTTGCAGATTGCATTACTACAAAAAGAGAGTGAAATACCTGTAGAAGAATTGCTTGCTAGGTATAAAAAGGTAGGTTAAATGTTTGCTTCTTATTGCTTGACTCGTTCACATCATTTTTTGATTTTTGTTTCATTTTCAACATCTGTTTACAGGGCTTCGATGACAACGCAGTTACGGACGACGAATCTGACTATGCATCTGCTTTATCAGACAATCTCATGGATTCTCCGGCTCATGAAGACGTTGAACTTAAACAGCATGCTATTTCTATGGATGAAGATGTTGAAAGTGGTGATTGTCGGCCTCATTCTCCTTCAAAAGAGCAGCAAGCGGGAGCCCTTGAAAAAATAGAAGAGAGAGATAGTGAGGATATAATTGCTGATGCAGCTGCAGCTGCAAGATCAGCACAACCAACGGGGAATACTTTTTCCACGACCAAAGTGCGCACCAAGTTCCCATTTCTCCTGAAGCATCCTCTTCGTGAGTATCAACATATAGGCTTGGATTGGCTTGTTACAATGTATGAGAAAAGACTGAATGGGATTCTAGCTGACGAAATGGGGCTTGGAAAAACAATTATGACAATCTCCTTGCTTGCACACGTTGCTTGTGAAAAGGGTATATGGGGCCCTCATCTCATTGTTGTCCCCACAAGTGTCATGCTCAATTGGGAGACTGAGTTTCTGAAATGGTGTCCTGCTTTTAAGATTTTAACTTATTTTGGAAGTGCAAAAGAGCGAAAATATAAGAGGCAAGGCTGGTTGAAACCAAACTCATTTCATGTATGCATAACCACTTACAGACTGGTCATTCAAGATTCAAAAGTTTTCAAGCGGAAGAAATGGAAATACTTGATCTTAGATGAAGCACATCTGATTAAAAATTGGAAGTCACAAAGATGGCAAACTCTTTTGAACTTCAATTCAAAACGGCGTATTTTATTAACTGGGACACCATTGCAGAATGATCTCATGGAACTCTGGTCTCTAATGCATTTTTTGATGCCACACATCTTTCAATCTCATCAGGAATTCAAGGATTGGTTCAGCAATCCTATATCAGGAATGGTTGAGGGACAAGAGAAAGTAAATAAAGAAGTTGTTGACCGTCTTCATAATGTCCTCCGTCCTTTTATACTCCGTCGGTTGAAACGAGATGTGGAGAAGCAGCTGCCTATGAAGCATGAACATGTCATTTTCTGTAGACTGTCAAAGAGGCAGCGTAACTTGTATGAAGATTTTATTGCTAGCTCAGAAACACAAGCTACTCTTGCCAATGCCAACTTTTTTGGGATGATTAGTGTTATTATGCAACTTCGCAAAGTATGCAATCATCCGGACTTATTTGAGGGTCGTCCAATTGTCAGTTCTTTTGATATGGGTGGTATTGACTTCCAATTGAGTTCTTCTATTTGTTCTATGCTTCGAGCAGGGCCATTTTCTAATGTGGACCTTACAGGTTTGGGATTTTTATTTACTCATCTTGATTTTAGCATGACTTCTTGGGAGAGTGATGAAGTGAAAGTCATTGCTACCCCCTCAAGTTTAATCAAGGAGCGCTCTGACTTGTTTAACATAGAAGAAATTGGGTCTGGATTTAAACATCGGAAAAAGTTACATGGAACCAATATTTTTGAAGAGATCTATAAAGCAATCATGGAGGAGAGACTAAGAGAAGCGAAGGAACGGGCTGCTGCTATTGCATGGTGGAATTCCTTGAGGTGCGAGAAGAAACCCATTTACTCAACAACATTAAGGAAAATTGTAACAATAGAGCATCCTGTTTATGATATTCATCGTCTGAAGGCCAACCCTTTGTCCTACTTGTACTCCTCGAAGCTTGCGGACATTGTCCTCTCACCAGTGGAACGCTTCCAGGGAATGTTGGACCTTGTTGAAAGTTTCATGTTTGCAATACCAGCTGCACGAGCCCCACCACCTGTGTTTTGGTGTAGTAAATCTGGGACTTCTGTGTTTCTGCACCCAACTTATAAGCAGAAATGTTCTGAAATGTTATCGCCACTTCTATCACCTATCAGACCAGCAATCGTCCGGAGGCAAGTATATTTCCCAGACAGGCGACTTATACAGTTTGACTGTGGTAAATTGCAGGAGCTTGCAGTTTTGCTCAGAAAATTAAAATCAGAAGGTCATCGAGCATTAATCTTCACCCAAATGACGAAGATGCTCGATATCTTGGAGGCTTTCATTAATTTGTATGGTTACACTTACATGCGTTTAGATGGATCCACTCAGCCAGAGGAGAGACAGACCCTAATGCAACGCTTTAATACAAATCCAAAAATATTTATTTTCATCTTGTCAACTCGTAGTGGGGGTGTTGGTATCAACCTAGTTGGGGCAGATACAGTTATCTTTTATGATAGCGACTGGAATCCTGCAATGGATCAGCAGGCTCAGGATCGATGCCACCGGATAGGACAGACACGTGAAGTTCATATTTATCGATTAATCAGTGAGAGCACAATTGAAGAGAATATTTTAAAGAAAGCAAATCAAAAACGTGCGCTTGATGATCTAGTTATTCAAAGTGGAAGCTACAACACTGAATTCTTCAAAAAGCTTGATCCTTTGGAACTGTTCTCTGGTCATAGATCACTTCCAGTCAAGAATTTGCATAAGGAAAAGAATAACAACAATGGAAATGAGGTTTCTGTATCTAATGCTGATGTTGAAGCTGCTTTGAAATATGCAGAGGATGAAGCAGATTACATGGCATTGAAGAAAGTTGAACAAGAAGAAGCTGTGGATAACCAGGAGTTTACAGAAGAAGCCATTGGGAGGTTGGAAGATGATGATTTTGCAAATGAAGATGATGTGAAGGTGGATGATCCTATAGATCAGGGTGGCTGGATCACAACGTCAAATAAAGAAACTGTGGTGATGTTAAATGGGAGTAATCCAAGTGAAGAGAGAGCTCCTGTTGTTGCTAGCAAAGAAGATGATGTTGACATGCTGGCTGATGTCAAACAAATGGCTGCAGCAGCAGCAGCTGCTGGACAAGCAATCTCCTCCTTTGAGAATCAGCTACGTCCAATAGATCGATATGCAATTCGTTTTCTGGAAATCTGGGACCCCATTATAAACAAGGCTGCAGTGGAATCTCAAGTTAGGTTTGAGGAGACAGAATGGGAACTGGACCGTCTTGAGAGGTATAAGGAAGAAATGGAAGCTGAGATTGATGAAGACGAGGAACCCCTCATATATGAGAGTAAGTGCCTTTTTCTATTGGCTTCACAGTGACTTTTATTTTGCCCTCACTCTTGCAGTGGGTATTTTTTATTTTAATTTCAAATAATGCCACTTCATGAGTTATTCAATCCAACCGTAAGAAATCTAAAAAGCATGCAATGGTGTAAAATAATCTGAACAGTGTCCAAAGAATTTCGTATCTATGTTGAACCTGTTTCTCTACGATGGCATGCCATATTTGTCAACTCAGTTATTGCTTCCAAATTTGCATGGCTTGTATGACAAGACTAAACTCAAGGATTCTCTACTTGTGATAGGATGGGATGCTGATTTTGCAACTGAGGCTTACCGACAGCAAGTTGAGGCCTTGGCTCAACACCAGGTTCTTATTACAGACTTTATGTTGCCTTCTGTTCTGTGGACATGTAATCACTTTGCTGATATGTATTTTTTGGTAGCTAATGGAAGAACTGGAATGCGAAGCTAAGGAGAAGGAAGACGCAAAGGATGATAATTGTGATTCTACGAAGTAAGAAAACACTATATTCTGACCTACAACAATTTCATGATTACTTATTTTTGGGTGATTGGGGGATAAATTGCTTCTTTTTTTGGTTAAAAATTTCTTTTTGGCTCTGTAGATATCTGCAAAATCATGATGGGAAGATAATTTTTTGTTATATATATTTTATGACAGTTTGTTGTGATGAAAATATATTGGGAATTTTGAGCTTGACTGTAGTGTTGCTTGTACTTAACCAGACATTTGGGACTAATTAGGGGTCTCACAAGCCAGCTTAGCATTAAAATGTCATTTTGGTATCAGATAGTTCATACCCATGTATTGTTTCATGGCAATTGACAGTTATCTTTATGTTATGGATGTGGACAAAGGTCTCGGTGTTGGACACTATGGTAAGTCATATGACATAATGACCTTAAGTTAAAACACATTCTATGAAATGAAGTATTTTTCTTAAGTCACTAAGTTGTCGAAAATAATGTGGAAATTTACGTTTTTAATCCATGTCTCTAGAAAATGTGAGTGCCAATGAGCGCTGGCTCAAATACCTATAAAAAAATGAGCCAGAGTTCAACACCCATTGGGTGTGTGTGTAACTAATCAAAGCATAAGGGGAAAAAAAGATGCCACTAGGAGACTGGTGTGTAGCTCAGCATTTTCCGTGATAAATGATACTGCTTGATAGAAGTATATCTCTGACATGGATGACTATATTAGAATAAAGCAGGAAAGTTGAATCATTTTTATATCTTGCAGTATCGTGAATCTGGGAATGAAAGTTGGGATTCAATATTCAGTGACTAATCTAGTTCTGTTGTCAGGAATGGAATGCCAAGTGATCCTAAACCCAAGTCTAAAAAGAAGGCTAAGAAAGCCAAGTTCAAATCTCTGAAGAAAAGATCCTTGGCATCTGAACTGAAGCCTGTTAAAGAAGAGCCATCGGCGGAACCTATGTCAATAGATGATGAGATTATTAGTCATGAGGTGGTCACCTCTTCAGAAATTGTTTCACCAATTTCAAGTGTGCTGAAAAAACGTAAGAAGGCTGAATCTGCACTGGATGTTGAAGAAGGAAAGTCCTTGAAAAAGAAGTTAAAGAAACTGAAGAAGCCTCCCGCTGAACAATGTCCTTTAGATTTAGATTCCAACCTGTCAGGTATGCAGCATGATGAACCTGTATATTCAAGACCATGCGATAGTGTGGTTGATGTTGAACAAAAAACAGCAAGCAGGAGCAGAATGGGAGGTAAAGTATCCATCACTACTATGCCTGTAAAGCGGGTTTTAATGATAAAACCAGAGAAGCTAAAGAAGGCAAATATTTGGTCGAGAGAGTGTGTTCCATCTCCTGATTTTTGGTTGCCGCAAGAGGACGCAATATTATGTGCTGTGGTTCATGAATATGGCCCTCATTGGAGCTTGGTTAGTGATACTCTTTATGGGATGACTGCTGGTGGGCATTATAGGGGAAGATATCGCCATCCTGTTCATTGCTGTGAGAGGTTTAGAGAACTCATCCAGAGATATGTTTTGTCTGCACCTGACAATCTTAATACTGAAAAGGTTGGCAATACAGGCTCGGGAAAGGCTCTTCTTAAAGTAACGGAGGTAAGAGTAGTAATTTCAAACATCTTGCTAACTAAACTGATTTGCACATCTGCATGTTGTAGTGTTTTCTATTGTTCATGCACTATGTACTTGGGTAGCCCCCGATGTGCATTTTAATAAAAGTTGACTTGACTTGTCAAAAACTAAAAATAAAAACACTAAACTGCTTTGCACATATGCGTGTTGCAGTGTTGTCTATTGTTTACAGGTGGGTTCCATATGTAAATTAAAAAGTAGAAGAAATTTTACTAATTCTAATTATAAATTTAGCCTGATAAAGATTGAACAAGGAAACCTTGCTCATTAACTTTCTTTTGTGGCAGGATAACATTCGAATGCTTTTAGACTTTGCTGCGGAGCAGCCAGATAGAGAGTTACTCCTCCAAAGGCACTTCACCGCTCTTCTTTCTTCTGTCTGGAAGGTGACATCACGTGTTGATTGCAGACCAAGTCTCCCATCATCCCGAAATGGTCTCTATTTTGGTGGAAGGTTTTTTACTTCTGTCAGGCAGATTTCTAAGAATTCGCGAGAACCTTTAGAAAGGATGAAATTCACTAATTTAGGCCAGAGTAGAAAGATGTTAGCAGCTGCTCTCCATGATGCCTACTATAGACAGCCGGATTACAGAGTCTCCCTTCACAACCGTGGGGATGACATGTCAGCCGCTACTGAACAACTGGAGGTAACAGTAGAATTCCAGAACGAAATGGGGGACTTCGCAGTTGATTTTCCATCTGTTATAAGTTTGTCAATATCTGGGGAAGATGCTCCACCATCTGTAAGCGAGATTACTGGGGATGATCAACATCTTAAAGCTTTCCGAAATATGGCCGAGAACCGTTTCAGGTAATGGTCTGATGCAAACATGCAGTTTTCTTGTTTCATGACTTGGATTTATCAACTACCAGTTATGGTCAATTTCTTCATTTTGTCACATGGTTTCACCAGAGTTCATTTCTTGGCAACAAAATCTGTTCTTTAAAATGAAATGGTTACCTTTCTTTTATCAATCAATATATAATATTTTTGAAGTAGCTAACATGGTAAAAGTTTGTTTGGTTCTTTTGGAGAATTAATTGTTGATATTTGGCATTTGCTGATCTGACCTTTGATCATGGTAGTGTCTGCATGACCGCCTCATTTTGTGCGTGTTAGTGGTTTTTGTCTTCTTCATGAGGGTATCTGGGTCACGACTCACACTAATATTTTTGTTGTGATTTTTGGCTGTGCCATTTGGAGATATAATCCATTGTTGAGAGGCTGGTTTAAGTCATCAAGACAAAAGATGATAGATTATCAACTGTTATATGCATGCATGACACAAATTAGTTTATGTCAAGGTCATTGGAAAATATATTGCAGATTGCTTACAGTGTAATGCCACCTTCTCAGGGTTTCTGCGAAAGCTTGTGTTGAAGATAGTCTGGGATGGGCATCCTCTGTATTCCCGACAAATGATGTCAGGGCTAGATCAGCTTCAAAGTTTCCGTCACTGGGAAAGCACAAGTTGTCTCTCTCTGACTCAATGAAGCAGTCTAAATCAAAGTTCAAAAGAACTTCAATGGACCATTGTGAGATGCCCCTCCTTGTTGCCAAGCCACCATTGGAACCATTGCCGGCATGTGCATTGATTGATCCTAATATGGGGTTTGACCCGTCTCAACCTTTCATCCTGGCTGTTGGGAATGACAATGTGGGAAGTAATTTACTTTCTGGCAGGGATATGGAGCTCTCAATGGAAATGGAGAGTTTGGAAGCAGTCCCACATCACTATGTTCCTGGCTTAATCTCTGGACTCGATGATTGTCCATTATTGCCTGAATATACTGACATTGGTTAATACTGAAATTGAGGGTTGAATCTCACTATTTTTGGAGACCAGTGATCTCTTAGGGAAGAAGTCCCTGTTGGCAAATCACCATACTTCAAATCCGAGCATTTGCTGTGCTCTCGGGGGGACGGGGCACACTGGAGGCATCTCTCTCGCTGATTCAGTCGAGATTTGGGATGTGTGCCCGTTTACACGCTGAGAAGTCATCTTTTTGCAAGATGGGTCTAAGCGGCAGTCCGGAGGATCTTGGATAAGGAATAACATAATGTGACAGTTTTGTTGTCTAGTTTTAATTCATGTTGAGGAACTTGTGCAGATTGTATCGGGGCTGCAAGCCTGCAATTTATTCGTCTGGGTGCTCATTTTCCCCAGAAAATAGACAATTAATGAGAATGGAAAGGTAACAGCTCGGGCTCTCTCTCTCTCTCTCTCTCTCCAATGTTCATGCATGGCCAGTTCGGACAGGCTCATCAAAATAATGGCTGTACGATTTTTGTGATTGAAGATAGAATGATTAATATGCCTTATCTTTTAGGAGTGGTGTAACAGTGAATGATGTGCTGAGCCGATAATCCACTTGGGATGAGAGCTACAAGTAGTTGGAACGGCATGGCCTTTGCAATGCACGATTGTTACCCAAAGCCAAATCACCGCCTTCGCCGTCCCGTCCTGCTCCAACCCAAAAAGATGACATGATAAGAAGTTTTCTCGAATGATTCTGTTTTGACGCGAACTGTTTTCAAGAAAAATAATTAAACAAATAAAACTCAATAACTTGATAATTAAATGTTACAAAAAGTAAATATTGTCCAAACCATATAAACATGTCGGAGTGAAAACGAAAGCATCGGGTTCATTAAGGCCTTGAGCTTTGGCTTATTCTCATTCTAGTTTAAGATTCAAATTTGAGTGTAATTAATTTCTCTGAACTATTCAATTGGGAAAATTTTCACTCAAATTATTTGAGATATACTGGCAGGAAACTCATTGTCGAGGATGTGTGCATCCATGAAATTAGTCGGAACGCCGTCTGCGAACACTTGGTGCTAATAATAAATAAAAAAAGATAAGCATTAAGACATTTGAATTGTAATGTGGTCCCGATCCATAAAAAACTAAAATCATATTAAGGCAACAATAAAAAAATAGAAAAATGTTATCCATAGTTACAATTTTACTTACATAATTATACATGTTAATGCGTTAGCGGTTGAAAATTGTGCAAATTTTAAAATTTGAAGTTTGGAATTCAAATAAAAAAACAGTAATAAAATTAAGTTGTTACTCAATAAATATAATAATGCGAGTATTACTCTAAAAAATAATAAGTCATCTATTTGACTACAGAATTCACTGATTTTTTTTTGTTTTTCTTTTTATACAGAGATGGGGTTCAAACCTAATTGATTATTTCATTTGAAGACAGGCCTTAAATTACAATAAGTGCACGTGATAAGTCATCTATTTCACGCCTATATTTTTGCTGACATCAGCGCACGTGACTCTGGTGGCTCTTTTCACCCAAAAAAACCAGTCTCTGGAATCCATCCATTTTGAAATTGAAATTAGGCTGGAATCCATCCTAATTTGTGAATGTACAAAAGTTTTTTGTAATAATTGATTAAAAAAACATAATTATAAATAGTCAGTGTATTAGTTAAAAGGAAATTCCCTCTCTCGACCTTTCTCACTATCCACTTTCGAAGCCCACCCTTCACCCCCAAAGCTGCCTCTCCGCCACAAAAACCCTCGTCTGGGGTTAGGGTTTTTGCACAGGTAGTTAATCATTTTTTCCGGGGTTTCCTTTGCTACTTGATTCTTGAGGCATATTCTCGAGGCTTTTCAGTGCCATACACGTGTGTTTTTGTATTTAGATCTGGATCTGTGAGGTGAACCAGATGGATATTCGCAAGAGAGGGAGGCCTGAAGCTGGGTTGAACGCTAATGGCGGCGCCAAGAAGTTCAAACAAGGTTTTTAGAGCCCTTTCTCTTCTTTTTTCTTAAATATATTTATGTACTGGGTCTGCTTCCTATTTCTTGTACGTCATGCTCTGTTTGGTTGCTAAGAAAGTTTGGGAAAATTGATATATTGGGCAATGAAAATTTAGGTTTTTCTTGTCTTTGTTCCTCAACATCTTTTTACTTTCCTCTGATCCTGTCTGTTCGCTTTTAATTTCGGTTTTAAATTCCAGTTACTTAGCTACGTGTACATGTAGTGGTATTTAAGATGTTGTCAACTAGATTGTGTGTGGTTTTATTTCATGGGGGATAGTTATGCAAAACAAGGCGTAATTTAATCTTGCCCCGGCGGGTTTTTTAATATATGGTGAATTCTTGCAAAAAAAAAAAAAATTCTGGTGAAAACTCCTTTGGTTTTGTGTTTTTTTAATATAAGGGGAAAACTAGAATAATAACCATGAGAACTGTAGTTCTTTATCAACAGTTTACTCAATTGTTGGAAAGATTGTAAACAGAATCTTACTCTTTGAATTATAAGAATTGCGTAGTTACTTATAAAAAAAAGTTTGCAAGTATGTGCTGCTCATGCTATTTTGAGTTCACGTTTATATGAGAGTTTTTGTAAAAGTTTAAAGTTGGAAAAGTTAGGTATGTCTTCTTGGTTTTAGATAATTCCTCAACTGTTTTGCTGCAAAGATAAAAGCCTTTTCTGGGCTAATTTATGCTACATCTCCATTGATTTGTGTTAATTGTGTGGTTGTTAGGAATGGGGCGAAGAATTGATAATTTCGTTTAGGCTACGCTAAACTTTAAAGCATTCTCACCCTCTTTACTGAGCGTTTGGGAAGTCTAAAGTACTCTCTCACTTTGAAAAATAGTAAATAAGCTCATTAAACTCACTTATTGATTACACGTATTTAACTGTAAGAAAGGAACTGTCCTTCTTATAGATTATTTGGACATATCTTATAGAAAGGAACTGTCTTTTGTGGATGTAATATTACGGAATTAAGATTTTAATGAGTTCAAAATATTTGGCTTAAGTGCATTAAGAATCCAGAGGAATATTAACTGAGAAAAAGTAACTAATTTGTTGCAACAGAAATGGACTCAACTGGTGTAGGAAGCAAATCGAAGCCATGCACCAAGTTTTTCAGGTTCAAATCTTTTCTTATCTAAATAAACTTTTTGAGCTTGGTCTTACCTTTTCTAATGTTTATAAATTGTTATAAGAATTTAATTTACAATTGTAGAAGATAATAATTGTGAAATTGCACTAATGAACTGGATATTCAAAGCTTCTATACAGGTACAAACCGCGCGGTCTAAAGAAAATGCCGTGTAATGGAATAGTGCTGATATTAATGAAGCACAAATGATAACCATTTGCAACAATAAAGTTGGCACTAAGGATGTTACATTGAGATACATTTTCTTCTAATTGATTTATACTGTTACCAATAAAATATTGATTTATACTCTACCTTATAGTTAAATTGAAGCCCAAGCACTTCCTCACTAATCTAACAAGATATAACAGATGGTCTTTCTCATTTTTAAGTGGATTCTACAGAAATTGAACCCACCATTCCCTCAGTAAGATATACGTAATATGTTGGAGTCTGATAAATCGCATTCAGGTATGTCAAAATAATGTCATTCCCTGCTTGTCAGCTATACAAAAATGCCCAGTGGTGTCTCATTTGATTAAAGTGACCTTCAAAGTATACAACTTGTTTTTCTTTTTTTTCGTTGCTTATATTGAGGAGAAAAGGCCAGAGAGAAGGGGTGGGTGGGTTGTCTAAGGTCTTCTAGTGTTTCATTGCCGGCAGCCTTGTATGCTACTTTTGTTTGCTTTTCTTTCTTTTCACCCCCCCCCCCCCCCCCCCCCCCAAACAACAACAACAAAAAAAACCATGGTTGATTAGTATAACTATTGAGCATATCATGTCTGAAAAATTAGTCTAATATATAATATATTGAGTGTGCGCTTTAAATTAGAAGCTATTTTCTTATATTAATTGCTGAATATGTTGTGTAAGTTCTCTCTATTGCATTATGTGGGCCTTTTTCATGCATATTCATTTATCGTCACTAGATTTGAATAATTAGTAGAACGAATACGTTTTATGTTATTAGTTTCTTTTTGCATGCCGGTTCTTTGAAATATGCATAAAACAGATTGATAAGGAATGGATTCCTTAGAAGAAGAAGACAGAGAATTTATTGTTTTGCGCCTTTTTGAGATGGGAAAATCTTGTCAAAGGAAAGACAGAATTGCCAGTTAGAAGGGGAGTAGAGAATTAAAGATTAGAATGGGAGAACTAAGACAGAATTCCCTGTGGTCAAGCCCTTTTGGCTTCTGAGAAAGTGTGTGGTTGCTCTCTAAGCTTGGTCAATATTTCCTTGTATGATGGATCTCCTTGAAGTCGATGCTATCAGTGTAAAGCCCTCCTCATCGACTCCAGATCCATGGAAGATCCAGACCAATGCTGACAACCTACTCACCATGTTAAGGGCTACGAAGAGTGTATCTTGGAAATTGAGGATGTGAGTGTGAGGCATGTATTAGGGGAATGGCTGTGTGCTTAGGAGCTCAGTCACAGAGGAGTAGCAGTAGCGTGTTGCAGATAGGGAGCTTTAGGGTTGTTAGGGTTCAGACCAGCTATGGGAAAAGAGATATGTAAAGTGTTAAGAGATTGTGAGAAATAAGAGGTATTTCTAAGGGGAGGAGGGGTTAGCAACTTAGCATGGGTCAGATTTTTTACTCGCACTACTAATCTTGTGAGAGAGGAGGTATTCTGTAGTTCCACCGACTCAATCCATGTTGACTGTCATCTCATGTGGGTTCTCTCTCTTTTTTTTTTTTTTTTGTGATGTTCCAAGTGTGTAATTGTTGGCCTCATTTGTTTCATTATCCATAAATTCAATTATATATGCACATTGTAGCGGTGATCTGTTATTTTTATATTGCTTCAGATGCATCATCTTGTTATCAGTTGTTTAGTATGGTCTGACATGTCATATTTTGGATTGCAGCACTGCTGGCTGTCCCTTTGGTGAGAGCTGCCACTTCCTGCACTATGTTCCTGGTGGATATAATGCTGTGGCACAGATGATGAATCTAGCTCCTGCTGTTCCTGCAGCATCTAGAAACATGGCGGGGCCAGCAACCATCCAAAATGGCTCTACACCTGCAGTTAAAACCCGCATGTGCAACAAGTATAATACTGCTGAAGGCTGCAAATTTGGTGACAAATGCCATTTCGCTCATAATGACTGGGAACTTGGTAAGCCTATTGCTCCATCTCATGAAGATCCACGTGCAATGGGACCTATCCCTGGCCGAATGGGTTCTCGGATGGAGCTTGCCCCACCAGGCCCTGCTGCTAGCTTTGGTGCTTCGGCCACTGCAAAAATCAGTGTCGATGCTTCCCTTGCTGGAGCCATCATTGGGAAGGGTGGTGTGAATTCCAAGCAGATATGTCGCCAGACGGGAGCCAAGCTTTCAATTCGAGATCACGAGTCTGATCCCAATCTCAGAAACATTGAACTTGAGGGGACTTTTGAACAGATTAAGGAAGCAAGTGCTATGGTGAGGCAGCTAATCGTGACTGTCTCGGTGTCCGGCCCTCCAAAAACCCATGGAATGCCTGGGGCTGCAGCTCCGCCCGGAAGCAACTATAAGACTAAGCTGTGTGAGAACTTTACCAAGGGATCGTGCACCTTTGGAGAAAGATGTCACTTTGCTCATGGTGCTGCTGAATTGCGCAAATCAGGAGTGTGAAATGTAGTGGATTGTCGCTATGCAGTGATCTTGTATTAGGGAGGGGGTCTGTTTTGGGTTGTCGCTATGCAATGAAAACGTAGTGGATTGATGAGATTGATATCTTGAGTTTTCGGGATTCTTGTTTATTTCAAAATCATTCACTGTTAACCATAATTAGCTTATAAAAGTAGATGACGTCTATTTGTACTGCAGCTATTGCTTCACAATCTACAATTCTCCTGTGCATAGAAGTTTTGGCAGAAAACGCATATGAGAAAGTTTCCCATTTAAACAAAGGTTATATCCCCAACCCCAATTAGGCTAATCTGAAGGATGAATACGAGGGTTCTAAAAGAGAAGGAAAGCTTATTCATTTCTGCCGATGGATGTAAGAAAGCTCTTGTTAATTCAGTTTGGGCTTCTAGCTTTGATAAACCATTAAGAGCGCTGTCGTCCGATCATCTGTCATCTAGCTAGCATTATTTTAACCTTTTAGCAGCTCTTATTTTACTGGTGTTGTATATATGGTACAGCTACATGTACAAAATTTCATTTATTGTTGTATTGATTTTAGATCAGAGTTGCAATTTATATGCAATTTGTTTATTTATATATATATCTTATATATAATAAGCGTCGATAAGCAGGCAGGTGTTGTCTAATATTTTTCCCCATTTTGTCCTCCATTTTCGATTCGTCTTCCCACTTTATCCGTCATATCTGTTGGCTACTTGGCTGTCTTCTTGATTTTTTGTCTTTCATGTTTTCCACTCTGTCCATTTCCAGTTCGTTCTCTTGTCTTCTTCTCCAGAGTCTTCCATCATTCAGTTTTTAAGAGCTTTTTCTTGTCTTCTTCTCGAGAGCTTTCGATCCTTCAGCTTCTCGAAATCTCCTTATTTCCTGTGATTCTTAATTTCTTTTCCACCGCTCTTATCAAATTCAGAATTTTGCTTCTTCTTCCTTTTTTTTTTTTTTTTTTTTTTTTTTTTTTTTTCCACCGCTTGCAGTCTATGTTTCTTGGTTCGGGGTGTCTCTTGTCTTATTGCCGAGAGATTTTTCTTGTCTTTTTGCCGATAGCCTTCGATCTTTCAGGTTCTCGAAATCTCATTCTTTTTTCAATTCCTGTGATTCTGGTTTGTTTTTTCCCTTTTTGTTTTCCACCGCTCTTATCAGATTCTGAATTTCTTTTCCCACTGCTTGCTGCTTATGTTTCTTGGTTCGGGGTGCGTCTTGTCTTATTGCCGAGAGCTTTTTCTTCTCTTTTTGCCTATAGCCTTCAATCTTTCAGGTTCTATGTTTCTTGGTTCGGGGTGTCTCTTGTCTTATTGCCGAGAGATTTTTCTTGTCTTTTTGCCGATAGCCTTCGATCTTTCAGGTTCTCGAAATCTCATTCTTTTTCCAATTCCTGTGATTCTGGTTTGTTTTTTCCCTTTTTGTTTTCCACCGCTTTCACCGCTCTTATCAGATTCTGAATTTCTTTTCCCACCGCTTGCTGCTTATGTTTCTTGGTTCGGGGTGCGTCTTGTCTTATTGCCGAGAGCTTTTTCTTCTCTTTTTGCCTATAGCCTTCAATCTTTCAGGTTCTCGAAATCTCATTCTTTCTCCAATTCCTGTGATTCTGGTTTTTTTATTTTCTGAATTTCTTTTCCCACCGCTCTTACCAGATTCTGAATTTCTTTTCCCACCGCTTGCTGCTTGGTATAAGAGTGATAATTCCTTATTTCACTCCTTTCTACTCTCGATAGCTCCCACCGACGCCACTCGCTGCCTCCATTCGCACCTATTTCACCTCCATTCACTCTCTATTTCGCCTCCGTCGATCCCTTGTCCAGAAACCACCAAATACCAACGCCGAAGCCCAGTCAGCCATCACCATCAAACCACCAGATCTGTCCACATCTACAAAGAGAGCTACCAAGACACCCAAATCCGTCATGAGACCCACTATGCACGGAGGATATTCACCCACAAGAGCCCTCGTTCGCCTCGAACACGCCCTCACCATGGTTGATTCTTCCACCAACAGAGAAGGATGAACCGGAAGATTCTGACAAAGAACTTGGCACCCGATGGGCAGTTCTCGTGGCTGGTTCGTCTAGCTACAGAAATTATAGGCATCAGGTTTGAAGAACTCTGTCATCTCTCTCTCTCTCTCTCTCTCTCTCTCTCTCTGTGTTTTCTTCTCTAACACTAGCTAGGAAGCTTAAAATTCAGCTATTTGGGTTAAATTAATTGAGGAATTACACTTGGATTGTAAGTGCAGGCGGACGTATGTCATGCGTATCAGTTGTTAAAGAAAGGTGGGCTGAAAGAGGAAAACATAATACTTTTTATGTACGATGATATTGCAGCCCACCCATTGAATCCGAGACCTGGGATCATCATAAATCATCCGCAAGGTGATGATGTATATGCTGGAGTGCCTAAGGTAGCTTTTAATTTCTTTCTTGGTCACGGAATATTCTTTGGCATATATATAGGATCATCCACTCACTTGTAAAAAGATGTAATTAGCAAGGCTCTTTTTAACAAGTGTTCCCATTGCACTGTTGAAACGCGATTGATGTTTTCCAAGCGTTTTGCTCAAAATACCCTTTAAGATTAATACACACACACACATATACTGCCATGTCATGAGTTCAATTAAAAATGAAGTCTTGCTCGTAAAGTTAATACTAGGTTCATATGTAATACTTGGAGTATTTCCTTCAATTAAAAATGAATATTTGGCATTTGTTAATGACTTCTTGTTAATCATTTATTAAGATGTATAATCTTGAAAAGATTTTTTTTTTTGGTACCATTTACCTATGAATTATATAATTATTATTAACTTTAAAAACTTATGTGGATTGAGCTTTTCCTAGATCGTTACAAATAGTATCAGAGCCAATTCTAGGCAAAAAGTGTGGGATTTGAGTTGTGCCACCTATAATGGAAAGGCCTCATGAGAATGCTAGGGATATAAAGTGGGAGATTGTAATGCCCTGGACAGAGTATAGGAAAATGGTGAATGAGATCCTTCATTGTTTAGAGGGAGAATTTCTTGCCATTTCCAATAATTCCAAGTGATTTGAGTTTTCCTTAGGTTGTTACAATCTATCAAATGTATCTTTGCATGATAACTTATTCTAGATGTAGATATATGGAGACTAATCTATTTTCTATCTGGTTTCCATCCAGGGACCTATTTCTAGAAAATACACCTGTGAGTTTATTTGCTTTGTTGATGACTATGTTTGAATTTGGATGCTTGATTCCTCTTTGCCTATGTAAATCATAGGGACACGTCTATGAACTCTAGATCCTTTCACTTGTGTTACTGTGAGATTTGCTCTGCTTGTAAACAACAGGTGAACTTTTTTGTTAGCACTCTAACTGGATGTTTATTATTATTCCTTAATTACGTTTTGGTGTTTATCCATAAGTAGCAGTGATATGTGGGTCTTCAAGCAACTAGGAAATACTTACAAAAAACCCATGCTCTTAAATGAGACCTAGATACTTTACCTCCATAGGATAAACTGTCATATCTCTTAAATGGTATAGATGTGACGCCATTGATTGTTCACTGCTTTGAAATATTATCCTATTCTTTTTCGGATAATCATTTGTTCCCTATTTTTATGTGTAGGGATCATTCAGAAAACTAGAATTGTAATGGAATGCCTGCATCGCTTCTGTAGGGAATGCATTGACAAATCTATGCGGATGGGGTATGTCATCTTCTTATCTCTCTTGGGCATGTTTGATTCATTGAAACACTGGGATCAAATTTCACCGGTAGTGCTGTTTGTCCTGATCTTATGAGTTTATTCTAAAATTTTAACTGTAAGCTAAAATATTTTCTTATTTAGATTGGTAATTGTTATTCACTGCAGGAACAGCGAATGCCCTGCCTGCTGGACCCATTGTGCCAGTCGTCGCTCCTTAAGAGATGATCCTAACTATGATGCCTTAATTGCTGCTTTGTATCCAGATATTGACAAGTACGAGGAAGAGGTATATTCTAATCAATATGGCATCGCTATTAGAATTTGATTTACAGTATCATTTTCTTATGTCATGCATTCGAATTGTGCGTCTGCCCTAGGACTGGGCTTCCACTTATAATTGTTGACCAGCACAACTGTTAGTCATCTTATTTTTCCACCTATTCATTAGTCATTTACCTTTATTTTGATAGATTCAAGCTTCCATTGCGCAAACTTTTCGGCGGCAAGCAGAAGCTTTGGGTAAGAGGCGGTCAACGGCTAAAGCCACTGCAGTTGCATTTGTTAGGAGATCACGGGGCTATCGAAATGCTCATTTGAGAGGGAGGAGGAGCTATAGAAATGCTGCTGAAAGTCAAGGATCTGATGAGAATGAGGATGCAAATGGTAATGATGGAGGCAAAGATTCATCTTTCGCTGATGAGCACACCGAAGTGAGACCAAAAAGAAGCAAAAGATGGGGAGGGGCTTGATTTCCTCAGGCTTCTCTAGCAGCTGCTGCTGCTGATGGAGGTGGTGATGAAAATGATTCTGAAGTGAATAAAGAATCTTTGGGTGCATCTGTTGGACTTGTTAGCAGCTCAGAAAGGCTTGCCTGGGGCAAAGGTGGCATGTGGAGCCACACACGATATGGCAGTATGAGTGGCGGAAATGGTAAAAGTGCTCGAAACAGCCGCCTGTCAAAACTGGTTGATTATCTGCGTATCATAGACAAAAATGCTGATGAGGTAAAGTATGTTGAATTATTTTCTTGGGACTTGGCTGATAAGGAATTGAGAATCCATTTGTGCTTTCAACTTCGCTTAGGTTATGACATTGTTTTCTTTCTGTATGCAGTGCTTCTGGTGACATTTGAGAACCCACTGGTGAGCATGTCACTGCAGAAAATCTGTATGCAGTGCTTCTGGGTGACAAGAAGGCCGTGAAAGGTGGAAGTGGGAAGGTTGTAGATAGCAAACCTAATGATAGGATCTTTTTGTATTACTCTGATCATGGAGGCCCAGGAGTTCTGGGTGAGTTTAATGCAATTTCAATAAATTCATTTCCCATTTTGGATGCTGCATATATCTTGATCAGTAACAAAAAGATGGGGAAAAAGTTGGGAGGTAATAGACCATAGCTGATTTTTCATTTGGTTGTAGGGATGCCAAATATGCCTTTCCTTTATGCCATGGATTTTATCGATGTTTTGAAGAAAAAACATTCATCTGGAACCTACAAAGAGATGGTAAGGAGAATTCTCTTCCTTTTTAAAACTCAAATGATGATATATATGCATATATTGATGGTGATTAAAGGGTAGAATTGTGGTGGGATCAGGTCTTGTATATTGAAGCATGTGAGAGTGGGAGTGTCTTCGAAGGCATAATGCCCAAAGATCTTAATATATATGTAACAACAGCGTCAAATGCACAAGAGAGTAGCTGGGGAACTTATTGTCCTGGCATGCAACCTTCTTCCTCCTCCAGAGTACCTCACTTGCTTGGGAGATTTGTAGTGTTGCTTGGATGGAGGACAGGTACGTTCTGCTGCATTTAGAAAGCCATTGCAAACCAAAAAAGCCGATGGCAAATTTGGGGATTCTTTGTTATTGAGATTCGACAATTTAGACAGGGTTGCAATCATCTGGCCATATATTGGAGGATGAGTGAGTTTTAGATATGCATTATAGGTTTCATTAAAAGCAAATACAAGTTCAGAAATACAAACATTTGAATTCTTGAGCTTTCTAGCCGTCACTGATAGACTGAGGAGATAAGTTTTAATGCTGGTGCACAACAAAAATTGCCTCAAATTATCATTCACTCATGCATCCCATAGGTAGTGCTTAGTTTTTTGGATTGGCATATGATTGTATCTTCTTTACTTGCATGGAATTGAAATTGAATTGTACTTGTTAATTGTGCAGCGAGACTCACAACCTCAAGAAAGAAACAATAGAACAACAATACCAGTCGGTAAGATTTTTTCTTTTCTTTCTTACTATTTTTTCTTTTCTTTCTTACTTGAAATCTTTTACGCCATTTATTCAGGTCAGCATCTTTTCGCCGGCCATTTTACCTTTGATATTTTTACTTGAATCTTATTTAGTGCAGGTAAAGAATCGTACTTCCAATTTCAACATTTCCAATACTGGGTCTCACGTGATGGAATATGGAAATAGTAGCATCAAAGATGAGAAGCTTTATTTGTATCAAGGTTTTCATCCTGCCACTATGAACTTCCCTCCATAAGAGATGAATTTAAATGTTGCACAGTGTTTTATTCCCTCCATTCTTAACTTTTGTGAATATTTAGGTTTACTTCTATATTTTTGTACAAATATGTAATTGTTTGTACATTTTTTTTCTCTCTTTTGGCATTTGTTAATGATTTCTTGTTAATCATTTATTTTGAGATGTATAGTTTAAATATATGATTAGCTAATTTTATTTTGGCATGTATATTATTATGATTGATGTGTATATTACTTTATTTTGCCTCTATATTATTTTATTATTAGGTTATTTTCTCTCTTATAACATGTTTTTACAACAAATTTTTATTTTTAAGAATATTTTCCATGTTTTTGCAACTGGGCACACGTGCAATGCACGTGTTTGCCCTTACTAGTATATATATATATATGCCCATTTGTTTAAAAGAAAGGAAATAATATTTTAATAATATAGAGAAAAGTAAAACTATAACTAATCCAATATGGAGGTTCTTTTAATTCAATGTTCTCGGCCTCCTTTATGAAAAAATTATTCAAAGCGCACAAAATGCGGGCCCCGCGTCATCACTGAGACACTGCCATGAGTGAGTGTCATCGCTGTGCAGGTCCTGTGGAATGCTTGTGGGGTTCTTTACCATCATCCCAAAATCCACGTAGAAAAGCTATATATATATATATTATGAGAACAATTTATTAACAGAGAAAATTAATGCTGGATTTACTTTCGTGAATCTCTTTATTCCCATCAACTTATCTTTCTTATAAAGCAATGATCTTTCCTAATTAACATCGCTTTTGGCCCTATAGTCAACGCAACTTGAGATGAGACGAGACAGCAGATTGCCTCTTTAATATGGAACATGACAGAATCTTTTGCAAAGTGAACCCAAAAATCTCTTGCTATCAAGACAACTTGATCAAAATCTACGTAAACGAACGGAAGTAGGGTCAATACAATAAAGGATCCAACCATCCCTTCAGCACCAACCACATACATACACGTATAGGGCATTGTGCGGCCTTTCTCCTTCCAGTTCTTACAGGAAAAACTTTTGCGGCTAATTGTGGAAAAACATTCATTCCTTCGTGATCATGAGTAAAATTATTAACATTAAAAATAAAAAAAATAAACCGGTACGCAGCTCAACTTAGATAATCTGCATGGTGTTTTTATTCAAATGCAAACGGCAAGCTGCTAACCACAAAGGATCGATGACATGTACATCCATCGAGAAACCAAACTGGCCTACACGCCGCGAAACAAACAGAAACCACAAACATCAAACTAAGGCTAGCTAGTAGACTAAACTATCACATCTATACGTAATACGACAGTAGTAGTACTTGATCACTATGCCCACACCACCACAAAACGACCCCTCTAAAAAGACGTATGAATGCCCACATTTCAGCGGTAGGTACCACCAGTTCCATTAAGTAGGGCCGGTCCCTTCCACACGGGGATTTTGGGCTGTGGTCCTCCCGGTGCCCTTATCTATCCCAACTGGGTGCGACTCCACCACACCCTCAGTCCCTGTCGTAGCATATCCTCCGCCAAGCGCTCCACCCCTTTCCGCCTGTTTGTTTGCAGCGTTGTGCATACGTGCCTCCTGCTTCTCCAGTTCAGCCTGTTGTTTTATCGCCTCTTCCTTTTCGGTGGCCATTTCTTTCTCCACAGGATCATGAGCTGTCGTCTTTTCTACCTGTTACACCCAGTACATTAGTTTGTAAACTCCAATCAGATCAACAGTTCGCTTGCAACTGATCATAAAAGCAATAATTTTCTTCAATCAATTTCTCTTTTTTTTGGCATTATTATCCTATATTATTCTACAAAGTACATTCAAGTAGCAACAAAATTGACAATGCTATTCAGCCAAGAAAATGGCTCTCAGTACTGGGTGCGTAGAAAGCTACGAGGGACCATCTATTTTTCGACCTTTTAGTTCAGCATGCACATGGCTAGGTCACCCATGACGATCGAAAAGGCAGGTTATTTTGGCCACCCATCTCGCTACAGATCGCTAGAAATGGACACTGCAAGAGCACGTAATACACAACCAAGTTGATGGGTGAATTAATGCATGCAAGTTGCTTCAGAAGTACATGGTGCAAATGACAGGGACACAACGCTAATTAATCTTTCACAAGATCCTCATAGACAATATTGTTCATGTCTACCACATATAGTACGTGTGGGGAATTTTGCTTGCATGGAAACCAAAAGGGAAAAACAAAGCAAACGACAAAGTAACCTTCTCTTGAGCGCTGGCCTTGGCCTTCTCCATGCCAGATTTGGCGGAGGCCGCAACGTTGGCCGCCGTTTCCTTCACGGAAGCCGCTGCGTTCTTCCCTGTCTGCATTTTTCACTCTTTCTATTCTCTCGTAATTTGATTGTTTTTTCTCTTTTAAACTAGTCGAAATGATTTGTGCTTCACAATGTAGTAATGGAAAATCAGCTTACTAGAGTAAACTTATATAGGCGTAAAAGGCGGTCTGGCATAGATACACGTGGCAATTCCCCGGGATTTTTTTGTTCTTATTTCGACACGTCCCTGCCAAGTGTTCTCTATTACTGATTCATTGCAGGGCCTGACAGTTGTGGAAGTTTTTCGCGTACGCGGCGACTTGGTGAGACCGACACGAAGCGACCGGTTGCTACTTGTGACGTGTCCGACGTTGTATTTTGGATTTTATAATAATAATAATAAGAATCACCAAAAATAGTTGTAAAAGCACGGTATCATGATCTTAATATCTTTATTATTATTTTTATTATTTTTTGAAACATCAGCACCTGATTTCATTCCATGAAGACATAACTGAGCATGGCTCATTTCATGGTTTCTCCTTTTCTCTACTACATATGATAACGAATTTCTTCCATCCAACTAGGCTCCTCATCTCTATGCTGACCTCTCATTGCCAACATATGCGCTACATTATTACCTTCTCTAAAGATGAACTCTACAGACCAACTAGCTAGGCCTATGTGATAGTACATCTTTAATATCCATTACTTGTTGATCTATCCACCCACCATAATTATCATTATTGTTCACTACTTTTTGGTACTTTTTGTGCATCTCCTTCAAAGATAACTAGCTCCTTGCAAATTAAGTTCAGCCATGGCCTTCCAGAATGCTAGTATTTCAGCAACTTCAATTTTCCCCACAAATTTCCTTACAACACAGTAGGGAAACATAATTTCCCCTTTATGGTTTCTTGCTGCCACCCCAATTCCCACCTTCTTTGCTTCTCTATCCATTGAGGCATCATAATTAATTTTCGTAAAAAGATCATTGGGTGGCAACCACTTTGTATGTATCTTGCTTATTCCCATGCATCTTCTCTATTCATGTTGTTTTTCTTTTGCTTCATGCAGGGGTGGACCCATGTTGTTGGTTGGCCCCCCCCCAAAATTTTTCAAAAATATGGTTTTGTATATAGTTTTTTTAAAGATATCCTAATATAAAGATAATTTACCCCCCCAAAACATTTACAAAAATCTCATTTAGTACTTAGTTGTCTAGAGTTTTTTTAGTTTTTTAATAATTTTTTCATAATTACTCATATTTTTTTTCATTAATAAAATTTGATCACATTCTCATTTCTTTTTTTACACGTCATAAGTGGCAATAAAATATCTTGGTCTCTTTTTATAAGCTATTTGGTAAATTTACAACTTCATTTTTTCTATTTATTTACACTTTTCATTTTAAGTCTTCCACTGGCTAGCCTGTTTGGATTAGTTTTGTTAATAAGTACATATATTATATATATAACTACCATCGAGTTAACAATTAGGAATGAATGCAATAAATCTCACATAACTATTTCTATCTATATTATAGAGACTTTACAATATTCAATTTTAGATTCAACAAAAAAGTTTATCTTTGTTTATTTAATTTTTATCATTTGCTTCAAAAAATCTTACATAGCTATTTCTATCTTAATTTTTATCTTTCACTTGAGTTTGATGGAGCTCAAGTGAGAGGCTTAGATGGGTGGCTTTAATAATTTAGTTTATCCCTAGATAACAACTTTATATGATTAATATTAAATGTCGATGACACACTTTGCTATCTTAAATATTGGTTACTGTTTACCCCTACATACGACACACTTTACTAATCGCCCCCCCAAGCACCAAATCCTAGTTCCGCCCTTGGCTTCATGGAACACTTTCATCATCAATTCAGCTTGTTTCATTATCAAACTTGGACCATCAGACCTATCATGAAAAATAAATTTATTTCTTCTTAACCAAATGCCTGCAAGTATAATTGCTACTCTCTTCAACTTCTCTTGATCCAGTGTCTTCATTAGATTATGCCAGAGTTGAACAAATTCTACTTCTTCATAGCACTATTTATGCAAGGCACTAGACCTCTCAGGCCATACATCCGCAACTGGTATGAGGTCCACAACACGTGATGAATTGATTCCACATCTTGATTACATATATGACATGTTGCTTCTTCCACCACATTTCTTTTAAGTAGATTCAATTTTGTAGGCAAGATCGAGTGTAAAGCTTTCCACAGGAACTATTTTACCTTCCTTGGCACATTCAAGTTCTACACAAGCTTCCACATCTGTTTTTTATCCTGCCAATCCGAGCATTCCCCCACATCTATCTTTTCTTTACTCTTTTATGCATAATATGCACTTCTCACTGTGTACCTCCCATCTTTTGTATATCCTCAAACAACTTTATCTGCCCATCCTCTCTTGCTCAATGGGATACAACATATCTGAGTAGCTTCTTCCGTGTTAAAAATTTCTTCTATTAATCCTTCTTTCCAGCTATGACTTTCCTCATTTATTAGTACTTCCTTTGCATTTTTTGCTAACAGTTTTACAGGTGATTTGATTCAATGTATATCAGATTGAGGTAGCCATTTATCATACCAAATTAACACTTTTTTTCTCATTCCCAACCCTCCATGTGAAGCCATTATTCACAATAGACTATGCTGCCATTAAAACTTCTCTGCATATATGATGGTTTGAATCTAAGTTTTGCATCTATGAACTGGGTTCTTTTGTAATATTTCTCTTTAAACACCTTTGCCACCAAAGAGTCTTGATCCAATTGCAGTTTCCAACCCTGCTTGGCCAGTAAAGCTCTATTAAACACCTCAATATCTCTAAAACTCATCCCACTATCCACTTTGTTATCTCCCATCTTAGACCACTTCCTCCAATAAATAGCATTTCCTTCATCATTGTTCTTCTACCAGAATTTTGATATCAGTGCATTAATCTCAGTACATAACCTCTTAGGTAACAAGAAGACATTCATTGTGTAAGATGGTATCAATTGCAGTATTGCTTTTATCATGATTTCTCTCCCAGCTGTAGACATCAAAGAATTCCTCCATATCCTCTCCTTTATCATCTTAAAAGTGTGAAATTTATTTCTGTCTATCATCGTTGGTAGCCCCAGGTACTTGCCATAGTCCCTACACAATATAACACCTACAGTTTGCATGATCTCTCTCTGAGTCTCCCCATCAGTATTAGCACTAAATAGGATGGAGATCTTTTGTTTGTTAAGTGCTTGACCTGAAGCTCTTTCATATTTCTCCAATTCTTCTTGAATAGCCTTCCAATTCCCCTTATTTGCTTTATTGAATATAACACAGTCATATGCAAATAGTAGATGACTTATTTTGGTACCCCTTTTTACTGCAGCCACCCCACTCATTCTTCCCTCTCCCTCAACTTTGCATAACATAGCACTTGAGCCTTCTGCACAGAGGATAAAAAGGTAAGGTGATAGTGGATCACCTTGCCTTAAACCTCTACTTGGTTTAAAATTGTCACCAGGTCTACTATTCACTAAAATCGAAAATGGCACTAATCTCACACACTTCATCACCATTTTTATCCAACCTTCCACAGAACCCAGCTTTCTCATAATATTTTCCAAAAAATTCTACTATATCCTATCATATGCTTTTGACATGTTTAATTTAAGTGCTAAACTCCCCGCCCTTCCTTTCTTTCTTTTCAACATCAAGTGCAAAATCTCAAAAGCTACCATTACATTGTCTATTATAGACCTTCTTGGCACAAAAGCACTTTGCCAACTTGAAATAATGTAAGGAAGCACTCTTTTGAGTCGATTTGTTAAAACTTTAGCAATAAATTTGTACAAAACATTGCATAAAGAGATGGACCTAAACTCAGTTACATATAGTACTGGGTTAGTTACCTTAGGAACTAGTGCAATATTTGTATGATTTATAGCACTAGGCAACTTACTTCCATTTAAGACATCAAGGATGGCCATACTAACCTTAGGTCCCATTGCTTCCCAATGATCTTGATAAAATCCTGCTCCAAATCTATTTGGTCCTGGTGACTTCCATGGATTCATCTGTTTTAGTGTCACTTCAACCTCATCAGTTGTAAATGGTGCCATAAGAGTCATATTCATCTCTGTCGACACCTTTGAGTCTACATGCTTCAAACACTCCTCCAATCCTCCTTCATTGGATTAGATGATTGATACACATTTTGAAAATACCTCTTAAAAGTTCTAGAAATTTCCTTTTCCTTTTCGATATTGGTTCCAGTCTCATCTTGTACTTTCTTGATCCTATTTTGCTTCTTCCTTTGAGTAGCACATGCATGAAAATATCTTGAATTTTTATCTCCATGCTGATACCAATGTACTTTTGCCCTTTGTCTCCACAACTTACTCTCTTTTGCCAATAATTCGCCAAATCTCCTTCTGCAGAATTTTTACTTCATTCACATTATGTTATCCATCATCATTCTGTAATTCTTTTAGCATTGCAGTCTTCTCTCTTATCTTCTTTTCATCCTCTGAGGCTTTAAATATGCACCACTTTGACAGCACCATCGGACTACTCTTTAAACAGTTTTGAATCTCCTTTAAATTGATGCACTGCCCCTCATCTTTGCCCCACTTTTCTTTGACCTTCTGCTTGCACACCTCTTCACTTCCCCAAGCCATTTCATATCTAAATATGCTTTGACTCGCATTACTTCCTCTATTGCATTCTTACTAGAAACTAATCAATAGTGGCCTGTGATTTGAAATCCTTGCTGCCATCACCTCTACATTTTCCTTTTTGAACATGTTGATCCATTCTACATTTGCAACCTCTCTATCTAGCCTCTTCTTAATGAAAGTTGAATCACCATGTCCATTACTCCATGTGAACCTCGACCCTTCCCATCCCATATCATATAACCCACGTTTCTCGAACACTACCCTAAACCTTTCCATTTGGGCCTCACTTCTTATCCTTCCACCAACCTTTTCTTTCTTCTTCTTCTTCTTCTTCTTCTTCTTCTTCTTCTTTTAATAAGAGGACAGTATCCCAATTTTATTGATAGCTCTCACTTATGGCGGTGTAAAACCGTAGTTACATCTAGATGCATAAGGGTTACAGATTTCCAACAAAAAAACCAAAACCTAGGCATCAAAAAATTAAACATAATACAAGACAGTCTATAATGTTCATAAAAAAGAAAATTACAATACCAAGATAAAGTAAAAAGGGTGAAACGAAAGGCACCTGCAAGAGGAAAACACCAACAAAAAATGTCAACTCAAATAAAACTTACCAGTGGAAACCTACTTGAGCCGCAGGTAGGGAAGACCAATTTTGTCCATACGAAAAAGACCTTGGAGGTGACCGGCCAAATTCTCACTATTAATGGCCCAATCTATATTTAAACTCTCAGCTCCCTGCTTGGCTAAAAAATCCGCCATGGCATTACCCTCACGAAAAACATGGGTCAAACGATACTCCATGCAACCCAAGAGACCTTGCAACTCTTCCCAGAAATCCTCTAAGTTCCAAATATTACAACCTCCTTTTGTAATCCTGTTAACAAGTAATTTAGAGTCTATCTCAATCTCAATCCTGTCAAAACCTAACTGACAGCACCTTTGAATCCCTTCCAATAAGCTTCTCAATTCAGCAAAATTATTAGACTCCTCACCTAAGAAAGCAGAATAAGCTGCATGCAATCTACCACAGCTATCACGAATCACCCCCCAACACCTGCTGCCCAGGATTCCCTAAGCTACTACCATCCGAGTTCAGCTTCATCCAACCTTGTGGAGGCCAATAGCCAGTAAGCAACCATGCCTTTTTCTCTCCCTTCACTATCCACAGTTGCACTAATATGGTGTCTAGAATATGAACAAATATTCACTCCTATATTAGACTTCCATAACAATGCTAATCCCCCACTCTTTCCCATTGAGTCCACTGCTAAACACCCGTGAAATTTCAATTTTCTTTTCATCCATTCCATGTCTTTGTCAATAATTTTAGTTTCCGTAAGGAAAACTAAATTGAGACTCTTTTCCTCAACTAACATGTAGAGGTCTTGAACTGTACAGAGGTTCCCAAGCTCCCGATAGTTTCAACTTAATGTTTTCATGGCTCTTGGCAATGCTGCAAAGCAACTACCGCCAAGTCAACATTACTGTCTTGATCTACCTCCACCAACCCCTTCTTATGCCTCTTTCCAGATTCCTCCCTATCCTCACCACTATCTTCATCCTGTAGTCCCCTCTTCCCACATAATAATATATCACTAAAGTCAACCAACCCCCTGCCATCCCCCCATTATCCCTGGCCCTTCTCTTCCAATTTGCTTTTCTTTTCTCATTAGTACTTCTTTCCAGTTTTATACCTATTTGACACATTGTTTCCTTCCCCACCACCTCCTGCACCATACTGGAACTCTTGTCTATTACTTGTTCCTCAACAAATTCTTTTACTTGTATGAGCAGTTTTTGAATAACTGATACTTCCACATACAAAATTCGATAAAGCCACTGTCCCTAAACTTTTAATACCCACCTGATCAGCTTTTAATATCCTCTCCCCACTACCATCACCCCCTTTATCCAGCTCCATTCTCCTCCAATTTTCAGAATTTTCACCCTGATTAAACTTTGGAACTTGTTCAGATTTCCACTATCATCTCCTCCCAAAATTAGGCTCAGCTCTCAACCACAAGCCATACTGCTAGTCATTATCAAGGGATCTTCCCAGACTTTGTTCCTTAAACTGGCAACTATCATTTTTATGTACAAGTGTTCCACACCCAAAACATAGCTTTGGTAATTTCTCATATTTAAAAGGAATCCATACTTTTTCATCTTTAACCCTTATTGTTCTTCCCCTTGCCACTACCTTCAATAAATCCAACTCTACTTTGACTCTAAGAAACTGTTCCCACCCTAAATCATTGTTATCCACATCCACCTCTACCACTTTTTCCACAGAATTCCCTATTCTCTCTCCATAATCTTTATTCACAAGTGCTAATGGTAGATTATGAAATTGTACCCAAAACTTCTCTTTGTCAAACAACATCTTGCTTGGTTGTGTAAAACCATCGAACTCTTTTAATAGAAGCAAATAATTTTCAAATAACCATGGCCTTCCTGCCATAATCCTCATCTTATCAGCATGATTTGCAAAAGTAATCGTAAACATATTAACACCGCAACGTTGCTTGAACACTGCAGGCTTACTAATCCTCCATATTTTTGACATAGTCGTTGCTGCTATCACCTCTCTGCCAATTCCTCTTTCCATCCACAATTTTCCTATCAGACTACGATAACCAACCTTATTTACACCATACTCTCCCTCTCCTTCCCGTTCCAAAGTAGCAAACTCATCTTCATTAAGTTTCATCCCTCTCCATTTATCTTCCAATTCTTCTATCTCAATTCCACTCTATTTTTCTACAGAAGTTTCCACAAAATTCTCACTCGAAAAGTACTCTACCTCTACTTCCCAAGGGAACAGATTAGAGACTCTACCTCCCACTGACTTAGCATTGCCTAAACTCGCAGGACTTTTGACCTTAATATCTTTATTTAATTGAGTTAAAAAGAGCCTTTCATCCTTTGAGATTATATTATAAAGATGTTAATCATTATAAATATAAAAAGATTATATAAAAGTAAGTAGATTTATGTCATATGTTAAATTTATTTTAAGATAAAAATAATTTCATAATCTAATATATTATATGAAATTATTATAATCTAACCTATCATATCAAAAATCACGTTACTTTATATTTTTGACTTTACTAAACTGTATATAAATCAGACGATTATTGGGTTAATTCCTGATGATAAATGCACTGAGGATAAGGTTGATATCTTCTTTTCTTTTCTTTTTTTGAAGTCAAAAAATTATTATATTATATAAAGAATCTTACAAATTTGTCAAATAAATTGACCAAATGAATTACGTACGTCCATGGCTGCGAAAAGTTGGAGGTGGTAAAAACAACATCAATTAATTGGATGATTAATGTCCATGCAGCCGTCTCTCTCGTGATCATGATCTGCATGGGTTGCGTCGTGTCCTTCCTCCGATCACCTGTCTCTGATCCTTCTCCCATCCAAACCGTCTCTCTGATTTTTAATTAATAATTATAATCGATCGTTACCATTCACCGGCCAACACCTCCAGTACTTCTGTTCTGCAAGTAGTACTAAACTACTGCTGCGTAGATCTCCTCTTTCGCTTTAATTGCCATCATTGCTGGCTAACTCGTATCCAACTTTGCCACCTTCTTTGACTAGTTCAAAGGCCGGTACGTGTACGTACTACCGGTGCAGTACTGTTTAGGCCAGGGGTCAGCATGCTGCATATTCCTTCGTGGTTGTTTAATTTTGTTGTAATTAATTATGAAAGACATTAATGATGCTAGCATGCAACGTGTAGTCTACATGATATCATGTTAACTCTGGCAATACACCTTTATCATTGTCGACGAATAGACATAAAATATTTTCTTATAAGCAAAGGATTCACATAAATTTTTCATTTTCTTATTTTAAGCAAAAGAATTAAAAAAATGACTGCCAAAAAGTCTATTGGACGCACCTTCTATTTATGAAGGAGATCTAGAATTAATTCTAGATCTTGTAGTACATGCCATATATATGTAGAGGCGAAGGATACATTGAATGGAAGATACAACAGTCATGCACTCAAAAATCTATTTCAATTTGCTAAAAGAAATTGGAGGCAATAAAAGCCTGTCTCAAAGTCTTTCAGCCAGACGAACTAAAAACATTTAGGATATGTAGAAACCCATAGAACCTCATTGGCCATGCATTAGACCGTAGAGCCGAATTGGGGGGCCGCTCTTACGATACTGGATGAGGTACTACTCGACAAGGCACCCTTTCAGCTTATGAGGTGCAATCACAAGTTCATAGAAATCTCAAGAGATAATAGAATAAGGCAACCAGAAAGAAAAACTATTTAACTTATCAAAACCACAAAAAAGAAAGGAGAGATCATAAGACAAGAAGCATGGAAATCACAATGAAAGGCCATGAGATAACAATGCAACAACCTGAATAATTTCTTTTATTAATAAAACTTTATTTTACCTATAAAGAAAGCCAGAACAAGGAGGAAGAGAATTTTACCAATTCATGTGTACTACAGACCTCTGGCCCACCAAGCTGATAAACTTTTCCCATGCTCATAGCCTCATCCATCATCTTTCAAGGCCGCAACAATTGCACCGGCAACATCAACAACATATACAGATGAAGCCCATTCTGTGCTTAGCTTGCCCAACACATAGGTTTATCAGTAACCATTCTTTTGGTTTACACGAATTTTCATAAGACTCTTGATCATTAATAAAAAACTATTGATCATTAATAAAGTTTAACTTGTTAAAAAAAATAGTTTTACCTCTGGCAATTCTCTCAAAACAGCAGCTCTGCTGCAGCTTTAGCTTTAAGCAATCTAGATGGACAAGATGGAGATGCCCCTAAGCAAGAAACTTGAATGAATCTCATGATACCACCATGTTCTTTGGCAATCTGCACAAGTTACTACAACTGAGAAAGAAAAGGATGGAAAATCTATGTCCCACAGAAAAAAGAAATATCATCAAACACCCAATATGTAAAAATTCTCTTACAAATCCACCATTTAGGTACACACAAAAATAAGCATCATCATGCCTATTCTTTTTTCCCAAAGGTAGGGTCCCGCATGCCCCCGGAATGGAGGGATTTTTGGCTGATAATTTAACTGCTAATGCAATCTTTGACCCGGTTTCTGAATTTAATTTCCAGTTTCTACTAATTGCAAACAGGGCATCACTTTCAGAGCATATTATAAGGCACTAATCCAGACCCAGTCACTAATAATTAGTCCCTACGAAGCTGCACAAACACATAAATGACACTCAACTTACTCGTAATTTATCCTGAAATTCTTGTGAAGAGGTGTTGACATGTTAAAGAATCAAAGAAGCCAACATCACAAACTAAGGGTGTAGAATCGGGCCGGATTTTTTTCCAGGCCGGTCTGGAACCCGAAAATTCGGACGGTTATCCATCCGGATTAGACTCGGGCAGATAAGATGAAGTCGGATCTAGTTATATAACTAGATCTTATTCAAAAAAAAAACACAAACAAATTTTAATTTTTTCAAATTTCAAAATAAAAATAATATAAAAAAAATGATATTCTAAAGGGATTGTTTTGATTTGTATGGAGCGCATAAGGATCGATTGAACTTAAGCTTTGATATATCATTCCATAATTATATTATTCTAATTACAAAATTAAGAGTTATTTTAAGCTTTTTTTTCCTTCTCTTTTGGATTTAAAAGCAAAAAAGAAAAAGAAATGATGCCTTTTTTCATTGTGCATGGAATGCGAAGGACAAGAGCAACATTAATATAAAAATCATGTATGCATGGTACATACATACTACAATAATATTAATGGATGGAGAAGATCAACATTAATAACATCTTGATATTATTGTGATGTATTATTATTTATTTTGTTTTTTATAAATTGATGTGCATTGTGATGTAAACAATAATGTAATATGTAGGTGTTTTAAAAAAAAAAACTTTTAAAAAGTGTTTTAATTTTTTTTTAAGAAAATCTAGGTATTAAACATGATATCCGAATTTTAAAAAAAATAGTACTATAAAAACATTTTTAAAAGTTTTAAAATGTTTTTTTAATAAACAAAAAAAATGTAATAAATCCGGATATCCAGTTACAATCTAAATATTCGGGTTTATGTTTGGTTATCACCCGGATTTTTTTCAGACTTATCCAGACAAATAACTGCCCAGTTTTTAAAATCCGGATCCAGATCGGATCCAATTCTACCCCTCCCCCTCTCTGCGGGGAAAGAGTCCTTATAGGATTTTTCTTTTTTCTCTTTTTTTAACTCCTCTCAACCACAGTAGACAGATAGACTTAACTTGTTTGGCATGTATTCACTTTGTTAATCCCTTTCGATGCAAAATCCCAAAACTTTCATAAGATTAACATGTTACAGTTTTGCTATTAGTGAACCCCATTCTTTAACTCCTGAAACCCTTGTGTCGATGCTTTCGAAAGTTTTTTCACTTGTTTGTTAATTTGGCCACAAGCAGATCAGACAAAACCATCAGATCACAAAGCAAGTCAGATCACTAAAACAAAACAAAAAATATCAGATCACAAAGCAAGTCAGACAAAAACATTAAAAAAAAAACATAGAGACAAGATATAAGAGAGGGTTCACATGATCTGAACCATTCATTTTCTTTGCCATCATTGCGAAGTGTCACACCGACTCACATCGTCCTTGCACGGGCCTTACGTTGCCACATTACCATTAATTTCAAAAGATACCAACACACCATGAGAAACAAGTGTAGTTTTTGTGTTGGCAGCCATATGGCTGCAGTCATTATTGAAAAAGAAATGATATTTGTAGTCGTGAGTCTGTAAACGTCGTATATTCGTTTAAAAAAAATTAAATAAATATAGAACCCACATGAAAAGAAGTTAATTTTTTAATAGTGGACCTCACTCTTTTTCAAAGTAAATGCACGACGTTTACACATTCCACGACTATATGTAGTATTATTCTTATTGAAACCCTTCCATGCTATGAAAACTAATTATAAGGTCATGTTTGGTTCTAAGAAATGCATAGAATATTTGAGAATTCTGATTTTTTAGAAAAAGAAAAAATGCATAGAATATTTTCGATCGGTAACTAACTAACTCACTCCTATAGGACACGACCGCCAGGGCCGGCTCAATAGTAAGGCAATAAGGCTATTGCTTAAAATCCCACTTTATGTAATGCTCTTAAAAATAAAAATAAAAATGAAGTATTTTTTTATTTTTATTTTTAAATAAAAATAAAAACCATTTCATTATATAAAATTTTAAATAAATTTTATGGTTTTTAATGTGTGCAAGGTTCATAATATTAAATTTAATATTTAATATACAATGAATTTTTTTTATAAGTAATATAATGAATTATTTATATTTTAAATAATTTTTTAAGATTTCAGACACAAAAAAGGCCTGTAAATATAAATTCACAAAAATTATATTTAAAGATTTTAAATAAAATCTTATTTTCTTGTAAAGTTTAAAAATATTTTATATAATAATTTATATTTTATTATATTATAATTACGAATATTCATTAAATCTCAAATCCTCAATTTATATTGATGCGCCCCTGACGACCGCAACACCTCATCCATCCCGAGATAAGTCCATAACCTTTCATATCAAGCCGACAACATATTCAAGTTCTCTTCTAGAACGCCCCCAATAACTATTTACCTCCTTTAAGGTGAAAAATCAACTTCCTTCTTCAACAGTTCGACAGGACAGCATGAATAATGTTAATGTATTTGTCACTAAATGCGAGCTTTTCATATTAATTGGATGATCTCATCAACAGTTCGAGAGGACAGCACGATAATGATCTTTATCATACATATTAATTGGAGAACATAGATGCAATGAGGCTTGATTAAACTCGGAGCTGAGGACAGTACCGATATATTGTAAATTGTAAACTTGGTACGTTAAAAAGGTTCGAGCTTTTCATAGATACACATTTCAATGCTCATTGTTCATCAACTAAATACGGATTGACATGAAAAAAAAAAAAAAATTATACAATAAATCTCACTCTCTTTCAAAATGATTGCATAATATTTATACATTTTACGATTATATTAAACATTACTCAATTGGCCAACAACACTATTAAAATATTAATTACCTAATTAATTAGGTCGATTTGGACAAGATATTTTATTATCTTCAAAGTCATCTATACATTTGAAAGCTTATAGTGACTTAAATTGGGTAGCATGTCCTGAAACAAGAAGATTTGTTATTGGTTATTGTGTGTTTCTTCGAAATTCTTTGATCAGTTGGAAATCTAAAAAGCAACATATTACATCTCAATTATTTGATGAAGCAGAATATCGAGCGTTAGGACACACGAGTTGTGAGATAGCATGGTTGATCACATTGTTAAAGGACTTTAATATCAATCATACACAACCTACACTTCTCTATTGTGATAGTCAGTCAACTATTCATCTCACCAGAAATCTCATTTTTCATGAAAGAACAAAATATATGAAACTGGATTGTCATTTTGTGCGAAAAAAAGTTTTAACTGGAGTCATTACACCTATCCATGTGTTTTCAAAGTATCAGTTAGCAGATATTTCTTACCAAGGCATTATCAGCACCTGTGTTACGCTTTCTAATGTCCAAGATGGGCATTCTTAAACGTACATAAGCGGAGTCTCGAGAATTGCAGTGACAAGAGCTCCCCTACAACCTCAGAACAGAGTAACAGCCCCTGGTTTATTCTGGAAGGCAAGAGGACAACCTGCCATTACACGGCTACTGTGCAAGAATAAAATTAGTTAGAATCTTTTTGTTTGATTTTTACATAGCCTTGTACTGTAGTTGATTAGATGAGCTGGTAGATACGTGTCATTCCTTTATTCTTTAAGCAATGTTACATAACCTCTCAACTTTTGTACATCATATTTTTTTTAATTTTTTAATATTTTTTTATTTTTTATTTTTGAATTTATTCTTTTTAAACTAATTTAATTCTTCTATTCATTATTCATATATTAAATTTTTGATAAAAGAAACAAATAATAAAAATTAAAAAAAATATGATGTGTGGAGGTTGTGTGAATAGTAAGAGGTTAGGTAGATTTTTTGTTATTGTTTTAGCTAAGTTCTAGAATATTCTTGCGGTGTATATATCACAAGTCCGCCTGTACAGAATTTTGTTATTACATGAATGAGAATTGAAAATATCTTCCTAGTTTCATCTCTTTCGATCCTGCTTCTTGAATTTTGTCATCTTAAAAGTAAATTGTGGACCCTTCATATAATCTAGAATCTGCAATTTTTCCAAATGATTAGATGCTCACTTCTTTTTGCAATACTGGGCCACTTGCCTTAAATCTATTTACAAACGTATAGACAGCCTGATGCAATGGCCAAAGTTATTTATCTAGTAGTTTTATGTGTTTTATGCAGTTTTTAATGTGTTTTTGTAATTTTGTTTTTAATAAAAATAATAAAGAAATAGTCTATTGGACAACTTGGTGTCCATAGCACTAGTTTTTCTCTTCTTTGGAAGAGTGGCCGCTTAGTTCTGTTTTTACAAAGTGTTCTTCTTTAATATGAGAGAGTTTTATAGAAATTAAGACAATGTCTGCCACAAAGAAATTTGTGCGCGGGGGTGCCACAGAGTATATGCGTAGTTTTGCGGGGGTGCCACAGAGTATATGCGTAGTTTGACTTGTAGTTCAAGTTTTTTCTCTATTGATAAGTTAAATTGTAACTTCAATTTCTTGAAATAAAATCTATTTCTATAAAACAAAAAAAAAAACAAACACGTACAATATATCGCGCATGTGTGTATATATAGCTAGGCATTACAAGGCTTGATCTGGACTACTGATCAACTACTTTATAATATATAATATTATTCCTGATCCCGGCTGGCGACGTACGTTTTATAAGTTTAGTATTGACGATGTGACTTCTCAGTCTAATTTTTCAACCATTTCCACGATGGAAATATATATCGAGTCTATGAAATAGAATTTTCTTGTTTTAACAGAAATTTTTTATTTTAATAGAATATGCTGATTTTTATTAACTTTTCATTTGTTTGTAATAATTACAGAATACTGGGATATAATTGTATTTTTATTTACATTCTATTTATGGCTATTTTTATGATTTCTGTTGGTTTTTATTCTACTATTAATATGTTTAAATATACTAATAAAGCAAATTTATTATAATAATAATCATAGATTCAATTTCTAATTTGAAAATACGTTATAATAAGAAAACATATTTATTTAGATTTGTCTTTTTGTATTCATTATAATAGGAAAGCATTATAATAATTTACAAATAACCTATTTTTCAATAGCTTTTAAGATATATATTAGTAATAAAATAATAAGATATATATACTTTATTTTTATTTTAATAAAATATATTAATACTTTGAACTGCACATACGTGCCTCAGGCACGTAACATCTTACTAGTATATATATATATATATGTGTATCGATCCTTTACACTGATAACTAGGTAGAAAATGCATTGCTTTTTATTAGAGTGGGGCTACTCTGCCGCCCCACTCTTACCGCTGGGCGGTATGCCCAACATTTTTTTTTCTTTTTCTTTTTTCTTTTCATAATTTTTTAATACATTTAAATATTTTTAAAAAATAAAAAAAATACATCAATATATTTAAAAATATTTCCTTAATCATTAAGTAAAAAAAAAAAAAATTTTGACTAACGATCAAATTGAGTGGGCAAAATGGAGAGGCAAAGTAGCCTTTTTCTTTTTATTAATAGTACTGTTAATTTATGTCGGAGGATATGTCATGATATGCAAGAAGAAGCAGTAGAATTACATACAAACAAATTAAGGCTTACAAATTATATATTCTCTCGCTTCTTCATTAATGAAATCATCACATATAAGTATAGAAGCCAGAAGGTGATCGATCGATCTACTTTTCGATATTAATGATTAATGGAGCTCTTCAAATCTGTGCAGCACTGCATGACATCCTTCAGAACGTGCAGAAACTTTTCCAAATTGGAAAGCCGTACGTCTAGAACTTGTGAGTTGTGATGCACAAACTTTATTAATGTTCGTCTATCGTACAAATGTAGCAGCTGTCATCTTACGTCTCGCTTACTATATATTACGTCAATAATGAAATGAGATTAAATAAGAAAAGACTCAACAAAGTTAAATTTTAACAAAAAAAAATAGTTAAAGTGCAGAGTACAACAATAGTAATTTTAACTTCAAATTATATCTTTAACTAAATTTGTTGAGTCAAAGGAGTTGACCAAATATTATTTTTGGATTAAAATATTATGTTTCCGTTGCTTGTTTCTCTTCCGTGCAAGTAGATAAGCATTATTTTTCACTGCTTGCTTCTCCTCCCATGCCACCATGATGACTTTTTGATTATGAATTTTTAAGATATTTTCTTTATATATATATATATATATATATATATTATATATAGATTACAATTTTTACTACGATTCTCAGTTTTGCAACACTTCCTAGCTCAACGAATATAATAGAATATACGTTAGAGGTAAAATTTCTGTTAGTTTTCCAAGTAACAAAAATTAATAAGTAAAATAAATAAAGAATATCCACTAGAATTAAAATAAAAAATTTACAAGAATAAAATACAAATAGAATTAAAATAAATAAATTGTTCAAAATCAATATTTTAATAAAATAGTAAAAGATTTGTTGTGCCTGTTATTTGATATTGTTAAAAAGTGACTAGCTAAATTTGTAAAAGTTAATTTTTTTAGTCAAATTTTGGCCAAAATTTGTTGAGCCCACTACTAATACTTTTATATGATTTTATATGAAAGTTGAATAAAATATTGTTATAATATTATTTTTTAATAATATTATTATTTTATAATTTGAAAATGTTTAATTGTTTATTATATTTTGTGTGAGAATTTGAGAAAATTATAATGATGAAATGAGATAAGATGAAACATTTTCACTATTCAAACGGAGCCTATATATCATGGGAAATGAATTCGGGATCCAAAATGTGCCTGAATGGGATTTTTTTTTTTTTATCGAATGATTAAAAAAATATTTTTTAATGATGTTGTTATTTTTTTTTTTTAAATATTTATGATGATTACAAAAAATATATAAAAAAAGAAAAAAAAATAATCTATTCGGGACACATTTTGCGTCCCAAATTTGGGACGCATAGCAGTTCCCATATATCATACCTGATCATAAAGATCATGTTATTCTTCTTTATAATTCATTGGAAGCTAAAATAAAAAAGAGATATAACCGTCGAGTAGACTCTATAAAATATATATATATATTATTGATCAGTGTTTAATTAATTAATACTCTTCTAATTTCAAACTTGTAAATAATTATAAATATTATGAATTAATATACAACTTTATATTTATTTCTTTTTCACTCTAAACATAAACTCTAATTCTATTAACTATATTATCTTATATGTAATAAGCGCCAATAAGCAGGCACCTGTCGTTCACTATTTTTTCTCATTTTGCCCCCTTTTTTCAATTCATTTTTTGTTATTGTCCTCCTTTTGTCATGCAATACTTTTTTTCCAAAATTATCCCTGCTTTTATATTTGTCTTCCCCTTCTATCTTTGCTTCTGCAGTCACCTATTACTATTTTCATTTTTGCCCTTGTTTTTACGTGTTTGTGCTTATCTTCTGTAAGCTTCTGGATTTTTTCCCTCCCATCTTCCCACCGTTTCTTTTTTCTTCTCATATTCCCGCTGCTTCCATATGGAATTTTTTCTTCTGGATTTTTCTTCTCTTATCTTCCCACCGCTTCCACTGTATGAGAATAAATTTTCCTCTAATTTTAATAGTTTTTTTTTCCAGATAGTGATTTTTTGCTTATAGTGTTTTCCACCGCATTCACCGCTTTCTATTACGAATAGAAGTCATATTCATCTCTTTATTTGTTGCACTTTAAATCTTATGAGATTCAGATTTTTTTTCCTGCTCGCTACTTTCACCGTTTGCCGCTTGGTTATTTACTATAAATAGACTCCTCTCGTTACAACGTTACTCACAAATCTCTCTCCGCTGCTCTGGGTTTTAAAATTTCCTCTCAGCTTTTTAGTTTCACATGTGTGTCTTCTTATGTTCATTATTCCCTTCTTTTATGTTCATTATTATAAAACTAAATATTTTTGACTATTTCTTCAATTATTTATATGCAATTATTAATTGTTGGAATAACAAATCTATGTTTAGTTGGGAATTTCGAAATCAACTAAGTATCTTTCAGTTTGTATTTGTTCTATGTTGACTATGAATTTTTCCATACTTTAATGAAATAGTACACATGTAATTACATTTCAAACTTAAAAAAAAAATAGGTCGATTATTTCAGATTCAATACTTACAATCTAAAATTATAACGTAAATTCTTAACATGGTAGACATTTACATGACAAAGAAAGTGGAAATTGCAACTAAAATAAAATTCTAGGTACAAATAATAATGTAAAAACTAGAAATTACAGCTACAAAAAGCAAAAACAACATCTGTAAATAGAGTGGGTCATTTTTTATATGCAATATATAGGTAAAATGTTATATAATATAATATAGACGCACTCATTTTGTTTATATATAGAACTCATTACTTATAAACAGATAGATAATTACCTAAAACATATAAAATAAAGTTCTTATCTAAAGTTAAAATCCAAACCACAAACTTCCATATTAAAAAGTTAAAAGCTGCAGACTACCTAAAATACAAATCGTAAAATAAGCTACTCATCTAAACATATATGCTAGAATACAACCCCTGAAATTTTTATCAGACAGTTGCTACACCTGCAAGTTAAAAGCCACTTCCAAATTAAAAAGTTACAAGCTGTAGGCTACCTAAAATACATTTGATATAAAATAAATTTTTATAATCAATAAGAGAATTTTAAAATATAGAGAAAATTATTACATTTGATAATTATATATATATTAATCTATTTTTTTATTATTACATATTTTTGCATTTCATAAGTCTCATTTTTAAAAATATTTTTCATATCTTAACAAGTGGGCACACGTGGAATGCACGTGTTTGCCCTTTACTAGTATTATATAAAGAATCTAAAACTTGCCGGAAAGGTGGACGACTAGCATACAGCCAATTAATTAGTGCATGAACAATTTTGTCAAATAAATTGACCTAATGAATTACGTACGTCCATGGCTGCGAAAAGTTGGAGTGGTAAAAACAACATTAATTAATTGAGAAAATATATTTATAACAGGAAATTATGTAATCGTTTTGAAAAAAATAAATAAAATATGAGATTTACATAAAAAAATTAATTTTTTAATAGTAGACCACACTTTTTTTCAAAGCGATTACGTAAATGTAAATATGAGACCTACATAAAAAAATTAATTTTTTAATAATAAATTCTATTATTTTTAGAACGATTATGTGGCGTTTACTTATTTTATATTTATATTTAAAATTACTCTAATTAAATGGATGATCAAAGTCCATGCAGCTAGCCGCCTCTCTCGTCATGATGATCTGCATGGGTTGCGTCGTGTCCTTCCTCCAATCACCTGTCCCTGATCCTTCTCCCATCCAAACCGTCTCTCGTTACCATTCACCGCCCAACTCCTCCAGTACTTCGTTCTCCAAGTAGCACTGCTGCGTCTCCTCTTCCGGTTCCGCTGGCTAAGCTTTGTGCATGCATGCGCTAACTCGTATCCAACTTTGCCACTTTCTTTGACCAGAAATGCTAAACTCGCACAGGGCTCCTAACAGTGATTTTTATTTATTTATTTATTATTAAGAAAATAATTTTTAAATAATGAAAAAGACACAAATATATGACAATAATATCACTTCTTAAAAAATGTAAAATATTTCTAACTTTTTAGTTTCTTAATTTTCTGGTTGAATTTCATATTTATAATTAATGCCAATAGGCCGCCCCTGAAGGGGCTTGGCCCTCTAAAATTTTTAAAATTTAATAAAAATTGAAATTTGGAAAAGAAGATTATATAAAAATTAATATTTAATCCTCCAAAATTAGTTTTTTATAACTTAACCTCCCGAACCAGATTTTCTGTTCCGTCCGCTGTCTGTGAAACTTTTTTTTAAATCGCCGCCCACACAAGAAACGATATTATCAACCACGTCACTGTAAATAATTAAGAATCTTGTGAGTACTGATCAAGACTGACACAACATGAGATGAGATGATCGAGATATAAGAAAAAAGTCGTTTTTCTATGGTCCATTTTTTTTTCCTTTTTCCCCGTCGTTAACGCTGGGAAAAGGAGAAGTCCGGCCCACTCCTCTTTCAAGAAGGAGATTACTGCCGTACGTCCGTTTGTTCTTTTCACGTTCACAAAAACCAAATCCTTCAAATTCCGATGGTAACAGATCGTTAAAAGCTTTCAGGCCTGGTTTATTTTCAAAATTAAAATTTTAAATTTTAAAATTTTAAATTTTAAAATTTTCATCTCATTATTATAATTTTTTCAAATTCTCATACAAAATAAAATAAACAATTCAATTTTTTCAAATCTCAAAATAAAAATAATATTAAAATATATATTCTAACAATATTTTATTCAATTTTTTAATTTTAATCTCAATTCAATTCATCTCATATCTGAAAATAAACGAGGCTTAATATTATATATATGGCCAATGCTAGGGATCTCGCTGGAGCATCCCATTCTTTTTTTTTTTTTTAGTATTTTTTAAGTAGTGATTAAAAAAATATTATTTAATAATATTGTGATTTTTTTTAAATATTCAAAATTGTTAAAAAAATGATGTGAAAAAAAACAAAAAAAACACCTTTAAATATTTTTGCATATCATTAATACTTTTAAATATTTTTTAGAAAAAATTTATAATATTATTAAACAATATTTTTTTAATCATTATGTAGAAAAAACTAAAAAAAAAAAATTAGAACAAGATGTTTGAATAGAATTCCCCCAATGAGTCCCTATCATTTTCCTATGAGTCAAGTAGCCCGCTTAATTGTATCGCTTTTAGTTTTTATTTTTTATATTTTTTTAATACATTTTAATATTTTTAAAAAATAAAAAAAATTTCAATACATTTAAAATTACTTTTTATTTATTAAATAAAAAATAAATAAATACATGAAATGTTATTAAATGTTAAATTTTCTTTTATTGTACTAAATTAATTTGTTTGGCAAAAAAATTGACGAGGCAGCCTCCAATAGGTACCGTACCATGATGCAATGAATAGAAAACAAACAAAAGTACTTTACGAATTTTAACGAAAACAAAACAGGGGGAATGTGTACGTCTTCTACATTGGTTAAAAAAAAATATATATATATATATATACGCAATTAAGAATTGTGCAACCGTCGTTTAATTTTTTTTAAAAAAATAAAATAAAATATAAAATATACATAAAAAAAAATTAATTTTTTAATAATATATCTCATTCTTCTTCAAAGCAATTATGCGACGTTTACTTACTTCACGATTGTATGTAGAATTACTCGTTAGAAAAATAATATTTATAATAAAAAATATTTGAAAACAAATTCACATTTTAGTTAGAGAAATGATATATGCAGTTGGAGTGTATATAAATATCGTATAATTATTTAAAAATAAATAAATAAATATATAACTCATATGAAATTAAATAATACATCTCACTCTCTTTCAAAATAATTATGTTACATTTACGCATTCTACAATTATATTTAGCATTACTCGATTGGCCAGTAACCCTAGGCATCAACACTATTAAAGTATTAATTATCTAATTAATTAGGTCGATTTGGAAAATTAAGATGCATGTACGAACCAAGTTGGGAAATAAATAATTTAATTTAAAAAAAAATTCTATTTACAGTCCTAAGTGGGAGATTACATGTGCAATCTCATTGATGAATGAGGGTAAATTGAAAAAAAATATCATTTTAAAAATGATATTATTGTAATTTTAATTTTTTTTTAAACATAACTATATTGCATTGCATAAATTGTCCCTATTTAAAGACTGTATATAGACTAATTCTAATTTGAATAGATTATTGCGTCTATTAATTCCTTAAATATATGTATATATTAATATATCTATTTATTGTTGAAGATAAACACAACTCCGGAATCTCACGCATCCTTCAAACTTGAGATCATGATGATTGAATTATTCGTATTCCGGTTTCTTGATGCAAAATGTTTGATGATAGATTCATGCCTACGGAACCATAAAAAAGAGAGGTAAAAGCAGGTATTATTTATTTACCGTTCGTACTTTTCTTTTATTAAAATAAAAAAATAGTGGTTGTTGCATAACAGAACCACCTCTAGTATCTAATCGTGATCCAATTCAAATTTATTCAAATTTTGGGTCTTACCTGATCATGCATGTCTATTCTAATATAATAATTTTTTTTTTTTTTAGTAAGAAGTGCTATGGATACAAATAGATTATATTAAAATAAATTTATAAATTGACGTGATTTTATATAATTAATTAAATTTATTTTATAAAAATAATTTTATAATTTAACATATCGTATCAAGTTATATTAATTTATAAATTTATTTTTATATAATCAATTTGTTGATAAAGTATTTATCTTTCTTAATAAAGTAAAAGAGACTGGAAAGTTGCATATGTTATAAGCTAGTTTTGTCTGATGAGGTTTGGATTGATTATATTCTTGTTAAACTGAATCCTTAAAACACAATCAATATACGTGTTCATGTCCCATAACAAAAAACAAATTAGAAACATCCAGACAAATTACTTAATTGTTGGTAGGTTAACATTCTTAATTAGATCAAAGAAACCCAATTAAGATTAATGCAATATTAATTTATTAACGATCAAACCCACCTTCACCCCACACTCAACTCGTATGCAACAGCACGCACCGGTCAGAGTATTTTCAATGGATTAGTTAAAATTAAAAGATATTTTTTATGATTGTAAGAGAAATTTAATTTTTGATTATTCCATTCACATAAATCTTCACGTTAGATTATCTATTTATTTATTATATAATAATAAATAACTAATAATTTTAAAAATATTTAATTTTTTAAATTATTAATTTAATTTAATTTATCATATTTTACTATTATACCTATTATATATTAATTAATAATCATATTCTTATTAAATTAATATATCACTAACTCAAATTAATATATTAATTGTGATAAAATATGTTATGGAAGAAAGAGAGAGATAAATAATTAATAAAATATGTATTTGATGTATGTATAATAATTTTTAAATTTAAAAAAATTTTTAAAAATTACTGTAACTAAAATTTAAATTTAACTATTCCATTGCCAAACATATTTTATTTTCTAGTGAGAATGTTCTCAGTGATCGACGGTGACACCGCCTCGTTGTAGGAGCCGCAGCCCCAGCCCCAGGTGATTTAATTTAATTTTTTTTTTCTTTGGGGATTTAAATTATTAGTGTACTAGGGGCGCTTTTTTTCATGGCCATTAAAAAAAAACTGGAAAATATGGCCCATGCCTCCCAGTCACGTGAGTCGTGCCGACTCGTGACCCAAATATTTTGATTCGGTCAGTGGACCAAGCAATAAGCCACTCAGAGATTGCCGCGTATGCAAGAACGTGCTGGCAGACTCTTAAATTACGTAAAAGGACAAACAACATGTTGTAGACCCTACATATACAGTGAGTGTCTGGTGGAGGGAACGGCAGGCTTAAATACAAGCCTAGCGAGAGGTCTGAAAAGAGGCCGGCTTTTCATCGGCCAGCGTCTCCACTCACAGAGAGAGAGAGAGAGAGAGAGAGAGAGAGAGGGAGGAATAGAGAGGGGTAGAGATTCATTGAAGTTCAAGGGCTGGGCTTCTCTTTTTTCTCAGGTATTTCTTTTGTGCTTTCCCTGATGTTAATTAGTTTCTCTATTTGGTCAGGTTCGTGAAAGCTCGATTTGGTGTATTCACATTCTGTGCTTTCTAATTGAATATGAAAAATTAATTCGAATCGAAAGTCGATATCCTCCTTTTGTGGTGTGATTCGTTTAGATCTAGTCAGAAATGATCGGTTCTTGTTCCTAACTCCTCTCCATGTTTGAGATCTTTGCTTTTGTTTTTCCTTCCAAAACGCGAGGTCTTAGTATTTAATTTCCAGCTTAAACTCGCGATTCCTGAGCCAAGAAATGCTATGGTTTTGAGCTTAATCTAAGGACGTAGGAACATTATCATATTATAATCGGAGACTGGAATCTTTTTCTTCTTCTCGATTTTGATTGGTGGGGAGAATCAGACGACGTATAAATGTTCCTAGGTTCTTTCTTCTTCTTCTTTTTTTAAACGCTTTGAACTTTCGTAGGTTGGATCTAAACCTGATCTTGCAAGTCCTCATCCCATGTCGTAGACTCGTAGTTCCCAGCCTATTATTGCCATAGGTTTTGATTTTGATTTTCGATCTAACTGTCAATCTTTTTGTTTTGTAAATCTAAGTGTTCCTTTTTGGTTCAATTCCTCACTCGTCGAGCTTACTGCTTTATCAAATCTGATTATTAGCATTATAAATTGTCGGTTAGAAAAATTATATTGTCTCCTTGTGTGATTACAAACTGCAATACTGTATCTTGATTTTTAATATCTGCTTTCATTGCGTATGCTTATTGATTTGAAAGATTTTTTTAGTGCATGAAAACGCGTTGCACTCACTCTGGCCCATTTATATTCGATTTAGTCTATTTTTGTCCTGTTCTCTATTGGGTGATAGGAACATTGTCAACAAAGATGTCTTCTTCAACAGAAAAGCGTCGTGCCATAAAAATAGCATAATCGTGATTACTTATAAAAACTTTTTTGCTTTTATAACGAATATTCCGAAATTCTAGTACAATTATGCGAATAAAAGGCTCACAGCCACATAACTGCTTTCCTCGAGAAACGGGTATTATATTAATGGTCAACAATGGATTACCACAAGGTGGGAATGATCCTAACTATACTATTTAGGTAAAGAAGGACGTAAATCGCAATATTTCGATTTTTTTTCTTTGATGAGGTTGTAGACCATGGAGTCATCGACTCGTTGGTCTTGTTGAAATATCTATCTTTGATTTATTTTTAAATAAAAAAAGGTTTTGGTACGAAGAGTCTCATTGGAACTCTTCAAAGAGAAAGTGGTCCCAAGACTCGTCAATATTTAAGAGCTACCAACGATATGATGAATAATAGTGGAAGTAATAGCAAAAGAATAGAATAATAGATCATGGAGAAGATGACACTCGCTGTTTAATTAGATGTTTAGATTTTTCGGCGCACGGGATCAGATCTTTCCAATAATTCAGCCGGTGTTCGTGAATCATGAAATGCACAATCAACTTCTGCTTGGCCCAGCACCCACACGTTATTGTACCGAGTCGTATACTAATATCCTTGCTGGACGGAGTCGCTTTCCTAACTTGCGTTTCAAGAGTGCACTAATGATATTCTTGACCAAGTTATATTTTTTTTCTAAAGGAGTTGCTTTGGGCGTACGTACTCGTTTTTTCCCTTTGTTTTTTATTTCACGCGCGAGTTTGGTAGGTCAAATTATTGGAGTATAAAAACTGAGTGCATTTTATATCTATATTTGTTAGTTACGTTGAATGTTGGGTTTAATATTTGGTAGGAATGGTATTTGTATTTACTTTCTCATACGTCTTGGAAGCATGACCTGGGTTTTACTGTGTTTGGTGCTTGCTTACTCTAGAGTGACGTAACTTTGTGCACTATAACATCGTATATGTCGCGGGATTAATTGGGTGTTCTATGTATTACCTTGGTAAGGACTATTATGCCTTTTTCTCTCAAGGATGGAATCACTTCTCTAGCGGTGAACTAAACCCCTTTCGAATTTGACTATAAAAAGAAAGAACAAATTTCACTTACTTTCTCCTGCTCTTTGGACCCTACAATTCGGCTTTCTTTGTGGCAGTGAAAAGGAAGTCCACTACTGATGGTGTTTTCACTCTACTTTTGCTTTCTCTTTTTGCTCGAAAATGGTGAAAAATATTTGTTTGTTACTATTTTTCGTCACATATATCTTCACATATTTGAGTTTTTTGCCCCCTTTTCCGTTTTCACCTACTCATCGAAATAATAAGGGATACCAGAAATGTTGTCGTCTCCTTATACATTTTTGTTCCTTGTTTTAAACTTTCCCGTAGAAAGCTTGATTGCCCTGGGATAAGGGAGGGGATATATCGTACTGCAATATGAATTCAACAGCTTGTGGAGTTGAGTTCGTATTTAGGGGATCCGGAAAAATATTAGATGTAATTTGTACTGCTGGCAGGGGAGCAAGTCCGGATGGCTATTTCGTAGTGCATTGAGCTGGTTTAACGATTAAAAGATTGCAAAAGCCTTTTTATAACTATATATATTAAAAAAAAAAAAAAAAGAATTTGCAATGAAATCAATGGAATTGCTCGTTGATCCTACATAACTATTTGAAAGTTGGATTTTTTAGTAGATTGTTGTAGAAACATGTCCAAGATCATACACTACTCAGTTGTATCACGTTTTTGCAGGTTGGAAAAGCAATGGGTGCCGGTGGCCGAATGGTAGCTCCCCTAACTCCCAGTAAATCTGAATCTGGCAGTCTGAAGCGAGTTCCACACTCAAAGCCCCCATTTACCCTCAGCCAGATCAAGAAAGCCGTCCCACCTCATTGTTTCCAGCGTTCCGTACTCCACTCATTCTCCTATGTTGTTTACGACTTCGCTATAACCTCTATCGTCTATTATATTGCTACCAATTACTTCCACCACCTTCCTCAACCACTCTCTTACCTTGCTTGGCCAATTTACTGGATTATTCAAGGTTGTGTCCTGACAGGCGTTTGGGTCATAGCTCATGAGTGTGGACACCATGCCTTCAGCGACTACCAGTTACTTGATGACATAGTTGGTCTAATCCTCCACTCCGTTCTTCTTGTCCCTTACTTCTCCTGGAAGTATAGCCACGGCCGCCATCATTCTAACACGGGTTCCCTTGACCGTGATGAGGTCTTCGTCCCTAAGAAAAAATCCAGTATCCCATGGTACTCCAAATACCTGAACAATCCACCAGGCCGGGTGGTCACACTAGCAATCACACTGACTCTAGGCTGGCCTCTCTACCTAACTTTTAATGTTTCAGGCAGGCCATATGATCGGTTCGCAAGCCACTATGACCCTTATGGCCCCATCTACACAGATCGCCAGAGATTCCAAATATACATTTCTGATGCTGGTGTTCTTGCTGTCTCTTATGGGCTCTACCGTCTTGCCATGGTGAAAGGACTTATGTGGGTTATATGCATTTACGGAGTACCATTGCTGATCGTGAATGGGTTTTTGGTGTTGATAACGTTTCTGCAACACACTCACGCATCATTGCCCCATTATGATTCCTCCGAGTGGGACTGGTTGAGAGGAGCTTTGGCAACTGTTGACAGAGATTATGGAATCTTGAACAAGATTTTCCATAACATCACAGATACTCATGTGGCACACCATTTGTTCTCAACCATGCCGCATTATCATGCAATGGAAGCTACAAAGGCGATCAAGCCAATTTTGGGAGATTATTATCAGTTTGATGGCACACCGGTTTATAAAGCAATGTGGAGGGAGGCAAAGGAGTGTCTTTATGTTGAACCAGATGAAGGTGGGCAGAGCAAAGGTGTGTTCTGGTACAACAACAAGCTGTGATGATAGAAACTGGCAAAATGTTGGTTCGACATTTTCAGATTCTTGTTAGAATATTAGCATTCCTGGCAGGGTAATTTTAAGTTGTTTGCTCACTCCGAATTGGACCTCCAGTTCTACTTGTGTTTTCCAATAATTTTCTTGAGCCCTTGTCGTGGTAGAAACTAAGACATTTTATGTTCTGATATGAGTATTGTTTCTCTATAAAAATTTGGCACGTATTTAAATTTGTTATGAATCAGGAGGAATTAAGGTTGGCATGCTAAAGGAACCTAAACAGTCTTAGTGGTAGAATGGGCCTCATGGCGACCTTCCATTTCAGCTATAGAAAACATCTTCAAGCCCGACGTAGTAGGGATGAAGGTGCAACATTGAAGATGGAACTAGACTCTAGTACTGTGGAAATACCAGTATCTAGCAAAGCCTAGCTTGTTGCTAAAGTTGTTCTTCCCATTTGGGGGTCCATTTAACTGAATGGAGAAGAAGATGGGGGCGGTCCAGGAAATTCCTGAAATTGAAATATTATATATTAATATGACCCTACAAAAGCCCAATTTCGGAAAGGAAAGGAAAGCAACGCCGCTCCCCGGTCATGTTGTGAATTGGTCTCCTTAGCCAAGCAGGCCTGATTTATTACTGTTATCGTTAACATTCATAAGATTTTAAGGCCGGCCAGTTTGTGATATTATAAATGGAGTATATAAAAGTGGTGAATATATATATATATATATATATTTATATATATATATATAGCATCAGCATTCATCATCTTATATATTATTGTTTGAAGTTCTCTCCCCTCAAGTACTGATGATTAGGTTTTCCCAAGTCGTGACAGTAGTAGTAGTACTGAATCATTAGGTAGTTTTTTTTTTTTTTTTTTTCCTAGAGTTTAATTTATTTCCCCTCAACTGATGATGATGATGATGATGATAAACATTAACCTCACGAAAGTGAGGGTTTATAAATAAACTTGGGACACCACCACTACTATGAGGCTACCGGTTCTTATATATAAAAAAAAAACCCTACCGCAATTTTCTTGTGATATATATATATATATATATATATATATATATATATATATATATTTATATCTAGTCTATTAATTCATAATTTAGTCATGGTGACATCATGTAATGATGAAGTACTACTGATCTTATAATTAAGCCTCTTTTTAGTTAAACAAATCATCTCATCTCATTTCATATAATCATTATAACTTTCTCAAACTCTACCACAAAATATAATAAACAATTCATCTTTTTTAAATCTAAAAACAAAAAATATATTAAAAAAATTATATTCTAACAATATTTTATTTAACTTTTATCTCATCTTATCTGTATAACCAAACAAGCCCCAAGTCTTACTGATCATCTAGAATATTTGAAAATTGGAGATGGTTCAACCCATATTTTAAAACATGTAAAGCAATATTGATCTCTCCTCAATTCATGTGATTTATTTTAGGACCAAATGAAAACTCTCAGTACTACTGGTTGTTTTTATTGTGCAATATATATATATATATATATATAGATAGATAGATATTGATGAAGACGCTCAATTTGACCAATAAATCAAGGAAATGATAATATAGATAATTATGTTGATAATCAACCTCTCAACTATCATCAACTATAATTAATTAGACTGATCATACTTAATTGCCGCCTCATTATGAACAAACATTTCTTTTTCTTTTGAACAATTATTGAGGATCGGATTTTCCTCGTCAATTTTTTTTTTATATGTTTGTTGAGGAATATAAATATATATATATATATATATTTATGGTAATTAGTAATGTAACAGATTGGAGAGCTGCTTGACCATATATATATATATATGCATGATGCCTTGGATGGATTAATATATATTGAAGGGAATTTGGTATAAGTATTTTATATATGTAAGAATTGATTAATGCATGCATGTACATGATGAGCATGCTATGGCATTGGTAGAGAATAATCACTTCATAAACCGTAAATCCAAAATCCGATTCATGTTAGATCAGATCGTGATGGTAACGAATATTCCTCATTTACTTCCTTAATTGTTCATCAAGATTTTGCGTGTTTTGGTTTATTGAAGTAAAAAAAGAAAAAGAAAAAGAGAACAGTTTAGCCTTTTTGGATGAGTATGATGATCCATATGTCTGACATGATGAGATTCTGCTTTGTACAAATGAATAATTAGGACCACATGATACTGATTATGAAAACTACTGGCTACCAAAAATTAATTATTAATGGTCTAATTAGAGTGTAATTAGTATAAAACTAATTAATTAAGATAGCGATGGTTCCAAAAAGTATGTTCAACTCTATATATTATAAAACTCTCTCTCTCTCTCTCTATATATATATATATATATATGAACACATGATGATCATCATGAGTGCATGATTGGAGTATAAAACAGGACGATCCTAATGGTCAGTACAGCAGGTAATTAAGGTTCCGTTTGTATATATAAATGGTTTTAGCTTGTCTCATTTCATTTTATCATTTTAATTTTTTTAAAATTTAAAATAATATTAATATTAAAAATTAATATTCTAATAAAATTTTATTCAATTTTTAACTTTTATTTAAAACCATCTCATCTCATCTCATCTCACTATCTAAACGAGAACTAAATGAGATTAATTAATTTAAGGTTTTCATTGAGTAGGTCATGTACGTACAACACATGATCATATATATAGACGTGGGGTTTTGCAATTAAAGTTAGTGTGAAATAGTTGAATCCGTTCATAATTCTCACTTCATGTTAATGTAAGCATCCTTGACCTGTGTACATACATGTTCAATGACATCTGCAGTACGCCATATAATTAGTGAAATTAAATCTGGAAAACTTCTTTTTGTTCATATAGAATAGTGTCAGTTTATTGAGTAGTGTTTTGTGTACCTATACTTTTATTTATAAGACTCGTTCAATTAGTTTTCTTTTGGGTAAGAGAAAAAAATAAAAAATAATATATAATATGTATTGTGTGTGGATGATGAGTGTATTTATATATATATATTTTATATATCATATCGAATATGGGTGTGCAGCGATGCGGCCCACAAAAGGACTTGGAACCACGTCAATGGCAGCGTCTCCCCCCGCAACAGCAAGAACTTAGCAAGCATAGGTTAAAGCGTACGCACGCGCACGTCTCCACGTGGCGGTTACGATTCTCCTACGTAGTGGTACAGTACTGGCTACTACCAGTAAAAAATAATAAAAATTATAAAGTGGGCCGGCACGAGGGTCTCGTGTGGGTGTGATGTCTTGGTTTTGCTGAGGCAAACACAAGGAAAATATAATACATGCGTGTGTTGTGGTGTGGTGTGTGGCCCGGCGTCACATTATCTTTCTTGCATATGCTTTCACGTGGGCTTCCCCACCCCACTACGGTTATAACACAATTAGAGTAATATTTAATTAAAATTGGCGTCATCGTTCGAACGTTAGTAATTAACGTTCACATGTTGGCGCAAAACATTTTACGTTCGAACGTTGTTGGCGCCAAAATATTTCACGTTCGCACTTAAGTAGCCACAATGTTCGAACTTATATGTGACGATCGAACGTAAAATTTCCATACGTTGGAACGTGAAAAAAATCTTATCTGTCTTTAGTGACGGTTTACAGAAATCATCACAGAAAAAGATTTTTAGTGACTGTTTAGAGACTGTCATAATTTTTCAACCGTCACTAAAAAGCAATTGTGTTGTAGTGATAGAAAGTTGCAAGTTGCATATATGATAACCATAAATTAATGAAGGAAAGCAACTGATCATGATCATCATCCTTTTCATGAATTAATGATGATCCAATATTCATCCATTCATCAGTATATATCCTAGTTTTCAATTCTCAGAGTTCATTTTACATCTACATTCACGCATGCAAATGGTTGTTAAACTTTGTTGTTGCTTGTATACAATTTTATATAGTATTAAATGAGCAAGACATAATGTAAGATCTATTTCTCGTGTCACTGTCTCTCTAAAGCTCTTGAGTTCTTCAGGAAAATTTTGAAGAAATCTCTCTCTTTTTTCTACAGGCAAAATGGTTGTTAGGTGTCCTATGCACATTGATATCGAGCCCTGCTTTTTATCATGTTACGTTTGGATATTGAGATGATTTCAGATGATCATTTGTGAATAGTAATAAAAAAATCGTAAAAAATAATAAATAGTATTAAAAAAGTAGTGAATAATTTGTAAATTATAATAAGGTAGTCTAAGGAGATCACCCCACTAATCAAATATAGCCTAATTATAGAGTCATGGTTAGACTGTTGGGTAGTCAACAATGATCGAATGGCTCACAGATGATGAAAAATATTTGCAAGTTGCATGATAACCATAAATGAAAGGAAAGCAAATGATCGATCAATTGCAATTAATGATCCATCCATCCAAACAGTGTCCTTTTCCATTTTCGGAGTTGATTTCACATCTACATTCACATATAAATATATGAAGTATATATATAGTTCACATCTACATTCACACATATACATCCACACATCTACATTCACACATCTACTTGCATGCGTAAGTATATATAAAGTTATAGCTCGATCTCTCTATGTAGACATGATATGTCTTAACATCCAAGTTTTCTGAATTCAAAAACATGTACATTTTATGTGGTTGCAGTACTGCAACAGCAACATGGTTGCATTAACAACGAAAGTGCTGTTTGTTAGTTATAAAGAGATGATCATGAAGTACTACTACTGTAATTTCAGCTTCTATAATCTTATGTATCCCTAATTATATAATATAATCAGAAATATGCACGAATAAAACGAAAAATCCCATACAATAATGTTTTTTTATGAGGGGTTTAATTAATTTTAATGATGTCAAAGTTATTCATAATTTTTATTTGTTACAAAAACCAGTCTATATCATCATCAGGTTGTCTAACACTGGTGGATCATGACGATGACTCACTATGGAAGAACCGATAACCACTTAGTGAATGAAAAACCATTGTGTGATTGGAGAAGTAAACGCAGCGTTTAGTCTTTTCATCTTGAGACGCAACGCTTCCTTGGTAACATGCGGGACGGGATAGGGCCAAGAGAGTAGTGAATATCGATTACAAAGTATAAATTCATATTTATAAAAAAAAATATTATATGGAAATGAAATAAGGTAAAAATCTTAGCATATGCAATTATATATTTTAAAGGCCCCATCATTAATGTTAGACCAATAAATTTTGAGTCATTGGCGTTGAGCGAAAAGTGTGAATGATAATAATTTTCTAACATTGCCCCTGTATATATATACACGTAAATGTTTAGAAGATATGGACCTAATTAATATGAGAAAAAATGTGGGCATCTGCCCCACACGGGGCACACTCCGTGTAAAAAAAAAAATGATGTGCAGTGTGTGCTGGTGTAGGGCAGATGCCTAGAATTGCTCTTAATATGATGATTTGTCAAGAGTCGAATGGGCTGATAGCATAATTTGCCTGATACAATCAGAAAAGTTAATATAAAATATGCTGTTTGGGAAGGGTTCGGAAGCTTTTTTTGGAGAAGTGTAGTACTACTCTTCAAAATATATTCTTCCTAAAACTTAGCCACGTGGCTCTATATATGATTATTCAAAAAAGAGTAAAGATCCTATGAATGTCATGAACAGGTTGGGTCTGCAACGCGGATTACGTACGGCTGTCGTTTTGTGGAAGCCATGATTTCGGTTTGTATTCCAACCACTCGCATGATTCGCATTATCAAAAAGATAAGAGGTACTAAATAATATACAATACAATAGAAAATATGGTTTTGGGACCAGACCACCCCTTCTATTTCAGCCCACATTACAAACGGCTCCCATGGTTTTTCCCACCTCTTTGATATAAAGCATTGTTTGTCTATGAAAATTACGATATTTTGGTTTAGTTAATTAGGAAAGACAAGCACTACACTCATAAATGCATTTTATAAAAATAATCTAATAAACTGACGTGACTTCACGTGATACGTTAAATTTATTTTATAATAAAAATAATTTATGAAATCATTTTATACTGTTTTATTTTTTTAATAATAGGTGATAACAAATTCAAATATATTTAATTTCAGAACTAGGTCACCATTGGGATGGATTTAATAGCTCAAAATATTTCATTAATGTTTGAGATAATCGGTATACTTTATGTACGTGTTATGATCTTTTCAATTATTCTATTAGGGAAAATGAAAGCAGCCTGTACGTACGTACAAATGGAAAAGGTCTACTCTTTAAGAGAAAAAGATGTGTTTAGGATGGTAATCAGCGCCATATTAGGGAATTAATTTTCTTCTAATACTCTTCCTCCCATTATGTCACCGACGACACACATCATTGTAATTATGTGCTGATTATATTTTATTGTTTGATGGGCCTTATTTCACTATAAATATATATAGGTTCTACTTCTACTACTACTGAAAATTTAATTCTTTAATGCTGATATATATAGACATAAATGACAAATAATCAATATATATATATATATATATATATATATATATATATTGTAACATTGTATTACGGCAGATTAATTAATGTATAAAGTACTAGAACCAGTAGCATTGAGTCATGATCATTAAATACATTAACGCCCAATTTCGAGTAATGGCTGTTGAAGGGTCTAAACAAATTCAAAAGAAAGAAAGAAAGAAAAAGATCAAAAGAAATAGACACCAACAAGGACCTCTCAAATGTGCGGCCTCGTCAAATATTTGTTTTCACACCGTTTTCTATCTCATTTAATATAATCATTACAATTTTTTTAAATTTTCACATAAAATAAAATAAATAATTCAATTTTTTTAAATTTTAAAATAAAAATAATATTAAAAAATATATTCTAATAATATTTTATTCAATTTCAACTTTTATTTCAATTTATCTCATCTCATCTCGTTTGTAAAAACAAATCAGGCCAATTAACATATTGTAAACTTTTAGAGAGATGATCTAGACAACAAAGGGGCCTTTTGGTCATTACAAGAAAGATGATATGCATTATTATGTTCATATATATATATATATATATATCCTCCCCATCTAGGTCTCTCAATCTCTAGCAAATTAAACTGCATATTCATAGACAAAACATCCATTATAATTAGTATTTAATTCACAATTAGGGAATTGGGGGACCATTGAGTTCTGTTTACTTTATTGACTTACTTGCAATCTGCCAGACAAGGATTCATCTACTACTTGCTCCCAACAACAGATCAGCTGGGGCTCCTTTTTTTTTTTTTTCCTTATTTATTTATTTGTCTCCATCTTTTAAAATTATCTCTGTATATTGTCCTTCCCTTCAAACATTACTTCTCCACCCATATATATATAAAAGCATTCCCTTCAAACAAACACACCAACTTCTCCGCACCTGATCTCTCTCTGTGATCAGAGTTTTCCATGGATTTGAAGGCAAAGAAACAAACTTGGACACCCTGTTCAACTTCACCTCCCCTAGCCATGCTCCATGATTCAAAGAAAATATCCAAGCCCAAGCCAAAGATACGCATAATTCACATATTTGCACCCGAAATCATCAAAACCGACGCAGCAAACTTCCGCGAGTTAGTGCAAAGACTCACTGGAAAACCCACGGAAAAGGGCTGCAATAAGAAACCGAGAATTGCCCTGAGAGAAGAGCCAAGAAATGCTTCATCCGACAAGCCAGTGGCCAAACTGGAGCTCCGAGCTGGGTTTCGTGGTTTGGAGTCAAGGGAGAGAGTTAAGGATGAGGAAGGGATGTGGAATGGTGAGAATTCAGGTGGGTTCTTGGGCGGCTTTGCAGACTTGGAGGGTTTTATTCAAGAACTTGGTGAATTCCCATTTCTTCCTTTGGATGCGTCACACATGCATGGCTTTGGAGAAGCTCAATTACTTGCCTAGATAGTGATCAAAGAAATCAAATGGTTTTTCTTTTATGGCCTTATCTTCTTTTTCATTTGTTTATGATTAATGTTTGATCGTCAGAACTTTGTTTTGATGGTTTTAGCTAGATGGTTTAACAGTTTTATCTTTTATATTGTATCACTTTTTCTACTTGATCTTCTGAACCTCTGATACTCCAAGATCTCTCTATGCTGTAAATAGAAGAGCTATACTTTCAGGATTCTCCTCTTGCAGAGAAATTGCACTTAATTCTACATGATTACATTTGGATGTAGTAATCGAAAAAATTTTCTCGACTTCCTTTCTTTGTTTAATGACTCCTTCGAAATTTTAGTTTGATGTATTAGGGTTTTGTTTCTTTCTTTTGGATGTGGCACTGGCTCGATCTTGTCTTGTCTGCGTGGGCTTCTCTCTCTCTCTGTGTGTGAACAGCATAAGAACGTGCAGAGTTTTATATAGATAAATCTATTACTTTTCTTGCAGGACTTGCTAAAATTTTCATTTATATGAATTTATTACTAAAGTCGTCTCTAGGTAGTTCTTATCCTGTCAAGACACAGACATCAAACTGAAACACATTAATTCATATGATCAACAAATTTCAGGCACATCTGCCAAGTTTAGCAAGCCCTATTGAGAACTTCCTATCTATGGGCTAAATGAGGTTTAAGTGGGCATAAGCAATCAGAATCACATGCACAGTACTGAGAATAGTTTTATCACTGCCATATATTACAACCAGTTTAATCATGATCAGTTCACCTGATACTGTTGGTGTTGCAACAATGCATACAATTGGAGAAATGGAGTCTTCATAGAAAATAATATAAGATCTGGAAAGGAAATCAATCATGTTGAATTACATCATGATATTTCTGTGCATGTTATATTGGCAAACTGCAATGCTTTTTTCTCATTCATTAATTTTCACTGCCTAGAAAATCTTAACATATTTACTACGCGTAATGCATGTAATGCAGGACCAAAGTCTGAGTGATCTCTAATTAACTGCTAGGAGTAGTCATTTTTCGTAACACTTGCTCGCTCTTTGTGTACGTAAATGATGATTAGCGTGTACAAATCAACGAGAACAGATGGAGCTCGGATTTGATTTTTACAACTAATCTGCACGCTTCCCTTTCTCTATCTTTTGGTTGTAGTCATGTACGGGTAGTAACAGATAACATGAACTAGAACTGGATCGATGAGCGCGTTCAGTACTTTGAGCTAGCCTCGGCGCTATAATTTGATGATAATTTTATAGATTAACAAATTAACACTACAAGAGAATCACCTTTCCCGGCGATTCATTTTCGCTGAGAAAACTAATAAAATCGCTGCCAATCAAGGAGAAAATAATGGGTGTGAGAAATTTTGAGTCTTGATAGGGTGTCAAATCATGTTAATGCGCGGATAATGTTCGTATAGTGTCAAAACATGTATATTATATTATATGAGTCAACTTTAACACGACTTGTTAAGTTTATCGTGTCAAAATCTCAAACCCTAACATAATCCATTAACATAACGGGTTGATACGACATGACCCGTTAGTGAATACTATAAAAAAGGTTAACACGACACGACCCAATCCGTTTCAACCCATTTATGTAAATGGGTTGAACATACCCGAAATTAATTCGTTTGACTTGATTAAGTTAATTAGCATAATTTTATATAAATGTTAAAATCATAATATTTATAAAAACTAACTGTAAGTCCAAATTAAATTATAATCCAAATAATAAAAATACCGAAATTAAAATTCTAATAATTTTACTTTTAGGTATAATGGTATAATTGTAACTTTAATTTTCTTAACGGGTCATAATGGGTTATAACGGGTCAAAACGGGTTGACTCATACTTATCAACCCGTTAAGCAATCGTGTTTTAATGGGTCAACCCATTTTGACCTAAACCAATTAAGACTAAATCCAAATCCGCTATTATCGTATCGTGTTCGTGTTGGGTTAACGGGTCGTACTGTTACATATTGCTACCCCTAAGTCTTGGATTGCAAGTTATCGATCTGTTGAAATTAATATCTTGTTTTTTTTTTTTGAAAGAAAAACCCTAGCTTGCCATCAAGTTTATATTAATAATTGACTTGAAAACATGGGCAAATGATCAAGTCAACATGTTTTGGTAAACTTTAATCACAAATTGCAATATTGATTCCTTGGGCGGCTGTTGAATGGGATTAATTTGGCCATTACATATATAACTAAAACTATTAGATTAAGATGACATAATATTTTACGACTTTGGTGGCGTAATGTGTTGATTTCTCCAAAAACAAAGCTTCAGCTTCACTTGGAAGCTAGCTCTCCCTTAAGGGAAAAAATGAAAATTAATGACTCCGGTAATAATTACTTGTTTTATATATATTATATGTCCTTACTCCTAAATAACAAAAAAAATATAAAAATATAAAATAAAATAGTCCCACATCTCGGGTTGAATCAACGAATTGTGAGTGGCATTAACAGATTATAAACTTTTAGAGAGATGATCACTTTTATTTCACTCTTTATTTTTAGTGTGTTCATTAATTTGCATTATTTTTCGATCATTGAATTTGTTGTTTTGAAAAATACAGTTGATCTAACAGTTAATAGTACATCAACACATGCAACGCGATGGACGTGCGATGAGTGTTTTGTTTGTATATATATGCATGGTACAAGTCTTATAAAAAAATCTTAATTGTCGGATTCAAATGACAAATTCGCCGTCTTGCTGACCCATGGGAATGGGGTTTTGTCTTTAAGAGGAAAAAAAAGAGGCATGGAAGACCAAAAGAAAAAAAAAAAAAAAAAAGAACAAACAAGTATTAAATTGCCAAAGTAGAGCAATTTGTCTTCCGGGTTGAGGTGTGTAACCCGTCTACTGCATGCATGGTGTGGCTGCAAACATTACTTTTGTCAAAGCAGCACGGCACTTGTTAATCAAGCAAGTTCACACCCCACACAAGCAAGTTCGTTCACATTTACAAGGCATGACTAAAATGTTCGAAGCAGCTCAGAGAGAGAGAGAGAGAGAGAGAGAAGAATGTAATTCTAAACTCATATAGGGTGATTGAAGTAGAGGAAATTTTCAGTTTTCATACATGTACAAATTCCTAACTCTCATACTCCGTAACGGATTCTGCGCGCCGTGGGAGACGGGGGCGCAACCAATCTTGTTAAAACTTCAGGCACTTCAGCTGTATCCCTTATTATCTGCGCAAAAAGAATTTAGATGGTCGTACAAAAATCAACAATTCTGGTACTGGTTGCTATATATTCCTACAAATCAGGTTTTGACCAAACTGATCACAAAGTCTTCATTATCATCCTTTCAAATGACAGTAACATAACAGGATATGGTGATTATATATGTTATTTCACTTGCCCATCATCTCGGTAACCCCTCTTCCCAACTACATCTAAAGGTTATGCACATGAGAGCCAAAAGTCTAACAATCTTTTAGTTTTTATACCGTTTCATACTGATTATTTACTGCAAATATCATCCTCTTTTACTTTCTGGGAAGTCAAGTTTGCAACCACTCGATGATGTAAGTAATTTGTAGATTCTTCTTACATTCTCACTGTCTGTCACAATTTATTCATGATCACTTTGCCCAAAGGTAGAGGTCATATATGCACATGTGCATGAAACACACACATGCATAGAACTCAAAGTGACCCTTAGGAAACTTTATAGATTACAGCCTTACAGGCATGAAATGTACAAGAAGAAATGTTAAAAGTGAAATAGTTTAATGGAGCTAATAGGATAAGGAATCAGCAATATGAAAGGTAGCAAGAGGTGAAAACGGAAAAAATAAGAACTAAAAAGACAAATTTTTTAAGAATTGACTTTTCCGTATCCTGCCAAAACAAAAGGCCCTCCACTTTTCCTTCAGGATTGGTTCCATAATACGGGTAGCTTGGTGCTTCCAAATACAACAAAAAATAAAGAGAAAATATATTTACAACCGTGAATTGTGCAACCGTCGCGTAATCGCTTTGAAAAAAGTGAATAAAACATGGGACCCACATGAAAAAAATTAATTTTTTAATAGTGGACCCCACTCTTTTTCAAGGCAATTAGTTTACGTACTTCACGGTTGTATGCAGAATTACTCTTCCCAAACATCCCCTAAAATTCATGTTAAGAGTTAATACAGCAATTGAAGATGGCAGAGATTGATTTCGTATACATCATTATATACTTCTGCAGCAGTATCAGTGAGACAAAATTTCAAGGACGACACATACAAATATTATACAAACTTGTTCAAGGAGATTATGCTCAGTAAAAATACTTACAAGTCTTTCATCATCAAGATAAGAAATCATAAATAGTCTCTGGAAAGATCCACCTGTACACAGGAAATGAAGAGCTCAGCATACAACTGAAAAAATACAGGTAAATATGATAACTCTCATTGGATTCCATAAAAGTTTGAACTGTTACTTATCAAATTAACAAAAAAAGAAATTTGAACCATTATTTTCCATATATAACTCGTTTATGAATTTATATTTTTCCAATGAGGCATTTGCAGGGAGTACTTGCCCATTACAACAAAGAACGGCAAAGAAATTGAAACAGCATCACTCAATATGCCCAAATCCTGAAGAAAATTGTTGAGAAGTTTTGGGTGGGGAGGGGGAGGGGTTTTCAAGAGAGAATGTGTTTTCATACACAAACCCACACACCAAGGATGTATAACATTTCTAAGTGAAAAACTCTGCGGCCCTCTGCAGGTTCTGACACCTCAGGCAGGTTTACATGGTCAGTTGAACTCTTTATTTACAGAACCACCCAAGGTTACGCGCAACAAGTGGGAAGATTTAAAAAATCAACGACACCTTTTTTTTGTCCCGGATCATGATCAGCTATTTCAGTTTCCAATTAAAATGATAAAAGTTACACATAATAGAACCAAATTAAGTTGATTTCCCAAGACAGATCTACCCAATGGATTGGTAGAAATCTATGATTTGGAGGTTCATTTGTTCAACTCCAGTTAGAAAAAGAAATTACTAAAAAAGACTTACTAAGAGGAATTGTTAGCCCAGTGGCAACAACATCTCGAATAGGAACAGGCAGTTGTTGCATCGTATTAACTGCCTGACCAAAAGCACCTCTTAGCTGTTCTGGCACTGTTTCTTCAATAACTGTCGGAGATTCCAGGATCCCTTCAACATATTCCTCTTTCATACGAAGCGGTCCCTCCACGGAAACTTGGTGGATAGAATAAACTTGCTTTCTATCTGCATTTCACCAAAAAGCACTAAACAATAAAAGCAAAAATGAGAAAACTAAAACGGGATGTAAAAGTCCACTGTGGCAAGCAATAATATGCCCACATTAACTCCTGTACACAAAGCTCTCAACAATTGCAAACACAAACAAGGGGATTTGATAAAATGTACAAAAGAAATCGTAAAAGTAGTGCCAAGCACAGAGATCACTTGGAACAACAATCTGAAGAACACTGATTTCAATCAACAATAGACAACTTTGCACCACTAAGCATATGATTATTTCTCTGCATTAAGCAAAAGGGCATTCCAAATGGGAAACTCCCATTCTTTCCAAACCAACCTTTCAACCCAAAGAGCACAGAATATATCTTTTTAGACATTTTCTGGATACTGAATCGCAAATAAACTTCCATGCAAGAATACCATATTTATGCAATCATCTACAGTGAGGACATATAAATAGACATTTAAATTACTACCGAGTTAAGTAATTTCATGTTCACTGTAATCTTTGCATATCCTTCCTTGATCTACACATCCATTTTTGACAAATTAGCCAAAGTTGAAGGAAATCTCCTACAACAATACAGACATCAAACCAAGGCTATTAGCCACCACTCAATTCGACCAAATTTAAATGGATAACGGAAGGCTTTTACCATCACTTCCAAAAAGGGGGTAAAGGTTGAAAATACTAGCAAACTGAATAATAAACAAATTAGTACTCACTCAAATACAAATCTAGCAGCAGATAATCCAGGAATTCCAGACCCAAACCACTCAAAATTCCATCTACCGTCTAGAAAGGGCGATCTGGATAGCTGAGGAAACAAAGTTAGCATCTCATACTAAGTATATAGATATGCAAATTCTTTGCTTGAATAGGCACCTACGTAGTTGGTCTGGGCATCGGATTGAGCCACTTCAAGCCAGTTATCCTCTCATTCACATCGATGCGCTGTATATCCGTTGTCTTACCAGTTACTAAACCCTCAAAACCACCAGAATCTTTAAACTGGAAGCATGGTCCCACAAACAAATACCAAAGAGATTGAGCTTGAGAATTTTACAAAATGCCATAATTTTCCGTATGAATCAAATCAGAAAATTATAAAATTATACCTATCAAAAGCGCGGAGAGGGACATAGAAGCTATGAATACACGTACATAAAGCTTAGAATTCTTGCTCTTCCACATATCTTTGACTTAAAGCAAGAAGAAACAACTAATAAATGGTTTAAGTTCGATATGTATCAGGTCAAATGAAAGAAACTAAGGACCAAGACAACCGAAGAAATGAAAATTACATAACATGCCAAAAATTTTGTACTTCTCATTTCAAATATTTTCTCAGCAACCAAGCAGATTCGTAAAACTAAAAGCTTGTCTCTACTGAGTGAATTACAAATAAAACTTACAATAATTGACTTAAGCATCGGATTGAAGAACTAAAGTAAACTATAGCAAATAAGGGAACCAATTTGAACAAGTAAAATCATGCGAAAATAGAGTACAATATAAAATAAAACGTTCTGCTTCTATATTTTATAAGTAGGAACAAAAAAGTGACACTCACAGCGAGAAGAAGGGATTCTTTAGCGGAAAGCCTCTCCATTTCCTTAGCGTAAGCTGCCAGAGTTCCCTGTACGGCCTGAACCATTGCTCTGAAGAAGGACTTCCTGCCAATGCTCCGGAAAACGTACAGTAGAGCGCTCGCTTTGCATGCGAGAGGCACGGGGTTCGATACCCCGCATCTCCATTGATTCTCTAACTATTGTTTTAGCTAAACGAAAAATACCCTCGGACCGACGTCGTCCCGTCTCTCTCTCTCTCCCTCCCTTCACCCACCGGTTACCATTTTCCGCTTCACTGGACTCCACTCTCCAGACCTTGGGTTTCCCGCTATAGCTCTCATCCTTCAATGGCGTCCGTACAAGGCTCACTCCCCTCAATCTCCACAATCCGCTCGTGTCACCAATGCTCGTCTCAGTTTTTCTCTAACCCAGCCACAGGTACTCCACTTGTCTCCCTCGCTAGGTCGCCGGGGTCTCATCGGTCCGAGGGTATTTTTCGTTTAGCTAAAGAGTAATGCTGAAATCCGCAGCACACTATTCAGAAATTTTTTTTTTTTTTTCCTTCAACTCAACGCGATGTGTGTTGAGGACGTTAGGGTGCATCAAATATTTTCCCTTAGCTAAAACAATAGTTAGAGAATCAATGGAGATGCGGGGTATCGAACCCCGTGCCTCTCGCATGCAAAGCGAGCGCTCTACCGTTTGAGCTACATCCCCAACGTAGTTAGAATGGCTTTAGTTCTATTAATTCTATTTATTAGTTTAAACTTGGGGAAAAAATTCTATTTACTGGTGAGTGAAATTCGGTGGTCTTCTCTTTTCCCGCCATGGAAGTCGACTCAGAGAAGAATCTCTCCAGAGAGAACAATCTACATCCTATACCTGCCTGGTAACTACTCTCTTTCTCTTCCGTATTCATTAATTTTTAACTCTTTCATCTCACTGGCACTTTCCCCTTTCAATAGAAAAAAAATTATGAATAAACTTGCACTCTTGCCATTTTTCAACTCTCAATAAATTCTTAAATCTCCTGATGCATATAGAGGTTTTTTTATGTCTCTCAGAACCCTAACGCCATAGACTTTCTGCAATTTGATGACGGTTTTGACATCTGTTTGATTCTTTTTTTTTCGTGATTTTGACTTTGGCATTCTTGACTGCAGGATAAGAACTTTGAGTTTCAGAAGGAGACGTTCAGAAGGAGACGTACAGGGGCCAAGCAGTAGAGCCAGATTTACTTTGCTCGTCTCCATTTGATGCGAACCCTCCTCCATAAAAATGTAAAAGAATTTTATATATTTGAACACGGGAAATGCTGGGCACCATCCGGAAGCCGCAGCACTCCCTTCACAATTTTTTTTTTTTTTTTTCTTCACAGTGTGTTGAGAATGTTAGGCTGCAGTGAATATTTTCTCTTTGAACACTTATTACGTGTACAGGTGCTTAGATTTATAAAGTTGCTGCAATAAACAATTACAATAAGTGCAGGAGATATGCCAGCTGGTGTGCCATGCAGAGAAGATCGTATCACAGGAGCGGAGGATGCTTGATCTTGGTGTTTGATTGTCCGTCATGACCGAGGTGTTGACTCGAGTCAGATTCCGTTATCTCTGTAGACTGTTTGCTTGATTTACGTTATTACTCCATCCCCTCGTTCCCCATTGGAAACCCCATTTACCAGGTAACTTTTGCTTTTAAATCTTTTGGGGTATTTATTAACCTTTTCTGCAATCAAATTTGGTCCCTAAAATCTTCATTCATTTTGGTATTCTGCATTTTCGTCAGTTTTAAATTTGAGTACTGTTATTCTCTGTTTTTTTGTTGTTGAGAAAAACAGAACTTCATTGATATATATCTGCAATAACATAATGCAGTCATTACATAGATTGTTCCATACTAACAATTGCCTTAATCTGCTCAGGCCCCTCTTCCATCCAAATTTGCTCATCTTCTTGCAATAAAACAAGTTTTGCAGCACCATTAGCTTCTCTGTAAGTGAATAAAATCTGCCATCCAGACCTTTCCATCAGCATTGATCGAGCATCATACACCAAAGCCCATAATCTGTACAAAATTCTTCATCATTATTAGTAGCCTTTACTATAACCTGAGAGTCACCTTCAAATTCTACCCTCGCAAACCCCAGTTCTGCACAGACCTCCATTGCCTTCCTCAGGGCCATACCCTCTGCTACAACAGGTTTCATATAATATCCCAAATTTGTGCACACACAGACCATTATAGCCCCTAATTCATCCCTTATAATTGTGCCCAAAGGTGTCTGCTTCTGCTGCAAGCTTACTGATGCATCCCAATTGGCTTTGAGGCAGCTGTTACTTGGTCTTTTCCATCTTAATTTACTTCTAGCAGTAACCCCTTCAACTTGCTGAGTACCCTCTTGAATTTGTGATTGTATGAAAAGATCCCTATCTGAATCAGCAGCCTTTATCACCTGGTGTGGACTCTCGAAATCTTTTCCAAAGAGTACATAATTCCTCCTAATCCAAATCCTTTTCAAAATAAAACAAGAGAGCTGTGGAAGCTTTAAGCTTACCGCTTAAATTACCTTTCTTGATATGGCACCTAGTGTGATGTGGCACCAATATGTGGTTTATTAAATTTAGTGCTACGTGGTTTATTAAAATTTTTTTTTAAAGATATATTCAAAATAAAAGGGCGTCAAAAAACACAAGAAAATGAAGATTCAAATCTTAGGTTCCTCTACCATTTTTGTATTTTTTTTTTTATTTTTTTAATAAACACGTGCCACCACATGAGGGTTATCTGAACTGTAAGTTTTAATTGTCAAGTATCATTATTCTTTAAATTTTCAGTTCACTCGTGTACATTATTAATTCGACTTAGGTTTTAGATTTTCCTCACAAAGTGAAATCCAGGGTTTGGGGACTTTGTGATGCCGTGTTGATAAACTCCGTGGGTTTTGTTAGTTACACGATATTTTGTAGGGACGTATGGAATTTGAGAATGGCGGATTTATAACTGAAAAGTTATTTACGACCAGGGTTTTGGGGTATTAGGAAATCAAAATCTTGGCACCCACTTTTTGCTTATTCATCCCTACTTTTGAAAATGTTTCATTTCATCTCATCTCATCTCATTTTCACATTTAAATACTACTAAAACATAAACACTTTTCAATTTTTCTTTCATACATTTTCATCTAATCATTACAACTTTTTCAAACTTTCATAAAAAATATAAAAGAAAAAAAAATCAACGTTCTCAAATTACAAAATAAAAATAATATTTTAACTTTATAATATTTTTATTTAATTTTTTTTTCTCGTATTTATCAAAACTCAATAAAAACCTTAACTCAAATTATTTTACTATTATTCACAAACTATCTTACTACTATTTACAAATTTTTTATCTCATCTTATTTTCCTTGACCATCCAAATGAGGCCTCAATTTCACCGGTTTACGGTGGCTATATTTTATTGGTTGAGAATTGAGGCCATGGATTTACCGTTCATTTTGTGGGGCATCTCAAATGCCTAGTTTAGGTTTTTATCATAAATTTCACAACCTAAGAATTGTTTGTTTGTTTGTTAGGTCTAAGCAAGGTACTACTAATTAGATAAATAGAGTTCGGTGGAGTAATTTAGAGATTTGTTGGGTTTGCAGTTTGTACAGTTTGCAATTGGATTTGAAGAATGCAAGGAATGCATCCTAGCTGGAACCCTGAACAAGCACATGAAACTCAAACCTTGTGTCCTGGATGAGTACTCCGAGGAGGTATTGTCAATTGTGATTGACTATGAATTAGTTTATTTATCTGTCCTTTTCTTTAGTCATATTTGGTTTTCATGATTGAGATTGGAGTTTTAGAAGGAATAGCTTTTCATTGCATCTACAGAGATCTGCGACTCGACTTGTCAAGCCTCATAATTTTATGCACCCAGATGATAAACTGGTTTTAGAAGAAAATAGTGAAAGAGTTAAGCTTGCTGGGAATGTGCCCTTAGCATCTGTATATGTAACAAGTTTGTTTCATGATAAACATATCATACCGTCGGAAGAAAATTCATTTTCAGAATCTGATCGTAGTAAACTAGTTTTTTTGAAGCTATTGGGAAATTTTCTTTTGTCAATGAGTTGCTCATGTTTTTTCGAGCCAGTGTGATTTCAGTCATCTTTAGTTGCATAACAGTTTGTCATTCTAGAAATTTAGTCCACTTTTAGGTGGAGATATTCTATGGGGGCTTAATCTATTAAGTTCATTACTCCTTTTAAATGTTCCTTATTTCTAGCATGATGAATACAGCTTTTGTTGTGATGTTCTTTTTTTATACAGGGGGTGGGGGATTCGAACCTGATTGTCCCATTTGGATACCAGATCAGATCAAAGGACCTTGGCTTGCTGAGCTGTTCTTTCAAATCATAATATAAGTCTAATTGGTCTTTGTAGTACAATTGATTGGATAGTTTTCATCAAAGTATGTGAAATTTATGTGCGGAATTAGCAGTGAATGATCAACTCTCTTATTCTTATTCTTCTCAGCTTTGCCTAAAATTTGAGTTGTGGTTGATCTGTCTTGTATTTTTTTTACCAGAAGTACAACTTGGTATAAACCATTATCTGTATAAAGCATGTTTATTGGCATTGACATGGTGCGCATGATAGGCATTGTTGTTGCTTTGCATGGAAAGGAAACTGACGCTGGCGACATTTTGTTTCAAGATGTCCTAGAGGCTGGCCTACCACCTCAGATAGAGCTTCCCCTTAAATCAAGTATGATCTGGTTTACCTTCCTCCATTTTTACTTCTGGATGCTAGAAAAACGGTCGACCATGAAAACATGTCAAAAGGGGCTCGACCATGGAAATGTAATACTTGTAAGTTTATCATTTTTCTCGAGCTTATAGGAGCCTTGAAGTTCATTGACAAGTTATTTAATGATAGTGATATGAATTCGATGTTTTTCTATCCAATTTTCCAATTTGACACGACTAAAGGTTCTCAGACTTTTGAAAGCGGCTATAGTAACGTCTCGTTTGTTTTTGTAGATGTGATGAGTTGAGATAAAAGTTAAAAATTAAATAAAATATTGTTAGAATATATATTTTTAATATTATTTTTGTTTTAGAATTTAAAAAAATTGAATTGTTTATTTTATTTTGTGTTGAAATTTGAAAAAGTTGTAATGATTAAATGAGATGAGATGAGATGAAAATGATTGTGAAAACAAACTCCCAAGGAGATAACCATGGTTGTAACATAGGATACATCGATGCTTTTTGTCCCCAAGTATATTATAAATTAATGTTCAAGAACTCTTTCGTTGATGTTGGGTGCGGATGCATACATTTTCCTTACCAATTCTTAATACTCAAAGCATTGGACTCTCATGGTGCTGCAACCGAGCTTCAATTGTTCAACCTCGATTGATATTCTTTTTTTTTTATTAATTTTTTTTAAAAAAAAAGTAGTTTTCAGGTTCAGTTAATAAGGTAGTTTATACATGAAAAGACGAACAGATGGCTTTCAAACAATAAATTAAAAATGATATCCCAAACCCATATGAAAAAAAAAATATAGTGGCCGAGATTCGAACCACCACTTACCACACTAGGCGGCACCAACAACATGTGTCATCAATGATATTGGGTGGCAATTTGCCCATCTTATCTAATTGGAATACGTTTGTATTCTTAGTTGCCTATCAGCGTCTGACGTGCCTAACATCATTGACCTATTAGGCACCTTTGCTTTCTCCAACGGCTATATTTTGTGCCTTGGCATTATTCAAATCATTATTTGCCTTCCCCAACGGTCCATTTTTCATGTAATAAGACATAAACCCAACGTATTTTTGGCCCTCCCCCATATATTTATGCATTTTCATTTTCACATCCCTGTCTGAACTCGTACATATTTTTCTCTCTTTTTCGATAATGGACTCCTCTAGCCCCGCCAAGGTTCAACATGTGAACAAGAAGTCCTCCGATGAACTGCTCAGAAAGTTTGCGGAACTGGATTCGGATTCAGCCGAAGAGGCACCGGGAAGGAAAGAGTTGAGGGTGTCAAAGCCCCGGAAAAGGAGCAGGAGAACGAGAACGAGAGAAGGTGATCAGTGTGAGAGCCCATCAAATGGTAGTACGAGCTTACTAGAGAGGAGGTCGCTTCTTCCTCTGGCAGTGAAAAGGAGGTCGGCATTGCTTCGGCAACTTGGGATTGGGAGGTCACCCTTCAGGGCAAGGGATAACAAATCCATCTTGGGGAGGATTGAGAAGGTGAGCTTATTAATTGCTTGTATTACCCTTCAAATGCGTTGTTTTTTTTTTTTTTTTAAATCCTGCTATGTTTCGAATCTTACATATACAATTATATGTATATACATTTCTGGTGATACCATACATATTTTTTTCTTCTTTCTTATTCTTCTCTAATGGGTTACTTATGGAAAAATCTGTGCAGACATGGCAAAAAACCTTAGAAGGGGCCTCAAAAGTTTTTATGGAGAAGCATTACCACCGACACAAGCGTTTGATAAATGACATTGTTTAGATTGAGATTGAGCTTGAGCTCTGTCTTACTTGGGATTTTAAAGCTTTTCGATGTGCCATTACTGTCTTTAGATGGGCAGGGGAAATGCTAGTACGCCATTTGTACATTGGCTTTAAGTTTCATATCTTGTATTTGTAAGTATATCAGTATTCGTTTCACCAAACCAATAAGGAATAAATCAAGACGATTCAGCTCTCACCCGGTCTCTCTCTCTCTCTCTCTCTCTCTAACACGCCCGTGAATATTGAGATGATAAATGGGCATCCATCTTTACAGTACGTTGTCCAGTTGTACTCAGAGCTCTAAAGTCAAAAACAAAAAAATTGTCCTTGGATTTGTTGGCATGGAGCACAGTTGCATATAGTAGAAAGATTTGCAGAATAAGCCAAAAATTCACAAGCAAAAAGTACTCTTTGCCCCGGAAACCAAGGTGAATCGAAACACAGAGTAACAAAAACTGAAGTATGCTATGAAGTATGTACTTTATGCACAAGATATCACGTGTTATTTACATTTTGACTTGAAGTTTTTAAATGGGTTGGAATTTTCCCCTATCTTCCTTAAAATGGATTTCTGTTAGAATTTTACAATAATATGGATAAGAGAAGTTCGACTAGTTAGGCAGGTATTATTGAAATACTGAGAGAAGCCGAACCATTTGGAGACATTAGACATGGTTGAAAATTGAAATATACGTTGAGTAATGATATACGCACAACACATTTCACAACATATTTTAAAATATGGCACTGATTTTTCTGGTGAGCAGTTGTTCATATGATATTAACGAGATCAGAGCCGTCGAATTTAATGGGTTGGCAGCGACAAAAATGATAAATGCTAACTGTACAATTTGGTACTCTCTTTGGGATGAGATGAGAAGATATAGGTAAGCTGAAGGGGTGAATACAATAAATGGGGGGGCTTTTGTGAATGTGAAGCACAAGAAAAAGTTGATTCACAGGTCGCATGTGTGTTTCGCCCGTTGGACGAAAACAACATACCTCTAACACAACTATTACCATCCTGCTTTTTCCTTCTCTAGACAACAGAGGTGTGTCAATTTATAAGCCACACTTACTCAACTCTCACGTGTCCTTTGCCCACATCATAGTTCATCTTACAACACCAGATCAAGATGGGTGCAGCTGCATTGGAGCAACATATATAATCTGGCAAGCATACCAGATGCATTGCAAAATGACATAATTGCAGATGCATTTTCATCGCGTCTTCCTTCTTTTAAATAAAATAATATTTTTTATTTAATTGCTTTAACATACAAGGGTCCATAGCTCAGTGGTAGAGCATTTGACTGCAGATCAAGAGGTCACCGGTTCGAACCCGGTTGGGCCCTCTAGTAAAGGTAAATGTCTTAATATTTTTTTAAATATTTGTGGGGCCATGATGAATGGAAGCGGGTCCTACATCCACTAATCTCGGCTGAATATAACAAATTAGAATTGGAATAATAAAAAAATGATTTTAGGACCAAAAGGTGTAATGAAATGAAATAATACTCCCTGTTGGCTTTTGTTAACAAACGGATTTTCCCAAGAAAAATTAATATACTCTGCTAATTAGCATCTCTCCTCACACGCTTTTTGTCAACTTTCCCTTCTCCTCCACCCCACCTATCATTTCCTCTTACTATTTCCTTTCCCCTCTCTGTAAAACCCCTCTCTCTAGCCGGAAACCAGAATTTCCCACTTTTTCCTCTCTCACAAAGACACTCTGCACACGCAGATTCCTTCATCCTTTACCACACGCACTCTTTCTCTTCACTCTGATCCCCAAACCAACCTCTTTCCTCTCCCGTGCAACCCACCATCACATTTTCTTCACCCTTTCTCATCAAATTTGCTATCTTTGATTTCACTGCCTCTCTCTCTCTCTACTTTGATCCATCACTCACTCTTCAGTAACCTCTTCCATAATTTAAAGAAGAAAACAGGGGGGGATAAATATATACTGGGTCTCTCGCATCTTCCTAAAATTTCTTACTTTTTGCTACAAAAAGTCATACCCTTCTGGTTCTTCTGCAAAACGATTTGTTTTTTCACTTCTGAATTCTCCGCGCCTTGCTTGTGAGGGAAATGAGGGATGTTCTCGTGGCTGGCAAGGATGGCGTCGGCGTGTTGGAAGCCAGTAAGGCGGTATGCCCGTATGAACAAGGATGATATTAATGACGTTGATTCTATGCTCGGTGACTCGCTCCTCTGGTGTCGGGACCTCGAGAAGCACTCCTTAGGCGAGTTCTCCTTCGCTGTGGTCCAGGCCAATGAGGTCATCGAGGATCATAGCCAGGTTGAGACCGGCCAAAACGCCACCTTTGTCGGCGTTTACGACGGCCATGGCGGCCCCGAAGCGTCTCGCTTTATCCGAGACCATCTTTTTCTTCATCTACTCAGTGAGTCTTTGTGTTCCTCCTGAGTTTCATTCTTTTGTTTGGTTTATTGGTCTGTTTCGGTGACAGTATATCTTGGCTGTCTTCGTATGCTGGGTGGTATGTTGGTAATCTGAGTAAGTTATTTAGCCTTGAACTAATATGCAGGATGAATCTTCATGTTTGTTATTTTATATATATATTCTAATTTATACTTATAAAAAATATATATATATATTCTAATTTTTGTTGGCAGATCAATGAGTTTTCTATTGGGGTAAATGGTTTTGGTAGTAATTTTTACTAAAGCTAATGTGTGTAGTTTACGGCGAATTTGTTGTGTTTGTTTCTCTTCCTGCTTGGTGTCATTCATGGTGGTTGAGTTTGTCAAAGATTGGGTTTCGTTGTATCAATGTTGACTGGAGTCGAGTATTTAGGTTTTTGGGGTTTCGTATGAATTGTGCATAAATTTTTAATTGGTTTTCCAATTTTGTGAAATTGGGACGATCTCAATTTTGTTGTAGATTTACTTTAGTACATTGAAGGTACTTGGAATTTAATGCTGATAACCCTTGCTCCTTGGTTCACTTGGATAAAATGTAGTTTGATTTAAAAGTTATTGAAAATTCATAACTCACCTATTGATGAATCTGGAAAATAGGGCTGTGATTCCAGTACTGAAATCCAACTTCCATGCAAACTAATGCAGTTATAGACTTGGAAAAGTGGATTGAATGCAGAAAATGATTAATACAGCAGTTTCGAACCCTTTGTGAACATTTCTCTTTGTTGTTCGGTACATATGAGAACCAAAAAGAACTGGAGAAAATTAAAGGAACCAAAGAAAAATCTTTTACTGATAAAAGAAGGAACGAAAAGAAAATGCCTAGCAGGCATGTTATTCTATCTTCCCAGACTTTACGAGAGAAAAACTGGCAGTGTGTGTTTTTTTCTCATCCAAGTAATCGGTCTGGCATTTGTGTATCTATGCTTCTAGTCAAGAGTTTCAATGTTATTGAGGGCTTTGATTTTTCCTATTTGAAAATTATTGGTGTTCTGAATAACAGGCTATTTATATTAAGATAGGGTTACACTTGACTCTTGCTTTGGGAAAAATAAAATGAAATTTTTGACTTCAAGGAATATAAGGTCTACATCATGCTTTTATATTTGTTTGACTATGGGATCTGGGTTTTTATGGTTTACAAAGTTGTAAGTGCTGGATTTTCATCTTGTTCTTGGTATAGTTGTACTGATGATGGTAACCGCTATTTTCCTCCACCTGGTATTATTTTAATGAAAAAATAAATAAAGTGGATTTCATGTAAATTTAGTCAGAAGTTATGTCAAAGCAGGCAGTTAGATATGTTCCTATGTTCTTTAGGTTGCATTATTGCTTATTTCTTTCATACTCCATGTGTCACCCTTTATTTCTTTATTGATTTTAGGTAGTTTTGAATCTCAAGTGGTGAATCTGATCTTTTGTTCTACAGGACTTGCTCAAGAAAATGGAACCATATCTGAAGATGTCCTCCGGAGTGCTTTCTCTGCAACTGAGGATGGGTTCCTTGGTCTTGTTCGTAGGACATGGGGAATAAAACCACTAATTGCTGCAATTGGTTCTTGTTGCCTGGTTGGGGTGATCTGGAGAGGAACATTATATGTTGCCAATTTGGGTGATTCTCGAGCTGTTATTGGTTCTTTAGGTAGATCTAATAAGATAATTGCTGAGCAATTGACCAGGGATCACAATGCAAGTATGGAGGAAGTTAGACAAGAACTCAGGTCCAGGCATCCAGATGATTCACATGTTGTAGTCATGAAGCATGGAGTCTGGCGTATCAAAGGCATCATTCAGGTTGGCTCTTACTTTAGTGGTTACCTTCTTCTGTGATTTCTCTTTGCCCCAAATAGTGTACGTTCCTAATTGTTTTTGAAGATATGTTCTCAAAACGATTCCCGTTTCTCTAAATTGATTGCACTTCTGAATTTTTGAAGTCATTAGATATGTTTTTGTACCTAAATACATTTATATGCCTCCATTGCACACATATATGTGCTTGTGGATGAACATTCACACAAACCCCCACAGAATTAAGACTTTTTATTGACTGAGGCACACGGCCTCATCATGGGGCACTCATGGTATATCTTTAATCTCTGGTGATGCAGTTTTATGGAAACCTTAGGCACTTAAGTCATTAGTTCAAATTGATCGCAAATTGAACAGGCTTACAGAAAAAATCTTCTTACCCAATTATAGTTTTCTGCTTTCCAAGGGTTTTAGAAAACTTATTGTTAGGTTTTTATTGCTATCGTTAGTCTCTTAATTTTTGAATAAATAATTCATAGTATTAATATATTTTCTGAGACATTTTACATACATGGATAGTTTTTAAGATTTTCTGAATTTGAAGGTTAGTCCAATTGGATGCTGTGGTTATTGGAGCCTTCAACAAATTCAAAGATCTTGTGGGAGTAGGTTGATTTTTTTGGTGCTCTATAACCTAATTTTAATTGCATGTAAGATTATTTTTATTATTATTTTATCTTGTTTAAAATGTCACAGAAGCTATGTGACTTTTTTCTTGAATAGTCAAGTCCATGCATAGAGATATTTGTACCAACTTATGTCTATGATTAGTCCTCATTTTTTAAATTTTGTGCCTGCTACACTGATCAGCGACAATTACTTTGCTTGTAACTATTTAACTTGCATTGGTCTCAGGTATCTAGATCTATAGGTGATGCATACTTGAAGAGGCCAGAGTTTTCTCTCGATCCTTCATTTCCGCGATTCCACCTTTCTGAACCTATCCGTCGACCTGTGCTGACATCAGAACCATCTGTATGTACAAGAGTTTTACAACCCAACGACAAATTTCTCATATTTGCATCCGATGGACTTTGGGAACACATAACAAATCAGGAAGCTGCTGATATTGTGCATAATAACCCTCGATCTGTATGTTTTTTCTTTTATTGCACCTCTTTCATCATACTTGGCCCTTTTTATTTGAGAAGGTAATTTCCCCCCCTTTATTTGTTTTCCTGCAATATCAGGGAATCGCAAGGAGACTTCTCAAAGCAGCTTTAAACGCAGCAGCTAGGAAAAGGGAGATGAGATATGATGATCTCAAAAAGGTTGAAAAGGGGGTCAGGCGGTTCTTTCACGATGATATTACAGTTGTCGTTATCTTCATAGACCATGAGTTGCTGGGTAAGAAAATATCTGTACCAGAGCTGTCAGTAAAAGGCTTCATTGACACGGTTGGTCCATCAAATTTCAATATTCTTCAAGGATTGATGTGAGTGCTTGGTCCATTATCTTAAATAAGTACCAGGCAACTTGAATGGCTCAGTCTGGTACAAGAAGATGGATTCATAAAGCCTTTTAATTGTTCATTCAACGTTTTTTGCAACGCCATAATCATTTCTTTGAGTCTTCACTATGTCCTTTCCAAGCTTCTTCTACAAGCAAAGTTGGAACCTGTTTTTCCATAAGATATGCACCTTTTCGATGGTCCTTGTAAGGAAATCTACGGATTTTTTTTTTTTTTTTTGGAGGTTCTTATGTTGGGGGTCTGTATACACTCAGACGTTGTGCAATTATACAGTTTGTTTGAATAAATTTGTTGTTATTGAACATTGCTTTAATTGAATGAGTTTGGTAAATGTTGTACATGTCTTGATATTGGAGCGAACTAGGATGTCGTTTTGCATTACAAGAAATTAATGTACTCAAACCTGTTTTGTTTTTACAAACACTACCGTTTATTACAACATATGACTCGAGAGAAAGTTGGTTTTTCTTTAAATTTTATCATTCCCAATCATATCAATTGATATATGATTAGAGAGGACAAAATTTAAAATGAATAATTGTATTGCTCGTCCAGTTCTGTCTATTACCTTGAAAATTATTATTAAAAAAAATACCTGACAATTCTTTTTTCTCCGACTTTAGGTCTTGTTTGTTTTTGCAGATGAGATGAGGTGAGGTGAAATAAATTGAGATTAAAGTTAAAACTTGAATAAAATGTTGTTAGAATATATTTTTTTAATATTATTTTTATTTTAGGATTTAAAAAAGTTGAATTGTTTATTTTATTTTGTATGTAAATTTGATAAAGTTGTAATAATTAAATGAGATGAATTGAGAGGGATTGTGAAAACAAACTTTAAGTATAAACCCACAAAACTAACACTCGTGACTCGTGATGGACAAAAAACCCTGACTATTTTTCTCGTTTGCAAGTGTTATTTTCCCACTTAAAAAGTTTTACACGTGAGGCGAGGTGCATCTGAGCTCACCGTTACGAAAGTGACTGCAAAGGCAAAAACATCGACTGTCGTGTTAGCTCGTGATAACGTTCAAGTGCTATTTCCTCAACTATCACAATGTCCTGGCGAGAAAGAAACGAAACTAAACGACACTTTCTCAGTCAAATTTTCCCCGTGAGCTCTCTTCTTCTCAGGACCTTTCCCTCAGCAAAGTTTCTATTAAGAACATCTTCGTTCGTTCTTTCAATTCTCTTTCGTCCATATGCAACTCTACCTTTGATGCCATGCAACATGAAGACACCTACACCGGGTTGGCGCATGAAATACTAGGATACGTTCATGGTCAATGCTTTTATGCAAAACAGAAGCGAGATACAGAGCCTTCATATACGTTGGTGTTTCGCAGATTGGCATACTGATGAAGAGATGAGTATTCGTACCGAGAGGATTAGTATTCAAGTAGTTGATGTGGAAATTTACGCACTTCCCATCGTGTAAAAAACTAAAGTTCTTGTGTTTGTAGCAGTAGATATCCATCTATGTAGCTACAACTACGCCAATATTACGACAATATATAAACACCAATCGTTCATTCGAGTTGCAGAAAACAGACACACAAAAAAAAAAGGATGAGATTATAATTAATCAAAATAACCCTTCAAATAAATTATAACAAAAAAGAATTTCTGCTTCACCCAAAACCAAATCAGTAACAATACACAACCCTTCTACCACGAAGTAGTTACGAAAAAAATTGAATCTTAAACTTAATTTGCTTGTTTCCATGTTCACCGACCCAGGATAACAAAAGAAAAAACATAGAGAAACAAACATGAATGGAAAATAGGAAAGAAATAAAAATAGGGAAGTCTGCAACCACTTGATTGGAAGCCTCTCTGTAACCCAAAATGTATCGTATAATTTCTTTGCCCACCTCTTTCTTTGCATGATTAAAAGCATTTCCTGTGAACAATTGATGGCCCAGATTCGTCATACTCTGCCTTTGCAATCCACATCTGCACCAAGAAGAAGGGATTTTTTTTTTTCCAGTCAGAAATGCTTGAATTACCATCTAAACAATATATCTCTGTTTTTCTTTAAAGAGAAAATGACCATCCGAACGATGGTTATTTTATTACCATCAATATAATTTTTCGTTTTGAATCTTTTTTTCATGCATATATGGTCATGTTGGTACGCAAAGCAACACACACAGGTGAGCACAAATGCACAGTACCTGTTGGAAGGTGCTGAGAGATGCCAAGATGGAGCCTCCAATCCAGACACTGTACTTCCTCTCTGGTGGTGCCACCACTTTAATTTTCATGCTACTTGGAGCTAATGCTGTAATCTCCTTGCTCATCCTATCAGCAATGCCCGGGAACATGGTGGAACCACCACTGAGGACAATATTGCCATAGAGATCCTTCCTAATATCAACGTCACACTTCATGATAGAATTGTATGTGGTTTCATGGATGCCAGCAGCCTCCATTCCGATCATGGATGGCTGGAAGAGTACTTCAGGACAGCGGAATCTTTCAGCACCAATGGTGATCACCTGCCCATCAGGTAGCTCATAGCTCTTCTCCACTGCTGAGCTGGTCTTTGCTGTCTCAAGCTCTTGTTCATAGTCAAGAGCAATATAGGCTAGCTTCTCCTTCATGTCCCTTACAATTTCCCGCTCAGCAGTAGTGGTGAAAGAGTAACCACGCTCGGTCAAGATTTTCATAAGGGCATCTGTGAGATCACGGCCTGCCAGGTCCAACCGCAGGATGGCATGTGGGAGGGCATAGCCCTCATAGATAGGAACTGTGTGACTCACACCATCCCCTGAGTCCAGAACAATACCTAAAAGACAACAAGCACAATGTAAAATATATGAACACATAGTATCACCTACAGTGCAAGAGATAATCTCTACGAACTAAGAGTTCTTGAAGGGCACTATCACTTGGTTCCCCAGAATTTCTTGGTAGACACATTTGATTGATTTGTGTGAAAGTAATATAACCTCACCCACTATTAACTGGCTGAGTAAAAAGCCAGAAGAGCAACTTCTGACATAGAAGTGCTGATGATCAGAAATTATGCCCCAACATTGTGATGAACATAACTTGTTTCTCAAATCAATTCCAGGAACATGTTTCACGTCATGAAGGGCAAACTCTTGTGTGTTTTGAATTTATCAGACATTAGAATCTAATGAAATCCATGATAATGTATTGCCTGTACCAAGAGTTTCTTGAGACTTTGTCTCTAAACTTTCAGTGTCATGTATCAAATCAAACAAATTAACAGAACATATGAATAATTGATAATGACTCACCAGTTGTACGACCGCTAGCATAAAGGGAAAGGACGGCCTGAATAGCAACATACATTGCTGGAGTATTGAAGGTCTCAAACATAATCTGAGTCATTTTCTCACGATTGGCCTTGGGGTTGAGAGGCGCTTCTGTGAGGAGAACTGGATGCTCTTCTGGAGCCACACGAAGCTCATTGTAGAAGGTGTGATGCCAGATCTTCTCCATGTCATCCCAATTGCTAACAATCCCATGCTCGATTGGGTATTTCAAAGTCAGAATACCTCTCTTAGACTGAGCCTCATCCCCGACATAGGCATCCTTTTGGCCCATACCAACCATCACACCAGTGTGACGTGGGCGACCTACAATACTAGGGAACACAGCCCTTGGAGCATCATCTCCAGCAAATCCAGCCTGAAAATATCAGATCCGTCAATGCAATTAGAATCTAGGTCTGAAACTAGACAGAAACCAAAACCGAACCAGAACAAAAATGGTGAACACTACGGTAGATATTGGATTAGTACCTTGACCATCCCAGTTCCATTGTCACAGACAAGAGGCTGAATATCCTCAGTTTCTGCCATTTCCTATTGCCTGAACCATAAAAACCAGACCATTACAAATCATAACTATGCATAGCACAGCATATCACGAGCAATTTGATTCACCATCTTATGACATCCATATCATTCAACCCAAGCAAAATGCATGCAAATGTTTGATGCCAATTCATGGTAATAGCCAGTTTCTCTAATCCTTGACTCCCAGATTCTCAATTCAAAATAATATATATGCCATTTCGACAACATTATCCATTGCTAAGCCATTATAACTTAATTATACCAGAAAGCAACCGCTCTCGCACGCATATTTGGAAGTATACAAGGACATCTACTATCTTTACAACTGCCAATTTGCGAAAAAAGAAAAAACTTAACCTATGATCTAAAATATACTAGCTAACAATGGTAACTGTTGCATAATGTAAACAACTTTTCGATACGATCAAAGCATCTACGAAAATTAGAACATTGAGAGTAAGACAACAAAATCCAATGCCCTCAATAATCAAAACCCACCATGGATCCAACGCATGCACATTAATCTATGAAATGAATTTCAATTCATCCATGATCTGAATCTAGCCAGAATCTAGCCATCACTTCTTAGTTAAAACAATAAACAAAAAATGCAGCAACATTGTCAAGAATCATGCACAAAAATAGATCACAAAAGCAGAGTATCTGGAACATCAAACGATCGTCACTCGTCAGCGTTCTCTGGGAACATTTGAAAATGCTAATCAGATACCAGAAAGCAGGCACCTTTGAGATGAAATTCTCTCCTTTTGTTTTGGTTTCTTTCTGCGTCTCTCCGTTCAAGGGACTGTTGTTTTGAGAGGCTCAGGTACCCGCCCTCTTGTTTAAAAACGAGTAAAGCTCGTGCAAATGAAATTCAGCTTAAATGAACCTCAAATGCGCTATGGAAAGATCCTGGCCATTGTTTTGGAATATCAGATCGGACGGACCCCATTACGAGTCACGTTCGTAGTGGAAACAGCTGGCTCGCTTTCGGTTGCTTTGTGAAGACGGATATACCCACCTGGCATTCGTGGAAATGGCCCCCCACTCCCTATGTCTGACCAAAGGGCAAATCAGTAAAGCATGTGCCTGGTTGTCCTTCCAAAAAGTAAAAATATTTGAACCGTCTGTTTCTTTGACATTTTATTTTATTTTTTTAACCAGTATTTGTATTTGTATATTTTTTTTATTATAAAATATTATGATAGCAAAATATTTATCTAAATATTAATTTATAATAATATAAAAGTTTTTAATTTAATGAAAGGACAATGCTTCCTTATTTTGAAATTTAGTTGTTTTTTTTCAATTTTTTATTAATAGAGTATATCGCATTTATTACGGCAGAAGTTGAAAATGGGGCGGCAAATTCACAAATAATCAAACCAAATGATATATTATTCAACCAATAAGTTCAAGAGATAAAATTTAATTAGAGTAATAATACTCATCATTTTAATTTTTAACATATTTTCATCATTTCATGATGTAACATTAGGTGATTGAATATTATTTATTTATTATATTTTACTTGTGAATCTATTATCTAGTGTTACATCATGGAATGATGAGAGAATGATGAATAAATTTTTTCATTTAATTATACTCTTACATGGTGATATTTTACCTCAAATTATTCGTGAAAGAATATTAATTTTTAAAATCCAGTCATTTGATTTTAGGACTTTTTAAATGTGTACGTTTACTAGAAAGTTATATAGGATACATTCATAGTAAATTCCACAAATACCACTCGCATTCGTGAGATTATACATTTGGGATACAGTCGGTAAATGATACAAAGAAAGGGACAGATCCGTCCAGGTGGTGGGCCCCTGCCGAAAAGTTGATTGTTATTATTATTTATTTTTTGGCTGGCTTTTTAGCGTAAAAGGAATGTCAGGGCTAAGTTGGGTGCGAGTAATGATACAGATGTCGTTTGGGTTGCAACAAACGGAGCAAATGCCAACTCGGCATTCCGTTTCCAACCGTCCAGAGTTCATGTCGGGCGTGTTTGTTCAGGTCCTCAGGACCCCAGGGTGCAGTAACATGCACTGACATCTGTCCATTCCAACTAGCCTTTCGACGCCTATATCGCTTCATCGTTGACCGATAGAACCGGTCAATTATGTAACGGTGCACCCGCGAGGAGTCATAACGTGTCATGCATAGCTGCCAAGAAGCATGCAACGTGGTCACCCATAGAATCCTTTTTAAATTAATTTTACCCACTAATATATAATAACAAACCTTAGCATTGTTATAAATATTATATATATATTGTCATAAAAAAATATATATCGGGGAAATTCCGCATTTGCCCTATATTAACTATAAAGCGGTTTACTTTAAAAAAAAAAAAAAAAAACTACAAAGACTCAAAGAGGTTTGGTTTTGACTGGATTGAGCTCAAATCTAAGGATTGCCACTCTTTAGTTTGTTTATCTTTAATAATTTGTTATATATAGTGACAACCTATTACGTGTTTGTTTGATTGGATTACATATGTCTCTTTAATGATATGAGTATTTCTACATACAACCGTGAAATACGTAAACACTACGTAATCGTTTGAAAAAATAATAGGGTCTACATTTAAAAAATTAATTTTTTTCATGTGGATCTCATGTCTTATTTACTTTTTTCAAAGCGATTACGCGACGGTTGCATAATTCACGGTTGCGAATATATTTTCTCTAAGGATGTTATACTAATTAAATACTTGAAAATGAAAATATTATACGAGAAAAGATATTCGCAACCGTGAATTGTGTAACCGCTGCGTAATCGCTTTGAAAAAAAATGAATAAAACATGGGACCCGAAAAAAAATTAATTTTTTAATAGTAGACTCCACTCTTTTTCAAAAAGATTACGCAGTGTTTACACATTTCACAGTTTTATGTAAAATTACTCATATTATATATGGATACCTATATATAATTCACAATATGAAAATAAAAGGTTAAAAAATAAAGGGTCTTGTCGACCTGTAATATATCGTGCTTGCATAATTTTATGACCTACCACTATCTTTTTTATTAGGTTGCACGATCACAACTTGAGATCTTCTACGCACTTATAAATTTCCATTTTTTTAAGTTGGTAATTATCACATGATTTATTAATAGGTAATACTCTATATAGTTTTAGCTAGATATACAAATTTTGCACGTTCATTTTGAAAAATATGGAGTCTACTATTAAAAAATTATTATTATTATTATTATTTTATGTATATCTTAGATAGATTTGTCCAGATTTTTTAAGAAAAATGTGCAGACTTACCTACCTAACTTAAATTTATACAAATAATATTCATTTATATAATAGTTGTCGTACGTGAACAAATAACATAATATCAAAATTAGCCATTTATATCGAGGTCTTGTCATTCTTTGCATTCTAAAATCTAAAACGTCAAAATTCAATATTGTTAGAATATTAAAAATTTGATTTTTGAATGTTGAAATGAGTTGAGTTGAGTCGAGTCGAGATGATAAAATATTGTTAGAATATTATTATTATTTTAAAATTTTAAAAAATTATAATGATTAGTTAAGGTGAATTTGAGATCCAAACTCAGGCCGAAACGGTGGCTAGCTGGTTTCACAAATTCACACGCTGAACTAAATCTCTTCCAACATATTGACATCGATCCATCCTAGCTACATATATATATATATATATATATATATATATATATATAATTTGTAACACTACTTAAAACACAATTTTATAGAAAGTAGTTATAATTACGTACTGATCATGCATGAGTTGGCCATGCCAGCCGGCTTTAACTAATTAATTAGAATTGAAAGGTCTAAACCATAATGATTAAGAAAACAATAAATGGAATCTAGTTGGCCGGAACATCTTTAATTTGCTGTTTCGACGGTGAGAATATTTCCCTTTTGGTTCGCTCGTGGTTATCACATCAGCTAATTAATTTGGTCCCGCACGAACGCTAAAAAGGCAACTTTCTTTCTTGGTATCATCATGTCCCCGTCCGGCGGGGATTCATGATTTACTTTAATTCTAATTAGCTACATTAATTAATAAGTTCCATACATATATGTTGATGTACTTCTCCAATTATTTTTACCTCCCGTTTTGGTTTGAATATTGTACGTAGGTAGTAGATCAGTAGTATGCGTTTGGCGGTTGGTCCGTAAGCTTTATTTCATTGGGCCTGCTTGGGCTAAACTAACCGGCCACATTAAGCAATCCAATTTCAGGGTGTCATCTGTTGGGCTTTCAGTTCCAATATCCAAGATAGTACAAAGAAAGACTATTATCAGGCCTAATCCGCTGCAAACATTTGATATAGGTTTCAAACTCATCTCATAGAGACTTGCCGCATTGTAAATTTGTAATCAATATTTTTGTAATTTCAATTTTTGAATAAAGAAATTCGTACAATTAATTTTCCAGCAATTTCATTGACCAATTAAATTATAATGTATAGGCCGATTATGTATGCTGAAGTGGAAGGATTTGATAGGGTCACCAGGGTTACCTAAATCAAATTGGGTGTGAAGATCAGATCAAATCATTATTTCTCATCCAATTTCTCTTGAGATCAAAGTCTTTCAACCAATCATTCAGACAGAGAACCAGTCCGTACAAACACACACACACCGGACACAATGTCCAGAGCTGTCTGAGTTAACACAGGATTCCAATTCCTCTGTAGTATCAATTTATCATCAATTTTATGTGGAGCATCGGTTTAGGAGTTATCGTATACCACTATCCAAACCCAGCACGTTCTCAACGCTCGAATCTTTTTTTTTTTCTTTTCTCTGTGTTCTATTTTTCGGTTCAATCTTTGGAGAAATTTTCTGGGGAGATAGAATAATATGCTCAAAGCTACACAGATACTGGGTTCTTGTGCATCTGGGTTAGTTTGGAAACCCCGTTACAGTGGCGGGCTCTCCTTCATTTCCGTCCCCATTAAACCATTATCGTATTCTTCATCTTCAAGAAGAGTAACCGGCACAAATTCTTCGTTTTTGCCCAAGTTTCCAGCTCGCGGGAGTCGTTGTCTGCGGCCATTTCGTGCGCCCTCAGCTCGTTCCGAGTCAAACCCAGATGGCGGCTCCGCTTCATCGATCGCAGTTCAGCCTTCAGCAGTGAGTTTTTCTGGTAGCACGTTTCTTTCTATTTGACGGGCTCGATTGAGTTTTTTTTTTCTCCGTGCTCGTTGATTTTATTGGCTTTTGAGTCTTATCGGGAATGCGGAATTTTTGGTTAGAGAGATTGAGTATCATTATGATTCTTTTTATTGATGTACATGATCAGTACATGATATTTTGATGCAATTTTTGTTGGTTTATTTTTTTCGATTTCTGTATAAAGAGAAAGAAGGATTGGTGATGAAGTCGAATATTCGTGGTTATGTTATATGGTTTTGTCTCATTTGATAGCATGTATGGGGAGTAAAAATCTCATGCATGTAGAAAAAGGCAGCTCCCACGGTCTTGATCTCTCCTTAACTTTGATAGAGGGAGATGGAGGTAAGAATTGAAATTCTTTTGCTCGTTGGTAGGAACTTTTCTGGTTAGTTCTCGATGGCATAGTCTTTAATATGTCTGATGATTGCGGGTATGTTTCTAGGTGTGAGTTTTTCCTTTTTACTCTTGAACTTTGGACAGAGTTCTGTGGCCAAACTATCTAAATTTTCAGTTTTTCTTCTTTGACACATCATCTACAGATATATTAAGCTTTTCTATGAAAGCTGTGCTGTAAAAGTTCTCAAAATATGAAAAACCAAAATCTCAGATTTTTCTCGCTATATGTCTATTGAATTCCCTTTCAGATAGTTATTCTCTACCATTCTCATTCTATCTGTTTGAATTATGCAGGGAAATGTTCGCAAGATCAACTTCTGTCAGTGGTGTGGTGGCCCAACAAAGCATGAGATACCTGATGGAGAGGAGAAGATGAGAGCTATCTGCACAGTTTGTGGGAAAATTGCCTATCAGAACCCAAAAATGGTAATACTCTACGAATATGATTTGTATGGGGATGGAATTTTCTTTTGATTTGTGCAAGTCAAATCTAGAAATAAACAGTGTAGGGTGGCAGCTCCCTCACCCACCCTGCACCCCTCCACCTTGCATCCTCATCGTATGGGGTGGAGGTGAGGGTTCCTCTCTCCACACTGCGTCTGCGTCACCTCTATAACGCAGGGTCGATGGGGAACCCTCTCCTCTCCACCTCTTGCCCTCCCATAGGACCATGGGAGGGGTCCTCCTTCCATCTCATGCCTCCACTGTGCGAGGTGGAGGGACCTAGAGCAGGAGGGAGGGGAGAACCCTCTCCTCCACCCCATACCCACGTGTTGATCAATACTTGGTTGCATGCTGTGTGTCTCTATCACGAGGTAAGTTGCTTACCCGGCAATGCTTCATCTAAGATTTTTTACAGAAATATGACACAATGGCCAATTATAAAAATGGGAGGAACTGAGGAAGTCATTCTTTGGGTTTTTTTTTTTTTTTGGAATTAAGGTATTGACTTTTATTTCATGAAAATCCAGGGTCTAATTTTCTATTTTCCTTAATATCAGTATAACTGATGTGAAAAAAAAAGACCACTGATAGTTGATTTTGAAATTGGAATAAGAACTGCTTAAGTATGCATGGAATTTTTGGTTGGCAAAGTTTAGCTGCTAATGCATTTGTCATCTGTTTGGCGTTATTTTTATTTGTGCTAAAATGCAAAAACTAAATTACCTTCTTCTCAATACGGGTTCATTTTGCTTAATAATTGGTCAAATCGATACTTGTAGGTCGTGGGCTGCCTCATTGAGCATGACAATAAGGTCCTACTTTGCAAGCGGAAGATTCAACCATCTTATGGTCTTTGGTATTTATGTAAACATATTTTTTCTTCTTCTTCACAATCATTTCCTGAATGAAAGAAAAAATATGCAAAACACAATTGGGGCCCCTGGCACTTTTATTTTTTTGGTTCTGATGAAGGTTGCTTCAAGTATTGTTTTTAATTCACCATAATCTTAATGTGGTGATTGGGTGTTTTTTAATAGGACTCTTCCAGCTGGTTACATGGAAATTGGGGAGTCTGGTGCAGAAGGGGCAATCAGGGAAACCTGGGAAGAAGCAAATGCTGAAGTGGAAGTGCTTTCTCCTTTTGCCCAACTGGATATTCCTCTTATTGGCCAAGTGAGAGAGAAACTTTTTTATCTACTTCATTTTTATTTTCTGTCCACTTCCTGAACATGCTTTCATAATTCATTATGCCTGGTTTTTAGCAGACTTACATAATCTTCTTAGCGAAGCTCAAGAAACTGCAGTTCTCACCAGGTCCAGAATCATCCGAATGCCAGCTTTTTGCCCTTGATGATATACCTTTTAATTCCTTGGCATTTTCATCGATGTTTGTAACCTTGAATTTGGTATGGATCAGTTTTGAACCATAAAACTGTATCATCGTTGTCAGATTCCGTATAGACATGAATTCTATGTTGTGGGGTCACATTTATCTTTTGGCTGCAGTATATTCAAGATGTCAAGACTGGAAAACCAAAGTTCCACTATGGTACAATCAACAAGAGGTATCTTCATCTCATAGTGGGGAGACGTCTAGATTTTGGGAAATTATTAATCCTTATACCTTAACTTATACCTTAACTGCATAATATGGTCCCAAAGATAATGTTACACTGTTATATGTTTGGTGAAGTGAAACATAAAATGCAATTCATATATGTGCTATTAGATCATGCCTATACTGAGCATTATCATGGGATCTTCTTTGTTTAAAATCAAGTTTAAGGCTCTCCCTATCCATTTTTAGTTGCATTTTCTCTCTGCCTTTGACAGCTGATGGGCAGCGCTGAAACATTACATTGTTGAAGTAAAGATTTCACGCTCCCAGAAACAGCTCGTCATATCCATAAGGGTTAGGAGCAGAGCTGTTTTGGTTGCTTCCTTAGTCCTTATAAATAGGGTTGTACAATCAGCTTCTTTAGTGGCAATGGAAATAACCTAGTATCTGTGATATATCATTTCTTTCTACACACCAGCCACTAAATAGTTTAAACTAATGTATATGAATTCAGGTCAAGGTCTTGAATGATGTTTTATATATTTTACATGATTGCTGATCACATTTTTTCCAACCCCTTCCCTCTCTCCCAAGTTATTTTACTGGAATATGATTCTTTGCTAATGGATGTTCTCAGGCCTGGCACAAGTCCTTCTGATATTCATGCCTTTACTCTTGATTACCATCTTCAGTGCTGACAAGACGGTGAGCCCCTTGTGATTTCATGAAGTGGAAAAACAAATGAACATAACATATTCAACAGCTGGATTTGAAATGCTTTTAGTTTCTAGACATTGCTTCCTGTATGTCATGACTGATGTTTGAAGTCATTGACTAATGCATCAATGTGTTCTTTATAATGAATTTGCAGGTGGGGGCCTTAAGAGAGTTTTGCATTTGACAAGGTAACAAAAAATTATGATACATTGCACTTTCCTACCCAAAGTATAAGATTTATTTTTTCAAGGTTCTCTCTGAACGATTTGAGTGATACAAGCTGATGACGGTCTCAATATCTTGTCAAAAATTAGTTTTGAACATTATGTACTTAGCCTGTGATCATAGAAAAAAGAGAAATGCTTTGGCCACAAAGGAATTTCACAAAAGTAAATCCACAAACTGACGTGACTTGATGTGGTATGTCAGATTGTAAGGTTACTTTATTGTAAAGTAGATTTAATGTATCACATCAAATCGCGTTAGTTTGTGAATTAACTTTTATAAAATTTCTTTGTAGCTGTAACACTTCTCTAGAAAAAATTGAGAGGAAAAAAATAATGAATGTGAAAAATTTAAGATTAGTGTTTCATTGAGGTTGCATGAGGGCCATCAAGGTAAGTTATAGGTGATGATTGGAATGTTTTACAGCACAATCAAACTGTTATTTTACCTCACTGTGGATAATACAATTAATATCAGAGTTTATTCAATATGCCTCGCTGTGGAAATTGTTTTTCTTCATTTCATTTTTTTTTTCTTTTTTGCAATTCTCCTATAATCAATCTCTCATCTATCTGGACTTCTATGATTTGATGTTTTGCTGGTTGCAGGACCAGGTAAGTTAGCAGAAAAGGTTGCCCCGCCAGGTTAGTTGAAAATGGGAACCAAGAGCAATTGAACACATTGATCAAGTTGGGAAATGTTTCTACCTAAAATCCCATAGAGCCACCACTGTTTCGTCGGATACTCTGAAATCTATGCACCTCATCCGAATTCAGAAACAGACCCAGAAACCCCTTCTACTCTTTGTACCACATCTGTGTCATCTAGGTTGATCTGCCTCGCAATTTGAGGTGGTGAAAATTCAGGATATTTCTGAGAGAACGCAAATCTATGTGATTGAGCTGGCTGATTGCCTTGTGTTTCCGGGGAAGATTCAAATTATTATTGGAATAGCCTCCAATGGAAATTCGAAGAGAAAATTGGAATATACTCATTTTCTGGGTAAGTAATGAATGGAATGTTTTACAACAACACTAAACTGTTATTTTCCTCCTGATATTTTACAAATGAGTCAGTCAGTTTTTGTTCTTAGTGGAGTGGATTTTTGCTGGGGTCTGGTTGGGTTGCGTTTGACCTCTCAAGTCTTAAGTGAATTCGTTTATCACTCTGTTCTCTCTATGTGAATTTTAATCTGGTGGTCGTTTCCTTGTTCCTGACGATCCAACCAAATTTTAGTCTTTAGACCCCCTTTGGTCTCTCTGTCTGATTGCAGGAACAACATTTGAAAATCATTTAAAGGGTGATGGATTAATGAGCTCACGTCAAGGGATACCCTTATTAATGCGTAATAAATCCTATATGTTCGAAACCATGATACTCGTTATTTTAGATTTTATCTTCTCCAATCACATACGTTGATATAACACATTTTAAGTAGTATCAAATCTTCAGTTTTACATTTACTTAAAATGTGTCAATGATAAAACATTTACTTAGGGTGAAGGATAGATGGTTCAAAAGCCAGAAGCCAAATGTAAAAGTCGCATATTTAGACCTTGTATCCTGTTCGTAATCGAAGTCTACTTCAAATTTTCGAACACGTGTGATCGGAAAAAACACTAGATTTACATATCTACGACAAGACATGCAGGAGCACAAATATTCTAACTAGTACAACCAAGTTACCAACAACAAGAAGATATCTATCCGTCTGGCATTCTCCAATGACCGCTCAAAGGTCACTTAACTGTTTCTTGAGTAAGGTTCCACAAACAATCATCCCATGGGTGGATGTTGAATTTGCATTGAGTGCATTCTATGGCCACGCCATCGAAAGGTACATCACAAGCGTCACACGGAGGGAAGTATTTACTCCTTTGCACAATAGTTAGAGGATGTGGGTGTTGTTCATTTGTATAACTGCTTCCAAATTTAATATACGGGTATTCTCCAAGAACGCAGTGGGGATGAACAGCAAAGTCACATTCTTCACAGTAATAGAACCAGTGATTTGGATCTCTTTCTTCTTCACAAATTTGACAATAATATTCTCCAGAGTCATCTTCAGCAGTGTAGGTGAGCTTGAGGGGATGCATATCGTATTTATGTGTAACTTCGAGAGGAAGAGTTGCACATTTAAAACCCAAGGTGAAGCTGCAATCCGTGCATACAAATACGCGGTGGGCCTCATTATAATCACAAGCATTGCATTCTTCATCAGAATTTATAGCGAGGAAGAGGGGGTGTTGGTGACCTTCATGTTTAAGGCATTCTGGCATTGAACTACACTGAACGTCAAGGTTGTACTGACATTCATCACATCTGTAGGTAAAGCCATGGCGATAATGCTTGCAAGCATTACAATAGAACATGCCATCAATGGAAGGTGCCTGTGAGTGAAGGGTGAGCACATGCCGATGGAGTAGGTGTCGCTTCTTTTTGGGTAACTCAGTACATGTTTTATGGATAAAGAACTTGCATTGTTGGCAACTGTAAAATGGTGCCGAGATTAATTGCATGCATCCCTCACAAAGCTCATCATCCTTGAGCTCCTCTTCAATGAAGTTCAAGCTGTGATGATGACTGAAATGTTGCATCTCTCTAGCTCCTTCACCATCTCCTAGGTTGACAAAATCAATGGAATTGTTCGAGAACGAGTTGAAATCTGCAGTACTCGAGTAGTCCGCGATTCTATCTTCAAACAAAGTGTCAGTTGCACAGTTCAAGTGGGCAAGATAACTGCATCTTTGACAATAATAAGCTGCATACTTTGTGTTCACCTTTTTGTAACAAAGTTTACAGAATATGTTGTGGTCCTCCTTGACATGATGAAGAGAATACGTTAGAATGAGTGAGTGATCATGTCCTGTAATTTTTATGGTACGAGGGAATTCAGTACATTCATAGTGAACCAAGAGTCGACAGATGTTGCATAGGTAGGCAATATCCTTGCGTTCCACGCCACAAGCTTCACAGGCGAATTGGATTTGGTTCAAAATGGGGACGAATGCGTGTTGATGACAGTTGTCAGGACAAATTTGCCAACGAGAGGCACACTTAATGTCAAGATCGAAATTGCACCAGTCACAACGATAATAGAAGTATCTGCTGCAAAATCTCCGGCAAGCATCACAACGACTACTCGCCGAAGGTGCTTGGAGGATAAGGGCGTCGTTTGGATGCAAGGGATGTTGTATCTCGCGAGGTAGCTGCGTGCACGATTGATGCAGAAGGAAATTGCATTCAGAGCATTTGTAGGCGGGACCCAATATCGGTTCATTACATCCCGAGCAGATAATATCCTTCTTACCATCATTTTTCACTTCTTCTATGAAGATCAATGGATGCCTGTGACTGAAATGTTTGAGATCCATCTCCTTCAAGATCTCTCTCTCTCTCTCTACACGCTCACAACTGAGAGATGTTTGGTAATCCGTTTCCAGATTGCGGTTAGTTTTTCAAGCATTAGTTAATAAAATATGTAATTACTGATAAAAAAGAAAAGAAAATTATTCTATTAGCTCTTCAATCCATTAAAAAGGGGGAAAAGGCCAAACAAATCTCAAAGACCAAAGCGTACGCTCACTTTGGGAGGACCAAGAACTCATTTCAAGTGTTGAATAAGAAAAGAAAATTCTTTAAATAAAAGCGTTAGCGTGAACACAAATGAAAGAAATTGCCTTGAGATCTGCTATATACAATCAATTTTAGGTACTTCTATAATACTCTACTGATGTAATTGGTTAAAAAATTATTTTATATTAAAAAAATAATACAACCAATCACATTAATAGAATATGCAAAAAATATATAAAAATGATTATGCATAAAGTTTTTAAATTACATTTGGACGTGAACCAATCACAATTGTTACTAAAACATAATAATAATAAAAGAAATAAAAATAAACTTTGAAAAATACAAAAAAACAAAAACAAAATCAGAAGCCTTTTACATCCTTGCAAGGATCCACCTCCGCTTCATATAATTGCTCCTTAGCCAAATTTTAGTAAAAGAATAAGAAAAGTGAAGGAAAGTAGGTACATCCGACTCTTCAAACTAACTTTTGATTTTAGGATTGGTACAATTTGGAGATCAACTATAGCTAGTATAAGACCTAGTTTGGTTTCACAAACTTTTCAAATCATTTCATCACATCTCAACATTTAAGTACTATTCAAACACAAATATTTTTTAAGTTCAAATTTTCAATTTTTTCATCAAATTATTACAACTTTCCTAAACTTCCAAACAAAACACAAAAAATAATTTAACTTTATCAAATTTCAAAACAAAAATTATATTAACAAATTATATTTTAACTCTGTAATTTTTGTAGTCAGTTTTTGTTTTTCTCTCGTTTTCCAAAATTTTATAAAAATCTTAAATCGAAACATTTTACTATTATTCACAGATTTTTCATCTCATCTCATCTATGTAATTAAACAAGGGCCTAAATCATTCTTTTGATTTTTTTATTTCGAATTTCATAATATATTTAGATATATTTTTCATTCCTACTCTTTCTTTAAAACTAGCTGAGTAATAATACTCATTATCTTAATTCTCATCATTCTCTCATCATCTCCTGATGTGACATTAGATGGTTGGAGACTATTTATTATATTTTTACTTGTGAACCTATCATCTAATGTCACATCATGGGATGAGAGGATGATGAGAAAATAGATGATGAATAGATTTAGAAACAATATCATAAAAATTAAATTTTCTTAATTTTGTTAATGAAAGGTAGATTATATTTTTATATTTTTAAATAATATTAAATAGTCATTTTTACTAAACATTTAACTAATTTTTATTAACAAACACACATTTAAGTGCTACATACGATTTCAATTCCCTAATAATTATATATTTCTAATTTTCTTCTTTTGAATTTAATTATATGTTTAAATTTCATTCTTAATTTCTAAAATTTAACCGTTACAAAATATTATTATTATAAAATGCGAAATTTGACAACAAGTTGTATTATTCTTAAAAAATTAATAATTTTGAAAATATCATTATAAATATTATTAAATATTTATATTATTCTAAAAAAAGTAATAATTTTGAAATATTATTAGAAAATCTTATTAAATAGTTATATTATTCTTAAAATATTATCTTATCTGCGAAAAAACAATTTAAATTTTTGTTTAAAATATTTGCTAGAGAGTAAGGCGTCGTTTGTTTTAGCAGATAAAATTAGATGAATTGAGGTTAAAATTAAAAGTTAAATAAATTATTGTTAAAATATATTTTTTTAATATTATTTTTATTTTAGAATTTAAAAAAATTAAATTGTTTATTTTATTTTGTGTGAAAATTTGAAAAAATGAGATAATATAAGTCAAGAAAAATTGTAAAAATAAACAAGATATAATAGTTCAAAACAGAGAAAAAATATAAAAGAGTGAGTAGTTAATATCGTAAAAGAAGTTAGAAAGAAAAAATAATAAAAAAAAATAGAGAAATATTGTTTTAATAAAATTGATAAAAAAAAATAGAGGGAGATGTAAGAGATTTTGAAAAGATGAATAAAATTCAAGAGAAAGTTGAAAAAAAAAAAAAAAATTTACTCGGATGCGGATGCTCTCCCTCTTAGATTTAGATACAATCTTCTCTTCGGATGATTAATTCGCAGATAATTAATTAATAATAATCTCATAGATACTGTCGTTGATGAGATGAATAAAAAGAGAGACGTGGCATCTGCCTAACAAGCATAGGATAACGTACCTGTGTGGAATTATCTATGAGCTGCTGAGGGAGCAGCGAGTCTGTTGCGGAGAGAGGGAGAGGGAGCGAGGGCGAGGCTCCCGGCGAGCAAGCTAGCAGGGATGCACCGTCGATTTGCAGAAATATTTTCCTCTCTCTCTGTGATTTTTTTTTTTTTTTTGGTGGGACAATTACGCAACTAACACGACAATCCTTCGTGACTAGCAATCTTTAATGGATAAAGCTAAAGCCCCGCTCCCGGTCCCGTAGAGGCGTTCATCTTTAATTTATAGTACCTGACAACCTGTTGCTTGACTTTCTAGCCAAGTCATTGTAAAAATTTATATTAAAACTAATTTATTTTCATAATTTTTTTCAATTCATCTTATCTCAAAGAAAAATTCTATTCCTAAGTCTCACACACCATCTTTTTTATGATTTCTTTAATTTTATTCTCTTATCAAATGTGTAGTATATAGATTGTGAGTAGAATAATTCAATTATTTTAAGAATAATAAAACCAAAAAAAACTTTAAAAAAAAAAATTTGGTGTGTAGTGTATGAGCTTATGAATAGCAATGCTCTATCTCAAAACATTCTCATTGACTTGGTCAAATGAGAAGGTTGTTTAAAATTTACATAATTGATGTAAAAAACATCTCATATTGGATTGGACAATTCTAAAATAATTTAAATTTTTGTAATAGTGGTTGGTCAAAGATCAACTACAATTAATTTACTAAATATTAAAATATTAATTTCTCACTCTACGCAAATATTAAAATATTAGTTGTTCACTCCAAGCAAAAATACTATTTAGTTTGTAATTAAGAAATTCATATAGAATTTTAAATAAGATTAATCAAATATTTTTTTTACTAACATTAAATGACTTTTGAAAATATTATTTTTTAATATTAATTTAATTAGAATATAATTATTACTAACATTTAATTAGTAGAGCTACAAATGATAAAAATAAATTAAATAAAAAAATTATTAAATTAATAATATTTTATTATTATATAGAGAGTGAATGAATAATTCAATGTAGAAATTAAATTTAAATGGAATAGATAAACGTAAAAAAGTGTGATATTGGTTAAATTTTGAAGATGAATTTAGCTAAACCAATGAGGATGCTCTCATCTAATTATTATAATTTTTCTAAATTTTCACACAAAATAAAATTAAAAAGTCAGTTTTTTCAAATATCAAAATAAAAATAATATTAAAAAATATATTTAATAATATTTTATTTATTTATTAATTTTAATCTCAATGCAAAAACAAACGAGACCTGAACGATTTAATTCTACTGTAAAATAGAATTTGTTAGAGTCAATTGCCTTTATGCTACCTAATGTGAAACTCAATAAATTTCTACCTTATTGCGGAGTGTGATTGGAGGAGGTGAATGTTATGGAGGAAAATTCATTACATTGGACCCAAGGTCACAAGGAGAATACGTTGTGGGAAGTTGCGCCAACAAGAAGGCCCGGCCTAGTCACCTAAGTCTGGGCAAGAAAAATAGAAGCTCAGACCAGAATATGGATAGGGAGTTCGGGTCGGGATGGGAGGTCTAGAGGAAGAGAGGGAAGAGGAGTGTAGCGTGCGTCACCAGATGAGACGGATGCAGGACAGAAAATACGTCGCCTTTAATGAAGCTTAGAACAGAGGTCACATCACATTTAATGCAGTTCAGAACAGAGGCCACGTCGCATTTAATGCTACCCAGGGCGCAGAGGGTGCTGCATTGAATGCGACACAAGATCTGAGCAGTGCACAGGGAAGGCCTAGGGCCATTGCTGCTCAGCAAGGTGATGACGTGGAAGCTGCTCGGTAAATAAAGTGCACAGAGCGAACCGCCCCATGCTACGCAACACCCCTCTGCGGGGGAATCCTAAATGGTAACTATAAATAGGGGTCAACCCAGCAACAAATGAGGTAATGAGTAAAATACTATCATCTTCCATACACAACATTGTTCTTGCTCTCATATTTTGTTATCTTCTCCTTCAAGATACTGACTTAAGCATCGGAGGATTAACGAACCCCAAGGTCCCCCACCATTGTTAATGTGTAGGTTAGCGCTTGGATATCTGGAGTGCGAAGTTGTCGAAGTCCACGAAACACAACATCAACAATGAAAATTTAGAATGTCCATGAAAAGAAAGCATTTCTTTGAGATTGAACTTGTCGATTGAAATTTGTCAATATGAACAACAGTTGAGTAGTGATTGATGAAGGTTAAAGACCCCCCACTTTTAAGGCCCACTTTCTAGAATATACACTTGCACCACTTGATAACTAGCTAGACAACTTTTACTCTTTACAATCTACCGTATTATATAAATCGCGTCAATATTTACTAATTTTTATGCTAAAATATTTCTCCAACAGATACAATAACATTTGTAAATAATGTTTTCATTCGTCACTATTACAGTATAACAGCAGTAATGTTTCTGTATGCAAGGCATGCACTCGTACTCATCCAATCTACACGTACGATCTTCACCCACTCAATAATACACGACCAAATGCAGCATCAGCACCAACCCCACACGCACGAAATCATCATACTCGGCCATTTTGTCGTTTCCTATAGTAAAACGACAGGGTCATTGCATTCAGAATCGAACATCAAATTGGCCTGACCTTGTTTTTCTTACATGAAAACTTGGCAACTTATTTACAAGACGGAAATAACAGAGGGGCCGGGGTGGGTGTTCGTTGAATGATAGTGCCTTCATAGTAGAGAACAAGGGGATTCCAGAAATTCAGGATAAGTCTGAGCAGGAAAGGGAGATGTATTATGGCGGCCATTGAGGCATGCCAGGTAATGAATGACAATGAGTTTGTGGAGATTGTTGAAAGGAGTTTGGCGAGTCTAAAGCTTGGCATGATTCATCTCCCAGCGAGTTGTGTGAATGGACTGAGTTGGCTTCCAATAAGAGAGACATCATCCGCGTCCTGTTTGAATGATGGGGGCATGGCAGGCCACACAAAAGAAGGTCTTTCATTAGGCACCGGTGGCAGAGGCGCTTCCCCTATGATTACCTGCAAAACTGTTTTCATGGAGGGTCTGTGATGTGGATTTGGATGGCAGCAAGCCAACCCCAATACAAGCATCCGCTTCATTCCTTCCTCGTCAAATTTGCCGTCCAATCTGGGATCAACTGCATCAAGGATCCCTTCTCTCCTGTGAAGTTCCCATAGCCAATACACGATGCCGTTGTTGTAATCGTTGTCCTCATTCTGTTTTCCAGGCTTTCTTCCACAGACAACTTCTAGGACAAGAACACCAAATGCATAGATATCTGTTTCAACAGTTGCTCTACCAACAAGAAAAGTTTCTGGAGCCATATAACCCGGCGTTCCTGCAATTTCTTTTGTTGTATGGTGAGTTTTTCCGCTTTGTTGAACGGTGCGTGCGAGTCCGAAATCTCCCAGCCTTGCATTGAAGTCCGAGTCTAACATTATGTTGCTGGCTTTAATGTCGCGATGCAGCACTCTCTTTGCACATCCATTATGAAGATAATCCAGCGCTTGTGCTACCCCATATATTATGATGTGCCTTTTCTCCCAGCTGAGATTTTGTTCCTCCATGCCTAAATTCTCATCGCCATATATGAACTTGTCCAGGCTACCATTTGGCATGAACTCGTATACAAGGAGGAGCTCACGCCTTTCATAGCACCATCCAATCAATTTCACAAGATTTTTGTGATGGAGGCTACCGATGGTTGTGACTTCTGCTATAAATTCTTGCTTACCTTGACTTGAATCCTTTGAGACTCTCTTGACAGCTACCTCCATCTTATTTGCCAAGAATCCCTTGTAGACTGTTCCAAAGCCTCCTTTTCCGAGCTTGTTTCTCGGGTTGAAGTTGCCTGTTGCTTTTCTCAGATCTTTCAGTTTGAATTTCCGTGGACCCACAGAGGACGTCCCTTCGATCTGGTCTTCGATCCTTGGATATGCATCTGCTGGTCGCTCTCGGCGTTTTCTTTGCAAATACAAGTAAACCAAAATCCCAATCAAGAGCAGTATTGCCGGAACTGTGATCCAGATCCATAACCGCTCCGGATTTTCATCGCCAATATCTTCCACTGAGAATTCCCATGATCTTATGCAGTTCAGTTCAGTGTAAATACCTGTTGAAGCAGAGAACCCCACAGAAACCCTCTCTGGAAGATGGTCAGAGAGATTAAGAGGCAGAGAAATTACTGGCTTGAGCTCTCCCGTCGCATTACTGATGGAAACAACGAAGGATTTGGTTTTGCCATCATACTCAACCCGTACCCTTACATCAGAATTTGAAGAAAGATCGACTCCATAGCCCGTTAAAGATACTTGTTTGATCGAGTAGATGCTGTTCACATCCAAGCCAACGTGGTTTTCATCGAGATCTTCTGGATAGCTCTTTCTGGTGTCAAATTCAACGGCTACCACTTCAGCTTGAGATGATCCATTTGTTCTCGCGTTTACGATCCCAAGCCATTGCCCTTGGCTGGCCTCTGGAAGAGTGGTATCTGCAGTTAATATAAAGGCCAAGCCTTCACCGCCTGGAGATGTCACTGGATTTATTCTAAGCACAAACGTAGTGTTGAAAGATGCCGTGACACCTTTGCTCTTGCTCCACAATCTGAATGGCTTCTTGTAAAAGACACGTCCGGAAAAATTTGCGAGATTCTCTCCAATAACATCAGGTGTAATTTGGATAGAATCTAAGAAAAGACGTGAGTATTTGCTCAGAATGAGTTCTTGGTTGGTTTCAACAGGAAAGCTTGAAAAATTAAAGCACCCTACTTGTGTAAGAGCTCCACACAGGAGGATTGCTAGAAAAAGGGACTCTACTATCTGAGAAAACTGCTTTCTACCCATGGAAAATCAATACAGAATGGTCTTAGCTCTTGACAGATCGGTTGTGGTTTTGCAATTTCTGCCAAGGTTAGACACGTACGGATTGATCAGAGAAACGAAAGCAAAATCTGGTATTTTATGGAAGACATTCGAGAAACCGAAGATATTTCCCAGTAATTTCTGCAATTCGAATATAATATTTCTATTCAACGGCGGCGGCGTATCTTTTTATTTTTTTTCCTTACAGGGTGGTGGAATGGCAACAAGTATATATTTTAGTCCTTTCTTTGATGGTTTACTGTACGGAAAATTTGAAAAAATACAGCGTTTCAAAGTAAGAGAAATAAAATAAAATAAAAAATTGTACAATATTCATTAATGGCAGTATAATTTTTTTGACTATTTAATATTAATGTTCAATAATTAATATTGGAACCTAGCAAGCTTCATCGATCTTTGATATAATCTTATCTATTAAAAATAATTAATCTTCATTATGGATATTATAAACTTTTTTTTTTTTTTTTGGATAAAATAGAGCTCAGATTTCTAGAAAGTCCAAGAAGAACAAGTCCTGTTCTTACTTTTTTATTTATTTGTTTATTTTCCCTCTGTGGGCTTGTGTTATATTATAACTGCCCACTATGTATTATTATATTTACATATAAAAACAACTAAAAAGACAGTAATTAGGTTACGTGGGAACTTTGTGATTGGTCATAGTTGTCGATCGTCTGGTCTGACATAGAAAAATTATATTAATATCGTTGTCAACCCAGCTTATCATTTCATTAATTTGAAAGGGGAGCACTATAAGTCTATATATGACAAAATACGAAGAAGAACGGCCAGCTAAAATTTTCTGTCCATTTGAATTCTAATCCATATCAATATATATATATATATATATATATATATATATATATATATTAGGTGGGAGTAACGTGCAAAGCACGTTTACCTAGTTTTATGAAATGATTATTTCTAAAAAATAATATATATTTTATAAAAATGATTGATCATGATAGTTCTCAAGGAATAGAAATCTCTACTCAAACGTTGATATTTTTTATTTTAAAAAAAAAAGAGATGAAAACTTGAACATCTCACTTGGCAAACCTCATTGAAAATATAGAGATTGGAAAACCAATCTCTAAAAAAATTAAACCCCAGTTTCTTTTTCTCTTCTTGTCTTTGATCCTTAAAGACATCTTTTCCCATATCCTGCATTTATGGACAATGTTTGTTTTATGTCTTCAGAACTTAGTACGGTTCCCTGGTCCATATCCTATAATTTCAGGAGTGAAGACAATATATAAGATCACTTGTTCAACAAATTGATTAAAAAAAAACCAAAAACTTCCACCATAGGGAAATTGCCAGATAATTAAATTTGGTACCTCTGTGCAAGAAGCTTGCATTGCAAAGTCATTGAAACAGCTAATGACACATTGTTGAATCTCAAGGCCTAATGCTTTTAAGGTATTCATTGTTGATAGCAGCAGCCCTGGCTTTCCTGCACAGCAAATATCAAATCTCAATCCTTGTATATGCAATTTCCATGGCAATTGCAGCTGTAGTTGAGATGGTAAGGCTCAAAACTGCTCAAGAATACGGGTTGGTTGATTTGCCAAGGGTGACAGTCCCAATGAGCATATGGTGGTTAGCTCCTCAATATGTCTTGTTTGGGATTGCCGATGTTTTCACCATGGTTGGTCTACAAGAGTTCTTTTATGACCAGGTCCCAAGTGAGTTTAGGAGTGTGGGTCTTGCTCTGTACCTGAGTATCTTTGGCGTGGGGAGCTTTCTAAGCAGCTTCCTTGTCTCTGTCATTGTGTCAGCAACTGGTGGGGATGGTCAAGATAGTTGGTTCGCCAATAATCTTAATCGGGCACATCTGGATTACTTTTATTGTCTACTTTGTAGACTTAGTGTAATAGAACTGGCCGCCTTCCTATATATTGCAAAATCATACATTTATAACAGGGAAAGCACAACATGATGGATTGTAGTCCTCTATTTGTAGCGCTAGGAAGTGAGATATATGGGAGGGAAGAATTAATTGTTGACAGAACAAAAAGAAATGCAAAAGAAAGGGAAGTTCTGCTATGTAACTTTGCTTGTAAATGACATCCTCCCAAGCAACCAAAAACAAAGCACGAGCTGGTGAGCCTCTGTTTTAGGAGACCAAAAATAGAGTCAACCGTCAAAAACTAAAGAAACGCCTCAGATCGCTTTCATTATATTGCTTTCATTCCTTGGCCACTTCGCGCCGTTGGTGGAGGAGATGTTTGGTCTACCAACATGTTGCAGATCATCAATGAAGTCGAAGGGTCAATATATTTGTGGTATATTCAACAGGAGTTCCACTGCTTTTAATTTTACCATACAAATGAAATTAACGGGAGTTAACGGAATACAGGAAAAATTAACAGAAAAATAAGAAAAACTGTTAAAACAAGAATTTCTGTTAGATAGTCACTTTATATATATAAGAGATATATATATATATATATATATATATATATTTATATACACACACCTCCAGATCACAGGGGGCGGAACTAGAAATAATTCAAATTAGAAGGGGAAGTTATAAAAAGAAAGATTTGGAGAGGGAAAAAAAATAATTTTTACATAATTTAACTGATAAAAAAACACTTAAAAAATAATTTTTTAAGAGTTATGAAAATTTTGCCTAAAGACTCCGGATGCCTCAAGACAATCTCTGAAAAAGATTGTTTTAGACATGATTTGTTACACGACTTAGACATGGAAGAGGAGTCGCGTAGCAGGTGAAGGGGGTTCGTGGGGAAGGTGCATGCGAGGACGGAAGAGAAGAATCTAAGGGAGATATGTTTGGTCTGATATCGTGGAAGGCAGATAAGGATTAAAGAGAGATGGGCCCAGCTGGGCCGTGAAGAACCGCGGGCTTGGGGTCTCCTGAAGCCTTGCTTTTCATTTGTTATGTAATAGTTAAGGCCCGTAGGCCCTTTTTAGTTTAGAAGGACAATATAGTATTTTTTACTCTTTCACTATATTTGATCCGAAAAGGGATGTAGTTAGTTAGACAAGAATATTCTGGATTGTTTCTATTTGGAGGAGCCTCCCTCGAAGCAGGCGTACTAATTTTCCTATTTTCAATATATCATCTTCTCAAATTCATCATCAATCCGTTTCCCTTTACTTTACATCACAATTTACTTGTTACAAGGTGGTACCAGAGCCCCCGATCCTCTCAATCAATGGCTGAAGGAACACGTTTGACCCAATTGTAGGAAGGATTGCAATCCTTCAAGAAATCCACTGAATCGCAGTTCACCACCATTGGAGTTGAAATGCAAGCTGTTAGGCGCCAGATGGAGGCCTTGATGCTCCAGATGTCTTCTATGGCAACAGATATGCAAGCTGCGAATGCACAGAAGTCATCAGGCTCAGGTAGTGATGACAATCCAAGAACAAATGAACAAATGGTGATACACACTGGTGAGATCCATCCAAGAGCTATACGTTTGGATTTTCCTACATTTAATGGAGGAGATCCACATGGTTGGTTATATAAGGTAAACCAATTTTTTTCATTCCATAATACCTTACCTCAGCATCGTTTGCGATTGGCATCCTTTCATATGGAGGGCAAGGCCCTTGTATGGTTTCAGGACCTGGATGAATCAGGTCTCTTGACTTCATGGGAGGAGTTTGTGAAGACAATGTTAATCAGATTTGGACCCTCTAGTTACGATGATCCTATGGAACAATTAACTAGACTAAGACAAGTAGGCACAGTTGAAGACTATAAAGCTCACTTTGAAGCTTTATCAAACAGGTTGAGGGGTCTCTCAGATCATTACAAACTGAGTTGTTTTCTCAGTGGACTTAAGGATGAAATAAGGCTGACTGTGCGCATGTTCAACCCAAACAACCTCATATCTGCCTATGGTCTTGCCAAAATCCAAGAAGAAAATCTCTCCCTTCATAAGAAATACACTCCCATAAACTTTAACCATCACCACATAGAACCAGCTTCCCTTAAATTCCAACCCACCCAGCCCAAACCGATAGACCAAAAAAATTTTCCAACAACAGTCGTACCTGTCCAGAAAATTAGTTCTGTGGAGATGAAAGAGAGGCGTACCAAAGGTCTTTGTTACCATTGTGACTCAAAATGGCACCCTGGCCATAGATGCCAAACACCCAAACTCTATCTCATTGAAGAAGTGTTGGAGGATGTGGTCTTGACTGAAGAGGACCCGGGTCCAAACACAGCTCAAGAAGTGTGTGCTGGTGAGCCTAGCAGTGGAAAAGAACTTGAAATATCATTACATGCTATCATAGGCACTATCAACCCTAGAACTATGCGTGTCAAAGGGAAGGTGGGCAGCCAAGCTGTGACTATTTTAATTGATTCGGGAAGCACACATAACTTCCTAGACTCAGCTTTAATGTCTCGGCTACATCTACCAGTTTCAACCCATGAAAAAGTGAAGGTAAAAGTTGCTAATGGTGATCAGCTGGAGAGTGATGGAAAACTTATGGGGGTCAATGTTAATGTTCAAGGGGTATTCTTCCAAGTGGATATGTATCTGCTTGAGTTGGCAGGCTGTGACATGGTTCTTGGGGTCCACTGGTTACTGGGATTGGGCTCTATTATTTGGAATTTCCAAGAACTGACCATGCAGTTCACTTACAAGACTCGGATTGTTATTTTAAAGGGGCTGTCTGCTAATAGTTGGCTGGAGGAAGGACCTATTGACAGGTCAAACAGCCTTGAAACTAAAGGCCTTTTATTACAAGTGATTGAAACCTCAACCGATACACAAGCCCAACCCATACCCCTTCCTATACACGAACTCCTAAACACTTATCCTGATATCTTTGCAACACCTAAAGGCCTACCTCCTATACGCACCCATGACCACACCATTACCCTTCAACCCGGCACAAAACCAATCTCAGTTAGACCTTATCGCTATCCTTATTTTCAGAAGGATGAGATTGAACGCATTGTCAAGGAATTATTGGAATCAGGGGTCATTCGCCCTAGTCACAGCCCCTATTCTTCCCCGGTCCTCTTGGTACGCAAGGCTGATGGTACGTGGCGTTTATGTGTGGATTACAGGGCTTTGAACAGTGCTACTGTCAAGGATAAATATCCTATCCCGGTGGTGGATGAGTTGATGGATGAACTACACGGGGCCAAAATTTTTTCTAAACTTGACTTGAGATCGGGTTACCATCAAATCAGGATGAGACCGGAGGATGTTCCTAAAACTGCGTTTAGGACGCACGAAGGCCACTATGAGTTCTTAGTTATGCCGTTCGGCTTAACTAATGCACCTTCAACCTTCCAAGGCCTCATGAATCAGGTTTTTAAGCCTTTTCTCCGTCGTTTTATTTTAGTCTTTTTTGATGACATACTAATCTACAGCAGCGACATGGAGACGCATTTAAAGCATTTAAAGGCCACGTTTGACATCCTAAGGGAACACCAATTCTTTGCTAAGAGGAACAAATGTTGTTTTGCCCAATCTGAAATTGCTTATTTGGGCCACTTGATTTCGGGACAAGGTATTAAAGCTGACCCTGAGAAAATTAAAGTCATGTTGAAATGGCCTGTGCCTAAGTCTCTCAAGGCTCTAAGAGGTTTTTTGGGCCTCACGGGATATTATCGGAGGTTTGTACGGGGGTATGGAGCCATTGCTGCCAAGTTGACAGAATTGCTAAAAAAAGACAATTTTAGATGGGATGCCCAAGCCCAAACTGCCTTTGAAGAGTTGAAGCATGCCATGACTCAACCTCCAGTTTTGGCTTTGCCAAATTTTCAGTTACCATTTGTGATTGAGTGTGATGCGTCGGGAGCAGCAATTGGGGCTGTACTGATGCAACGGGGTCAACCCATAGCATTTTTCAGTCAAGCCTTAAAGGGTCGAGCTCTAGGGATGTCAACCTATGAGAAAGAATTAATGGCACTGGTCTCAACAGTGCAGAAGTGGCGAGCGTACTTATTGGGTCACTCCTTTGTGGTCAGAACAGACCATCAAAGTTTAAAATTCTTGTTGGACCAAAGAATAGGTACTCCTATGCAGCAAAAATGGATACTTAAGCTTATGGGCTACGATTTTCTAGTTGAATACAAGAAGGGCAGGGATAACTTAGTGGCGGATGCGCTGTCCAAACAAGGGGCAGAAAATGAAATTTCAGTGGCTTTAATTTCTCTGCCAAGTTGGGATTGGGTCACAGACATCAAAGCTTGTTATGATGCTGATGGGGAGGTACAAAATCTGCTCAAACAGTGGCATGAAGGGAAGCTACCACATCACTATGCTGTAAAGAATAATATTCTGTTTTACAAAGACAGAATTTATATTCCTGCCAACTCAGACCTCATTGACAGAATATTACACTTGGTGCACAGTAGTCCTATGGGTGGTCATTTGGGTTTTGATAAGACACTACATAGAGTGACCAAAGACTTCCATTGGCCCGGGCTTAAGACAGATTTGAGAAGGTTTCTAAAGACTTGTGAAACATGCCAGACAGTGAAGGTGGATAACACTCTTCCTAGTGGGCTTCTACAGCCACTTCCAATACCTTCTTGCCCATGGACAGATATATCCATGGACTTTGTGGAGGGATTACCTACCTCCAATGGATTTAATGCTTTCTGGGTAGTGGTGGACAGATTCACCAAATATGCTCACTTTGTCCCTATTTCTCATCCCTATACAGCTAAAGTGGTGGCACAGTTATTTGTGAAACATGTGTTTAAGTTACATGGAATGCCGCATTCCATTGTCTCAGATAGGGATCCCACTTTTACAAGTAAATTTTGGAAGGAATTTTTTTTCATTACAGGGTGTACAACTAGCTTTTAGCACTGCCTACCATCCTCAAACCGATGGTCAGACAGAAGCTGTCAATAAATGGGTGGAAAACTACTTACGGAGCTATGTAAGTGATACGCCTAAGGAATGGGCTAACTGGGTTCCATTAGCTGAGTGGTGCTACAATTCCTCACAACATGCATCAACCAAAGTCACCCCCTTTGAGGCATTATATGGTTACAAACCTCCTAAGTTAACTAGCTACACTAATGAGACAGCCAGAATTGAAGAAGTGAGTCTCACCTTACAGCAGCGTGACCAGTTGTGGAACCTGTTGAAACACAATTTGGTGAGGGCTCAGGAAAGGATGAAAAAATACGCTGATCAGAAGAGAAAAGAGGTGCAGTACCTTGTTGGAGACTGGGTTTATTTACGCTTGCAGCCTTACAAGCAGTCCTCCATCCACCACCGAAAGAACCTCAAACTTGCTCCTCGGTTCTATGGTCCGTACCAGATTATTCAAAGGATCGGTGAAGTGGCCTATCGTCTTCAACTACCCGACACAACACAGATCCACAATGTTTTCCATGTCTCACAGTTAAAAAGAAAACTAGGTCAGAACATAAACCCACTACCTACCCTTCCACCAGTAAATTCCAAGGGGATTTTCAAACCAGAGCCAGAAGAAGTCATAAGCAGAAGGATGAGAAAGGTAAAAAACCGACCTTTGGTAGAATTGTTGATCCGTTGGCAAGGGCAGCCACGCGAGGACGCATCGTGGGAATCCTATCAGCGTTTGCGTGAGGAATTTCCCCACCTTGTGGGCAAGGTGCTCTAAGGAGGGGGAAAACTGTTACACGACTTAGACATGGAAGAGGAGTCGCGTAGCAGGTGAAGGGGGTTCGTGGGGAAGGTGCATGCGAGGACGGAAGAGAAGAATCTAAGGGAGATATGTTTGGTCTGATATCGTGGAAGGCAGATAAGGATTAAAGAGAGATGGGCCCAGCTGGGCCGTGAAGAACCGCGGGCTTGGGGTCTCCTGAAGTCTTGCTTTTCATTTGTTATGTAATAGTTAAGGCCCGTAGGCCCTTTTTAGTTTAGAAGGACAATATAGTATTTTTTACTCTTTCACTATATTTGATCCGAAAAGGGATGTAGTTAGTTAGACAAGAATATTCTGGATTGTTTCTATTTGGAGGAGCCTCCCTCGAAGCAGGCGTACTAATTTTCCTATTTTCAATATATCATCTTCTCAAATTCATCATCAATCCGTTTCCCTTTACTTTACATCACAATTTACTTGTTACATGATTAAATCGCCTATAGTTCAAGACTGTTGAATATGATCCTGCATCTAGATTAATGGGCCGGAGAATGGACAGATCGATTACGAGTCAATATTCCCAAAAGCCGAAGTCTTTTTTGGATGGTGATATATATTGTGCTATTCAATTGGAATAATTTGCACATGATCATGTGCGAGAAACCAGAGCGTATGCAAACAAAAGAGAAGAGAAAAATACCAATTGGCGACAGATATTATAGGGCGGGCCTTGTTCTAAGAAACTTCGCCGAAATTAAGAGGAGGGTGATCAATGCATGCTTGCAAGTTAGGCGCGCGCCATCAATCATGTTAGAATAGTCTTATTTTGACTATCCATTTGTAAAATATTATGGTTTCCACTAATAATATCATGATCACTTGCCAGATCAGTGGTTAACATTTAATTTTCACAGATCCTTAATTTTATTTTATTTTTGTACACTTTCTGTAGATAATATTAACATAATTCTGATATATATTTCAGTACTTTAGCATAAAAGGCGCGCAAAAAGGCTTTGTTGAGCTACTTTTATGCCTAGCATCCATGCACGGAAATGATTTAACGCTAGTCACTAATAAGGACATGAACCTCTTAAATCACATGTAAATTGAGAGCAGAATGGACATATTTATGGACTAAAATTGGCCCATAAAATTGCATTGTTCGATAAACAAATAGAAACTGATCAATTAAGAGAAGTGCATGCCAAACGTAAAGCAAGATGGTATTATATATCCTGGTTAAGATATAACGTTTGTTTTTCTTTTTTTCCTGTTATCCCATGCCTTGTTCTTGATATTTTCATTAGGAAAATGTTAGATCTTCCGCTGGGAGCTCTCGTTAGAGTCTAACAAGTGTATTTCTATATATTTTTTTAAGTTTTTTTTTATATAAATTTTTTTAATAATTTTAAATATTTTTTTAAAAAAATCATAATATTATTAAAGAATATTTTCTTAATCATTAAGTGAAATAAAAAATCATAAAAAAATATTTTTTATAATTTTTTATTTTATTTCGTGATTAATGAAGTATTTTTTAATAATTATTTTTAACTTTATGATTAAAAAAGTATTTTTTTAATCATATTTTAAATTTATTTTATTTTTTAAAAATATTAAAAAAATTATATAAATATAATTTTAAAAAATAACGTATAAAACAATATTATACCTCAAGAAGAGCTCCCAGCTGGTGACGTAGCATTATCCTTTCCATTAAGGGGATCATGAAAAGCACATATATACCATGTCATGTCAAGGCGAAATTGCATATCTTAGTACTCCAGGCATCACAGCGCGTAGAGAACCCAGCAATTGGATCGAGGCAGCTTTGAATTAATGGAGAATGAGAGGTTCGCTTGCATGTGATGGTGCCCGGAGCTAGCCAGCGGTTCGTCTCGATGGGTAACTCACGGTACCGTTGGCTACGTTAGCATTAACATATGTTTATGCATATGTATACGCATATGTAAAATTATCTCTTTTATATATTTATTTTGTCATTCAAATAAAATTTTCACATTAATTTATGTATATTTGAGACAAAATAATAATAAAATATTATTATTACTTTTTTGTTAAAATTAATTTTTTTATATATATTTTACAATTAACATCCACTACATACAAATGTAATAATAAAAAATATATTTTTTTAATAATAGATATTAAAAATATAATAAAATGAAAAAATTTATATATAATATATTATAATAATAAAATGAATGTGCAAGTGAAGGTTTATTGTGTTGTTGAAGGAGGAAGAAAATGAAAGGATTGTAAGAGAAAGAGTGAGAGGAGAGAAAAATAATGATTAGAATATGATTTGTAAGATGAATAGTAGTTATCCAAATTTGGATAAGCACTGTTCATAGGTAGCTAAATATTTAAATATGCATAAGCTAATGTGGAGGATTTTAAGGCCATATTATGCAAATATGACTTTGCATATGCATATGCATAGATCAATGCTAATGCTCTAAGTACTGATGAATTTGAAAGGAAAATTATATACACAACATTATTATCTCATTATATATGTAAGATGTGGCACATAATTTATTATCAATAATCATTTAATAGTGATAAATGTACTACATCTTACCTAGTGAGTATATATGTAAGATAAAAGAATATTAATGTAAGCATTTAATATTTGTCAAACGTGCAACATCAACGGCGCCACATGCAACTAAAAAGAATACGATTATAATTGTTATATTGGGCGATTTAATACCATTACACTACCAGAGTCTCCACATGCAACCTGCTGAAGTTTCCATTCATTCCTATTTTATAATCAATTAATAACACATAAAGCTCTCGCTCTACGGCCTGCACTCCGCCCACTTGTCTCTCCGTAAATAGAGGCCAGAAAACCAAATAGGTATCTTCTAAGTTCCAATTCCCTCTCAAATTGATATAAAAAACCATCCATGCATGGATTTCTATGTATTCATAGCTAGGAATCCGTAATCAGACAGCGCTAATGGATAAAACCATCCCTGTCCAATCCACCCTTGAGGTTAATTGTAGGTGATATATATTACGGTTTAACCTCAAACTCGCATATTTCATTGGTGGTTAGAACAAACTCTATTAATTCATAATGAGATATTAGAACTTTGACACATATAATACAAGTCAATTACTATTTTTATGGTTCTCCAATATATAATTTTTTTTGTGATTGACATGATCTAGTCCATTGCTATAACTCTCTATAGACAAATCGTATGAGAGACAACACTCTGTCCCAAGCAGATTTAACAAACCTCACATTATGTCTTAAGACAGAATTAAACAACTCCACATTTTGTCTAAGACATAGTAGATAACACACTCTATGGACAAAAATCTAAAAGACTATGTTTTTTTTTTTATTTTAACATAAAACAAAGGAAACAACAAAAAACATAAAAGATACATGGAAAAATAGCGAATTACAGCTTGGAAAGTTGTAGATATGCATTTTCAACCTCAATTAGAAGAAATAAAAAATGCAAACATCGAGACTGCGGTGGCTCGGGACACGTGCCACCCTAAAAGTATGGCAGAACGTCAGGTCTAAAGAATCCGATGACTATGGTCCCAGAAAAGTCGCACATGGCGGCGATAGAGCTCCCCTTGCGGTGGCACGTGGATGTCACGCACGCACTTTAGGCTGCGCGTGTAGCTCACGTGCTATTCTGTTCGACGAGATTCTTCATCCGTCTGAAGGATTGACATCTTGAGAATCTTGTAGTGGAACGCGTGGTGGTTGCCTAGTTCCGGAGAACAACAGATCTATATTTTGCCCTACTACGAACGAACCAAATAAAATTAAAAAAAAAAATAGAGAGAAGGAGAGAGTAGGGAGGAGGGAGGGAGGCTCCAACCCCAATAGCCACTTATATATGACTCTTATACCAAGATTATTACAAATAAATGAATCGGAGTTTAAAATAATATTAGAAAAAAAAAAAAAAAAAAAAAACCAGTCAGAAAGCAGAAACAAAAAAGTTGAAAAACTCTTGGAAACAAGATTGGATTTTACCTCTCATACAAAACCGGATTCCGGCGAGATCAAGTTATACCTTTAGTCACAGCCACTCCAGGTGAGAGCGACCCGTCTCAGGTTGGACTGATGCAACAGATTCTCTCTCCACAAACAAGCAATCCATAACCTTTATGTACTTTCATATATATTATCTCATAACTTAACATGGATTGTTGCTTACAGAACTTTTGCGGGCTGGTTTAAGCAGCTAGCAGCCCAGCCGGGGTACAACCAGCGCTTAGTAAGCGGCGGCATGCAACAGCCCGGCTGGAGCAATGAAGCTTACCCTTATCGTTATGAAAAGAAGAAAGGGAGTTTCCGATCGATGTTTCGTGGAGAAAGAAGCAGCGCGCATGCAGTAGATACAACTGCTTGATCCCAAGACGAGTTGCTCTCACCCAGAGTAGAGATGATGACCAACGTCTTATCGTCTAGCAAAGAATAGGAAGAATATAGCTAGGCTGAATTTCTCAAATCCCCCTGTTCTTTCAAAGTTCAGAAATGAATGGAACAAAGCCAAGCCTCAGTAGTGTGTATATATATATATATCTTAAGATAAAGACTATATATGTCCACGATTTACATTAGCTTTAGCTCACAATTGTATAATGTAGTTGCAATTTATGGAGGATGTGACATATTGTACTATTATATATATATATATATATATATATATATATATATATATGTATGTATGCAGGCCTTTAAGCTTAATTATGTAAAACTTTAACTATTTCGATGACATGATATATTTCTTTCATAAATTAAAGACAAAGCTAGCTGCACACACGGCCTCTAACTAGGTAGGTGTCATGAAAACCGAAGATTAAAAAGATTGATGCGTAATAATTAGATATTCTTTTAAAATGTGCAACTTTTATCCGTTTAGATTCAGAGTTGATCTCAACATATCTCATCTCATCTTATCTAATCATTACAACTTTCTTAAATTCTCAAACAAAATATAATAAACAATTCAACATTTTCAAAACTCAAAATAATAATAATATTAAAAAATAATATTCTAATAATATTTTAATCAACTTTCAACTTTTATCTCAACTCACTATCCAATTAAACCTCACCTTACTTTCTTTAAAAAAAAAAAAGTGGAGTCCTCATTAAAAAAAAAAAATTATGTAGATCTCAAATTTATCTATTTTTAATAAAAAAAAGTCATGCGCGGAATTTGCATATCATAAAATTGTAAATATAATTTATCTTATAGATATTGAGCATTCTCTTGTCCCTTCTCTCAAGTTATTGGCGGGTTTCGTTGAAAATCATACCTCGTTATTATTCAATATGTTTGCCAATATTTTTTACACATATTTGATTATTTTAACAATTTGAAGAAATTCTATTGGATAATATTAGCCAATAGAGTTTTTCTCTCTTTTTTTTTGGGAAATTTTTACACGTTTGTACCATATTTTATACGTTTTATAGATAAGTTCGATGCTTGGAGCAAATATGAGTGTCATATCCTGAAGCAGACCGGTGACTTTGGCTGCTAACACATAGGAGGAAGAAAGGGATATTTGTGGTTAATCAAAGCGGCATGGGGATAATAACCGGTTGAATTGGGCCAAAATAAATCGCTACCCTCGTCCCCACCATCCGAGCAACTTGCTACGCCTAGGGTCACATCATACCAATGGGCTAGGATTTCAACCCATTTTATTGGCCCAGAATGGCAACTGGTTGTAATTGGGCCGGCAAAAAAACATTAGCACATATTTAAATGTTTGTGATAAATACTTAATTAAGCTTGGATGTTGAAATGATTTTAGATGATTTGTGAATAATAATAAAAAAGTAGTAAATAGTTTGTGAAGAATAGTAAATAGTAGTAAAGTACCAAACACAGCCTTAACCCGGCATTTTTGAGAAAATATAAATGTTTTAAACTAATTAGGTTTGTGAAGAGTTGAGTTGAATTGAGTTGTGAATAATAGTATTTTGTGGGTTCTATTGAGATGAATTTAACTTCTTTAGGTTGAAATGTATGAAGTAGGTTGAGACGAGTTTAACTTATTCATGAGAAGTTGAAAAAGTAGTGGATCCCATCAATGATTGATTTGAGATGAGTTGAGTTTGGTTCAACAACTAAACACAATTTTATTAGAGTTACCGGCCATACTATGCGAGAGGTTAGGTTCTTCTCCCTGATTGGCTGCAACTTCGATCAATTTGATCGAGAATGGACCTAATTGATCCCCATGTTACAGTTTTGCAAACCTTATGGACGTTGTAATTAATTGTAATATCTTCTGGTAAATATTAATCCAAATATAAATTAATGATCATAAGTACTATAAAATCATCATGTGGTAATTATACTAACAGGCCATGATATGCATTAATGTGAAGATCGATCATTTGTGGGAACTAAGTCATTCTTAATTTTATGATATAAATCACAGATAGGCCGCATGCATGATACGGTCATAAAATTTTTTTAAAGAGACTAATTAATTATACCATTAATTAATTAGTCTTTTTAATCACATGTTAAATAATCCTTGCTTGAACTATTCTAACATTGACTAGTCCTTGATCACCACCACTAATTAATTATGGTTTAACCAATTTATATTAAATGATCGAACAAGTTTAATATATATTTAATATACATCTCTTCTGATCTCTAGTTTCTGAGCAGTGGATTAAAGAAAGAAAGAAAGGAAAAGAAAAAGAGATGATGCAATTTAGAATTTTGTAAAGAAAAAAGACATGTGAAAGATCGATTATATATAGATAATAATGATCAGAAGTAGTACTCAATGAATGAAACTGCATGCATATATAAACCATATATATATATATATATTATATGCATGTGGGCCAGAAAGGACGGCAAGATCGAATTTATCTAACTGCTACATGATATCAGTAATTAAATGAAGGTTTGCTGTGAGCCAAAAACAAACAAACAGCTAATGGACAATGAAAGCTAGCTCCACTTATTCTAATCATACTTTAATGTTACCCTTTTGGCATTTGCAATGTCTGACTAAAATAGGTTAGCTCTTGGTACATTGCGCTCACACTAGATTTCGATCTCATGTCGTGCGTACAAAACTCTCTAGACTACAATAAATTAAAGGGGTTTATTTCTGGTGGCCAAAATCCTAGCTTTGCGGCAAATAAGACTTGGTCACAAAAAAATGAATTTTTTAATTATATATATATATATATATATATAGCCACATGTTCGTTACCACGAGTGATAAAATCGTCACAAATAAGATTTTTTTCCTATAAAAATTGGCAAGAGACGCAGTAATTACGTATAATAATTTCGATCATGAGACGACAACCTTAAGCTAGGTACATGTATGTGCTAATTTCTATATGATAAACCTAGCTATCACTATATATATATATATATATATAGATGGGCCATATTATACGTACGTTCCGTAATAGACCGGAGTACTGGACTTGAAGAGATTGGCATGCAGCCCTTACATATATATATGATAACAAAACTTCGTCTTCTCTCAAAGATCAGGCTCAGCAAATTGGAAATAATAAATGGCGGCGCGCATTATATATCGATAATAAACATGCGAGTTGCTCATTACCTTGAATATATATATATATATATATATATTGGAGTACTCGATGATCGATATATATATATATATATATATATATATATATATATATATGACGACCGACCCTCACCTTTGTTTATTTCATCCTATATATCATGTTAATTAAGTCTTCAATGTGATATCGACCTGAACTGCTCGCTTCTGATTCGAACCGTGTGTCAATTAATATATACTCACTCCCAGCCAACTCCTGGGAACCCATGTAGGCACAGAACCCAGCTTTGTTAGCTATTGTTGAAACGGCACCCCTCCTCAACAGATCGACCGACAGATTAAATTCCATTTTTTCACAGCAAAAAATACTTAACGCGTGCATTCAAAACCCGAAATTAAACCCAGTACTTAATTTGTGGACTTGGATTCACATGATATATATAGATCTGATCAGCCTATATATTGATCGATCATCAAGCTGATTGTTTATCCGCCTGGTCTTTAGTATGTCCTGCTTCAAGGATTACCGGCCAATTTGTAAACAAACAGACAGCAGGCTAGCTGTGAGTTGTATAATAAGGATCGATCGATGTCGGCTGGGCAACTTCTATATATGTATTTGATGTAGACCATTGAATCCGAATCCAATATTTGTTACCAATGGTTTCCTCGTCATCTTCGTTTTCGCTAACAATATTCGCGCTTATCTGTCTTCTGTTTTGTTTTTACTTTTTAAAAGAAAGAAAAAGAACCAGAAACATTTCATACACATGATTAATATCTGACCAGTCTACATAGAAAGGACGATTAGTTTCACAAAATGATCAAATACCAAATAATAATTAAAAGGGTATCTCGATTCAGTCGACCAAGCTGCAGCTGGAGTCTCAAAGGATGATTCCCACCCTCCCCCCCATATTAAGGCAATTGTATTTACATTTCATGATCCACTGTTATAAAACTTCATTTGATCTGATCCTTACTGGAATCCATACACGCAATTAATAAGACAGCTTTTCAGCCTCAGACTCCACCTAGGGCCAAAGTTGAATCAATTATCAAATGATTGTGATTTTCATCATCATCATCATCATCTTAACAGGTTTCATGGATGTCATATGCTTGTGCAGTGCACCAGCCTGTAAGATCGTCTTTCCATGGCTGCCATTTTCTAATTAATTGATTGTTGTACCTTCTTTCTGCCAGCCGCGGATAATATTGCTTTAGCTGATCTATATATATCAAATTGCAGAGGCGTAAAAGTACTGTAAAAGAAGGTGGTCTTTATATAAAAAGGAAAAGAGAAAACCTAGGAAGTTAAAACCTATAATTTGTAACTGTGTTAAAAAAAAAAAAACAAAAACAAAAACAAAAAAGTTTTTTATCGGTTCAATACCCGTTTGGCAGGCCGTCTAGCCCCACGATCGAGATTGAATTAATTATGTATCTGAGTGGGGGCAAGGTTGGACAGGATAACGAACTGTACTCGGGCCCTTGAGTCTTAATTTGCATATACGCCACGTGCAACCCCGCGCGTTGGAAAGCCTACCCAACCAGAACATAGCTTGGTGAAACGAATGATGATCAACAACAAGATATTAATACATATGCTTTATAGATACCGCCGTGCCTAACTATATATACAATACATATATATGTAGTTAAACCAGAAAAAGAAAACTCAACACTGTTCTTTAGCCATATGGAAGCTAGCTAGTAGAGGGAACTGGGACAAATTAAGTGGTTAAAAGGATCATGTACGGACTCATTTCTACGTACCCAAAATCAGCTCCAATATATATATATATATATATATATATATATGTGTGTGTGTGTGTGTGTGTGTGTGGTTCATGTCTTTTCCTTCTAATTGACCGGACATCACGAATAATATTTGGTTGATCAGTATATTATAATCCACATATCAATATAATAATATATAATTAATGCTGTCTAAAACTAAGAAAAAAGTTAAGCAATTAGCAAACATTTATTTCATATATATATATGGGATAGTCAGATCACTTAATTAAGAGCTGCTCGTGCAGATCTTATATACTATAATGAAAGTGATTTCTACCTGACTGTGAGATTCCGAAACCATCTTGGGGGTAGGGGGGAAAAGCATGGTCTCCTAATATGTGGAAGAGGTTTTGGCCATTGTCTCCATCCTTGGGGTCTCCATCCCGAAAGAATCTCATTGTCATATTTAATTATTCAGAGGAATCAAACCACAAAAAAAAAAAAAAAAAAAGAGAGAAAATTATGCAAAAATATATAGAGACTTCATTATCATATTGGCTTCATAATACAAAAGTCCTTCTAAACTAGGAAGAAGAGAGCAAAACATATATTTTGTAAAAAAGTTATCTAATTAAGAAAAGACTTATGTAGGACATGAAAGTCATTGTTGTGGGTCAAGGAGGCGGGCGCGCGCATGTACAGCTAGCATGCTGCATATACAGGCCAGTGACCATATATCCGTCTGCTTGCTACGAGCCTAAGATCCATGGAACGATCGAGAAAACAGTACTACTGCAATTGCAGCAGTGACTTTTAGGCATTGGCACATACGTACGTACGTACATATATTGGAGGAATGAAAGCAATTAAACAACTCCTAACCATGCATACAGGGCTATTTAATTTCCATTAATGATCAAATTAATTAAACCATAACAGACCCCAAACAAGACAATCGATTACCCATATCATTTTTATTGGAAAGACTAATATTCTAGGATCTATGTTTCTTCATCATTCTACCCCTAACATTCAAAAGTACCACCCAGCTTAGTACTCCTCGCTGGTCTAGAACCAAAACAAAGCTAGCTAGCTAGCGTAAAACCAAGATCAATACTATCTCATGGTTTATATTATATTAATTATATTTCTCGCAACACCAACCGAATAGCTAGGGTCAGTTTTTTTCACCGGAAAATAAATCCACTAATATTGGTATAACAGAAGACACATGACTAATTAATAGAGGCCTAAAAATATATATAGTTAGATCAGTGGCACTGGCACATATACTTTTCTCTTTAATTTTCTTTTTTTTTTTCCACCTTAAGAAAAGGTACATATATGGACTTTCCTCAATGCATGTTGGGCGATTGAGCCAAAAACAACTGCAATTACATATCTTTGAATTTGTGATATTCAAAAAGAAGAAATTAAAAAAAAAAGAAAAAAAAAAAAAGAACTTTTAGCTGTCAATTCCCTCAAAGCCTACCCCATGATCAGTACCAGTACTACTAGTGTTCCTACATATTGCGCTCCATGACAACCATTGTTGACATTTACCGAGGGTGTCTTTAGGGCGGACAGTTAGACAACAGGTGGGGTTAAAAGTAAGAAGCTGTTAATGATCAAGCTCTTAATTACTATCGATAACCATTGATAGTCAAAAAATTTGAAAGGCATAAAACACCACTTTGTTCAAATTTGGATGGGATCGTAGTATAGATTTTCTTAGCCCTTACTCCACTCCACATGATCATGATGATTATGAAGCTAGCTAGGGACGACAATCTCATTTACTGGTCAAACTTAATTGACGCTACCTTAATTATTATATATATAAAATTGTGTCAGAAGCAATGCTGCATGCAGGTACCTAGCTAGCTAGGGCAGGGCATTATAATTATTATTATTATTATTATAATGACATCATATATATATATATACATATACAGAGTACTAGTAGTAGTACTACGTACGTATTCGATCTATCGGCTTAATTGGTAATTATTTATATATATATGTCATTAATTAGCCATGGTCAACCTTAACCAAGCTTAGCTTGATATTAGAACAGTTTATTTTTGTGCTTTTTAGTAGTTAGTGCCATACCTGCTGCATGCATGGGGTCTACATGACTCGCTTTTCAGACGTCGTTGGGCCGTCTGCTTATTGGAGGTGAACTTGATTGATTATGCGATTCATTAGATATTTTTTTTCACTCATACAACTAATTACTTAACTTCCCTAGCTAGCTGCAAGCCTGCAAGATATATATATATATATATATATATATATATATATATATATATTATATATTAATGCGTGTTCGATCGTTTTCCTCAAATTAAGCTGGCTGAAATGCCACAAACTTCCACTTTATTAATTTCCGGTATTTACGCAATTTCTCCAATTAATTATTATATAGACTAGTGCTGAAACTTTTTTGGAGCATTACTCTTATGAAAAAATCAAAACATCCATTAATTCTACGTAGAGGTCCCTAACTCTGACAAAAATGCGCGCTGTCGACAGGCATCAGCTTTCAACTAAACATGAGGTGTCCGATTGAAAATTGGTGAGCAGATGAACTCGCTAGCCAGCTAGCTGTTAGCTAGCTTCTATATATGACAATTCCAAGTGGTTGTAGTGATCATCAAGATATATAATGGATCATGAAGAACATTAATTAGCCACTAAAATAAAGCTGATTGATTTGACGATCGAGTAGTCTTAATTACTTGAATCTAATTATAAGCTGATTGATTTCACGGAATTGTTTTGAAGTTTTAACTGATGATTTTGAGTAAACATTAACATATAATATAGATTCTAAATTAAAGGTACTGCAGTAGTACCCGCGTGGTCCTAAATAAATATACTTTTCGTGCTAACTTGGATGCATGAGGCCGGTAGAGGAATTTAACGACGTCTACAGCTGGCCGAACCATATTCTATATATATATATATATGCAAGTCGATCGATCAATATTGCTAGAGAGAGGAAATTAATTTAACTGGTATAAGTTTCACTCATTTTTTTCATAAAGTACCATTTTGTCCATGATTGATCATTTACTGATCAAATGATTTGATCATTTGTCAGTCCAATATTTTTATGCAAAAGTACTTAATCTATTTATTATAATTAGTAGAAAAATGTACTGATTGATATTTGGTAAAAATACTGCTATTTAAAGGTTTTTACAACACACATTATCTAAGTCTCATAATTTTATAATATTTGAGATTGAATTAATATATATATATATATGTATATATATATATATATATTTGATGATTTTAGCCAGATCGAATTAATATTAAATGGACGTCAAACCAATAATCATATTGCAGTTCATACCCCACCCAACCTATGGACAAAGGGGAAACCAACTTTTTTGCCAACTGTCGGCCTCAAGGTGCTTTCTGTTTTCTACTAGTTAAAAATGGCTCCAGTTCATTTGTTTTTACCCTTACAAAAAGGAGAATATATATATATCCAAATTAAATGCGCACTTTAATTAGGGTCGCTGTATAAATATATTAATTTTTTATCATTTCACAAAAATTCTACGAATTTCAAACTGGATGATCATATTTTCTATGGGATTAATATGATCGATCCTTTCATATATATATATATATATATATATGTATGATCTAAGGCCTACTGATGATTGTTCTATATATCATCATAAAACCTTTGAAATTAAGCTTCTATATAACTGTCATGAATGGCTCTTTTCATACTATATATATTCGATTTATTATTCAAAGATACAAAATTCAATATATATATATGATATTGCAGGTAGCTGCTAGCTAGCTTAAAAGACATATATAATTAATTAGATAAGTACTTGAGAACCATTTCTTCGATCGAAAGAAAATCTAGCTAGCTAGAGCTATCTAGCTAGGACAATATTAAGCTGCAAAATATATATATAAATAAATTCCCTGCATGTACTTGTTAATTTGATATTAAACAAAAGATCATCGAACTAATTAACGAAATGATTTCAAAGGAAAAAAATAAACTGATGATAACTAAAAGCGATCGATGTTAATTAATATTCGTTATTTCATTAAAACTATCAAACGCAAACGGATGTTGAAAGCAGTTGCACCAGTACTAGCTTGCGTAACATAACGTCAAACCTGAACCTCCATTGTGTTTTTATGGCTTTCGATCGACACGCAATAATCCTCGCAGGTTTTGCCTTCAGAGAGTACGTACGTACTTTGCCTTACTACTGATCATGATGATTATCAGCCATAACATTATTCCCGTTGTTTGTTTCGCCGAGCAAGCTGCTTATGGAACGCGCTTTCACCATCCCAAGCTTCATCCGGCTTTTCTTCGTGACCATCAATGGTTTCTTCTCATCTTCATGACCGTCATCATCTCCATCATTATCTGACACAGAATCTTTTGGTTTGTTTTCCTGTAACGACAACGAAGGTGCCGAAAGTACTGGCTCCGACTCATGATCCATTTTCGGAGCAGTATTATTCCCAGCCAAGGATCGGCTTCGAACGCTTGCCATGCTCCTTAGCCTCCCCTTTCCCAAGTGATGCTCGCATAGAGAGTAGCCCACAAGGGTCTGTTGGCAGCATCTCCATCCTCTCCCATTAACACGACTGCACCTCGATCCCTCCATAAGTGCACCACCTCTACCCCTCTTTTTTGCACTGGTATTCTGATCAGGAGCCTCCTTTGTTTCCTTCTCTTCTCCTTCGTCGTATTGTTGTGCACATTTCTTGTTCATCTTCGTCTTCATCTTAGTCTTGATCATCTTCTTGTCTTTCTCCATTATCGCGTCTTCGTTCGCTCTTCTTTCAAAGGTACTTCTTCTCTTCTTTGGTGGGAATGCTTTCTCTCCTTCACACCATCTTCCAGGTGCTATAATATTATTGCAGCCAAACAACCACCAACAGCACTACATTCATGAAATACCTTTTAACGGTATAAATTCTATGGCTAATTTGCTTTAGTAAATACCCTTTACCTTGATGGGAAGTACTTGATTCTGGAAGAACCACAGTAACAGTTTCTGCACCCAGGATGCCTCCCCTCCTAAAAGCAAACCAGACCCAGGAGTTGCACAACCACATACATAAAATTTACAGCCCAAGGAAGAACCAAACAAAAACCCCCCAAAAAAAAGTGCAATATGGAGCAAGATATATTGTAGCTGGGACCAGCAAACTCATGCTAACGTGCACCGCATGGGCATTTTAGCCAGCCGAGATAGAGATAAAAAAGAGCTAGCTAGATTGGATTAGATTAGATTAGATGGGAAGGTATGGTGGCTAGCCCAAAGCTGATATAAAAACACCTTAAAACAGTATTTCCACTTACAGTATTTTATTTTTCTTTTTTTTTTTTTTTCTAAAAAATTTCTTATGGGTAAAATCGAGTTATGGGTCTCCGTCTTTTCACCTTTTTTACTACAAGATTTCATGAAAGATGGGAAGAACATGGGTTAGCTTTTTCCGCTTCCTTTCTTACCTGATATCATTACCCTTCTCTCGCTCGCCCCTTCTCTCATCTTCCCCTTGCAATAACGCCTGCAAAATCACAACAAATATATAATCCACTCACACATGCTTGTCCCTAATGTGCCCCCTCTATGTATACAAATCCGGCATCTGGAAAATCCTCTTTAGGGCACATTGAACCAAAGTGCACCCCAAAACACACATAAAACCAACAGCAGTAAAAATTAATGATATGAGATTGTTTCACTGACCGAGAAATCTTTCTTCTTATTCCCCTGGTGTGTCCCACCAGCATCATCCGAGCAATCCAGGCCACTGCTTCCTCCTCCGATCGGTGAGAGAAGTTGATTGGGTTGATCGGACGGCGGTTTATCAAAGTGGGCATCTCTATCGCCTTGTGGGGTGAGATTTCCAAGTGGGTTTGAGGCTTTTGGGTGCGTGGCATCGTGGAGTTGGAGTTGCACCACCGGAGACCGGTTGAGGAGGGGATCTGAGAGAGGAACCGGAGAGAGAGACGAGAGAGGCAAGGGAACCGGCCTTTTACGGATCCTCATCGGTGCAAAGATAAGATTTTGATCTCTCTATCTCTAACCAAGAGATTTTTTGGCTGGCTAAGAAAGAAAGACCACTCACGCACTCAGACCCAGAAGTGATCTTTCAGGTCAGATTTCACAGATGAGAAAGAGAGAAAGAGAGAGAGTGCAAGGCCATATACTACTACTACAACCCCAAAGACCAAGAAAAATTTTGGTGCTTTTTAATAATCTCGGTTCTCTTTCTCTCTCTAACTTTTATTTGTTGCACCAATTGCACCACAGAAAGGGGGACGCATACGTTTCTAGGAGAGAGATAGAGAGAGAGATAGGTGAGCAGCGTTCACGTGTGGAGGGTGAGGTTTAGAGGGAGGATGGCACGTGTGAGGGGACTGGGGTATAGGTGACTGGTTCAGTAGGTAGCAGGTGAGAGAGGGGGAAGAGGGAATCGGGACGAAGAAGGGGACAGGGTACGAACGAGGATGCCAGGGTGGAAGGTGGGAAGAGGAATACAAAATGATGGGGGAGTTGGGTAGTTTTATCGTTTCTACTTTTAAGAAGGGGTCCCATCCACCACTCCCCCCGCCCCCCTTGCAACCTCTGGTTCTCTTTGTTACAACGACCCATATATACATGTACATATGGCTCTCCTAGTTCTCTTCTGTTCATCAGACAGCTCCTTTGCCTGGATGATGATCTGCTCGTACTCCTATTCTCCCCTTCATAATTAGCAAGCAATGCCTAGTATTTATTTCAGAATGTTTGTCCGAGTGATAAGATGGTTTTGTAGATTTCTTAACCCAATATTTGGTGTCTATGCAGGCTAATTGATGATCAATGGAAAAAGAATATCTCAAATTTTTCGATGATTTCAAGTAGAACAGAGATAAGATAAATTATTTGTACAATCTCAAATATATAGAAATACTCATTTTTCTTCAAGGCCTAATAAGAGGAGTGTGGTAACTCTTTATAAAGTTCAGGATGTGTTTATTTATAATCTATGTGAGATTTCTCAATACGCCCCCTCACGTGTGGACCGGTATTTCTAATACCATCATCGTAGGTAGGTCGTAGGAGTCCATCATCAATCATAGATTAACCTATTCTGATACTATATAGAAACATTCATTTCTTCTAATAAAAAAGTTTAATAGGAGTGGGATAACTCCTTATAAAACTCAGGATGAGTTTGGTCCTAAACTATGTGAGACTTCTCAATAAAATAAACAAGTTTCATGCAAGTCCTTGTAAAAAAGTAGACTCCATTTTAACAAAAAATTAAAAAATATTATTCTTTATTAGTAGGACTATTTTTTTTTCAAAAAACTTATATAAAATTTGTCTATTTAAGACTTGTACTTAGCATTACTCATTCGATAAATATTATAAGATTCATTAATTTATACGTACAGTTTTTTCAAATCAAATGAGATCATAGCTCCACATAATGACTTGTCATTTTAAAATATCACGTCTAAATAATGGATATTTATATGATGAACGGTGACTTGGTAGAAGCAACCAATGCTGACTGGATAACATGATGATCTAGACCATTTAAGTTGGGAAAAAGTAGCTGGAATTTAACCATTTCTACATGGTATGATATTAAAGAATTATAGAAGACTTAAGTACAATTTTTTGCATGTGGTTATGTGATAAATGGAATGGAGATTATTATGCCAGTGAATGACTTCATCTTGGGTTCTAAACTCATGATCGATCATTTGTCTTTAAAATACTGGTTTTGGTTTTTCTTTATGAGAAAATGGGAATTTTTACTACTGATTGCTGGATCAAATAAAATTTATTCTAATGAAGGTTAACATAAAAATTAAATTAGTTAGGTCGATTATAAATCAAATTTTGAAAAATATTAATAAGATAGTTTGTGAATAGTAATGAGATAGTTTGAAATGTTTTATGGGATTTTGAAAAATAAGAAAAAAAATTTTGAATAAAAATATTATAAAATTAAAATATTATTAGAATGTTATTTTTTTAATATTATTTTTGTTTTAAGATTTGAAAAAGTTGAATTGTTTTTTATTTTTTATTTAAAAATTTGAAAAAATCGTCATAATTAGTTTGAAAGTATTTATATTTAAATAATGTTTGGAAATAAGATGAAATTAGATAAGATGAGAATTTTTAGATTAAAACTTTTTCCAAACAAACATTTTAAGACTCCAACCGGCCCACGCTGAAAGTGATAAATTAAGGTGGGACTTTTGGTATTTAGGCAATATCATTACGCGCCTAAAACAGGATTTGTTTTCGAGATACAGAAGGCCCAAGTTCAAAGTCCAACTAGTTTTTCTGGAGATTTATCTTAGCCCAACTTTCTGGCCGGCCTCCATGACTATATCACCAACTCTAAACGAGCGAGCATTTCTATTTCGATGAAACGCTGTATTTGTCTTCTGGGCGGGTGCTATCGACGTTCCTATTCCCAAATTCAAAAGGCATAAATGGGCAGAGCTTCTCTTATTTGCTTCTAATTTGAAATCCAACGTATAACTATATGGTGCAGGATTCTCGCAAGAACACACATATTGCATTGCCAAGTGTCACCTACAATTTGATTGATGAACTTCTAGCCAGGAGTAGTACTAATCAGTCAGTCAGGTATCTAGAATCGGATCTTTCCTGCAGAGAGGGAGGAGTTGTTTCTCGCCTCATTTGCTCAGTCGGGTCCTCTAGCTCCTATCATGCGCGCGCGCACGTTCCAATTATAGATCTTCTTATTGATCGGTTGCGATTTATAAATCCTCTATCTCTTGACATGATCACATGCATATTAATATGCATGCATGGTGTTGTAATATTATATGCCAGCCAGCTTGATGGACAGACTCTTAATTCCGGCCGGCGCCCGACCGAGCACGTACATGACCGCAAGGAAACCATGCAAGTACGTGCCTTTCTAATCCCTACAACGTCCTCATTAATGCAGCAGGCAGAAAACTAATAATCTCGCCTAATTCGATAATCTCGCCTAATTCGTTTGGTAACAAATATGACAGCATGAAAGACTTGCTCAACGATCGAAGTTCCGCAACTCAAAGTTGCGGCACTCCCACTCAACGATGGTGGAACTCGAGCAGCCAATACGGGTCCGGCCCATGGTGAAGGGAAAAACTGATTTCCTTGATCCTTATATGTGTACGTAGTACCCTGATCTATTACGACAGATCGTGCTCTCCGGTTTTGCAAATGTTTTGGCATTTGACCTTAACGTTAACATGATCAGCTCAGAATTAAGGAGTAGGAGTCGACCTAGCTAGCTGATGATCTCTACTTTTTAGTTTGTCGGGCGGAGATCAGGCTACTTTACGTGGTTTGCCATCAGTTTTTTAGGTTCTTGCTTGAGAATTAAGGATGTATTTGGGAAACGGCATTTTGGGATGAGAATGGTGCTGCTTCGGTTATCGTCATGTATCTGCAAGAAGTGTTTACTAATTGGATGCTGGTCCTATTATAAGGGAACGTTGCATTCATTGGTGGGTGTTAATTCGTACCTATATTTATTGTTCCGTTTGCCACCTAGCTATCACAACAAAGAATTAACCCCACAAATGTGGACCCAAAAATTTATCCTAAAAGAGTTGTCCAAAATTACTCCAAATTCAACCCCCCAACTCCGTTAGAAGTGTTAATGCCAAAAAACAAATAATAGATCAGAACAGGAAAAATAGTCATTCTTAACCCACGGAGGTGGCATACGAGCTCAATGAATCGGTCTGACGCCCATGATGGTGGTTTGGGGGTGTGATATGGTGTCTGTAAGTACATCCATTACAGTGAATAGAAAAAGATTATTGACAATGTAAATAGAGAATGAGACACACAGATCTACTTGGTTCAACACAAGGCTTACATCCACGAGTCGTTTGTAGGAAAAATTCATTATAATATAAGTATTTGACAGTCTCTCATCATCTCTCATTTCTCTATGTACAATAGAGGATGGTGACCCCTTTTCTAGTGAAGATAATCTCTTTGGAGCTCTCTTTTTCTCTGACACCCTGGTTTACCTTTTTGTGTTGTCCTATTTCTCTATTTTCCCACTTGCCTCTTGATAATGGTTCTTTGATGAGCTGGGTCTGGTATTCTTACCCCCAATAAAATGTAACAAAACAAGCAAGCACACTTAAAAAGAAAATTCTATGCACTACACTATTATTTTATCACTTTCATCCTACTATGTAAGATGTGGTACATTTATCATCATTGGATGATCTTTTATTGGATAATTTTTTATCTTCCAATAGTGATAAATGTGCAACATCTTATATAGTATGATGAAAATAGATTGAAAGTGTGATTTGTAATATTACTCCACTTAAAATGATCATTAATGTTAGACGTATATATAAGGGATTGAAAAATGTTTGTTTTTAAAAATGAATTTTACATAAAGAAGTTTACAAAATTAATTTGGTTTGGTATGGTATATTAGAATATTATAATCTTTTTAAACCTAGTTATTAAATCACATTAATTCATAGACTTTTTTATTGTAACTAACTTTTGTTGTAAACCTAATATTAGAACTTCTAAGAACTAGAATAATTTTACTTATTGTTTAGGATGTTGCTGCTCAGTTCAATGAGTTTGCTCCCTCAAATTTATAACTTGTGTAATTATATTTTCTTTTTCTTTCAAGCTTTTTTTTAAAATATTTTTCAATATATAAAAAATATATCATTTCACTAATAATTACTTCTTTAATCACTTAAAAAAATCCATACGATAACTTCAAGAGTCAAAATGTCAACAAGCCAATTATAACACATGATCGATTATGTGTTACATGACATGCAAGAATACCAGACCCAGCTAACACATACGAATACTTAATTAGAGGAGAAGGTAATTGAGTCCAGTACCGATGACGTGTGACCGGAGAACAAAGTGAGCTACATGACATGCAAGATCCCTTCCAATTCATTATTTTGTATTTCTAGTCATGACAACTAGTCTCCTTCCATCCATTGAATATTGTTACAGAGTAATACTAAGTACAGTCCTCATTTGGGGACTGCAATGCAAGCCTAAGCTATTTTAACTTTAAAATTTTTTAAAATTATAAAATTATCTCTCTTAAAATGATATTTTTTCTCATTTAATAAAGAGCCTGCACATACAGTTCTCAAGTGGGGACTGCAAATAGAATTTCTTATTGTTATATTTTGCAAGATAATATTGTTTCGTAACAATTAAAAGCCTAGCAACAACAGAGAAGGGATGAAAGCTATTTTGGAATGTTCATTTCTGATATTCAAACTACCATGGGTAGATATGAAAAGTGTTGTTTTAATCATGTTTGTAAGGAAGGCAATGTAGTTGCACACAAGTTAGGTAGAGATGCTCTATGTCAAACTGAATGTATAATTGACATAGAAAATCGTCCTAATTGTTTGATGTCTATGTAATAAAGCTTGTTATGAATGTATGAGTTTTTTCAAAAAAAAAAAAAAAATTAAAAGCCTAGCAATGCATACATGATCGATGAAGATTAGTTCAGGATAGTCATGAGTTATCAGTTTTTTAAGATTTTTCAATTTTGATAGTACTCATGCATCGGCATGCATTACTTAAAAAAGAGAAATATTATTATACCTAATATGGTGCCACATGACTTATTCAAAACACAGTAGAAAGAAACTAGGATTTAGTGCTCTTTCTTTTTTTTCGTGTTTTCAAACTCCATTTTGTGTTGAATATATATTTTTAAATTCTTTTTAATAAGTTACGTGACATCACATTATGGTACTATGTCAATAAAATAAAGTGAATAGTATAAATTAATAGGCATATAGCATCACTCTTCTTAAAACTCTAATAGTGTTAATGATACAATTCTAAAATTAATCCTAAATTAAATAACGTAGAACTAATTTAGAACGTCGTAATATTACTTCAGAATTCATTTTTGTGGGACTATCCTATTTATTGTCAGTCTAATAATATTTATCATTTAGATAATCTTAAATGTTTAAAAAAGTAATTATGCATCCATCATTTAAATATCGATCAACGTAGCCACTGCACAGCTCTAGATCAGCAAGAGAGATTTTTTTTTTTCTATCTTTTTTGAGGATCTCATCTTAAACGGCTTATGTTATTAAAGCTATCCCAAGGTTTTTAATTTCGTTTTGTACCGGCCAGATAGTCAGTACAAAGAAGGGTCAAGTTTCATACTGATTAGAATTTTGCCCGTATCGACCTGTACCGGTCTGTACCGGCCAATATTTCAAATTTCGACTAATATTTCAGATTTCGGCCTTTAGTTCTCTTTTTTTTTTCATTTCTTTCTTATTTTTAGACCTCCAATTCAGACCAGATTATTTATAATTTATATATATAATTTATTCATATATAGATTATTATTTTGGAATATAATTTATATATAATTTATTCATATATAGAATATTCCAAAATGGTATCCGAAACGGTACCGGTATCGAAATATCTCGTTTCAATGCCTCAACCGAATCAGTTACCGAAACGATATTCAAAACATTGATCCAGTTGTTGTTTATAATATTTTTTGCTCGAGTTGATGATATGACTTTATATCATTAATATATATTAATATACATTATGAAATTTTCCATTTTTTCTCTCTAAAGAAAAAGAAAGGTCAACAAGGAGAAAAACAACATCAAAAGGCCATCGAGACAGTTGGAGTTGTGCTTAAATTTCTAATCTTATTTATTTCTGATTCGGGCCTCCATGAACTTGATCGACGACCCACTTGGTCAAATTGATGTCCGTTTTACAATATAGGTCTCTCAGAGGTTGAGAGAAATAACAAGCATTAGGTGTTTTTGCAATCGGTGTTACGATGAGGTTGTAATATCTATAGTCTTGATGATCATTTAGGTCCTCTCCTAGACAAATAAAGGATAAAGAGATAAAGCATGCATGAAAAGATGGCTGCAAAGCTAAATTAATAGGGTTGTGGAAAATAAAATAGACGGCCCATGGCTATAACCCAACCCATGGATCAGGAGAGTAGTGTTAGGAGAGTGGTGTCAGGAGAGTGGTGTAGGAGACAAGAAGGGACATGGAGCATGCAGATGTCAGAAAGTCAGAAAGGAAGTGGGAAAATGAGGAATCTAGACACGCAAAGACACTCATACACACAAGGGAGACCAGTCACCTCATGGCAGGCTAGCGTACGCAGTGAAAAATCGGACACGCAACTACCAATAGTTGCAGGAAGAGGATCGTATAAAAGGAGATGCCTAGACAACTTCAACTCTCTTTCTCGATCAGATCTTCTTCTTCTTCTTCAGCAACCTCTCGAGGAAGACAGTGTCTCAAACAGGAAGAATTCTGACTTTTTCTGTACAGTGAGATATGAGGGATCATGAATGAATGTAAACAAATATATTATAGTGGAAACTCCCCTCCCCAAACCTCTTGGACGTAAGCTTAGTGCCGAACCACGTAAATCTTTGTGTCCATCTCTCTTTACTTTCTCTGCACTTATGTTCTATCCACTACCATGAACGTTCGTATCACTATCGTATAACCGCACCGGAACACTGTCGGGGGCTACAAATAATACCGATCAAGGCCAGTCGACTCAGTGGCCTAGGAATGACTTTTTGTCTCCTTCCAGCCTGTTGTGCAATTTTTTCAACATTAACAGTGGCGCCGTCTGTGGGATTCATTTCACTTTGTAAGCCGGAGGTGGGAGAATGACGAGTTTCCAGTGCACTGAATAAATTCCGAATGATGAATGAAGCTTCCTCCAGATAAGTACTCCCAGCTTTCCTACTCTTATTTTTATTAATGACGCCATTACAAAAATCGAGCAAGTAAACTCTTCCTCGCCCATGTAGCTGGTAATACTATACGCTTAGGTGCCCGCACATGGCACTTACAACTCAATTGACAGGGCCGCTCATCTTCCCAACCCAGGGGGTGTAATTTACGCTCAGGACATAAGCACAGTGAAAAACAGCACAAACACAAGAGGCGGGTATTGTGCACTTAAGTGCACAGTGCCATGCACGTTCACATTGTGCATGGCACACACAGAGCCCTGAACAAGGCATGACGGGTGCACGTTGTTGTGCACCCAGGGGCCTCGCGCCACCCTGCTGCGAGGTCCATTGACTTGTCGATGGTCACCACATCGACCGCCATTGGTTGGACTCGGACAGTCTCCACTTGCATAAGACTCGGACACCATTGGTTGGGCTTGGACAATGCCCACTTGTAGGACCCTCCTCTGCTCCTCTGCTCAGGGCTCGGGGCTCTCCCAGCGGGCTGTCCCCAGCCAGCTCTCCTAGTAGCCTCTCCCTAGCAGCCTTTCCAAGCGGACTCACTCGGCAGACTCTCCCAGTGAGCTCTCCAAGCAACCTCTCCCCAGCGAGCTCACCTAGCCGGCTCTCCCAACAAGCTCTCCCAGCAGTCTCACCCGTCGGACTCCCCCAGCGTGCCCTCCCGGTGGACTCTCCCAATGAGCTCACCCGGCAAACTCCCCCAGCTGGCAAGCACGGGCTCCCCCCAACTGACAACAACTCCCAGTTTATCCCTCTCAAAACTTATGTAAATTTTGTTTCTACTAACAAAGTTATTTCATGTGGCTCAGAACGACAAACGCCGGCAATATGGGTCATTCGGACATCGCTTGGGCGTCCCAATACAGCTCCATCGGAACAAATCACTAGGCACTAATGCCAATCTTCTCGGCATGGACAAGAATCTCCGTTAGACAAGCCGAGTCCCTTGACTCGCCACGAAGTAAGGTTTGGCCCATCACAACCTCACCTGAGCACAAGTCCCTTGACTTATTGTGCGGCGCCCTCGACCCCCACGTATTATTTTTGTGGAGTTCGTGACACCGAGATGATGACCACACGGATCACGCACCCCAACGACTAGTGCTCAGAGTGTGTACATCATGCAATAAGTGTACAAAAGAATATATGCAGCGGAGAAATAAAAGGGTCTTTCTTTATTAAGTATCAGAATTTGTTGAAAAACAATAAAGTAACTTTACAAGGATTCAACAGTCATCCGACAGGTAAATTAAAGACATGAAATAACATAAAAGAAATAAATCCCATAACGATGAATAGTAACTCAGCAACTCAAACCTCCGGCGGAGCTGATCCCTCAGGTTCAAACTCGGGCTCTGCGTCAGACTTTACGGCACCATAAGACGAAACCATAGGGTAAAACACCACAATGAGATTATGACATCTCAGCAAGTAATTAACCAAAATAACATCCAAGAGATATATAGAAATAACATGCGTCCCCATACGGACATAATCCACATAAAACAACACCATATGTTCTTTTTCCCAAAATATCATTTTTAATCACTCACGCCAAAAATCTTATTTTTGGTCCAATCATAACCATTAATTAATAAGCATGCGCCACGGTCTCCCCTATGGACCGTCCGCACGACCTGCCTCTCATCGTCACATCACGGGTAACGTCCGTGCATGAGACTTCGTAACGAGCGATGCCCAGTTCCGCGCCTAGCACGTACATGGCCAAACATCCTCTAACCTCGCCAGCCAAAGGTCACAAAATCGGTACGAGAGCGTTACCGTCTCGTCCGTTCCCGTCGTCGCCCTGCAACAACTCAGGGGACGTCACACCAGTCTGTTACTCTCCCGAATGACCAGAGGAGCTCCACCGAAGTAATGCTCCATCTCGGCTTGGGGTCATGAAACACACACACGCAAGCACGCACGCAATTAATAACAATAATATCAATTTCCAACAAACAATTTGACATCACTGCACAATTTAATAAAACGATAAATATACATTTCACAATTTAATGGAATACACATTTAAATAATTCATTTACAAAATCTCAATAAATACAGAAATACAATTTCACATCTACACGCGTATCCCGTCCCCCAATCTGGCCCAAGGCCCAACACCAAATCCAACATAAACACAATCCAACATTTTAACGGCCCAAGGCCCAATTTCCAACAACTCCAATTTCCAACAACTCCAATTTACAATTTCAACCCAACGCTTCAACGGCCCAAATCCAACAATTTAATACAATCAACAGTTACAACAGAGACAACAGTTACAAAATACAATTACAACAATATTATTATAAAACTGGAAAATTACATACACACGAAAATGGAAAAAGTCTGAAAGATCAAACGAAAGGAGCATTGCTCAAGGTGGCGATACGGCGGCGGCAACAGTGATTAAAATAGTGGCTTTTCTAGAGGGTTCTCACAAAAGAAATTCGGTCTAAATCAAATGGGAGGAATAATCTACTCACAGTACGCATGAAATTCCAAGAAACTGAGTTCAAATTTCACAACTCTAGAATCAAATAGAGTAACACAAGCTCACGGGTTCACTGTAAAAAACACAGAACAAAACTCAAATACCAACAAATGTGAAAAGCTTAAGCGAGAGAGGTAAGATGCGTGATTATTCGGGCTTCAATTAAGGGAACTCGTGGCCTATTCATAGGCCAAAAGTGGCAGTGGAAGGTGCCCTTGTGTCACAATGGTAGAATAAGAGAAAAACGACAGCAAGCTGTGGAGGAGGAGAAGCATATCGCGCCGACACGTGATGCGGCGGCAAAGACAGCACCACCCGGAAGCCATGCCCAACGCCACCGAGAAGCTTGCGGAAGAAAGAGGTGGTGGTCGTGGGGAGTGGCATGCACGACAACAAGCTAAGGATCCTCCACCGAACGACACCGAGAGTTCATGCAAGAAGGAGGTGGAAGAAGGAGGTGGAAAAGGAAGGGTTGACACACGACACCTGCTGGAAAAGAAGAAAACAGAAGAAGGAAGAAGAAGAAATAAGAAGGAAGAAGATGAAGCAGTGCGGCGCCAAAGGAGAAAAGAATGAAACCCTAATTTTCCCTTGACCCAAAACGGCGCCGTATTGATAAGTGGGGGGTTGGGTTCGCACGGGCCGCAAGGGCTGGGCTGGGTATCAAGCACACGGGTTGGGATTCAATCACAAGGCTGGGTTCGGGCTTCACACAATACACGGCCCAAAAACAAACACACACTCACACACAACCCACAAATAAATAATCACTACAAATAAAATTATACAAAAATAATAACACATATAAAAAAATAATAATAAGGAAATAAAAACCCAACATACCAAAATAAATAACAATAAAATAACACACTTAAAAATAAAATACCAAGAGTATAAACAACATAATTAAAATAACACTATTAAGCAATGAATTATAAACACAGAAATTTATGGATCTCACATATTGGTCATTCGTGCTACGACATGCTACAAGCACGGTCCCTTGGCTGGCCACGACGCATTGGCTAAGGGCCAAAACCTCGAGGTCTGCCCGAACAACAGCCAGTTAGTACACAAGTCTCTTGACTTGCCGACCTTCGTGCTAGGTTGTTGTCCTCGATGCATTGGCTCTAAGGGCCAAAGTCCCCGAGCTCTGCCCAAACAACGGCCAGTCAGAACACAAGTCTCGAGACTTGCTAACCTTCGCAGGGTACAAGCCCAATCCTTTGACTGGCCACGATACATTGGCTAAGGGCAAAAGACCCGAGCTCTGCCTGAACAACAGCTAGTCGGAATACAAGTCTCTTGTCTTGTCGACCTTCGTGCTAGGTTGTTTTCTGCGATACATTGGTTCAGGGCCAGAGTCCTCAAGCTTTGCCCAAACAATAGTCAATCAAAACACAAGTCTCTAGACTTGCCGACCTTCGCGGGATACAAGGTCAATCCCTTGGCTGGCCACGATGCATTGGCTAGGGGCAAAAGCCCTAAGCTCTGCCCGAACAACAGCCAGTCAGAACACAAATCCCTTAACTTGCTGACCTTCGTTCTAGGTTGTTGTCCGCAATGCATTGGCTCAGGGCCAGAGTTCCCGAGCTCTGCCCAAACAACAGCCAGTTGGAACACAAGTCTCTAGACTTGCTAACCTTCATGGGGTACAAGCTCAATCTTTTAGTTGGCCATGATGAATTGGCTAAGAGCCAAAGCCCGGAGCTTTCTCGCCACATCCGAACTCTGCACTCACACCATACGCAGTCGCACGCGCCTCTCATTCGCCCTTGGAGGCATTTATCGCTTAACACAAGCAGAATGGAGAATGGAGAACAGAGAACCCGTTTTTAAAATTTGTTTTCTTATTGACGACCTATGTTGCATATTTTATCTTAAAGATTCTCAAGGTATTTGCTGAAACAAGTTGCCCTTAAGGATCACGGCCTTATGTGAAGAATAAAATATAAGGCTAAAACAACCGAGCCCACATTGCCAAATTAGAAGATAAGGTAGCTAGAAGACAAGGTAAAGAGGAGGGGAGTGGGAGACAAGAGATGATCATGGGTTAGGAAAGTGGTGTCAAGAGAGTGGTATCAGGAGAGTGGTGTAGGAGACAAGAAGGGATATGGAGCATGCAGATGTCAGGAAGTGGGAAAATGAGCAGTCCAGACACGCAAGGGAAACAATCACCTCATGGTAGGCTAGAGTGCGCAGTTAAGGGTCAGACACGCAACTACCAACAGTTGCAGGAAGAGGATCGTATAAAAGGAGATGCCCAGATAACTTCAACTCTCTCTCTCGATCAGATCTTCTTTCATCTTTTTCTTCTTCAGCAACCTCTCGAGGAAGACAACGTCTCAAACAGGAAGAGTTCCAATTTTCTTTGTATAGTGAGATATGAGGGACCATGAGTGACTATAAAGAAATATATTATAGTGGAAACTTCCCTCCCCAAACCCCAGTGGACGTAAGCTTAGTGTCAAATCACGTAAATTTTTATGTTCATCTCTCTTTACTTTCTCTGCACTTATGTTCTATCCACTGTCATGAACGTACGTATCGCCATCGTACAGCCGCACTGGAATACTGCCGGGAGCTCCAAACAATACCAATCAAAGCCCAATTGACTCAGTGGGCCGGGAATTATTTTTTCTCTTCTTCTGGCTTATTGTGCGATTGTTTAGCATCAACAAGAGTAGTTACTATGCCCATTAATTTGCCCACTTGGTGTGCTCATGTGTAAATTACATTTTTTTTTAAATATTTTTTAAACATGTTTAAATATTTTAAAAAAATTTAGAAAAAAAAATACTAATACATTATTAGTCATTTCTTTAATAGCAAGTAAAAAAAAAAAAAAAAATTCATGGACGGTCTGGGACTGTATGTGTATGTACTGCTTTTACTGTTTGCTTAACTTTCTAGAATGCATGGGACGTCGGTCGGTACTCTGTAGAACCCTATTAATTACCTCTTCTAAACGCGTTTTCTTAAATCAACAAGATTGTTATGGATATTTCAACCGAAGTTTGTACTATATAGCATTTTTCTTAAAAAAAATAGCATGTGCAGCTTGAATAGTCGAAAACAGAACATAATTTGCCTCGATTTATGCATCACAGACAAATAGTTTGGCTGCTTCCTGGTGAAATTCTTGTCTTTGATCAATAATAAAGTATTGTCAATTACTGGGAAAACATCATGGTAGGGCGCCGGGGGGGAAAACGATGAACAATAAATTTAACATTTAGCATGCGAATGTGCATGCAATTCATGCTGATCTTCAGTTCAAAGTAATACTAAACAAACAAGGCTGTTAGTTTGGCACATAGCTAGCTAGCTAGCGATCGAGATCATTTTCATCGGCCAGTTTTTGGTCAAACCAGCCTAACGATCTAATCAAAGTTTGCTGTAAAGCATCAACTACTCCCACCAAACCCATGTGTTCACTCTTTAAAGCGATAGCGATTACTACCTCGAGCATACTGTGAGTTTAGAGATTTTGACTCCTATTATATAGATCAGATCATTAATTATTCCAAAAAATATTAATTTTTTCTTCCAAATTTCACTTTTACCTTGGTCTCGAAAATATACTAGGACTCCGCCGACTGCCCTTTGTCTGGTTTTAAGACATTGTAGGCCACTGCCTTGGGGACAATCCAAGTTCGGTACTAAAGACTCGTAATAATGTTACAAACAACGTACGTGTACTTGCTATAAAAGATAATACCCTTTACCTAATTAATCTAGCTAATGAAGACACTCAGTATAACTATTGCTGGGAATCTCCCATTGAATGTAATGGACCCACAATTAATACGCTGCCTCCCTCTGATTGCGGAAAAGATATTCGAGAATTATCAACGAGACGTCGGTGGTGTAGTATCAGACCTCTGATTATATATACAATAGTGAAGAGTATAAACGCCGCGTAACCGTTTTAAAAAAGAGTGAGATTCATTATTAAAAAATTAATTTTTTTTATGTGAATCTCATGTTTTATTTACTCTTTTCAAAACGATTACGTGACAGTTGCACAATTTACAATTGTAAATATCTTTTTTCTTTTGCGATTATTTCACTCTATTGATGTAATATGTTAGGAAATTAAACTAGTTTCTAGCATACCCCTAGAGCCCTCATGTTGGGTGTCATTGAAGGAATGTAAATCGATCTGGGTGACTCATAGGTAAGTCAAATATACAAATGTTGCATTGTGCATGGCAAAGTTTTTAACTTGGCCCAAGTAGTGACTGTTCATTGAACAATATAAATAATTTCAATTCGCTCTTTTTTTCTTCTCTGTTCAGTATTTAAATTAGTTCTCTAGTCTGAATTTTCTTCACTTCCATTTCCACTTTGCACCTAATGCTTAATCAATTAAAAACTTTCGGTCTTTTTCAAAGGTTAGAGGGAGACAGAGAGACCCCATTAAAGCGAAAAATCAGTGACGCTGAAATCAAGCTTTAATAATTACTTTATTGACAATTATGTTCGTGTTAAAGCTCTATATCCGTGACTGAGTAAGTAAATCCATGACTTATATAAAAAAATAATAATAATTTTTTAATAGTTGATCACACTCTTTTCAAAACGATTATACGGCACTTGTATATTCTACAACTGTATATAATATTAGTCGTGAGTGAAATGAGATAAAGTGGCATATATATTTCTATATATAGAGGTTCTACTTGTCACCAAAGCCACACATCAGAAAATTTGTACCCTTTTTTTCTTACTTACAATTAGGCAAAAAAAAAAAGAAAGAACAATGTGTTCTTCCATTGCTTCCTTTGCAGTGGCAACCATTTTTGTAACACTAATGCTCCGTGAATCAAATGCTCAATTGAGTGCCACCTTTTATGCTAACACGTGCCCAAACGTGTCTAGCATCGTCAATAATGTGGTTCAGAATGCTTTGCAGTCTGATTCAAGGATTGGGGCCAGTCTCGTCCGACTCCATTTTCATGACTGCTTTGTTAATGTAAACTCGAGTTCTTTAATTTGTCAAATTCGCTTCCACTGTATAAACAAGCCTCCGTTCACTAACACTTTGCGTTGGCTTTTGTTAAAGGGATGTGATGCTTCAATCTTGTTAGACAACAGTGCAAACATTCAGAGTGAGAAAGACGCCGCTCCCAATACTAACTCCATCCGGGGCTTTGACGTTGTTGACAACATCAAGACTGCTCTTGAAAATTCTTGCCAGGGTGTTGTTTCCTGTGCTGACCTTCTCGCCCTTGCTGCTGAATCCTCTGTTTCTTCGGTAAGTCTCTATATATTATCCCTAGCTAGGGAGAAAAACAAAAGGAAGCTGTGGGGGAGGGAGTTGTAATTTTCTTCCTTGTTTGATTATTCGGACATAGAACTAATTATATATGCATGCAGTCAGGAGGCCCTTCATGGAGTGTATTATTAGGGAGAAGGGACAGTCTAACTGCAAACCAGGGTGGAGCCAATACCTCTATTCCCTCACCTTTCGAAGGCTTGACTAACATTACTTCCAAGTTCTCTGCGGTTGGTCTAGACACTAATGATCTTGTTGCGTTATCCGGTAATAATTATTCTTCTGAGCATCCTAAAATTTCATTGGTATGATCACAGCTCATACAGCAGTTAAATTCACCACGTTTAATCAATTTTTCACAGGCGCTCACACTTTTGGACGTGCTCAGTGTCGGACATTCAGCAACCGGCTTTATAATTTCAGCGGCACTGGCAACCCTGACCCCACACTAAGCTCATCATACTTGACTACTCTCCAGCAAACATGTCCACAAAACGGGAGTGGAACTGCTCTTGCCAATCTTGATCTCACAACCCCAGATAATTTTGATAACAGCTATTTCACCAACCTTCAAAACAATCAAGGCCTTCTCCAATCGGATCAAGAGTTATTCTCCACCAGCGGTGCTGCTACAGTCTCCATTGTCAATAACTTTAGCAGCAACCAAAGTGCTTTCTTTCAGAGCTTTGCTCAGTCCATGATAAACATGGGAAATATAAGCCCACTAACGGGAAGCAATGGAGAGATCAGGTCGGATTGCAAGAAGGTTAATGGAAGTTAATGAGATATCTGGGTGTCAAATGATCAGTAGCTAGCGCACACAGCAAATTAAGCATGGGAAACACATAAATATATAGTTCTTACTTAATTTGTCCAAAGCTCGTTTTTGCAAAGCCTGCGAGAAAGAATAAACAGTTTTGGATTGTAAGTTGACTGAAACGCAGTTAACGTTTGGTGGTACAATCATTTCATAAATATGGGAGTGATTAAACAGACCAACTTTCTACTGTATTTACGTTTACATTATCTAAGTAATTGCCTTTAGCCTTAATCGTGTAATGTAACTTTAGTGGTTAATTACACCAATGAATTGAATACAAAGGAACCTCTTTACAATTAGCACGTACTTATTTGACTACAAGTATTGATGTCGCAAATGGTTCCTTGGATCGTAAGAATTAAGTGGAACTAAAGTCATGCATGCCATGATCTTCATGCAGTGAATATTGCTTCCCCCTGTTGACAACATTCTGATTTCTGTAAATCATTGGGTAAATCATTTTTTTTTAAGAGAAATGCCTGGGGTCCCCATTTTGGTCCCGAGCATTTCTACCGAGATTTTTTTTTTTTTTTTCACTTGGTGATTAAGTAAATATTTTTTAATAATATTGTGAATTTTTTTAAATGTTTAAAGATATAAAAAAATGTATGGGAAAAAAAAAAAAAAGCATTTAGCCTTATCAGGACCCATCCTCGTGCTACATCCTCCGAGTAGGACTCTTTTTGTAAACTCGGTGAGGCAATTTAAATAAAGTAATACTAGATACAGTTATATGTTATGCAAGTAACGCGCACTCATTTTGAAAAAGAGTGTAGTTCATTATTAAAAAATTAATTTTTCATATTAATCTTATATTTACTCATTTTTTTCAAAATGAGTGCATAGTACACGCATTATATGACTACATAGTATTTGCACACTCTATGTTGATAATTTTTTTTTCAAATTTTACCATATAACATATTGTATAAAATCCTCAATCTTATAGTTAGGCGGATGCATTAATATTATGAGGTTTGCTATGCAACCATCAGCTTGTAACACCCCGCTTTCCACAGTTAATAATAAAATTACTTTTAAAAAATCTTAGGAACCGGAGTGCTGCTACTGAATCTTGAGTTAAAAATATTTTCTTTTATTATAAAGGAAACGTTAGGTACAAAAATTCTATAACTAAAATAATTCTTTATTAAAATACTTAGATCATAAAAGAGCGTGCGCAGAAGCATTTATTAAAATTTTTCACAGCTCGTACCATAAAAATTATAACTTAAAATTTATGTGGATGGGGCTATAGCTCTATTGTCATAATTATCCTAACCTGGAGTAGTTTAAAAACATAAAAATAAACTAAAAATGAGTCGATGACAAAATAAGAAATTCATCATAACGTAAACATACTTAACATAAGATTATTCATAAAATATTTCATGCTGGAAACTTAAAATCATGACTTATCATACTGATACTTATTCTATGCATGACAGATTTATCTAACTTATCTGGCTGGCCAACACACTTAACCTCATGTGTAAGCTTGTGCACTAACTTCTCATGTTGCAGCAAAGGAAGCCGATTGTACAGTACTTTGGTGTATTACGGTGGACCAAGCTTAAGTCCATAGCTTGCACGCCCACCCTTAAACTGCATTGGTACAATGCATCTGAATGATCATTTGATTAATTGTTATGAGCTTATCTTACACTTGATCTTATGAAAGCTTACGTGTCTTATGTAACGTGAGATGCATAATACATACGTAAATATAATATGTGAAATGAAACATGATGAATGACGTGCTTGCAAATATCATGACGTGTGGGGTATGTAAATACTAGTTTCGAAAGAACTGGCTTTGATAGCAATATATAAAACTAGCTAATGTATACTAATCCTAATTTATGATAAAGCTACTTATCTTGTAGTGTTGCTTCCTAAAATTTTCGACACAAAATTGATCATGGTGTTGGACTGGGAGGTTTATAATTTTTTTTCAAATAACACGCAAAATGAAGATATTTGGTAGAGGGTGACGACCAGTTTGAGTTGGACTCGGTTAATACATGTAGTGATACTAATTTGCTAAAAACTCAATCGTGATCATCTAAGAAGAGAGTTTTAATTAACATGATCTAGTAATTCATTCAATGTAAGATTGACAGTGACTAAGACTGTGTAGAGAACTTCAATCATTGGTGATTTTAAATTGAAATAAACTTTTAATGGCCGATATTTAAATTCTAAAACGAGTATAACTCATTAAAAGTCTAATTAAAAGTCTAATTATTAAGTCTAATTTAGTTATTAAGTCTAATTAAAAGTCATAATCAACCTCAGTAATTTATCGCTCATTGGTTTATCCAATATGACTCATAAATATAATTTAGACCCAATGAAAATTGTTAATATCTCGATCTTAAAATTATTGGACCAGGTCGTTACACGTTTACACCACACACTATACTTATTTTAATTTTAATATTTTTTATTTTATTCCTACTATACTAATTAAGTTCTTATATTTATCATCTCTACACCACATATTTGTTAAGAGAAAAAATTAAAATAAATGCATAGTGTAAGGACAATGATTATAGTTTTTCTAATATTATACACCATCAAATTAAGAGCTTACACTAAAAGAAAATAAATTTGATCCAATTAATATTTAATATGACAAGAGGCCCTATCAAAAGAAAAAATTAGACAAGAGTCATGAGAGTGGGGCTTAGAAATGTTGTAATTTAGATTTCAAAATAGAGTTATTTTATATATCAGTCTACACTCTCTACTCACCATGGTTTCAATTTTTTTTTTTTTTAACTCAATACACTAAGTGTGTTGAGGCTGTTATAAATAGTAAGTTAATGTAAATATTTTTTCTTTGGGAATGTGTAGTCCAACTGTAGAAGTCAATTTTATCCGTTCGATCACACTAACAAATTGGGCACTATGTTCATTCGGACGAAACACACATCAAAACCGTCCGTTACATTCCGTATGCTCTAAATAGCACAAATACGTTCGTACAAGAGTATTTCCCTCTCTCTCTCTCTCGCCGTCTCCATTACACACTCATCTGAAACCCTCTGTCATGAGTCTCATCGCTCTCTATCTCCATTTCTCCGTGGTCTAGATCGCTGACCTGGCAGGCGAACCATACATGGCGAATCGACTCGGATCCAATCCGGGTCAGGAGGTCACCGCGTCGGCCTCGAACTCAGATTGAGTCTGAGTTGATCATCGAGTTCGATCCTCGCGGAGGTGTTGAATTTTCTTCTCCACCTTTCAATTTTAGCTCTATTTATCTCTTCCCACTTGCATACCCCTCGATTCTCATCCACAAACTGTTAGCACAAGACCCAAGATACCCGTCACCATTTTGTGACCTAAACCTAGTTTAAGGTCCTAATCTCGTCGTTACTGCTTGAGTTTTTACATATTTCTATGTGAAATTCGTGTTGAGTTTAGGGTTTTGATCTAGGTTTCTTTAATGCTGTACCGAAAATTAAGGTTTCTAAGTTTACTCATTTTTTTGCATCCAATTTAGGGTTCTTGTGTCGAATTTGTTGTATTGTATTAGAAAATTTGAGGCTTTGTGATTTGGGTTTCTGTAATCGTAGAATAAAGCTAAGTTTCTTAATCTGGGGTAGTTGAATTTGTGGTGATTCAAGTTTTTCTAATTTGGGTCTGTTCAATTAGCGATGAGCGAGGAGACTTCTGATACAATGAATCTTGACTTGAACTTGGGTCCTATCCCCGAGCCTCAATCAGGCTCGGTACCTAATGAACCATTGAATTTGGATGATTGGGTTGAAGATCCTTCTGGTAGGCTTAGGGAAGCTATTAGGCTTAGAGCTCGACAGCAGCGGTGGAGGAGATGGCGGCCAGTTCACATTCCACCTGAAGCTCAGAACATTTCTTTGGAATTGAACCAATTGATGGTCAATTCTGGTGATAGGAGTACATTGCAGACAGGTGAGGGCAGTGGCCCTGCAGAAGAAAGAATTAATGAGATTCCCAAAACATGTGAAAATAACAATGGGATTTTAGAGAATGAGATATCGGAGAAAAACGTCGATGTGGAAAAGGGTAGTGGCAATGATGGGAGCTTTTTTGACTGCAATATATGTTTGGACTTGGCTAGGAACCCTGTTGTCACTTGTTGTGGCCATTTATTTTGTTGGGCATGTCTATACCGATGGTTGCATGTCCATTCAGATGCAAAGGAATGCCCAGTGTGTAAGGGAGAGGTGACAATCAAAAGTGTGACCCCAATCTATGGTCGCGGAAACAATATTCATGAGACGGAGGAGGATTCCAGTCTAAAGATTCCTCATAGGCCTCATGCACGACGGATTGAGAGCTTGAGGCAAACCCTTCATAGAACTGCATTTTTCCCTGTGGAGGAGATGATCCGTCGCCTTGGAGGTAGGTTTGATTTGTCCCGGGACTTTATTCAGCCACCAGAGCCTGACAGCACCCGCGAAACAGTAGATAGAACTTCCTTGTTGAGTCGGATTTTGACATCTCGGGCTCGCAGAGAGCAAAATTCAGTGGCTCCTGACGTAGTGGATTTAACACAGAGCGACATGAATAGCCCTGAGATTGGAGAAAACCGCCAGGTGCAGTCCCTTTTACTCCGAAGGTCACAATCTCATAGAACATCACTTCAATTTGCATTGAGTTCTGCTGAAAGGTTAGTTGATGCATTTTTCCGTAACCATCCTGTTGGTAGAAATCAAGAGCAGCCCCAACCAGTTGATGATAGAGATTCTTTCTCAAGCGTTGCCGCTGGTATAAATTCAGAAAGTCAGGTGGACACTGCTATGGAAATTGATTCCATGGTGTCCCTTTCAACATCATCTTCCCGAAGAAGAAATGATGTTTCAAGGGGTTCAGATGTGGATAGTGGAGATTCTCGTGCCCATAGAAGAAGACGGCTGCATTGAGAAAAGGAAATTATCCTTTTATTCAAATATCCTGTTATTGCTCGAGAAATACTCCACATATGCAAGTTCGCCTTGACATAATATCGCGTTAACTCTTCAATGTATTCATCTTTATCTTGTATCCTGTTGACTGTCAAGAGTTGATTATTAAGCTTTTGCAGCATGTGCTGCTTTCAATTTGTATGAAATATCTGGCGTGAAATATTTATCCTTCTCCTTCAACTGATCTGTGATTTGAATGGCAAGGTCAAATTTGTAGTGGAACACTGGGGCTGCTTTATAATTTTCTTTTGTACATAACCTCGGAAACTTTATATGTTCGAGTAAAGTTGCTTTAAATTTTCTCTGTTTTCTTTCTTTTCCGATTTGAAATTTTAATGAGGAACTCATAATTGTTACAGATATTAGATAGCTACTATAATTGTCATGTCTGGTGTTATTGTCGCCATCCCAATTTGATTTAACAGAATTGCATCTATGTTGGTTTTAATTTGAAAATTTGACTCATCATATATTCACAGTTCTTTCTTTTGCCTAGCAATTCTGTATGAGATATGCTATATGATACACTTGATATGGTATTGTCTATCTATCATAGATCGACTCTTACTTTTAAGAATAACAAATTCAAGAGGTAATAGATAATGGCACGTCAACATAGGATAGGAATCAGATTAGGGTGTAGTAAATAATATTTTTCTTTATATGTTAGTACTGTTTCCTAGAACTTTTATACGAGAACATATTTTTTAGGGGATTTTTGGCCAATCATCATACGAATCAATTTCAGTAGAACTGATCTTAAAAGGCCAACCTCTTTCTTTTTTTGGAATTAGTCTGGATGTTCGCCTCTATGCGCAGTTGTTTTATAGTGGATAGTAAATGTAACAGACAATAATCTTCATAACGGTATGTTAATACGTACTCTTATGTTCTTGAAAACATCACATGCCTTTAAAAGCATAGCATTAGTATGCCTAGCTGCTTGTACGTCTATTTCGTAGAACATGACGGGAAGTTTCTTGAATGTGGCTGTATAATGCACCATGATGCACTTTGTCCATTCGACATGTTTCCTTACCCTCCCCCCCCCTTCGTTTTTCCTAATCATCCTTTCAAGCTTCCCATGATCTAATCATGCTACAGTCACATTCTCAGTTACTTGAAAGTTTATGTTTCCTGCGGTATATGCCGTATTTTACAAGATAGAGAGACAATAAGAGAGGATGCATGATTGTCGTTGTTGAAATCTGTGAGCAGGGATTCCAGATTCTGGATTTGTATGACCCGTGAAGACATACTTTGGAATTATTATTCTCACTTTCATAATCACATTTTGTTTTCCTTTTCTCATTAAGCACGATTAGGGTTTTGGTTGTACCTAAAATCAGAACCACGAAGTTTAAAAAGTTTTTCAGTTTGACATTGTTGTTCCAAGGAATAATCCTCAAGTTGCTCCACATCGAAAAAGCTTCTTAAACATTTTAGTTTCCCGAGGTGGTGATCTGCATATAGTGCTTTTACTTTGCTTTTTTAGTCAAAAGTTTTTTAAGAAGGATGGAAGTTTTGAAAATGCCTCCGCTCTCTCTGTGCATGTTGTTGATACCAAAGCGAGGCAGCTGGTGTCTAGTTAGTATTATCCTTTAAAATTCACATGACGCATCCATCACCTGTGCCAGCTGTGCTAATTGCCCTGCTGTGAGTACTGCCTTAAAAACTTATCTTCAATATTATCCTCAGAAGACAACCTCTCAACCAAAATACCAAACCGCAGTAGAAATTAAAGCTAATCTGGAAGCCTTAATTGGGACAGTTGCAGATATACTTCTTTCTCGGGTCCTGTTCTCAGAGGATCATCCGTTTGCTTTGTTTCCTTTCCATTTTCGCCCAGTAGTGGAGGATCGACCATGGTATTTAAAACAACAAACTTTACCGTTGTACAAAGAATGCAATTTGAAAATTTTCGCTTTTAATTTAGCCATGAAAAGCCGTTGGGAGACCAATAGACCGTGTTAATAATGCGTGGGTCGGTCCAATTAATATCTGAGCTCCATAGATTTCCACTCTTACCTCCTTTTTTCTTATTTATGTTCGTTTTTGTGGGAGAGGGATGGGTTTCTCTTGTGGCTTTATTTGATCATTATTGAGCCTAAGAGGACAATAATTATACCCCCCCAAGGGAACCCAACCCAGGCAAGCTAGCTGGCCTGATTCATTCCAACCTTAAGTTTGTTGGGATCCTCTCCCCCATTGCCTCTGCTTATACTTTACTCCATATATATCCCACTAATCTAGCTGATGAGATCGAGACATGATGACAGTGACGATCGATGATGATAAACATAAAGTGAAGGTTTTCCTTTCCTTCAATTAGTTTTGTTATTGTTTTTTTTTTTTTTAATCAGAATACGATAATAAACAGAGGTCTCCAAAGCCTGAGAAAATGGCAATGGGACGATATGATAGGGCATAGGCAGAGAGTATGATTGAGCACACGGGAGTCGTGTCTGTTTCAAGCCCATGTCGTGCATTTCCACTGTCCTCCGGTCTACAAACCTCATCATTACTCCAATTCCATCTAAGTGTTTGAGTTATTAGAAAATGATAAAGCTTACATAAGTAGATTAGTTTATTTAAAATGAGAAAAAAAAAGCACATACAACTCATAAATTTTTTTAAAAAAAATGTAATAATACTTTGAAACCATTTTGATCCAAGAATCAGTATCAGAGTGGATCTGTAAAGAGACATCCACGCTCACTTTTGTCAAAAAATGGAGCGGCGGGAGCCGAAAAAGGTCGAGATTCCGCCCATTGTGGGAAAACTCGATCATTTACAGCCTATGGTTCTTCTTGCCATTAGGCCTGGCGACATCCCAACAAATGAGCCAGAAAATAATCGTTGCCCCAGACGTTCCTGCAACCTAGCTACAACACTAAATGGGCCACCTTCTAGCAAATACAGCCCAGGTTCGGGATGGGTAGGGTCAACGTTTGCTAAATCAGTTCCATGTACAAGAAGCAAATAAAGTAATGGAAGTGTATGAGTAAACAGTACATAAAGAAAAGCAGATGATGCAGGTTTTCAGGATGGAGTTTTTGATGAGGGGTTCTACTGTCCCCCTTATGTCCCAGCATTCCACAGCATTTTAGGATAGAAAAAAGGGACACTGGAATTGTGATGATGATATCGTGATGATTATTATATCTATGATAATGAAACAAAAGCTTGACAAAGGGCTAATAATGATGTCTACGGAGGGAGCAAAAGATCCTTCCATTTCCAGGGTTTGCATGCCATGCCCATGCCATGCTGCATGTCTTAACTCTATCTGCACTCATCTTGGTAATCACAAAACAGCAATTATTTGTTTACTAAAGTTTGTTTTTAGTCTTCCATTATGAGTGCTGCACTCTGCAATCATTTACATGATTAAATTATATCATGCATGCTTACAGAAACTCTTTTAACTCTTTCAATTTCCACGTTAGCGTGTCTGATTTGAGATTTCCTTCCATCCATCCCCTCCTACTTATGATCATCATGACACTGTTAATTAAAACGACGCCAAAACTCATTTCCTCTGATCATCTCTTTCCTCCTTTTGTGCTGGGAATAGTCAACAAAATAATAACTAATATTTGCATTGCCATTATTGGGATTCTCTTTTCATTTCGTTGAAAAAAATTCCCACGGTGTTACATGATATCATTACAAACAAGAAAATCAAGTCAACAAAAACTATACACCAACATTATATGAAAGAGGAATACTACATATCTACCTACACTCTCCACATACCATGCACTCAAATTTTTTTTATTTTTTTTAAACTCAATACATTAAGAATGTTGAGTGTGTGATAAATAGTAGAGTGTGAAGTAGATTTTTTCTATATGAAAAACCCATCAAGCTATTACGTACGAGACGTGTGAAGAATGAGAAATTCTCAATGAGGATAAAGATCTCTGAAAAATACTATACGCCATCATCAAAAGCCACGAACGATCCTTCATTGTAGGTGCATTGAATTTAAATTGATGGTACTACTTCCGACACCACAACAGATCTTAATTATATACTGAAACGGCTTGGCCGGGGTTTAAATTTCGCTGGCAGTACGTACTCCAGGTTTCAGTAGCTAATAACTATGGTCGTTGTCTCAAATCGAACAAACTCTAAACTATTTAACAACTGCGTCCCATTCGTTTCCAACTAATAACTAAGGGAGCATCCATTTTGTACACATGATGTGCCATCATCTAGATCACAGATCTCCTCAAGTGAGTGTTGGAAACAATTAACTAGAAGCAGTCACACAATGAGTGCAAAGTGTGTACTGCTATAGTAGTTTCTCTCTAGCATTACTCTAAGGAAAATGTCCAAAGACCAGAGAGAGAGATGGGAGGTAGGATGATGCTTAGAGCACTCTCATTGGATTAGTTAAATTTAAAGTAAAATTTTTTATGAATGTAAGATGAATTTAACTTTTAGCTATTTCATTCACAAAAGTACAATACTCTAGACCACACATCTCTCCAAGTGAGTGTTGGGAATAATTAACTAGAAGCAGTCGCGCAGTGAGTGCAAAGTATGCACTGCTATAGTGGCTTCTCTCTAGCATTACTCGAAAGAAAATGTCCAAAGACGAGAGAGAGAGATGGGAGGTAGGATGATGCTTAGAGCACTCTCATTAGATTAGCTAAACTTAAAGTACATTTTTTATAAATGTAAGATGAATTTAACTTTTAGCTATTTCATTATCATTGGAATATCCATTTTTTCATTATATGATAATAAAATAATATAAGATGAATTTGACTTTAGCTATTCACATCAAATCTCTACATTAGATTATCTATTTATTTGTTATATAATAATGAATAATTAATAATTTCAAAAATATTTTAATTTTTATTTTATTTTATTTTATCATATTTTACTATCCATAATATTATATATTAATTAGTAATCATATTTTAATTATATTTTTTCAATTATCATTTAAAAGGGAGAGAGAAATAATTGATATAAAAGGGAGAGAGATAATTAATATAAAATGTATTTGATGAATGAATAATTCATTTCAAATTTAGAAATAATTTTAGAAGTGATTGTAGCTAAATTTCAATTATTTAGAATTTAGTTAAATGTGATCACATTTTATGGTTTAATAGCTAAATTTTCAATGGATTTAATTTTTAACAAATCCAATGAGAGTGTTCTTAGGACGGAGTCTGCATTAAAAGGGAGGAGATCTTAGGCCCCATTTGATTGTAAGATCAGCTAAAATCAATTCAGTTCAATCTAATTTTAAGTTGAGTCTAATATTTAAATATTTAAACTCTCAAATTATTAAATTCATTTTAACTCAAAATGTAATTACATGTGAAATTTACAATATTTTTCAACTCAGCACATCTTTATAAGTAAAATCTATAATTTTTTTAATTTTTCATAAATAATATTAAATTCATTTTAAAATCTAAACACGTATAACCTAAATAGGCATCATGTATAAGGTTGCGTTTGAATGTTGAGTTAAATTTAACTGAATTGAATTCTTTATGATTAGTAGTGAGTTGAGTAGTGAATAGAATTATGTGAGATCTATCTAAAATAAATTTAAAATATGTTTAGATGTTAAGATGAGTTTAATACTTTTTATAAAAAATTAAAAAAGATTATCAATTCTATATGTAAAGATATTTTAAATTGAAAAAGTTTGTGAGTTAGACCTATAAGAAAGTTTTGAATAGAAATTTTGAATTTAATAATACGAGAATTAAGTATTTAAAATAAGTTAGACTATACTCAACTTGTTTGTAAACAAACGCAGCCTAATCACCACACATTCAGGATGAGTTTGGATGTTGAAGTGAGTTGAGTTGAGATGATAAAATATTGTTAGAATATTATTTTTTAATATTATTATTATTTTGAAATTTAAAAAAATTAAATTATTTATTATATTTTATATTAAAAATTTAAAAAAATATAATAATGAATTAAAAATATTTAATGTTACAAACGAAGCCTTAGAGAGAGAGAGAGAGGGGGCCCCAGAAACAAGTCATCATTGCAAAATAAAAAATAAATAAAAATACAGGAGTTCTGCTGCTGCAGAGTTGAATCTATTTTCCTATATTTTTTGTTTCTCGACATAGCTAGTTTTTACCGTTACTAGGCCCATCTCTAGCTAGCTCCCCTGTCAAAGCCAAATCACCAAGATTCTATTGCACACTCCCAGTATCTACCCTCTGATCGCTCCCAGTCAGGAAAAAAAGCTACTTCCTGCTGATATTTCACATCATTCTTAGCTACTACACACCTTTTACATTGAGCAGCCCATACTACCCTTGAGTATATGAAAGAAAAGAGTAATGCTCGGCCAGCCGCACACAATTTATTTATTTATTTTTTATTTTTCTTTATCTCAATACTGTATGTTGAGGATGTCAGGTTACAATAAATACTTTTTCGAAAGAAAAATGATATATAGTATTTTTTAGGATGAGTAAGTTTAGGAATAAATCATTATAGTAATGTACATTTTATACTCACTGTATGGTTATTTTTAGTTAATTATTTTTCAATATTCACTTGAAAAAATGTGTGATCTAGATGATGTCACATTATATGTATAAAATAGATGCTTTTAATAGTAATTTCTATCTATATTTATTTTTCATGACACATTTTAGTATAAAGATACTATTATAAAATATTTTACAAAACTAACGCTACTTTATAAAAATAAGCTCATTTTGCATCATTTACATGTGAAAAAAATATTATGAAGAGTTTTGTGCAAGTATGTTATTTTTATCTACCCTTTCATCAGTGCCTTTCAAATTTTCTCAATAAATGAGTTGAGATAAAGAGCAATGCTAGATACAGTTTTCATTTGAAGACTGCAATGCAAGTCTAGGCAATTTTATCTTTAAATTTTTTTAAAATTACAAAACTATCCCTCCTAAAATGATGTTTTTTCTCATTTAATAAGGGGCCTGCAAATACAATCCCCAAGTGGAGACTGCAAATAGAATTTCTCTGAGATAAATATTACATTCCCACGCACAATCAATTCTTTGCATAAGGCCAATCTTCTTTTTTTTGTTTTTTTAATAAAAAACACGGTACTCCAAATTTATTAATTACTTTCATTTATGACGGAAGAAAATTGTGATTACAAGCCAATACCAGGAGATACGTTAATTCCAAAACCGAGATGTTAAAATCAAGACACTATAACCTAAATGATTCCATAAGGCCAACCATATAAGAGGTAGCTCAAGATCATTCATATTCCACCTAAGAAGACACGCAATTAATCAATACGAAAATCCAATAATTGGGTGGAAATTATATCCACTAGGTCTACAAGTCTTGAGAAAGTACCTGACTAGTTGTAGTAGCTAGGATTTATTACAAGTTTACAACATTGCTATTAAAACAAAGTTTTTATTAAAAAAAATATATAGTAATTAGTATGTACAACTTGATATAGAGTTTTTTTTTTTTTTTTTTTTTTTTATAACGAAAGATGATTCGATTTTTAGTTCTCTCAGTGAAAGGTTAAGATGTTACCCATTGATGTAAAGGATGTTGATTATTTGTTATAGAGTTGGACTAACACAAAACAGTCCTTTCATAGAATAGGGTGAAAAATGAAGATAGATCGACCCATCATGACAACCCTGGATGCATTGCATGAATATTCTTTAATGTAGCTTCATTCAAGCTGTGATGTCAAAGGATTATTTCATAATTCAAACCTCATACTTTAACTGGAAGAAATCAAATTGAATACGGAAGTTAGGGTCCCCCAAAAACATAATTAAAAAAAAAAAAGTGGAGAAATATAAATGATGACTAAATAAAACATAAATACTACTATATTTATAAATGAATGTTATAAAAATAATCTCACAAATTGATATAAATTTGTGAGGGAAGACCCATCTCAGAAGGACCTGAACATAGGAAAACCCAACCATGAGGCACGGGCAGAAAGGAGAGAGCTAAAGATCCTGGGCCATAGAATCAAAGACTGAGCACGCAATACATTCCAAAAGGGTCCAAGTCCATAGGGGGCCAAGATACGGAATTACCAGCCCAAGGGAGAAAGTTGAGAACCCAGGGCAAGAGGATCGGGAAGTGAGTGCAAACCAACCCGGGGTGGCCTGTCAACACAGGGCTCGGGAGCATCAGAGAGGACGTCCCAGGGGTCGGCGAATTGACAAATCCAATCACTGGGTCGGACGCACACCTACATATAGACAGTGGCACGCGCCCGGTCCCAGAGTCACAAATCCAAGGCACGAAGCAACCCATGCTAGTGTCAGAGAATCCGATGAGCAACAGCACGTTCCGCGTACAAAGGACGGCTTGCCCACGATCTGGCATACACTTGCATGGCAGGGAGGTGGCGGCATGCAACGGCACGTTCCACAAACAAAGAATGGCTCGCTCGCGATCTGACGCTTGCTGGCATGGCAGGGAAGTGGTGGTTAGACAGACCTAGCACGACTGACACGGCACGATCTCCCGCTAGGCCATGGACTGACACCTTCTGGAGCGACAGAGAATGAGTGATGGCAAGTCTGACGCCTGACACGCCACGATCTCTCTCAACAGAAGAACCCGAATCAGGTATAAATAAGGGAGAACCCTTCTACTGGGGTCTCTCCACTCAATCAGACTAATAATCTTACCATGTTCTGTATTTCTCTCTTATTCGCTAGAGAATAACTCATTGATTTAGGCATTGAGTGACCTCGGAAGTCATAAGAGCTTTCGGGTGGCAAAACACGACATCAATAAAATTCATCTGATATATTATATTTATTTTATAATAAAAATAATTTTATAATATGACGAATCACATCAAATTATATATTTTTAATAAATTATTTTTGTATAATTATACTATGCCAAAGTATTTCTGTAAAATATAGAAGTTGAAGGCAAAACGACGAAGGATGGTGAAGACTACTACACAAAACAATCAACCAATAATTTAAGAGGAGGTGGGAAGGTGGGTGGGGGTCCATCAAATAATAATTCAAAAGGAATGAGCAAAACCCAAATACATAAACATCCGACGTACAAATGATTGCTGTTGTATAAATTGTCTCCTTAGGACACTGCATCTTGTCCCCTCTCTCCTTTGGGTCCCACTCCCTACCCTCCATCCTCCCTATCTCCAGTCTGCTATCATTATTGATCATTCGTCTCGATGTAATGTAACAATTTTCTACCTATGCTGCAGCTGCAGCAGCTGCTGCAATCTTGCATGCATCCCTGCCTGCAATCTGCATCGCCATAGCTCCCTCGCGCCCATAACCCATCTCAAATCTCACTATCTCTCACGTCATTCCTCTGACTCCTCGAACCATACTCATCATTGCTTTACTCACGGGTCTTTCACGTGACTTCATCTTTTTCCTACCTAGAGCTAGCTTGCTTAGCCTCTCTCTATGTATATATGGAAAATATCATGTATGTTCCGTAATTTTTCCCATCTCGTTACGTCCCATCCTTCCATATATGCTGAGCTGCACTGCACTGCACCTTGTACGTATATATACGTCTAGAGTAGACTTAAATGCTTGGCTGGGCATGTAACCATGCATACTGTCTTTCATTTTACTTTTTAGTAAATTTCAGTTGTTTCAAAGAATAATATATAATTTGTATTCCTATGCGTAGAACAAACCAAAAAAATAGTGTTTCTAATTCGATGTTTCGAATCAGAAGTGTATAAAAGTTCATAATTTTACGTTACGATTTTGTTTTGGAATGCAGTTTTTACAACAGATAGCCGCATTTGTCCATTACAATACGAACATGACTTCTTTCTTTTCCTATAACAGTGAGTGTAGAGGAGGATAGGATATGTGTGGTATTTGGAGATCAATGAATCCTGTTCAGGATTAATATAGGACCACCGTGAAAACCAAAACAACGTACGACACTCCTTTACTGTACTCGTATACGTAATAAATGTGCCTTTGAAGCTTGCACCTCCGATTATAAATTTGGCACGTAGCATTAAAAAGAAATAGGTTTTAGATCTCAGTCGTAAAAATTTCCGGACTGAACTCACTGCTAAATCGAGTACATAGATCAGTGATTTGCATCAAAGGAATTAAGTACTTGAATTTATTTTACAACCCTCTTAATTTTCCCCTAGCTTGATGGTATTCTTTTTCCATGAGCTTAATTTGCTGTGGGTGTTTCAGTTTTACAGCCATTTGTTTGGTATGGTGGTCTAAAATGTGAAGTGCCCCGTTCATGGAAACACCTGGTAGTGTTATTTTATGTACGTGAGGGAAATTAAGATATATCTCATCCAGGTCAAACGTGACAAAGCTTTCCCATGACTCCATCAAGCCACAAAAAGAATAGGTAGAAAACCTTGTCTTAAAGCCAATTAAGTTAATTAACCAAAGCAAAAGACTTTTAAATGCCACTAAAATTGAAAATCTCAGTACGCTGTAAAACTTCAACGAAGGCAACGATATTCTAATTCTGATATGTAGTGTTGGAAACTTCGCCACAAACATTTGAATTTGCATTCCCAACTATTTTGAAATTTGAAATTTAGGGTTGAATCAGGTTTTGAATTCTCGGATCAAACTACATTGACATTGACACGTGATTATGGGGTCTGGACTTTGAACCATAGGTATATATATCACACACAACTTATATACATATTATATGTATGCATACACACATATAGATATATATATCCTACATAGTCAAAATAGCCTACATACTTTCCTTCCTCACCTTATATATATGCGACTGCTCTTAATGTAGAAATAAATTACTGAGAGCTCCCCTCCCCTAGATTATGCCCGGTTTTAGGGCAGATAATCCTTTTCAGAGCTTTTTAATGAGGAAAGGGTAGGGTGTGAGCTGCAACACTGCATAAATCGATGGTCGAAATGATTGGCTTTTTTATATTCCAAGATGGGACCATTCACCTAACATGACTAGGTGGGAAGTCCATCTTATATGTCAGAAACACATGTGAATGCCCATCCATTAACATCAAGTTAGGCCCTCGACTACGTTTCCAGCAAATGATTGGTAGTTTTCTGTCTTTTGAGCAAGTTCATGATCATGTGTGACACCCCCCATCACCACAACCGTTGGATTTTTTTGGGGTATCCAATATACAAGTCATGAATGTCATTTGATTATATCCTGACTTTTCATGCCCAGATTCCTCTCGAGAAGTCAATTCCAGGATTGAAATTTTAGACTCGACAAACCCCCCATCACCACAACGAAAATCCATTTTTCTCGATAAATCAGTAGTACCTAAACAAGGTATTAACGTGTTTTGTCTTGAATTGAGAGGAGAGGAGAGATATCATGCATATTTTTAGTCATCTCGAGCTGCTAACTTCATAAGCAAGTGTAATAGAAGATAATGCATATATATATATATAAGACACGGTGTCCATGCCCAATAAGTTGCCTTGACCAAATCACTAATACAAATTTCATATGTATGCTTAATGATTGCAAAAAAAAAATGGTGATTAGGAATGTTGGAAGTAGTAGTTGGTGTGGCTTTTCGATGGGGTCACCTTTATCCCACGGTTCCCAGGGTCCCACCCAATAATTCACCCATATCTCTCTCTCTCTCAACTTATCATTAAAGCCTGCATGACTTCAATAATTGCAATGATCCCAAAAGCATGACATATCTGACCTGGTCACATCCTCTAGATGTCTATTTTAATCACGACTTTGTTTAAAAAGCTAACCCACGCGCGTGGGACCACTACCCTCCTCATTTATATCAAACATCACCAACCCAAAAACAATAAACTACAACCATAAATGAAAACCCGATGAGCTGGGACCCAGTTCTCACGTACACAACTCATTGGATACCTACATGCATGTAGACCCGACGATGGCTTTCAGGTGGTGGCAGTTCGGGGATTTCATTGCTCTGAGCTCTAGCGAATTAGAAAGCTAGCCACCCTCAATTATGCCATGAAAATTGTTTCTCTCAAAAACAGAACTTTCCTTCAAGTAGGAAAAGATTGTCGTTTTGTCTGCCCGAGTCGAACACATTATTATGGTCAAATTCTCGTGCCAATCCGACTAATCCTTCCCAATGTTCCTTTTCCGTGTTTTTTTTTTTTTTTTTCTTCCCACTGTCCACGCATCACGCTTACCACCTTTGGTTGTGACCCACGCAATTAGTGCCCGACACGTGGGTGAAACCAGTAAAGGTGCACTGTCTGATTGGTAAGTCAGCGGACCGAGCCATCAGTCCTTTCGTATCGAATTACGTCACAGTTATATAACACTATTTTAACTCGGAAAACTGCAAAGGCTTGGAAAAAAGGGGGCGGGGGGGCTAATTGGTTTTCATCATTTGAAAACAAAGAAGGAAACAGTGCACTAGCTATATATATATATATATATCATATAATAATTGTGAGTTTGGTAAGAAATCATTATTCATTTTCTCTAATTATCAATTTAATGATGATAATAATATATATCCATTTAGTCAATGAAACAACAGGGCCGTGGCAGCCGTTGGATGACTTATCATTTTCTCATTGTTATGATGTGGCCCTTGTTGGTAAGAACACAATAATTTAGTGACACTCAGGAGTAATAATCACTTTAATTACTTAACAGTCTTTATTTTTCTCCATCCATCTGCACAAATGTAGTCGATCCTTGCTGGCAAAAATCTCAGCGTTCACTTATTAAAGGAGGAGTTTAAGAAGCATCATCAAATCCAGCATATATAAATTAGGTAGCCTGGAAACAGACGAATGCATGCCAGCGGCCAAGGCTGGTGTGTTTCCTCTAGTTAAAACAGAAGGTTCTCTAGTGCGCTTCGTTCGTGATAAAAACGATATCTAACATTAAACATTCCCTTGATATAAGGAAATTCTCAATTTCTGTTTTCTTTTTCTTCTTTTCACCACAAAAAAGTGAAAAATATTCGATTTTTCTACTGTTCTTATAACCCAACTGGCTATAGCCTAAAGCTTGATCATTAGACAAAACCTGTCTTTCTTCCCTAGGTCGTGAACCGCTTTATAATTAAATAGAATCACGTGCGCTTGTCAACCTGTATTTGTCGGTCAATCTTTACTCGCGCAAGGCAAAAACAAATAAAAAGGCAGTTGTTAGGGTTTCTGTTTGTGCGTTTACATTAAAAAAAAAAAAAAAAGAAGGTATCGGATTAGAAGAGTCTCTTTTTAAACTCCTAGTTATTCCTCCACAATCCAAAGCCAGTGCAAACCATCCTTTGTGGTTCGTTTTCTCATTTGGTTCAACATGGAGCTAGCTTTGAGTCTCGGCGACGCACCCAAGCCATTTGCTTTTCTTGACAAAACTACGAAGATGTCAAACAGTGGTACTACTCTAGGGTTCTGCATGGGCCTTGGAAGTGGTTTCAGTGGAAGATCAGACGAGAAAAGAGACGCCCGTGAGATTGGTGATAGGAGAGAAGTGATCAGAGGTGAGGGTGACAAAAAAATCTCTTCAGATCCACCTGTTCAGCTTGATCTTCTACCTTTCTCACCTGTTCCTCGCAGCCAGCCTCCAGCACAGCTTCGATTTCCTTGGCTTACTGATAACTGTAATGCCCACTTTGCCCTATACGCGTATGTTTGTTTATAACTCTGTTTAGTTTCTAAGAAAACGGTGGAAAAGTAACCATGATTTCGGTTTTGGTTTCTTGTTCTCTTCAAAGTTTCTCCGCACGCTGCCAAAGATGCTTATTTTCTTGATTTTTCGCTAAGCAAACTAATTAATCGAGTCAGCTTTCAATATTACGGGTTTTGGTTGGTTCTTCGTACTCACTTTTTGGTTTAACATGTATTTGCTTCTAACAGTGGTGTCTGAACCGGGTTCGTCAGATGGCATGGGAAGAGGATTGGATGTAAATCGCTTCCCGATGGCGATAGCGATGGACGAGGTAGACGATGGGGCGGATCTGTCCTCTCCGAACAGTACAGTTTCATCGTTTCAGATGGATTTCAGTGTTAGGAACGGTGGACGAACCAAGAGAGATTTGGACGTTGAGACTGAAAGAGCTAGTTCAAGAGCTAGTGATGATGACGAAAACGGATCTACAAGGAAGAAGCTCAGACTCTCCAAAGAGCAATCTGCTTTCCTGGAGGAGAGTTTCAAAGAGCACAGTACTCTCAACCCTGTAAGTCCAATTTCAAAAGCCAGTTATTTTATGCGTATCTTTTAGACTCTTTTTGGATTACAAGGGTCTTTAGAAACAGTTAATTCATCCATTTGTTGTTTCATGTGCAGAAGCAAAAGCTTGCTCTGGCAAAACAGTTAAATCTTCGTCCTCGGCAGGTAGAAGTGTGGTTTCAGAACAGAAGAGCAAGGTATTCTAGGTGTTTTTTTTTTTTTTTTTTCCTGTTAACGAGTTAGTTTATCCAGTTTTTTATTTGCTTGTATTTCCAATTCAATTTTTATTTACGTATGTTTACTATTTGGGAAAAATCATATGAAAATTACAGGACGAAGCTAAAGCAAACAGAGGTAGATTGCGAGTACTTAAAGAGATGTTGTGAGACGTTGACACAGGAGAATAGGAGGTTACAAAAGGAACTGCAGGAATTAAGAGCTTTGAAGACCTCTCAACCTTTCTACATGCAGCTCCCTGCCACCACTCTCACCATGTGCCCCTCGTGTGAGCGCGTAGCCCCCACCACAACCTCTTCCAATGCCACTGGTACCAACACCACAACCACCACCACCACCACCACCACAAACTCAGCTGCAGCCTTGTCGCTTTCAAAGGGTCGAGTATATCAAGTACAACCTCACATGCACCATGCCCACCAGCCTACTTCTTGAGATCATCATCGATGTTACTACTCCTATATGTACTCCACTTTTCCAGTTGTATATACTTTTTCGCTTGGAACATTTTCCTGTTTCCCGTTGCGACCAATTTGTCCCTCGTGGTTAGTTTCTTTTCTTATGGAGTTTTTCGTTGGGGAATACATGAGAAGGGTGGATATTTGTTGATTGATCATGAGAAAAATACAAAGATTTTGCTACAAAATTCTCTATTAAATTGTTGCTTTAGTTTTTGTTAAAGATTGCATTGTGTTTTCTTTCTGAGAATGCATAACAAGGGACTTGGGGCCCAAGAACAAGAGGGAGATCAGCACGAATGAACTTTGGATGCCATTTATGTTGTGAAGATAATTTTGCATGCTAGTAGACCTATACGGTTGTTTTGTGATCCTAATTTTGCTGGTGAGGATCTGCATGACCCATTTAATCTTTAGCCATATAATAAATCATGGCTTATTTTTCGGTCTGTCTTGGATGGAAAAAGTGACGCAAACAATGAAATAACTTGAAAGCACCCTCTTACCAGAAAAAAATTATTAAGGATTTGAGAGTAGGTTCTGTTACTTGCCAAACTAGGGAAAAGATTTCGATCTCGCTATCTGTCTGCAGCCTTGCAGGATCTGATCTCCTGTTGTCGGCGATGTAATCTTTAGGTAAAATATTAGCATTGCACGCGTCCATGGCACAGATTTAATATAATCGGGTGATAAAGTTGATGTACTTAACTTGAAGGGTTACAGTTCAAAAGGAAAACAATTTCCTGAAAGCTCGCGTGATTATTTTTATTAGTTATAAGATATGCATATATATGTAAATATGCATCTGTTATTTGCTGAAACCACGCGTAGCGGCAGCTGCTGTTCAAAGAATTTTGCAGCTCCGCTATTAGTTGACGAATATTATCACGTTAATAGGGTGATGATCGAATGGGATTTGGAGAGTATTGTAAAACTCATCTCGTCTAATGTCGACTCATATTTTTTCCGTTTTGTTTTTTTCCCTGGACGTTGTCATTATCCACCACGTGGAAGGCATAGGCTGTAGGAGGAGCTAGCATTCATATGGACCATACCTCGCCAATGTGCACATCTCTGCATGCATGTATGAAGAATTTTTCCCGCTCTACCATTTGGTGACTGTCTGACAAATGACTTTACCTTGACAACTACACTAATTTCTGCAGGAATCACTGTTTTTTGATTCAAAGTTCCTTCAAAAGCAGTGCAAACTAATGCCATGCTGCCAAATGGGATGATCCAGTTACACATTATCAAAGAGAAAATTGGAAGAGAATCACATTTACATATTGTCACTATGGTCCAATCATTTGAATGAGAGAGATCCCTTAAAGTTAAAGACAAAATACATTCAGGCATTGTCAGTTAAGGTACAATTAATTGAATTTGTCTAAAGCAACTCCACATAAAGGCTGATAACGACTAAACTGTGCAATAGTGCAATTCAGTATGGTATGCATCGAAAACAAGCCGAAACCATTTTTCATTTTCACAGGCAACAGTAGCACGATTTTTCATGGGAGGCATCATGGAGCTGCCACCAAAGAGCTAGGAAGTTGAGATTTTCCCACTCTCTAAAAATGCAAATATCACATAACCAACAGTAGCACTATGTGCCAGTCGAATTGGGCATAAACCTGGATGGTTGAGGCTGAGGGACTCATGATGATTATTGTTGGCGAGTGCATGCACGATGATTTTGACTTTGGATTCCAAAATAGTACTGTGTTTGGAGAGGGGGAGATAGAGGAATACTGCCTGCCCTCTTCGAGATACCCGTGAGGGGAACCTCTTAATGGGGGGTGAAACCTTTTAGTTTTGGCAAGACAAGGGAGGTGGGGCAATTTGAATATATTTAAATGAGGGGGGATTGAACTGAAAAATTCATGAAAAAAGGAGCAAATTTGATGTTAGGTAGTAAAAGTTAAATTGCAGTGTATGCCTGTCTGAGATTGATTTCTGCATGGAACAGCTAAATATAGGTGCATTCAAACACGAGGTCCCACATCAGACCTAGAAGATGTAGGAGAAATGATTTTCCAACGGTGTTCTTGGACGTTTCAGGCTGAGCAGTTTAAAAACTTTGAACTGAGCTTTCCAGGCTTCAGCTATTTAGCAAGAGATTGCATATCAGTTTAAATACCCCCCAATTAGTCCAAAGACTCGTTTACGTCGATAAGAAGAAATAGCAATTCTTTGGATCTACATATTTTCGGAAAACTAAAATGGTTAGAGGCTGAGCAGTCAAGTTATATTTACGAATGGCAATATTTTTTTAATAATGCTTATTATCAACAAATTAGCATTTCTGGAAGATAGATAAATATTATGGACAAAAAGAATATGATGAGCCTTAACAACACTATATACTCTTTAGTCTTACAGTGGAGCAAACGATGATACGAAAAAGGGCCCCCATATCATTGCAAAACACAGCTTCAATTACATCCATCCACGACTAATTTTGTCGTGTGATTTAAATTTTAAAATTTATTTTCTAAATCAAATTATATCATATAAGTAATTTACTAGGTGCTCTACACACCGACTGACTTTAGACGATCTCGATTCCGTCATCTTTGGTAATTTCCCCCCGAAATTCAATTCAATAAATTTGTATTATGTCCCAGCTGGTTGAGCATAATTAGTCCCCCAATAATGGCTATTTTTCGATGACAGTAGGCAGAAGACGATACAACAGGAAGAAGCACCAACAGACAGTCAGATTCATTCAATAATTTTCTCACGTTATGATTAACATTCTAACATCGCATGTGACGCAGTCGGGAAAAAAATCGGTGTGTATTTAATTCTCTCCGATGACTTGTAATTATTGTCTCTGGGTAGGGAGTTGGGAAAAAAAAAAAGAAAAAGAGGGAGAAGAGATAGCAGAGAAAGGAGGAGAAGGAAGGGGCTTGTTCCTTCCTCCGAGTCCTGGTGGTTTTTTTGGTTGAAGATGATTGATTAGAGAGAGTTTCTACGTAAACAAAATGGACATGAAACAACCACCTAATCGTCCGGGACACCGTAAGGATCCCATGCACAAGGCATGAAAGGGTTAAAACCATCACGTCTTTAACGAATACAGCATGAATGCAACAAGGAAAAAGTAATGGCTAAGGGATGGGGAAGAATAATTACAGAAGGGTTTTTACTTTAGGAGGAAAAAAAAAAAACATTAACAACAATCTAAACAACAGGAGTCTATGACATTTACATTTTACAATCTTCAAAGCCTTTGAGGCTCTATTTATAAGAAAATGAAGTGGATGCAGGGAGACCGTTTTCCAACAACAAATTAAACCTTGAGTTGGAACCTCTACTCTCCTTCCCTTCTTTCGTTCATATAAACAAAGAGATTTTATTACAGAACAGATTGACATCCTCGTCCAAGAATATTCAATTTTTTTTTCCTACCTCACACTCTCCTTCATAATTTATGAGATAAAACACTCTTTCTCGAGTCCTCTCTCGTATCAGCTTGTTTGCTACTATAATTCTAAAGGGGAAAAAAAAAAAACTATACTTCACATTGGTATGATTGCAACTTAATGGTTCGTAAAAATGAAGATGCAGCCCAGAGTTTGTGTAGTTTTACCTAAGATCTCTTCCGCTGTTGTTGCTTCTTGTGCTGTTCAATGAGAAGCTCGGCAAAGAGAATCTCATTCCATGCATCAGGTACACCGGGAAGGCACCAGTGGCTGCAGTCCTGAAACCTAACTGGTGATCTACTTTCCTCCTCCGACAATTTCTGCTTCCGATATATTGAAGGGTGGCCATCCTTCCTGAAATCTGTCATTCTTGTAATATTCATGTAGGTGACATGAGTTTTCATCCCTTTAAGAATTTTCTCCAAAACCATCATCTTAGATGGATATGGCCTCAGATATGTTAAATTCTTAATAGGCTGAGTCTCCTGGTCGCATTGCCCACCAGAATTCCACTGTCCACCACTGAAGAGAAGACAAAAGCCAATCATTTTCTTGATGCGACTTCAATGATGTCGAATTACAAACACATTACAGATGAAAAAAGGTGGCTCATTTATATATATATGCAGTCTTTTTCATTAATATATTGTTATCGTTTACAGGGCTTTGAATGCTGTTAATCTAAGAAGACTTACAAGTGGGAGAAAAAACAATGTTGTACAATATATATTTTTTTTTCAAATGATCAAGTGTATTTAGGGGAAATAAACCAAAATGGTCTTGCCTGAATTTATTCATCCAAAAAAATAGGCATCACCAACTTTCAATTGATTTTTCTCATAGAGTACCTGAAATGGGATTCAGAATAACCTCTGAAGAAGACCAGAGACTTTAATGGATTTATATTGGCATCAACCCATCTGGCCCATGTAGTTAAAGCTTTTCTAAATGCCTCAAGAACATTCAGTTCACCGTAGACATGGCTTCCTTCTTGATAATAGTCTTTCCTGCAATTTTCGTTAGTTAATATCAGTTGACTCCAACAGGTTTCCAAATTAATATATCCTTTCGCACAAATAAGAACAAATTTCAGCCAGTATCAATATACAAGTGAAGTTGAACTTACCCTCTGGAAGTTTTTTCATGAGTCCACCAGTGTCCAGTGTTAAAGATAATGAAATCGGCCTCTTTATATTGATAAGAAGATCTCCCCACTAAATCAAGCCGAAGTGTTTCCTTCTTCGTTCCATTTTTGTCTGGCATTTCCCATTCTTGAACTAAGAAAGGAGTTACAAAGAACTCTACAGAGCAGTTATAATCCTACACATCCATTCATTCCAAACCCGAAACAACACGAAAAAGGAAGAAAGATGAAGATCATATGGTAAGAAAATGGTGCAGAAGCTAAATAAAATAATGAAATTAATGCAGTGTACGAATAACTAGGTTTGTCATTAAACCTACTTTGAATATGAAAGAGTATGAAGCTTCCCCGCGAAAATGGTGTCTCCCATTTGCTTCATAAACCTTACTCCGATCTTTCACCGAGTTCCTCAAGATGCAAACTAGAGATTCCCACATATTCCTATTCAAAGAATCACCTACAAAAACTAGCCGCTTGCCTCTCAACAAATTCAACAAGAGACTTCCATCCAACCTATACATATGACAATCCATCAAAATCAGTCTCATCAAAGAAACGAACCCAAAAACTAAATTCATGGATCGCTTCCAATAGATGTTCAAGGTATAATAGAACAAAGCCCATAAACATTCTTTTTTTTCGTAAGTAGAGCAAAGCCCAAAAATAAAAACACTATCAATAACAGAAAGGCTGGAACTCACTACCTAATCTGATCAAAGCAGAGCAAGCCTCGGATACTAAACTCAATTTTTAGTTTAAAGCTTAGAAGAACCATCTAACAGTAAAAACAAGGTTTATCTATTTATAACACGCCAATCTCAGGATAACAGAATCGGAATCTCAATTGAAAGTCAATTTTTTTAAGGTTAAAAATATTGCAATAACGGTAAAAACTAAATTGTCGTAGAAAAACAGAAATATACAATTACGCCACATACCTTGGGAGATTGCATCCCATGGGTTTCCATTTCATTTTCTGGTAATCTTTATCGGGCCTGCCGTTAAGAATACAATTGAATTGCTCATCGATAAGCGAGCACGAACCGGGTTTGTAAAGCGGATACAAATCGTCTCTCACCCATTCCCCATCGAATAAATCGCAATTCATCAAAGACTCTACCAAACTATCGTTTCCCTGCTTCGCCGACACTCCTGGTTTAGTCTCATTTATCTGTTTCTTCGATAGCCAAGCCGTATTATTCAACATCTCACCCTTCCCTAAAACATCTTTCACTTCTTTCCCAGAATTTCTCTTCTCAGAAGAATCTGATTTCACCGGCAGAATCACACTCTGATTTGGAGCCACCGGAGCTTTAAGGGCGGGTACGGTAGTCTGATTTGGTTTCAAAACTTTCAGTTTATCAGAATTCTCTGAACTTTGAGTTTGATTTCTCACAAGAAGTGATTCTTTATCCACATTAGGAGCTGAATTCACCGGCAGACTTGCACTGTGATTGCCAGCCACCGGAGCCTCCGGAGCAACAATTTTAGATTGATTTGAGTTTGGGAGTTTACCCTTACCAGAATTTACAGAACGTTGAGTATTGTTTTTCACAGTGGAAGGTTCTTCAGTGAGATTAGGAGATTGGGATGTGGTATTACTAGATCTAGAGGTACTGTTTTGTGGAGGAGAAGAAAAGTTATCAACTTGCTGTTGTGCGGACGAATTGTCGGGGAAGAAGTTTGAGAAAATAGAAGAGAATTGAGATCTGTAAGAGTCACTTGCTGAACCCGTACTACTATTGGTACTACTACCACCGAAAATGTTGATGAACCGAGGAGAGGAAGAGTTGGATGAGGGACTGAATGCTAAAAAAACAGTGAAAGCAACAAAAGCAAACAAGAACCCATATACTAAAACAGCGGTTCTTCTGGTTTTGAGGATGGGGAAGAGGCTCTTGACGTCTGAGATCAAGCTCCTGCCGGCGATGGGGATGTACTTTTTAGCCTCGGCCATGGAGGAGGGTTTTTCTTGTTTCTGCCTATATTGCCCAAGACCTTAAAAGTGGAAGAGAGTGGTTAGAGAAAGTGACACAGAGTTGTGCCGAATTCGGAGAAAGAGATGGAGAATTATGGCGAGCGTGAATAAACTGCACCGAGAGAGAGAGAGAGAGAGAGAGAGAGAGAGAGGGAGGGAGGATGGGGGTTGAGTTTACTCCGAGTGGACGACGACTCTCGTCATTTGGGAAAGTTAGGTGTTTAGTGTGCTTGTTCTCTTATTAATTCCACAACTGCCACTCATATAGTGGGGCGGTTCACCTTGAATAACTGTACACGTGTCATCTAGCAAAAATGAAAGTACACAAGTTTCACCCAGAAAACTGTTTCTGTAATAAACGGACAATGGGAAAAGATATTTGCTGTAATTTTAAATAAAATATGTGATTCATATATAAAAATAATAAATTTTATATTTTTTAAAATATTTTGCCACCATTATGTATTTTATAATTATATATAAAATTACTAATACGTAAATTATATTTCAGTATAAATTAAGCAAACTACTGTTTATAACTATTTAATTATCACTCTTTTATCGCCTTTTTACGTATTATTAATTAATGATTGATATGTAAATAAAAATTTATAAAGAAAATCTTTTAAAATAACAAAGAATTTTTAATCTGATAAATTATTTTTGGATATCATCAATCATTCACTCTCTTTTGATAAGTTTATAACTTAGAAGGGATGAGGCGAGAGAATAAGATGGGTATTAAGTTTGGATCTAATTAACATCATCAGAACTAAAAACTAATTTCTGATATTAGTTGACTGATTTCTTTTTTATAAACGTAAGTTTACTTGATTGTTATTCTTGCAGTAGCTCAAAATATCTTATAAAGGATAATGATACATCTACCACTACTTTATAATTAGTTTATAATTTATTTTAAATCAATCAATATAATTATGACATTTTGTTAAAAAATAATTTCAATTTTACTTAACTACTAACTGAAGCAAATTGTGACACTTGAGTAAATCTTCACCTGAAGAAAACGTTCCCATGATGAAAACGTTGGTGATCTGACTCTTCCAACGCTCCCATGATCCGACCGTTACCCAAAGGCATAGATAGCTCAGCAACAAAACAAGTTGACAGATCGGGCGCTGCAACCAATGGTGTTATATGTGGAAGCACCGCCTGTTATTTTTTCATTTTTTGTTATTTTTATATATAACACCATTTTGTAAAAAAAATTAAATATATAAATAGTCAAAATGAAATGACAAACTCAATTGACATAATAACATTTCTCATAAACAATATACAACGTTCACTTATCGAGAAGGACATTACATATTACTAGCTAACCACTAGAAAATACTTGCAAACATGATTTCATTACATCGTACAAAAAGATGCATGGAAAACATTATGCTACGGGCTAAAGAATGCATGGCAAGTGTCACGTGCAGCAGAGATGCCGGGATTCTCAACAGCAGCCGGCAGCAATTCAAGGGAAAATAGTAGTGTGCATGCAATCAGTTTAAGTAACTAGTTGCGTCACTGCATTTAATTGGCAAAGAATTTGCAAATTGCAAGCTACAAAAGATTCTTATTTCGGGTTGTTTGATATTCTTTCTTTTAATTTAGATTTAATTATTCTTAATTATATTTATTATATGCAGCACATTTTAAATTATTAATAGAAACAATTATTTAAAATATATCCCATCAACATATATAGCTGAAGTAAAATAAAAGATAGATGAAGAATAGTATTTTTCTTTAATAAACAGAGTCAATTAGAAAATAAATAAATAAATAAAATTCTATTATGTACAGTCATTTTTATATATTTTTTACACACTCTATTGAAGTGATTGATCAAAATATATATTTTATATTAAAAAATGACATAATCAATCATATATATTAGAAGAGTGCATAAAAAAATATATAAAAATGACTATACATTACATTTTTGAATAAAATATTACAATTGCTTTGGGATAATGGTTAAGAGTTGAGCATGAGTTGGTGTATAGTTTATTTGAATAAAGACTGGATTGGCTTCCCCATCCATCCTTTTGTAAGAATTTATTTCTTTAAAGAATAATGATAGGGTTATTTTTCAATTACTATCTATTTATTATTTAATTTATATTTTATTTAATTTAATAATTAAGGAAGTAAGTATTAATAAAATTATATATTTTTATTTTTTTTAATGCTTAAAGATGTTAAAAAAATATTTAAAAAATAATAAAAAAATTTAAAATATACTTTAGTAGTAAATAAATAATAATAGAATAATAATCTTATCACTACCCTTCTTTAAAATATGGAAAACAGTTCCAATGCACGTGATCAAAACATCACTTTAAATAATCGTAAATTATTGACTGCCACTGATATATTCTAATTAATCCCCTCTTGAGAAAATCTCAACAATATAACGACTGATGTGATTTTAATAAGAAGCAGTTCTAATTAATTTAATAATTTCTACTTAAATTAACAAGACTTGTTAATAAATTAGTCGTACGATCTTCCGTACGATTCAGCGTGGACCTCGCTGGACTTCTGGTCATACGCGTCAGCTTGCAAAATAATTGCTGGATTCTCTGTCGGTGGTTCATCCTCCCATATCATCTTTTATGTAAAGATATTTGCCAAGTGGTGCGCAATTTTTTTAAAAATAATAATAAATATGAGATTCAATGATAACAAATTTATTTTTTAATAATAAATCTTATTATTTTTAAAAATAATTATACAGTATTTGTTAATCTATATATAATATTAGTATTTATTTTATTTTTATTAAGTAATAATTGTGATTTAATTTTACTGACCACGAAAGAAGTGCTTGTATTTATATATATAAAAAAAAAAAGAAATAATCTGTGTAAATTCTTAATAGATAAGTCTTATGCAAGTATTTATAAAAAAGTGAACCATATTAAAAGAATTTTAAAAAAACTATTATTTATGAGTGAAACAGATGATTTATATAAAATTTATCTATTTAAAATTTGTACTTAACATTACTTATAAAAAAAAACAACAAAAGAATTATATAAATTTTATATTGTAGCCACTTTTGAAAAATCTGAGCTAGTGAGCATTGTATATATATATATAGAATAATGGTAACTACAGTTAGTGATTAATTTTTGCATATATTTTTTTTAAATAGTGAGATTTATTATTAAAATATTAATTTGTTAATATGAAACTCAAGTTTATTTACTTTGATAGTGCGGAGCGTTCATATCATATAACTGTACAACTTAATTTTTAATATACATGCATGCATTTTTCCATAATAGTTAACAAGTTATGTACTATGCAATTTGTATTTAACAATTAAATGAATAAGGACAGCTAAGCGTAATGTTTTTTAAGAAAGGATGAAACATATAAGACTTGGACTTTAATAATAGACTTTTAAGGGGAAAGCGAGTAAATAAATAAATAAAAAGTACCGTACAATGGAAGGATTTATTAATGAGAAATATTACAGTCACAAAGAGATAAATTCTATCAAAATAAATTTATAAATTGACATAATGTCATTTTATATGACACGTTAGATCTATTTTATAATAAAAATAATTTTATAATTTAATGTATCACATCGAGTCATGTCAATTTATGAGTTAATTTTATAGGATCTCTTTGTACTAAAAAAAAAAAAGAAGAAGAAGAAAAGAAGAAGAAGTCTCTTTATTGTATCACGACCAATTCCCTTCATATCGCGGGTTAGCGTTCCAGAGAATCCAGTGCATGTTCATGCATTGTAAAAGAAAATCCAAAACGACATGGGTTTGGCAAAGTACTGATTGTAACAATATTCATCGCTATTAATTAACGTTATAATATATTTATCCCTCCATCTTAATTTCCCATTTTTATAACATTAAAATAAAATAAATCGGCATTTCTGAAAAGGAAAGTGACAACGATTGAAAGGATTTTCACAATCTCTGAACATGCAAAGGGGTCGGGTTCATTTAAGTCCTATACAACTGATCCACCAACTCTTATCCACCGACATGAATATATACACACCTTTACAACTATATTGTAAATCAAAACTGCTACAGGTACCCGGCCTGGGGTACCCGTAGCGGAATCGCTGGCGTGGCATTAGCCACGTCAGCGTTAAATTATATTAAAAAAAAAAAGGGCAAATGAGCCGATTTCATAGCGCCAAAAACATTTTATTCTGATTTTAGATTTCACAGAACAGTCGCAAACCAGAAACCCTCTTCAAACCGAGAAATTCCTGCAAGTTCGTCGTTCACGGAGATCAATCGTTTGTTTCGAAACCTAGAAGAACTTTTTCGTGTGGGTTCGTCGTCCATCGATGGTTTCTTCCGAAACCCAGAAACCATTTTTCTTGCGGGTTCCTCTTCCTCCATCTTAGTTTCGGAGGTTTCTTCCAAAACCATTTTGCGCTGAGAAGAAAACGTTCGTTGTTTTTCATCGCATTCAAGTGAGTGCCGTAGGTGGACATCTATTCTATGGTTTATTTTTTTTTTGTATTTTTCTTGATCTTTGCCTCTTGCTCTGTCTCAAGAAACGCTAGTCTTAAGAAAAAATTAATAGCAGCTGCTCTTCTTCTTTTATAAGAATGTTGTTGTTATTTATTTTTTTGTTTTGTGGGAGAAATATAGGATATTGAGTATAATAGGAGTATATAAAGATAACAATGGTTGCGCAATGGCTGATATAGAGAAAAAGAGATGAGGAACAGAGTGAATAATAGAGTGAATAATCAATCATGGCCATGGTGGAGGAGTTTGGGCTTTGGATTGGTTTTCCTAACTTTTTTCATCATCTGGGGGTTGTTGGATTTGGTGGGTATGTGAAATCTTTGAATTATAATGGCCACCAAGTCTCCTTTGTTGTTGTTTTTGGCACTTAATTTGTGATGGTCAATGTGGTGATTTTTTTTTAATCTAGAATACATGTGAAGAGGTCAAGGTTGTTGTAAATGTGACTCTTCACGTGCATACACATTGTATCTGTCTCTTTGTGTTTGATAATTAGGGCTTCACAATTCACATGCACATACAGCCTTGGTTCAACCGTGGTTGGAAGGCCCAGGGAACTAATTTGCAGTAATATTTGCATATATAGTTTCCACCATTAAGGTATTTTAACATTTTTGTGTAATTTATAATGTTGGATACGTGCTGACTTTGCTTTTCTATTTAATTGATTGGAAACTTTACCCTTTAGGTAGGATACAATAGCTAGGTTAGTGCAGATGTAATAGTGCTGGTGGTGATATAATATGTTGCCAAATAATTATTGGGCAACTCCATTGCAAAAAGGACTGACGCATTTCTCTGTCAAAAGAAGACTCTAACAAGTAATTCCGGTTGTGTCATTGCCCAACGCTCAGTCCTACAAGATATCAATAAGATATCTTAAACCAGAAATGCAAAGTAGATCCTAGCAATCTTTCATTGCAAAAACTCAAGATATCCCTTGTTCTTTCAGAGCATGTTCTTTCAGACATCACTTAATCTTTCATATGCATATCTAATGCTATCCCTTTGGGAAGATCTTTTTCTTCTATGTGGTATCCTTGATCATTATGTTATGACTTTATTTTATCCACATGAATTCATCAAATAGTGAAGGTTCTGTGCATAGACTCATATTTTTTGGACATTTTATGTCTTATTGTGTGCCCCTTAATAATTGGCAGGTGCACATTTTCACTGACCAGCAATTGTTCTTTCAGAGCATGTTCTCGGATGTTATCAAATAGTGAACGTGAAAGATTTGCAAGAGCTGATACAAAATGTTGGATCAACCATTTTTGGTTTTTTGGATGAAACATTAGTCATTTTTGTAAGTTTAACATGTTGTACTCAGTGGTAGAATGGCATGTAATGGCTTAATAAAGTTGTTTTTTTGTAAGTTGTAAATTTCACTGTTAATGGCTTACAAGAACAGAACTGATACATGGTTGGAGGTATTGATGTTTGTCATTGCTAAGGAAGAGTAAGACAGACTTTTATTTCGGTGAATTATGTTTTATTCTCCTTTATTTATTTGGTTATGATTTTCAATTTGATGAAAAAGCTTTAGGATTTTGACCAGCTAGTCTTGTTGGTCGTTCATGGATTAGAATAGTCATAGGCCTGTGTTAAATCCGATGATTGTCATAGGCAGGATGGATGGCTTACATGTTATGCTGGTGCCATTTGGCAAAATTTGTTTCCTTCTGTGATGGATTGGACATTTAATTGGATAGCAGTAAATTTATTATTGTGCTGGTGACATAATTCTTGTGGATCTTTTAATTCTTGTTGATTGCTGCTGCTCTATGGTAAACCTTGATATTGCGTTTCTTTTTCTTCCCATTACCAATTAATTAGCCTCAGAATGTTGGTCTCTGGTGCAGTTCTTGTTTAGCTAATTTAATTGTCCACGAGGCATGGGATCACGCATCTGCTGGCAAAAGGAATGCTTCTCCTTTTACTTAGTCTAATCCAAACTCATTACATATTTGACTAATTGTGATGGCCATCTAACAAACAAATTATTGACCTTGTGCTCAAGTATATCAATGAGTTTGGATTCATCTTTCTAAAAGTGTACTTTACAGAGAACACAAATGTAGTCCAAATAATTTTTGTATCACTTTCAAGCTATCATATTATTTCTTTAGTTGTTTGCTTAATAGGAGAAGTTGAAAATGATATATAATAATATATTAAATATATAAACAGCTACTTCCACAAGTCATGTCATTGACATAAAATACAATTAGACTATACAACCAGACTAAGTTCTAACATCACCAACCAACATATAAACAACTTAGACATACATAACAACTAACTTCTAACACTAATCCTAAGTTACTTATTTGCAAGACAAGTAACATGCTACAACAAATGCGGCAGCCCAATACACTCGGAGTAGTGTGCGTGAGCGTCTTATTTGCGCTTCGCGTACAAGAAGCGCCAACTCCTTGTTCACAACCTCCTCATTTCTATTGGATAGCGTCATCTCTCTCATCTCAATCTCATCCGCTCTCTTACGGAGATCAATCTTGCTCTTTTCGATATCGTCGAGTATCTTCTCCAGCTCTTTCTTGGCTCTTAACAGTTCATTGTGAGTTTCTCTTAGATCGGACTTTCTGTATTGATCCTCCCCTACCCACTTGAAATACTTACAATATGGTAATCCCTAATCATTTTAAACATATTTTGGAAACATGTTAGATGCACATAATATTAAAATTTTTATTAAACATGAATACAATTACCTTTGTGTTGTAGTTAGGACATCCTAAGAAAGGTCGTCCTGGATTTTTTGTAGTAGATGAGTATCTTAGTTGGGCTTCAATTTCACAGAAGCATAATGGTTGACCCAAACTTTGTTTACCAAAAGATGAAGAAGAGTCCGTGGTGGATGATGAAATATTCTTAAACTGAAGGGAAAGAAGAAACAAAAGGAAAACAGACAAAATCTCAACAAAACTAAACTTTCAGCATCTTCATCATCTTTCAAACAATATCAACTATCAAGACAAATTTAAAGTCTCTACACATTTAAACTAAACAAATCTTACTCTCCAAACATTTAATAAGATATTCTACATGTTGGACCTTACACATAATGAACAGACTAACAGATTATCTTGAAAAGACAAATAATATATCAAACCAACTCGAAATCTGTTGGCAAAGAAGCAAACAAATGGCACATATTTAGGAGAAAAGTCAATAAGTTCGACCCATCACAACTTTCAGCCTTTTCATGGTTCACCACACATTTGAATGCCAAAACAACCTCAGACACGTTTCCAATAGTAAAGTAGAACCACCAGACAGCAAATTAAAAGAAAAGAGGAATTTAAAAAAAAAAAAAAAAAACAGATTCAGGAAGTTCTTTATACCCTTTCTTCATGAATTAATCCCATAAGATAAATCTAAGAAAAAGATGTTGAATATTAGGTGAACTTCAACAAGAGATCGATCAGGAGCTTTATATAAAGTTGCCAACGACTAGATTTGTTTATATAAATCTCAACCAGATTACATAGTAACTGAAAATGGATAGTTTACATTTTAGAAAATCAATGTATCAGGATTCAGGACTAATCTAGTGACTAAGATGAACCCTAAAAGCCATTACCCGATGAACTCGTCCCCCCTAAAACCCTAAAAGCCTTTTTCCTAAAAATAAAAAAAAATTAAAACAGAGTACATACCGATAAAGGGGTTTCAAATCCACAAGTATTTCGAAATCAATTGCAATTTCGTATCTAAATCAAGTGCTATTTCGAATCTACAAGAATTTCAAAATCTCCCATTAGGGTTAGGGTTAGGGTTTACAGTTAACGAAGATGAATGTTTCCTCAGTAGCAAATGATTTTGGGAGAATCCAAACATTCATCTTGAAGAAACAAACCCAATCAATGGGAGATTCGGTTGTTTTTGAAAAGAACACAAGAAGAGAGTACCTCCCTTTGTGTTTCGTCTTCTATGACGTCGGTGGGGCCGTCGTGTGTTTGAGCAGAAGAAGATGACCACCCTGCTAGAATCGTCTTCGTTGCTTGCTTGGGAAGGTTCCCGTGTTCTTCCGTTCGAGGTTCCATGGTTTCTTGCTGAGTGTAAAGTGCGAAACTCTGGTAATTTCAAACCCAGAACGAAATAAGACGGAATAAGAACGAAACTCTGGTTTCTGGGAGGCAAACGAAATAAGATGGAAGCGTAGGATTATTGAAACCGCACCGTTTCAATAATCCTACATGGACATCCGGGTACGCGGGGGGTACCCCTCCCGTGTACAAGTAGAGTTTTTGATTGTAAATTTGGAGGTTCGACTATGGAAAACGACAAACTGCACCATTTGATCCCCATCTCTCTCATATCATTCCATTTTGGTCCGTTGGGCACTTTCTCAAAGACGGCATGTCACTCTTGGATCTATTTTGAAAGCCGATCGATCGAGCCGAGAGCGACTTGTCAAATAAATTTATTTATTGAGTAACGAATGATACACATATAATTCTTTTTTATAATTATAAAAATACATAAAGAAGAAAAATGCTACTAGCAACCGCTCTTGGGAAATCCCCGCAGCATCATGTCCGATGTGGTATATGTGCAATGTCGTCGTTTGCATTTCTCTCGAAGACAAAAGGGGTCGATTGGCCTCCTTTCACATTTTGCCCATCCCATAAAAACTGTTTTTCACTCTGTCTTCATATCTTTCTCTTCTACATCCACGAAGCCCCATCGTCCTCCACGAAGTCACCGCCCCACGAAATTGAAGCCTGTCGCAGCCCAGTCTTCGTCATCTCCACAATCAGTCTTCGTGGTCTCCACCCACGAACTCACGGTTCTGCGAAGTCACTGTCTTCGTCTTCTCCGCAAAGCCACTGAGCCACGGTTTTGCGAAGTCACATTTTTGCAATTCCCCCCATTTCTTCCAATCATTTCTGAGTTCTTTCTATTTCCAGAACCCAAAAAGCAAACAAAAGCTCATACCCAAAAATTAGAAAAGAAATTAGCAAATGGAAGAAATAAAGAGGAATAAAAATCTAGAAAAACCGAGAGTAACATAGAGGGAGAGGAGGTAGGGTGCAACGACAGCAGCTAACCTGAGGGAGGGGGTGCGACGGCCGGCGTTTTCTGGGTAGGTAATGACTACGCGGAGAGAGAGAGCTGGCGCCGTGGCTGGCTGGCTGTCGCTCACGAAAATCCTCTATTTTTTAGGGGCTGAAACAGGGGCTCACTGTGATGAGTTTGTGAAGGAAGTTTCAGAGGGTGGCGAACGGTGGTGGCATTGGTGGCTTCTGCAGTGTGAGGGAAGTTTCTTCACATTGCTTGGTTGTTGTGCCGTGAGGTGGAGGTTGTATGTGTGTGTTGATGGTGCAGGAGTGACGGTGTGGAGGTGCTTGGTTCACGATTTGTTGGGTTCATGTGCAGCGGTGAGGACGCGACCTGGAGGTGGGACTGGCTGAGCTACCGTGCATGGGGTTCCATGGGCTACGGCTTGAAGCTTGCCAATGGTGACGACATGGAGGTGCAGCATGCATGCCGCGGATGTGGGCCTACGGTTTGCGTGTTTTACGTGAGGCTTGGCTTCGGCAAGGTGGTGCAGGTTGTACGTGTGGAGGATGTGTAGTGTGGAATTGCCGTGGTGCTTGCACGGTTGTTTACGTGGTCTGGTGCAAGGTGCTGCATGAGTTGGGCAGTGGCGAGACTACTGGTCTACGGAGGAGTGGTGGTGCTACGTTGAAACCTGTTTTCGTTGGACTTGCGGGATGCATGGGAAAGATTTGAAGACAGAGTGAAAAGAGCCGTTTTCGTGGGGATGGGCAAAATGGGAAAGGAGGCCAACTAACTCCTTTTGTCTTCGAGCGAAATGCAAACGACGACGTTGATACGCCACATTGGACACGATGCCGCGAGAGTTCCCCTGGGCGGTTGTCTATAGAAGGACTACATAAAGAAATTCTATAAAAGGATCCCACACACTGATCTGACAAATGCCACGTCCTCTCTCTCTCTCTCTCTCTCTCTCCCCTCCTCCCCCTTTCCCTCTCTTAGCTTTCTATCCCTTTCCCTCCTTGTCGGTGTTGTCTACCCTCCCGGGGTGGTTCCCGACCACCATAGACGGCCAAAGTAGATCCCGCCACCCCAACCACCTAGAGGCGCGCGGTCGACCACGCAACCAATGTGCGAAATGAGGTCCTCAAGCACCAACTTGCAGGGCGAGCTGCCGTGAGCTCCACACCGACGATACCACTTGGACCGTTAGTGTCTTCTACCCATCTTGAGGTGGTCCCCGACCACCATAGCCGGCGCGGGGAGAGGGCAGGGGTGGCGACACGGGGGGAGGGGATCGAGAAAAAAAGATGGAGACAATGTTGCCGCATCAGTGTGTGAGATCTTTTTGTGGGATTCTTTTGTATCTATAGTGTTTATACAACCATGTGTTAAATTGATGATATTTATGTAAAGTAATGTTACTTTTATAAGTTGTTTTGTAAACATATCTCTCATTTAACACATGACCATATAGCAATAGTAAAAAAGAGTTGTAATTGTATCATTTTCCTTATTTATTTACTAACTTACATAAAAGAAATGATCAAAAAAATTTTAAAGCCTAGGTACAAGCTTTAAAAAAAAAAAAAAAAAACTTATAAGAGGCTTATCCACCACAAACTTATATCTATAAATCAATTATATTATTACAGCTTATAACAGCGCAAAGAAAATCTAGTGTATCACGGCGGACAAAAGTGTTTTTCAGTGATATAATGTATATAGCAAGGATCACACTCCATTCACACGAGGGCTTGTAGGTGCTTGGACTTCACCTTTTGCTCGGCCTGGCCTGCTCGAGATCCGAAACGTAAGGAAGAAGGAATAATTTGAGAAGCAATTTTGAAGATGGACGGCTCAACACAACACCTTCACGTCTTGCATGGACGGTCAAAGCCAATATATATCTCGATATTAGATTATAAAGATCAAGAAGAGTCATCATGTGATCAGACCTAACAACAAAAGTTGAGCTAAAGTAAGTAATCGGTATGATTAGATTGAAGAAGAAGACTCGCTCACGATCATGTCATGAGATGTTGCCTTGGGTTCTGGATATTATATATAGAAACTAAAAAAAAAAAAAGGAAAAAAGAAAAGAAAAGCAAGCTATATATAATTGCTTTCACGTACACGGTACACGTACCCCTGAGTTTCGTCCATGATCATGAAGATCACAAACCGGTACTCCCAGTCCCACTCTTTCCTTCACGAAGTTATGATCATGTCAGCCGCCTCTACAGATCTGTCATCACTCCACTCTTTTATATGCTAGCTCCAACCACCATGCATTAACCCTAGTCATCATCCTGATAATATTGCCCGGTCCGCACTTGCAAATAATTAATAAACTATGGTGAGTGGCATCCATTAATATGTATGTATATAGACATATTATATACATACATATGGGGATGGAACATCATGAGTGTGAATGAAGACTCGATCGACCAGAATTAGTCCAGATCATAAAAATGGGGCCCCATACCACTCAGTAACATTCAAACGTATTAGATCAATCCATAACCCTATATATATACAGTACCTTTGAAGAGTAACAAGCAAGAAAGATGAACACAATGAAGTAGTACTGTAATTTATGCTTGTGTCATAATTACTTGATCAATTAATACACATTTGATTAGGTAAACAAAAGCTAGTACTTAATTTCTTTGATTAAGAATATTAATATTTGGTATATATATACCGACGTGTTAAATTAATCTCCATATATAATTCGTGTAAACAGAATTAAACTCATGTAAAGAGTACTGGAATTTAATTACTAATTAATTCATTAAAGAAAAAGATCGAATGAATTAATGTTAAGTGACCTACCTAGCTAGCTGTCATGAGCAGCAAATCACTTCAATCCGTAAAAGTGACTGGAACGTGTTTTCTGGGGCAAGCAAGCAAGCACTAGTTTGAATATATATCTCTAATCTCCATATATCATGAGTCAAAGAAGAAAACAGCATGCATGCAGGCTGATCTGCCCCACTACTAATTAATGAAGAAGTTGCTTTTTCTTCTAATAATTCATTGTGATCTTATGATTTATATATATATATATATGCATCAAGCAGCTGGAAACATGCACCTTAAAAATATCAACTTTAATTAACTGCATGATGATCTTAGAACCGCGGGTTGCCGACATGATGAACTTCCAAAATATAGAGCGCAATGATAAGTGGATTAACAAATAAAAAGGCAGCTAGATTGACCAGTTCCAGAAGCAAAATTTCTTATTAAAATGGCACTTTTGGAGTGGATTAAAGTAGAAGAATAGATTGAAATCCACGCTAGCTAGCTAATGAACATGACCTCCTGTTTGCACAGCACCAATTTTTGAAGAAAAGAAGAGATTGCAATATGTCAGAAGGAAACAATTGTGTGCAATTGTCTCTACATTACCAGTAGTGTGGGCACCGTCCATGAAGTGGTGCAGGCTTTAGAATGTTTACAGTAAGGAAGAACAAATATGACCATAAATGGGCCTTTTGTCTACATTGTGAGTAAGGTCTCGATTAGGCGAAATGGGCCTTTTGTCTAGCTATTTTCTGAGATCATGATTAGGTGTGTTGGGCTTTGGGTTCTCAGTGCGATTACTGAATTTCTTGCGGTTGAAACCACACGAAATATGTTCTTCAAGTTTCAACATGGCCGGTGGCATTGTGTGCATGCCCACAAAATATCGTTTAGCAAGTCATGATCTGAGGTACTACGTACTTAATTTGATTTGATTAACCGCAGCAGTGTTAAATAATAAATAGCTAGATTAAGAAATTAACCAGTTGTAACAAGTAAATTAAATAGCTTAAAACTCTAAATACGTTATAAAATAAGAGGGCTATATCAATAAATTAATAATAAACAAACTAGGGAGAATTTATTTTCTTTTTTTGTAACGTTTCATCGTCTTTCGACACTCAGATGATTCCGTAGTGACAAGGCGCACACCTCCTTTACTTTTGTCCGAGAGTCCCGCGTCCATGCACGAACCGTGCCAGCACCCCAATGCCTAATGCCTAAACCCTGATCATCTTGAGGTGTCAGCGATCGATGCCCGAATTATTAATACAGCCTAGCTTCTAGACGACTCTAGTATTGCATGCCAAATTCTCAAAGTTTCGTTCAATATGATCTTCTCTTCAAATCTCAGGCCGCTGCTGTTCATAATTATGAGGAGCAGAAAACGGTGGCCTCCTCCTCTTTCGGTTTCACCGTTTGCAGCACCGGCACCAGATTTCGTTCTATCTTCAAGTGATCCTGATGATCACTCGGGTGGGAATCATCATCCTGATCTCCAGCCGAACGTCACAGGCACGCTTAGGAATATGAGGTGCTTGCAACCTGCATCTATATATTGAGTATAAAATACCGAGGTGTTAATATTTGTAATCAAATTAAAGCCAGAACCAAAATAGGCAAGCTAGCTGCATACGCGGGCAGAAGTAAACCCATGCATGCAAGAGGGTCGACGAGACTAGTTCCTAGTTTGAAGGATGACAATTAATAATAATGACGACGACGACGATTATAAGGAGGGATATTTGGCTGTTGGTACGATCGAAGAAAAGGAAAGTCGAGTTGGTGAAGGCCAGCTCGATCGGCCGGTCAATATTAAGCAATTATTTAGCAGTACTAGCCCGTCATGACTCTTTAGTTCGACAACATGATGATATAGCCAAAGATAATAGTGGCATTATAAACAGGTCATGCATGTCTTTTTCGCGAACATGCCACAGTACTACCTACCCTTTCGTAGATTAATATATTACTACTTAATCTAGATCTTTGCTCATGATGTTGTTCACATCATTTCATGCAAACGACAATATTACTGTCTTGCTGATGCTCATGTGTTATATATGGACCATCGTGTCATTCAGAATTTACGCAAGCAGTATCCCTTCACATACAGGATGCTTAGGAGGAAGCTAGGGGGGATTCTTTACTTTTTCTCTAAATTTTTCGAAGTGGAAAGCATGGGAGTGGTGAATGAGTTCCTTAATTGGCCATGGAAACATGATTAATTTATATTTTATAGTCAATACATATTATCGATTTCAAATCGATGATGATGTTAATTCTCTTTATCATGGCGTACAGCATCGGCAGCATATGGCCGCTTGCGCACTGCGCTTCATCCCCCCACCTGAAATCGCCAAATCGTTAGAGAAGTAAAGGTCGTTTACCCTCATGTGTTTTGAAATTTGAAACGGCAATCGTCTCAATGCCGTTTACGCCACACAAAGACGAATAAATTAAATAAATATCTTGGCCGTCAATAAACGTGGTCCCCAAGCGTGCTTTGCGTTCCGAATCCCTACTCACCTTGCGGATAAGCTTTCCATTCAGCCATTTCTCGCATTTTCCGAAGCAAGTAAAGCATTAAAAAAAAAGTCTGTAAAATGCAAACTTGTACTCCATCCATCCATCCCAGTTCTAGAGCCCAATAAGTCCAAACTTCACATTACCACCAGAGAATGATTTTCCGCGTCAAGCTTTCTTCCATCCCCTCAGCCTAAATTTCAGCTTAGTTCCCTCTCCAATTTCTCTTCTTCTTAATATTTTCCTTTTCAAAAAGGGTTGCAGAGAGATCATAATGTCTGTATTAGCTGCGAATTCTCATATTTTGTACAGGGAAGTCTACCACCGAGACCAACAACAGCAATTCTTATCAAGCAGTGGGAGCTTTTCGTTTCCGCAAAGAAGTTCCGGGCATTGGGTTGATCGTAGAAACAGAGACTGCAAGAAGATATTGAGAAGAGACATAAGAGTGGACGCTTTTTGGTCAGATTTGTCAAGACCCACTACGGTCGAGATGGAACCCATCAATGATTGTGATCATCTTGATCAGATTTTACTCCATGCAAAACAGCTCTCCCAACCCATTCTCATCGACTGGTATGTCTCCCTTCCCCTTCCCTGTCTCTATCTCTGGCTCTTAGCATGACACAGTTTTCTGCAAAACGGTGTTGTTTTGACGCACATCAATTTTATTGTTTTAAAAGCGAGAGTTGTTAAAGAATTATGTCGCACTCGCACAAGCGGCTGCAGTACCTGGTGCCTTTTGAGTAAGTCGTAGGCCAGAATACTTGTAGCTTCAATATTTGCGCTCAAGTAATCTCTCAAGAAATACAAAAGCAAGGAGAGAAGGGTACTGACTTCCCTACAACCACACGTCAGAATGAGAGCCTTTTCCATTCCTAATAGCAGAGTGTATTCGCCCCACTACATGGCTGCTGCACTACATAGCTGCTGCACTCTGATGAATTCGGTTATAGTTTTGTCTTCTTTTGTATAGCCACTTAGCATTAGCCGGCAGACTCAACTTTATTCTTTTTATTCATATATATATATATATATATTTGTTCGATAGGCTCAGCGCGCGCGCACACATACATATATATATATATATATATATATATATATATATATAATAGTTTTCCTGATTGTAAAAAGACACACAGAAAAGAGAATGAAATTATCTTTCTTTCATTGTGTCTCGATCCTAGACTTTTGACATGATATCAGAGAGCCCGGTTTCCCCATTCTCATATTGCCTTGTTTTCTCCTAGTCATTTTATCAATCACTTTCTCCGCATTTGATCTCTCATCTTTTTGCCATTCTTTTTCTCAACCACTGCTCCATCAATGGCAGAGGACAACGATTCCAACAATTCCAATGATTCCAACAGTGTGGCATCTCACCCGTACAATGATTCCATCAATCCCGTCATTTCTCCCTCAGAAAACCCAAACAGCCCATATTTTCTTCATCACAGTGATAACTCCCACACTGTGGTCATCACTCCTCCCCTCACTGGGTCGAACTACCTCACATGGCATAGGTCCTTTACTCTAGCCGTTTCGATTAAGAACAAAATGGGGTTTCTAGAGGAGCATCTCAACCCCAAATTTGGCTGATTCTCTCTACGTTCCTTGGCTACGCTGCAACAACCTGATTCGCTCATGGATACTCAACTCTATTTCGAAGGAAACAGCCTCCAACGTCTTCTGCATCAGCTCTGCAAAGGAGGTATGGGAAAAACTCAAGATTCGTTTTGCTCAACCAGATAACGTGCGGATTTTCCAGCTTCAACAGCAACTCAGCACTTTTGTGCAAGGGACACAGATGGTAAGCGAATACTTCACTCAATTAAATGGTATATGGGAGGAATTGCACAACTATAGGCCGTTACCTTGCTGTTCTTGTGGGCTTTGTACTTGTAAAGCACTTAATTCGGTTGGGGATATACAACAATCAGATTATGTGTTCAAATTCCTCATGGGATTGAACGATTCCTATGAAACAATCAGAGGACAAATAATCCTCATGAGCTCAATCCCTTCATTAGATAAGACGTTTTCTATGGTTCTGCAAGAAGAAAGGCAAAGGCAAACCAGGAGCTTAGTCTTGCCAGCCACTGAATCCTCGGCTCTTGCTGCTCAGATCAAAAGAAAGGAAAAATTAGATTTAACTTGTCAACACTGTGGAAAGGCAGGGCATACACAAGAGAAATGCTACTGGCTTGTTGGGTTTCCTCCAAACTTCAAATTCACAAAGACTAAGCCAGGGTACTCGAGCAATGGTTCTTCTAGTTTTCACTCGGCTAATCAGGTGGTGTCTCAGGGTCAAGGGAAGGTGTTTTTGGAAGGTCCTCAATTGCCATTCACTCAGGATCAGGTTCAGAGGCTGTTAGCACTTGTGGATGGTCAGTCTCTACAGCCTAGTCATAACCATCTTTCTACTCCTCAAGCAACAACCTCCACCAACGCAGAATCTACTCCATCCATAGCTGCTCATTCCAACATGGCAGGTATACCTCATTGTCTTTCTACTACATCAGCATCACCTTTTTCACCTTCTCAGCATCTTAGTTTCTTTTTACTCTCACATAAGAAACTTCATAGCATTGATGACACACCTTGGATTGTTGACACTGGAGCTACAGACCATATGGTCTGTTCTCCCTCTCTACTCACCACACTCACTTGCACCAGTAAAGCCCATGTTCAACTTCCTTATGGTACTCAAGTTGTTGTCACCCATATTGGTGATGTGCAACTTTCAGCATCTATCATACTTAAAAATGTCCTATGCGTTCCTACCTTCAACTTTAATCTACTCTTTGTGAGCAAATTCACTCATGACCCTCTTATTTGCTTAGTATTCTTGGATCACTTCTGTTTTCTGCAGGTCCGATCTTCATGGATAGCGATTGGACTTGCTAGAGTTCATCATGGGCTATACTTCCTTGATCCCAGCTCACTCGGGCGCACTCCTTCCAACCAGAAAATCAAAACTCACTTACCTTCCTCCAATACTCGGGTTTGCAATGCTGTGACACAACAGGAGTTCAACATTTGGCACTTTAGATTAGGACACACTTATCCAATCAAAGGCTGAATTTAATTCAAGCCTCTTCTCCTGATGTAAAGTGTAAAGAACAAACTCGTTGTACTGTTTGTCACATGGCAAAGCAAAAACGAATTTCCTTTCAATTAAGTGAGTCTTCCACTTCATCTATCTTTGAATTAATGCATTGTGATGTTTGGGGACCATATTCACAAGCTTCTCTACAAAGACATCACTATTTTTTAACCATTGTCGATGATTACATCTGGGTTACATGGGTTTATTTAATGAAGTTCAAATCTGAAACTAAACAGCTTCTAAAATCATTCATTCACATGATAAAAACCCAATTTAATTCCAAAGTCAAGCAAATTAGGACCAACAATGGTTTAGAATTCAATATGCCAGATTTCTTCCACTCTCATGGAATCATCCATCAAAAAACTTGTGTCTATACACCACAACAAAATGGAGTGGTAGAACAGAAACACCAACACTTGCTCATTGTAGCTCAGTCACTTCTTTTTCAAGCCTCCCTTCCAATAAAATTTTGGGGTGATGCTATTTTAACAGCCACATATTTGATTAATAGAATACCGACTCCAATTCTCCACAACAAATCGCCATATGAGATCCTCTTTTCTTCTTTCCCTATTTACTCACATTTGAGAGTCTTTGGGTGCCTATGTTATGTCTCTACTCTTAAGCATAACAGATTGAAATTCGACTCTAGGGCAAGAAAATGCATCTTTCTGGGTTATCCTTCAGGAACTAAAGGATATAAAGTGTTTGATTTAAACACTCAAACTACTCTTGTCTCTAGGGATGTCATTTTTATGGAATCAGTTTTTCCATTTCAGGATTCAAACTCAACCCCTTCTATTAATACTCAACCTGATTCCTCCTCAATTAATCCACCTGTTTTTTCTGACTTTAGCACCTCATCTACTCCCACTAACATCAATTCCCCTCTCGTTCCTACTTCCAATTCAGATTCTTCTTCTACTGCATCTCATTCATCTCCTTCTCCTTCTCTCGGATCAGATTGTACTCCTCCCCTAGAGGCATCTGCTGTTGATATAAATGAGGAAACATACACTGAGTTGTCTTCTCCTATTGCACTACCACCACAAACTGACCTGAGGCGATCCGAGAGAATTAGACACACCCCCTCATACTTGAATGATTATCATTGTGCACTTGTTGCCTCATCTGCTAGTAATTTGTTTTCTACCTCCACCACTCATCCTCTTTCACATCACCTTACTTATGATCAATTATCTCCCTCTCATAAATCATATGCACTCTCTCTTTCCCTCACACACAAACCTAAAACTTATGAAGAGGCTGTAGTTTCTCCTCATTGGTGTGCTGCCATGCAATCTAAACTTAATGCTCTTGAGGCAAATGGTACCTGGTCCATTACTGCTCTACCTCCTAGCAAGAAAACCATTGGGTGTAAGTATGTTTTTAAGAAGAAACTCAAATCAGATGGGTCCATTGATAAGCACAAGGCTCGGTTGGTAGCTAAAGGTTACACTCGACGAGAAGGGTTTGACTACCAAGAAACCTTCAGCCCAGTAGCAAAGCTCACTACTGTCAGGTTGTTCTTAGCTTTGGCATCCATATACAACTGGCATTTGGACCAGTTGGATATCCATAATGCTTTTCTTCACGGAGATCTCTCTGAAGAGATTTATATGGATCTTCCCCCGGGATTTCAGGTTAAGGGGGAGTCTCATTCCAAGAGTAGTAAACTTGTTTGCAAGTTACACAAATCTCTTTATGGCTTGAAACAAGCCTCTAGACAATGGAACTCCAAATTTACTTCTTCTCTCCTTGCTTTCGGGTTTCGACAATCAAAATCAGACTATTCTTTATTTACAAGGACTGATGAGAATGGTTTTATGGCTCTCCTCGTATATGTCGATGACATTATAGTGGGGAGTAACAATTTAGCAGCTATAGAAGCAATCAAAGTTTATTTGCACACTCAATTCAAGATCTCAATTCAAGATTAGAGATCTAGGATCTCTCAAATACTTTTTGGGTTTGGAAGTTGTGAGATCATCAATTGGTATTCATATTTGTCAGAGGAGATACACTCTGGAAATTCTTGAAGATGCCGGATTATTAGGGTGCAAATCTGTCAGCACTCCCATAGAGCAAAATCACAAGCTGTCACATGCTTCCAAGGATCCTTTATCTGATATAACTGGCTATAGAAGGCTCATTGGTAGGCTGATTTATTTGACAATCACAAGGCCCGACATCACCTATGCAGTAAGTGTTCTTAGTCAAGTTATGGATAAGCCAAGCCAAGAACACTTGCACACAGCTCATAGGATACTCAGATATTTAAAAGGGTCGATTGGACAGGGTATTTTCTTTGCCTCCAGTTCATCTCTACATTTAAAAGCCTATAGTGACTCGGATTGGGCAGCATGTCCCGATACGAAGAGGTCAGTCACGGGTTTTTGTATATTTCTTGGAGACTCTTTGATCAGTTGAAAGTCAAAGAAGCAATTGACTGTGTCTCGGTCCTCTGCTGAGGCGGAATACCGAGCTTTAGCACATACTAGTTGTGAGATGGTATGGTTAATCACATTGCTCAAAGATTTCAATACAAGTCATGAACAACCTGCACTTCTTTTCTGTGATAGTCAATCAACCATTCACCTCACCAAAAATCCTGTTTTCCATGAAAGAACTAAGCATGTGGAGCTGGATTGTCATTTCGTTCGGGAAAAGGTATTGGCTGGAACTATCACACCAGTCCATGTGGGATCAAAATTTCAATTGGCGGATATATTTACTAAGGCATTATCAGCTCCTGTCTTGAATTTATTATTGTCCAAGATGGGCATCTTGAACATATATGCCCATCTTGAGGGGGAGTCTCAAGAAATACAAAAGCAAGGAGAGAAGGGTACTGACTTCCCTACAACCACACGTCAGAATGAGAGCCTTTTCCATTCCTAATAGCAGAGTGTATTCGCCCCACTACATGGCTGCTGCACTGCATAGCTGCTGCACTCTGATGAATTCTGTTATAGTTTTGTCTTCTTTTGTATAGGCACTTAGCATTAGCTGGCAGACTCAACTTTATTCTTTTTATTCTTTTGTTTGATAGGCTCAGCACATATATATATATATATATATATATATATGGTTTTCCTGATTGTAAAAAGACACAGAAAAGAGAATGAAATTATCTTTCTTTCATTGTGTCTCGATCCTAGACTTTTGACATAATCAAGACGCTTCTTCCTTTTTTTTCCCCTTTTGTTTTAATGTTTAGTTCTTGAATTGTATGCTTCTTCCAAAATTGTTATTTGAAAAGTTTGGTTTTCTAATGTTGCCAATTCGCGTGCAGGATGGCTGCTTGGTGCCGCAAATGCATATACTTGAAGCCTAAATTGGAGAAACTGGCTGCTGAGTATGACACCAAGTAAGCCTATGCTTGTTATGAGAGTAGCTTGGTAGTGAAATCAGGTGCTGCATTGTGACCTGAAAACATGTTTCTATAAAATTATTTCTTGCGATATTAGCTAAGCTTACATTTGGTTGGTTCTCTGAGCTTGGTCTAGCCATTGCCACTTTATTTGGTAACTCTTTCTTGAGCTCATTGACTTGGAGGTCAAGTCGAGTCTTGGTTTAGCAGTAGTCATATCAACAAGCTTACTTGGCTTGAATAGCCTTAGCTCCCAGCACAAATGTTTCATTCCCTTTCTGGAAGACGGGCTGGGGCATAGGCTAATTAAATGGGGCAGCTGCTTTCTTGGGTTAACCAGTACTGAAGTTCTAAGATCTGTATAATTCCCCTTTTAATGTTGTTGTCTACGATCATTATTCCAATTAGTTGATTGTTTGTTTTTCACCTGATTATAATAGGATCACATTTTATTACGTCGATGTCAATAAAGTACCTCAAGCTCTAGTGAAGCGTGGAAACATCTCTGTATGTATAATTGCAAAGCATTTCAATATTTTGTTTACAGATCTATATAAATTTATGTATATATGTTCACGTATATATACGATAAATATTTTTATATCTTTATTCTACTATGTCACTGCCACTAGCTAGCCCTTGCTTACACGATTTTAATAATGGTTTCTTGTGTTCTCTTTCCTCAGAAGATGCCAACACTTCAGGTATGTCCGTCTGATTTTTTGCTTTTGTCGATTAACTTGATTGTAGTGGGGAGAGATCTCAAGGAAAACTTACAAACGACTTGAACATCTGAATTTCAGCTATGGAAAGATGGAGAGATGAAAGAAGAAGTAATTGGAGGGCATAAGGCCTGGCTTGTGGTTGATGAAGTGAGAGAAATGATCCAAAAGTATTTCTAATATTGTTGTTCTATTGACAATCAATCTCTTCCTCTCTCCAAATTCTTGTATACAGTCTTCCTTTTTTTTTTTCCTGCCCTTGTCATGTATTGCATACATGATCATATAGAGTAACTACACTAATATTTCATTCCATCTTGTCTGTAACGGGTGCTTAATTTTGAGGGAAGATATATATATATTTACCCTCTATTCGCAGCTGCATACCATTTTTATGGAACATTTTGCTGCTTTCAGATTTGGTATGTGTTAAAGGAAAAAAGTTCATAATTGGGAAGTTTAAGAAAGAAGGCTGTGGATGTAATTTTTCAAGATTTTGTTATCTTATCCATTCAGAGACTCGGCAGCAACGGTATATGATTTGACATATCAAGTGAACCATATTTCGATTGTCAGACTATTTTTTTGCCCTTTTCTTTGAGAAATTTAGAACGATAGTCTTTGTGCCAAGTTCTAACTTCCGAGTGGTTCAGGAGCTGGGGCCCAAATAATTTTGCTGTTATATATTACAAGACAAATCCATCGCCCAGCAGAAGCTAGAGATATTGAAAAGAGGGTGGCCATCTTACCAAATCGTCGCTTTGGCCGAGTGGTTAAGGCGTGTGCCTGCTAAGTACATGGGGTTTCCCCGCGAGAGTTCGAATCTCTCAGGCGACGATTCTTCTTTTTATTTTTTTTATATATATATATATATATTTTGGACTACCTTCCCCCAATCGTTCTAAATTACAACTTGGATTTGCACTCACCAGTTTATCTAATTGTTTTGTTTTTAACTAAAATAAAGAAAGTGCGTTGTAGTTGGAGTTCCATAGCTCTTTTTACAAAGAGCTCTCTGGACTGAATGAAATCAAACCGATGAACCACCACATTAGTATAGTCAATTCTCCATAAATAGTCCACAACATTTGTAATTAATTGATGGAAAAATGAAATAGAAATCTCTCTCTAAAAGGGGTATTTTATTTAATTTACAATTAATTTCGGACTCAGTTTCATAAAAACAGAAATTTGATGGTTCTATTTTATTTAAACAAAATCATGATGTCTTGACATGAGTATTTCAATCTAATCGTCAGGTAATCACTCCTTGATAACTTTTTCTATTATCCACAAAAATCCTATCATTTAATTTATGTATAAAAGGATTTAAAGTTGACCGTTGAAAGGCCTCAAGAGACATATGAAAGCACCAGATATGTTACTCAGTAGATAGAAACTTAAGAGCAATGAATGGCAGTTCTCATCACTACAGCAAAACAGGTAAAAGGTCAATCAGGTAGGAGGGCAAAGGATTTACAGGATAACAATAATATCATCAATCTTTGTTGCTCGTTAAACAATGCTAGTTTAGATTATTATTCCTCGTTTCGTTTCAACCAGTCCTACTTCTGGCTCCTTGAAGGAGCAAATACAATTGTATCAGAACAAGATAAACTTGGCATCTTCTTTTATGGATCTATTTATCCTAACCACCTTATATGGGCTTCATGAGGTTTCAAGACTGGAGACCAACAGGTTCAAACCATAACATATGAAGCGACGTTCCACATAGCTACTCTCTCACTGATCACCACCATTCTCAGCATCAGTGACCTTTTTGAATTCTTCGAAGACTTATTCAACATGCTATACAAGGATGTCCTCCCTAACTTCACATGCACCCCCCCCCCCCCCCCCAAGTAAGCCTCCAACCCGACCAAACCGGACTGGGTTTGGGCCCAACCCGACGTGATGACAAGGGCAACAAGAAAAAACCCGATCCAAGTCAGGTCAACCCGTTTAATATTGACCTACACGAAGTTTCCAAGAAAAAAATCTCCAGAAATGTCTTTTGAAGCCCTTCCAAACCCACAACACCAACAACGCAGAGAGCACAGGGAGCTTTTCTCGATGGATTCAGACTACGACATTCCCAGGATTATCCGCAGCTACCAAATCCCATTGGTTGGTGACCATACTTCGATGTGACTCTCTCCCCTTTACGACCAGTCCCCGTTTTTGGATCAACGAAATGGGTTTTGTCCTAATGCACAAGATTTTCCCCTTTCGCTCTCCGTCGGATCCGAGTCTACAGTGCATCGAAGAAAATAGGGCCCAACATTGCAACAAAATTACACCTCCGACCCCGCAAGCTTGGCTTATTGTCGACCCTATCGCGCAGCCGCAATGCAGGCAAGGCACGAACTTCACCGACAACAACGACTTCGGTGATTACAGAGAGAAATGGGGAGTGATAGGAACTATGGTTTGAGATTTGGGGATGGATGGCATAAGGTATGAGATTGTCGGATTGAAACTGACAGGTAGCGGGTTTGATCTGCAAGTTAGTTCAACCCACTTTTATCAGTTGAGTCGGGTCATCCTAACAATTCGGGTCAGCACCTTTTCTACACAAACCTACCCACAGGCCTACCCCCACGTTTCCTTCATTTCTAGACTGGTCACAACTTATCCATCTTCAAGTCGCAACCGACCTCAGAAAATGCTCTTCCACCCCCAACATCTAATTCTAGACTCTATTACCTCTTTACCTACAATAAAACACAATCATCATATACAAGTTATATTAAACTCATAGCCCACCCTCCCCTCAAGTCAAACTATGATCCTTTAAAGGTTTTGACGGTGTTAATACTAGATGAAGCTTTGCCATTCTTTCCTCGAGAACCCCCTCTCCCAACAAAAAAATAAAAAAAATCAGACTAAGCATAATGCACCTAAAATATTCCCAAATTCTAACATACCATTAAAGACAAATTGGCCATATCAGCCACTACATTGCCAAACGTTACGATATTCAGCATTTCCCTATGGCTTCTTAACCCAGCTTCATACTACCAAAACTCGGTAAAGATTATTATCCAATACTAACTATAAAAAACAAAGACTATTAGCCAATAGTAAAATTTATCAATAAAAAGTTTTTACCAACTTCTAAACGGCTAAACTACAGTATCAGTGATGGCAAACAACAACAGTCATTCATATGTAACGGAAACGAATATATAAGAAGCAAATACATAACATTCAGCAATGGTTCTCTCTCCCCAAATGAGGCAGAAAGTCACTAACGAGTTCCAATATCTTGAATGCGGTATAAGATGAAGCAGCATGAAAGATATCCAATGTTGACAGAAGTATAATCTTAACAAGACACATCTTTATCAGTGACACAAATTTCTAAGTTTAAGGACATTTTTTAAATTGAAAACATGGAACGGATGATGGTTCAGATCAAAGGGCAGTTATTAAAAGACTCAAACCGCCCAATCAAGAGATTCCACGACTTGAAACAATGTCTATATAATCCACAGATTTTCAGTGACACTCGATACCGAAGAAAGAGAGATTGATTGAAAATTCTACACTTGAGATGGATTTTATCTCAAAAATCTCAAATACCGAAACCAAAAACAGCCCGTATCTTGTTGAAAATAAGATCCCGCCATCCCTTCTCGGTGTTCTCCACTACAGTCGCATTCCCATATCTGCAACCAAAAACAATCCAAAACAAAGGGAAATCATCTGACCATCCGAGAAAAAAATAAATCCCCACATATTTTATGAACGAAAGAGAAAAAAAAAAAAAAACCTAACAAACTCATCAACTAAAGCGCACCTGTCTTCCTCAGGAATATCAGCATGCGTCAGGTTGACAACTGTAACACCGGGTTCCGGCTCATGAAGAGAAAGTCTCACCTGCAAAATTCATCCAAAAGAACAGTCACTACACTGACTCACATCAACCACAATCTAATCAAACCAGAAAACAACAGAACTCACCGTCGAATGAATACCATCAGGCCAGTTCCCGAACCTCCACTTCTGCACAATTAATTTCGCTTCCTGCAATTCCACATTGGTCCCAGTCACCGACCCATCAAATATGGTGAACTCCCCACCCACCTCTTTGCTAATCCTCGCATTGCTCTGAGTAAAACCCTTCCACCTATTCTCGTCCATCAGTATCTCAAACATATCCCTCGCCCTACAACTAAACTTCTCCGTCAAAGTTATCGTCTTGAATCCCTTCTTCGCCTCCTTCTTCTCCACCACCGACTCCTTCGGCTTTGTTGCAGCTGCAGCCGCCGCCGCCGAAGAAGTGGCCGACTGAGCCTTCGGCGCCACCTTCTTGACCTCCAATTCGTCCTTGGCAGGACCACCTTTAGCCATGCTCTGCACGTAGACCCTGACCTTCTCCAGAATCAAGGGTTTTCCTTTCGACAGCATGGCATCCTTGAGTCTCCGACCAACAGGGCCCTCGTCCTTTACGGAGACCTTCAATTCGGGGTCCTCGTCGGCGTTCTCGTCGGAAATGTAGGGGATCTCGACGAGACCTTCGGCTTTAAGCAACGATTTACCGTCGGAGTCCTTTGCCTCGCCCTCCCAGGAGAGCGTGAGGCTGATCTCGTAGCCGGGTATAATCTTACCCTTGCGGATGTTGACGTAGGCCTCGCCCTCCACCTTGTCGACCTTCTTGGTCTTGATGAAAAGGTCGCCTTCGCCGTCGAGGACGGTGAGATCAGAAAGGAGCTTGGAGAAGAGGTTACGGGACCAAACGAGGCAGTCGGTCTCGGCCCAGTGCCAGTTGTGGACGTTGGCGCCATCGGGTCTGTCCTCCACGATCCAACGCTTGTCGCCCTCTCCGTATTTAGCCATTGCCCAATTGAATCAATGTAAGAGAGCACAAAGAAAATTACAAAGCTAGCCTCCGAGAGGGTTCGTAACTTCGTATGGGGGGGAGGAGAGAGAGAGAGAGAGCGTGCGTCTGCGTGTTCTTATACAAAGACAGAGATGGGATTGGGGAGGCGAGGGAAAGTGGGAGAACGGAACTAAAAGCTTGGAACTTTGGACCAGGAGGAGGGGTTGAGGGTGCGGCGTCTGGAGGGTTCCTAGACTGGAAGACTCTAGAATTGCTATTACTTTTATTATTATTTCCTTTGAAGTTTGTATTTAACTAATGAAAAAATTTACACAACCACTCCAACCTTCAAACACCATATATTTTTTAATTTTTATTATTCTTTTCTTTCATCAAATATTTAATATATAAATAATTAATAGAAAAATTAAATTATTTTAAAAAGAATAAACTCAAAAAAAAATAAAAAAAAAACATTAAAAAATTAAAAAAAGTGTGGTGTGTGGAGGTTGGAGAGGTTGTGTAGCATTGCTCTAAAAACACCAATTTTTTTTGAGAATTCGTCCTGTTGGATTGGATTAAATGTTTAGAGATACAATTCTTCTATATACAGTTGTTAGATACAACTGGCGTGCAGTCGTCCATATCATGTCAGATTTAAAATGAATTATTTACTCTTTCTTTAAACATACATGTTCTCCCTCATTAGCGCTCTCTCTCATCAACTCTCTTTATCTCTAGCTTATCAGGTCGTCTCTCTCTCCCATAAGCTCTCTCTCATCAACTCGGTCTTTCTCTTTCGTCAGCTCTATGTTTCTCTCTCATCAGCTCGATCTTTCTCTCTCATCAGCTCGATCTCTCTCTCATCAGCTCTATCAGCTCGATCTCTCTCATCAGCTCTGTCAGCTCTATTAGCTCGATCTCTCTCATCAGCTCTGTCTCTCTCATTAAGTATCTCAACGTCAACTCCATTTACACCATGCACTTGCAAAGTGATTATGGCTCCGAGGTATGGTCTTATGAATAACCCAAAAAGAAAGAACTGAGACAATATGCTACAAAATTGAGCACGTGGTGGCTGATATGATGATGAAGGTGTCCAAAGCTCGGAAGGGGAGCATTGCAGATGTCTATATATTGGTCCAACGATTTGGGACACCTATTGTCAAGTTAAGGGTGCTCTGTGTTCGGATCTTTCTAAGTGGGCCAAGCTGGCCTTTTTAGGTATGTTAATTTGAACATCAACGACAGTAGTTTTGATTTTCCAAGCCCATGTGGTGATGGTGGAGTGATTTGAAACGTTGATGATGGTTTTTACAGCGGCCTTTTCAGCCCACCATAAGTAGGGTGCTAACTTCATTGCGGTATGTATATATATATATGGGACATGCTATACATCTGCCCCACACCTGCACACACCACATCACTTTTTTTTTTTTTTACACTCAATAGGTTGAGTGTGTGCCGGTGTGGGGCAGATGTCCATATTTTTCGTATATATATATATGAATAAATATAGATAGAAATTACTATTGAGAACATTCATTTTATACACATGATGTGCCATCATCTAGACCACACATCTCCTCAAGTGAGTGTTGGGAACAATAAACTAAAAGCAGTCACGCAGTGAGTGCAAAGTGTACACTGCTAGAGTGACTTCTCTCTAGCATTACTCTATATATATATACTAGCGGAGGCGTAACGTGCAATGTTTGCCTAGTTGGATTTTTTAATTATTTTACAGAAATTTATATAGATAAATATTAAAAAAATTTAAACAACAAGATAAATTATAAACCTATTTTTTTCCCATCATCATTGTAGTTCTAGGCCATATTAGACATGACCAATTGAGACAACATTGCACGTTAAAGAAAATAATATAAAAGATTTTCATATTTCAAAATTATTTAAGAAGGAAGCAATGCTTTGTTTTGAACAAACAAACCCAATAACAAACACTGTTGAGAACAACGAGTATAAAAAAATAAAAATCTTAATATTCAGCAAAGCAAAACTTTCAACCATGTTAGATAAAAACAACAACTTAAATTTAGAAAACCATGGAATAAAACTTAAATATATATACAAACATATAAATCATTTCAATATTAAACCAAAAACTAAGAAACAAAATACATAAAAATTAGGAATAACTACAATATATACATTTAAAATGAAAACATAATGTCCACCGTAGGATCTGAAATATATTCAAATCAAAACATCTACATCAAAAACACCAACATCAACATAACAACAACATCTAATATGTTTAAATATTAAACCAAAATTAAGTTCAATTCATAGAAACATCTAATATACACAAACCTTAAATGAACAGACCACGAAAACAGTACTTCAAGCTTGCCTGCAGCAAAATTAAATAAATTATAACAATTAAAAGCAGATAAGAAATGAATCAAATTTGAGAACCAAGCCAGCACAAACTAAAAAAGATAACACAAAGATGCCAAACAACAAAAATGTATAGAAATGTCCACAAAGATCTTCAACTATCAAAAAAGACAAGAAATGTTAAAATATGTTATAAATCTGAATGGAACAACATAACTAAATGTTTAAAACATGAAAAAAATAATTCAAATGCAAAAATATAAGAAATGAAAAACACAACAAAACTAACATGTGGTCTCAGACAGAAGCTATATCACAAAAGAATAGATAAATTGTGGCCTCACATATAAATAATGGAATGTTAAAACAAAAAGCTGAATAAAACTTAAATTTTCAAAACCGCAAGTATTTAGAAATGAACACTGCACAACAGACAAACAATAAAAAATATTGGGAACTTTAACAACATAAGGTACAAACACACAACACAAATAACCGTTTCATATCATGAGTAAATAACAAGGGAGAATAATCTTGAAAAAATGTCTAAATTTTAGCCTAATTACTTAACTGTCACAAACTCCCCGACCTTGACAACTCTCAAAGCTAGAGAGACTTTGAGAGTCAAGCAATTTGACAGACGTTTCTTCAAGATAATTCTCTCCTGTTGTCTACAAGACAGGAAGTTTGTTCACATATGCTTTCATCTCTATCTAGTTTGACAATATAATATTTCTATTTGTTTGACAAAAGAATAGATAAACAGTGGCCTCAGATATAAATAAAGAAATGTTTAAAAAAAAACTCAATAAAACTTCATTTTTTAAAACTGCAAGTATTTAGAAATGAACTCTGCACAACAGATAAACGACAAAAAATATTAGGAAACTTTAACAACAGAAGGTACAAACACACAACACAAATAACCAAAGTTACAAATCTGAACAGAACAACATAAACAAACATTAAACCAATAAAAAAATATTCAAATGCAAAAATATAACAAATGAAAAACACAACAAAAATAACCATTGGTCTCAGACAGAAGCTATATCACAAAATAAAAGAGATAAACCGTAATCTCAGACAAAAAATGGAATGCAAAAAAAATTGAATAAAACTTCCTTTTTCAAAACTGCAAGTATCTACACAACAAATAAATGACAAAAAAAAAACTGAATAAAACTTCATTTTTCAAAACTGCAAATATTTATAAATGAATTATGCACAACAGACAAACTACAAAAAAAATTGAGGAACTTTAAAAACAGAAGGTACAAACATGCAACACAAATAACCAAAGTTACAAATTTGAACAGAACAATATAACCAAACATTAAACCAAGAAAAAAATATTCAAATGCAAAAATATAACAAATGAAAAATACTATAAAAATAACTTGTGGTCTCAGACAGAAGCTATATCACAAAATAAAATAGATAAACTGTGATCTCAGACAAACAATGGAATGCAAAAAAAAAAGAAGATAAAACTTTGTTTTTCAAAACTGCAAGTATTTAGAAATGGACTCAACACAACAAAGAAACGACAAAAAAAATTGAGGAATTTTTAACGACAGAAGGGACAAACACACAACACAAATTACCCGTGGTCTCAGATAAAAGCAACAAAAATAAATAAATAAATAAACCGTGTTCTCAGATATAAAGAATGGAAAGTTAAAAAAAAAATAGCTGAATAAATCGTTTCTTAAAACTGCAAGTATTTACAAATGAACTCTACACAATAGATAGATGACAAAAAAAAATTGCGGTATATTTAACAACCAAAGGTACCCCAAAAATAAATGCCAAAATAATACCGCGAAAAAATGCATCAATATCGCTGAAAGGCAACCCAGATGCCATTTCATATACTGTTTTTCATGAAAAGGGAGTGCATCATCGATCTCACAATCAAACTGAAAATATCTAACGGTAATAAATACAACTCCTAACGCACAAAAACAAACCGTAATAAATCAAAGGAAAAAAAATACAGCACAAAATGCATAGAAAGATAAAATGGAGGGGGCGAAGAATTACTGTAGCGACACCGTAATTCAGAACTCCAAATCCAATCTTGGTTTTTTAATAAAAAACTCTCGACCAAAAAGAAAACAGCGGAAAACAATAGAAGAGCGAGATAGTGTTTGATAAACTCGACCAAAGAGAAAACAGCGGGAAAGAATAAAAGAGCAAGGTAGTGTTTGATAAATGATATATAACAGTTTATATAAGTGTGGACATAAAATATGGATCCGGAAGGAAGGACGCACAAAAAGAAAAGTAATAAAACAAGAAAAGACTCTTGCACATAAAATACAAATCAAATCCCTTTTTCTTATTCTCAATACACTGACAACACAAAAACCCAAACACTTGACCCATCCTCTCAACCTGACAAACAGTTCAAGCGGTTGGAATTTCTAGAAAAGGACAAAAAAATATTTCAAAAGCTTTCCTGAGAACTCAAATTCAGAAACTGAATGTCCCATACATATGAAAATGATACGAGAATGCATAAACTAAACGAAAAAATAACAGTAGAACTAACAAAACAAAAGGAACCAAGAAACTAAGAAACTGTCAAATCGAATATTAAAACAAAAAATATTGAAAACCATAATGCAGCAACCAAATGAAAAAAGAACAGAAGAACCAACAAAACAAAAGGAACCAAGAAACTAACAAGCTATCAAATCGAATATGAAAAAAAAAAACAACTATTGAAAACCGCATAAAAAATATCTACACGATTATTGAGAAAAAAATATCAAAAATACAATTCTTGAAGCCATCAACAGTAGCCGGCGGACTCAGAACACCATTAATGCACTGACCACAGGATGACACATCCATTTAAAATAGAACCCCCACTACGTATATGTAATAGGTAAACATATAACTATCACAAAACCAAAAACCACAATTAAAACAATTACCTAAAATCTACAAACAACAATAGTAACAAAACCCATAACTTTAATAAAAATTCCTGCAAATAAAAAATACATCATTGACCACAAAATCAATACTCACACCCAAAAGTAAATCCGCAAACAACATTCAACCACCACCACAATAATATCATGGATAAAATACAGGAAGAACACGGAAAGGCAACCCCAATGGCCATTCTATATACTGCTTTTCAGCAAAAGAAAATGCATCATCGACCACGGAATCAAACTGAAAATAACAAAAAATGTAAATTTATTGAAACTAAAACAAACCAAACGAAGTGCATCATTGACCACGTGATCAAAGCAAAAAAACCTTCAAACCCTTTCAAAACTAGTAAAAAACATCAATGCACCACCAAAAACAAAACAAAAAACACAAGACACACCTAAAAAAACCCGAAACCCTTCAAACTCTTCCAAAACCAGAAAAAATAACCTCAACTTTGAACCAAAACCAACAAAAAAATCTCAACTTTGAACCCACAACAACATCCCCACCGAAACAAAACCTCAACTTTCAACCCACAAAAAGCTGCAACTTTCAACCTGCAAAAAATCGCAATTTTCGAAAATACTCTTGCTCTTCGATAAGCACCACCGAAAGGGCAAAATGAAAAAAAACCCAAACGTTCCAAACAAACCCACACAGCATCAAGAGCCATAAGCAGAAAACAGAAAGGCAAAATGAAAAGTAAGGCAAACGTTCCAAACGCATTCAAACCGACCAAAATGCACCACCCAAAATCCAAAAAAAAAACACACAAGATACACCCAAAAAAATCTGAAACCCTTCAACTTTGAACCCGAACTAGCAAAAAAACCTCAACTTTGAACCCACAACAACATCCCCATTGAAACGAAATCGCAACTTTGAACCCACAAAAAACCACAACTTTCAACCCAAAAAAATACCAGCAACTTTCAACTGAAAAAAAAAACCTCAACTTTCAACCCATAACAACATCCCACCGAAACAAAACCACAACTTTGAACCCACAAAAAATCACAACTTTCAACCCGTAAAAAAACCAAAACTTCGGAAAAACCCTTGCTCTTCGACAAGCACCACCGAAAGGGCAAAATGAAAAAAAAAATCCAAACGTCCCAAATAAACCCACACAGCACCAAGATCCTTACGTAGAAAACGGAAATGCAAAATGAAAAACAAGGCAAACGTTCCAAACACCTTCAAACTGACCAAAATGCACCATAAAAAATCCAAAAAAAAAACACACAAGACACACCCAAGACAATCTGAAACCCTTCAAACTCTTCCAAAACCAGCAGGAAAACCTCAACTTTGAACCCAAACTAGCAAAAAAACCTCAACTTTGAACCCACAACAACATCCCCACTGAAACAAACAAACTCACACAGAGAGCAAGCCAAACGTCTCAAACAAATCCACACAAAGAGCCATACGGAGAGAACGACAGAGAAGGAGAAGACGAGAGAAAGAGAGAGAGAAGATCAAATGGAGAAAACGCAAAAAGGAAAAGCACCCGTCCAAACAAACCCACCTAAATATCTACCCAATGAAAAGACAAAAAAAACTCCCCATACATGGAAACAAACGGCATAAATGCAAGGGCAAAAAAGGCAAAACAGAACATGCACAAAAGGAAAAAATGGAATGATAAATTACTGTAGCGCATTGTAGCACTCTGATTCCCACTTATATAATAACTATAGATATAAAAAAAATGAGGTTGAAACTTTGTGTAAATTGTGGTTTTGGAATGTGGAGCTGAATTTTATTCTTTTAATGTATAAATGTATAGAAAAATAGCGTTAAGGTGCAAGGGCGGTTTTGATTTAGGCCTGGTTTGGTTTCAACAACCTTACAAATTATCTCATCTCATCTCAATATCTAAATATTATTTAAATACAAATATTTTTTAAATTTAAGTTTTCAACATTTTCATCTAATTTTTATCTAATCATTACAAATTTTCCAAACTTCTAAATAAAACATAAAAAATAATTCAAAATTTGTAATTTTTAAAACAAAAATTATATTAAAAACTTATATTTTAACCCTATTTTAACTTTATATTTTTTCTAATTTTTTTTCAACTTTTTTTCTCATTTTTTAAAATTTCATAAAAATTTTAACTCAAATAATTTCACTACTATTTACAAACTATCTCAGTATTATTTACATATTTCGCATCTCATCTTATATGTGTAACCAAACGAAACCTTAATATGACTAATTTAGAATGTAAATTTTATTTCATTTGTAAATTAATTTAATATTTTACATGTTAAGCACGTTCAAGATTAAAAAAGTAGTTATAAAGTTGTTTATTTTATATAAGAATCCTATCACGTTAATTAGTATAAGAAACGAATATTCTAGATTTATTTATAAATAACTTAATTAATAGTTAAATAGTATATTTACACACAATTAAGAGAATTAGATAAGAAATACTTTAACTAAAATGAAATTACCTTATATATCTAATATATATTACTAATATAACATCTACTTCAAAACAACCTCATATTAATATATTAAGTAAGATAAATTTGTCCGTATTATCTGATTTTGAAATTAATAATATTACTTTTAACTATAATGAAATTACATAAAATTAGATTTATAAAATAATATAATTTGATGTAATGAGTAATGCTAGAGAGAAGCCACTATAGCAGTGCACACTTTACACTCACTGCGTGGCTGCTTCTAGTTGATTGTTCCCAACACTCACTTGGGGAGATGTATGGTCTAGATGATGTCACATCATGTATGCAAAATAGAAGCTCCCAATAATAATTTCTATCTATATTTATTCTTACGATTTATTTTTATATATAATCAAGAGTACCTCAAGTAGGATATTAGAAAGTTAGAAAGCGTATGGTTCCACAATTACCCGCCAAATTTCCCCCTCCTCGAACGCCTGATCAGACGCTCCATCTATCATCCTTCATTTACAGCTCCGCCTTGCTTCCACAGCCACGCGATGAACAAAACCCAGCGTTTCAAACGAGTCGCCAAACCCAAACTACCGATTTCGACTACCCAACCCGACGACCACGAGACTCGGCCGAGTAACCGCTCCAAGGCGCTGACCATTAGGGTCAAACCCAAACCCAACCCCAAATTGAATGCTTTTCCAATCCCAGATCTCTCTTTTGACAGAATGACGATCCTGTCCCCTGATTTCTATCAGATTGACGCTCTAGATCTCGCCCCACGTTTGCTTGGCAAGCTTCTTAGGAGGGATGACGTTGTTCTTCAGATTACCGAGGTAATTTTCTTTCCCCTCCGTTTGTTTCCCGAGAAACGTATAGGAAAACTATTAGGGAAAAAACAAGGCTTTGTTTAAAATAGAGATGTGATACAAATTTATAACCTTACTACAACTATATATGACAGGTTGAAGCTTACAGACCGAACGATTCCGCTTGTCATGGTCGATTTGGAATTACAGCAAGAACAGCCCCAGTTGTAAGACACTTGACAGAATTTGGATTTAGGAGTTACATTGTGCAGTTAAAATATTTAAAGCTCGATTTTTTGAGGCATTAGTAGTAAAATTCTTTGTAAAATGTAGATGATATTTGTTCACACTTTGGTTGTAGTTTGGACGAGGTGGTCATGCGTATGTTTATCTATGCTATGGTCTCCATACAATGCTGAATATTGTGGCTGACAGGGAAGGAGTTGGTGCTGCTGTGTTAATACGTTCTTGTGCTCCCATTGCTGGTATTTTTTTTTTCAAATTTTCAAAAGCTATTTTCTATTGACTTTATTGTGATTGGTTATGTTTAATTTTGTGTTATCTTCATCATTCTATCAATCATGCCCTGCCAATCCAGTCAGGAATTTGATTAAATATTGACAAATACTCATCTCAATAATGTGGAGATGGCTATCCAATATTTGAGTTATTTGCATTGCTAAATCGACTAATTGTCTGCATAAATAAACACACGAAAAAATATATTTTTTGAAGAGTTGGTTTGGTTGCTTAAAAGCCTAGTTGATTTAGTTATATGAGCAGGTTCACTTGTAGGAGAAGTAATCAAACAGCTCGTACTAGTGGTGTCCTCAACAAAATTTACATGGGGGCCAAGAAAATGTCACCACCTGAAAGTCAATAACAAATCTTGAACATTTTGGATTAAAACATGTGCAGCATTTTATTGCAACATTATGAGGAATTATAATTTTAGTAATTTTTACAAATTAAATCATTATTCCACTCTATTGACGTGGTGGTGTTTTATAGTACTTGAATTTACATATTTTTTTAACCAGGATTGATCTAAAGGTTACTAAATAATGTTACATCAATGATGAATTAACAGTGTATTCCGTAGAATTTTGTGGATGTGGAGAGATTAAAACAATTACTGAGATCCTTAGTACTTGGATTCCAGTTATTCACTACTTTTCAAGTTTTCATTTTGTTCCTTAGCTGTACATTACATAAACTTGTACAAGGACCCTTGTTCTATCATTATATCATCTAGAATGATCTTGTGCAGTACTTTTACCATCTTTATCATCGTTAACAACATCACAGGATTGGACACCATTCAGCAGCGTCGAGGCCGGGAAACTGACAAGCCGGTTCTTCTTACTGGGCCTGGAAAGGTCAGTTCTTTTTCCTCTCTTTTTAGTCAATTTGGTGTTGTATTTTCAGCTTTCCAGGTACCGAGCGAAACAATTGCTAATCCTTGCTTTAACGACGCGTTCTTGAAGCCTGAAGGGAACTGAATTCGTTTTGATTATCGGGATATCTGGGTTTTTCCACTGGTTAACGTTCTATATTTTCCCATATTTAGATCGGTCAAGCACTGGGTCTTTCCACAGAATGGTCTAACCATTGCCTGTATACTCCTGGTGAGCACATGGATCATAATTTTGTGAGTTTTACTTTTTTGATTAATGGACTTCATGTGGCTCTGAAATGAATAAAATGGCGTGGCGCAGGTGGTTTAGAACTCTTAGATGCTCCAGAGCCTGAAAAGATACTAATCGGTCCACGTGTTGGCATTGAATATGCTTTACCTGAGCATGTCAATGCATTATGGAGATTTGCTGTTGCGGATACCGCGTGGATAAGTGCACCTAAAAACACCCTGAGGCCGCCCTGATCTTTTTATATAATGTGGATTGATTTTTGCAATATTTGGAGGAAAGGAAGATGTAAATATTGCTTTCCGTGGAACAAATTGAAAAGGGCAGAACCAACCTGTTTGCAATTGTGACCAACTAATGGCCAAGTTGGCCTTTAAACAAAGATAGAGAGAGCTCAGGTTTCGAATATGTTACCCAGATTTTAAACAAAAAATATAATGATGGGATAATGTCTCGACAACTAGGCCAAGAAACGAACTTCACCCCTTTAAAAATTGCACACACTTTTTGATCGCACTTGCAATCAATTTCTCCATATAAATTTGACTTAATACATCTACGTGCGAGGGAGAACATATCCGACATTCCATCAGGCACAAAGATTTTCATTCTATGGCACAACTCAACAATTAAAGGAACAGAATGGAGAGAAATTAATTGAATAGATGTGAAGGATGATACAAAACAAGGGATGACACATTTCTTATCAGTTGGCGAATGTATAAATTATGGTACAAGTGTCCAAGCCCTGGATGGACAGCCTGTGTAAGCCGCAAGAAATATTCCAAAAGAAAATCATTCAGATATCTGATAGAAAACCCGTCAACTACCACAATTTACCCTGATGTATATACCTTCAAGTCCATTAAACTTCCACGCCAAACCATCTGGAAAAGCAACCACCATCTGAAAATTAAGATATTCCAATGTCAGACCCCGAGAAATTACTGTAAACCCTACACACAATTACAAAAAAATAAATGAGCCAAGAGTTTCCTTACCTAAATTTGAGCACTAAAATCTAAACTGGTATGTCCAGAGGTCAGCCAGCCCCAGGTTCAGGCACATGGCAGGAGCAGTTAGCAAATTGAAGCACTTTCTTGGTGCCACAAATAACTCAAATGCATCGAATTCTTCCCTATAAACTAGGAACCGAACTGCTATAAAATTCAGTGAAGTCAAGTCGGAACAGAAGGAACTTTAGATCAACATGTTGCTGCACAGGCAACTGAGAAAGGAAGCCCTCAAGCAGTGACGAATATTCCTTTGCTATTGCATCCAAATCTTGTCCCATATTTCGAAAAAATTCACTGGCACGTTGTGTGAGGGCCTTCCTGCCATCACCTATCCAGGACCCAGGTTTTGAAGCTTTATCACTTAATTGCCTCCGTGATTTGCTCTTGTCCTGAGAGGGTAGAGAGGATTCTGTGGTTCTGTAGCCAACATGCAATTGGGCATATAACAGTTTCACCAAATGTAATTCCTGCGATATTTAATTAATTCATGTGCAGAAATATAGTAATGACAATATAGAAAGATCATTACCTTGCTTGCAGTTCACATATCCCTTCATATAATCGATCAGTATGACTTCGGAACCGCAATATAAGATCAAACAGGACAAAGAGTGACTTGCAAAGGGTCTGGGAACGTTCTCCAAGGAGGGATTTCTCAACTATTGAATGGAGATACTTCTCATGTGCAGCCAGTAGATCATCAAGATCCTTTGCTACCTCCATTTCACTTGAAAAATCCGACCATGACACCTCCAAGACTTCAAACATAATATAATACTGCAAGTTTGTAACAAAATGATTCATGCCATCCCAAAGAACCTGACATCGCCTCAATGTTGAGAGCAACTGGAACTTCACTGCACGTTGCAGCTTAGTGAAGGAATGAGAGGTAATACAATTTGGTTTCATAATCTTCCAGGCACCAATAAGCGCATGCTCCACCCGCCTAAGCTTCCACAGGAAATTAAAAATTATTAAATACATTGCCATAACAGACTCTGTAAACACTGTATCCAGTGGCACTCTTGCATCATATTCCAATGAGAAAACATCCCAGCCAATATCTCCAGTTTCATGTGGCATCATCTTGACTCTCAACCTATCCAATATGTCACGATCATCATACTGAGCATTAGAAGACCGAATTGCAGTTTCCAGCAAGCCAGCTAGTTTGAAAGTGCTAATGGTGTTAGCAGGCTCCGAAAGCTCTGGCCCAACAATATCCATTAGGTACTGAACAAAATCACCTTGTCCAAGCAGTAAGTACCGCTTAATTGCAAGACAATGCTCTTTAAACTTATACTGCTTGTACATAACTTCCAACAAGTGCTTATCAATCCTCTTCGCCGCTTCATCAACCAAGGTCTCAAGGGAATCAGTTTCACCGTACCCCAGGCCCCCTCTTCTTGTTGTCATCCCAGCAGCTGTGGCAGCTTCTGTTGCAGCATCAGCCCAACCACGATCCTCACAACAAACACGAAGAAAATTTATCGACTTGCCAGTCCTTAAAATGCGCTGAGCAAGAGATTGAGAGATAAAGGAAGGAAGCATCCCAGCATGGAGCCTATAACCATCTCTCCAAAGAGACTCGACTTTCACAGGTTGACCCACAATGAAATATTCAGCAAAAATATCTTCCAACTCCCCTTCCAAAACCCAACTCCTCACCATCTCAAAAAGAGGAGAACAAACCCGCTGAAGTAAACGCCTCATGAACTCATGCACCAGCGGATCACCATGCTGGGCATGCAAATGAATAGCCCCAGCCATTGCCCCACCCCTCAAAACCCTACACTTGTCAACCAAAACAGCCATTAACCTCATTTTCACTGTTGGCTCTGCAAACCATAACGACAATCTTCTCAATGAAAGATAATTCTCCGAGCACACCTTCTCAAAAACCAATGGAATAGAATTCATAGACTGTCCTTCGAGCACTGCCAACAACTTATAGTACTCTGAAAGCTCATCTTGCAACGCAGCACAAAAGGCCTGCCCAACCGTTCCGACATCCTCGGCTGGAAATCGATCCATACTCTCAGTAATATACCCTTTAACCTTTCTGAACAACCACCCCAATTCACAAAGCTTCCGGACCATAACCCGGGTTGCCCTTGGAACCTTAACTGATTCCGGTAAAACATACCCATCGGCATTTTTATCAAATTTGACATACTTCCCGTCAATTCCTTGACAAGCATACAACACATCTCTCACCAAAACCTCTTCGCACACCTCATTTTCTTCCTTAATCAAATTCGCGAACTCCCGAAATGCAATTTCACGCCGATTTCCCGGGTCTTTTGAGACCAACACAACCCCATTTCCCCAACCCTTCTCTTTAGTTCCCAACCTCCGCAAAACCCTCGAGCTGTTACCCAATTCGGTGTCGATCAGCGCCAAGTTGGGTAACAAAAGCGAAGAATCCAACTGGGCTTTCGACGCTTTTCTATCCTCGGCTATGATTTTGAGCAAATAAAGGACAGCCCATTTGTTATTTACGCTACCGGGCCCGGATTTGGAGGCGAATTTAGTGAATAGTTCGGCGAAAGTGAGGGCTTCGGAGGACTTACCTTGGGTGGCCAGGCGACGCTTGATGGACTCGGCGATGGCGGCGGCGTCGGGGGCAATGGATGGCGTCATTCGGCTGGAGAGGATGCGAACCGCGTAGCGGAGAGAGTTTCGAAAATCGGGGGAGTTAGGGTCTATAGGGTGCGAATCGGAGGTGGGGTTTTGGGATAGCAAGCGTAGGACTAGCTCTTTGATCAGATCTGCGACCTTTTGGTCGTCCTCTTCTTCCATGGCACTTCACAGTTCCCACACTTGGGAGAGAGAGAGAGAGAGGGGATATTGAAGGCAAAGGAGGGGTTGTGAATTCGGAGTAGGTGTGGCGAGTGGGAGTGAAGAAGGTTTTCCGAAATCTATATGCGCGGGTAAAGGAGGAGCAACTTTTTGAAATGGTGTCTGATAAATTGCATTCTCTGTGCGTCAGGGGAGCAAATCAGGTGGCGTTGAAACTCGCAAGATCATCAGGTTTCTGCATTTGGCAAGCTCTCCGCATTTTCAGCGATTTTTTTTTTTTTATATAGAAAATCTATAAAAATATATGCAGGCAATATTATATTACTTAACTTCTATCCAACAAATAACAACGATAGGTACAATTTTCAAATGGGTACAGTCTCTACTCTAAATAGAGACTGTAATGTAAATCTACGCTATTTTAATTTTAAAATTTTTTAAAATTACAAAACTATATCTCCTAAAATGATGGTTTTTTTTCATTTAATAAAGGGCCTGCACATAGGGATGTAAATTTAAACCGGGAAATCGGAAAATCGGACCGGACCGGACCGAACCGGACCGGTTGGCCCGGTTTTGAGCCGGTCCGGTCCGGAACCGGTTCCTATTTTATGAAAACCGGCTGGTTCCGGTCCAGTTCCGGTTCCGTAGTTTTCGGGACCGGACCGGACCGAACCAGACTGGTTGGAAAAAAATATATATAAAAATTAATTTTATATATTATAAAAATATATATATAATATAATTATATGTTAAATTTTTATATATAATATATATAATTATATATCATATATGTAAAAATTTCATATTATAATTTATAAATAATAACATAAAATGTTAATCTTAAATATGAACATTTGTAATTTATTTGATCATATATTATTAATATAATTATATATAAGATAATGTTGTTATAATTTATAAAATAAAAGTTTAATCTTAAAGATGAAAATTTAATTGATCATATGCTTTAAGCATAATATATATTAAAATTTTAATAATATTTTATAATAAGAATTAATACTTTATTATATGTTTTTTACATTTAAAAAAAACTAGAAAATCGGACCGGATCGGAAACCGGTAAAACCGGAGGTACTGGTTTAGGAGGGTAATCGGGATGTAATCGATTTTGAAAAATACAAAACCAGTACATACCGGTTCGGTTCTAGATTTTGTCCAAAACTGGACCGGACCGGATCGGTTACACCCCTACCTGCACATACAGTCCCTAAGTAGGGATTGCAAATAGAATTTCTCAATTCTAAAATTCGTATTTATAGACAGGATGATGCTACACAAGAGAAGCCACCAAAATCTTTAGCTGGATGTGTAATTTTTTTAATTCTTTGAACATATATATTTTTAAAAAGTACAAAAATCATAAATTTATTAAAAGATACTTCCTTATTTATTAAGTAAAATAATAAAAAAATATATATATATAATAGAAATTGATAAAAAAAAAAAAGTCGAGTAGAGTTTTCCATGTAGTTAATTATTAACATATAAACAATTATTTTTGTCTCAATATCCATTTTAAAAGTTTTATTACCTACAGATTTGATGTGCCGACGTATTATTTGTTGTGGAATCTATGATCTATAATAAGAGTAGCAGCATTCCTCTATTATAATTACAAAAATTAAAATATTAATAATATTTTATTATTGTAAGACTTGTTTGAGTGAAGTGTTGGGCATGTAAAAAATACATGCTTCCAACTAAGGACTCAAGAAGAACGTCTGATGAGAGAGCAAATTCGATTGAAACAGTTTTACAACAGAATAAATATAGATAGAAGTTATTATTGGGAACATCCATTTTGTACACATGATATGGCATCATTTAGACCACACATCTTCCAAAGTGAGTGTTGAAAACAATCAACTAGAAACAACAACGCAATAAATACAAAATGTGCATTGTTATAGTAATTTCTCTCTAACATTACTCCTCATGACAATGGGTTAAGTTTTTGCTTGCTTTCCCTTTTTCGGTTTGAGAAAATCTGATTCTATCCGTATACAATTGTTGGTTGGATTGGGTTTGGGACTTTGGGTTCAGTCCTTTGCACAACATAAAGCCCACCTTTTTGTAATTGGTTTAATCCTTAATTTTGAAGGTAGAATTACAGCTACAAAATGGGGCTCGTCATAATAGTTAGGATCATGATCTACTACCCCTTTTGAATTGAGAGATAAGATGATGTCTTGTTATCTCCTTTGAATTTAGAATTAGATTTATTTATGAGAAGTGTTACACTCGCACAAAGAAATCTTTTAAAAGTAAATTTATAAAATTATATCTATTTTATAAAAAAAATAATTTTAGAATTTGACTTAACACATTAAATTATATCAATTTATGAGTTTATTTTCTTTACGGCCTCGTTTGGTTACACGGTTCATAAGAGATTAGATTATATGTTTTATTGAAAGTTGAATAAAATATTGTTATAATATAATTTTTTATTATTTTATTTGTTTTGTGATTTTAAAATATTAAATTATTTATTATATTTTGTATGAGAGTTTGGAAAAACCATAATGATTATATGAGATGAAATCAAATGAGATAGTTTGATTTTATACAATCAAACCAACCCTAAAATTCTTTTGTAACTAAAATGTTTCTCCTTATTAAATAGAGATATTATGATACTTTGAGTTCTTAATTCAATTCCATATTCTCAAAATGCAAAGCTTGGCCAAGCATCTAAGAACCAAACTTGACAGAGGGGTGAGCACCGACTTAGTAGGAGTCAGATTCTTTTAAAGCCGACTCTGACTCTAACTTGTCGGAGTTGAGTAAGATTTGGGTTTTCTTTGGCCTTTTTTAGCTTTATATTTAGCCCATTTTTTTAAATGCAGGCTTTCAAATCTCAAAATTTCCAAAAAATTAAAGACTAAGACTAAATTATTCACTGCTAACTTAGTTCTATACTAATATCTAGCTTATTTTTATATGAGACTTGTATTATAATGTCTAATTACATGTTATCATACTATTGTATTACACATTATTTTTAGTGTTTAATTACGTGTTATTATACTATAGTATTAGATGTTATTATATTATATTAATGTCTAACTTATTTATAACTTATTTCTATACTAGACTTATTAGTTATTTCTATACTAGTGTCTAATTTATTTATATGCAAGATTTATACTATATGATTATATATGATAGTAATACTATGATATTTACATATATTAAACTATAATTAGTCTATTTATATTATACTATAAGTATATTATTCTATACTAATTAACTCATATTAGTATATTATTGAATTTAAATATATAAGTTATAAACTATACTAGTATATATAATAAATATATAAATAAATACATATTTTTATAACATATATATAATATTGAAGTCGGATTTGGAGCTGGAGGGTAAAGTCGGAATCGATCTAGTGACACCTCTAATTTCGACTGAAAAGTTGAAAAAAAATTTAACTTCAATTCCGTTTTGTTAGAATTGGAACAGAGTTAGAACAAAATCAGAATAAAGTCAAATTCAAAGTCAAAATTTTAAATTTTTTTCTCAATCCTACTTGCCATCTGCATAAAGAGATCTCAACGTAGAATATGGCCGTGGAAAACTCCTCTGGCCCAATAATATTTTAACAGGCCTTGTTTGGTTGCTTACTTGAGATGAGATGTTATGTTGAAAATTGAATAAAATATTATTATAATATAAATTTTAATATTATTATTATTATTATCTTGAGATTTAAAAAGTATTGAATTGTTTATTATATTTTGTATTGGAGTTAGGAAAAGTTGTAATGATGAGATGAAATGAGATAAAATGAAATAGGTTTGTGTATCCAAACAGAGCCTAAATTATTTGGTGCAACTATTGTTTATTTTCTAAAAGAGAAATACTCTAACTTCAAAATGATTATATAAAAATAATTTCACAAATTGATGTGGTTTAACGTAGTTTGTCAGATTGTAAAGTTACTTTTATTGTAAAGCAAATATGACGGATCACATGAAATCATATTAGTTTGTTGGATTATTTTGTGTAATCTTTCTGTAGTCGTACTCCTCTTTGTGAAATACGGACAACAAATAAAAGAAAAGAAATATATATATATTTTTTCAGAAATGCTAAACCCACCGGAAAAGTGTTTCTCCAACTATTTGTATTTTGTTTTCTATTTAGTAATTAAGGAAGTATTTTTTAATGATGTTGTGATTTTTTTTAAAATATTTATAATGATTAAAAAAATACATGAAAAATAAAAGAAAAATAAAAAAATAAAATACACTTATCGGACACACTTGGACAATTTTTCGGTGAGCGGAGTGTTACTCTTTTTTTTTTCAGTCGTTTTCCGAAAAAACCTACTGCCTTGTTTCTCTTCTTTCATCAGTGCTTTGGAAACAAATCACCTAGTATTATAATTAACTTTCTGACGCCAATTTTATGACTTTTATCCTTTTTCATTTATTATGACGTACATGCATAATTACAAAATCATGGGCCTACATATGTTCTGCTGGAATTAAATATGATGGCAGGAGAGGGCAGAGCGAGCAAAGGAGATGGTAGATAAGAGTGTGGCAAACAAGATTCTCTCTCTCTCTCTCTCTCTCTCTCTCTCTCTCTCTATATATATATATATAGAGCTAGCTGGTTGGGATAAGATTTGATCCATAAAGTTGATAACTACGAAACAATCATGTATATATACTATAATTTCTTATACGCATGAGATCATTTCCAAGTGGCTTTCAATTTTGTTTGATTTTTGTGATCGGAGAATTTTGGAACTTGGTTTTATGGTATCCGATGGAACGAGTGGGTGAGTTAGCTTGTATTAATCATAATGGTCGGTTCACCTACATAATCACCATTGATTTTCCATATTACTAGTGTTGTCTTTTGTCGTATATACGGTTAGGAATGTACTTAAAATCCATACGATATTCATTGCCATTTGTCAGTCTATATTCAACGACAAAGTTTGAAGCTTGATAATGCGCTACCAAATGAAGAAAATTGTCATTCCATTATTGATTTGAGGGAAGTTATGATATTGATGTGGAAGAAAAAAAAAGGTAGAAGATTAGCTGAAATGGACACTTTCCAAATGGGTAGATATAGGTTGAAGATATGCAAAATTTGTGCAGGTTGTTTGAAAAAACGTGATACACTGTAAGAAATTTTTTGTTCGAGTTTTATTTTTAATTTTGGAAATTAAAAATAAGAGGAAAATAAAAGAATCCGATATTTCAAACGTTGCGTGCGGGTACAGTCACTAGTCCGCGGTCGGGAACCGACTCCGAATGCCATAAAGACGAAACAAAGTTGGGTTAAAAGTTTTGCAGGTAAAATAAAACCCCCCCCCAAAAAAAAAAAAAAAAAAAAACCCCGAGAAAATATTTTCAAAACCACATTTCGCAGTTGTGATTTGTGGAAGCATAGAGGCAGGGGCCGTTCGAGACCCACACCGATAGAAACAAGATATCCTTTTTTTTTTTTGTTCTGCAATTTCCACACCCGGGTAATACGCGTAAGTCCCGGAGCTCGTGGCACTGTGTTGTTTTGTTTTTTCTGATTTTTTTTTTTTTTTTTAATTTATCTTTCTGATTCTGAGTGAAACCCATAGTTTATGGATTTAATTTGATCGCGTGCAGAGACAGTGGCTTGGAAATCTCAACAGGGTATTTGTTGTTTTCTTCTTTTTGGTTTGTTCTTTGGTTGTATATTTTGTGGGTTTGTTTTTTCTTTTGATGGGCGATGATGGGTTTGTTTTTTCTTTTGATGGGTGATGATCTTTGGATAGTTTAAATGGGTCTTCTTTTGGTTGTTCTCATGGTAGGTTTTACTGCATTCTTGATTTGTTTAAGTGGAAAAAGGCAGTTTTTGGCGAGACCGAGTTTTGCGTGTGATTGATTGGTTGGGTGGGTGGAAGTTTGAAATTGGATTTTGCGTTGTATTAGTGTTCTTATACCTATTTTGATTTATTTGATGGATGGTTCAAGTGGGAAAGGTAGTTTTGGCACATAAGTTTTGAACTTCGTTGAATTTTACTTATTATTCTTTTTTTTTTTTGGAATTTTGAAATGTTTCTCTGTCCTGATTTGTTCTTATGACTGAATTAATGACTGATTTGAAAAGATAGGGATTGTTTTTGGACGAGTTATTCTTGGCACTTGGTCGAATATCCCGTTTGTGGGAATCACGATCCTATTACTTTGTGCCTGGGTTTTGATTTCTTCACGGTTTATGTAAATGGAAATGGTTTTTTTGTCAAAACCCACTTGGAGTTTGTCCCTATGCGTTGAATATGCTTAAGTTGTAGGCGATTTGGTTTACTGAGTTATGGTGGACGAATTTATGTGAAACTTTTGGGTTGTGGGATATAAATTTGTGTTTAGCTCTGTTGATTCCATTTTGTATAATGTTTGAAGCTGAATCATTCTTTAATTGTGTATTTCATTTGCTTGAAAACATTTTTCATATGTTTTTATCTCCTCTTCTTGTTCCTGTTTAAGTGTGTATACAAGGTGAAGTTTGAAATTTATATCCATCTGCTTAGCACTGCTTTTCATTTCCTGAATACTTTAAATTGCCTTTCAATGGGAAGAGTTTTATTAACGTTATTTCACTGGGGAATACAAATGATTCATGAATGTCGAATTACAATACTCTGGGGAATACAAATGATTCATGAATGTCGAATTACAATCTTTAGTAATTAGAGTAACCGACTAGTTCTTATGATTTGGGATTTGTAGTATAGAATGCTCTTGTATTATAGAGGTCCACGAATTGTATATTATCTATCTGGAAAAACATATTCATCAGTCTGTCTGTCTAGTTGTTGGTGATATTTTTCTCACCTTTGAAAACCAGAAGAGTATTCTTGAGATAATTTAATTGGGATGGACGTGCTAAGGGTTCCACCAATAAGCCTATATCACTTTAGGTCCACAAAACCCCTTACAGTGGTGGGAGTTGCTGTGGGAGTAACATATTGACACCATCTTCTATACATAATGCTCAGTTCATTGCTAGGTCTATCTTTTATATTTGGTTGTTCAGTGAAAGTTGAATTCAATATTTTGTATTAGGTGTGTGTGATGTTCTTTCGCACTCATATCCTTTATATTTCTAACAGACCAATATCATTATAGGGGACTAGAAGAGGAACATTTGGAGAGTCAATCAAAGTTCAGAATCTTGGTCATTGAGCTAGAAATATTATTAGATTTGTATTAGCAATGGCTCCTGGAGGCAGTACTTGCAAAGAAGTCCTTGAATCTTATCCTACAGTTTCAGATTATGAAATAGCAACAGCGGAGCTGGAGACTAATAGCAAACCTACAAGAGCTACCAATGGTTTGGGTGGACTACAAGGGATTTATTCAACTAATGGTGTGCATGAACTGCTCGAGTGCCCTGTCTGTACATGTTTGATGTACCCTCCTATACACCAGGTTTGCTAATTCTCATATGTTCCATTCCTGAACTTGTCTATGATCTGTTTCAGATAGGAATCACATTTCTAGTGTTGGGATGTTCATTTGGAATGACTCTTTAAGGTACTATAGAGTTTAAATTACTATGTGTAGAGCGTTTGGTGATGTCTCCCGTATATGTACAATGTAAATGCTTTTAATTTTTGTTTTCTACTACACTTTAAAGGTTGTATTGAAGCATCAAATGCTGTTGCAAACCAAATTACATGTACAAGTAACTTTCCCAACATTTTCAAATATAACTGTAATGTTGGACTGTTTAAGCTAAAAAGAGAGGAATATAGAATTGTTAGTAAAGACTTTGTTGGGTTGCAGAACATGCTAGTATCTAAAAAAAAATTATTGGGCTCCCACTCCAATAAAAATTGTCAATTGTAATTTTTATTTATCGTTATATTATACTCACCTTGGTACTTTTATTGTAGAATAATTATACTTATCATTCTCACACACTACACAACACTCCTATTTTAATTTTTTTTTTCATTTTTCCTATAACAAGTATGTGGTGTATGGATGATAAGTAGAACAACTCAATTAGTTTAACAAGAATAAAATAAAATAAAAAATAATAAAAAATAATTTTAAAATATGTAAAGTGTGTGGTGTGGGATGATGAATAGCATCCCTCTTTATTGTAATTTACCCTGCGACAGGCTTGAGTTCTTACTGCTCCCATTAAATACGGAATCCAAGGAAAGGAATGTGCGCTGTTTTGAAGATAAGGAACGCACATTGGCTGAGTTGAAGAATTTTCTGTTCCACACTTTATTTTCTTGGCTTTCCGCTATTGTATTGCAGGGGGGCAATGTTCATGATTTCTTATCTTTAAATTATCGCATGTAGATTGTATTTAGGTGTTCTTCTGTATACATCTTGTGTACATGGGCTACGCCTATTTCATTCATATATATAATATTTATCTCTTACTTATAAAAAAAAAAATACGGAATCCAAGTTTGTAGGTGCAACTTGAATAACTGATTATTATAGATCTTAAAGGAATCCAATTATAACTTAATGTTAATATATGTATGAATTATAAAAGAATTTTTAAGCACGATAGCTACCAGAATTTTTTATTTTCAAGAACATGTGCTATTTTTATGAATCTGTGGGGTGGAAGAATTTGTTGAAAGGATGGATGTCTATCCTGTTTATTGGCACCTTATTCAGTCTACACATTTATAATATATGTCAATGTTCTTCCCAATCAGATTCTTACCTATTATTGTCTTTCCAAATCTATTTTTCAAATGATGGATGTGGTATATACTATACACCCTCCAAAAGAAAGGACGGTTTGGGTAAAACTTTGGGCAATGAATGTATTATCAGGTGGGTAACTTTGGAGATCTTTTAGGTTGCTGGATAGCTTATGCCCAAGAGATATGTCTTGGTTGGTGTATGACTGGGGGGTTGGTTTGCAATGAATTATAAAGTGAAAAGGAAGCTTTACTATTCGTGAGGGTAGTAGAGTACTATTTAGTTTAAGCGATTTAACTTAACTTTAATGTGATTTTGGAAGGCTTTGCATCAATAGCTTGCAAATTCCTTTTGATTATACAGTGAATTGTAACTGCTTCCTTTGTTCAAGCTGGTTTGGATGTTAGGTTATAAAATATCAAAACTGGAAAGAGCTTCTTGTCCTTTTTCTCTTAACATGCTAATTGAGAAATTATTCTATTTTCTATGCATGCTCATTCCACATATTCTAGGTTTTCTGAACTCTCTTATATGTGTCTGGATTCTCATTTTGTAGTGTCCAAATGGCCACACACTGTGTTCGAACTGCAAGATAAGAGTGCACCAGTGTTGTCCAACTTGCCGCTACGATCTTGGGAATATAAGGTGTTTGGCTTTGGAGAAAGTGGCTGAATCATTGGAGCTCCCATGCACATACCAGGCTTTGGGTTGTAATGATATTTTCCCATACTACAGCAAGCTTAAGCATGAGCAACATTGTCGATTTCGTCCATACAATTGCCCTTATGCTGGATCCGAGTGCTCTGTCACAGGTGACATCCCAACTCTTGTTGAACATCTCAAGGACGATCACAAGGTTGACATGCATGATGGTTGTACCTTCAACCATCGATATGTTAAATCAAATCCACATGAAGTTGAGAATGCCACATGGATGTTAACTGTAAGTATTTCATGCCATGCTCCTAATATCTAGATGGCTTTCCTTCCCATTTCCATCTTCACCGAGTACAATTCCATTTTGGTATACCAATTGATGTTTTGATCTCCATTTTGGTGCAGGTGTTCAATTGTTTTGGAAGACAATTTTGTTTGCACTTTGAGGCTTTCCAGCTTGGTATGGCACCAGTCTACATGGCCTTCTTACGATTCATGGGCGATGATAATGAAGCAAAGAAATTCAGCTATAGTTTGGAAGTTGGCGCAAATGGTCGGAAGCTCATATGGCAAGGAATTCCAAGGAGCATCCGTGACAGTCATAAGAAAGTTCGTGACAGTCAGGATGGACTCATTATTCAGAGGAACATGGCGCTCTACTTTTCTGGTGGGGAGAGGCAAGAGCTGAAGTTGAGGGTTACCGGCCGTATATGGAAAGAAGAATAACATAGAGAAAGATGATGGATGTTTAGGTGAGTGTACAGTAAGTCATTGGGGTTGCTTCATGTGGCATTAATTGTTCTGATTAGGTCTCCTTTTGTGTTTACATGATGTTTCTGTAATTGGGGTCAATTGCATTCTACAAACTTGTTTGTCAGCGGCCCTACTTTCCACAAACTCCGGTTGAAAATTTGTGTAAAAGTTCGAAACAAATATTGGCGAAATTTAGTGCGAAAAGATTCAATTGGTACGATGAATGGAGTTTTACATTTTTATCATTGCCATCAAACTGCAGGCTTTGCTTGTGGATTGTCATCAACTTCTTTTCGCCCTTGTGAGATATTATAAGTTATGTCGAAAGTAGGAAATTTAATAAAAAAAAATGAAGAATTGCTTGTGGAACGTGAGAGCATTGCGATGGTGCGGTTGGAATTAGGAAGTGCACAAGAGGTGCATCAATGGTCGTGAAATTATTTGTTTGGTAAGATCGCGTTTGCACAATCGAACCCTGTTTAGAGGTTTGGACATTAAAGATGTGAGTCGAAGTCAGAGATGAACCTGTTGGAATGCATATTCATGATTTAAATCTATAAGACAGATCGATATTATTATTATTATTATTATTATTTTTATATATTTGAACTCTAGAACATATTCGAGACAGATGTATAAAATGGATGTTATAATATTTATTAAATATTTAATATTTTTTGTAAAAAAATTCAATTGATAGCAATAATTATGAAGCTCATTTTATATCTCTATTTTTTTCATTTAATCTTAAGTTTTTAAAATATCCAAATCCATCCTTTCACCTTTGAAAAGACTAACGTTTTTCTTGTTTTAGCCGTGTTTTGATTAATGAGGCATGAAATTTGTGTCTCTCACTCTGTTTTTAGGATGCGTGGGAGGCACTTAGACATAGTGCATGTGTGGAATTGAAGTAGGAAATATAACTTATAGTTTTAGGACTTATAACTTATAATTTAAGTAATAAATTTTACTATTAAAATATTTAAACATTTTCAAACATATTACGTTAATTTAGAGCCTTTTTGAGATTGGATTTGAAAGCTTAAAAAGTACTTTTAACTATTTAAAAACTCTTTTAAAGAAAAAATAATATATTTGGTAAATTTATTAAAAGTGTTTTAATCATCCAAAAAATTTGAAAGTCTACTTTTTTAAAAATCATCAAATTAAAGCTTTTATAGAAAAACTCATGCAAATAACTATATGTTTTAAAAAAATTAATGTAATTAACTTTAAAAGTGCTTTAGATACATGTTTATCAAACAATAAACAACTTTTGAACTATAGAACTTATTATTTAAGTTATAAGCTATAAGCCCTAAAGGTGTAAACTATATTTCCTACCACAATCCTAAACATGTACTTAGAAACAAATTAAAAAAGTATTTTCTAAGCTATTAACGATTATTTAAATTTTTAAATATTATAACCATATCTTTAAAAGTTTGAAAGTTGTAATTATCTTAAAGTTGTATGGATATTTTCGTCTATTGATATTCTTTTTAAAATTCGAGTTACGTTCTGTATTATCCAGAAAAACACGTTTGATATTTTTCCTTAAACGTACTTTTTAGTTTATTTGAAGTTAAAAGTGTTTAAATGTAACATTTAAATGTAACATTTAAACAATTTAATTTTTTTATTAAAAAACTACAAAGACTGTTTAAACATTTTTTACAACAGCTACCGCAACTCCAAACATGCCGTAGTCACGCGGGTGGGGTAGTAGATTAGTTTTAGCGGTTTAAGCTCTGCAACCGAGTTTCCCGCGGAACAGAGAAACGTCTGCCACTGCCCCAAAACAGAGATCCCATCCGAGGAAGTTAGAGAAAAACGACTTTCTGCTTCCTCTGTTTCCAGATCTCTTTCCTCTGTTCCTATATTTCTCTCTCTCCCAAATAATTCTTATTATTTTTCTTTGTCTCCATCAAGTTATTTTTGGTGTCTTGGCTCTTATCGGTTTGATCGGATCCCAGGTAAATGTTTATTTGTTTTTTTTTTCTCGAGAGATTTTTCACATGTTATGTACATGAATACTTTGAATTTGCATACATTGGAAGCGTTATCATCTCTCTTCTATACAAAACATGTCAAACATTATTCAAATTTGCTTTCTTTTGTTACATTAGGTTTGTTACCTCGTTGTCAATTTGAAATATAGATTACATTGGTGCTTTGAGATTGATACAAAGCAGAGGAACCTTTGAGAATTAGAGAAAAAAAATATGTGGGTTTTCACTATTCTTCCGTTGTGTTTGTTTCACTTATCTCTAATTTTGAAGGTCAAGTGAAATTTGAAGGACACTTCGTTGTTCGGGCTCTTTCGTTCTTTTGTTTTCCCCCTCTCTTCTGCAGTACGTTAGATTCATGATTTCACGTATGGGATTGGAATGATGTAGTTGCAGGAACAGTATTGTACTGAATAAAACAGTGTTCGTTGCTTTGAATGGGTTTTTGAGATTGCTGCCCCTGAGACTTGAACTATGTTCTGCTGTGGAGACAAGGAGGAGGAAAACCTCGGTCCACCAGCTAACCAATATACTGCACCACCCAGAGGGGGAAATGCATATGGCGGGGGTAACATACTTCCAACTCCTTGGTGTTGCTTTTTTAGTCTTCATGTACTCTTACATTACAATTTCGAGATCCGTGGTAGTATGTAAGGATAAACACGAGTTAAACAGCAAACAAAATTGTCTAAATTGTTTACACTCTGTTGTCAGAGGCAACAAGATGAAACTTTTGCTTGTTTTTGTTTATGTCTTCAGCTGTAACATAATGTTCAGATCTTCTAAATCCAATATTTTACTCTTAAAATTCATTTATACCAGCTAACATTCCCTCCTTCTGATTCCACTATGAATATGTGTTTCTGAATCTATGTTCTTTTGCATTGCCGGTAGATGTATGAGGTTTAGACCCTTCAATCAATAACTACCGCACTTTCACACGGAATAATACTCTTTTTTCTTGATGTTTGTTTTACATATTTATCAGTGATGTAGGCAGCATATGACTCCAACGGGGAACTTCTATCAAGAACAATAGTCTAATTACAATTGAACACGCTTTAAATCACATATTTGAATGGTGTTGAAATATTATTTTCTGTGAATGACAGTCAGCGACAGAGGAGAGCCCAGGGGTTCCAACATGGTCAAAAGTGGAGCTCCAGAGAAAGTATTACCCATTGAAACACCAGCCATGTCATTGGATGAGTTAAATAGGTTGACCAATAACTTTGGTACAAAGGCTTTGATTGGAGAAGGTTCTTATGGCCGGGTATTCTGTGCCAAACTAAGTAATGGTCAGGCTGCAGCAATAAAGAAGCTGGATACCAGTTCATCACAAGAACCAGACACTGATTTTACAGCTCAGGTTAGATTATAGAACAATATTTTTCTGCTGAAAGCAATACGTTTGGCACTTGATTTCACTGTTGTCATGGTTCATGCAGTTATCGACAGTTTCAAGACTTAAGCATGAGTGTTTTGTTGAGTTAATCGGGTATTGTTTGGAAGCAAATAATCGAATCTTGGTATATCAGTTTGCCACAAAGGGTTCTTTACATGACATATTACATGGTATGCCCAGTTATAACTATAGAACTTATTTCCAAGTCCACATCGAATTGGGTTCATATTTGTTCTCTAATGCAGGGAGGAAAGGTGTGGAAGGGTCTGCACCTGGTCCGGTTCTAAACTGGAACCAAAGAGTTAAGATTGCCCATGGGGCTGCCAAAGGCCTTGAGTTTCTGCATGAAAAGGTACAGCCACCCATAGTGCATCGTGATATCAGATCCAGCAACGTCCTACTTTTTGATGACTTTATGGCGAAAATTGCCGATTTTAACTTGTCAAATCAGTCTTCTGATACGGCGGCTCGGCTGCATTCAACTAGAGTCTTGGGAACATTTGGCTACCATGCCCCAGAGTAAGGCTTAGCTTTTCTCTAATTTTAGCTTCCCTTCTGCTTTTTTTTTTTTTTTTTTTCTTTCTACCTTCTCAATTTCTAGTTATTAAATTCCTTGAAGTCTCTGGTGGACCGTGAAAATGAACTATGAACTGCTTAATCTCAAGATAAAAGGTAAGCTATTACCTTTATCTGGATTGAATCAAAACAGGAGTATTGATAGTATATAACCTGAGGACATATCTCTCATAATCCGCAAATGAAAGTAGTTCTGCAACCTTCTGAATGAACAGAACTTTGCAGTTAATGCCTAGACTGCAAATTACCTTCCTGTTATGCCTTCAATTTTAATGCTCATCTCTTAGACTCTTATTGGGTAGTCTAACGAAAAGACACGTTATTCTGCTCTCAAGATTATTGTTTTCTGTTGTTGATTTTCCTTTTTTTTTTTTTTTCATAAACATAATTTCTTTCTGTTCAGGTACGCCATGACAGGGCAGATAAATCAGAAAAGTGATGTTTATAGTTTTGGCGTTGTTCTTCTGGAGCTCTTGACAGGAAGAAAGCCAGTAGACCATACAATGCCTAAAGGGCAACAGAGTCTTGTTACTTGGGTATTGTTTTTTGCCAGATTTATCTTGCTTGCTTTGTTTTCTGCTGCTTCAATTTCAGTTGCTTTGCAACCAATATATACACCTCTGATCGGTATTCCAACTACCACAGGCAACTCCAAGATTGAGCGAGGACAAAGTGAAGCAATGTGTAGATCCCAAGCTAAACAATGACTACCCACCAAAGGCAGTGGCTAAGGTGGTCTTCTTCTTCATCCTTTCCCTCAACATTGTTAATTTCATGACATACAAGATTTTAAAGTTATGATATACTAATGGAGTATGATAGTATATTGGTTTAATAACTTCCCTCCTAGGATATCATGTCAAAACTTGACAGGGTATCAGAAACTCGTGAAACCAGTCCCCTTTTAATTCTGGTCATTCCTCAGAAAATCTTCTCAGTTTTCGTGTAATTTTCTCAGTTGGCAGCAGTTGCAGCACTCTGTGTTCAGTATGAGGCAGACTTCCGGCCAAACATGACAATCGTTGTTAAGGCTCTCCAGCCACTTCTTAACTCAAAACCGGCGGGCCCGGACTCTCATGCGTAGTAGATCTTCCTCAGAATCAAACCGACCTGTCTTCTGTCATTTGTAATCTTGTAACTCTTCCCATGTTCCTTGTAATCGTATTTTCCATTATTCTAATATTGACTGAATCATGCACAGCAACGAGCATATGTCTGCTTAAGCTCTTGTGAGTTCCAAAGCATAAATGTACTTGGTGTGTATTCCTTAATTTTTTCTCCATGATTTAGAATCAAAGAAAAAGAATTCTTGGGGATGATGTAGCCGAAGCAAGAGGAAAAGAGAGGTTAAGGGAAAAGAAAAGGAGAAGAGGATGATAAAATACAGTAGAAGGATATTAATCATTAAGTTTAGTAACATAACATCGTTGTCCTTTTGGTTTTGTTTGGACAGTGAAGTGATCAGATATTCTATAAATAGTAACGATAAAATATTAAATAATAATAAAAAGTTATGATAAAATAAAAAATAATAGTTCAAGTGTTCTCAAACAGAACCTTATGAATGGGCTTTCTTTTGTCCCTTGATGGAGAAATTACCCTGCTAAAATTAGAACTGGAATCGTAATTCCTTTTATTTTAAATAATCATCATTGCATCATATTTAATATGATTATTAAAATGATTTATATTTAAAGTAATAATTAATAAATAAAAATTAAATAATTTAATGCCATGTCACGAAATTATAAAAAATAATAATGATTAAAAAAGTCTATAAATAGCATTTTTCATGCCACCCGATTCATTGCCTATTTTTCTACCTTCTCCGGTCGAGATTGCCCTGTCGTCTTACAGGAATTAAAGAGTGAAAATGTAAACAGACTATTCTAACGGTGGATCCGTCTAGAAAGAGCAAAAACCTCATGGCAAATTAACGATTTTAAATACCAGAAAGCACCTCATCTTTCAACAACATGACAGCACCACAAACTTTTCCAACCTCACGACACATACAATGACAACATTATTACCACAATGGGCAACATTAACTACACATACACACACATGTATATCAAATTGCAACAGTCCATCAGATAATACGTGGCACTCAGTGATTCGGCATTCAGGATCTCTTGTGAACATGTCTGCGACGACTTTTTTGCAAAATCACGCGCACGAATAATGGGTGGAGTTTTGGGTTCCACTCGATAAGCAAGGACACGATACAAACTACAAACTCGACCTGTTGAGGACCTTGAGGTCACTTTTGTCTTTTGCCGTCGCCATTTCCACTTAAAACAATTATAGATGCGTGTATTCAATTAGACATCTTCTAACGTTCAAATATTTAATTTTTAAATTATTAAACTCATTTCAACTCAAAACTTCTTTACACGTAAGAGTTATAATCTTTTTCAACTCAATACCTATTTACACGCAAGATTCACAACGTTTTTTAACTTTTCATAAATACATCTAAACTCATCTTAACATCTAAACACATCTTAGATAGGTACTATAAAACTCACTCCACAATTTCAATTTACTACTATTCATAGAGAATTCAACTTAACTCAACATACAAACGCAATCTTAATTACCAAAAATGTCAAACGTGGCAGAATTCTTGTTGGAGTTTCCGAAAACCAAAACTAAATAATAAATGAAAAAATATATTTGTAATCGTGAATTATGCAATCGTCATATAATCGTTTTGAAAAAAATAAATAAAATATGAAATTCACATAAAAAAAATTAATTTTTTAATAGTGACTTCACTTTTTTTTATAGCGATTACACATCGTTTACACATTTCACTATTATATATAAAATTACTCATAATAAATACCCGGTGGCTTACGGAAAACAACATAATAAATACGAACGACATTCGGGGAAATATACATGTAACATAAAACTAAGCTTTTTTGGCCCTAAAGGCGTGACATGCTGCTCGAGCGTACCAGGTCCCTTAATTTTAGCATATAGGAAAAGGTTGTGTTATTTATAAATTTATGTAGTAATTGTAAATAAAATCATTTTTTTAATTTTTAAACTGATTATTCAATGTCGCAATATAAAATGAGAGAAAAAATATCAATAAATGAGAATAAGATGAACAACATATTTGTAGCTTGTAAAATGAGGAAATGATGAGAATGTGAGATCTTTATCAAATTTAACCCGCACGTAAAATTGAAATGTAACAGCAACCTCAACATCCCTTTTAACCGTGCCCCCAAATAGCTCCCATTACCAATCTACAAAATATATAGACGGGGGGGACGCCAAATCTCCATCGTCTTTTCGACCAAAACCCCAACGTCATTCTCTCTAAATCTCTTCCAATTCTCGCCGCACCAATCCAATCCAATCCATAGATTCACCTCCAAGCCGTACCGTTTTGATCCGGGGACTCGTCGATCTGTAATTTACAATTAATTCGATTCTTTCTAATCAAATTGCGTGTTCAGCAATCCGATTCGATTCAATTTTCAGTTTATCGATCGGATTCGGTTCTTATCGAACCGAGAACGCGGCAGTAATCAAGGGACAGGAATGGAAGCATCGGTGAACAATTCTACAAGCGCCTGAAAAAGAAAATGCCAGGTCTAGCGCATAGGAATGACCAATTTAGTAATGGTTCAACGGCGTCGTACTCGGCCAGCGTGTTTTGGTCCAGACATGGCGACGATGTTAGCTACAACCAGCTCCAGAAGGTACTAGAATTAGAATCCCTCTCTCGTTTTGAGAATAATAAAAATTGATTTAGATCATTAGTTTGTATTAAATTTATATGGATTTCGATGGGCGGGTTGAGTTTGTATGGGATCTTGGAGTGCTAAGCGTTTAGACAATGAATTTTTGTGGGGCTCAGATTGTGATTTATAGCTAGAGGCTTTGTTTTGACTGGATTATGCGTATTTGATCCATCAGATCCATTCTAGACAGGTTAGCTCGTGGTTTATTTATTTGGAAACGCTGCACTTGATATATTACTGGTTTTGTTAACTTTAACTGGAAATCAGGATTTATGTTTCCAGTTGATGATAAACACATTGGCGCTGATATCGTAGTAAATAACTCTGTAGCTAGAGAATGAGATATTAGAGCTCTGGTTATTCGGTCTGTCATAATCCTGGATTCTTAGAAACTGGAATAAATGGACGTAATTCATGGTGGGATTTTATGTCTCTTTATCTGCAAAAAGGAAACCAAAATACATGAACTGAAATATGCACATGCAAACTGGGGATAGAAGAGTTCGGTGTTTCATCTTGGAGTATGAGCCATTTTTCAATCCATTGATGAAGTGAGGTTCTGGGTTTTCTTGATTGTATCAATGATTGCCGTTAAGCTAATAAGTTTCTAGGCACAATTATAAATTATGATTCACTATATGCCATGTTGCATGAGTATGTGGTTGTTTAAGTTTGTGTGCAACTCACAAGATGGTGTGATTTGTCATTTACAAAATGTTTTTTTACTTTTGACTAGTTCTGGAGTGAGTTGTCGCTGCAAGCTCGGCAGGAGCTTCTGAGGATTGACAAGCAAACCCTCTTTGAGCAAGCTCGTAAAAATATGTACTGCTCTCGATGCAATGGGTTACTGCTTGAAGGTTTTTTGCAGATTGTCATGTATGGAAAGTCTTTGCAGCAGGAGGGAGCAGGTGGGCACCTTCTCTGCAACAGACAGGGGGCCTCAAAAACCCAAAACAATGGTGGATCAAGTATCACTCAGGGTTGCCAAGATGAAATGCAAGATCCATCTGTCCATCCTTGGGGAGGTCTAACCACGACACGTGATGGGTCACTGACACTTATGGATTGCTATCTATATGCAAAGTCTCTCAAGGGACTTCAAAATGTAATTTCCAATAATATTTTATTTTGCAATTAGATTGTTAAGCTATACTTCAATAATTTAGCAGCTGACATTTTGCTTGAATCAGGTCTTTGATAGTGCACGTGTTAGGGAACGGGAACGTGAATTGCTTTATCCTGATGCTTGTGGTGGGAGTGGTCGGGGTTGGATAAGTCAAGGAATTACGAGTTATGGCAGAGGACATGGAATTAGGGAAACATGTGCACTGCACACTGCCAGGCTTTCTTGCGACACTTTGCTGGATTTCTGGTCAGCTCTTGGAGAAGAAACCCGACAGTCTCTTCTAAGGATGAAGGAAGAGGATTTTATTGAGAGGCTTATGTACAGGTGTTTTACCTATATGCTTATTCCTTATACGCAACATTTAGGCTTCTTTTGGATAGTGAGATGAGATGAGATGAGATGAGATGATATATGAATAATAGTGAAATTGTTTGAGTTGAAATGGTTTTATGGGGTTTTGGGAAAGGAAAATAAATGAATAAAAATATTATAAAATTAAAATATTGTTAGAATATAATTTTTGTTTTGAGATTTGAAAAAGTTTAATTGTTTATTGTATTTTGTTTGAAGTTTGGAAAAGTTGTAATGATTAGATGAAAAAGTTGAAAATTTGAAATTGAAAAGTGTTTGTATTTGTAGTGTTTAGATATTGAAATAAGATGGGATGAGATGAGAGGCTTTTGCCATCCAAACCAGGCCTTAGTTTATATTGGCAGAAAAATGCATGATAATTAATGGTAAATAAGTGAGTTTCTATTATTGGAACTGTCAAATGAATGCTTACATTGGAGGTGGTCATTCATGGTAAAACTGATGCAGAAAAAAATAAAATGTTAATTTGGCTGCATGTATGATGTTTAATTTTCACATTTAGTGTGGCTTAGGGATTTAAGCTTTCTTAAACCATTCTAGTTTTTTCAAAGATTGTCTTATGGTTCAGATGCCTTCAAAGATAGTCCCAGCACAAATCTGCAGGTTGAGTAAAAAAAAAAACTTATCTTTGATATGGACAACTTTATTGTAAGGCCCCAGTGGAAGGCCCAAGTCATACGACCTATACTCCAAAAGGACTAGTCAATGGTACAATTGGAGCCTTATTGGAACATTATAAAGAGTAATAACTTTTCATTTCCAAGCAATGTGTGATCACATACACCACCTACCTTTATCACTTATCAGAATGGGGTATCACAATCTCTCCCCTTATATTCCCGATGTCTTTGTTGGGCCAGTCCGTCGTAGGTGACACAGCTTAAGTCCCACTTTTTGATTGTGATAGGTTCTGATACCAATTGTAACGCCCCAATAGAAGGCCCAAGTTACATGGTCTATACTATAAAAAGACTAGTCAATGATACAATTGGAGCCCTATTGGAACATTATAAAGAGCAAGAACTTCTCCTTCCCAAACAATGTGGGATCCTATATACCACCTATCCTTATCACTTATTAGAATGAGGTATCACAATCTCCCCCCTTATATTCCCAATGAGGACGTCGGGCCAGTCCGTCGTAGGTGGCACGATTGAAGTCCTACATTTTTTGTTGGGATAGGCTCTGAACCATTTGTGAAGCCCCAATGGAAGACCCAAGCCATGTGACCTATATTTCAAAAGGACTAGTCAATGATACAATTGGAGCCCTATTGGAACATTATAAAGAGCAAGAACTTCTCATTCCCAAGCAATGTGGGATCTCATACATTACCTACCCTTATTACTTATCAGAATTGGGTATTACATTTACAAATAAATATCTGATAGGCACGCAGTTAGGATGTTGATAAGTTTAGGCTTCAAGAGTGGTTGGGAGATGTGCTGTAAGTGACAGTCTGTGTCAATTTTCTTTTATATATCTTCCCTGGGAAAAAGGAAATGGTATTAGATCTTGAGAATACACCAGTTGCAATTAGGGAGTATACTACGTGTTTGTTTCTGGGGGCAAGCAATGCTCCAAATTCATCTCCACTGCACCTGCATTTAGTTTGTCTATTTGGCTGTATCTTGGTGTGATGTTGACTGATACCAGAGGAGTCCAGTAACTAGCAGATGTCTTGATCCTTGACTTTTGCTTGGGAAGTTTGAGACTCAATGAGATAAAGGTGCTATGCAAAGTATTCAGGACTTGCACTCTGTTTGGATGCAAATAGGGAAAGAGGAAAAAACAAGAGAAAGAAAAGTGAGCAAAGGTAGGGCAATTAAGTATGTATGGTTTGACTGAGATGCTAGGGAAGGAAATCTATGCTTTTATGATTGGTTATCTGGTGAAGAGGAAAGGAAATATATACCCATATAGTAATTTTAGCGTCATAATACTGCTACAAATGGTATATGGGCGCTTGGTGACTTGCTGAATAAAAGAGGAGAAATTTCAAAAAATGCATCAGGCAAGCCATTTCCTCGGCAGTTCTGCGGTTGACTAGAGGAGTCAAATGGTGGGCCCTCGAGAACACATTCCCTTCCCTTTCTTTGTTTCTTTTAAATGGGACATGAAAAATTGCTTGTCTTCAACCATTTTCCTTATTATTTTCTTTTCTCACCCATCTCCTTCAAACCAAACGGAGGATTAAGCTCCGTTAAGTTGCTGATTAGTGTCTAACCATTAAGGAGCAGAATGACTTGACACTGTTAGATGCATCAGCTGTAAACGGCATTATTAATTAGAAACGTTTCAAGATCCCTGGGGCAGGTTTCGTTATAGGACTGTTGTCTCCTATCAAAGTATACTACTATGCGATGCTTCCTGTCAGGATTTGCCATAGGAGGGAAGGTTTCTAAAACGTGTAGCATTCATTGGAAGGGGATTGGCAAGCTAAATATTTACACACTTTCTGGAGTACCCTTGGCTCCATCCATTATTAAGATTATACTTGAAAACCATTAGGAAAAAAATACCACCATGAGTGTAAATTGATACTTTCAAGAAGGATGTGGTGATATCATCATTAGAAGATTTACAAAATACAATCTTGTTGATGAGTGCATGTGTTTGAAGGCTTTGAAGGGTGGGAGCTGGCAAGAGGCAGTCAAAGGGAGGAAGAAATAAAGTCACATTCTTATAACTAGAGGCTTTCCTTGAAAATTGCATATAGTTATTTGCTTGTTTTGTCCCACTTGTTGCACATCAATTACTTGAATATCTGGCATATTCATTCAATGCTCTTGCCCATTTAGACTTATGCTAATGCTACATATTGTTATATTAGGATCTCAGGATCTCATGTCACATTATTCTGTTTTCTTATAAGCATATGGCATGCATGTGCAGATTCGACAGCAAGAGATTTTGCAGAGATTGCAGAAGGAATGTCATTCGCGAGTTCAAGGAACTAAAGGAGCTGAAGCGCTTGCGGAGAGAACCCCGCTGCACTAGTTGGTTTTGTGTTGCAGATACGTCCTTTCAATGCGAGGTGTGGCTTTGCCCATTCCTTCAAGTCCCCACCCCTCTCTTTGAACCCTGTCATTACAAATTCTAGTAAATTTCAACTTAATAATTCAAAGAAAAATGCTGAGATGATGGTTTTGATACTTTGATAACATGTTTTGGGGCTTTCTGTGTGGATTCAGCATGGATGTTGTGCCTATTATGAAAAAAAGGTTCTTTTTAATTTTCTCAGGTATCAGATGACACAATTCAAGCTGATTGGCGCCAAACTTTCTCAGACACTGTGGGAACATTCCATCACTTTGAGTGGGCGGTTGGAACAGGAGAAGGGAAATCTGATATTCTGGAATTTGAAAATGTTGGAATGGACGGAAGCATCCAAGTCAGTGGCCTAGATCTTGGCGGTTTAAATTCATGCTTTATCAATCTGAAAGCTTGGAAGTTAGATGGTCGCTGCACTGAGCTTTCCGTAAAAGCTCATGCATTAAAGGGTCATCAATGTGTGCATTGCAGGCTTGTTGTTGGGGATGGTTTTGTGACAATCACAAGAGGGGAGAGTATCAGAAGGTTTTTTGAGCATGCTGAAGAGGCTGAGGAAGAAGAGGTAGGGTAGCTCTATCTCCATAGGTCTAGTTAACTTCTTTTGATGCATTCAGAATTTGTTACGGTCTTGTTTACAAATATCTATGAAGGTAATGCTTTGTGAGATTTAGATTAATCTTTTATTTTGTCTAATACTTTCAGGATGATGATTCCATGGACAAGGATGGAAATGAGCTGGATGGAGAATGCTCCCGTCCCCAAAAACATGCGAAGAGTCCTGAGCTTGCCCGAGAGTTTCTTCTAGATGCTGCAACTGTTATTTTTAAGGAACAGGCATGTTCAGTTTTTGTGTGTGTGTGTTTTTTTTTCAAAATATAACAGGTTTTAGGAAAGTAGGACTAGAAACACAATGATTTCTAAGTTCAGTCACTAGACTGGTAGTTGGTCTAAGAGGAGACTATAATTGCATGGAGATCCCTTGTGATCACTTTTACTATTTATGATTGATTCTCCACAGAGAGTGATTGAAGAAGATGTTTGTCACATAGTTTTTGCAAGTTTTTTTCCCAGAAGAAAAGAAAGAGTTACAGCAAGAATGTAGAGGTGGAAGAGTCCAACTGGCCTGTTGTTTGATCACTAAACCCAAAATAAAATAATGGACATAGGATTTATTTTTATTACACATGTTTAGCTAATCAAGAAAGGGACCCCCCCCCCCCCCCCCCACCAAAACACAGTCATGGAACAAGTGTGAACATGTTGAGATGGTTAGTGTAATACTAGTATTCGGCAACCAACAGGTGTAGAGTGGTTGCGTGGATAATAATGATGAAAAAACACACAGTAAACGATGATTCAATGGAAGATTTTCTTTCCAGCCTTAAGATCTTGGGATATGAGGACTTGTTGGGTGGGTTCAATTTCTGTGGTCTAGATCATTATGCTACCTCATATGCCTGATCAACTGCTCAATTCTTTTGTTATTGCTACGATTTACAAGTATAAATAAAATTCTTTCCAACAAAATAGCTGGCCCATATAAAATCTCTCAATTTTCTTAAAGTCAACTCCAAATGGCTTAGCAGCTGTCCAGTACTCCTGAATTCAGTTTCAAATATTGTTGCGTGTCTCTAAATGCGTGCTGAAGTGGAGCTTGTCTGTGTCCGTAGATGAATGTATGACACGTTCTTCATCTGATTCTTGTGAATGCCATCTTTCAGGTTGAAAAGGCTTTCAGAGAAGGAACAGCACGCCAAAATGCACACAGTATCTTTGTCTGCCTTGCACTGAAACTGCTGGAAGAACGTGTTCATGTTGCATGCAAAGAAATTATCACATTAGAAAAGCAGGTCTTGATATTTTTGGTATTTTAGCCTAGGATTTTAGCCCCCCCAAAAAATAGACTAGGCAAACCATTTCTTGGTAGAAATTTGTCTCACTAATGCGTTCATTCCCTGTAGATGAAACTTCTTGAAGAAGAAGAAAAGGAAAAACGTGAAGAAGAAGCACGCAAAGAGAGGAGAAGAACGAAAGAAAGAGAGAAAAAGCTCCGACGAAAGGAAAGGTTAAAAGAGAAAGAAAAGGATAAGGAACAAAAATGCTCCGAGTCAAATCAAACTATTTTTCATCCTGATGTCTCAAAGGAAGAATCATCACATGAGGATCCAAACAATCCCCTCAGCTGCCGGGATTCAGTTAGTGAAGGTGATACCATTCTATCTAGACCTGGATCTCCTAATATTCAAGAAGATTTTTCAAATGGGTATGGTAGTTCGAGAATGCAAGACCACTCCTACGATAGTCCTGATGGGAGTCCTGATAGGGAACTTATCTATGAAAAAGATTGGAATGGTTCTTTTACAGTTGAGCAATTGAATTTTTCTCGTCGGAGACCAAAATTTCAGAAAGAAGTTCCACTGGATCCATCTTTGAAGTGGTCTGACAGACGCCGATATGTAGCTGCAGAATGTAGGCCTATGGTTAATAGATCTGAGCCAAGATATTATGGTGATAACATTGAGACTCCTTCCAGGGGCATCAATGGATCCAATAGACAGTTGAGGATGAATGTTCCAAAGTCAAATGGTCGACATTGTGGCCCTAAGTTTAATGATAAGTTTTCAAGTAACAGATTGAGTGATAGATATGACCTCCATTCTTGCAGCTGTAACCAGAACAATGATTATAGAGCAAGGGTTGATACACACATTTCTACAATCAGAATAAGTCGAGAGACCAAAGCTGCAAGTAAGTTAGAACCTGCATTGGATATGTCCAAGCAATTTTATCGTGGTAACAAGTATAATCAAATAGAATACTTGCGTGATGGTTGTGGAAGACCCAAAAACAAGATCATCTCAGGGAACAATCCTCCTGGAAAAGAGGTACTTCATCCCAAGAAAGTATGGGAGCCCCTGGAATCACAGAAAAAGTATCCACGAAGTAACTCAGACTCTGAAATCACCTTGAGGTCCACCACTCTCAAGGTTGAAGGTGCAAAACCTGATAATAACCTTGCCAAGTCATCTGGTGACATGTGTTGTCGTGAACACAGTGAAGATTCAGCTGATATTGATCAGGAGGACAGTAATTCGAAGGAATCAGGACACTCTAGCATAGAAACCGACAGGCCCCGTGAGAATGGATTTAGTGTGGGAGCAAAGGGCCAATGCAACTTAACCGAAGCGGCTTCTGAGGAAATTGGATTATGTCCTCTCAGTTCTGTAGGGAGTTCTGATAAAACTGCATCTAATAGGATCTTGGATCCGATTGTGAGTACCGTGTTGAGTTCTGATGACTTCTCAGCATGCTTGAGTGAGGGTGACAGCAATACAGCCTCTTCAAACCATGGAAATCTGGAATCCTCTTCCACATCTGATTCAGAAGATGCCAGCCAGCAATCAGAAGGAAGAGAAGCATGCATCCAAAATGGCATGTCAGAGTGTCACGTAGTTACGATGGTGAAAAACCAGAATTCAGATGGCGGGAAGGTTATGGGAAGCAGTGCATCAGTTGGTCTTTCATTGGATGGAGCAGCAAGTGTTACTCTTGGGAAACCAACAACAAGAATTTCACAAAATTTCGATAGTGGGTTGTCCGCTGTTAGCATTGGTTCTCAACATCAAGGCATGCTTCCTCCAATGCATAACCAAAACATACACTTTCCAGTGTTTCAGGCTTCTTCAACAATGGGTTTTTACCATCAAAACCCAGTTTCATGGCCTGCAGCTCATGCTAATGGATTAATGCCCTTTCCCCATACCAACCCCTATTTGTATGCTGGCCCTCACGGGTACGGTATAAATGGAAACTCACGCTTCTGCATGCAGTATGGTCCTCTCCAACATGTAGGTGCCCCTGTATTTAAGCCCAGCACTGTCCCAATTTATCAACCAGTTGCCAAAAATAGTGGCAGAACTGCTGATGAGCGAACTCAGATCTCTAAGTCAGGTGCAGGACAAGAAGCTTTTAGTAAAGCTAGTACAGAGAAGGTGGTTCCCACCGGACCACATCCAAAAGAAGCACCGGGGATTGAAGGTGGGCAAAATGATAATTCTGCCAAATTGCATTTGGATAACTCTGGGTTTTCCTTATTCCATTTTGATGGCCCTTTTGCTCTTTCAACTGGATGTAAATCCCATCTCATGCCTCCGAAAGAAGGAATTACTGGGGATTTTTCTCAAGAATGTCCAACAGACCATGTTGAGAGTGATCATTCTTCAAATAAGAAAGAGAATACAGTGGAAGAATACAACTTGTTTGCAGCGAGCAATGGTATAAGGTTTTCATTCTTCCAGTATAGTAATGAGAAAGTGTAAGGTAGCTGTTGGGTATTTTAGTCCCCATCTTCTAATTTGGCAATGGAGGTTTGAGTACTTTGTAATTCTGTTCACAATAATTTTCAGAAATGGTTTGATTGTTATGCCATTTCTCTCATTGTTTTCCTAATAGAGAGAGAGAGAAAAAAAAAAGGAAAAAGGATTTCAAGAGTGCATAATGTTTGAAGAGTTTTCTGTATGAGGTCAGTTTTTATTTTTTATTTTCATAAATGAAGCATCCGTTGGCATTAAATTATTTTCTTGGCTTGTTGGAATTGAAAATATGAAACGTTTCGGTATTCAAGAGTATCTCAAAATATATGTAAATAGTAGTGAAGTAGTTTGTAATTAGTAGTGCAATAATTAGTGAATAGTAATGAAATAATTTGAGAATATCTGAAAAAAGTTGTGTTCTCAAACTTAGTTTAATCTTTAAGGCTATTAACATCTTCAATGAATTACTAAGAACGTTTCTTGACCCACGAATATCGCTATTGTCTTATGGTGTTGAAGTATAAAATCTTGAAATCCCAACTAGGGTTGTAAGTGATTCGGTCCGGACCGGCAAAACCAATCGGACCGGACCAAATTATGGACCGGTTAGTCTCGGTCCCAAAATATGTGGACCGATGACATTCGGTCTAATTTCAGGGTCTACAAATTTTGGACCGGACCAGACTGAACACCTGTATATATTTTTTAAAAATATTTTTAATAATTTAATATATTATTTTTATATAGTAATTATATAAGTTAATAATGTAATTTTCATCTAATTTATTATTATTGACCATATAAAATATAAAATAATATATGCTATCAATTAATAATAAATCATAAATCATGTGATAATTTATGTCATTATATATAAATAGTTAATACATTATACATATTTTACTATTTACACTTAATTAAAATAATTAGGTAAATACCTAAGTTGCAAGCAAGCATGAATAAAATTATTTGATATTCATTAACATTGTGTCGATTAGGGTGTTGAGCGTGGCTCGAACAAAACTGGGGTTTGTGTCTCGCTTGAGCCCACTGTAGCGTGAGACTCGAGCGAACTCATGGGTTGAGCTTTGTTCGAGCCCACTGTCGAGCGCACCTCGAGCGAACTCACGGTTAGAGCTTCGCTTGAGCGACAGTCGAGCAAGCTCACTGTTTCTCAATTTTTCAGCTCCAAAACCAGTCTCCACCCTAACAATTAATAATTATGCATACTAAAGAGTAAAGTCTAAGTTAGTAAGTAGTAACTATCAACATCATAAATATAATTATAGTAAAATATTTTTTTAATGAGTTAGTTACATAATTCACTTCATTTTAATTTAATAATTTAAATAATTTTTTAATAATTTATTAAAAAAATGAATAAAATAATAAAATAAGTAGGCCGGACCGATAGCCTATGGATGTTTGGTCCAAAGAAAATAATGGAATGAAAATACTGGACGAGACCGAATCGATTTACACCCCTAATCCTGAGTTCAAATTCTTTAGTTCAGACCCAACATCTATGTAGCCATGAAGCATGTAATATTTTACCATCGAATTACTCTCAAAAAATTTTGATTACTATTTCTGGTGGAATGATGGATATATATAGGACTAACCTCCCCAACTGTAATACAACAGGAAGTGTTTTACATAGGCGAAGCTCGTTGGCTCTGCATGTTGCCTAGGCTGGACAATGATCACACTCTTGCACTAAAAGTTACCTTACGAAATGGTTTCCGCGAATAACTTGCAATTTCCCTCTCATCGTGAAGTTTGCGCAATTGCATGATTGGACAGTGAGATAAGAAATTCTCAAAATTTCTTATAATTTTTTTTTTCAAATATCATTTAAATATAAAATATTTTTCAATTTCAAATCTTTAACTTTTTTATTTAATCATTATCTAAATACAAAAAATAATACAATTTTTTCAAACATGAAAACAGAAGTAATATTCATATAATTTTTTAACTTTATAATATTTTTATTCAATTTTTTATCTCTCATTTTTCAAAACTCAATAAAACATCTTAACTCAAACCATTTTACTTCTATTCAAAAATCATTTCATTATTATTCATAGAATTCTAAGTGGCTTGTTTGGAGAGAGGGATGAGATGAGAATTTTGTGAATAGTTGTAAGATATTTGTGAATAGTAATGAAATAGTTTGAATTGAATATTTTTGAATTTTGAGAAATGAGAAAAAAAGTTGAATAAAAAATATTGTAAGAACATAATTTCATAATATTATTTTTGTTTGAGATTTGAAAAAATTAAAATTGTTTTTTATTTTTTACTTTAAATTTTGAAAAAGTTGTAATGATTAGTATAAAAAGATTGTAATGACTAGTTTAAAAATTTTGTATTTGAATTATGTTTGAAAATAAGATGGGATGAGATAAAATGAGAATTTTATGTCTCATTCCATGCCCAAACCTGCCTGCCAAACCAGCCTTAAACTATGTATCTATAATAGACATGCGGCACATGCCCTCTAAACAAGATGTGTGGTAAGCAATGGCCACAAGTAGTGTCTGTCATAAATAAAATAAAATACCCAACTCTTGCAATATGAAATCGTGATGAAAAAATTGTCATGATGAAACCCTTTGATGACACAGAAATTCAAGTTTTGTTTAGGTACAATTCTGTTTTCAGTTTCTCGCCTAAGAGAACTTCAAAACAGCAAGATAAAAACCGGGCTCATCTACAAATTCAACCATGTCAAAAGAATGATTAGCTGCAACTTTTTGTAAAGTCGTCTTATCGGGCAAATCTGAAATTATGACATCCGGATACTGTTGTTGCTGCTGCTTTAAGACTTCCCTTCCTTTGGGATGGCTGATAACCACCCTTGCACCTGTACAAGCAATATAAAGAACTTATAACCTTAAGTAGTGACATAAAAAGGAAGCAAGAGCGCAGTATAAGAACCATGCTATTCTTTCAGCATACAGACAAAGCTGTGCTAATACAGCTTCATCCACACCATTTCATCATTTATTTATTTATTTTGATTTGTAATGCACAACCACACCACCTACATTGTTTATTACTACAAAAGCTGTTCCACATCAAGTAGAACAAGTTGAAGTAACCTATATAATTGTTTTTTGTCCTTGGCGAAGTAACATATACTACAAGCAGGAGAGTTGATATTATGAAAGTTATGCCAAGAATCGGGGTGTGTTCTACTTAGATGTATAGAGGAGAATTGCATGAGTCAAAGGGGGGTGGAGTCAAGGGAGAATGCTGCTTTGAAAAGGAACTACTAAGTTTAAGATAAATAACAGCACATGAAAATATCTGCTAAAAAATTACCAGGCAAACAGCATTTTGCAAGTGCTTCAAAGACCTGCTCAAGTTTAAAGGGCAAAGCAGGCAGAAAATAGAGGAACACAACATCTAGTGGCGCCCACTTCTCTGGTACATATATAAGTTCTCCTTGCCAACACTTAACATTGTCATATTTTTCTTTGATGCCAGCTAACAGAAAAAGTGAATCATGGACGACAAGCAAAAGATTGCATGGTGATGAATCAACCAACCGATCTATAAATCCTTCAGAACCAATTGAAACCAAAACCTTAGAAGTTTCTTCAATCTGTCCCGCAGTAATAATGTGTTCAATCTTTCTGTTAAGCTCATCTCCAGATATCAAATTATCTGAATCAAGAAATGACCAATCTTTTTCAACAAAGTCTTCGAAGTTAATCACAGATACTGTTCCTTCATTTGAAGGAACTGTAGCACCAGTGAATAACTTATGAGTAAGTAGTGAATGATGTGGAATGAATTGAAATGAGAGAAAAAGTGGAAAGGAGTGATGAACACGATAATGATGAAAGTTTGTGCATAAATTTTGTGGTTGCACTTGAAGACATGGTGTGAACCGCCGTCTAGGTGACGGAAGGAGAAGAGAAGTAGGTGAACAGAGGGAATTCATGGAACAAAATTCGTCTACTCCCTTCTGGGGATACTCCTTGTATCAGAGGAGCAACTTCAGCACTAAGTGCCTATTTGATAGTGAAAACAGAACCGAAAGAAGTCACGACCAATCTTTTCAAAGATCCTCTGGTCAGTCTATGATTTATATCCCTTGCGTCTATTCTTGTTGATCACCCGTATCCCTTCTTGTTCTATGTATCTGTCAAGAGAAAGCCAACAACGTTAATGCAAAGTACTAATGTGAACAGAAAGCCAAATCCTAATAAAATAACTTTGATAGTCCAGACCGCTAAATTGTTGTACACAGAATATAACTTGTTGAAAGTAAAAGTAGATTTCAACATAAATTAATTATACATAGGCTAATCTCAACTATTAGCAATCAGCTTTTAACCTTCAACAATCAATCAAGAAATTACACGACACACACAATATCTCATAAAGAAGAAAAAACAAAAGAGATAATTAACAAGTTTTGGAGATTAGTCGAGCAACAGCAGAGCCGTACTAGGATTGAATTGGTAGATGGAGTCATGGACTCCCAAATCAACCAAACTCCATTTTTCTAGACCCTCTTACAGACACCATGTATCTTATGCGCATATATCGGACAGTAGCTTTTTCCCAAGACCCTAAACACGTAGAGGTGAGACAAAGCAAATTCAGTCCAGAGTAAGCTTTATTTTGTCGTCACAAACGCGCATTGAAACAAAAATTGGGGATAAAATAAAAGACATTGAAACACTGGGTCTCATTTGAAACCTGAGGAAACAAGACAAAAATAAAGCCATTTGACTTTGGAGCAACTTGATGGATTAGTCGAGTGAAGTCTTTTCATCTTGTAAGAAGCTAAAACAAGCACCCCAAAAAAAAAAAATTCAGAACTGCATTCTCTCGTGTATGCCTATGTCTGAAAAAACATCAAGTTCACAAACTAAGAACGTTTATGCGGGAAAAGAACCAGAAATGATACCGGAGAATAGAATTCTAACCTTGAGCGCTGCGAATCAAGGCCTCTTGGGACTTTGCGAAGTTATTCTCGCGCTATCGCTAGAGATGATAGTTGAGAGTTGAGACACGCAGCTTGGTGTCACTGAAATGAAACCCTAATTCTGGGCCTTGGCCCATCTTTTCGGTAGTGTCTTCGTTCCGGTCCATTGACCATTATCTTCTGGGTCACTTGTGACCGAAAGGGTTGCGCGAGAGAGAATCTTATGGTTGAGCTTTCTTTCCTTTTTTCTTTTTTGCGCGTCGAGCGTAGTTTTGTTTGTGGTGGCCCCGTAGATGACCTAACTCAACAAGAATTGTTGAATCCGTTATCATTTTTTAGTTGATTTTCAATGAGGTTTGGGCCTTGGGACGGAGGCTTGGGTCAATGTGTACTTATATATTGTTTTATACCATTGAGATCCATTTTGGCTCTTTGATATGACTTACTGATTATGGTTTATTTATATCAGAAAAGCTATTTTGCATTCCTAATGGTACCGCTTAAGTGTATCGCTTGATAATTTTTTTTTTTTACATAGTGATTTTATATATATTGATATTTTTTTTATTTTTTTAAAATATTTGAATATATTAAAAAAATGTGAATAGAAAAATGGAAAAAAAAAAAAGTTGTAAAAGCAACTGGCAGTAAGACTGAGCGGTGCTACTCAGGCTGCAGAGTAGCACTGCTCTATTTATATATTGTGTTCAGTTTTGCTACATACAACCGAGCCGAGAAATCGTGGGAGAATCGGATGCCACGTCAGCCATTAAAAAAAAAAAAAGATGAAATCAGGAGGGGGAAGAACTAGATTTCAAAAGCCAAAGAAAACCTTTCTTTCCTAACCTAAAAGAAAGTCCAGAATTATGTGCCAGTTATCTTCTTCTCCAACTTTTGGTACTGAATGCGATTCAGACCAAACAAACCTTTCCTCAAACAAAACCAACATCTCCACAAAACTCATCTTTCATTTGTTGTCATTGAAGCCAAGTGCATATTCAATATAGCTTTTTCGATGGTACTTACCGGCCTTTTGCTCTACTTCCACTCCATGATCTCCATGCTCTTCATCGGCCACCTCAATGAGCTTGCTTTAGCCGGTGGTTCCCTCGCCATCGGATCCTCCAACATCATCGAATATTCTCTTATCTCTGGCCTTGCCATGAGAATGGAACCCATTTGTGGCCAAGCCTTTGTAGCCAAAAAATTCAAACTTCTTGGCCTTATCTTGCAAAGAATAGTGATTCTACTTTTATTGACTTCCATTTTGATATCGTTTTTATGGTTTAACATAAAGAGGATATTGCTCTTTTGTGGTCAGAAAGCCGACATTGTAGCCGATGCACAGACCTACATTCTTTATTCCCTCCCAGACCTCGTTGCACAATTTCTTTTGCATTGTATACGAATAGAAAAAGTCTATTTGCAACAGGCCATGTGGGACACGGTGCCCCTCAGTTCCCCAAGCCGGTTGCAAATAGACATTTTCTTTTTTATCTTTTATTTTTACTATAAAAGACTCTGTTTCCATTCATATATCTAATTCAAACTGTACAAAGACTCTACATATTTCTTTTGGACTCTCCTCCTTTGAGCTGCTAACTGTTTTTGCCACAATATGTGAGTCTCCTTCAAACACTACAGTTTTGAGATTCAATTCAGTACAGAACTCGACTGCCCTCCACAAAGCATTGCTCTCCGCCAGAGAGTTGCATTCATTGAAGACATTTTTAAGCCTATCTCTATCTTATTTTCTAATGGAAAATATACGTCGTATCCTAAAAATTAGGGTTTGTATTTTAATGTTTTTAATACTTAAAAAGTAATTATTAATAAAGTTGTATATATATTTTTTAATAATAAAAGATGTTAAAAAATATTTAAAAAAAACAAAATAAAATACAACGTCCATGCTGGCGGCCCCTAGCATTATCCTTGTTTAATTGCAACCCCACTAGAAGACACCATCTTATCGCTGAGTTATTAAGATTTGATTTTTAAGAATAAAATTTAAAAAATTATTATTAAAAATTAAATTATGTTATATTAAATTAAGTCAACTTGTTTTGTATCTCAAAATTTTTATTTGCAAGCCAATTATATTTCTTAAAGAACAGTATCAAATGAGTCAACTCGAGTTTATACTAATTTTATTCACAAACTTAAATCGAGTGAAGTCGAATTTATATAGATTTTGCTAGTTTAATATTTAAACTTATATTAGATTTTACCAACATTTTATTTATTAAATAAATCGAATTTAAAACAAGTATATATGAATCGAGTTAAACTGTTCATTAGTTTCGTTAGAGTATTGGTATTGGCTTCATTAAAAGTCTAGCCAAATGTAAAATATGATGAATTTCATCAAAAGATAGTTACATTGGATTTGCCAAAAGGATAAGTGTGAAACTTTGAGCTACAGTAAATGGATATGTTTCTTCAAATTTGAAGAGCTACTGTTCACTCATCAAATCTATTTTTTATTTACTTTTAATCTCTAATAGTCTTTTTTATTCACGTTTAATCTCCAACCGTCTTGTAATAATAATGTAAGAATCAAATTAAATTATTAATTAATATGATTAGTATAATTATAAAATTTTTTTTAAAATATTATTATTAAAAAAATAATATTATATTATTATTTTGATGAATTCAATAGCTAATCCAATGTGGAGTTATAGATAAGGAAGTTTTAAATATATGAAAAATATGTACTTTTCATCAAAATTTAAATATAAATTTGTTGAATCCAATACTAATACTCTTATGCTATGTTCATTTGCCGGCCTACGCGGATGATACGGTGGACATCCGCATGTAAGTTCAATTCAAATATTTAAAAAAAAAAAAATTACTCATCGTTTCAACGCATTATATACTATATTTATATTTATTTTATTCTTTATTAAATATGATGTGTATGAATAATAACTAGAAAAATTTAATTAATTCAAGAAATTAAAATTAAAAAAAAAAATGTGATGGGTAGTTTAAAAAAGAGAATGTTATATCACATTTTATTGTACATTATACTCTCCACACACTTCACATAGTTTTTTTTTTTCACCCAGCACGTTAGGTGTGTTGGGGTGAAGCAGATTTTTTCTTTAAAAAAAAAGAGAAAATATATTATACAGTCTACTGTTTACTGCAGCCGCACCACACTCCACTGATGCAATGAAAAAAAAAAAAAAAGCTATAGACTGCTGCCCAGAATAGCTCAAAAAAAAAAAAAAAAAAAAAAAAAAAAAAAAGATTATTAGCAAAACTCTATTCCGAAACCCACCAACCAAGCCACCACGAGTGAAAAAAAGTGCGAGTCACAGTAAAACTGAGTTCAAAAGTCATCGAACCCCGTATAACTCTTGGAAAAGCACTTTCTCGCCCTTTCCTACCTGCCAAACAACCACCTATTCCCATGGCCACACCTCAGATCTTCTCCTCTTTCAAGTACTCCGACAGCCTCACCGTCGTGGCCATTTCGTTCTGCACTGCCATAATCTGCGAGGCTATCTCCTGGCTCCTCATCTATCGCACCAACTCCTACAAGTCCCTCCGTTCTTCAATTGACAAGGCTGCCAAGAAGCTGGAGACAATGAAAACCGAATCCTCCGCCAAGATCGCCAAGAAATCTAAGACCAAAAAGATGGACCGCGTCGAGACAAGTCTCAAGGAGTCGAGCCGCGACCTCTCCCTCTTCAAGTTCAAGTCCGGCGCCGTTGTCGCCCTTGTCCTCTTCGTCGTCTTCGGTCTTCTTAACTCACTCTTCGAAGGCAAGGTGGTCGCCAAATTACCATTCAGTCCCGTCAGGATCGTTATGAAGATGAGCCACAGGGGTCTGCAAGGTGACGATCCAACCGATTGTTCCATGGCCTTCTTGTACTTCCTCTGCTCGATTAGTATTCGTACCAATCTGCAAAAGTTCTTAGGGTTTTCACCACCACGCGGCGCCAGCTCCGGCCTCTTCCCCATGCCAGATCCCAAAACCAATTGATCTGGTTCACTGCGCTACTCTTCCTTTCCTTTTTTTTTTTTTTTTTAAATTCAAATTATGATTGTTATGTTCTAGATCATACGGAGCTGACCGTTGTTTCTAATTTTAAGCTCCCTGAAAGTATAATTGTCTGACTTTCTAATGAGAAGTAGGATCGATATGAATGGTAGTTGAGATGAATTTGAATCGGTTGAGCTTTTCAATTTCCTAACGTTTTCACCTTTTGATTTGGATTAATGTGTTCGTTATGGATAAGTTGCGAAAAATGTAGTGTCTTAAGTTGGATTATTTATGGTAATCTTATTCATGTGAGTTTCCAAGTGTGTTATCGTCAAAACTATTGCACCTCGTAATCTTCTGCTGGCATTGGAACATTATTTATCAGGATCTTTCCATGCAAATATTGTTGAAATAACTAGTTTTTCCCTCGGATGTTTGGCTTTTGTTATCTCGTTACAGTATACTATTTATTGATTGTAGAAGTTGAGTTGTGTAAAGATGGTTACGGGCTCCAGTGCTAAACTTAGTAATATTCTTGCTCTTAAAACTTTCTGCAAGAGATTCAACTCGGTCTGTAGATTGGATCTATTTGTCGCAAAAGGTACAAGAATAGAAGGGACCATTGTCCTGCAATGGTAAAAGTAAAAGTCTTAGGCTGCAAAGTGCAATTGCGGGGATTCGAGTCTTTAGAGTGACCTTACAGAACGCCACTTAGTGAGACCAGCATTAGGCAATAACTGTTTTGTGGTTGATTAAAGTTGCCATGGGATATCTCATTGTTTTCTTCACACGTAGATGCTGTTGCTAAGTGCTTTCTGCAGACAAAATTTTTTGTGCATTCAGGAAATGCTTTTAGTCAGATGCTTGACCTGAAACTCCTTCCTCAAATCAACATGTTTAGTTATTTTGAAAAAACTCAAATGCATTAATATTGGTCCTTGGAGTTTCTAATTGTTAATAACCTGTTTTGTTTGCACGCCAGTGTTTCAACTCTGCCTAAGTTGGGGTGTGTGTCAGGCATTTGTGCGGTATCACAAAGAGCCATGGTTTTTTCTCAGTTTGGGATTTACTTGTAATAGTGGAGTATGTGAATAAAGAAAGAGTACTACTACATCAAATTGATGTAGCTTCATCTAATCTGTTAGATCTATTTTATAATAAAAGTAATTTTATAATCTGACGAACCACATCAAGCCACATCAGTTTGTGGGATTTTTTTGTGTAATTCATTTGTGGCTAGAGTATTTCCCATATAAAGAAATTAATTTATACTTGAAATTTTGTTTTTAATTTATACTTTGTCCACAATATAAGGAAATTAAACTTGGTCGTCTGAAAAAAAAAGAAGCATTTTAAAGGTACTTTAACAAACTCTGGTTTGATTATTAGTTATGTATTGCGAATGAATTAGCATCCATAAAATTCAATTTGCATTATGAAAAAGGATATGAGTGGAAATGTAGGTTCCTATTCCTACAGTAACCACATTCAACTTATCTTGATGCTTAGAAATGCTCTTACTAAGTTGTCATTCACTGTGATTGTACTTTTGCCTCTTATTGAATTGCTCTTGTTCATGATGCTTGAAAAAGATTATACTTCATTGATCTATACCCTAAAGAATGTCCTTTTTTTTCCTTTTTTTTTTTAATTTCATTTGTGGCATATACTTGTATCGCACTTTCTAAGGCCAGTGATATTATTCAATAAATTCGGAACAGTAAAAAGTATTAGCATAAAATACATTTATTCTTGCTGGATTGTTTTAACCAATATACCAATTTGTTTTCACCTCGAGACTTTATTTTGTGATGGACTGGGATAGGAGATAGTGTAATAATTATGTGACAAAGCAAGGTTGATTGGTGTTCAGTTATTTGGGCGATATAAATTAACATCTACCCACAATTTATTTGGTTCTACTTTTATTTTTGGCATACAAGTGTGCTATGTTTGTACAGGATACTATTTATATTTGCCATTTGGTCTTCCTCCTCGCCCCCCCCCAGCAACGCCCAAATTTGGATGAATTAGAAGTACTATCTATCTTAGTTTGTCTTTACAATCGTCTGGCTAACGTTGGATGGGTTCAGGTTTGGGATAGGCTGCGTGTTGAGATGGGTTCAATCCTGATAAATGAGTTCGGGTTTGGATTGGTTGATATGGATGCTAATGTCTCAGTCCTTTTCAGCAAGTGTAGAAGGAATTAGAAATAGAACTTTTAAAATAAGGAATCATTATTATCCAGCTTCTTTTGCTTGTGATATCCAAGCTTTTACGAAATTTAAAGTTGAAATAAACTTGAAATACGAATGTCTTCACAGATATCATAACTGTGGAGTGTGGGACGGGAAAGTTCTGTTTTTCCCTATTAAATTGTCATTTTCGCACATCATGTTAAGATTATAATAATGTGTCAAGATTTTATACATCTAACGTAATTTATGTTTTAAATTTAGAGACGTGCTACGTCCACCGCTCCCAGCTTCCCGCTGTGAGCTACCGTTAGGCAAATTTTTTTTTATATGTATTTTTAAACATTTTTAAATATTTTTTAAAAAAATAAAAAAATCATAATATTATTAAAAAACACTTTCTTAATCACTAAGTAAAAAAAAAATTAAAAAATCACAGCGGTAGAATAGAGCGGTAGAAATGAGTGGTAAGAGTAGCATTTTTCTTAAATTTAATATCTTAAGTGACAGTTTGATGGTTAAATACTTAAATTGTCGTAGAACTCGTAGTGGTAGTTTGAGGAAAAAATAATAATTTCGCAAAACGAAAACATGGATATATATGTGAAATAAGCGAATCTATCAAAAAGAAAATAAAATTGGAGATAGATATATATAGAAAAAATAATAATTTTATTAGGGTTTGGATTATATCAACACAGGCTTAAAGCCCAAATCAGAGCTTGTCCAATTGCAAATACTGGGATGGGCTTTACTTAAGCCGAGCTGGTAAGCCCAAGTTTCTATTACCCACACCTGGCCTGGGTAATGGATCGAAACCTGCGTACAAAACAACTGTCGTGACGCCTTTAGGTGGTGTTCTCTCCTTCCAGAGCGAGCGAGCGAGCTGGACCTCGAGAAATTTATGGCATTATTGCAGAAATTTAGGAAACGACGCCGCTGCCGCCGAGGAAAAGAATACAAGCAGATTTCGGCATATATGCCTTAAATTTGAAGCTAACTGTTTTTAGTTGAGGTATGAGTAATTTATGAGTCGGCCCAATAAGATGGCCATTCTTGTTATGCAATCACAGAAGCAGACATTTTGAGTGGGGATGACTAACCTTTAGACTACCGTACACTTGGTTTGTTTGGTTTAGCACGTGGCCATTCGTCCTCCCCCGCGAGAGAGACAAAAAGAGCAGTCCTACGTAGCATATGTTTTATTATTTTTTGGTTTTATCAGGCTAACCTAACGTGGGGCGACTCCTACGAATCATAGAAAAATTATTTGTTCATTATTTTTGCATAATCTTTCTTTGCTTTTTTTTTTTTTTTTGTTCTTTCCCTCTTTATTTATTTTGAGTTCAATGCATGGAAACACAATTTATTAATGATATATAATTAAATATTTTCTTTTTTGAAGCAATTGATAATCTCATTTGATATTACTCATTTAATTAAATATAAGCAGAGATATTAAATTCGAATCCATACTCTATATTTTATTTATTTAATTAGATATATCATGTGTTAGACTTATTTATTAAAAGAGAGTCTATCTCGAATATTAGAAAGAATATTAACGATATAATATAAATAATTAAATTTATTCATTTAAATTTTTGTGCTGGGAAGATTTATAATAAGTTGAAATTTACCCGTCGTTGAGAAATGTGCTGCCCTTTTAACAGCTGAGAGAAAATAAAAATAAGGGGAGAGAACTACTACGTAAATCACTTCACTTAACTCTGTTGTTTGCAAACTTAAAACACGTGCTTAAGTAGCTTGTTTACTTATTATTAAGTTTGGGCTTTTGAGCTACATGGTGGCTGGCACTCAGCTCACGGCCTCCAACATAAGACGAATGTCTTCAATGGGAGGGATCAGAGGTCAGGAGTACTGAAGTTCACCGTTTGTGTACGTACTCCTTCAAAAGAAGAGCTACCTCTCTAACCATGGTCAATCTCTAACCTGTCTATCGCACGTGTCCGGTTTTCACTTAGCCGCTGCATGCACTTTGTCTCTGGGAGTGATTGCTAAAAGTTTCTTTTCCTTGACCCAAAACCTCTACATAGACCCAATACTTTCTTATATGTAGATTATAGAATCCTCTTCATACTTCAGCATCCAGTACTGCCACTCAGTCTCTCGTAAGCCTTTCCTTCCGGATCGTTATAGTCATTGTTTCGATCTTTTCTCTCTCTGATTTTAGCTACATTTTCTTGATAATTCTTCAAGATGCTACGAAAAGCTAACTCTGTTGAAAGCTCATCAACCAGTACTCTATCAAACACTAGGACAAAGCTGGGTGCATGGCCGAGTTTGCACCCTCCTTTCGTATGCCCACTCTGCTCCAAAACTTTTCCGACCTCACAGGCTCTAGGAGGCCACCAGAACGCGCACCGGAAAGAACGCAATAAGGGACGGAGGTTTTATATCGAGAAAAGCCGAGCAACAATGAAAGAGATCAATATTCTGACACCCGCACCTCTAACAGCGGTACCGCCCAATGATGATCGGAACTTTGAACATTTGGTCCTCATGTCTATGACTAAACAATATGGGGCGAACCATGGTCATGTAAATTATTATCATTCGGAATCAAGGGTAGGGTATGGATCAATTACTAAGAATGCACAAGGGATAAAGCTGGCAGGGCTGGAATATGGTCCTTCCGGGTCTGAACGCGTGGGTGGATGCAAGATTAACCTAGGCAGGGCTGCTTATAGGAAAGATAAGCATCATCCTTATGTGAAGCCTAAAACAATTTCCTTTCTTGAGCTGACTCTGGGGAGAAGGGCTGTTGAAGTGTCAACTATGGCAACTGGTGCAGATGAAAATGATAAGGGATTTTATGGAGGCGAGCATATTGGCGCCGAGGTCACGAATTACAAGGCAAAGCTGGATTTAACTCTAAGGCTCTAACAACATGAATAGTAGTTCTCAACTCTCCTATAAATACATAAAATATATGAGCATTAGATATAGATCAGTGCGAATATGTAAACTAGCTAGAATTAGTGTGTGTAGGACAAAACAAGCTTTTTCTTCCCCCTGCGCGCCCTTTCCTTTTTTATCATTCCTATGCTGCTGAAAGATGCTACGAGGAGGCATTTCCAAATCATATGAGTATATATGTAAAGGTAAGACAACATGGGATGTGTAATCTAATGCTCAATCAGTCAATTGGTTTTGTTAGTCGCTCTTTTCGTTGTGTCTTCCCCCCCTTCAGAGTGTTAGCAGGAAGGCCGATCGAATTTGATCAAATGGCAATTACAGTACTTCACCGTTTTCCTAGACTTGAAATATATATATACCATATATGTAATATTATATATGCTGGTTTAAGTCTGGAATATTGGAACGTAATTAATTATTATTCCATATACATTTATGTAATTCTTTCAGTACATACATCAGAACGTAGTCGTATTACATGAATTGAAAAGATGGTACTTTTATTTCAAAGATACCACTGATCTTTCAAATTCCAGGTCCCCGAGTTTTCTTCTCAACTAGGGGACCAGCTATATATATATATACACACTACTTTTGGATCAGCAGATCGACTGAATATATTGGTGCTGATATGATCATAATGTTAAGTACTGCTTTTAGTTGTTGTTAACACTCCATCTTATAGAAGTCTATGTATATGGCATCGCCCGAATTGCCATCATGTTAAAATCTTACATGAATTCTCATGAATTTTACTTATGTGGCAAAAAGCTATCGGTCTACTTAATAGAGATTCTCTTATAATTTTAATCTATTCGATTTGGATACATCATATTAAACCTTTTATGCTAAAATAAGATTATTTTAGAGTATAATACTATTTGTACGATACTTACATACACTCACGGCCGGATAAGATTCGTATACTATAATAATTTGAATCCATCTCCTTTCACAGACGAATGTGGAATATTTATCATTATATATATATATATATATATATATATATATATAAAAAAAAGATGCATGAAATTATCTGCAAGCTTGTACATGCTTTAACAACACAATTCGATAGGTCCCAATGAAATGAATATTGGATTAGTAAAATGTCGCTTTAAAATACAGTTAACAGTCAAACTCTCCCTATATATAGCACATGCGGGCGGATAAAATGTCCTTTACACCAAGAGAAAAACGTCACATTAGATAAACAAATACGGGGGGGACATCAATAAGCAAGAAGCTGTCATTTGTTATATATACACAATCAGGAATTTCCTACCATGCACACCAAATCTCTAAACACACACACCTACCTCTCTCTCTCTCTGAACCAATCATCCCATCGATGGCCCAGTTCATCATGGAATCATTTTCTAAATCCCAAAACCGTTACCGTCAACTCGCTGAGTCACTCTTGTTGACTCAGAGACATCAGTTTCAGCACCATGGGATTTTTTCAACTTCGCCACAAGAACCCACATGTTGGCAAGTTCGTTTTCCAGATAAGCTTCTCTTTGCTTGGATTCCTCCACCTTTCTATGAAGCTCGCCCTCCCTATGATCCTTCTCTAATAGAGCGGCTTCATATGAAAGCTCTCTCTCCCGACTCACGGCCAGTTCTCTCTTCATATCAGAGACTGAACCACCTTGATCATTTCTCTTGACATGACTCTCTCTCCGGCCATTTCTGACTGCAGGACTATTTCTACGCTGAGTAGGCGAGTTCTTAGATGCTGCCAGCTCAGCAGCTAGTCTCTCATTATGAGTCATTAGCTTGGCAACTTCTTCTGATAATGCCTTGAGCTCAACAGCAGCTGCTGAGGCTAACCCTTTGGCATATGAACTCTCCTCTGCCAGTTTCTGGTTCCGACGTTCTAGCTGTTCTTTTGATTCTCCAAGTTCTGCCACTCTCTGCTTCAGTTCTTCAATCTCCTTTTCCTTATTGAAAAAATAAGTAATATCAACCCACTTGACAAATCAAACTACAAAGAGCGCCATCAAACAATGATAGAATGATTCCTATATTATCAAGTTGCAATCAGCGTGAAGAAAATACGGGGAAAAGGAGACGCATTCATCAGTACTAATTTTTGTGTTGTTTTCCTTTTTATAGCATGCATTGCAAAATAGAAAAATTCATTTTGAGATGGCTATCCTCCGGTAGCATTAGATAATGGAGAAGGTAGAAACCTGTGCTTGTAAGAGCAATCCTTCGCTTATATCATTCAATGCTGCACTCCCTTTGTCTGAGCCATGCTGCTCTCCATGGTAGTTCTTTGTTTCAGTATATTGTTGTGAATGACTGATTACGGGACTCAAATTTCTTAACTCTAGTGCATCGGAGAGCTTCTGCTTCAAGGAGGCAATTGTGTCCTGCAATTCTTCACATTCACCGATCTGAAAGAAGGTAACACGACTCTGAGTAATAGCGTAACTTAAAAAACAAAAAATAAAATCATAGAATTTTGTTCGTGTGCTTCTTGCACCTTTTGGCTGAGCTGCTCTTGAATCACACGATTATCCGCAGTTTTAACCTGAAAAATAAATAAATAAAAGCACTCGTGACAGCAGAAAATGACATCATTTCATACATAACATAACTTTGTTGGTGACTTGATTTCTTTGCAACACTCCACTTAGATTTGTTAAACAAACCTGAAACTAAAATATGGATATTTTTGTAACTAATCAAATAAAAATATTGGATCAAGATATACAGAGCTGATCACCTCGAGTTCAAAGGACTTCTCATTCAGTTGCTCCATCATTTCAGAAACAGACTGCAGCAAAAAACAAGAAGCAGCATAAGTTTGACATGAGAAACCAGAAAGCCGCAGACACAGCAAGAAGGAAAGCTAGACTTACGTGTGATAACTCCAAATTATCCATCCTATTGTGTGAGGCAATGATGGAATCAGCAATTTGTTTTTCCACCAAAGCTATTTGTTCATTCTTTGCCAAGATTTCATCTTTCAAACTTTTGATCTCCTCCTAAATTGAAAGATAACAATAAGATTTGAGTTCTAAGGCAAAATACTCGCAGTTGAAGAAACAGTCCAGGGTAGGGTAACAAGATATTACATGAATCTGATCCTTCTGGGGGTTTCTTGCAGCCTCCTCAGACAACCGCTTCAAAGAACTTGAATGAAGTGCCACCTCTCCAGACAAGATCTTTTTCTGCTCCCTTAAAAGTTCAATCTGATCGATTGATTTTATGCTAGTCTGGAAAAAATTCAAAAACAAATAAATGAGTACATGGAGGTCTAAGTCTGTTCATATGCAAGGAATCTGTGGAAAGATTTATAATGAACCTTTTTATTTGGAACTACAATGTTTCGAATCATGTTTTGGGAAGAAAATACACCCCCCAAAGTTGTGCAAAAGAGGCTAAGATGGTATTTCTAAGGGCGAAAAAATTAAATATTCGAGCACTCAAAGCAGCATGGGACCTGAGGTATTAGTGGAGATAAAAAAGAAGGAAGTTGCAATGGAAATTGAGTGCGGAATTTGACCGAGCAAATAAAGTACAACATACGAACAATTTGTACTCGTATAATTATCAACACATTTTTTTTTAGGAGAGCAATCATTTTATTAATGAAGGGCCAAGGCAAGGCAAAGCCCAAGTACACAGGTCGTAAACAAGATAAACGCCTAGATAGGCAAGGCAAGCATAGTTTCTTAATTGACAACAACATTTGTTCACTGACATGCACTTCAAGGGTAACATAAAGAAAAACTAAAGTTTCATTAACACAATAGATTGGTAATGCTGAATTCTTGGGCTAGAGGTCTAGAGCTGGGACCTATCAAAAAAAGTATTCATCCATCTTTAGTACCTTTTAATGATGGAAGTTCTTTTTGAGATTTTTCAAGCCAATATGCTGTAGCAAAGTATATTACAAAATTGAGAACATAACACTGAGGAAATGAATATGTTGGCTCATGTACAATTAAATTTCGTGATAAAAAGCAATCAATCACATACCAGAGGTGTTTCTTGCCCCAGGAAATTATCCCCATGAACGTCACTGTCCTCTCTAGCCTCAGATAAAAGATCCATAGATGGAGGGCTTTCTGCAAGCAGAGAATGGGAAAGTCCGGCTTCTGTATGGAGGTTACTACTTTCACCCTGAGGGGTTGAAGGTGTACTTATAGACTTTATTCCACTAGACTTATCACTGGTGCCTGTCGAAGTTCCCAAGCCACTATCTCGTTTCTGACAAAGCAAAAACAAAAAGTAACTGGCAGAAGCTCCAAAACTTGAAAATAAATTAGAGAAGGAAAAAAAGAGGAAAAAAAGTTTATGTTATTTAAATATGTCTGAGACTTTAAGCTTGCATAGACATTGACAACCATTAAACTCACAGATAATCAAGAAGATGGAAGGAAGTAGAACAAAGATCATCATTGCATGGTCATAAAGTAGACTCTTAATCTTTTCTTGGTATTATGTTTTTAACTAAGATTTAAGCTCTGTTTTTACTTCTGGAATTATTTGAAGCAATATTTCAAAAAGTCTCATGGGAAACTAACTTTTATGTCTCCCGCTGTCAGATTCATTCCAATGGAATGCATCAATGGAAATGGAAAATTCAAAACGACACCAACAACCTTCTCAGACATCACTCTCTCAAACCCAAGAACTTTAGAAAGAAAAGGCCAAAGATTGCCAGCGACAGAACAATGAAGTAAGAAGTGATCAACAGACCTGTCACTACACTTTTACATACAACAACAATCCACCTAGATAACATTCTTTCTTTAACTTTATCCCAAATAGAATTCTCTCCAGAGCAACTGGTCAGAGGAAGAAATCAACTTTTCTAGGCACTTTATACCCCAAATACCTCTCTGAGGAAATCACAAAAGGACTTGAGCTTCTAATAATATATTGGTAAAATTTAATCGCACGAACAAACACTTTAATGACCAATATTTAGACTTTAAGATGTTTTCTATAGATTATTGAATCCCTCTAACCATGACTAGTAGTGCAGAGGGAAGAACAGAAAGAGTGAGAAAAGAAAAACGAAATCCAACTCCTAAGATGCAAACGGTACATGAAAGGGATGAAATACATGGCAAACTCCAAAAGTTGCTATATCTATACTCTCAATTTTTTAATTAACAAACATGGGATCTAAGCTGTTTTTTTTCCCGGGGGGGGGGGGGGGGGGGTGCTAAGTAAAACAATAAGAACTGATAATTAAAATTTAAAAGAAACAGAAAAAAAGAGAAACATAGATCCATGCTTTACATACCCGTAGCTTTAACCAGTTCAACAATCCATGTTTCCGGGTCTTTTTCTCCTCCTTCAATGTATCATCAGTGGTTTCAGCATTCCCCTCAAGAGAAACATACAATTCAAGGTTATCATCATCTAATACCAGGTCCCGCCTTTTGTGAGGTAAGTATGCAAGCTATATGTTTTACATAAGCAACCACGATCAGATCAAATAGATTGCTTACTATCAGATAAAATAGAAGTGAGGAATAAGAAGAAGAAAAGGCAGCATAAAACAAAAAACAAAGAAAAGGGGGAAAGAAACTTTTGGTACAACTCAGTCATACCTCCTCTTCACCAAAGGAATGTCTCCTTCTATTACTGGGTCGATGAGGAATTCTTGATGATTGCGATGGTTTTGTGGAGACCAAAATTAATTTAGTCAACCGTTGAATTCTGGCTAATAAAGCAGCTTTAGCTTCTTCTTCTTGTTCCAATCGGGATTGCAGCTTGACTTGACCATCCTCTAGCTTTATACACCATGTTGTACAAAAATAAAAGATTCAAGTCAGTTGATATTTTCTGTTTATTAATAGTAAATGTGTTAGTAGCAATCTAAAGGAAACCGCCCACTGTCTCTTGAATGTAACAAAAACATGGGCATAGGCAAAACTTGCAGTGGGACCAAATATCAAAGTAAAAGATTAAGGGCCCATTTGGATACAGAGGTGAGATGAAACATCTCACTTCATCTCATTTAATTTCAACTAATAATCTCACTACTATTCACAAACCATCTCAACTCATCTCATCTCACTATCCAAACGGGCCCTAAGCATATAAATATTTAGAAGAAACGAAGCCCTGGAAATAGCCCAAAAGAAACCACATCAGTATGATTGTACCTTTTGTTTTAAGACCACAAGATCATCTTCCTCAGTATCTTTCAGTTGAGGAACTGTAACAATCCCCCTCTTCAACTGTTCTAATTCTTCCTTTAAAGAACGAATCTCGTTTTGGTATTTTTTTATAAGTGATTTCTCATCGATAATCTGCAGGTTCCACTATTTCTTCATATAAGTGCCAAAGAGGATACTTGAAAAATAGAGACAACTCAGAGAAATAACAAAATGAATGGACCTTGTTTTGTGCTGCTTGGATTTCAATGTGTTTGGCGCGGTGTGCAAATTTGAGTGTGTTATGTGTCTCTTCTGAACTGCTTGATGAAGGAGTGACAGTGCAAATAAGCTGTAATTTCAGATCACAGAGATAAATGAGTAAATAAAAATCAGTAATTAGTACCTTTTCATTAAAAACAAATTAGCTACCACAGATATGTTCTAAAATTATCATATCATTCACCCAGATATATATCAAGCCAGTTTTAAAAAAAATATCTATGAGAAGCCTTACAGATACACGTCCATGACCACTCAATGAAGACTGAAGAAGCCTGGTCAATTTAGAGTCTCTGTACGGTATATGGGTAGCCCGAGAATCTGTTAACTTGGATATAACCTATGACAACCACAAATTGTTACATTTGCAAATAATTAATTTTTTTATAATTTACATTTGCACATAATTATATTTTGAACAATTGCACAATTATAAGAGAGTGTACACAAAGAACCAACAGATAAGACAAAAAAAAAACTACATAAGCTGATAAGCACTTGCTAAAATAATATGGTAAGAAATATGCCACAAATCAAACCAAAAGGGAGAGTGTGTGTCTCAGAGAGAGAGAGGACAAGAATTGGTTCCATGCTCAACCAATCTGTTTAAATTGCATGTGGTCACTGTAAGCAAACCTATTAAAACCATTCTGGGTTTGTGAGAGTTGAATACCAAGGGAAGTGACCTTGCCTTGCCCTATGCAATGGATTTCAAATCCAAAGTGGATAAGTTTTACATTCAAAATTGCTAAGCTCTTTCTGAAGTTCCTCCTATATATGACTAGAAACAAGGACCTATTTCTTCTTCTAAAAAGGCAACTTTTAAATTGGCTGTCTGTAAACAATTTCACACTATCACATGGGATATAAATTGACATCTCAAAAAAATATTCTAAGCATAGACAAAACATGTCTCATATTTCAGAAATCAACTCGAGTGAATTTTTAAAAAGAAAAGGAATCAACTATTCAAATTCAATTATGAATATCCACTAAGAAGGGAAAAACTTAAGATATAGATTTTACAGTATTGCTAATGATAAGTTTTAGTTACATAATTTATTGAAGTCCAGACCCCAAAAAAGAGTTACCAATATTTACTACAAGTTGTTCCTGTAATCTCACTGGTGGTTGTGTTTAGTCCTTTGATGAGAAAGACCATTTTAAATATCCATCAAAACTGTAAAATTAGGAGCCACAAACATAATATACTTGTTTAGTTCTCACACAAACATGACGTAATAGTAACAGAAAAAAAGTATAAACGATAGCACGCTTTGGAAGAAACCAGAGCCAGAAAGATAAAAATTGATTTTATAATGGAATCAAAAGGATAAGCAAACAAAAAGCACTATGAATTCCAAAAATGCTTGACCAACACAATGTTTGAGGCCTCACAGTTCCAAGTGTCAGGAGGCTCTTATTAATATAGGATCCTTCTTTCCGTCTCACACCCGTAGTTTCTGCTTTTGAGCTCTCAGAACCTGCCAGATCGATGAGGTTCTGCAGGTATAAGTAAAATATAAAATAGTTATATACATTGGGAATACACAACAACAGAATCATTTTTTAAGTGAAATATGGAACTAAAGGAGGTTAAGATTCCTACTTGAGGCAGGACAACAAAGAATTGAGAGGAAAGCTTAAATAGATAAGAGAAGAGAAGAAGATGCAGAGAAGAAGCTAAGCAGAAGAAGCAACAAATAAGAGAGAATAAGCCACCAAAGAGGCTAAAGAGGGAAGAAAATGAAAGAAGTCCGAGAAAAAGGGGGGAGAGAATGAACAAGATCGAGAAGTGGGGGAAGGGAAGAAAGAAGGTCACCTTTCTCAAAATTTTATTCCATTTCCAAAATAACTTGTCCCCATTGAAGTATAAAATATCTTTAAACAAACTAGAGAATGTCTTAATACGATTAAGGCTTTATTTCAGATAAACTTCTAAGCAAATAAAATCCAAATAAGACTCCTAAACCTAATCTAATTCGAAGTAAACATCCTAATTGAACTCAATCTGTTCAAAATAACAACTCATAGAATAAATAAAAGAAATATCAGTACTACAGACAAATTAGAACTCTTATTTTTTCAATTCATTCGTCCCACATCACTAGTGAAACATGGAAAGGAAACAAGTAGTTTCAGCTATGTCAAACAATTACCAGTTGTGACAGGCTTACAGCTTCCCCTTCACTATTTTCACCACATGGGCTGCTCTCAACCGTCTGTCAACAAGGTAGTAAAAGAAATTTTAAGTTCAAAGGAATAAAAACCCAAAATGAATATGTAAAAAATTAAATCATTGGAAGATGAGATGGTTTGTACTTAATTGAAAAGACCAAGAAAATGAAAAAAATATAATAGCATCTCATGCTTCAAAATGAGGGAACAACACCATTTTCTTATAATAATTGAGGGGGAAAAGAAGAGAGTTAAGCACCTAATAACATTTTAGAACAAACAACCAATGGTCATATATGCACTTCCTCACTAGGAGGGCCAAACAAATAACCAGCACTAATGGCAAAGTCATACCAAAAGAGAGCAATAGAACTTTTTTATAATAATATTTATAAAATTCATTAAGAAATTATATCAGATAGCAATAGAATTAAAAATTGCGGCTCATGCCAAAGAATGTAAAGCAAGAGTTGCTTTAAGCAATTTAAGGAAACGGGTAGATGATGTGTTTTTTTCTTTTTCCCTCTCTTCCCAGTTGAAGTTTCCTTGTGGGGGTGGAGGCTTTTGGAGTAAGTGTTTTCACAATATTATCTGAAGATGTTCATTTGATAAGTTTGCAACCATTCTTGCAAAAATAAAATTTAAAGAACATGCATCATTTGAGGAAACCCGATAAGTAATTATGGAATTGACTGATTATTATACTTTCAAAAGAAAAATGTACAAAATTTCCATAAAAGTTAGGAATGGTGAAATTATGCAAAAACATAGCAAATAGGTTGAATTTAAGTCGATTAAGGACCTCCACATTTCTTGGATAAGAACAATAGAAACGAAGATTTATTATAAACAAAAAATAATGTTGTGTAAATAGTTGAGTTGCATAAAGAGAGCATTACAATCTCCCATTTTTCTCTATTTAAAGGTGTGAAATCACCATTTATCCCAAAACCTTAAGCTGATGGGAAGAGATAGATTCAATTATTTATTTTATATCTTAATACTCCCCCTCACATGTGGGCCAGACTCTCCCTTAATGGATAACCCAACACGTGGAATATTTAATTAAATGGGGTACAGTGTAGAGTCAGGGTTCGAGGTCAGGACTTCTGCTCTGATACTATGTGAAATCACCACTTATCCCAAAAGCTTATATTGATAGGAAGAGGTAGATTCAATTATTTATTTTATATCTTAATAAAAGGTATATATGGATGAAACAGAAGTGTTCAAGCAAATCCATGATATAACCAATAAGTTGGTTGTTAATATGTTGACCTAGATATAGCAAGGCCTTTCAACTAGGAAAAGTACATTGCAGAGTTCAACTACGTCAAATAATAGATAGCTGCATCATCTAAGGGCCAGTAAGCTGGTAGACCATATATATGACAGACATTTTATGCTTATTATCATTCCACTGCAGGTTTCTGCACACAAAAAAATGGGTGTGCGTGCGCAAGAGCGTGACATTGTCTTTGTGTCTCTGTCTCTATATCAAGAAAATGTGAAAAAGCAATCTAATCTAAAAAGGCTTGAAAAAAGTTAGAATGACCTGTAAGAAAGTAACCAAAATGCAACAATTAATTAAACCTACATTATGCTTCCACTAAGATAGGGAAAAAGTATCACTGAAATAGCACGCTAAGACGATGCTCTTGTATATGTCCCGTATACCTGGGCTTTGCCTATTCTTATGATCAATAAAAATTTTTACCGATAAAAAAAAAAGATAGGGAAAAATACCAGTGTAAATATCGTATGGCTCCTGCTGCTGAGTAAATTAAAATTCGTGGACCCCACATGCCTATGCTCTGTCATTAACAACTAAAATCTTAGAAAAAACATGAACAGAATTTCATGAATGGTGTCAGGAAAAGGGCACAATGTGGGATTAAACCCTCGATTGGCGACAAGCAATCTAGATATTTGGTTTCACAAACTACTCTGACATAATCAAAAGATATTGCCCTGCTTTTGACTTTGGGTATATTTATTGATTATCCTGTCACAAATATGTTTTGACAATGCAAGAAGTCTAAAGCATGAGTTCACGTGTGACAATAAGCTGTTCATAGATAACGGATCATTTACAAATCCTCCATCACTACTTTTGATCCACCCTTTTTCTTTTGGCTGTCATTGCATGACAAAACATAACAACGGATTTGTACCTTCTCCAGCAGCTATTAGGGAAAGCGCATGAGCAGGGGACAGTACAACTTCTTCTTTTATTCCTTCAACAAAGATGCCCTGCAGCCATCGCTCAATAGTTAAAATACTTAGCATATAGAAAACAGAGTTTTAGATAAACTATCAAACCATGTAATAATCCAAAGCAGTGATTAATAAACTCAAGGCTCCAGCATACAAGAGTCAGAAAGGAGTGTATGCCGTATCTTTCAATGTGTAACACTAATTGTCTAACAAAATAAAGTCCCGCTAAGGTAAAACAGGTGCCATGCTTGGACGAGAATGAGAGAAGAATTGCTTCATGTTCAGAAATCAAAATTTATGTATACTAGGTATAGGTAAATAACTTCCTAGATGAAAAGTCATTTTCTCTATTGAGTGCAAAAAAATACTTGACTATTTGTTTTAGAAAGTAACTAACGACTACCTGTGCGTCCTCTCTAATTCTTAGATTCTGGCCTGCCGGGTTCAACAAGTCATTAATAACCTGAAATAAAAGAAACCTTAAAAAGATAGCAAAGAATCATAAGCCAAAAAAGCAGTAAATAATGTGAAGAAGTTCACCTCATTATAGATTTCCAAGTATGACACACGAAGAAGAAACTCTCGATTTGGAGTCTAGAGCATATACACATGTCAGATTGTAGTTTCTCTAATAAGAAAATTTAAGGTTGGAAGTTACAGAAAGGCTAATAGCCTAATATCCCTCATGCAGTACCTCTTGGATGATACTAAAAGCATCCTTCACTGCCAGTGGTATAATTCCAGGGGACCTCTGATCACCCTGCAATTGTCATATGTACTATATAAATGCAAATAGAAGTTATGTCATAAGTATATTAATCCATAATATAACAGAATACATGTTATGGTGCAGGCATATGCCAAATGCAAGTTCAAACAAAAGGATCGGACTTCAAACTGAATTGGTTAGAGCGTGACATCTAAAATTTCTCTCTTTTTTTTTATAAGTGACTTTTAAAATTTCTAAATGCATATGCAACATTGAATTGTGTAGTTAAGGAATTTGTAATGTACATGGATGTATGTGAAACATGATGATATAATCTAACCTATGCATAAGACAACCTAGAATGAAAAATTACCCTTTAGAAAAAAAACGACACAAATATAGTGGCTAATAGGGTGAAAAACACAACACAAGAACATAAGCTCCTGCTGAACGCACTTCAATACAAAGATAGAGAAAATATACCGCAAGTCCAAAACCCCCACCACTTGCTGGTTCTGTTGGAAGCACCAACAAGAGGTAATGGTAATAAGTTATCACTTATCTCTTTTTTCCATATGAAAAAGAAAATTTTGCTGTCTACAGAAGCTATGTCTATGGGTGTCTTGGAAGCATCATCAGCCTTAAGTAATTTCTTATGTCATATACGCAGAATTACAACTTTAAGGTGATAGTACAGATGCAATGTACATAGAATAGCAATTTTAAAAGTGAAGCTACTCAACGGGTCTCAAAATCACTTAAATATTTTTTATAAGCAAGATAGGCTTTATTGATAATCAAGAAAATGAAGCTACTATGGGAAGATGGATTTCCTACATAAACACCACCTATATAACATTCACCAAAACATGATGAAAGCATTTAGGAGTCAATTTCACTCCGGTTACACAGAGATAGGTCATGAATCAGCTCTACCAAAAAAATATGACAGCACACCAAGTCATACTTTCTAACCGTGCAGAATATTGTGGAATAGCATGTATATAGGAAAACTAAAGGAATATGCATTATCAAATGTATCTCAGATAAATAAGAAAGGAGGGGCATAAATATATCATCTCACATGCATTGTGTGGGTCTTCCCACTGCTTGTCACCCCATATGCAAAAATTGTACCTGTAGTAAAAGGAAAGCACGTAATAAAAATTTAAACAGTACTCTTCATGACATCTGCAATTTAAAGAACAATACATATGACAATCCAGAGAGTATCAGTCCATTTCACTTTAATGCAACAAATGCTTATAATTTTGATTCGAACAGTCAACTTGTCAACCCGCCTAAACAGAGCACCTAAAACCCACCTAAAAGTACCATTCCAGCCCATCCTCCTCTGGATTACAATCATTGCTTTGTCATTGAGTACCCAAGGATGATGACACTTGGGATATATCAGACAAATTGTGAAAGCTTGAAATAATGAATGAATGGATAAACTTTTTTTTTACCACTAATGCCTTCCATAGAGCCACTAACAACATGCTGAGCAGCAACATCATAGACATGGCGAGTTGTGGTTGTAGGGCCAAATACTCTATCTGGAAGCATGAAACAGAAAACCATAACTTAGAATGGAAAACCTAACAACACCTTGAATTCTCTGGAGAATGAAAAGAAAAGAGACATATGCATGCAACAACAGGATTATAAAATCGTGGGTAAAGTTTAAACAGAAAACGGGCTCTTATACAAATTTCAGAGTTTTATATAGTTTACCGTAAGCATAAGCTATTGATGGGTTATGCTCGTTCCGCACGACTGTATCACCATCTGCATACCATGCAATCTCCTCTCCTTGACGGATTTCCCTCGGACTGCTCCAAACATAGACCAAAAGCAACTTAAAGCACTCCCCAATAGATATTTTCAAAACAACAGAGTTTGGAAAAGTGAGATGCACCTTAGTGGACGAAACCGGACTGTCACTGTGACATTTTCTTTGGATCTCTCAGCATCCAAAGGTAAACTCTCTGAGTAAAAGTATCTAGGCTTACTTCGAGCCGATGAAGATGCAGGAGAGCTCTGACCATCAATAGATGTGTCCAGAAACTGTTTGGAAGACGATGTGGTTGAAGATGAGGGAGAATTGGGAGCTTTAGAGTTGCTCGAACCCAATTTCTTCGATTTAGATCTTTGTTTTGACGCCATTACGACTTCTAGTCAATCTTTCAACAGAACAAAATGAACATTGACTGCAATTCAATCAGAGACAAGTTCAAATTATGAATTCTTCGAAATATTACGCTCTTTACATTTCTTTATGAGTAATTTCTTACCAGAATATGTGTCATAAGTTTTTTCTCCAATTTAATCTGCCAACACATTGATAACTAAAAATGAGTTCATAATTAGTGAAAAACATCTTCAAAATTTGAGCTCATCAAGTATATACGTTGCTGTTTGCTTGCTTGCCAAGAAAATGAAGGATAAAAGTTTAAAGAACAAATCAAGAATTTTTTATTCTAAAGTGTCATTTTTAGAACTGAAGAAGAGAGAACATATTAACTCCTAGGATAATTTGAATTGACATTTTCCAATTCTTGTGCAGCATCACCGCCACTTGAAAACTTAAAACTGCAAAATCTGTATTCCTCCATTTTCTCAGCAATTAAACAGAAAGTAGGCAAACAATTATCGAATCAGGCAAGAAAACGAGAAGAGTCAAATTGAGAAAAGGCGCATGAATTGAAACCAAAAAAGAAAGCAAATGAAAACAAGGTTGAAGTACGTCATTGCCGCGAAAGTGACGGGAAAATACATGCATTCCTCAGTCAAACTTTTCAACCGTCGAAACATGCAACGAATATAGAAACTCGGAATTATCTTCTTCTTTTTTCCCTTCGTTTCGTCCATTTTCTTGGGAACCAAATGGAGCAAGATTTGACGGTTACCTGAAATAAAGCAGACGAGCTTTAGCAGCAGAGCAAATCCAGCAATGTGTAGTGCAGAGAAAGTCAGTAATCAGGGAGATCTTCTTCGAGCTGAGAGAATCAGATCTAACAGCGAGAGTGCGGGCGCGCGAGCTAATCAGTCAGAGAGAGAGAGAGAGAGAAGAGTCAATCATCTAATTCCGTTTAGCTTTTCTTGCTTGCCTTGGAAGGGATGCCCTCCATTGAAGGGCAAAAGCACTTTACCACACTCGCCTTTTTTCAGAAAGAGAAGAAGAGTAGAGTAAAATAATTCTTGACTTCATCATTTACTCCAATATATTCTCTCCCTATGCTAAGTATGTGCTAGTCTCTCTGTCTCTGTCTCTGTCTCTCTCTCTTTCTCTTTCTCTCTAGCTTTTTGTTTTGAGAGAGCAGTCTCCCTGGGACGTGCGGCAAATAGGACTTTGCGACGTGTTTATAACGGCATGATTTTTACTGAGCCGGACAAATATTAAAAGGAGTCAGTACTCCGACCGACACGCCAGAGAATTGCTTAACAGTTAACATCGAGTTGGTCATTTTGGACAGCGTCCCGATCAACTCGTTTGGAGCAATGGAAACGGCACAAACATTTTCGTAATACTTTTTTTTGTGTGGGTATGCTTTTGGCCTTTACCAGATTTATTTATTTTTTCTAATTCATAAAAAGTTACACACTAATGGTGATGCGCACGCATGATCAAGTAGCACACGTTTAAATATCGAGAAATAATATATGAGTAATTTTACATACAATCGTGAAATACGTAAATATCGTGTAATCGTTTTTAAAAAAAAAAGTATGATCCACTATTAAAAAATTAATTTTTTTCATGTGAATCTCATATTTTATTCACTTTTTTTAAAACGATTACGCGACAGTTATACAACTCACGTTTACAAATATATTTTCTCATAATAAAATACCTCTTCTTGTGTACACTTTTAAAAAATGCTATTACTTTTAATAACTTGAAGCATAAAGGACCAAAAAGTGTTTAATAGTATTTCAAACAATTAAAAGGATCATTTATTTGAGACGTCATTCCTTTTTTCCTTCCGTCTTAAAACAGCATCTCAAAATTAATCATAAATGTGATATTTTATACTGAATAATAATGTTGAATGGTTAATGAAATTGTTTATTGCTTGAGAATGAAAAACTTTTATTCTTTTATAATGATTCTAACGAGATTTTAATTATATTATTAAATAATTATTTTAAAAACATACACAAATTATTACAATAAAATTAAAGAGGTTGGAATAATTTTCCATCGAGTTGTTTATACTTTATAGGAAATTCCTTCCTATCTACTCCCAACAGAGGAGAGAAAAAGGCGTCCGCCAACCACTCATAGCTTTTTTGGTTTTTTCTCTGCTCGGTTGGAATCTAATCACCAAGGGGGCATCTCCGTTCCTCTACTTTTTTTCGAGGTTAGGGGGCATCTACCTTTTTTTTTTCTTTTTTTTTTTTCTTTTTAATTGGGATGAGGTCAACTCTACTCATCCTTAAGGCCCGAAACGTTATGAGAAAAAAAAAAAATACTGTTTTAAGATAATATAAAATATTTATTTATTGAGGGATAGAGAAGACAATAATGAGTGAGATTTAATTTGATATAGGATGTGACGAATGCCACTTAATTAAACTAATAATAAATATTATCAAAAGCAACTGGATTAATGGGTGAAACTATGTCGACCAGTGGGAAGCAAGACGACGATTGCAACCTCATCATATAATAACAAGTGTTTAATTGCATCTTTGGTCGTTGATGGAGATGTATGTCGCGCCAACGATTGATGTGTAACTGGCGACGTTAAGACCTCTAAAATTTATTGTGTAATATTATTTTTTTTATTAAGTCATGGTCTGATAACTATTCAGTTCATAAGGAAAACGAAAGAACTGCGCGCAATCAAGGGATTAGCCGATATAGTTGTTATTTTTTGGTAGGGTGTAAAATCTTCGGTTCAGACTAGAAAACCAACCGGATTGAACCGAAAATTTGTTTAATCAGTTTCAATCCTCCATTTGTGAAACTGAATGGTTTTCGGTCGGGTCTCATGATGGGATCGATTTTTTCACCCTAGACCGGATCGAACCGACTGAACTATAAATATATATATTTTTAAATATTTTTTATAAATTATATATATTGTTTTATATAGTAATTATATAAGTGAATTATGTAATTTTTATCTAACCTATGATAATTGACAATATAAAATGTTAAATATATAATTATTAATTAACTAATATCAATTAACTAATACATAATTATCAATTTTGATAATTTGAATAACTTTCTTTAGGTTATTTTTAAGTAAAAAATGTGTAAATAAAGTTAAATAATTATATTATTTAAAATTATAAACATTGTGGTTTTTATTTATACTAACGAGTGGAAAATACACATTGAGGACTTTTAGTATACTTAAAAAATAATGTGCTTTTTCATATGATTGGCCCCCATTTGAAAATGGTCCGGACAAGATTTCGACAATATGAGTGGAGTTAGTATGAGGCAACCATGAGTCAAAAATGCTTATGACATGTGATGTATGTGGTACAATGCTTTGGTTCCAAGTGTTTTTATAAGGAAAAAATAGTTCATCAAAAACCACATTGCGGGATATAAAAAATTTTCTGCTAAAGGGATGAAAACACTTGTATCCTTTATGTTTATTACTATATCCCACAAATATGCAAAGAACAGTTTTTAAATCAAACTTGTGTTGTCGTGTATCCCATGTGTAAGGAAAACATCTGGAACCAAAGACAAGAAGTGAAGTGTAATCAGGATGAGTGCCATGAAGTGTAAAATATGGAGTTTCCGCAATATTCTGACCAATAATTACCTCATTTGCAGGTTGAAATGTCTGAGCAATCCTTCAACGCTCCTCATATTGACATCGAACCCAGTTAACCCGGCTTGCAATCCCAAACTCACCAAAATCAAACACCACAAACACAACCTTCACATTCTATGATCACTCGATCTCAACGAGGAATCATTAAACCCAATCCAAAATATGCCTTGACTTCCTCCATATTCTCAACCAGTATCCCTCGTGAACCTTACAACATACGAGCTGCTCTAGCTCATCCGGGGTGGAAAGCAGCAATGGATGAAGAACTCGAAGCCTTGCATAAAAATCAAACCTGGAAGCTTGTTCCATGCACCTCGAGCATGCATGTTATAGGTTCAAAATGGGTACTCAAACCCGATGGTTCTTTAGATTGCCTTAAAGCTCGTGTTGTGGCAAAAAGGTATCATCAAGTGGATGGTCTGGACTACACCAAAACATTCTCTCTAGTCATCAAACCTGGAACTATTCGAATGGTCATCACTATAGCTCTTGTTAAAAAATGGCCCATACGTCAGCTTGACGTAAAAAATGCATTTCTTCATGGTTTAATTTCAGAAGACATCTACATGGAACAACCTCCAGGAATGGCTAATCCCGAACATCTCCAATATGTGTGCAAGCTTCAAAAGGCTCTCTATGGTCTCAAACAAGCACCTTGTGCTTGGTTTGATCCGTTTAGTGCTTTTCTTCTTAAATCTGGATTTTTTTGTAGCCTAGCCGACCCATGTTTGTTTATTTTTCACTCTAACCTTGGAACACTAATTCTCCTTCTTTATGTAGATGATATACTCCTCACAGGTTCCTCCACAACTCTAGTATCAACCTTCATTCAACTCTCGAGCTCTGAATTTGCGATGAAGGACTTAGGCCAAATTCATCACTTTCTTGGCATCGAGATCTCTCAAACATCCGATGGTCTTCACCTGTCCCAATCTCACTATGCTTTTACCATCCTTGAGAGAGCTAACATGGTCGATTGCAAGCCTATGAGCACACCTCTTGAAGCCAAAACCAAGACCTTATCAGATAATGTCTTGCTAGAAGATCCGAGTTATTTTAGAGTGATCTTTGAGATATGTTGCGTCAACACTCCAAGATATGATTCGAGATATGCTCTGCGAGAATACTCCAAGATATGCGTTGTTTTGAGTTCGAGATTTGCTCAATCAATTTGTTGAGGTTTTCTTAACTAGTCAAACTACCATTTCGGGTTGAAGTTGTTGCCATTGATACCCCTTCATCCTTCAACGTCTCTCCACTATTGTAGCATGAATTGTAGGAGTTTTCAACCTTATCACTTCGATAGTTATGCTCAGCCTTATTACTCATTTGAGTCCCACAATTCACGCCGAGATGCTGGGTTGTGCCCATACCCTCCCTCAAACTTTGTTGAGGTTGGAAGCAGAGTTTGGTTTGAAAATTAATGAGTGCAGCCTTTGACATTGGTTTGGTAAAGAGGTCTGCTACTTGCTTTGTAGTGGAGATATGTTTAGTGATGAGAAGTCCAAGTGCAACTCGTTCACGCACAAAATGGTAATCAAACTCGATGTGTTTGTTGCGAGCATGAAACACCAGATTTATTGTCATGCGAAGAGCACTTATGTTATCGCAATAGAGAGTTGGTGTAGATGCAAATGGAATGTGAAGATCTTTAAGGATAAATGACATCCATGTGAGTTCAGCTGCTGTATTCGCCATGGCTCGATATTCCGCTTCGGTGTTGGACTGAGAGATCGTATGCTATTTTTTTGCACACCAGGAAATGAGATTTCCTCCAATAAATGTACAGTATCCAGTGGTTGATCGCCTTGTGGTGGGACACCCCGCCCAATCTGCATAAGAGAAAGCACAAAGATCAAGTGTTGTGAAGTAAAATGCAAACCTATGTCAATTGTGCCTTTGACATATCTTAAGATCCTCCGAACCATTTTTAAATGCATAACAGTGGGAGCATGCATGAATTGTGATGCATAATTCACACTGTATGAAATAGCTGGTCTCGTGAGAGTTAGGTACTGTAAAGCACCAACAAGTCCTCTAAAATAATTCAGATCTTCTAGCAAGACATTATTTGATGAGGTATTGGTTTTGGCTCCAAGAGGTGTGTTTCTAGGCTTGCAATCGACCATGTTAGCTCTCTCAAGGATGGTAAGAGCATGGTGAGATTGGGATAGGTGAAGACCATAAGATGTTTGAGAGATCTCGATGCCAAGAAAGTGATGAATTTGGCCCAAGTCCTTCATTGCGAATTCAGACCTTAAGAGTTGAATGAAGGTTGATACAGAGAGCTACTTCCTCTGAGGAACACATCCTCTATTTAAACACAAAAAACTGGGATAACAAAATTACATTGATATCTGTATAACTGGTAGCATAAAATCCGAGACTATCTGAGAGTGATCGCTGAGATATGCTGCGTCAACACTCCAAGATATGATCCGAGATATGCTCTGCGAGAATACTCCATGATATACTCTGTTTTGAGTTTGAGATTTGCTCAATCAATTTGTTGAGGTTTTCTTAACTAGTAAAACTACCATTTCGAGTTGAAGTTGTTGCCATTGATACCCCTTCATCATTCAACGTCTCTCCACTATTGTAGCATGAATTGTATTTGTGGGAGTTTTCAATCTTATCAGTTCGATAGTTATGCTCAGCCGTATCACTCATTTGAGTCCCACAATTCACGTCGAGATGTTGGGTTGTGCTAAAAATATGGACCAACGGGACCGATAGCTAACGGTCTAATCCAGTCCACTAGGATTGATCGGTCCGAGAAGATGAGTTTCGGTCCATCATTCCAGAACTGATTTACACCCCAATTTTTTTGGATATATAGTTATATACCATTATTTAAATAAGAAAAAATTATTTCAGTTACATTTTTCCTCATTTTTATTATTTTTTCTTGTAAATTATAAAATAATTTAGAAATAGATAACATTTTATATAATAGAATAAAAGTTTAGAAATTAGTAGTATTATTCTAATTAATTTAAAGAGATCATAATTGTTTTTTTTTTTAAATAATTGTAGCAGCAATAAAATGGAAGCCAATAATTAAAACTGATAGCGCTATATCAGCATAGTCTGCGTTGGCAGTGGAAACAAATTATTACAGCAAAGAGGGTTGGAGCAGGCAGAAAACCATCATTACTAATGATAGGAGGGGGAGAGAGGGTCCCTATAATCTTTCAAGTTAAAACGGGTAGTGACATTGCAATATCGCAAAGAATGACCAACAAAATGCTGTTGAGATTAGAAGCAATGATGCTTTTTTGTTTTTATTTGCTTTGTGGTTTAAGATAACACGATTACACGTGCTACAATTATGAGCAACTGGTCCGGTTTGGAATCTTGGATGGCCATCTCATATGTATCTCATCTGGACTGTACGATCTCAAAATTTGATTTCTAAATTCTAAAAACCTCCACTTAAAAAAAAAATATAAAACTTATAATGAATAGTTAAAAAAAGTAAATAAACAGTGATATAAACAGTACAAAATTTCAAGAATTCGAATGCTCTATAAATACTGTGAGATTTCTACATTTTTTAAATATAAAAAAATTAAAATTATCTTATTTCATCTCACTATCTAAATATATTTTTTTTTATAAATTATTTAATTTGATCCTAACTCAAAAAATGTTATTACTATTTAAAATATTACTGTTCATCCAAACCGGGCCATTCAAGGGCTTTTTAAAAAAAAATTGATTCAAGGGCCGAAGCCGGGTTCAAGTCTTTACGAGCAAAAGTTATTCATTGTCCTTTATTTTATATTTTGTCACACTCACACCGATTAATTTTATATATTTTTAAGTAACGTTATATAACTTTAATAAAAAAATAGTGAAGATAATTAAAAAAAATAAAATTCTAAATAAAAAATAAAATTTATCTGAATTCAGTTTTCTTAGATAACGGTTGTCTCTCAACAGTGCTAAATATTTTGAAAGCTTCTCACTTGTATTGGGAATATTTATAAGGTAATATCCACGAAGTGTGATAATTTTTATTGAGTTTTAGTATTCATCGTCTCCGCACATTAGTGACATCACACTACCCTTATTTTTATTAATTTTTTAGTTTTATTTTTCCCAAACTAATTGATTTTTTTATACTTTTCATTCATATACCACCACAAATTTGATAAGAGAACCAAAAAAAAAAAAAAATTATGCGTAATGTGTGATGTGAAGATGATGAGTATAATTTTTCATTTTTGTTCTATTATAAATATTATGTCATTAAAAATAAATACTTATATAAAGATTTTGCGAATAAATGAAGAGAAAAATCCTAAAGGATAATATTTGATATTGGGTTCTAGGCTCCGAGGACAACTTCCGGCCTAAACAAAAAAGCCCAACTTGAGTGGATCATCTTGTTCGTAAAAACTAATTAAGAGCATAAGATGAGAAATTTGGCTAATAGATCCTAAAAGTAGTCTACGTTGAATTTTAAAAATATATGACTTTTAGCTATAATAATTTGAGATTAGCGTCGGCGGTTATATTTAGTGGTTACTGTAGCTCGATCAAATTGATTAAAAAATATTATCTCTCTTACAGATATTTTCTATTTCATTTATTTTTCTTCTGTATCATTTATCGTTTCTTATTTCGTTCCTTTGCTTTTTTTCTGTACAATTTAGTTCATCTCAAAGTTTTTTTTTTTTGCTTGATATTGCTGGTTCAATCTTTCAGATTTAAGATTTTATTTTGGGATTTGTGCTTTGTTTTAGTACTCCCAAGGCTGGAATTTGTCTGTACTTGTATTAATGTATTTCTATATAGTTCTTAATTTAAAAAAAAATTAATAGGAAGAAAATTTATTAAATTTATAATAATTTATTATTATTTTATTTAATAGATGAATAATTTAATGTAAGAATAAATTTTAAATAGTCATATTATACAAGTGTTTGGATCTCCATAATCCAATGCTAATCTCTAAGCGGTAATGAAAGGAGGGCTATTTGAAGCAAAGGCGGCCCTCGAAAAAAAATAAGTGACAGAAGCCGATGCAGCGAGAGTTCGTCGAGCTCGAGCCGTTTGCGTGTACACCAGTGGTGAATCAAACCCCCAAGTTCACAAGTTGCAGGCAGCAACAAGACTGTTACTGTTAGGTACGTACCCATTTCCAGAAATAAAATTAAAATTTTAAAAAGATAGGAAAAAAAAAGAACTATGATCGTGAGCTTTGTGTCCGTATCGATCCCGAAAATCTTTGACGGTCATCAATTCACGAGGTATTTCTTTTACTTCCGCAGACCATACTTGCAATTATTTGTCATCGTCGATCATCAGAGTAAACGGATAGGAAATTTTGTTTAGATTCTACTTTCAATCAGGGTTTCATTTCTCCGTTTAACGAATTCTTTTAAGATTTGTGGTCACCTGTTAAATTTCGTTAACGGTATCTTTGGAAATCCGAGAAGAGCTCTATTTTGACGAAATCGTCAATTATATAAACATTCACATTTTTATTAACATGATTTACCTTATTCTGATGTTCAAATGACTCTCTCTCAATATTTTCAAGTATGCACTTAATGCAATAATCTGGACACTGGTTTAACATCAAGTTTCAAGTGACTGGTGCTCTTTTTTCAATTCATTTGTTATCCCTATGTACAATAATTTAGACATATTTGTCTCTAAGTTTCAAAGGATAACTTTTGCTTGCGTTCAATGAAGGACAAATCCTTTCTATAAACATTAGAAACTCGGTATTTTGAATTGTTATGCATATTTTCTTATCATTGACCCTTATGCTACCCATAACATCCAGGCGACAGCGGCTACCCATTACTGTGTTCATTTATAGGACGCAGGTTTGACAGTACTCTGGGGATGAAAGAAAGGAACACTAGTAACACCCTCAAGCGAATTTTAGTGAATTGTGCAGCCCAGGTTTGTTGATGAGCTTTAACTCTCTTATTTGGAAATATGTATCTTTATTTGAACTTGAGAATGTTCATGTAGGAAGAATATTTTCTCTCTCTAGAAATTTTTTCTCTCAGTACAACTTCCCTACGTAAACTTTCTGCTTCATTTTAATGGAGTTGGTGGGAGTTTGTTAGTGGTTTTTTAGTTCAAAGGGAAGGATAATGGATCATCGGAGAGTAATAAACATAGAACTTAAGTCTTTTGAGGTGTTAAGGGATGGGTGTAGGATTCTCATTACCGAAAAGGGCTGGAAGCTGGTGAAGAAAATGAGTCTCGAGATGGTTACAGTGCACTGGTTCACTAAAGCTTTGGAAGATTGTTTAATGGCTGGAAGAAAGGAGTTTTATACAGGGCATAGGGAAGGTGACAGGGGCTTCATAGCACAGAGGTGTTCTAATCTCCAGGGAGTTTTCATGGCTTTGGTGGAGTATGGGAGAGGCGGCCGTCGAAACTGCATCTTCATTCCGGAAGATAGGGATGGTAAGGGTTGGAGGAAGATGGTGGAGGTCTTGAAGGAGGCTGGACGTGGTGGTTTCAAAGGGTTGTCTATGACGGGAAGGATGGTAGCTCAGCCTTTGTACTTGGAGGCTTTCAAAAACCCGAGGGTAGTGAACCCATCTTGTCAACTTGCTGGGGTGGGTGGTGCAGTGCCGTTGCAATCTGTACGCGACGCTATTCCTGTAGGGGAGCAGAGCAGTGAGGGTGGGGGTGGCAGAGATTGTGTCGGTCTAAATAAGGAAGAAATCCTTCGGGCTGTGATAGATATGCAGAGACAAGTGGATGTTTTACAGCTTAATATTAATCTTCTAAAACGGTGCGTTCAAGAGGATAAAGAGGAGGGGGGCTCGGGTCTGGGTGAGGGGGGCACGGGTCAAGGGTTGGGCTGTGCTGTTGGGCCTCGGAGTCAAACGCAGCCCACGGGCCATTACGCATGGAGGAGACGCACCCCGTCTGTCTCGGTGATGCCGTCGGCTCCACCCCCGCCGGTAACGAACCAGATGGCCCCGGCGAACACGGGGACACCATCGGCGGTGGTGACAACATCGACAGATGGTTCCGATGAACAAGGCGACACCATTGTTGTGCTACAGCCTACGGTGAAACTGGGTCTCTCTCAACCCACAGTGAGAGATGACGGTGTACACGGCGACACCATAGCTTCGCCGGCGTCCCCTCTGCATCAGGCAGAGGTTCCGAACCTGGAATCCCCTCTTTGTCCTGCGACGGGGGGGATACCAAGTATCTCGCGAGGCGTAAACCAGCCACCGAGCGTAGCTGCTGTAGATCTATACAGCCAGACAGCGCCGATGAACCTAGGGGGAGGCTCCTCCTCCTTGCCGGAGCTTCATATTCACTCAGAGGATCACATTGAGCTTATACGGCATGATGACAGTACTGAAGTTAGTGTTCTCAGGGCAGAGGGGACTGGGTTGGAGATGGTGGATGTTGGGCTCCTTGGGAGCGAGATTTTGGTAGTTCCTGACACTCAATTTCCATCTAGTGATGCTGTGGTTGAATGGGAGGGTAGAAATTTATTTGGGGAGGAAGAAAAGAGAGAGATACATTCTACGCAGTGGGCTTATAGTGTAGAGGAGCCTATCCCACTGAAACGTTTACTTCCAATTGAATCAACTACACCGGATTGGATGCTAAAAAAGGTGAAAGAGTTGCAACAATTGATAGGTATGGATTGTGTGGGTTATGAAGAGCAGTTTTTTGTGCTACTTACTGCCATAGAAGCGGGCCACTCACAAGCTAAGAAATCAGGGTCGAAAAAACAGCGGGAGCTCAAGCGCCTTACTTGGTCATTAAACTATGAAGGAAGTTCAAGCCGAGAAAAATCAAAAGGGAAGGGGCTGGCTTCTCATTTATGAAGCCAAAAATCATATCTTGGAACGTCCGGGGGCTAAATGAGGCAAATAAGAGGCTTCAAATAAAAAATCTACTGAGAGAATGGAGGGCGGACATGGTATGTTTACAAGAAACTAAATTGAAAACTATTTCTAGAAGACTAGTTCGAAGTGTTTGGAGCTGTACTTATGCAGACTGGGTGTATCTTGCTTCAAACGGGGCTTCAGGAGGTATTTTAGTTATGTGGGATAAAAGAGTTGTCGACAAAATGGAGGAATTTGTGGGGGAATATACAGTGGCATGCTCTTTTAAGAGTGTGGTAGATAATTTTGTGTGGGCATTTGCTGGGGTGTATGGTCCAAATGTGGACAATGACAGAAGATTTTTATGGGAGGAATTTGCCGGGCTACACAGTTGGTGGGAACTTCCGTGGTGTATAGGAGGAGATTTTAATGTCATTAGATCAACAAGCGAAAGGTCGGGTGAGAGTAGGATGCAACCTGCAATGATAGAGTTCTCTGATTGTATTTTTGAGTTAAACTTGTTGGATATCCCTCTATCGGGAGGTGCTTTTACTTGGTCGAATAATCAGACATGGTCCCGGCTGGACAGATTTCTCATCTCATCGGAATGAGAGGTGCACTATCCGGAGGTGTGCCAAAAGAGATTGCCTCGTCTTTGCTCAGATCATTTTCCTATCTTATTGGATTGTGGGGGCATTCGGAGTGGGCGCCGTTATTTTAAGTTCGAAAACATGTGGCTGAAAAGTGAAGGTTTTGTGGATAAGGTGAGGCAATGGTGGTCTTCTTATCAGTTTTATGGTAACCCCTATTTCATTTTAGCCAGTAAACTGAAAGCTTTGAAGAATGACCTTAAACTTTGGAACATACAATCCTTTGGAGATTTAGGGGAGCGTAAGAAACGCATGGTGGATGAATTACAACAGCTCGAGTGTATACTTGAGGTTAGAGCTCTCGTTCCACAGGAAATATTGAGGAAGACCGAGTTGGTTTCAGAAATAGAGAGAGTACTATCATTAGAAGAGACTTCTTGGCGTCAGAAGTCGAGGCATTGTGGCTGAAAGAAGGGGATCGGAGTACAAAGTTCTTCCATAGAGTTGCCAATTCCCATAGAAGAAATAATTCCATTGAAATGTTGAATATAGATGGAATGGTGTGTAAGGATGCCCCGGTGATTAGTGAACATGTGGTGGATTTCTATGAACAATTACGTACAGAAAGAGAGGAATGGAGGCCAAAGATGGATGGCCTTGGTTTTGATACTATTGAGCCTCAAGAAGCGGAGTGATTAGAAAGGCCCTTTGAAGAAGGGGAAGTGTATGACGTAGTGAGACGTATGGTCAAAGATAAAGCTCCCGGTCCAGATGGATTCTCGATGGGCTTTTTCCACCCTTGTTGGGAAGTGGTGAAAGTAGACTTAATGAATGTGTTTCAGGAAGTTTCTTTGGTTGGGAAGTTTGAGAAAAGCATAAATGCCACATTTATTGCGTTGATCCCTAAGAAGATTGGGGCGGTGGAGATTAAGGATTTTCGACCCATCAGTCTGGTGAATGGTGTATATAAAATTATTTCAAAGGTTCTGGCTAACAGATTGGGGGTGGTTTTGGGGAAGATTGTCACAAAAACACAAAATGCTTTTGTTAAGGGGCGACAAATCTTGGATTCAGTTCTTATTGCAAATGAGGGACTAGATAGCAGATTAAAGGCTGGATCCACAGGAATTCTATGCAAATTAGATATGGAGAAGGCATATGACCATGTAAACTGGGATTTCCTCTTGTATGTGTTGGGTAGATGTGGCTTTGGGGCGAGATGGTGTAGTTGGATCAGGTGGTGTATCTCTACGGCCAGATTTTCAGTCTTGATAAATGGCTGCCCGACTGGCTTCTTTAGCAGCTCTCGAGGTCTCAGACAAGGAGATCCTCTGTCCCCACTCCTTTTTGTTATCGTTATGGAGGCATTGAGTAGGATGATATCGGCGGTGGTAACGCATGGGTTGGTGGCTGGTTTTCCGATTGGTGACCCCAATAGGGGTACTATCATTTTGTCTCACTTACTATTTGCAGATGACACCCTTTTATTTTGCGAGGCTGATCACAACCAGTTGAGGACATTGAAGGCTCTGTTATTATGCTTTGAAGCAGCGTCAGGCCTGAAAATTAATTTTGACAAGTCAGAGTTAGTACCAGTGGGGAATGTGAGCAATACTAGGCAGTTAGCTAGCATTCTTGGGTGTAAGATTGCTTCTCTTCCGATTACCTATTTGGGATTACCTTTGGGGGCTGCTGCTAGGGCCTCATCCATTTGGGATTCTGTTGTTGAAAAGATAGGAAGGAAATTGGCAGGATGGAAGAGATTGTATTTGTCGAAAGGTGGCCGGGTTACTCTCAATAAGAGTACCCTTTCTAACTTACCTACGTACTTTCTATCTTTGTTTCAATTGCCTGTCAGTGTAGCGGCTCGGATTGTGAAACTGTTTCGTGATTTCCTATGGAGTGGGATAGGGGATGAATTCAAATTTCATTTAGTAAGCTGGGACAAGGTGTGTAGACCAATCTTGTCAGGTGGGTTGGGTATAAAGAATTTGAGAACATTTAATCGGGCTTTGCTTGGGAAGTGGTTATGGCGGTATAATTTGGAAACCGGAGCTCTATGGAAACTGGTGATTGATTATAAACGTGGAAGTTTATGGGGGGGATGGTGCACAAAAGAGGTAAATGGGGCAAGTGGAGTGGGGTTATGGAAACACATTAGGTGAGGGTGGGGGGACTTTATTACTCACGCTAAAATGGTGTTGGGGAGGGGATCCCGTATTAAGTTTTGGGAGGACATTTGGTGTGGGAGTGAGGCCCTAAAGGATGCATTTCCAGCTGTTTTCAGTGTGGCTCGCAACCAGGAAGCATCCATTGCGGACCTAATGATTATATCAGGAGATCATGTGCAGTGGAACGTGACATTTAGTAGAGCGGCACAAGATTGGGAAGTAGACATGTTTTAAGCCTTTTTCAGCCTCATATATTCTGTGAAGCCAAATAGACAGCAAGCTGATAGCTTATGGTGGAACCCGACTGATAAGGGCATCTTCTCAGTTAGATCCTTCTATAAGTCCCTTTCCCACACCACAACCATTCAGTTCCCTTGGAGGAGACTTTGGAGAAATAAGGCGCCTCCGAAAGCGGTTTTCTTTACATGGACAGCAGTATGGGGGAAGATTCTGACCACTGACAACCTGAGGAAGCGACGGTTAGTTATACTAGATTGGTGTTGCTTGTGCAAGAGATCAGGCGAGACAGTGGATCATCTATTGTTACATTGCGAGATAACGAGAGCCTTGTATGTGGAAGTTTTCAGTCGAGTAGAGTTACCCTTCGTGATGCCAGAAACAGTGGTTGATCTGTTGGCCAGTTTTCCGAGAGGAGTTCAACAAATTAAGGAGGTGTGGAAAATGATCCCGATCTGTATCATGTGGTGTATTTGGCAAGAGCGCAATGATCGGACTTTTGAAAACAAGGAGCGGTCGCCGGGAGAACTTAGAGCTTTACTTTTCAGTACTTTAATGTTATGGGCCATTGCTATAGATTTTAATGGCCTGAATGTACATGACTTTTTAGCTTCCCTGTCGTTGACATAGATAGGTTTTATCTCCTGTATCCATCTTGTGTACTTGGGTTTTTGCCTATCTCTATTTATAATATTATTGATTACTTATCAAAAAAAAAAAAGAATGTTCATGTAGGAAAATAGTGAGAACATAAAAACGAGACATCGTTAAATCCTTGTTAAGCTAACTTATAGAAAAGAGCACAGCGTGCAATAGATCTAAATAATAGTTTCTGTGCTTATATTTCATTTTTGTATTATTATCAAGGCTGATTTATTTAAGTGTTTGGAATCTGCTTGATGTATTAGTGGAACACATTTCTTATTGATAGGCAAAAGACTATGGACGCTGTGTTGCGGTCAAGGTTCCAAAAGTTGACCATGATATGTGTTTGAAAGAATTTCTTGCACTAAAGAGTTGCATGCAGAAAACGGTATTGTAATTTGTTATTGAGGAAAAAAACACTTTCTAGTGTAACAGCATGAAAAAACCATGTTTGAAAGAAATCTGTCTGTCTTTTTCCGCCTCCTTGAATAGCTGCAAGGAAAGGTTTGACTGTGTGATCTGTTCTCTTCGCTATATTGAGACATATATTGAAGACCGCCAGCACCATGTGTAAAGTATGGAGCCAGGAAGCCTGCACAAAAGAGGTGTTTCATTCATCTATTTCGAAAGAGATAGTATTGTTGTTTCTTCTAGGCTGTTATGCTCCATATATGTATTCTTCTGTTCCCCTGATACGATCCTTTCTATTTTTTTACAGTGTACTTAGAGTATATAATATCAGTTATTTAAGGCTGTTCGCACAAGTACTTGCCATACTTTTCCTCCTTATCAAGGTCAAAAGGTGACCAGGAGAGATGTCTGGGAAAGCATCGAGTTCACAGCCTAGTGTCCGTTTGAGTGGATCTGGTGGTCTGTCACATGTTTATATTCAATATCCACCCTTACGATGCAACATCTCTGGATCAAGGGGTTTATTCTATGATGATGGAAATAAGTTACTACACTCCCCAACATCTGATCGGGTAACAAGAGAAATTGTTATTTTTTAATAAGTGGGTAATAAGAGAAATTGTACTCCTGTACCTGCCTCTGAACGATTTGAACTTCTTCTCTCTCTTTTTTTTTTTTTTTTTTTTTTTTTTTTGTAAAAAATGAAATTAAAGATTTGAATTAAGTTGGGTCGTATTTGAACATTTTTTTTTTGGTAATAGGTCTTCTCATGGAAAACTGTTCCCTTTTCTCCTCTTGCTGACCCTATTTCTGATTTGATAAGTGAGGGGCCCATCTTATCTATACGGTATTCTTTAGATGCGAAGTTTATAGCAGTCCAGCGGTCTAATCATGATATACAGTTTTGGCATAGAGAAACTGGGGAAACTTTTAGCCAGAGGTGCAGATCAGAGTCTGAGAGTATTCTGGGGTTTTTCTGGACAGACTATCCATTATGTGATATTGTATTTGTAAAGACCAGGTAAGGGAAGCATCTGGATGCTTTATGTGAATATGACAAATAAATGCAGTACTTTGAAATTATTGACTTTTTTTTATTGGCACCGGGTGTCCGGGGACAGCGTCCCGACTAATCTCAGGGGTACTTTGAAATGATTAACTATCATTTATATCAGTATGAATTGATATTTGCTGGCTGCTCCTCCCCCTTGCCCAGCTTCTATTCACATCCTGCATTTTCCTTCCTATTATTTCTCTTTTACTGTCTTTTGGGGGGGGGGGGGGGTTGTTTCAAGAAATTTTGGATTTTTTTGGTTTTATTTTCTCCTTCATGTCGCTAAGTAGAGTGATATTACAGTGGGCTGGACTTCTTTGCATACAATTCTGAGTCGAAGTTGTTTCATTTGGTGGAGACAAGGAAATTGAACGTTAGTTGGTATGTTTACACGCATGAAAGTCGTTTGGTTCTACTTGCATCTGGAATGCAGTGCAAGACCTTCAACGGATTTCAGGTATGTTCCATGTTGTTATTAGCTTACATCTCCTTTTTAGCCGTTGCTGCGGCATGGCTTGGATAGCTGACTTTATGTTTATGTGTTTGGAAGCAGAAATTAAATTGACACGGAACTCTTCATAGTTTCATTTCCATTGAAAGTCAATTTTTCATTCCAAAATGTCTCAATTCTTTTTTTTATAGGTAAAAAGAAATTCATTAAACCACGTAATTAGGCATAACCCAAGTACACAAGAAGTATACAAGCGAAAACACCTAATTACAAGCTAAGAACTAGATAAAGCAACATAGAAATCATGAAAACAGGTCCCATCCAATACAATAGCTGATGCCCAAATCTTTTAACGTATGGGAATGCAGGGCCTACTTTGAAGCTTGCTTAAATTTAGTCGCATGTGAAAAACACGACGAAGGCAGGTTCGCTGCTGGCGTTAATGGAGTTTTGAGCATCGTAGTTGTTGTGAAATACTATGCAAAGCACACACACCAACGATGACAAATAAAGTAAAAGTAACACAATCAAGAACACGACACAGTGTTTACGTGGTTCGGCAAATTGCCTACGTCTACAGGAGCTGCTGCAGAAATCTTATTAACCAGAGGAGATTACAATCACTTAATCTCAACTCACACTCTCTAGGGCTTTTTGCTCACTCACTCAATATGCACTCACAAGATAATTGTTGTCTCTCAAAATATACTTCAGGCCGTCCAACACGAGTCTAATATGACATATATATAGTGAGTGGCGCTAGAAACCCTAATCTGGCAAAAACTGCGTATTTCGCTCGAGCGGACTGTCGAGCGTGACTCGAGCGAACAACCAAATGAACATTGGCTCGAGCGGAGTGTCGAGCGACTGTCGAACGAACACTAGGTTTTGTTTCTCGCTCGAGCGGAGTGTCGAGCAGTGTTGAGCGAACTCTCGGACTTGATATTCGCTCGAGCGGTATGTCGAGCGAAGTAGAGCGAACTTGGCTCGAGCTAATTGTCGAGCCAACTTTCAGCAGACACTTTTTCAGCTCCAAAACCAGTCTCCACATATACCCTAACAGTAGTTTCTTGCGCTTTGTTCTCTTTTGTTTGGCGAAGTAGTTGGTTGTGATGGGGTTGTGTGGAACCGTTATTATTGATTTTAAGCCGTTTTGAGTTTAAGAGGGAAAATGAAAGGTGGTGGAGAATCATGAAGAGTAGCCGTCGGATAGTGAAGTACATCTTCATTGATCAAGAAGCTTTGGTATGGTTGGGTGCAAAGGTGAAGGAATGTATAGCCTCTGGGAGATCCTTTGAGTTTCTTAGAACTCGCAGAAGGGGGAATCAAGTACTTGTGGTGCAAAGACATCTCAACTATCATGGCAGGTTCTTTTCTTTGTCGGAGTATGGCAACGAGAAGAAGAGGTCTTATAGTGGTGCCGGAAGGGAGGAAGGGGGAGTGGTGGAGGAGTTTCGGGGATACCGTGAAGGAGATCCTTACTATATCCTCTGTTTCGGGAGATAAAAACAGAGTGACAGTTGGAAGAGTAGGTGTTTCCACCTTCGACGACGGCAGAGGGCTCTCGGCCGTACAGAGATGCGTTGCAAGCCCAGAGGATACTGCCTCGAGCAGCGCAGTATGCAGGGAGGGCAGATAAGCCACGCTCGGCTATTTCGGATGTCGCACAGAGGAGTGAGGAAGATGGCAGAGAGATGGTGGGTTCAAATGAGGAAATAATGTTGCAGGAGTTGGCTGATATGGAGGAAAAAGTGGGGGTATTGTTGGAAGATATAATGTGGCTTAAACGGTGCGTAAAGGGGAAATGGATTGCGCAGATGGGTCAGGGCTGGGAGAGGGGGACTAAAGAGGGTTTTAGTGTCTGGGACCAGGAGAAGGGCCTGGGCCGGGATTTGGGCTCCAGGAAGGGGGGGTTTGGAGTTGCGGCTCGGGCTGGGCAGTCCATGGGAGTTGGGCTGGGCCCGGTTTCAAGTCCACATAGGGTTTGGAAACAAAAGAATCGGGTGCAAGCCGATATTTCGGTTCCAAGTGTTCGCCTTCCTCTTGTGACACCAGCACACGACTTGCCGGACCCCATACCGGCACAGAAAGTTTCGCTGGTCGCAGGTGCACATCATGGTGGGCTGGAATAGTCACTTCGACTAGAGGAAATTGAGGAAGGAGAGCTGTTAGAGGAACTCGACGGTGGGGAGGCCTTAGTCGAGCAGATCAGCCAGCCACCTATGTAGTTTAACCATTCAATGAGGGAGGTTCCTTCGAGGGAGCTAGTACCATGGTTGGGTGGTATGATTGACGGCGGAGAGGGCGAGGGGGGCATTGGTAATTCAACAGGGGCTTTGTTTGTTGAGTCACAGTCACAATTAGTCGATATTCAAAGGGAGGTGGAGCTACAGGGGACATGGGGTCAGAAGGATACTTAGCGATTGGCGAGGGTGGGGGAGATGAAGATCTGAAGGAACTGGGTGGTCCAGTCCCTTTATGTGCTATCCCACCTAATCTAGTTCCTCAGTCTTTGTATTGGGTGCTGAAAAAGGTAGCAGAGTTATAGCAATGGGTAGGGATTTCTTGTGAGGGCTACGAGGAGCAATTTAAAGCCCTCTTGGTAGTTATCGAAGCCTGCAGATCAACGGCTTTGAAGTTAGCAGTTAAAAAAGATTGAGAGCTAAAAATACTGTTGTTCACTATCAATTATGATAATAAAGAGGGAAGTGTTGGGAGGGAAAGGGTGAAGGGGCGGGGGAGTTGCTTATCTTATGAAGCCTAAAATTTTATCGTGGAATGTTAGGGGGATCAATGATGTTAACAAGAGACTCCGCATTCAATCCATTCTTCTTAGTTGGAAAGTTGATATTGTGTCTTCAAGAGACCAAACTGCATCTTGTTGACAAAAACATTATTCGTAGTTTATGGGGCTGTTCGTTTGTGGGGTGGAGCTATTTAGCCTCTTTGGGGGCTTAAGGAGGAGTGTTGTTGATGTGGGATAGGAGAGTGGTGGAACTAGTAGAGGTTTGCATTAGGGACTATTATATTGATGGTTCTTTCAAGAATATGTGGATGGGTGGGGATGGGCTCTCGCGGGAGTGTATGGGCCTAATGTTGATAGCAAGAGAAGATACTTGGGTTATGTGTGGGGACTTCAATGTTCGTTTCCCTTATGAGAGGGAGGGGGCTGCTTTGTTGACAAGGGCGATGGAAGACTTTTCGGAGTTGATATTTGATTTTAACTTGATTGATCTCCCTTTGGTTGGGAGGTGTTTTACATGGTCTAATAGTAGAGGGGGGTCAAGGTTGGACAGGTTTCTAATCTCTACTTCTTGGGAAACTCAGTATCCGGAGGTATGCCAGAGGAGACTGCCATGTGTATGCTCAGATCATTTTTCCATTTTGTTAGATTTTGGGGGGCATTCATGAGGGTAGACATTATTTCAAATTTGAGAATATGTGGCTACAAACGATTGGCTTTGAGGAGAGGGTGAGGAATTGGTGGGCTTCCTATTCATTTTAGGGCATCTAGTTACATTGTGGCTAGGAAGCTTAAGGCCCTTAAGCTAGACCTAAAAAAGTGGAATATTGAGGTTTTCAGGCATACAGATGAGTAAAAGAGTCTTCTTTGGGAGGAGTTGCATTCTCTAGAAGCTGGGGGGGGGGGGGGGGGGGGGCGGGGGGGGGGGGGGGTTAATGAAGGAGTCCTCGTTAAGAAAGATTGAAGTGGTGGCGGAGATTGAAAAGGTTTTGTTATTGGTAGAAATTTCTTGGAGACAAAAATCTAGGTTGACATGGTTGAAGGAGGATGATAAATGTACCAAGTTCTTTCACAAAATGACGAACTCACACAGGCGTAATAATATAATTGAGGCGATTTATTCCGGTGAGACGGTGTATCAGTCCCCAGAGGAAGTCCAAGACCATATAGTGTGCTTCTATGAAGAACTTCTCAAAGAGACAACGGAGTGGCGTCCTAAACTGGATGGGTTGTCTTTTGACTAGCTTGATGTTAGTGTGACAACTTGGTTGGAGAGACCTTTCGAGGAATCCGAAGTACATCAAGTGGTGTGGTATATGTAAAGACAAAGCCCCGGGCCCAGATGGATTCTCTTTGCCTTTTTTTCAAGAGTGTTGGGAAGTAGTGAAGGATGATGTGATCAGGTTTTTCATGAGTTTCATCTCTGTCACAAGTTCGAGAAGTCTTGCCACTTTTTTTGCTCTCATACCGAAGATCGCGGGGACCATGAAATTGGAAGATTTTCGACCTATAAGTTTGGTAGGCGGAATTTATGAAATCATTTCGAAGGTGCTAGCAAATCGCATGTGTTTGGTGATGGATAAAATAATATCCAAACCTCCAAACGACTTTGTTCGGGGCTAACAAATTTTGGATTAAGTTTTGATAGCAAATGAGTGCTTGGACAGTCGGTTGAGGGATGGTAATACCAATCCTATTAAAAATCTCGTCCGAAAGAACCTTTGCCACTTAGCAATGGAGAAGTAGATGATCTACCGATTCTCCATTCCTTTTACACATGAAGCACCAATCCATAATAATTAGACCAAAAGGTCTCATTCTTATGGTGCTCTAGACTTGGGATCGGTTGGGGAATCCTTGAACCATTCCTCTCCCTCAATGTGATGCATATGGCTGGTTTATGTTCGTTCCTTTCTCTCTCGGTGTGCAACATCTGAGTTATCAATCTCATTCAGTATAATGATGTTAGTTTAGGGTTTGGTGTCTCATCTTCTTTCACGATGAAGCCTCATGGTTATTATTATTATTATTATTTTGACTGGCACTGGGTGTTCAGGAATAGCGTCCCAACTAATCCCAGGGGTACACAGGCCCTCGGCAAAGAGTTTCCCGCAAGTGCACCTCGGGTAGTTCAAGAAGAAATTCTTTAGTCCGATGGCCTCTAGAGATTGTTTGCACCCAAGGAGATTTGAACCTTAGACCTGGGCAGAGCATACCCCCAAGCTCAAGGCCTTTACCAACTTGAGCCAACCCTTAAGAGGTTTATATTATTATTATTATTATTATTATTATTTATTTCAAATAGCTGTCTTCTCCTTGCAGATTTTACTTTTAGAAGCAAAATACTCTAATGATAGAACGTTTCCTGTTTTCTGTTCAGTTGGTGCAGTTATGTGCACTCAAGTCCTTTCAACAATGAATACCTTTGTTTTGTCTTCTTCTTTTTCCTGAAAAGCAGTGTAAATGGTTGGTTGGAACTACGGGTCTAGAACAGAATATTTTCATTATTCCATGATACATGAAATTTTCAATGAAGTTTCTTTGGTGTTCCTTGATGTGCATGTGTCATTTAACGTGGCTACTGATAAGAGCTGCTTGGCTGTGCTTTAGCATCTCCTATTGTCTGACACAGTTACAATTTCTTCTGCTTAGCTTTCATCTGTGGGGATTATTCGTTTACCAAGGTTCGAGATAGCAATGGCTAAACCTGAAGCTGACAGTAAGCCCGTCCTAGCTGCTGAAGATATCTTTATCGTCACTGTGTAGGTGCCTATTGTTTAGTTTCTCCTGCTAATATATTTAAATTGTTTTTAAGTCATACATTTAATACCTGTCACTGTTCACAGTTATGGTAGAATATACTGCGTGCAAGTTGATAGAGTTGCAATGCTCCTCCACTTGTATAGGTTTTACCGTGATGCTGTTGTACAACAGGTAGCTTTTGCACAAAATTCTTTCTTTTCCAATGCTTCGATTTGCTCTAAAATATCTGCTGGTGGCAGACTGGAGGATTAGTTCAAATAATTTGCATGTCTTTAGTCCACAAAATCAGGTAATATTAAATATCTAGTTATGAAAACAAAACTTAGGATGTTACTCTTTACTACAGTTTCCAAATGATAGAGATGAATATACGAGACTTACGAGTGTATCATGTAATAGGATATATAGCTGTTGGCATCTTGAGAATAACCTTAACCTGATCTCAGTAAGATGAGATTAAATTGACAACCGCTCCACTTTTAAGGAACTTATCATTTCTAAAGTAAGAAATTGAAAATTATTTGTTTTATTTATTGTCTGTCTGTTAGATGCCTAGCTTGTTTAAAATAAAAAATAAAAAAGCTAGGGTGAAAGCCTTCCTCCTCCCAAGGGAGATTTCTTTAATGGGTGGGGAAAAAGGACTGAATATTGTTGCTCATAATCCTGTTGCTTTTCTCCAAAGTGAAGCAGTGAGCTGTTCTTTTTCTTCAATGACTGGTGCGATCTTGTCTGTTGTATGCTGTTTTGATGTGCATGTTGTACGTGTTGACTGCATACTCTAATTGCACTTAGTTTCTTCTTTTATATAATGCCTTTTCATTTGCAGTTTTAGTTTCTTCTTGCCCTCCCTCTCTCTCTCTCTCTACCAAACTCCGGTGGTCTTCTCTTGTATACTGCTAGTGTACTTCAGTTGCCCCCCCCCCCCCCCCCCCCCCCCCTCCTCCTCTCCAAAATAAAAGGCCAGGAATCTCAGCTTGAAGAGCACAAATTGTTATTTCTGGTTTTTCTGAATTGTTGTTGCGGCTTTTGATCTCATCGTTGTCAGATCAAACACAGATGTGGGAGAATATTATTAGGTGCATGTATTATAACTTACACATTTATGTGTCTTCAGGACAACAAATGATTTTGTAATTTGACATTACTCGCAGTGTAGCGTTGACTCTACTTACAAATTGATGTTGATTATCTGCAGGGTTCTTTACCTATTTATTCAAGCAGGATTTCTGTGAGTGTGGTTGATAATGTACTGCTTGTTCACCAAGTTGATGCAAAGGTCGTTATACTGTATGACATATTTGCAGATTCTCAGGCACCCATATCTGCCCCACTTCCTCTATTATTGAGGGGTCTCCGCAGATATAATTCTTCTGCTTCTCGATCTGGTAGGGAAGATAGCGAAAGTTCAGAAGCTAATATTGTAAGTGAAAATGAAGCCGCCATCTATGGAGATGACTGGACTTTCCTTGTTCCCGACCTCATATGCGATGCCGCAAACAAGATTCTGTGGAAGATTCATTTAGATTTGGAGGTAAGTTGTCTATTCTATTTTCTTTTTATCATTTGTTAATATTAAGATATTCTTCCTGTGATGAATGTGTAATATTCTATTTCCTTGCAGGCAATTTCTGCCAGTAGCTCAGAAATGCCTTCAGTACTAGAATTCTTGCAGCGGCGGAAGTTGGAAGCCAATAAGGTAGTACTCTTTATGCAGTTTTGCTTTGCTCAGCATGATAAGAGTCAAAACCTTTGTTTCACGTTCTCCTTTACGTGATTGTTTATGGGGCATATATACAGCACATTGCAAAGAGTTCCTACTTGCAAGCCAACACACTATTCACACCGTTGACATGGCAAGATTTGATTTGCGACATTCAAAATTTTAATTTTCTCTTGCAAATCAAATTATGCCATATCATTGGTGTGGAAGGTGTCCTCCACATTGGCTTGTAAATAAAAATTTTTTCATTGCAAAATAATTCATTCCTTCTTCGGTAACTATAAACACATATATCATTTTGGAACATCTCGAACCCTCGGCTACATTTTCAATTTCTCAATTTATTGCTCTTCTTATTAAACTATAAATGCATGACTATCATTAGAAATAAAGCCAATAGCCCAACTAAAATGCAGTGGTCCTCATGTATGTAATAAAAGATTAAATATGCCGTTGTCTGAAATTGTACAACTATCCTAATGCCTTTCAATTTTTTCTGCCCATCTCTATTTAAGATTACTTGATGAACTAGCCGTAATTCTACTCCACTTCTGCTGTTTCAGGCTAAGCAATTGTGTTTGGCAATGGCACGCACTGTTATTCTAGAACGCAGACCTGTGGCAATGGTTGCCAGGGCTATGGATGTTTTAGTTACCTCATACTCCCACTCTATCAAAATGGGAAGCTATCTCATGGGAATAAAATCTGAGAAGGCATTACCTTCTACTGTCACACATGTTAGTAGTCCTAGTTCTGCGGCTGACACAACTGCCAGTAGGATAGGTGTACTTGGGAAGTCTGCTAAACATGAATCTGCTGCTAGTGCAGACAGTGAGCATTTTAATAGAACTTCAACTTTTCCAACTTCAGATGCCGAGGAGAATGCCAGCTTTGAACCACCAAAGACCAATTCAAGTGATATGCAGTCTGTCGACAGTAGAGTGGACGTGGGCGCTAATGTTCAGACATCATCTTCCCAACATCATATTCTTGGAGCAAGTAACACCCCACTGGATGCTAACATTTCCGAGCAGCAGGAGGAGCTTACTTCACCAGCAATTTCACCTGATGAGATGTATGATTTTGTGTTTGCTCCTGTTGAGGAGGAGATGGTGGGAGACCCTTCGTACTTGGTTGCCATCATTGTGGAGTTCCTCCACAGGTATGCTTTATTCTAAGACTTTGCTCTAAAAGCAGAGCCTTGATGGTTTTATTTTTGCAGTCTGAGCTCTTCTTCATTGCATCATTGTGGTCATATGGGTTTGAGGAATTCAACTTTTACCAGGAGTTAGTTAATCATTAATAAAGGGCTGATGCTGCTCTGTTGTAGTTTGTTGTGAGCCACTCACTGTGATATGACGGCCTCATCCATGCCCAGATTTTACAAAAATGTGTAATAGGCTCAAGAAAAACTCCCATCAACAATTATTTAGTCTGATAAAATCTACAAAATAAATGATAAGCTAATTTTGCAAGTTAAACATTACAATAGTACACAAATTATGGCAGAAAGGCTTGTGATTCCTTTCTAAACCTGGCTGAAAATGTAATCAAGCTATTATAAGCTGCCTTGCTTCTACCTGATGGGCTAGGAAATTAGTCTAAGACCTGGATTTAGACTGATCTCTGTATTATTAGGCTACCTTGGCTGGGTGAGTGCCTGAAAGTGATAATCTAATTAAGGACTAACGCGCGCACACACACACACACCTAGTCTGTTACTCGTACCTATTTTCATCTCTCTCTTCTTGTCCAATGAATTATTATTGTATTTACTTTTGCAGTGCTAACTCAGAAAAGATTAAAGTGAATCCAAATCTTTATGTTTTGACCATACAACTGCTAGCACGCAATGAGAGATACACAGAACTTGGACTGTTTGTCATAAACAAGGTATCCACACACTTTCCATCTATAAGTGTGTGGGGCTGTGAAGTAATGGAAGGCGGTCTATGCTTTGTTTGTATTGTGGTTTGAGGCTAACAGAGGAAGCTATTTTGTCACAGATTGTTGAACCTTCTAAAGAAGTCGCATTGCAACTCCTTGAGTCTGGTCATCAGAATATCCAAACCAGGAAGCTGGGTCTGGATATGCTAAGGCAGCTCTCTTTGCATCATGACTATGTGTTGTTTTTAGTGCAAGATGGTTATTATCTTGAAGCTTTACGCTATGCAAGGAAGTATAAGGTAATACCTACTTTGCTAATTTCATTTAAAAAAAAGGAGAAGAAAGGACACCATTTAATGTTTTCATTTTAAGTTTTTTTCAATAGCTGTTTTTTGTCTCCTGTTAATTTATCAGTCTGTTGTTGAAAATCTGATTAAATGGATAGCCTGTGTTTGGGAGCTTTATAAAATCTGAAAAACAGGAGTGTGTCTTTATTGCCCAATTCCTTTCTTCAACTGTGATTTTGGTTTATAGAAATTGCATTTTGCCGTGCTTCACTAAATTTTTTGGGATCTGCTATTTGTTGAGAAGATGGTTTTGATTTTCTTTTTTGAAGTTTTAAGGCCAACGAGATGCCTCATCCAAAGGGGGGTAAATTTTTTCACCTGCCCAACCCTTTTCCTGATGGAATTTCCGTGTATATAAACTATAAAGGGTCTTCATTGTATTTAGAATTCTGCCCTTTTATTGTCTATTGCATTTTCAGGTCAATACTGTCCAGCCTTCATTGTTTCTTGAAGCGGCATATGCTTCCAGTGACTCTCAACATCTAGCTGCAGTTCTGAGGTTCTTTTCAGATTTTATTCCCGGCTTCCAAAACACTTCAGACCACAATACCTATTATCGCATTCTCAATGAGATGAGCTCGTCCATTGCTGGTCATTGTTTCTGAAGTGCTTTATGTGCTGGGTAAGTGTTTAAGAACTCTTGACAAGAACATCTCTGATATGTGAACTTCACAACTATAGAAAATATGAAAAGCTACAATTTGGTCGAGTAAGGTTTCTTTTTGAAAGACCCTCCCATGAAAGTCACCAGGCCCTGAAAACATACAAGATGGTTCGCTTTCATGAGTGATTTAACACTTACTATTTTTCTGATGTTTGCTTAAATTCAGTTGAATGGTTCGTGACCGACTGTCTTTCCTCCTAATCATATGTTAAAGTGGCTTTCTGGCAATGGCTTGTGGAGTACATCAGATTCCAGCACTAGATGAAATAAATTCCTCATCAAATTATTTGCCATAGACAAGGCACGACTTGTTTCGCATTAAACACCTGCAATTCCTGGAGACATATTTTTGAATTTTTAAGGTGAATATTCACTTTTACTTGACCATTACCTCGCTCTCTCCTTTTTTTTTCCACCCTTCAAAGTACAAATTAAGGTCCAAAGACAACTTGTAACTTCTTTACTGTGTTTTTCTACCCTTGCCAAGTTTGGTGGATCCAGACGAAAGGATTTAAATTCTGAAGGTACTTTACAGATATACAAGTAATCATTGCAAAGCCACCATCATGGCAATGAATTCTAATATTACAGCAGTTTTTTGTTAAGGAATTGACGTTGGTGATCACCCTGAGCCGAGCTGTGAAAGCTCGAGGGAGCAGTCTCTGTTAATGATGAAGTTAGTTGAAGGGTAAATTGGCCTAGGACACAAAAGTACATCTTGGCTGTGAATGCTCGAGGGAGCAGTCTCTGATAATGATGAAGTTAGTTGAAGGGTAAATTGGCCTTGGACACAAAAGTACATCTTGGCTTGAGGTTTGACCATCTGAAATTCTGAATCATCAGTTAAAAAGAGAGTCAAATGCGATGATTAATTATATGGTTTATCCCTGCCTGCAGAACTTCCATGCATTTTTAGGTCCCTCGATCCATGGCGCTTTAGGGTGGTCTCGTCCAGCCTAAGCCCCAAGAAACTGTGTCTGTAATAGGGACAACTAAAGTTTTAGCAATGCATGCGCGTGCACCAACACAATGATAACAAAATGTGTTGCAAATTCAGCCCTCGTGAACCAGAGGTAACTCTGGCCCTTTTTAGTTCTTGTATATACCACATGAGATCAGCTTCTCAAATGAAACACTAGACTCTCTTGGCCCCGGTTTAGTTGGCTTCAGTCACTAAGTTGTTAATCCACTTAAAATCAATTGATATTAAGAAAGACACACTCTTTTAAGTGTTCTATGACATTTAAAATTTTATCCTACATGCATGTTTTTAGATGGCCGTGATTTATGGCTTATTCAAATTGTCAAACCATCAGTTGTTAAATCATTTAAAACCAATGAACTTTAGGGAACATGCATAACAATCTTTTGCTGTATTCAATATCGTACCATATAAGTTTTATAGAAGGATAATAAGAAGCCGTAATATTGTGTATACTTTTTAACAACTTGCGTCCTGACGTGCTGGTCTGGATCAATATCTAATTATCAACCAAATTTTCCTGACTTCACAAGACATCATAGCCAGAATTAGCTGAATTCCAGCTGTGGATACCAACGTTTTTTTTTTCCTCTTTTGAAGCTATTATTACTAATTTCACTCTTCGCTTGAGACAGAAATCCTTTCCCAAAATGAACCAATGTTCACGTATTGGTTAGGATTTCCTATCAAAATGACTTGGTATAGATCATCTCAGGAAATTCCAAGATGCCAATAATAGCTAATAATGATGGAATTGCCCAACTAAATGACATCAGTATCAAGAACCCATAGGCTGGTCGGGGAAGAAAACGGGACCCCATCGGCCTTCTTGGTCTGGAGATAATTGATAGGAGTAGTTCTTTAGGTAACGAACAGGCGGCATGACATGATGGCAGTTGAGGTAATGCAACTTTGATATTTGCCCACGTTTGTACCCACCCTTTTCTTTTTCTTTTCTTAAAGATAAACAAGGATATCTAGGAAACTGTTCTCGAACATGAGACTACTACTACGAGCAACAAAATTATTATGTTGGGGTTTCTATAACTAGTTACGATACTGTACTTGATTAGGTTTTCTCATAACTCGTGTATATATATATATATATATATAATATAAATATATATATAAATATAATTGGGTGTCTGTCGTCCGTTTCCATCAGCTAGGCAGTGCCCACAAATGGGGCCGGGTAGTACAGTGCTAAACATTGGAGGAAAAGTCAAGAAAGTATGTATGGAGGAAGCAGTACAAAAGAAGATAAAAACACAAGACATGGGAGGAGTACTTGTTTAGGACCACCTTTGAGTATGCCAGAGCATTGGCTATCAATGAAGGCAAGTACCATGGCCTACCAACTACCAAGTCATGAATACATCTAATCCAAGTCTCTCTCTCTCTCTCTCTCTCTCTCTCTCTCTCTCTCCCCCATCTACATGTGCGGTTGCTCAAACAAAGTAGTGAAGTACCATCTCTTCTGCAAACATGGAAGAAATGACAAAGTTCCCAATGTTACAGTGCCAAAGGAAAGAAGCTAGATCAGAGTAAAATTTCATTCCCCGGAAACAAAAGGCTTCTACCTACTTACGGTAAAAAGGCTCAGCAGAAGGGATCAGAGAATAATTAAAAATAAAAATAAAAATAAAAGGGTGGTGATATCGGCAAGAATGATCTTTAGTCGTCCAAGAAAAGATTCTCATGTCGATGCATACTTCTTTGAAGAAAGAAATTTAACTACTGATCACTTCTCCATACGAACTCCTGATCTGGATTTTATTTCAGGAACATAACTCCGGTCATAGTACAACTACTACTTCAACTAGAATTTGATCCAAATTTTAATTATATATATAGTTACTTCAGTTGCTTTATTTTATTTTTTGTAAGACTAATTAATTAAATTGCTAATGAAACGCATGCATGCAGGAGATTATTCAAAATGGTCTTTCATCATGTCAACCTCTTGATTAAAGATGTGGACCAAATACCAGTGATTGAAGTAAATGTGGGGAACATTGTTCATGTGAACGTCGCTAACTTACAACTACCAAGTTCAGATACTATATATATATATACGGCTGTGAAGCACTTTGATGTCCTTCTCCATCGAAGACCAAATCAATGTGAATGAATCTAAAAGCTCTGAAGATCGAACTTAAAGCAACGATATTAATCTCAACAACATGGCACTCATAACTGAATGTGATCGATAGAGGTAGGTTCGATTACTATTTGGTTTAATTATCTCAAAGGCTTCATGATTCAGTTTCTGAAGATTCTGATGACCAAATTATGGAAAACCATCTACCAAGTTGCAACATTATTTCAGAGACATCTACCTATCCACATTGATATCAGTCGGTGCCGTACGGATCGGCAAGTCAATTTGAGCTTTTTCTTCAGTACTTTCATCGCAAATCTCAAAAAATAAATTGATCCAAACTCCAAAGCATGTGAGGAAAATATATGAACAAAGACGCTTTAACTAATAATTATGAGATCAATATGGCTGCTGGTTTTTTCTTTTGTTTGGAAATTATCAGATCAGCTGAACTAATTTGATATAATTCACCCAACAATATAATTTATTGGTCATCGATCGACCAAGCGTTTCAAATCCTAAAAACAACTAGTAAACTGAAAAAACAATCCTAGCTATACTAGCTTCGTCATCCAATCATTGCAAATCCAAATAAAATCTAAGGAAAGCGATGGGATCATGACCATCTTTATCGTGAAAAATTCGTGGAACTAAGACATATATGAGATCCCAGAATATTATATCAACAGATCATATACTCATGCACAGAACTTTTGATATTCTATCTGCATAATTTGAAATGAATATATACTATATATTATTATCTATAGCAGTTGCTCGAAAGACACATCATTTAATTATACAGTTGAGATATGATTTAATTATTTGTAAGATATTATAATTACTTTTAAATTTTCTTATAAATCAAATATTTGTCATATCAACAAATTATTGGAAGGCGTACCTACCCGGCCCTACAACATTGGTTTGTAAGTAGAATGGATAGTAAAATGGACCGATGTTATCATGTCAATTAGCATTCGTCTATCTATATGCATATGTAAAATCACATCTTTTATATAACCATTTTATCATTTAAGTAAAATTTTCACATTGAGTTATGTCATTCAATGTGCATATTTGACTTATGCACATTGACTTATTATTTTATTATTATTAATTTTTTGCTAAAATCAATTTTTTTTATATATTTTACAATTAGCATCCACTACATACATTTAACATTAATAATACAAATGCAATAATAAAAAATATAATTTTTTATATATATTATATTAAAAATATAATAAAATGAAAAAAAAAATATATAATATATTATAATAATAAAATGAATGTGCAGGTGAAGATTTCTTGTGTTGTTGAAGGAGGGAGAAAATGAAATGATGGTGAGAGAGAGTGGGAGGAGAGAGAAATAATGATTAAAATATATTTTGTGGAGTGAATAATAGTTATCCAAATTTAAATAAGTATTGTTCATAGCTAGCTAAATATTTGAATATGCATAAGTCAATATAGAGTATTTTAAGGTCATGTTATACAAATATAACTTTACATATACATATACATGCATAAAACAATGTGGATGCCCTAGTACTAGAAGGCCAATGAAATGCCACTTCCAGAGAAATTAGATGGATTCATTTTCTACGTACCACAAGCAATTTTCTTCACATACTGAATTTTTATAGTATTTCTTGATAAAATATTACCAATATTATTGATAAAAACTCGAGCTAATTAGGTGTGAGGTCTAGCTAGCTAGCGTGGATCGCCATAATTAATTGAAGTTAGATATATCACCAGGAAATAGATGCAAGTACGTACTATTGAGAAGTTCTTGAATAAATCTTGAATTAAATAAGGTGGTAATTAATTAATATATGTGGAGGCATTCACAAAAATGCATGATGTGACGAGTTACTTCTGATTCAGGCCGAATTTCAATTCTCTGCTTAGGATGCTCAAGTCCACTAAATAAAGGACGATTCGATCCATCAGTACTATATATATTTATTTATCTGTAACATATAAAAAAAGGAAAGGGACGAAGGATATACACACACACACACATATATATATAGAACATATATAATTAAATAAAAAAAGAAAAAAGAAAAAGATCGATGTCCCCACTGCGTTAATGCAACATCTGAAAAGATGCTCTTTTGTGGTCCAAACCATCTAGTTTCAGACAACAATGATATCGTATCCATCAAGCTTTTAATTCAAGGAGTTCAAAGAGCCATCCTTACATATTATATATATATGACAGTTGAGGTCATACATGCAGAAAAAAAAAAGCTCACCATCCATCATGATCATTAAGTTAGCTAGCCCCATGCAGCATGTATTGTTATGTGTTTGATTGATGGTGCTTCTCTGCTTTTTATCCTTCAAACAAAATGGTGGGCACTCATGTTCTCATTACCACTTGCATTGGTTTGATTTCTTGCGTCCACATGATTTTGCATTGTTTCTGTTTGGTTCTCATGTTCTGCCAAAATATCTATCATCTATATATCTATTTTGAAGCTTATAATTATGTGATGAAGTAGTACTACTACGTATATATATATATACACTAGTACTATTACTCACATGTGAAAGTGCCAAATTAAAAAGAGAGAATTAATGTTTCAAAATCCGTATCCTTAATTTACTTGTTCTGCATGCGCGCATGCTGCAGCAGCTTCTTGCTAGCTAGCTAGCTAGTAATAAGGTCAAATCGCTTCTGGCCGTCCAACTGCAGGATTCTAGATAGACATACGATTAATTAATGGGTGTGGGACACATCATGTATGGATTCTAATTACTGGATCGATTGATAAATCCCGATCATAGGCCGCGTGCATGTGATATATCATGTATATAATATGTCGATCGTCATAATTAATGTGTATATATATATATATATATATATATAAATATATTCATTGATTATCTCCCATTTATGAACCTACTAAATTTGGTGGCCGTCTTGGTACGCACCACTAAGGCTTCGTTTGGAACCAAAATTTCTCTCAACTCATCTCAACTCATCATTACAACTTTTTCAAATCCCAACATAAAATATAATAAACAATTTAATTTTTTCAAATCTCAAAATAATAATAATAATAATAATAAATAATATTCTAACAATATTTTATTATCTCAACTCAACTCAACTCAATTCACTTCAACCTCCAAACTCAACCTAAATGAGTCCAGTAAAAAATGGATGACAATAAAAATAAACATTAACATTTACCTTCTTATTCATAACAACTTTTTTTTTATATAATTAAATTAATTTTGTCCATTTCTATAAATATTATTTAAACTTGTCCATTCAATTAGTTGATAAGACTTTTTTTTTTTTATAAAGGAATGTCCTTTTATCGGCAAGATATTATAAATTAAGCAACATTTAAATTATTTTATTCCGGAACGACTTATATATAATTTCAACATGGGCACCTGATGATTTTAAAATGAATTAATATATATTAAAAAAGCCTGATAAATAGTACTACCTGATCTGACACGATACAAATTTAAAAACTTGTGAAATGGAAGCTTCAAATTTTTAAAGAAGTAATGGTGACAAAAAAGAAAAAGAATGTCGCATCCAAACATGAATGTGTGAGAGAGATCAGATGATCCAGGCCCCCAAAAAGATGAGTTCTCGGAGGCAATGTCGTGTTCAAGCCACCTAATGGGAAAGAGAGATGAGGAACAACAAGATAGTGACCTTTCCCCTTCACCCACAAAAGACAATTAACCAAGCGGCTAAGAGATCAGAGCAGAGAGAGAAACCTGATGAGAGTAGAAACAAAGACACCATGATCATGATGAGCCATGCAAAACCAAACTAAACCGGCTCATGTGCTGCTTTGAAAGAGAATTAGAGTTTCTCATGATATTGACATTTTAATTAATTTGTTTGTGGATCATTAGAACCAGAGTAAATGGTAAATTCTTGGGTTCTAACAAATTAATCATTCACCCGAAAATTAAAAGAATCTCGACATGCGCACCTGCATGCAGTAGTCAGCCTCAATTTTTCTTTCCTTTTTTTTCAAAGACTTTAATATATATTATAGAAAAATTATACTGATCATCATCCTCACATCACATTTAATTTTTTAATTTTTTTTTTCTCTTACGAAATGTATGGTGTATGGATGATGATCAATAGAATGACTCAATTAGTTTACCAAGAATGAAACAAAAAAAAATTAAAAATAAATAATAAAGCTCATGGTACATATATGGGTGGGCGGCCTTAATAATTTGTAGATTAATTAATGTCTTCAGAAAGCAAGCATGGTACATATATGGCTACGTAATTAAAGCTCATTAATCACTAATATTCAAGCCTGATTTCATTAGCATTACAAGATTCATGATCAGGAGATCATCAAAAGCAAGCTGTGCAAGATTTGAATATATACCTATAAACGTACAGTATCCTATTCATGAGTATTAATTACAAACGAATTGATTAATATCGAACAAATTATTAAGGCTTAGGTCATGAATTAAATAATTATAAAAACGAGAATGACTAAATTAGCTAGGGTACTACGTATATACTACAATTGAGAGACCTTCAAAATTAAGTTCCAGTAGTGAATTATTTGAATTCATATAAGCTGGGACGTTTCACAATACAGCTATCAGCCCTAGCTGATCATCTGATCATTTCATGCATTAAAAAAAAAAAATGTGTCACACACACATACATACACATAAAAACGTATAAGCTCATGCTTAAAAATTAGTGCCGGGCCACATGCATGCAAGGCCAATTGCAACAACATTAAAAAAGAAAGGAGTACCGGGTACTGGGGACTGTCTTTAGAGTCATGAAACGTCGCGTGTGATGTTGCCACATGATGAGGCAAAGGAAACGGCAAGTGTGCCCAGACTAGCTTCACATCAGATAATTTTCTACTTTATATGGAGAGCATATTACATGGATATTATATAAGTGGTGCAGTTGCATTGAACTCAATATATACATATATACAGTATACATGCATATGTACATATATATAAATTATATGGTCCCCTCCCCTAATATTGTCAGTCATGGTCCTCTCTGCGACAATGACTTTAATGGCAAATTGGCAAAGAAAGAGTGTTCGTAGTTGCATGAATGAAGGGCGGTGGGTTGTTGTTGTTGTCGTCGTTAGGGTTAAGGGAATTATGGGTTTTAAGGGACATGTTGAGTTTGGGTAGGGGTCCACTTCGAGATGGGAGTGCATCCATCGAAGGGCTGTTGCTTTGATCGTCATGTATATATCCGAAAACGAAATTTGTATATGTGCAAATAGCGGGGGCTCATCTGTCTAAGTGGTCTTATAAGATCGAAGGGCTCGTAATCTATATGACAAACCCCAATAAATTGTGTGTGTGAGAGAGAGAGAGAAGTCAGATAGCGACTTGTCTGCGATGTCTAATTAGAAAGGTAGAATTATGAAAGAAGTGAGAGGCAGTTGGGACTGGGAATAATTGCAAAACGAGTGAAGCATGCACGAATAAAGCAGACTGTTTGTGCAGAGACTCCAAAAGTATCATTAATTTACCCCTTACAGCAACAACAAAGATCCATCTCTCTCTCTCTCTCAACTACCTGAAAGGCTGAAATGGGTGGAACAAACTTTTTAAAGCTAACAAACGGTTAATATATAATATATGAGTAGTGCTACATGTATCTACGGTTTTACTTACACTTTTACTTACAAAACTCATTTTATTAGTTTTATTTTGAATTTTAAATTTTATAATTTTCAACATATCAATAACTGACATATGGAGAAGTAAGTTTTTTGTAAATTTTTTTTAACTACATTTAACATTTTTCATAATATATATATGTCCCATCCCTTCTGCTAAATCGATCGTGACAAAAATCTATGGATTTATCTTCCAAAAATAAAATTTACTGAGCATTTTCAAGATTTCTTGATAATATCATTTGTTTTTTTTTTTTTCAAGTTTTCATATACATGAGTAATGCTGCATACAATTGTGGAATGCACAAACGCCGTACAATCGTTTTGAAAAAGAAATGAGTCCACTATTTAAAAATTAATTTCTTTTTATGTGAGTTTCATATTTATTCATTTTTTTCAAAATGACTGCACGGCGCTTGCACACTCAAGACTACAAGTATCATTTCTCTATATGAGATATATATAAGATATATGCACTAGCTTGTAAAAAGTGAATGTACGTTTTAATGACTCAAGATCACTAGTCAGCCGTGCGTGGCTTGTGGGTTTTAATTTGTTAGTTGTTATTGCAATTTACAATCGATCAAAGGTGGATTGGAGTTTACAAAACAGCTATTTGAGTTATCCTCTTAAGTAGCATGATGTAATTACAGTCAGACGAAAAAAAAAAAAAAGCGGAGGGGATGAAAGAGAGATCAGAGAAAAAAGAGAGATCAGAAGGGTAGTATTATATATGCTGCATGCTCAGAGGAGGAAAAAGAGAAGGGAGGGGATGATTACTTGTTCTTTCCAATTTCATGTGTTATCCTCTTAACATTTTTCAGGACCACTTTTCAGAATCTCTGCAACTGATATAAAACAGCCAACAAAGCTATAAAGAACCAACGCCAACTACTAGTACCCTGGTCCTGGAGAGAGAGAGAGAGAGAGAGAGAGAGAGAAAGAGAGATTAACCAACGAATTGTGTCATGTCATTTCTTTCTTGCTCAGTCTTTTACAACTTACAAACGTAGTGGTGACTGATGGATACACGTACGTACATGCAAATAGAGAATGAGGGGAGGAGACAGATCTTGATGATCGATCATGTGCAGGAGGCAAAAAAAGATGTCATAAAACCTGGCTATCCTCAGCATGACTTTCAAGCTGCAAATCATGATGCTAAGGATACTTTTTCGACACATAGATAACGTTGTTACTTTGCATCTCTTAAGACAGCTTAATTGGATCGATACAATATACGACTATGAATATTATAGTACGTACGTACCCCTCACCCCTCATTACATGATCGATATATAATAAAAATAACAATAATTATTATTATTATATGACCACGTACGTACGTACATCGACGATCGAGCTTTGATTGAAAACCTATAAAATGAATAATATATATATATATATGTATACATATTATTTTTATTTTTCAGATATTGTACTTAATTTTTAATATATAATCACACATGCAAGCATTTTATCTTTCAGTATTTTATGATACAACTTATAACAATACCGTGGGTGGTATATATAGTACCGTAGTGCGTGAAGCTAGCTGATGTACGTACTACTACTACTGATCTGATGCAGGCAGGCAATTAGTTAATGATCTATATATACTAGTCTCGATTCTTGTCCAATGAATTATTTATTAATAGTAATAAATAATAGTCATTTGTTTTGGAGAACTAGTCGCAAATAGTCATTTGCCACGATTAAAAACGTCGCAAATAACTATTTTGCAGCTAGCAAAAATATTGGCTGCAAAAGTCCTTTTCCGGCGAAACTATCTCACAGGAAATGACGTTTGTGACCAAAAGTATCAATTGTAGCTAACTGATCTCCCAGCAAATACTTTTATGTAAAATTAAAAATATATATATATAAGCATTTGTTGCCTTCACCTAGCAGCAAATAGTCATATAAAATCAGGAAAATTAATATAAAAAAGTTGTAAGAAAATCTTCATTACAAAATTCCTTTAAATTCTTAACCATATATAACAAGTTAATTGACAGTGTTTACACAACCCATTACATAGCCATGAACATGCATGCGAAAAATACAAAATAATGAAGCGGACTAAGTTTGAAACTTTAGTTTTTTAGTTCTTTCCAGATCTGTTCAACTCAAGGATTTTCAAGGCTTGAACTTTTTATCTTCCCTTGTAGTCAAGAACAATTCCTAAAATTTCCAAGAAAATTGAAAACAAGAATAAAATCTATGTAAGTATACCTCAAATACAAAGCGAAAAGGTGATTTTTGAGCACCAAGCATTCCCTATAAGAACAAAAAAGAGAAACAACATTAGTAGAGTATAGAAAAAAAATGCATATTCAAACTACAAAAAAAATTCATTTGTTTTTAAAAAAATCTCCATCTTTCATGGTATGCTAATCTCTCTCTCTGTGAGTTGTAAAATATTTCAGACTTCTTAAAGTCTGGGGTGCTTTATATTTTTTAGAACATTGTTGACTATTCGAACAAGTTAAAAAACGTTCGAACAAAAAAATTTCAAAAAATTAGCACATTCCAAATCTCGGCCAAATTTCACTGAAATTTAACCGTTTGAACTAAAAATATTCTCGTTCGAACAGACACTATTTCCCTTTGAACGGACACTATTCTCGTTCTAATAGATATTATTCTAGTTTGAACAAATTACTACTGTTTGAACGGTTTTGGTACCATTCGAACGAAGCTAACATAGTTCGAATGTATATAATAAATAGTTCGAACGGTAAAATCTCAAAATTAGCGTGCTCCAAATCCCAGAAAAATTTCACTAAAATTTAAACGTTCGAATCGAAAATATTTCCGTTCGATCGGAAATTATTCTAGTTAGAACAAATTATTAGTGTTCGAACAGATTTGGTACCATTCGAATGAAATTAACAGTCAACACAGTTCGAAACGGTATACTAGTTTGTTCGAACAAACAATTAATTTTAGGGATGAATAATTTCGTCCGTAAATATTATGAGAAATAATACTTGCAGTCGTGAGTGTGCAAGCGTCGTGCAGTTGTTTTGAAAAAAATGAATAACTATGAGACCCACATGAAAAGAAATTAATTTTTTAATAGTGAACTTCATTCTTTTTCAAAGCAATTGTATGGCATTTATGCATTCCATAACTATATGTAACATTATTTAAATATTATTGTTCAAATGATAAATTACCCTTCGAACGGTAATTACAATTAAGACTTTTTTGGGATGATATTTGAATTTCGACCTTAGAAGTGACTTTTAAGAATTTCGTCCAAAAATAAATCATTCTTAAAAGTGAAATTTATTGTAGTGATGTCATGTGATCAGGACAACACCAGTACTATAAATGTACGCGTATATACGGTCTAGCAGCTAGCTAGGTGGTGATTTTAATTAATTTGACCTCTGTCTTAGTATCAATGAGGTATCTAATATATATATATATATATATATATATATAAAAAATTATTATTTTCTTTAAAAAAAGGTGAAGAAAACTGATTGCATGCGAGCATTAATTAAAAAGGAGAATGGAGTACGATGCAGGTACGTTTTTTTATTAAATTTATTTTGGTAATGTCGAAGTGGGGTTACATAATTTATAACATTTTGGCGCGCGGTAATTGATCATGTTACACTCAAATCACATGATCACGTGATGACCAAAACATGCAGAGGGCTGTGGATTTGGTAATGAACTCTCAATTATGACAATTATTAACTTTATTAATTATCACGCGGATTGATGATAACTGCGTTTCTAACTACGTGACATGATGTGTCGATATTCCAACTCCAAGAATAACGTTGGCATATTAATACTAAAGCTAGGCATCATGCATGTTTTATGCACATGATGAGATAATTAGAAGCTGTACTGAAGATTTTCTAATACCAATTTCTGGTAGTACTGGACTAGCTAATACTTAGGCGTTAACATTAATTTTGATAAACTATATGGTACGTATAACTGATCAAACTTTTGCACCAATCAATTTATAAACCAATCAAAGTTAACTCTATTTTTTTTTAATTAATGCCTACATTTTTTGCCTTGAGTAGTGCTACACATCCCGAATAAACATTCCGAATAGGCTATTTCACTTTTTTATTTTTATTTTTTATTTTTCATGTATTTTTTTAATCATCATAAATATTTTTTAAAAAAATAAAAAATTCACAATATCATTAAAAAATACTTACTTAATCACTAAGTAAAAGATAAAATAAAATCATTCGGAACCCCAATTCGGAACACATTTTCGGAACAAAAAGTATTTCTCAACTTTCTAGTACTAGTACTACTATACTAATTAATTCCTATATATATATAATATTTTGTTTTACCGACCATTGCAATTAATATTATAACATGTTCTCTATTTTTTTTTAGTGAGTACGTAATTATATATATATATCATTGTCGTATATGTTAATGTAGCCATCGAGGAGCAGAGCAGATGGATACGCTAACTAGATTTGGATTGATGCCCGTATACTACGTACAAAAGCAGCTAGCCTTGATATTGATTATTAGATAGAGTTGAAAATTCGTTTTTTTTTTAATTAATTAATTTTCTGGGCATGCAGATGCTACATCAGTATCACATGTGCAGACTTATGGCATTAACAGTAACTTCTAGTCACAGCAAGAATCACTAAAGGGAAATAGCGTAAGTGGGTAAAGCTTCCTATTTTGCATTGATGCTAGTTACATATATATATATACACACACACAAAAAGGCGAACTGAAATTCCTTTTATTATACGAATCAGAAAATTATTATCAGTTTGTAGGAAAATAGTGACGAATTAGTGCATGCATCCTTGCTCAATCAAGTTCCTATATATATAATTGTTAAGATCATTTGATCAATTGATAACACCTTAATTTCTCATTGAGAAAATCGAGGATTGAATCTCGATCCCTCCCCTTGTATAAAAAAAAATAAAAAAGTTCCTATATAATTCGCAAGAGGTGATGCTAGGTTTCCCTAATCCCCAAAAGTATTCTATAGTGCATTTTTTAATTTATTTCTTTAATGTTAAAAAACACGCAAATTTACTATTAGTAACTTTTTTTTAAATATTTAGAAAAAAATAAAAAACAAAATGCACTAAGAGACAGTACTTTTAAATACATATTTAGAGGACAACCAAGCATTTTCCATCCACGAGTACCATTTGGTTTTCCTGCCTCGATATATTGTTTATCTTTTATCTTATATGTATAGTCTTCGATGAAAAAAAAAAGCAAAAATATTCTTATATGTTTTACGTACTCATATACCCACTAGCTAGCTAGCTATCTAGCTTTACAAGTCACAAGACCATAGGTCATGTGGTACATACGTTATATGTAGTAAGAGATATCTAGTGTTTTTTTCATAAGAATTTTCGAAGATAAATTCTATATAAAAGTCATTCACCAAACACCTTCATCTAATTAACATGTAGTACTGATTTGTCATTATTATTCTATTTAAACACACATTTAAACATTAAGATAGAATAATAAAATAACTAATCACATATTGATTAGGTAGAGACAGTACGTGTGTGGTATAAAATTTTCATGTAAAATTTCTCATTGACATTATAACATAAGTTATTAATGTACGTGGTCTCATTAGTCATAAGGAAATTGATTAATTAGAGTCTTTGTCATGTTTATAACGATATTATAATATGCATGGATATTAAAATTTACGATATTAAGAATAGTTGAAACTTTCCAACAGAAGGTCACTGTATTTTTTTTCCTTGGTTTCTCCCGTTTCACCGACGCTAGGGGTAGATTCATATGATATAGTACTACTGAAATTCAAGGGGATGTACATTTTACCTACAGAGACAAAAATAAAGATCTAAATAAAGATGTATAAGTGGAAGGAGGCAAAGGGTGCATGGTACTTTGAGAAGCCAAAGCCACTGATCTGAAACTCGAGGGCTTGTCAGGCTTCACTCTGAGATGGGTCAGCCTCATTTGTGTTAAAAATCAGACCCCTCCTCCCTCTTTATAGGCCCCACCAACCACACATCCACAACCCTGAACATACAACCTCACCTAGTCCCCCCCAATTCTCCCTCCAACCTGGTGTGGTACTGCACTTCACCTCTCTCTCTCTCTCTCTCTCTCTCTCTCTGAGCTGCTAATCTTACTTACAAACTAAACTGATCCCCAGTCCCTTCCTTCCATGGACAAGACCGAGAGAGAGACCCATGACTTCATGAACGTCGAATCCTTCTCTCAGCTCCCCTTCATTCGCCCCGCACCAGTTAAGGAAAAGGGCATTAGGCTTTTTGGCATAGAATTCGGTGGTGACAAACATGCAGGTGCCGGCACTGATGATCAGTCCGAGTCTGCCGAGACCAACACATGCGAGATCGACGCAAAGGACAACATGAACGAGAACGGGGAGAGTAACCGCAGATTTGAGTGCCACTACTGTTGTCGAAACTTCCCTACCTCTCAAGCCTTAGGCGGCCACCAAAACGCCCATAAAAGGGAACGCCAACACGCAAAACGCGCGCATCTTCAGTCGGCCATGGTACATAGTAGCCACCTCTCTGATGCGCACGTCTATGCAGGGTTCATGAATTACCGCCTCGGCTCCGCTCCAATTCCAGCAATGTCCTATCCATCATGGAACACAAGTAATACTAATACCGCTGCTGCTAATGGTAGGTATTATGGAAGCCACAGCTCGTTTTCTCAGCCTCCTCCTATAAATGGGAGTCCTTTGGCCTTGTGGCGAATCCCTGCCGCCCAAAGTAACCCTACTTTTAATCGGGACCCTTCGTTGCACCCGTTGCCATTGTTTGCTGGGGATGAGTTAAAGCCCTCACACGTTGGTGGGTCTAGTTCTCAAAGCAGGTACGTTTACGAATCGAAGGCGAGTGTCCAGGACCATGTGAGTTTGGATCTTCATCTGTAGTAGTAATTCGATAACATCTTAAACTATTTGAGATTTAAGATTAGATCGAGCTTGCAATCTTTTGATATGCAAAATGAGGGAAACCAGTAACCGTTTTCTATTTATTAACATCATCATTTTAGTATGAGTTAAATGTGTAAATGAAATGAGATGAATTATTATTTTTTATGTCTTTGAATATGAGACAGCATATTCCTCAAGTTAAGAGACTCTTTGACCCTTGATTTTTTGTTGGTAAGGCACCTTCAGGTTGGAGTAATGGAAAAAATTTCTCCCGTCTTTAAAGCAGAAACTACATAATTAGTTTAGACATGACTAGCTGATCTCTATGAAGATAAGTATTTTCAAAATGATAACTGGGAGAATCTTGCAAATGCTTTTCTTTGTAAAATTCCATTCAAGTTTGAAGAAACATAGATCATCAAAATATTTGGTCCAGTGCTATTATATCTCTTCCATCAAGACTCAAGATCAGTATTTCATACGTGTGAGGAATATATGGGGGACCTGTTGGGTGGGCATGAAGTCTGTCCATAGAGACGGAGACGGGTGCGTATATCTATATATGTGAGCTAGACAGGTGGGGTGAAGAGGGAGGTGGGATTTGTTTCAGTGCAGCAGAGATATAAAAGAAAGAAAGAAAAGATGATCAGGTGATAAACTTTGATGTCTGCTCTGCTTATGATGCAGAAAGACAATGATATTTCCATGGCATCTGCGCGAGGATAGCTTATGATCTTGCCAATCTTTAATGCATGTTCCGCTTTCTTTCTACTCAGTCGTTCTGAGTAGAATTATGTGTATCTCTGTACGTGTCTGTGTATGTGTCTGTGTGTGTGAGGAAGAGAGGGGATTGATCCTCCTGCCATTAGACTTTTGGCTGAGGAAGCAAAGGCAATAAATAATTTAAAATCACTGAGTTTTTTTCTTCTTCGAACAAACTAAAGTACATTAAGGAATTAGTAGCAAAAGAACGACGAGAAATCTGCTCCATCGATCAGATTTGGATGATATATTGTGGTTGGGTCGTGGGACCTTGATTGTTAGGCAAAAGGTTGAAATAAAATGGTTGCGATGTAAAGAGTACGTACAATGTGTTGGAGCAGTGGAATGAAAATGAGGTCATTAAAAAGTAAAGTGACATGAGTGATTACTAAGTTGATGATCCAGGGGTCTACAACTGGGAAGGCATCGGCCAAGTCTCGATCTGTAGCGCCTGTTACGAAACACAATTTTCAACATTCAGATCAGAGGCAGCTAGCAATACCTAAGCAGCTTTCATGGATTTAAATTCGGAAAACCAACCCCTCGGAAAAGGATGTGTCCTTCTTTGCCCTCTAAAAGACTAAGAACTTTTTTTTTTTTTTTTTCTAGACGGTATTCTAATTTTATTGATAATCTTCCCTTATGATAGAGTAAAACCGTGGTTACATCTTGACATCTGAGTTACACATATTCAAAACTAATTAGAAAAACCAGACCAGCCATCCAAACTAACTAAAAGACTCGAACATATGAACATGATAGCTAGTTAGATTGCCACCTTTATTTATTATTATTATTATTATTTTACCTCTTTGCACCTTGTACTTTTTAATTGTAGAGAGAGAGAGAAGTTTTAAGTGGCTAGACATTTTAGGTGAGAGTGGAGCTGTAAATTTTAGAGATTTTAGAGGTTTTCTATCTAAGCAATAATTCAGTGAGAGTTTGTACTGATGGATCTGTCTTCTTCTTTAATCTGTCTATTATTGTGGCTACAGAACTGTGTCAGAGTTTTTTAGATAATAATTGAAACGACTCATTCAATCCCCTTACAAAATACGTAGCTCGATAATAAAATTAAAGAGTCTAAAACTTTAATTTGTTTTTGACCTGGATTTTGGGATATGTGTTTTGTCTCAACCCTCTTCCGAGGAAAATCATGTGTTTTATTGAAGTAGTGTTTGAATTCAGTGATCTTTTCGTTGTCCTTGTTTCTTTTTCCCCCTCGAAGTTACTTGATTAGATCGATCGATCGATCGAGCGAGCAGAAACCCAAAACAAAACTCAGGCATGTTCTGCACCTTTCGCAGCAGAATATATATTAATGTATATGCATCGATCATGCAGAAAAAGAAGAATAATTTCCAATTTTCCATCTCATGATCAGAACTACCGGTTGGAAATTTCATGAATCGAAAGGCTAACATGAATGTCAAGTCAGAAATCATCACAATTTTGTTCTTCACCTTTTTTGTAGTAGTATATATAAGCAAAAAAGAAAGTCCGATCCGTGCATGCTCATGATATTTGAAGCCGATCGAATGAACCTACTTTTGCAGCCAGTACGGTTTTGCTATAGCTGATGTTTAATTATTTGGAATTCAGATAGTTGAGTCACTGTAATCGATATTAAAGGTCCTTCCAGTACTAGTACCATTGCCAAATAAGCTAGCTGTTCGATCGATGGATCATGTACGTACGTAGACACAAGTCATGCAATATTGGAATATATATATATATATATATATATATATATATAGGCGCTGTTTGTCACTATTGTCATGTATTTGACCTAACACCTATAATTAATTTAAATTGCGTTTTTCATAAGAAAACTTCGTACTAATTAACTGTGTAATTACGGAAAGTTTAAATCTTTTTCTTAAACCAATTACATTTAAACAAGGTCTTCCATGATAATGTACGTAGACATGAGATCCCACTTTTAATAATTAGTTTCCAAGAGGAGTTTGACCGTTTGCTAAGAAACGACCAAAAAAGTGTATATATAGAAAGAAAAACACAACAATTTATCCCAAAAGTCTGACGTGGGATACTAATTGAAGGGTGGTCGATCGGAGGTTCGACGGTCACCTCAGCGATTCCAATTCAGCCATGAGCTGCAATTTTGTTTTTAATTCGCAGACTCGCAAACAGGTAGGTGAAGATCACTTGTTTCTAAACCAAATTAAGATCACACTGATCTGTGTCCACACTGATCTTTATCTAGAGAAGCCCCAGCAGACCCTATATATATACATATATATATATATATGTATGTATATGTGTATATATATATGCTTTGGCTTTTTATCCTATAATTTCCCCATAACTATTTTTTCAATTTTTAAGAAAAAGTGAATGAAAAGATCAAAATTTAAGTAAAGACGCTGAATTTTAATTATCTCTAGCTGTTAATCATGCAAACATTAAGAATATATAATAAAACACCCCGGCCATCCCTTTGCAAGAGACGGAATAAATGTCCTCACCAAGTTAAAGGAACTTACTCGGAATTAATAGTCCCAATAATTAATAATGACGAGTCGACGACATTCATGATCGATAGGAATGAATTATATCATTCATTTAATTTGGAAAAAGAAAAATTATTTTAATAAATAAAATCATCTAATGTACATTTTACTAAAATTTCTTGTAGAAATATTAATTTTCTTGTAAAATTAATATCCTTTGATAGCAAACGAAAGAATGAGAAGATCATATGTTTGAATTCCAAAATAAGAAGTACTGTTACAACCACAAATAGATGATCTTACAAAAGTAAATTTATAAATTGACATGATTTTATATGATCCGTTAGATTTAATTACTTTACATGAATAAAAATACATTTACAATTTAACGTATCACATCAAGTCATGTTAGTTTGTACGCATTTATTTTTATAAACAAATTTTGTAGTTGAAGCATTTCTCTTCCAAAATTACCTAATAATTACTCTTAACAAATGCTTCTAAAAGACCTTGAAAATAACAATATATGAAGTAGAGAAAAATAGTAATTCCATGGAGGTGTTGGGTGACTTGAGTCCTTCTGTGCATGGCTGCAAGTATCAAAAGGGCAATAATAAGAATAAAGCATTTATGGAGTTTTTGAACAGACATTGATGAAAGCATGCTTTCTGAGGGACCTACGATTGCTGGCCCTTGGACGCAATAACTGCATGTGTATAAAGGACTTTTGCAAACTATGCAATATTGCAGTGATAGATACCCTGCAGTAGCACGTTTTCTTATACCTCAGTATAAATTTAGTTACCTCCTTTCTTGAAATATGATAATGGTCATGATCATCATGCATGTATGATCATGGTGTGTATATACACACACAATCAAGTTTAAATACTCCTCGAATATGAAAAATAATTTTAAAAAAAAAAAATTGAAATCTTAAACATGGTAGAGCTGGAATCAACTGATCTTTTACCTAACTAAATAACGAGATCATGATGATCAGCCCCTCATGTATAGCTTATAAACATCTACTAGCTAGGAGTAAATGGTGCCACTGCTAGCTACCAAATGGTAAATAATTAATAAGGCATTTAATTGAGGTTTAAAAATTAAGGGAAAAATTAACGAGGTACGTAATATTCAAAAGAAAAGAAAAGAAAAGAAAAAAAAGAATTAGAAGGGGGTGGGGGAGCAGAGTTAACATCAATCCAACTATCAAAGGGACCCGCAAGTAAATGCAACATCAAGGGCGGGACATGTGATGAGCAAAGATGATGAAAGGCATATTAAAGTCAAGAGCCAAAGGGTACACACATTATCATTTGGACCACTTTCTTCTTCTTCTTTCTTCTTCTTTCTTCTTCTACTACTATTATTATGCTTACACTACTATATATATATATAACTCGTTTACATATAAAATATATAGAGAGAAAGAGAGACATAGAGCAGTGGAATTTAAGAAACATCGTCCCCCACTCCTGGCCTCCATAAAGTCCCAGACGAGGTTGACAGTTTATACAGTACTGGCCCCTCCCTCCATCTCTCGTGCTATCCTACGCTACCTCCACGGTGCGTTTTAAATCACACTACTCTGGTCTCCGTGCATGATTCGCTGATACATACGTACGTACGTATACAGTAATAATATGATTATTGCTATTTTAATTATTATTGTTTGAATAAATATAGATAGAAGTTACTATTGTAAGCATCCATTTTGCACACATGATGTGGTATCATGTAGACAACACATCTCCCCAAGTGAGTATTGGGAACAATCAACTAGAAGCAGTCACGCAGTGAGTGCAAAATGTACACTGCTATAATGACTTCTCTCTAACATTACTCAAATTTTAAAAAATGAGCTAAAGTTTTAACATTAGTAACGTTGGTTGAGTATATTAATTGTTATGTACTGTAGCCCCAATGGTCCTCTTTTTTATTTATTTATTTATTGTTTTTGTTTTTGTTTTTTGCCACAAAAATTGGGCTTAAGAACGCCAGCTAACATCATCCTTTCTTCTGCAGCTCAAGCAGGTAAGTTAGTGTTGAGCCCAGCCCAATTGGATTTGTATGGTTTGGAACTCTTAATTCATTCTCGGTGACTTTAGTCGATGCTTAATACATGCATATGTACTTTAATTACAATTTTATTATTTTCGCAAACTCATTTTCATACCATAAAGTTTTTTTCAAAAAAAAGGGCGTGTCCGGAGGATTAATGGAGATTAAAAGCATCCTTCGAAAAAAAAAAAAAAATGGAGATTAAAAGCACAAATAAATTATATCATAAGATAAGGCCAACCCAAATGCAGGCGAGTGGTAAACAGGTCTGGCCCATTTTCAATCCCAGTAAAAGTTAAAACCAAATTCTACTGTCTCGTTCGGTTTTATAGATGAAATGAGATCAGATGAAATAAAAATTAAAAAATTAAATAAAATATTATTATAATATAATTTTTATTTTAAGATTTAAAAAAAAGTTAAATTATTTATTATATTTTGTGTGAAATTTTAAGAAAGTTGTAATGATTATATAAAATGAGATGATTTAATTTAGAGAAATCCTTAGAACCAGTCCAGCTAGTTTTCACACAAAAACAGCTTGCCACTTATACAATTACACGTATATCTTCCACCATATCTATTCATATCTATTCTAAACCAGCAAACATCAGAAAATTGATTTCAAACAGAGAAATCCTCACACCCCCTTCATCCCTCGCACCGTACGGGGGCGGTTACGACATCATGCTCACCTACGGCCAGCCTCTCCTGCCATCCGATGAGACATGCTACCCTCTCTCCTCCTCCACGCCTTCCGATGACTTCGACTATGATCGCCCCCAGTACACCTCCTACGCTGAGCCCTCCACCTGTCGTGACGAAACCCTCGAGACTGAATACAGCAGCTACACCCGTCCCAAGCCTCGACCCGCGCCCCCTCCACCCAGTGAGGGAGATTTCAGAGGAGGTGAGTATGGGGCCCGAAGTCAAAGCTCAACCTGAGATTACGGGTTTGCGATGGTTTCACTGTGATTTTGAGCTTATTCTCTATACTTGATGATCTAAGATTGTGGGTTTGAGATGATTTTCACTGTGATTTTGAATGGATTATGGTTTGATTGTGGGTTAATTTTGGTTTGATTGTGGATTTTGGTTTGATTGGATTTTGATGGAGAGGGGATGGAGATGATCGACGAAGATGGGGGAGATCGGCGATAGAGATGCGTCGGATTGAGATGGTTGAGTCGGCGTCGACATCAGACTGAGATGCTTGTGTCGACGTCGGCGTTGGCGTCGGACTGAGAGCAGAGAGACCAGCGAGGAAGAGAAGGCTAGCACGTACGAGGTGATTGTCTGTAGTGGGGTGTATTTCTCTTAGAGTATTTTATCCTATGTGGCTTGAGATGAATGGAGGCTATTTTTGTAGAAAAACCAGTCTGACCGGTGTGAAGCTGTTTGCTTTAATTTATGTAACGAGACTAAGACTAAGAAAGAATGAAAAAATATATATATATATATATATATATATATATAAAATAAAAAGGAGAGCAAACGAAGAATTCATTCAACCCAATCTGACTCCAACAGCACCCTATGTACTTTTAGAAGTTTTTCAAGTAATTGACTATTTATTTCATTTTCCATTTTCTAATATTCGTCATACCTAAACAAATAACTATAGTGCCGCTCGAGTCCTCGACGCTGTTACTGGCTGCACAGCTCCAACACTGCAAGATGTCTCCGTAGAGCTGTAGAAGCACCCTTTCACTTACTAACCTTAGAGACGTCTGCCCAGTAAAAGCATCACTTCCCCTGCAGTCGGACTTATTATTAGCAATCTCCCCGGAGTTTCACTCCCTAGAAGTGATGATAAAAATAGAAACAAGAATAAAAGAAAAAGAAAAATTCTATACATTATATTATTATCTCACTTTTATCCTATTAAGTATAATATGGCACATTTATCATCATTAAATGATCATTTATTACATATTTATTTATCATCTAATAATGATGAAGGTATCATATATTATTTAATATGATTAAAATAGAATGAGATTGTGATGTATAACATTATTAAAAAAAAAAAAATCTCAATCTTTCAACCGAGGCAATTGGGGTAAAGCTCATGAGTCGAGATCGTTTAGAGTAGTCCGCTCTAATTGATCGACAGTTACTTTTTGCTACTTTTTTTTATCATTTTTCTATTCATATTTTTTAATATATTTTAATATTTTTAAAAAATAAAAAAATATATATCAATAAACTTAAAATCATTCCTTAATGGTTAAGTAAAAAAAAAAAAAATCCTGAACGGTCAAGTGAAGTGTGCAAACTAACTTTTTCCAAAACTCATTCCGTTACTTACAATTTACGAAAAAAAAAATATTTACATCAGCTTATTATTTATCACACACTCCACTGAATTGAGTGTAAAAAAAAAAAAACAGCACGCAGGTGTGCTGCGGTTACGGGCTGATGCCCAGAATTCCTCTTTACGAAATTGGGAAAAGCAAAGTCAACCTTACTTTAAACATCAATTCTTACTTTTCCACTACCGTTCGAGAAAAAAAAATTATTTTTTATTTTTAGTTAAGAGTTAAAGAAGTGATTTTAAATATATTAATATATATTTTTATTTTTTAAAAATATTAAAAATATATATATATTAAAAAATTAAAAAATTAACAATAAATGTGAACAGACTACTCTAGACGGTAGAATAGTACGACTCTTCTGCCCGAATCCGAGCAGTGTGGGCCTCTTCAATATGTCGTGTGAGAAGTGAGATCCCAAAATGGGAGGCACTTGAGGCGGCATAATTAATATGATGTCACTGTGAGTTGAGCAAACTTTGGAAGCGCGTAACCTACAAGTAAAACAACCAGTTCGAGTTTTATACATCCACAGCTTTAAACGTCAATCACAGCTTAGAATCCCATGAACAAGAGACTTTATGCAAATGAAGGTGTGTCAAGATGTCGAGTTTTACACTTCTTGTTCTTCTTATTTCTCTCCTAGCTTCTTGGTAATTACACATCAATTCTCAGGTAAAAGATATTTTTGATCCTCTGCTCCAAGATATGTTTGAGCATCCTTTCCTTTGAAGTTTGAACTCACAATCTATAAGCCTATAATCCCCCAAAGGCTAATCGTGGCATATTGAAACAAACTTCCCTGAAGGGGTCGTAGAACTTTTGAAATAAAAGGAATTTCATTGAATGGTTTAATTTTTTTGGCAAGTACTTTCATTATTGAGGCTGCAGAAAGAGTTTAGCAGTAAAATTACTCATGCAGCCATGCAGGTATACAACATAACAAACCGTTTAAATTAGACGGCCCTGGTAGTTTCTGTTGGTCCACAATTAGAACAACTACATTACGTTCCAAAAAACATCTATCATTCATTGAGAAACTATGCCAATTTTTCATCACGTTTACCGATGATTGCATAATTGAAAACGCGCGAACATTAACTAAACAGTGATAGTGCTCTAGAAAATTCAAATCTTTAGAAGCCAAGCACACACCACATGTATAAAACAAAAAAACTCAAACCTCTTAAGAATTATCCAATTAATATTTAGTATTTCAGAATTTTTTACTCGACTCCATGAATTCAATTCAAAAACAAATTGTCATGATATGAAGGTTAAGGATTTAACTAAATTGGTATCCAACAATCTTAAGACTTTTGGATCAATGGTTGAGTCTTTAACAATTAGTATTAGAGTAGATACCACCTCACTAGTTTAAATCACAGAGGGAGCAATCTATAGACCAGATTAAAATGTATTGGTACTATGTATGGACATTACGTTAATTCATTGAATACTGATAGATGAGTGAAGCAGCCAAAAATAAAAAGATTACCACCGGGTCAGTATCGATAAAGTGGACCACCGTGGATGTCGAATTGGAAGTATAGTAGAATGTTATGATATGAAGGTTAAAGATTTAATCAAATTAGTATCCACCAATTCTAGAGCTTTTGTCTTGAGGCTCGCGTCTTTAACGCAAATCATCCCAAATTCAACTCCATAATTAAACAGAACCAATCAAATCTGTTACTGAGAAATGGACAAACCGAGAAGAGAAGAAACTGACCACAGCAGTAGCATCGTGCAAGACGGGAGTGATGGTCCATTCTTCCCTTTCCTGAATAATCAGTAGAAAAGCAAACAAGAATAGAGTAAAATCATCAAACAAGTAATTGGCATTGTATTGAGGAAAACAAAGGATTATAGAGAAAGTTTGCTTGCATGGGCGAACGAGGTTAGGGTTTAAGAGGACAGCAAGGGCAGCAAGGGGAGCCGAGACCTGGGTTTATGGTAGGGTCGTGGCACAGATTACCGCACCTTAGCTTTTCTTCGTATACCTCTCTCGTCCCTATCTCTTAACTGCACAAAAATTGCGTCTCTCTCGGCTGTATCTGTAGCCTTCCATCTCCAGCAGAGACAAGCTCAAGCTCAGACCGAAGGGTAATCATTCTTCCCGGGCCCAGCCTCAATACAGGGAACTACGTATCTTAGCCTGTTTAGGCCCAATATCACGTGGGTCTGTATTTTGGAGCCTGTTTATATTTTTGAAAAAAACTATGCAACTTTTTACTATTTACACAACCTCCACACACTATACTTTTTTTAATTTTAGTTTTTTTATCAAATATTTAATAGAAGAATAATAAATAGAAGAATTAAATTAGTTTACAAAGAATAAACTCAAAAAAAAATTAAAAATTTTAAAAAATGTAATGTGTAGAGGTTGAGGTTGTATAGCATTACTCTATATTTTCTCTCTCTTAAGATTATTTGTTAATTATTTAAAGATTATTGCTATTAGGTCTTCCCAGTCATATCGTTTACTTTACCTCATTCACGTAGTTTATTAAATATATATATATATATATATATTCAAAATATAATGGTGTTGGAAAACACAAAAAATTAAAAATGAAACCTTACTTTCCTCTACCTCTTCTATGTTTGTATTTTAATTTTTTTAGTAAACTACATGGTACTGTCATGTAGTGCCACATCAATATGACAAAGTGAACGGTATAACTAGGATGACATAATAGCATTTCTTTTAATTAAAATATAAAAGATATAAAGCTACTAATATTAAACAATTTTTATACAACTACTCAGACTTGCTTGGTTTGGTTTGGTTTGATTTGGTGGGTGAGACGAAATGATTTCATCTTATATAATTATTATAATTTTTTTAAATTTTCACATAAAATATAATAAATAATTCAGTATTTTCAAATTTTAAAACAAAAATAATATTCTATTAATATTTTATTCAACTTTTATCTCATCTTCAATATCAAGCAAGTAAGTGATTGCAATCTCCATGACGAATCATCTCATATTATATATATTAGAATAAAAAATAGTTTAGTTATAAAGGTATTATATAAAATAAATTTATAAATTAACATAATTTAATATAATATATTATATTATAAAATATATTTAATAAATTAAATTTATTTTTATATAATTTCTTTACTTATGCACCAGTTTTTATTAGAATATTAACTGATCACATCACCACCGAATGCGCATATATCAACATAAAAGCCACATGCTCGATCGACATAGTTGGAAGCCTCAATCTCAAATCTAATAAGTTCGTCCAACTTCAACATCACCGGTGCGCGTGGATCCCATATGCTCGAATATTCTTCGTAAAAATTTAGTTATAAGCGATTCAGCATATTAATATGCGCACATATTCAATATGATTGGTCAGAAAGTAGACTTTATTGAAAACAATGCTAATTTTAAATTTAGAATATTAAGACAAAAAGATTAATACACAGATTAATACGTAAACTTACTTGTACGTAACAAAACTCATTATCTTCAACAACCTAACCCGTTTGACATCAGCTATCTAACTACATTATTTTTCTTATTTAATGATCTAGAGCACTAGCAGCGCCTAGCTATAGTTAATTGGAGTGGTTTGGATTTAGAGATGAGTTGAGATGAGTTGAGATGGTTTATAAATAGTAGAATAGAAGTTGAATTATTTATTATATTTTGTGTGGAAATTTGAAAAAATTATTTTGGGATTTGAAAAAGTTAAATTGTTTATTATATTTTGTATAGAAATTTGAAAAAGTTGTAATGATGAGATGAAATGAATTGAAGTGAGTTGAAGTGAGTTTTGAATGTAAACGATTCCTAGTTATATAAATTATATCTGGACCAAACTCAACAAATATATTGAATTTTTAACCAACACCAAACTCATTGGCTAAATCTGACCAGCTCATGAAGTTGGTGGCCAAATTAATATTTTAGACATAAAATATTCCTTCCCGCTTCATCTTCATCGCACGCCAAAGCACACAAAGACTTCAGAAAAATCCACACCATTCCTCATAGCACGTCCAAGTCTCCCATACATTCCCCAGAGCACCTCGATGCAGCCATCGGCAAGATCAAAACCAAGCCTTCCACCACGTACCGTTTAGCTCCCACCGTCACTGTCGAACGCCTTCCGATAATCCCACGCCATCGTCTCCTCTCTCTCTATTTCCCCCTCTTTTTGGTTCTTTTTCCCAGGACTTTATTATATCTCTTGTGGTTTCTGATTTGGGATTTTTTTGCTTGATATTTTCATTCTTTTTTAGGATTTAAATATAGCCATTGAGAAAAAAAAAAAAAAAAGGTTAAAAAATTATATCTATTGGAATGATAGTAACCTTAAAAAATTAATGTATACTTTTTTAATAATGAATAAATATTCCAATTACTATGAATATAACCGGTCTAATTCGGTTCGGTTTTAGACATATTTAATAACCGAACCCGTATATACCGGTTTTGAGATTTGAACCGATATTTTTATTTTTATCGGTTCCGGTCCGGTTTGGTCTAGTGTTTCCGATATATTATATAGTATATATATATATTATAGTATATAATAATATAGTGATAATATATTGTAGTATATTATAATATATAATATAGTGATATATTATAGTATATTATAATAGATAGTGATATAGTATTAGTATAACTATTAATACAATAGACTATAGTAATAATATATAGTTATTTATATAGGATTTTAAAATTTAATATTATAATAATTAGTAATTTATCATATAATATAAAATTATTTTATAAAAAAATTATATATTATATATAAAAATTAGATATAATATAAAAAAAATTCTATACAATAGAAAAAATTAAAAATATAAATATATATGAACCGTGGGAGCGGGAGGGTTGGGAATGTGAGGCAAGTGTACGATTGGAAGGGGCTGAAATTGGAGGTGGACGAGACTGATTTTGGGTTTGGGACTCTGTCAATACAAAAAATAAGACTTTTTCCAACGCCACATTTCGTCGCTAATATAATGAAAAATCATTGAAAATATCGTTTCAATTCTCGCATGTTTGTTGAAATTGTTTACTTTTTTTTGCGTAAGATCAGCGAAACGCAAAAAATATCACAAATAATTTATTATTTCGAACGATTTAAGTTAGTAGCAAATAATTAAAAACTTGGATCTCATACATATATTGAGTGTGAGAGTGACAATACCGAGGACGCCAAGAAATTTCTCGAGGAGTTTCTCAAGGACCATGGGATCGACTATTCGTACTCGGAGAAGTCCAAATTCGCGATTTTTCGGTCCGGGAAGCTGCCATAGTTTTCCCAGACAGATTATTTGCAGTCAATAATGAGAAAGATGTTATGGTGATGAAGCAAGGTTTAGAGTGATGTTCCGAATATCCTGGTGAAGAAACAATTTCAGTGACTTGGAGGAATGATTGTTCTTACCCACCTCTAGCATCTCACTCCTTGATGTGGTTTTCCGAAGAAGACTCCAAGTTTGCAGTAAGAGAAGTTTACCAACTTTGGTTGTTTGGAAAAAAAAAAAAAAAAAAAGTGCCGCACAAAGAAACACACATTAATAATGGAAGACGTAAACATTATACTCCACTACAGCATCCCCACTTGTGAGGTTAAACGCGTGAGTTCTGGCATGAGCATACCCACGTGCGAACCGGAAAAGCCCGCTCCCACCAATGATCGGAAACTCCCTCACGGGCGAGAACACAGTGTTCCGCCCCAATACGCTGAGAGTACTACCATTATACTTCCCTTCCATGAAAGCAAAGTTCAGCACCATTAACAAGCCCAACTCAGTTTGTGAAGCAGATGCATATAATCCTTGCGCTCTTCCCACCATTCTGGAGTTCGGCTCTGGCCGCACGGTCAAGGGGTCGTCCATCATCACCACGGCACCAAAAAGCGTCGACGACGTGTTCGTCATTAAGGCCTCGGCAACTCTGACGGCCGTAGGGTTTCGTCCGGCGACGATGTCGTGGAAGTAGAAGTGGAGGTGGCTTAGTTTCTCTCGCTTGAGTCCAAGTTTTGCAGGAGATAATGTTCTTGAGAAGCGATGGTTCTTTTCTGCAGTGACCGGGATTAATGAGAAGGTGAAAATAGTGAAGAGAATGAGGACGAAGATGGGAGTCACTTTTTGAAAGGTTTCGGCCATGACGGAGGAAAATGAAGTCCGGTCGTGCTGAAGGGATAGGTTCAGATGGGCGGTTTTAATTACTAAGTTTGTCCCTGGCTAGCTGGCTAGCTTTATATGGTAATTCGTTTGCCTTGGTTTTCTCTAGCTTATAAGAGGAGATAACTTACATGGTATGTTGCAGGGAAAAGCAGACATGTGACATAGTAGTAGGTCATGCTGATGTTTTGCATTACTTGTTAATTACACGGGTAGTACTTGTGTATGATTCTGTCACCATATACGCATGCGGACATCTTGAAAGTGACGTGGTCAACTGGGAGGTAATGGTAGTCAATGGATTTTGAATCCTCATTCAAATCGAGACTTGAATACGATGGTGTAAAATCTCTCCGAATTTCATTCGAATTCAATCTTAACTGAGATCTGCAGTTGAGTTTGAGAAGCATCGAGCTTGACCCATTTGATAATTACTGCATGGGCGAATAATTCTTTTATTATTATTGATAGGCACAAAGAAAAATCAACACATACGCATTAACACAGATATGGATTATTATTATTATTATTATTAATATTCATTCTCAATGCTGTAATTATTTTCCTTTGGAACATGTGCTTCCAATGGCAAATGCGTGGGAAAAGTATATGCTTTGCCACCAAGTGGGGGAAGTCATGTTCAGGCAGCCTTACACACGCAAAGATAATTACTTGTGTACTTTAGCAGAAGTAAATAATATCAACATGAGTTTTCCACTCAAGTCTGGAAATTGATGGAATAGCAAATGGGATCTAAGCCTCTCGCTCTCAAATCGATAAGATAGTGATAAATAATAATAAATATGCATTTAAGAGTACATCGTGGATGTCACACCTCCCTCCCATCACTCTCAAGTCTCCAGACTGATTCGCATCCGGCCCCCACATTAATTATGCCTATATATCTTTAGTGGCTCCTCCCTCCCTCTCCTCTCCTCTCCTCCTCCGTAAGCCCATGCATGGTCATAGTTTTCAGGCTTTTTTATTTTTTGTTACCTTTCGGTCAGAAAAGGACCGATTCGTTGCTTTTTAATGACCACGCTCCAGTAAACACACTCAGCATTCCAGCACTGCTTAATTACCGTCAAAACTATCGACATTTCTAGTAGTAGCGGGATTCACGTCGTGCATAAATCTCATGCGACACTGCCATTTTTAACTTCGACCACTCCACACAATACATTTGAGGAACTCTTGGCATCGTATCTCTCATACATTATCCACTCACTCCACCATTGTTGATGCAAGAATCCTAGGCCTTAGCATTGCTAGCTGTGTACCATGAAGGATGTGTACGTGTCCATAAAGCTTTCTTTCCAATTCGTTTCATTATTTTTTGCTTTTAATCTACATATATGGAATGAAATGGGGGGGGTTTTATTGGTGATTTTCACCCTCTCATCTTGTATAGTTGATTCTAATTTTAATGCAAATTAAAGTTGTTAAGAGAAAAATACATTGTACGTGTACATGATTAGATGAGAATTCATAAACAGTACAGAAATGTTACAATCCCAAGTAAAGTATTAATAACCTACCAGTAACTTGGAAGAATAAATTCTAGAGGATTTATGGCCATTGAATTGAAAAAGTAAAGATAACGTATAGAGGGTGTCAGGACGAAAGCAGAAAGGACGAGGTCGACAAGTCCTTGTGATTCGATGACGACCCATTCGTTCCATCCAGTTGGAAATTTTGGAATTCTATGCGTGGTTGTCAAGACTGAAAAATATAGAGCGAAGAGCAATAAGCACGGCAAGGTCCACCACGTTTACAGGATTGTCTGCATTACGCAAGTCTTCGGCAAGTTTTGCTGACTCCCTCTATACTCTCTCGCTCTCTCTCTCTCTCTCTCTGGAACTTATTGCGTATGATCAGTGTGTAAAAGACCGGAAATGCAATAGAAAATATAGTAGATACTGAGATAAACTGATTGAAAATTTGGAATTATGTCAAACGTCGGAATACAACTCACTTCGATGGGAGCAATGACAATCCTCCAGAGAACAGGAAAATAACTTGAGAATTTTTTGCTTACCCTCACAACAAACCCTTGACATTACATATAGAGCAATGCTAGGTACAATTTCTAAATGGAGACTGCAATGTAAGTCTAAGCTATTTTAACTTTAAAATTTTTTAAAATTACAAAATTATCCCTCTTAAAATTATGTTTTCTCTCATTTCATAATGTGCCTGCACATATAGACCCCACTTGAAGACTGCAAATAAAATTTCTCTTACCTATAACAAACCCTGACACCTCCCCCACTCACAACCTCTAGGAAATTAGGAAAATACAATAAAAGAAACATAATATCAGATACTATCCAAAACGAGATAAAGGCCCACACCGGCCTAGCTGACTTCTGGCCCTAATGGCTTGACCTCCAGCTTACAGCTACCACCAGACTTTATTAGAACCCACACTCTTTAAGGCCCACGACCCCTTCATCACTTTGTCTCTCACTTCACCGAACCCTTCACTTCACTTGCACTCTCTCTTATACGAACAAAACACTTTACCAACTGCAAGCCTAGCCTCTTCACTGCTCCGTGTAACATTCCCCCTCCCTTCACAACACCTTGTCCACAAGGTGAGGAAAATCTTTACGCATCTAGTAGTATGGTTCCCACGAAGCCTCTTCGACTTGTTGCCCCTGCCAACGCACAAGAATTTCAAAAAAGGCTTATTATTTATCTTCTTCATGCGACGACCAAGAACCTCCTCGAGTTTTGACTTGAGAATACTCTGAGTAATCACAGGTGGCAACGTTGGTACCGAGGTGATGTCTTGCCCCAGTTTACGCTTGAGCTGAGACACATCGTGGATTTGGGCCGTGTCCGACAATTTTAGACGGTACATCACAGCCTCTGCACCACCTGGTACGGCCTAAAGAAGCGAGGGGAAAGCTTCAAATGTCAATGGTTGTGGACAGATGACTGCCTATATGGCCGAAGCTGCAGGTATACCCAATCACCCACAAAATACTGTTGGTCCTTCCTCTTTTGATATGAGTATTGTTTCATATGATTATGTGTGATGTTAATGTTTCCTTGAGTAGTATCCATAGATGATCTCTGTCTCTTAGTGTTGAGTCGACTTTCTCAAAACGTGAGGTTCTAGCTATGTAGATAAGCAGTTTGGGGGGTTTATATCAATGTAACGCCTCAAAGGGGGATACTTTAGTAGAGGCATGTAGGTTAAAGTTGTAACACCATTCAGCTAACTCCACCCACCTCAATCAATCTTTAGGTTTATCACTGGTGAAACTCCTTAAGTTGTTCTCCAACCACTTGTTGACTGCCTTAGTCTTCTCATCCATCTGTGGATGGTAAGCTATGCTAAAGGCCAGCTGGACATCCTGTAGTGAAAGCAGTTCGTTCCAGAACTTGTTGATAAACGTGGGGTCCCTGTCCAAGACAATAAAAGCTGGCATCCTATGTAATTTGAATATGTATTTCAGAAACAACTGAGCTACTATTATTGCAGTGTAGGGATGGGCTAGTGATACAAAGTGTGCATACTTGGTAAACATGTCCACTGTGACCCACAATATGTTAAAATGATAATACATTACACAGTGCACCAATTCCCTCCCCTCGAGAGACTTTATATCAACCTTGTACGTTTTTTAATGAAAAATTAGTAAAAAAAAAAAAATATTTCCGTTTATATTTCTTGATCCACCATTTAAGACGAAAATTTAGCAAAAAAAAACATTTACGTTAATTACAAATTTTTTGATCGAAAGAGCTTAATAAATTTGACAATAATTTTTATAATTATCAATATCGATATGTAACTAATTATATAAACCATTAATTACAAATTATACATCCAGATGTTAACGTTCTTTCAATCAATATCGTTTTTCATGGACCTCCTTGTTATGAACTTCTTTTGTCTCTAATAGAAATCTCTAGATAATGGTAGAATGCAGAGATTGGAAAGATGATGACGATTAAAAGATGAATAAGTGATTGAACAAACTGAAATTCATTTACGTACGGGTGAGTTCGAGGCTATCCAATTCCTCCCGAAGAAACCACAAGGTCTAACAAATTTTCAGAATGAATCCCCTCCCCTTTCTCCTCTACCTTGGTACCCGCATGCCCTCTAACAAACTTTTACTTAAAAGACTAAAATGACCCGCTACCCACTGCAATGCATTATCTAAACGCAGTGTTCTAAGACTAAATGAAAACTATGCCGTTTAAAAGAAATATTAAAGTTACACAGTTTCTGGCTTACAAAACGAAGTCATTCTACACTTTTATTAAATTTTACTAACACCCCCGTATAAATAACTAAGTTAAGACTAATTAGAGGAGACCGGGTAAGAGAGAGAGAGAAGACGTGCTGCTGCTGGAGGGGAAGGAGAGAGAGAGGGAGAAAGTGAAAGTGAGGGGAAAATGTTAGGGTTTGGAGTTTTAAATTCCAACCATTTATCTTAAGTCATCAGATTTGGTCCAACGGTAGAGGTTTCAACACTGATTTAAACTAACTTAAAATAGATAATTAAAATATAAATACCATATCATGCATAAATCATCAAATTTAATTTATAAGATACTAATATTTCATCATTAAATAAATGATGAAATTTTGTTAAATATTTTTAAGAAATTAAAACTATATAAATAATTAGAATTTTTAACATAATTTAAATCTCATAATATTCTTAATTAACTAAAATCATTTAGATAAAATAATTTTCTACAATTATAATATTTTTGGGACTTTCAAAATATAAGAGGCTTACTTTAATGATGAAAGAACGTGAGATCAAGAACAGAGAGGGTGGATTTGTTTTGTACGAGCTCACTACATCTTCTGCATGGTTGGAGGTAACATGACATGCATGCATTAATCTCTTCCGTCAAGTATGATTAATTTGTAGAGCTGAAACTTCCATGCAAAGTTTTAACACGTGATCGTAATTGATATTTCATGTACAGATAATCAACTCAATAAATGTTTGGAGATACTGCGATTGGAACAAACTCTTCTTATTAAAGTATAGAAAGATGAAAATTCATAGATGCTTGCTTATATTAGGTTTTATACTCTTATGCATTAGACTATTTACAAATCAATCTTATGTACTATTTCAATCTTGATGATTGTGAATTAAGAATTAATTCAATTATTCAAGATTTTGTAGTGCATGTAAGGAGTCATACTTTATTTGCTCTGGACACATTATTTTCAATAATTTTGTTTTTTCTTTCAACTAGATAAATGTGGCAAACTTGCTTTGCACATAAAACCACTGCTAAAATTTGTTAAATAATTTATTAATCATTTTTTTTTGTAAAAGATCATATAATTTTTTGTAAAAAATCTAAACTAGGCAAAAGTCGCTCCGATGTTGGTCTTTTACTAATATTATATATATATATATATATATATATATATATATATATATATATATATTCAAAGCAAGTTAATTTTATTAAATTAGAAAAGTGATACGGAGGGTGTGAAATTTCCTAACAATCGTCTTACAAAGCAATAAAAAACAATGTAAATTGATGAACAGGTTTATTACTGGTATATATATATATATACTAGCAGTGGATTTACGTGCGATGCACGTTTGCCCTGTGTTAGATTATTCTAAAATATAAATATCTAGTGTAGAAGAAGAGAATTTAATTATAAGGTCTATGAAGATAATATAACTAATTATTTAAACAAACTATAATTGTTTAAGGTCTCTAATAATAGATTTAAACAAACTATACGTTTAAGTAAATTTGGAAAGTGAATATTACATAATTATTTTTTTCGTTACTGAAAGTAAAGTCTAAACGACTAAATATTACATAATAGAAATTGATGTAAGTATTTACATGTAGAACTAAATTTGTTGGTAAAATTTTATGAGCAATTTTATAGCAATTTTTTTAATTTTTTTTTTGTAAACATGCATATATAACTAATAAGATATAACATTTAATTATGTCAGAAAAATTAAGAATAGTGTAAAATATGCAAAGCGTGAAATAACATGGAGGTGTAAGATTTATTTATATCTAATCTCAATAACTCATACAATTGGATAATAGTGGGCTCAGTTGTGGATTTTTTTAATTTTTTTTGAATAGATCCAAACTATGCGGCCAGTTGTGTTACCAAGCTATGTTATTGTCGGTTCCAATATAGACAAAGTAAAATGTTGGGCAGTCCATATGTTATCTGTTGGGCTTATAAATCACCGTCTCCAGCATTTCTATTACTACATGGCTATCACGGGCTTGGGTCAGAACAGGTGTGGAAGGATGGGGACTGACTGTGGCTCAGTGAATATTACAAATTGTTGTAAATACTTACATCAATTTGTGAATTATGTATAATTAGTTTTATTCAACTGTTATGTCTTATTTTTTAAAATTTAATAATTATTTAATCGAAAATTACATTTCTATTATTCACAAACTTCCTTATTAATATTCACAAAATTTTTATTTCATTTTATTTTTCAAGCATCTTTTAGAGTATAAGTTTATATATAATATTATTTTTATTGATTATGTACTCTATTTTATCAAATTATTTAATTCAAATTTCAAATTTTAAAATTTTCAATATTTCAATAAATGATTACGTATAATTATATAACTAAACTGTAAATATTGATGCAGTTTTTCAAATGGTAAATGTATTTTGTTTATTTTGGAATTATAAAAGAAACAAACTTATAATTTAGAGTGAATTAAGACAGGTGGAATTAATTAAATAAAATATTGTTAGTGAATGTTTTAAGCAATTTTATTTTATTAAATAAAATATAGTATTATTTTTATATGATTTATCTTAGAATATGTTTAGATGTAAATGTGAGATGAGATAATTTTTTTTTTTAAAGATAAATGTAGTAGATTCTCTTTTATATAAAAGTTGCTATATTTCTAAAAGACTTTAAATAATCTACAGTGCAATATTTCAGGAAAAGTCTTCTTAAAATGTAGTATTATTTTTAAATTAATTCGAAATTATAAATTAAAACAGCTCAAAGTTCATGCAAAATAATTATTAAATAAATGACTTAAAAGGTGTTAAAATCAGAGAAGCAAAAGATATTATTTGAGTTATTAATTCACAGTATAGAACTAAAAAGTTAAAGGATTCATACTTTCGACACTTTTATACGTAGCTAGTTGTTGGAATGTATTGTTTCGACTTTCAACTTCACGGAGCTCAACCTATGTAAAAAATTCATCAATGTAATATTCTAGTAAAGATAAAAGCAAAGCTGAAAAAAAAAAGAATTTACTAATATTTAATATTTTTCAGATCAGAAATTGTAAATTACAGGAACATATATATATTTTTTTAACTAAATTTGTAGGAAAAAAACATTTTTTGCTAATTTTTCTCTCTCTTCTAGCCGATTCTCCCGCACGACCATTTCTCCTCCAGCGCAGCCCGGCGCCACCGAGCCCCGGCCATGATCACCACCACCACCGGCATGTTCCCCTCACGCCGACGAGCATCGCTGCCACCTCCATTGTTCCCCACGCGTAACCATGGCTTTCCCCTGCGGAAAGAGAACCGAAATGGGTTTCTCCCATTTATGTAATCTCGCGCCACCGTGCGCGGCCACGGAAGCTCACGACCGCCACCGAGGAGTCCCCCTGAAGGCGGCGACCAACCCAGCCACCGTTGAAGTCCCCCACGCGCAGCCCTCCCTCTCCCCTACGGAAATGGAACCGAAATGGGTTTTGACCCATTTGTGCCATCTTACGCCGCCGTACGTGGCCATCGAAACTCACGACTGCCACAGAGGAGTCTCCCTCAAGGCAGCGACCAACCCAGCTGCCGTGGAAGTCCCCCCACGCGCAGCCTTTCCTCTCCCCCACGGAAAGTGAACCGAAATGGGTTTCACCCATTTGTTTCACCGAATCTGCGAGCGTAGGCAGCTACCGAGGCCACCACAGCTCCACCAGTTGACACCGACGACAACCTTTAGGAGACCCAGCCACCACGAGATTCCGTTTCCCTCTCCGTCGCACACTGATTTTTACCCAGAAACCCATTTGAGGTGTACAAAGAAAAAAAACATGCGAGAAAAAAAAAAAAAAAAAAAAGATGCAGAAGGTAGAGATGAGTTTGTAAATCTGAAGAGAATTGCGTACCAAAGGCGAGAACAAATCTGAAGAGCACGGGAAATTTTTTTCTTCCTTGAGTTGAGTTTGTAAATTGTTCTGTAAATGTGAATCTGGAAATGTTGAAATACATCTGTTGTATGTAAAGGTGAGATATTTTATGTGTTGAACGAGTAAATGCTAACTGAACGGAGAAGAGTAAAAATCGAACTGAGAATAAAGGAATTTCACAGAAGGCAACGAGAAGAAGCAAGGAGAAGAAAAGAAAGTGTTGGACGGCACTATTCACTACTGTTCATCTTATACACGCTTTTAAGTATTAGGAAGATATATTATATGTACACGTACCACATATAATATAGAGAAATGATACTTATAATCGTGAGTATGCAAGTGCCGTGCAGTCGCTTTGAAAAAAATTAATAAATATGAGACTCACATGAAAAGAAATTAATTTTTTAACAGTAGACCTCACTTTTTTTTAAAACGATTATACGGTATTTGTTCGTTCCATGATTATATAAATCATTACTCTATAATATATTTCTCGCATTGAATATTCATCATAGGCGTGCAGAGCTCCTAGCTAGCGTGTTAGATGAGATGTTGCTGTCAATTCCTAGTCATGTATATACTGGTCGTACGTACCAACTACGAAATTCAAGCTTATGTGCCTGGTGCATACATTTTTTTTGGCCAGTGCATTATTTCAAAAAAAAATTTCTCAAACACCAAGAATGCGAAAAGTTTAAGAAAGAGAGAAGATGGTGATCTCCGAAGAATTAAATTGGAGATGCCGTGGCCTATATATAGACTAAAAATGGCGGTTTGCAGAGTCGCGTGTCGCACGGGTGGAAAAAGAAAAAAGGGCAATGAGCCGTGCGTGGCAATGTGGGTCGCGACAACAGATGAAGGATGGACACATAGAAGCCATGAGAGCTCGAGGTGCAAGGTGGTGGTGGCCGTGTAAAGCCACGGCTTGAGAGCAAGCAAATCCAAAGTCCCACTGAACGACACCGAGAGATCAACTAAAGGAAGAGGTGGCGGCTTGAGGATGAAGTACGTGACTGAGTCCGCACGGTGATAGCAGCAGCTGCTAGGAGAGAAGGAAGAAGTTTGCAGAATAAACTAGAAGAAAAGAAGAAGAAAGGAGAAAGAAGAGGCACGGCGCGAGGGAGAAAGAGATGGAACCCTAATGTTCCATCCAAAACGGCGTTGTTTTGATAAGTGGGGGGGCTGGGTTACACGGGCCGCACGGTCAATCAAGCACACGGGTTGGGCTTAGCACAAGGGTTGGCTTCAATCACAACACACACGGGCTGTGTCTAATTAAAACACACACACACGGCCCAGCTAAAATAAAAACACAATAATTAAAATGTCAGTACAAAATTTTTTAAAAAAACTTGTCTTTAATATTTATAAAGCATATAAATTTGCATTACATGTTACTAGGGGTGTAACCGGTCCGGTCCGGTCCGGTTTTAGATAAAATCTAGGATCGAACCAGTATGTACCGGTTTTGTATTTTTCAAAACCGATTACGCACCGGTTACCCTCCTAAACCGGTACTTCCGGTTTTACCGGTTTCCGGTCCGGTCCGGTCCAGTTTTCCGGTTTTTTAAAAATATAAATTTCACAATTTGTCATTAAAAATCTGTTTAAAAAAAAATTGATTTAAAAAAAACTGTTTTATACTTTTATTAATATATTAGACTATATAATAGTATTAATATTAGACTATTGGTATAGTTATAAGTTATATATTAGTATTAGTTATAAACTTTTAGTGATTTAGTATTAACATTTTATGTAATAATTTATAAATTATAATAAGAAATTATTTCATATATGAATATATATGTTATATATAAAATTTCACATAAAAATTTATAATTGTACATTATATATAAAACTTATATATATTAATATTTAATATATAAAAAATATTTTATATAAAACTTATATATAAAAATATTATTTTTTATTTTTTTAATCAATCGGTCCGGTCCGGTCCAAAAAATTTCGGAACCAGAACCGGACCGGAATCGGCCGGTTTTTACGTTTTAAAAACCGGTTCCGGACCGGACCGGTTCAAAACCGATAAAACCGGTCCAGTTTGGTCCGGTCCGGTCCGATTTTCCGATTTTAGTTTACACCCCTACATGTTACAATATCAATATTGTATTAACTAATGTTAGGTACAAGGTTTAAATAGACAAATCTTACGTAAGATTTATATAAAAAAATAGGTTACACTAAAAAATAATAGGTTTTTTTTTACACTTTTTGAGGTGGGGTCTATTTTTTTACAAAATGATTATGCGAGATTTGTCTATTTGAGCTTGTACAAATCATTTCTCTATAACAAATTAATTAACGTGGATGTTATATATATTTATAATTTTACGTACAATACTCATTTTATCAGTTTTATTTTAAAATTGAGATTTTGAATTTCAAATTTCATTAATCTTTAATATATCAATAGGTAACACATGGGAAGTTAAATTTTTTTATAAGTTTTTTTTTTTAATTTTTTTATAAGTTTTATTTTTTAATACAGTTAGCATTTCTCATAAATTAATGATGTAGTCAAAAGAATAATTCTGTATACAATAGTTAAGTGCGTAAATACCGTGTAATCGCTTTGAAAAAGAGTGGAGTTCACTATTAAAAAATTAATTTATTTCGTGTGTGTCTCATGTTTTATTCATTTTTTTCAAAATGATTATACGATGATTGCATAATTCAATATTGCAAATATATTTTCTGAGTTAAAAAATCAAAAGTTTTTAAAAATGGATTATTACGACAACTGTTTTTGTGTTTGCTGAGGCAAAGTTATACACACAGCGGAACGCATTAGTGGGCTGTAATTGCTCATGCACCAGAACACAGCATGCGAAGATGGATGAGTGTTTCTAGGGTCCTTAACAAAAATGGGCTACTACCACCGTGGCCATCCTAATTTGAAAATTGCAGTAGGCCCAGTTTCAATACAGATTGACCAGCCCCCTTGCCAAATCAAGTGCACTCAAGCCCTACTTCCCATTTTATTTACTAAAAAATTGGATGTAATCTTACCTACAGTCATGGATTATGTAAGTGTCATGCAGTCGTTTTGAAAAAAAAATAAAATTTATTATTAAAAAATTAATTTTTTTTATGTGAGTATTATATTTATTTACTTTTTAAAAAATGATTGTGCGACACTTACGCACTGTAATTATCATTTCTCTTATATCAAATACGATGGGTTTTGGGGTTTTTTTCCCCTCTTCCGGGTCATTACCAGCATGTTATACAATTGGGCCATATCAATCTTTTCCGCGTTCAGTGAATATAGAAAACTACTCAATCCGTTAAGCAACAAACAACGAGCCCTCAACTAACAACTGCTCAACTTTTATTTAGCCCAAGCTCTGCTATTGGCTAATTTGGTTTGTTACCAGTTACTGTTTTATTCTTTTATTGTTGCAAACAAAGAAAGCTGAAAAATAGTATCATTAGATAAAAATTCCAAGGAATGGTTATGTTTTTACACATTTTATTATTATTATTATTGCTAATTCATAAAAAATTAAAAATCATGCATTATTATTTTTTGTGACACATGGGTTTTAATTCCCACTAATATGTGGGGGAAAAAATCCCGAAAAAGAAGAACACAAGTATGAGAGAGGGGGAAACCGTGAAAGAAGTAAACACGGAAGTAGTATATACCCAAAGCACAAGCACCTACAGAAATTAGAATTAAAGAGAGAGTCGTATCGAATTATTAATATATTTTATATATAATGCCCCATACTAGCTGCGTCTCTCATATCATATGGAGCACAGACCGATTACTTTTATCAGTGCCTCTGTAAAACCCTAATTTTCGATCGCCATCTCTCTTTCTCCCTACTCCCTTTTCGTTTCTTTATCTAAAACCCGCACTCCCTCCCTCTAGAATCCTCGAATCCCTTTCCACCCAATCGATTCACTTTAATCGCTTCTCGAACCCTAACCATTTCTCTCTTCCCATCTCTGTCTGACCTGAAATCCCTCACTCTTCGCGCGAGATCCGCTGAGACTTTCGTTGAATTCTGTGATTTTCTGGGGTTCTCTTTGTGTCCCGTCAAGGCTGGCGGTTATTCGGGTCAAGTGAATGGCGGATCCGCCTGGGTTCCGTCCTCCCCCGCACGTGTGGTCTTCCCGAGAAAGCTTCCGGACCTGTTTCATCTGTCTCCGTCCTTGTGTGTACCCCTCTGCTCGATTTTCGTTGATAGGGTTACAGAACTGCGACGATTGCTGAGTGGAAAAAATAGAAACAAAAGGTAGAAGAAAAGCATGCTGAGTGTGCTGCGTGTGCACCTCCCTTCTGATATCCCCATTGTAGGCTGCGAGCTCACGCCCTACGTTCTCCTCCGTCGGCCCGACAAGACATTCACAACCGACGATGTGCCTGATTCAGCTCCACTGGACGGCCATTTCTTGAGGTACAAGTGGTAAGTAAGCGCTTCAACTTCCCACCTTTTTTTCTCTCGGATTTTAGGTTTGTTTCTTGTTTTGGTTGCATTTGACTTTGGGCATTCTTGGGCATTCTTGGGCATTTAAGCCATGTTTTCTTCATGTGCTCTAATAAAGACTTGAACTTTATTTTATTTGGTTGTGATAATGCTTTAAGGAGCTCGTAATCGATCATTGTTATTACATGCTTGCATATGTAGAATATAGTCTCCAATCTCCGTGGGCTCCAGTTGTATCTGTATGACTTTAAGGTTATTATATCTGTTTTGATTTTTGTTACACATACGTAGAGTTGGGGTTCTACTAGAATTTGAATGTGGATTTTTGCCGTGACCTTCTGCTTATTCGTTTATTTTTCAATTTTGTTGCAGTTGTTTTTCTCTCTTGTGGTGCAATTTAATAGAATGGATTCGAGTTTTGAACCAATAAAATCATAAGTGGAAGACTAAGGAGGATTGAGTTTTGAATTTAATTGGCAGTGTTGACAATGGGAAATTTAAGTGTTCCATCAATGAATACGGTTTAGATTGAACCTTTTTTGGCCGTTGTGGACTGTTGATTTATTTAGTTGATGGGTAGTGTCGACGTTGAAAGCTTTCTATCAATATCCTTATGCATAGTTGATAGTGGTATTTGCTGAGTTCTTGGTTACCTAGAACCTATTGTTTGTATAACACTTAACATGTGTGCTTAACATATTAAACTGGCCTGGACACTGATAGTATCCTTCATATACTCAAAATAAAAATGTTGTCACTTGCAACATTGTGGTTTTGATAACTGTTTTACGATCCTTTTGCAACATGCAATGTTGGTCCCACCAAAGTATAGAGCCCTAGGAGGGCCAATCTAGATGGTGTCCTAATCTTCGAATTTTTGCATGGAGTGGTTCTTGCGAATTTAACCTGTGGATTTTCCTTCTTGGCTCGAGATTCCTACAGTTGCAGTAGATAGTGACCCTTATTGATACATCTATAATTGTTTAAGTTTATAACTAGAAGACACATAGGGATCTTACATGGATGAAAAAGACTTGCGTGATTGTAACACCCCAATCTCACATTGGGAAAAAGGAATAACTTCCATAGAGTAAGTGATATGTATTTATAAATAAAAGAAAAACTAGTGGGAGCTTCTTACTTTAAGAGAAAATTAATGCATGAGGCTATGAAGAGTTGAATAAGGCTCTCAAACTTAGAAAATAGATGCGATACCTCATATGATAAGGATAAGGGTAGGTGGCATATGAGATCCTACATTGCTTGGGAATGAGAAGTTCTTGCTCTTTATAATGGTTCCAATGAAGCTCCAATTGTATTATTGACTAGACTTTTGGAGTATAGACCATATGGTTTGAGCCTTCCATTGGGGTGTTGTAAATGGTATTAGAGCCTATATCAACCAGAAATGTGGGACTTGAACAGTGCCATCTACGATGGATTGGCCCGACAAGGACGTCAGGAATCTAAGGGGAGAGATTGTGATACCCGATATGATAAGAGTAGGTGGTATGGGATCCCACATTGTTTGAAAATGAGAAGTTATTGCTCTTTATAATTGTTCTAATGAGGTTCCAATTGTATCGTTGACTAGTCATTTTAGAGTATAAGCCATGTGTCTTGGTCCTTTCATTTGGGTGTTACAATAGATCTAGCATTTACCTGAAGAAAGGGCAGAAGATCTAGGGAGCTAGTGAGTTCTAGGAGGTCACTTTGGAGTAGTAAATGAAGGGGAACATTTTTTTTTATAATTAATAAGAATTTTATTATCACGAATAGGCATAACCCAAGTACACAGAAAGTATACAAAGGAAATACCTACTACACTCTAGAAAACAGGAAAACTAATAATTCCTTACAAAGATCTTAGCACACAAACTGAAAGTAGAAAAGAAAAAGTTTCAAAGATCTTCAAAAGAGCGCTCCTTGTCTTCAAAACATCTCCCATTTTTTCCAGCCATAAGCACCACATTAAAACACAAAGGAATCATTCTCCACCTGGCAGCAACATCTTTCCTCACCTCATAACCATGCCAACATGCAAGAAGCTCCACTACTTCCTTAGGCATCACCCAAAATAAACATGTTCGACCAATTACCTCATACCACAAAGAGTTTGCCACCTCACAATGTAAAAACAGATGATTTACAGATTCTCCATCCGTCTTGCACATGACATACCAATCGGCTACACACAAACCACATTTTCTAAGATTATCCCTAGTCAATACTTTACCTAGAGCAACCACCCAACTGGAGACCTTAGTAGGTACCTTTACCCTCCAAATGCTTTTTCATGGAAATACACAGCCAGAATGACAATTAAGCACCTTATAATAAGAACTGACTGAAAACCTGAAATTTTCAGCATAGTCCCACAATAGCCTATCCTCTCTTCCCTGCATCACTTTTGAATTATAAATCCTTCCTAAAAAATCTGAAACAACATTAACTTCCCAGTCATTTGGATTTCTAATAAAGTCGACATTCCATAAAATGTTATTATCCATACATTGAAGATAATCTGCCACAGCAACATTTTGATCCCTTGCCAGCATGTAGAGAGGGAAAATCTTATTTAAGAGCTGATTCCCCACACCAAATGTCATGCCAAAAGAGAATCCTCTTCCTTTCCCCCACATATGGGCATCATTATCAACCACTAGAGGCTTCTTATTTGGGAAGGAAAAAGAGAAGCTATGTGGTTATCAATTTGAAAGAGGTGATGAAAAAAAAAAAACAATTACGGTGGTAACCAAGAAAGAGATCTTAAATTGTAAATATAAATTTTGGTACCGGTGTGTGGAACAATTTGATCAACTTTGATATCTTTAGATGGACGTGTTGTAGATACATAATCTGTAATTAGGAGAAATGTCCCTAACAGAAGGTGATAAGAGACATGGAAAGCCGATAAGAAATAATACAATTCACCCTTACCTGATCCGTGTGATGGGGATGCCTTACACGGGTCCAGGTTTAACTGGATTTAAGATGTGCTGCATTTGCACTGTCTCCAGGATTCCTCATCATAAAAAAGAAATAATATAATTCACCTAAAAAAATAAATAATAAAATTCATTGGAACAACATCTTAGTCGATCTCTGTAATGTCCCTAGATGAATGATGACTTTGGCATCAGAAAATTTAATAAATGATTTTGATATAAATCATGAGCATCATATTATTTTTCTAACATACTCATGTGACCATACCTGTTGATACTCTATGGCCCCCTGTTGAAATTCTATATCAAGATTTAAATTGTTTTAGCTTTGCCCTTATCAAAATGTTTGTAGTTGTCTGCAGTAAATATCAAGTATCTGAGTATATGTTGCCTTTTCAAGATATTGTGGATTGAGTGATTGTTTTTTGCCCGTTATCTTACATTTCTTACATTTTCTGGTTTGCTGAATGGTTTGGAATGTGGAGTTTTGCCTGTAATTGTTACCTATAAAAAGAAGTTTGGCCTGTAATTGTTGACATGTTACATCTTGCCCTTTTTTGGGGTTTGTTTGCAGGTATCGTATACAAAGTGATAGAAACGTTGCTATCTGTAGCATACATCCATCTGAGCAAGCTACATTGCAGTGCTTAGGTTGTGTTAAGGCCAAAATACCTGTTGCCAAAAGTTATCATTGCTCTCCTAAGTGCTTCTCGGATGCATGGCAGCATCACCGTGTTCTACATGACCGTGCTGCAAGTGCTGTAAATGAAAATGGAAATGAAGAGGAAGAGTTGTTTGGGCGCTTCAATAGTTCAGGATCTGCAGCTAGCTTATCTGGTTCGGCATCAACTACTAGCTTGACGAATGGTTCAACACCTTTGTATCCTGCTGCTGTTACGCAGAGGAGCGGTGGTGAAACTTGGTTTGAGGTTGGGCGCTTTAAAACATATACCCCAACAGCTGATGATATTGGCCATGTTCTTAAGTTTGAATGTGTTGTAGTAGATGCTGAAACAAAACTTCCTGTGGGGCATGTCAACACTATATTAACTTCTCGTGTCATTCCAGCTCCCTCGCCTAGTCCACGCCATTTAATCCCGGTAAATGGAGCTGATGCGATGGGGCATCTAGATTCAGATGGCCGTGTTTCATCCTCAGGAACTTTTAGTGTGCTATCTTACAACATTTTGTCTGATGCGTATGCTACAAATGATGTATACAGTTATTGCCCCTCTTGGGCTCTTTCCTGGCCTTATCGCAGACAAAACTTGTTGAGAGAAATAGTTGGCTACCGTGCTGATATTGTTTGTCTTCAGGAGGTATGCAAGCATAATTTGAGTAATTGTTTGGTGACAAAATAGGGTCTGATTTCTGGAGCAGTGTTATAAAGTTTGGAAATTTCTGGCTAAAGGTTTTGTTTTTATGGAAGTGTTTTTACTCGATGAATGTGCAAGGAAGATAAAATAACCGATATCAGGTGTTTTGAGATCTGATTTGAGATTTCTAATTTTCACTTCATGGAAGCTTTAAAAAAAATATTTATAGCTTATTCTATGAGTCTTACCATTTTTAAAGACCCAAATGATCCTTAGGAAATTGAAACTTGGGATTATGTTAGAAGCTTTGATGATTTCCCGACAAACTTTTCATTATACTGAATGAGAGATTTTGGTTTTGGTTTTATTTAAGTTAAATCTTGAAATGTGGAACTTCAATGGTATTTTGGAAGTGGCATGTGTATGTTGCAAAATAATTATTTGCTGCTGTTAACGTGTTCTTCTGAATTTATCAATGCCGCCTGAGATACAGAGACAGGGTCCTCCTATGCAACCTCTAGCCAGAACAATCATGAGGCTGTAGAGCTTGTATTAGGAATCTTCCTTTCAATTGGTTTCCTTATTGTTGCAAACTATAACTTGAGAAAAAAAGGATCTTTGGCTTGTAGGCTTCTACTTGTAAACTGATTGTGGATCATACCTTAGTATGAATTACTGTGTTACTTCTTCCTTTCAGGTTCAGAGTGATCATTATGAGGAGTTTTTCGCTCCAGAGCTGGATAAACATGGCTATGTTGGTTTATATAAGAGAAAGACAAATGAGGTTGTTTGAATACTTCTTATTTTTGTTTAGCTTTTTGAAATTATTTATGTTATTGACCTATGTTCTTGGTTGCAGGTTTACATTGGAAATACCAACACAATTGACGGGTGTGCAACATTTTTCCGGAGAGACAGATTTTTACATGTTAAAAAATATGAGGTCTGGAATCTTCTTACTTCAATTATGGTACTTTTTGGTTCAACCACATTTTATTGAAGTTTGTGTTTGCATGCAGGTTGAGTTTAATAAGGCTGCACAATCTTGGACTGATAGTCAGTTGCCAAGTGCTCAGAAGAAAACTGCTTTAAACCGACTGTTTAAGGTGGCTCAGTCAACTGTTATTTATTATTTTTTCGTTGATTTTGTGCTTAAATGTTGTGCAGTGTATGTTGGCCTAATGATGCTAACGTGAGTTCCTTTATGCATATAGGATAATGTTGCACTTATAGTGGTTCTGGAAGCGAAATTTGGTAATCAGGGAGTTGATAATCCTGGGAAACGCCAGCTTCTTTGTGTGGTAGGCATTCCTGTTTATGTTACTCTCTCTCTCTCTCTCTCTCTCTCTCTCTGTGGTGATGCTTTAATCACACTAATATATTTACTTTGTTTTGAGCTTATGTTTCTCCATTTTCCTTTTCTCCTCCTTCCATACTTATAGATGCTGGTGTGGCCTCCTTTTCCTTTTGTTGATTAGGTTGATTTTAAGATATAATGTATTGAAAGATTTTTCAAACTTTTGGGAAGAATGAAATTAATTAAAGACCTGCATTACATCACCTTTCACAATATCCCAACAAGTTTGGAAAAAACCCATTGAGAAACCATCCGGACCCGGTGCTTTATCCTTATTCATACCAGAGATGACCTTGTAAATCTCTTCTTCTGCAAAAGGTCTCTCTATATCACACGCTCTCTGTGAGTCAATTGCCTCGAAAGGCAAGTCATCAAGCTTCAGCCTCCAAGATTCCGATTCCGTGAGAAGGTTCTCATAATAGTGTACTATATGGTTTTCTAGCTCGGGAGGGGAAGAAATCACCTGAGAGTCTACTTGAAGCGACTCAATATCATTGTTATGCCGGTGTGAATTAGCCACTTTGTGAAAGAACTTAGTGCATCTATCCCCTTCTTTCAACCAAAGGGCCCTGGATTTTTGACGCCATGAAATCTCTTCTGCCAACAGAACTCTTTCCAGGTTTGCCATAACTATACCCTTCCTCAAAACCACCTCCCCCGAGGTATCTCCCCCTAATTCTTTGCACTCTAACTCTTGCAATTCCTCCAACGTTGCAGATTTCTGATCATCAATATGACCAAACACTTCCAAGTTCCACTTCTTCAAGTCTTGTTTCAGCGCCTTTAACTTGCCTGCAAGAATGAAACTTGGAGTACCAACAAACTGATATGATGACCACCAAGCACTCACCTTCTCTACAAACCCATCCGTTGATAGCCACATGTTTTCGAACTTAAAATATCGGCGACCCCTGTGAATACCCCCACAGTCTAGGAGAATAGGGAAATGATCTGAGCTAACTCGAGCTAACCGTTTCTGGCTTACTTTCGGATAATGGGCTTCCCATGAGGGAGAGATAAGGAATCTATCAAATCTCGACCAAACCCTCTCGTTTGACCAGGTGTACTCTCCTCCTACCAGAGGGAGATCCATGAGATCTAGATCAAAGATAAACTCAGAAAAATCCTCCATAACTGCAGAATTTCGGACATGCCCTGAACGTTCGCTAGGAAACCGCGTAATGTTAAAATCACCCCCCAAACACCATGGCACTTCCCATAGTGAATATACGCCCGCCAACTCCTCTCACAACCTTCTCCTGTCCCTGTCCACATTAGGACCATAGGAACCTGCAAATGCCCATTCCCATCCATCAACCACATTTTTAAACCGCGTCGCAACCGAGAAATCTCCAATACACTCCTTAATCACTTCTATCATTCTTTTATCCCACATTATTAGAACTCCTCCTGAGGCTCCCAAAGAAGCCAAATAAGCCCAACCCACATACGAGCACCCCCATAAACTTTGTACAATTCTTCTATCAATGAATTGTAACTTTGTTTCTTGAAAACAAACCACATCCCCCTTCCACATCCGCAATAAAGATTTGATACGAAGGCGTTTATTGCGATCATTGAGCCCACGTACATTCCATGATAAAATCTTAGGCTTCATAAGAAACCTAGATTGCCCCTCCCTTTCAATCTATCCCTTCCTCCACTCCCTTCCTTCGCATCATAGTTAATAGAACAAGTTAGCCGTTTAAGTTCTCTATCCTGCTTTGAAGCTGATTTGGAATGGCTAGCTTCAAGTGCTAAGAAGGGCCTTGAATTGTTCTTCATAACCTCCAAAAGAAATCCCTATCACTGCTTGAATCTCCTCTACCTTCTTGAAGACCCAATTTGATGGACAACTCCCATATTTAGAGCTGGGAGGAAGCCAATTCCGAGCAAATAAAGCCAATTCCGAGCAAACTGGTTCACCCCTAGATTCGGCCAAAAATAATTGGTTCACCACTGGTGCATGCTCCTTTGACAGCACCAGCAGCGCATCAGAGCCTTCCCCCACCTCGTGCGATTGGCTCTGTGTCTTCAAAACCCCATGCGACAACAATACTTCATGCCCCTGTAATGAAACTTCATGCTCCGACATATTTGACAGCACAAGCAGCCCATCAGTGCCTTCCCCCATCCCGTGCGATTGACTCTGTGTCTTCAAAACCCCAGGCGACAACGACGAGTTAACATACAAAGACCCATCCTTTGCCGACACCTCTACCGACTCACCAATCACAGAGTTTGTGTTAACAGATTCACCATGATGGTCGACAGTGTCCAGCGAAAATTTCTGTGTCAGTGTGGAGTCCGGCGAAACCCATATCGGCGTTGCGGGAGAGGAGCACACTGTCTGGACAGTGTACCAACTTGCCGATTTCTGTACCGAAGTTTAGTGCCTGTACAGACTCACCGTGGTAGTCGACGGTGTCCGGTGAAAGTTTCTGTGCCGGTGGGGAGTCCGGCACTATGCGTATCAGCGCCGTAGGAAGGATGCACTGGGCCGATATTTCGTTCTGCGCCCGAGACACCCATGCTTTCTTTGGGCCAGACCTCTGTTGACCAGGCCCATGGCCCATTACGACCCCAGCCTGCGCATGAGAAGTCTTACCCACCTGACCCAAGCCCATCTTCATAACTTCTTTCCCTTTAACACATCGTTTAAGACTAAAAATATCTTCTAAAAGAAACCCAATCTTCTCCTCCATTTCAGCCAACGACCGTAACAACATTTCCTCATTTAGCCCCAACAGTTCACTGCCATCTCCCTTCTTTCTTCGCACGATCTCTGTACTGGACGTGTCTGGGACCACTACGTGAGGCAGTACATTTTGCACCACCTCTCAGTACGAACGTGAACCCAAGACCATCGACGAAGGAGCATCTCCACCTCCCTTGTGCCCCTTCATCTTGCCTGCCTGAGAAGGCACCAGAACACAGGCTCCTCTGTTTCTCCCACTCCAAACAGAGGAGAAGTTGAGCTCCTTAATAGTGTCTTCAAATATCCTCCATCCCTCACCCTTCCTCCCTTCCGGTACCACTATCATACCCCTCCTCTTATCGTGTCCAAACTCCGAAAAGGAAAAAAAACTACCATTGTGGTTGCAACCCCTTTGCACCATTAACACTGAGTTTCCTTTCCTATGTGTTCTTAGAAAGTCAGACGAAACCAAGGGAGCAGCACACTCCTTCACCGTAAAGCCCAACCACCCCAAAGCTTCATGATCCAATGATACATATTTCACTACACGACGGCTACTCTTAGTTATACTCCACCATCTATCATTCTCCTTCCTAAATGAGAATAACTTCTGTTCAATGAAAACATCTCTGCACATTCCCATCAAAACCAACAACAACAAAAAACACCAACTTGGTAATCACCAAACTGGACTACCAATCTGAATCTAACCACCAACAGAACTACATGCTAAATCACCATTGATAACCCAAACTCCAGAAACAAGAACAGAAAAAAATCAACAAAAACCAAGAAAAGCCAAAAGTGTACGAAGAGAAAACCTCAAGCCAAAAGGGAGAAGTTTTTGGCGGGACATGTGGTGTGGAGATCAAACTTTGGAAAGGGTTTTTCCGGCACTATATCGTATTGCTGTTAATAAGGAGGCGTCAGTAGCGGAAGTGCGACTATTTTCTCATGGCTCGTATCAGTGGAACATTCTTTTTAGTAGAGATTTACATGACTGGGAATTATCTATTGTTGCAGATTTTTTCAGATTACTATATTCTACACCCTATAGCACAACATGATCGTTTGAAATGGAGATCTAACAATCACAAGTTATGCACAGTGAAGGCGTATTATAACATCTTGACATCTCAAGATAATACTCCGTTTCCCTGGAAGAATATATGGAGGTCTCGTGTGCCTTCAAGAGTAGCCTTTTTTGTTTGGAGTGCCGCCCTTGAGAAGATATTGACCACGGATAACTTGAGAAAGAAAGGATGTATAGTCATGGAGTGATGCTACATGTGTAGAAAGAATGGAGAATCGGTGAACCATCTCTTACTACATTGTGAGGTAGCAAGGGCATTGTGGGATGAGATTTTTCAAAGGGTTGATTTAGCTTGGGTTATGCCTATGAGAGTGGTGGACCTGTTGGGTTGTTGGAGGAAGATGCAAGGTTGTCATCAAGTGGCAATGGTATGGAAGATGATTCCGTCATGCATCATGTGGTGTATTTGGACGGAAAGGAATGCGCGCTGCTTTGAAGATAAGGAACGCACACTGGCCGAGTTGAGGAAATATTTGTTTCACACATTATTGTCTTGGCTTTCCGCCATTGTATTGCAGGGGGGCAATGTTCATGATTTTTTGTCTTTAATATATCGCACGTAGAATGTAATTAGGTGTTCTTTCGTATACTTCCTGTGTACATGGGCTATACTTATTTCACTCATATATATAATATTGATCTTTTACTTATCAAAAAAAAAATGTGAAACTTGAAGTTTGATATTCTTTTTGGAAAACTTATAATTCAAGTTAACTGTAAATGTATAAGATACAAAGTCCTAAATAGAACCTGGGGTCCTGGGCTTTTGGAACTTGTCCAAAAAAAAAACGTACTTTCAGAATTTCTGAGATTACATGGTAGGTATCCTTTTTTTTTCTTTCTTTTTCTTGAACAAGCAGTATGATATTCCCTTCAATGATTGGGATATGCACCGTTATTTTGCCTTTTCTCCTGCTTGCTCTTGCACTGCATGCCATGGCATATGTTAACCCCTTTTTATTGTCTTTTGGTCACAGGCAAATACACATGTAAACGTTCACCAAGATTTGAAGGATGTAAAGCTCTGGCAGGTAACGCTTGTTTGTTTGGCCTTTATATGTAGCCTTGTACTTGTTTCAATCATTGAAAATCATATTTATTCTGGTGATTGCTTATTTGTCAACTTAGGTTCATACTCTCCTTAAAGGATTGGAGAAAATAGCTGCCAGTGCAGACATTCCAATGCTGGTTTGTGGGGATTTTAATTCTGTTCCTGGAAGGTCTGACTATCGATATGATACTGTTTTATTTATGTTTCTTCCAGTTTTCTTACTTTTGCTAAGCAGACATACTTCAGCTAGACCTTGAAGTTATGTTTTATAGATATTGGTTCATGCATTAAGGTAGTTCTGAATTTTGTTGCAGTGCTCCTCATTCACTTCTTGCTATGGGGAAGGTGGATCCGTTACATCCAGAGTTGGCAGCAGACCCTCTCGGTATCTTGCGTCCAAACAGCAAGCTGGTGCATCAGTTGCCACTGGTACTATAGATTTTCTTATACATGGGTTCTAATTCACATTTTGCTTCTTGCCAGATTTTTTATTAAGGGAAAAACGCGGGAAAAGAGGGCGGACTAGGAGGTTGATGCATGTTTTTTGTTTTAATGGCTGAAGCCGGGTGTGATTGTTGTACATTTTCAGGTCAGCGCGTACTCATCCTTTGCAAGAATGGGGGTTGGTCTTGGTTTGGAACAGCAGAGGAGGAGATTGGACCCCACAACTAATGAACCTTTATTTACCAATTGCACTAGAGATTTTATCGGCACACTAGATTATATATTCTACACTGGTTAGCATTGTGCAAAAAATTGTTCTATATGTTTATTTATGATTTTTTACTTATAAAAAAAATGTTAATTTATGATTTTTGCAAAATCTTGTATACAATGTAAGGTTTGTGTTGTGGTTTCAGCGGACTCTTTGACAGTGGAATCCTTATTGGAGCTCTTGGACGAGGAGGGCTTGAGGAAGGACACCGCACTTCCTTCTCCAGAGTGGTCCTCTGATCATATAGCACTCTTAGCCGAATTTCGCTGCATGCCTAGAGCTAGACGTTGACACTTTGGGGTAAGCAATTGTTATATGTATGTGTACATATATATATAATTCCATTCCTTTGTTTGCTTGCCATTACTTTTTTTTGGTAATTTGGTAAGTTGGTTGGTGTGCACTTTCTAATTGTTAGGATTTGTGATTGATGATTGAATTTTCATGTACATAAGCTTTGTTTTCTTTTTGGGAAAATACACTTTCCATCCTTTAGCTAATAGGTGTTTTACATATACGCTTCAACTACTAAAACTTGAATAAAGAAACTCATGTCTCAGTTCTGGCTGTTGAATGAAAATGGGGTGAAAATAGGGTGACATGACACAATCTTGACCTTCGAATCTTGACTAAGGGTGTACATTCTAATTTTTTAGTACTTTGAGGGTGCAATGTCAATGCTGTAATTTGGAGTGCATGGTGTAAAATTTTTGGTTGGAGAGTCAAATTTGTATTTTCCCCTTTCTTTTATGAGAAATTATTTGTATCAGCCTCAACCGCAGCACACTCAATGTATTGAGTTTAAAAAAAAAAAAAAAAACTCATGTGGGGTGTGCTGCGGCTGCAGGCTGATGCATAGCCGGGTTCTTCTTTTATTTGCAAGTCAAATGTTGTTCAAGCTATGAAGCACAAGTATGTTGGTGTATCCTGATGAATTATATATTCTTTTTTCTACTAGTGATCCTGAGCATCTTAGTGTTTCACTTTCTTGAGCATTTCAAGTCTGGTCAGTCAGAGCAAAACAAAGAAATCATTGTTGGTGTTTGGACAGGTCAGATGCAGAACAAAAACATGCTTCCAGTTACAACTCTGCATTCTATAAGCAAGAGATGTGGACAATGGAAAATACATTTACTGATCTACCACACAACTAATATGGCCTCTCCCATTTTTTCTCCTTGAAGTATATGTTTCCTGAACTGGGTGGTATAAATGCAAACTAGGAACCATGATCGCATATTGCTTAAACCTTTTTCATAATGTTTTTAAGGGTTTTTGCCTTTTCTACGTAGTAGTTTGCACTTGGTACTCCGTTTTTGTTGTAAAGCTATCTTGAAGAAAGTAATAAAGAAGTATTTTGACCAAAAACTGGGAAATATTTTTTGTTAGTTGGAGTTCTTTCTAGTCCTGCAAGGGCAAACCAATTTGGAATTGTGGAAACGCTAATTTAAGGTGGTTCTAATTCCAAATTTTATTCATAACTGTTGCCATAGATTTGTAGTCCAGTGGGTTCAAAAGAAAGCATACTTCGAATGATTAGGGTTTGGGGCGAACCATTTATGGAGAAGCGCCTAACCTTGTTGGCCAGATTGCTGGCGCTACAATGAATAACTGAAATAATAATGTGTTTCTGAAGTTGGCCAGTTTTTATGTGGTTATTGTGTTAATATTAACCTCAATGGTTGTAGGTCAGGCCAGTTTTTATGTGGTTAATGGTTATGTTAATATCAACATCAATGGTTGTAGGTCAGGAATGGAGACACGCCCAAGAAAAAGAGCGAGAGTAAGCTGTTGGTTAAAGATAAGTTATTGTTATAGAATTGTAGATGGTGCCAGTCTCATGCTCAGGTATCTCTACTTGTGGGGATCCTCGCTATGATCTGCTTTGTATTATGCCACTTTTCTCTTATAGAAAAAAAAATACGATAATCAAGTATTCAACTGCCTTCTGCTCTTTCTTTACCAGTAGCTCTAAACAACTTATCTCATCCTGCTGTCGTCCTTTCCTCCTGGGTTTCTTGCATTTCCCTTTCATTTTGCCTGGCTGAGAAAGAGGAACAGGGGTGTATAATATCGTACATGCCAAAAACAGGGAAAGATGAGTAGGGAGTAAAAGGAGGAGACTAGTTAGTAAAACATGGGCGAAGAGTCTTGTGTTGAAAAGTCGAATGTCTTAATTATTTTGAATGGGTCTGCTAATCGCAGTACGAAAAAAAAGGGCATAAAATGGGTCCGTTAGATGCCAAAAGAAAGGAAATATGATTGGAGAAAAAGAGCTTAAATGCCATTTGGTGTGTTTACTTTTATTTTATTTATTAAAACTAAATACAAATTGTCGTTGAATTGCCGCTACAAATTGTAAGCAGGAAGAAAAACAAAATTTATTATTATTCTTGGAAGGGAAATATCACCAGAGTCCAAAGTCTATATTTGAGGTATTGATATGTGTAAAGCCAGCCCCAAAGGGCCAAAAATGGTGTTAACAATTTCCGAGGATGGCATGTTGCCTCAATAAGAGATCATAATAAGTTTCAGGCAGAGCAATCCCATCCGTACAGGAACCCGCTGCCGGGAGTTTTACCATTTTCTGTCAAACAACAAAATAAGTAAAGATAACAAATTATATGGGCTTCGATTTTGTCTTTTGATAAGTGGGTCTTCAAAAAATTACTTACGATCAACACCGATCTATTCCTTTCTCAAAATTTATTTTAATTTACTTTTCGTTTACATCAAGTCACCATAAGAAATCAAATTCAAAATAATCATAGAAGGGTGAACCTCATCAAGATAAAATGAAGATCAAGTACAGCACAAAGCAAAGAGCATTTATGGGTACATCGTTCTTATCCTTTACGATAGTGCTGTTTACCATTCAAGGAATATGGTAGCTAAGCATATAGAATACCCTGTTTGCAAAAAGATGGTCCTGTTATTTTCAACTTTCCTCGCTCCACAATCCACATGTTAGCCGTGCACCTTGAAGCACTTCGGATAGGGGAACAAATGAAGCAATTCATCACGACTCCATCTCTATACGGTAGCTAAGCAGATACAATACCTTGGTTGCAAAAAGATGATCCCGTTAATTCCACTTTCCTCCCGCCATCTATTAGCTGTGCACTTTGAAGCACTTCAGATGGGGGAACAAATGAAGCAATTCATCACGACTGCGTCTCTAGGAGGGGAAAATACATACAATCAGTAACACCCATCTAGTAAAGGACTTTTTTTATGAAAACAAAAATACAAAGTTAGAAAGAGTCATTTACCTTAATGCCAATACATCCATTCACATCAAGGGTTGTAATTGTGTTTGAGCAGGACCTTGAGAGGGCCTCCAGACACTTATCAGTCACTCCAACTATTCCAAACAAGCTGCAAAAGATTCTTTATGAAATCAGATATAGAAACCACCGCAAGAAAAACAATTGAGGACACCCAATGGCTTTATAATGCTTTACCATGAAACATTGCATGTTACCCCGTTCTTGGCCTGTCATTTAGTTTGTTTCAGCTTACCTAATCGACAACACCTTCTATGGGACAAACCGGTACTAAACCCTAGATAAAGAAACATCAAGTGAACCCCAAATGATTTTCCAAAGAAATTTTAGATAACCAGATGCTTATCGAGTTGTTATTGCAGAAAAGATATGATAAGTTTGTTTAAGTTAATCTAAGTCAGTCAATGGTTAAGTTAGAGAGAAGAGAGACATCATGATGGGGCGGAAAGAGTTTGGAACTTAAGCCATACAGATCCACATGGGAGAGAAAAGGCTATAGAATGAACTTATCCAGCCATAACTATATTGACATTTATAATATCATCTTGTGTACTTGGGCTTTGTCCATCTCTATTAATATAATATCTATTACTTATTAAAAAAAAACTATTAATGACATTTATGTACATATTTGTGAAAATCAATATTTTATTTATAAAAATAAATATATTTGGGAAAAGAGTTATTTGAAAAAACAGCGAGAGAAAGAAAACAAAACAAAAATTTATACCAATGCATATACATAGGCTTATGAGTCATGACCATGCCCAACTTGGCTCAGGCTCAGGCTCACTTTGATTATTGAATGAATTAAACAACCATCTCAGCCCAGTGTGAGGTGCTCAGGACGGTTGGCTTATTTGCAGAGCCATAAATGCAACATGACCTTCTCAGGCTCGGCTCGGCTCAGCTTAGAAGTAGCATCACCTCTAAGTTATATGACAGATCCAATCGTTTAGTAGTCTTGTGAAACCATAAGTGATTTGAAAGTTGTCAAAGCATGCTAACAAGTAAAAGACACATTCAAAGATCATCCTCTTGATACAAGAACATAGTTAAGTTTCTCATGCAAAAATGAGTAAGTGACAAGAGGTCACAGTTGCTCAAATTCAAGAATGCATTGTACAGTATAAGAATTTTTTTTTTTTATCAGTAGTATAAGAAATTAAAGTTCTTTAAATATTCTCTTGTTGTAGAATGCACATAGGTGTTGCTCTTGTTGTCCCGTGTACTTGGACTACTCCTACTTTTCTCATCAATAAATTTCTTCTTAATCGATAAAAATAAAAAAATAAAAATTACCTAAGAAATTCAAGAGAGGTGCAACCCTGTGCAATGCATATGACTCCCACATCAGTGACTCGGATACACCTATCAGGAAAAAAAAAATACAATATTTGGTTTATAAAAATCTAAAAAAAAAACCTGTATCCTTTTTCTCATAGATATCTTAGAAAGATTGGAAGATTTAGTTACCATGTCAAATTAAGACATACAAGGTTCACGCATTTAGCTACACAGGCAAGTCCCTCATCTGATAGATTCTGAAAATAGAATATTTCTAATTATTACCAATCGTCAGTTTTGTAAACCATATGCAAAAGGTTGTTCAGAAAACCTGAGATTTTACCTGGGCACCACAGAGGTCCAAGAACTTAAGCTGGGTCAGAAGTGATATACTCTTGTAAGCTAAATCTGTGAAGCTTCAAAGGAAGGGGGAAAAAGCAATGCAAGAAGTCAAACCATAGCAAAAACTAGTTTTAAATTTAATATATAATGAGTAAATTGCATACCCAGAAAGGGCATAGAGGTTTAGACTCTGGAGAAAGGAGCATTTGAGCAGTATCTGCTGCAATCCATGGTCTGTTAACTTTGTGCACCTAGGTATGCCAGATTATGAAATGTAACACAAGGATGAGGGTGAAGTTTTTGTACTAATGGAAAGAAATTCACCTAGTCAATTGACCATATAGAATGCAACTGATTCAATAAGAAGAGTTGCATACACAATGGAATTATCAAACCATAATAACCCCTCCTGAACAGCTTCTATGCCAGTAAAATGAGCCATCCAATTACATTTTTCAGGATCCTAGCTTAGAAGCCACACACCATTGGGAAATAATTGTTGTGAGTTTCACAACAACATATGACAGCAGATAATTTTTTTTCCCAAACATGTGTTCTCAACCGCCCAATATAATCTACATGGACCGATTTACATACCTAGTCAGGTTCAACAACTCTAATTTTGAGTAATTCTCAGCAACTAATTGCATGCTTTTGTCCGAAATATTCTGCAATTTCCACATCAAAAGTACTGCATTAAGGAAATCCTTTAAGATAGATCGTAGAACTCAAAAGCTTAGTAATGGATGCAAGATACATTCAAAATATGGGCATGCCATGTTTTACATTTTGTTTTGCAAGTTAAAACATTGATGATGGTGATGATGATAACTAAGTAATATAATGGCATTTCCTCATATAGCATTGTCAAAATAACCTCTCTCTCTCTCTCTCTCACACACAAGCACTCACGCATACTGCCAATTAAATTGCAAGATTTCCCTTCCATACATATAATATTCTTGAGGATGGAAGGGTCTAATGTAATAGATATTTCATAACACTTCTTGGTTACCTTGACAATAACATTTTTTTTTCTTTTGATAAGGACCATAAGACAAATCAAGACTGAGTGGTCTCCAGAGATATAAAATAGATGTATATATACAATACATATGAATGCATATACGTATGTAAACTGCACATTGTTTGGTATTCAGTTAGTAGGATGGAACCTAGCAGTCAAATACCTTACAGCCACTTAAGTTCAACTCAGTTACATCTTTGCAGTTCTTCACCAGATGCTTTATTCCCATATCTGTTATCCTGGAGTTGAGTTAATAATTCAAGTTTATCGGTGATGAGAAAAGTTTGAATTTAAAAATAGGATTTGAAAACTTTCTCAATTTGCAAACCTAATGAATATTAAATACCTCACATTCCAATAGATAGAGAAGACCTTTAGCGTAGGACAAGCATTGGTTATAGCTTCAATTCCCTTATCGGAGATCTTTTGGCAGCCATTCAGATTCAGACACTCCAGATTTTGAAGAGAATCCAAACACTATTAAATGCAAATTATCAAATAGAATCTTAAGTTACAGAAAAGCATCCATTTAAAAGCATATCATTTTCTGATAAGCAAGACAAGTTTTATTAATGACGAGAGACCATGGTCTTTGTAATGAGGAACATGATATGGTTCTTGGTGCCCAACACACTATAATACCAAAATCTTTCAAGCTCTTCGACATTGATACAAATGGAAATATATTACCTTGATTTTAAGGAGTTCGAGATGTTTGTCTTCAATATCTTGCGCAAATTCAAGCTTTATCTGCTTCACATAGCAATATCTCGGCTACAAAAATAAAATAATAATATCAACCCACGGAAGCATGGTCAACATCAACAACCATTGCACTAACCTTAGCAAGGAAAAGCACACAACTTTAAGAGTACAATTGCAATTTCATCCGGTATCATATATTTTAAAAGTCTCACCTTAAATGGCCAAAGAAAGTACTTATATTATTCCACTCAACCCTACAATGACCATCATTCATTGAAAATAAACAAAAAAACAATGAATTTTTGCAATCGAAGTTTACTCTAACCAGTGAAAGAGCAGCTACAACCCGATTTCCAGCATTACCCATTTCAGAAAAATCCAGACTCTGTAATAAGAAAACCCAGAGCACACAAACCGATATAATTTTCATTATAAAGAATGAATAATAATAATAATAATAATAATAATAATAATAATAAAAAAAAAAAAAAAAAACACACGAGCAGACGAAAAATTACGAGCCAGATAGAGGGATAGGAGACAAGAGAGCGGTAAAGCCATGGGCTGACGAGAAGGAGAGAGACGAGATCTCTCTGTGACAGTCTCGTGCTCACGATTTTGAGGACCTTTGGAACTGTTTTTCTGTTCCATACGACCTCTGCTTCTGCTGCTTCCATTTTGCTGAGAGCGGGTCGCGTTTCGGCCATTTCCGCATAGTTTTTCATTTCATTTAAGTGGCACCTAAAATTAAGACAATAGTAATACCCTTCAATGCATATATGGACTTTGGGTTTCTGTTCTTAGTACTCTTATATTTTAAGAAAAAATCTTTTTCACACTCTACTATTTATCACACACTTAACACTCCTAGTGTAATGAATTAAAAAAAAAAAATTTGAATTCATGGTGTGTGGAGAGTGTGAGCAGATGTGTAGAAATGCTCATATTTTAATGTGTTGACGACAGTATTAAAGTTAGCGAATTTAGGTATCATAATTGGAGTTTATGAGTCTAAAAAGAGGTGATCTAGATTGATCTATTTAGTTCTGGCATTAAATTTTTTAAGTTAATCAATCAATCGATTATCTTAGATTGACTTTATAACAATACTTCCTCTCTCGATATTTGATAGAAATTAGCTAAATTTATCAAAATGATTTATTTGACAGTCTCTTATTATAGATCAACATTTTCATTTAGATTGAAATAATATCTATCTTCTCATTGCATATTTAATTGAAATAATATTGTCACTTTTTAAATAATATTATTAAGCAAAGTAAACAAACACGCAATAAAAAATAAAAAATAAATAAAGGATTTTAAAGTTTAAGATGAAATTAACAAAAATATATATAATCTTAGTTTATGTAGTGAGTGGTATATCCTTATCAGTTTTAACCCTTGATTTCGTGTGAAATTCATATAAAATTCCAAGGTCCCATCAAACCACCTTTGATTTCAAGTTTTTTTTTTTGCATCTTTAGGCTGCGTTTGGATGTTGAGTTGAGTTGAGTTGAGTTGAATTTGTTATGAAAAGTAGTGAGTTGAGATGGTAGAGTGAGTTTTATGAAATCCACCTAAGATGAGTTTAAGGCTGCGTTTGGTTGCAAGACTCAGCTGAACTCAGTCTAATTTTAGTTGAGTCTCATATCCAAACACCTAACTCTTAAATTATTAAACTCATATCAACTCAAAATCTCCTTACACGTAGGACCTACAACCGTTTTCAACTTAACACATATTTATACGTGGGATCCACAATTTTTTTCAACTTCCCATAAAAGTATTAAACTCATCTTAATATTCAAACACACTTTAAATTCAGTTTAAATGAATCCTACATAACTTCATCTACTACTCAACTCACTAATATTCATAAAGAACTGAGCTCAACTTAACATCCAAACGCAATCTAAATGTGTTTGGATGTTAAGATGAGTTTAGATATATTTATGGAAAGTTGAAAAAGGTTGTGAGTCCTGCGTGTAAATAAGTGTTGAGCTGAAAATGGTTGTGGGTCCCATGTGTAAAGAGGTTTGAGAAAAGATATTTGCAACTATGAATTGTGTAACCGCCGCGTAATCGTTTTGAAAAAAGTAGATAAAATATGGGATCTACATGAAAAAAATTAAATTTTTAATAGTAAATCTCACTATTTTTCAAAGCGATTACGCATCATTTACGCACTTCATGGTTGTATGTAAAATTACTCAAAGAGATTTTGAGTTGAAATGAATTTAGTATTTTAAAAATTTAATATTTAGATGTTAGACTTAATTTAAAATTAAACTGAATTGAATTGATTTCAATTGAGTCTTTAACAATCAAACAGAACTAGTTACACGTCGACAGGAGAAGCCCTTATTTAACAACGGTCTCGCTCACAAAGATTCGTTCACATCCCCCTTTAGATTTGACGTAATGGGGTGATGAATATCCTTTTTTGAGACATTTTCTCAAACAGCTACTCCCCAGGAAAGACGATGACCTTCAAAATCAGACACTTTCTCTTCTCCATCCTAAAATTCCATAAAACGAACACCTCCGAGACCCGCAACCTTTGCTTGCTTCATCAGCACCAACAATGCAGAAGCATAACCAAGGTCCGTCTTAAATGGGTCAAGAACCGAAGCCTGGACCACATCATCGACACCGAGACTGATCTCAAGGCCGCCTGCCTCCTCAAGGACGCTATCAAGCGCTCCCCAACCGGTTTCCTCACTGAAAAGTCCGTCGCCGATTGGCAGAAGCATCTGGGCCTCACCGTCCCCGTTCTCCGCTTCTTGCGCAGGTACCCCACTCTCTTTCACGAATTCCCTCATGCTCGTTACGCCAGCTTGCCTTGCTTTAAGTTAACAGACACTGCGTTGTTACTAGACTCGCAAGAACAAAGTATACACCAAGGCTGTGAGAGTGATACCGTGGAGAGGCTCTGTAGAGTGCTTATGATGATGAAAACTAGGACTGTGTCGTTGCAATCGTTGTATCCTTTGAAATGGGATCTAGGTTTGCCGGATACTTTTGAGAAGATACTAGTTCCAAAGTACCCCGATCATTTTAAATTCGTTAAGGCCATAAACGGTCTCGCAAGCTTGCGACTTGCCGAATGGCGTGAGGAATTCACCGAGTCCGCATTGGAAAGGAGTAATGAGCGCAGTAGATTGAGTGATGAGTATAGGCAATTCAAGAGGGGGCAAACGGTATTGGCATTCCCGATGACTTTTCCAAGGGGATACGGGGCACAGAAGAAGGTGAAGGCATGGATGGAGGAATTTCAGAAGTTACCATACATTTCGCCTTATGAGGATTCTAGGAAGATCGATCCTAATAGTGATCTTATGGAGAAACGGGTTGTTGGTGTTTTGCATGAGATGTTAAGCTTGACTATTCACAAAAAGACCAAAAGGAACTACCTAAGAAGCTTGAGGGAGGAACTGAATCTTCCGCACAAGTTTACTAGAATCTTTACAAGGTATCCAGGGATATTCTACCTGTCGTTGAAGTGCAAAACAACGACCGTGGCTCTTAAAGAAGGGTATCGCCGGGGAAAACTCGTGGACCCACATCCCCTTGCACGTCTGAGGGAGAAATTTTATCAGGTTATGAGAACAGGGCTCCTTTATCGCAGTAAGGGCGTGAATTTGATTCCCCAGCAAGAAATTTTGCTTGATAATAATATGGAAGATGAGACGGGGCTAGAAGATTCTGAGGTGGAAGAGATTGAGACAGATGAGGAATGCTGTGAGGATGAAGTATCAGAGATGGATGAGGGGTCTGACGAACAGTAGTATGAGTAAAAGCAAGCTGGAAAACATGATAATTGGTTCAAGGTATGGAATTCTACTCGAAAGTAGTCAATTTAGATCCTTTTCTTAAATGAGTGTGGAAATAACTAGGGATGTTGATTCTATGATCCGTGGGATGGTTGTTTGTTGTTGATCTTCCTACCGACTCACTGGAAAATTCTTTCTATGTTGCCATTTAAATCCCCCTTTGCAACCACGAAGAATGTTATGGTTGCACTTACTAATTACACAAAACCGTGAGCCAAATTGTTTTGGTTCCACAACTTTGCGTAATGTTGGTAATAGAAAACAAAAAAGATATACAAGGTTTGCAAAACAAATGCTTGCTTCGTGCATACATTAAAAGATGCTGCCAATATATGTAACAAAAGAAGTGAGTTTTATGAACGTTTAAGATGCTGTTTATATGAAGTGTATGAAGATGTTCAAAAGGTTGAATATGTAAATTTTGTTATGTTTTCGGAGACTGAAGCGATCTTTTTGTTTAGAATAAGTTCAATTTCATCGGGACAAAGAAACTGGCATTATCAAGGTACACAAGGAGTGCCTCGGAGTTTTTCCAGGTCCTTGTTATCTGCGAAACTTCAATGACATATTTCCTTCTAGATGCACCATAATCAAGCAAATTGGAATCAGATTCCTTGAGGTCTCATTGTCTAGACTTTCAAGCCACACTCTAAACAGGTTCACACCAGTCTAGGCATCACCCACAATTTATCTCCACGGAAGGTCATCAATTTATTCACCATCCAAGAATCAAAGACAATAGTCCACAATTATGTTTATTGGCAACAAGACGTAATTTATACTGGTGCGGCTCATTTCCGATGGTGTCTCTCTTTGATGAATTATTGTAATTTATACACAAATGGGTGTCAAGACCAAAATGAGAAAAAGTCCCAAATAGTCTGGCCAACTTGAATTGTTCCTGCTGTTAGTGGTGACAGAAGCTCAGCTTGTTGCGATTCCCTATCATTTTAGCCTCCATCACACCTCTCCCGTTATCAATAATGATGCTTCATACTAAACCCACATCTCTACGGAGGCTTCTTATTTTAGAACCTGAGGAACTCAAGATAATCACACACAAGCTTGAGTGCGTGCCCACGGGCATATATATATATATAGAGGGAAAATACTTGTTGCAGCCCACATACTCAACACTGGTGTGTTGAGGAGAAGATAAAAAAAAAAAAAAAAAAATTTGTGAAAGTGTGCTGGGGATGCAGGCTGCTCCCCAGCATTCCTCATATATATATATATATATATAGAGAGAGAGAGAGAGAGAGAGAGAGAGAGAGAGAGAGAGGTCAGATGAAAAAAACATACATATATATTTATATATACTGAGAGAAATCAAGGGCGAGCAAATTCAGTATACAGCAGGACACTAATCCCAAGCACTGGTCACGCCTGCACCATACCCCCCACCCCCGCCATAACCACCAGAAAACCCATAGCCACCGCTACTATTTGCTCCACCATAGTAATCTGTGGCCCTATTAAATGAACCGTCCCTCCTAAAATCACGGCCACCAAAACGGCCTCCCCCAGACCGCCGATTTCTGCCACCACCCCCACCATAAGAAGCCCTTGATGCATAACGTGTAAGCCAAGCAGGTACTTCTTGATTTGCTTCTTGCATTAGATCAGCTAGTGGCCTTGCCATCGATGAATTATTCTCGTTAAAGAAGGCCGTTGCCAATCCTGTTTTTCCAGCTCGCCCTGTACGTCCTATCCGGTGAACGTAATCATCAATGTCATTTGGAAGATCAAAGTTGACCACGTGCCCTACGTGAGGAATGTCAAGACCACGTGCTGCCACATCTGTTGCCACTAAAATTGGTGTCTTTCCGCTTTTGAACAATCTCAATGCTTGTTCTCTCTCCTGCAACAAAACCAAGTACGATAAGGTTTTTGGTCGACGCTAACCACATGACAATAAGGTCAGCATAAAATAACTTGAGACAGCTTTCAATTAAGAATATTTCATATTAAAACCGGTGAATTACTTGCTCTTTCTTTTCCCAAATCAGAATGTAACTTCAAATCGAGCCATAATTCTGGATATCAGACAGAAACTCACTTAAAAAAGGACAACTATAATACATACAGGGATTTTTTTCCTTCTGCCTTTTTCTTGTTTAGCCAATATCATCCACTCATTATACACACACACACACACACACACCAATACATATAAATTAAAAGATATATAATTAAACTTATTAATAGTAAATAAAATAACTAATTAAATTAGACTAAACACATGTTTTCCCCCCTCATGTCTTTTTCATTATATAACCACTGGATTCATGAAATTATTAAATTTAAGAAGTTACGAGTCTACAAGTAATAACTCTCAATAATTAGGGGTAGTTTGGGAATAGAGATGATTTCATCTCATCTCAAAATTTCTTATCTCATTTTCTTCCCAAATATCACTCAAAACATAAACACTTTTCAATTTCAAATCTTCAACTTTTTCATCTAATCATTACCTAATCATTACAACTTTCCCAAACTTCCAAACAAAACACAAAAAATAATTTAATTTTCTCAGATCCCAAAACAAAATTATATTAAAAAATTATATTCTAACAATATTTTAACTTTATAATATTTTTATTCTAACTTTTTCCCTCTCATTTCCTAAGACCCAATAAAACATCTCAACTCAAATCATTTCACTACTATTCACATATTTTTCATCTTATCTCATTCTCCAATCAACCCCTTAGTCTTACTTTAGCAAAGTTTGTGAGGTTTCCCATGACTAGCATAGAAACAAATGAGTGCCGGGAGAAAAAGATCAAAGCGTTACAACCAAAATCTTGAAATTAAGATGTTATCATTGACATTTTTTTTGTACAATAGCTCAAGGTATTCAATTTACTTGCATGTACTATTTTTCATCTAATCAGTTTAGTTATTCCTGCACATTGTGCAATTATGCAGCTAGTGCATATGATAATTAAACCAATTCACCTGTTGTGTTCTATCACCATGAATGGTAGTTGCAGGAAATCCATTAAGGCACAACCAATGCTCCAATGAATCAGCTCCCTTCTTTGTCTCCACAAAAACTAATGTTAAGGCTTGCTGCGAATATAAAGACAAATATTTATGAATCTCATGCTTTTTTTTACTTATAAAAAAAAAAATAAACCCATCAAATAAAGCCAAAAAGGAACTTCATAGGCAAGTCCTAATTGAAGAATGCATATTTCATCTTACCTTGCCCTGAACTCCATTTTCCTTCTGAGCATGAATAAGATCCATAAGATGGCTTCTCTTGTCAAACTCGTGAACAAATTCAACTCTTTGGACAATCAAATCAGTACTTGAACCAACCCTTCCAACAGCCAAAAATATGTAATTTGAAAGAAAATCAGATGCCAACCTCTGCATATCAAATTAAAATTGCAAAAACGCTATCAGATAGATGCAATTTGAGGTGCCTCTTTTCAGAAAAACTGTTATTGTTAGCCTCATTGGCATCTCAAGACATTGACAGTGCATGCAAAGTGACTATATAGAAGGAATTGACTCTGCCTATCGTAACAAATTTAGTGAGTAGCACCCACAAATTTTATTCCATTAGGATATCAAAATAAAACAATATCACATACCGACCACTCAAGTGCTCTGTCACATATGCTGAGTTCCCACACACAGATACATGCATCGATACATATTTTTTTTATAAGCCAAACATCGATACATGACCCACGAGGTGACTTCTAATCTTCTTCTACCCACCATAACACTTCAATGAACAACATAAAATGTACATTGCAACACACTAACTAATAAACAAATTGAAACACAACACAGCAACTAAGACTTAACCTGTATCTCTTTAGGAAAGGTGGCACTAAACAGCATCGTCTGTCTCGCACCTGGTCGAGGCATGTCCATTTGCTCCACTATCTTTCGGATTTGGGGCTCAAAACCCATATCCAGCATCCGATCTGCCTCATCAAGAGCCAAATATCTGATCATCTGCAACGACACTCTAGCCCTCTCAAGCAAATCAACCAATCGGCCTGGAGTTGCCACAAGGATATCAACTCCTCTCTCAAGCTCTCGCAACTGACCACACAACACATCATTATTATATAACAAAAGTGGGCAGTAAATATTCACTAAAAGGAATCACCAATCTTGAAAGTAGTACAAATTCCCCCCCCCCCCCCAAAAAAAAAAAAAGAAAGAAAAAAGAAAAAGAACAATTGGGGAGACACAATCAAACCTAGTACAAATTTTAACCACCTCCACAACTCCAAATATCACGAGACATGTCAAATAAAATAGAACAGCCATTTTACAGTTCTGGATGGTGGAACTATGATCAATGGAAATGTCATCAAACTCAAAACAGAATATAATACTTTTACACATGGAACAACTACTATGCACCAGTCAAATCCAAAATATAGCAATCTCTAGATATAGGAAAAGGAAAATTTATTGCTTTTGAGTCAATCAAAAAATAAAATCTCTCTAGTGGGTATACTTCCGCCAGGATCCTCCCCAGAACAACAAACATCAATATCTCTCCACATGGATACGTTATAAGAAAAAAAAAATCAAAGTCACTCAGAAAAAAATAGTCAAACAAAATGAAGAAACCAGCAAATCCACAACATTATCAGCAGCCCTCTCATGAATAGATGTCAAGCCGTTGATAACTTAGCAAGATAACAAACAAAAAAGTACAACAAAAGCAAACAAAGAGGCCAGGGAATCAGCAAGCCACAAATTGTCAATCTATTGAAAACCTGTTGATTGATTGGTGCTCCTCCATAGGCAACGACCACCTTGACACCAGTTTGATAGGAAAACTTTTTTGCTTCATTGTGTATCTACAAGTAATCAAAATAGAAACATAATACCCATATTGATAATCTGCAAAGCTCTGAGAATCCACATCAAGTGAATCATATAGATGGGTATCCCACCTGGCATGATAACTCCCTTGTAGGTGAAAGAATTAGAGCAAGAGGGTACACAATCCGTGCTCCACGAGGTCTCTGAACATACTGGCCCTGCATGATTCCACTGATAATCGGAAAACAAAAGGCAGCAGTCTTCCCTGATCCAGTCTGAGCACAAGCCATTAGATCCCGCCCCGCAAGAGAAATTGGTATGGCATAACGCTGTACGGGAGTTGGTTTCACATACTTGCACCTCCAAATATTTTGATTCAATGCATCCCCCAAGTCAATCTCTGCAAAAGTATTCACAGGTGGGGGCACATTGTTCCCACTCGTCTCCACAGGAATGTCATCATAAGCCTCAAAGTTAATACCCGTATTTTCTTCCTCGCTAAATTCTTGCGTTAAATTTTCATCATCACCAAAAGGGTTCACCTCACGTTCTCTCCCTCGTTCCCACCCCCCACTTCTACTATTCCATCCACTACCCCCTCGACCACCAATAGAACCATTATGTCCTGTACGCCCGAAGTCTGGCCTAGAACCTCCACCCCAGTGTGACTTGGTTGTGATTCCACCGTAGTTAACCTGATCGTTGGCTGGTGAAGAAGTTTGTAATTGAGCAGGGGGGTCTGATGAAGGAGGTTGCCTATTACGAAGATGTGGCGGAACATAGGTTGATCGGGTAGGGCGTTTTAAGCCATTGCTATTAGAAGAACCAGTTGCCACATTCTCAGACGCAGTGTTAGCCACAGAATCTGCCCATGAAGTTGTCATAACTGCGAGCTTTATTGGTCCTTCCTACTTACAATAAATGGGCGACCACAACCAAAACTCTACTACACTAGAATGTGAAAAGCAAAACTTTGGCTCCTAAGCGAATTTTCCTTGTATGTCTTTGCCCTACGTATAACTCAGATCGATCAATATATTGATTAATCAAGTACAATTAAACCATACAAAAGCTCCCAAAATAAAACAATAATGAAGAAAAACTATACACTTATACCTATATAAGTTGTCACAGCAAAGGGGATCATAGACCTCAAATAAAAAGCGAAGCGGATCATAAAAAAACGACGGCAACAAAATAATATTAAACGAAAACTCCTAAGATGAAGAATCAGAATGAGTCAGAAAAATTTAAGAACTAATTAGTTCCAAACAGAAGAATCGTCAAAAATTAGGAGAACGATGTGTTGAGAGTTTGAAATCTCAATCAGACAAGCATGCATATCAAATTAGAGACCTCGAGATATGCCATCATGATAAACATAAATTGCGAGCAAACACACAGATTCAACAAAAGACAGTGACAAAATTGCATTTTCCCGTAATAATAATGAGTACGCAGCAGAATATTGATGAAGAAAATCAATTCAAGGACATCAACCAGCTCAAGGAACAAAAACGAAAAACACAAACAACAACGACAAAAACAAGCTTTGTACCTAGCGCCGAGACACATGGAAATTGTGAGAAAGGAGCGAGGAGATGGAAATGGCGTAACGAGAGAGAATGAGCTGTGATTAGCTAATTTGGATCTAAAAATGAAACTTTGAAACCCTAGCTTGTTCGGGAAGACAAACAGGATCGGACACGAGGCGAAAATATCGGTATGACTCGCTTTTGTAGTTTGTAATAAGATCAACGAGATTTTTCAGGTTTCTTGCGCTTTTCAACGCGGATCAGAGCTCTTTCTTTACGTGCCAAAATAAATAAATATATATATATCTAATGATGTCCGTACAACACGGAGGCTCGAGCCTCGGATCCCTCCCCATTTTCTCTCTCTTTCTTTTGGGTTCAAATGTTTTTTCAAAAACGAAAAATAAAGCGTCCGGTAGCAAAAATCTTCCTTTTTATTTTTGTATTTTTTCAAAATATTTAAATATTTTAAAAAATAAAAAAATATACTAATACATTAAAAATCACTTCTTTAATTATTAAATAAAAAAAATTAAATACATGAACGGTTAAAATGAGTAGGCAAAGTCAGGCAGCATAATATCATTTTTCTATTATGAAATGAGTACCGATATTAGGGTCGTACAAAAATCAATTGAATCGGTCGTCGTCAAAGTTAACAGGCAGTCGCCGGCCAAAATCGACAAAAAACCGATCGGTCAGTGATAGGAAATTAATGAAACTGACGTCGGTTGGTTCGATCCTGATTTGAATTAGATTCAAACTGTTGAACTGATCGATATAATATATATATGGTGAAATGACGTTGTTTTATACATACCATTTAGAAAAAATTAAAATGAAACGATGCAGTTTGATTTAATACACAAAATGACATTATTTAGATTTAGGGTTTAATACTCACTTCCCATTTTTTTTCTCCTGATTCTCATCTCTCACTCTCTCTCTCCTCCCTCATGCAGCATCATGTCACCGCACATCTGTCTCTCTCCTATCTCACACAGTAGCACCATCAATATCTCTCTCTCATCAAGACGCGGATGCGGCACCATTCTCTCTAATCGCGACGTTCTCTCGATATTATTGCGCCACTGACAGGACATCGACAAACTGACCGAAATCACGCCAAGATCGATGTCACCCCTCTTAACTGGCCGATTTTAAACATGTTTAAAATTAATCAGTTTGGTTTTAGACTAGAACCGAATCGCATATGTCGGTTTTTATCTCTAACCGATATTGACAATTATTATCATTTTTTATATAATCATATTTTAAAATAAATATTTTTATAAAAATATTTATCATGTCCTAATTTTAACACACTGGCTACATCAGCAGCGTGTAAGATGACATGATTTTACTCGAATAAAAAAAAATGACAACCGAAGAGTAGTTGTGTATCTCGTTCTAGCTCGACAAAGAAGAAACGAAAGCCATCAACAAAAGAGCATTTCAAAAAGCCTAGAATCATCTTGAAGGTCTGATTTAGATAGTAAAGTCCTCAAGTCATCCAAACAAATCTTATTATTCAAACACTATAAATATAAATACGTATTTTTTAATTTTAAATATTTAACTTTTTCATTTAATTATTACAAAATTTTCAAACTTTCAAATAAAATATAAAAATTTTTCAAATTTTAAAATAAAAATAATATTTTAATTTTATAATATTTTAATTTAATTTTTTCTCAATAATTTCTCAAAACTCTATGAAACATATTAACTTAAACAATTTCATTATTATTTACAAATTATTTCATTACTATTCATAAGTTATCTCATCTTGATCTCCTCTCACCGTCCAAACGAGGCGCTCTGTTATGTTTGGAAGAAAAAATTATCTCAATCTATCTCAAACTAATAATTAATAAGACTTACTAATTTTTTAATTTTTTATAAAAAGTTAAAATTTATCTCAACTTACTTTATAAGTTCAAATACATATTTCAATCTATTTACATTTAAATATATCAGATTTATAAAATATAACTATTCACGAATGAATTTAAATTATATAATATCACCTCAACATCCTAACGCTGGTTCAATTAGGAATGATTAATTGAATTTAGAGCTTGAAAATGTTGTGCTGGATTAGGATAAGATATTGAACTCCCATCATCAAGAAGTTTCTGAACCTGAGGACAAAATAATGTTACGTACAGTCATGGAGTGTGCAAATATCGTGAAATCGCTTTGAAAAAAAGTGGAGTCTACTATTAAAAAATTAATTTTTTTTCACGTAGGTTCCGTATTTATTTACTTATTTCAAAGCGACTGCACGACGTTTGCACACTCACGACTGCATGTATAATTTCTTGCGGACAAATGTATGATTCTTACTAGAGAAACCAAAATGTAGGAAGTGGATCATAAATTGAAGAGGAGTCACGTGATGAGTCCATTCTAGTTCCATTGTGTGAAAACCCATAGAAAGAACTAAAGAGTGATGAGGCAAATGATACCCAATCATAGTCTAAAAACTAGGGCAGGTTTGGTAACCAAAACAAAATATAAAATTCTCATCTCATCTCATCTCATCATTACATTTTTTTCAAATCCTCATATAAAATATAATAAACAATTTAACTTTTTCAAATCTCAATTCAACTTTTTCAAATCCCAATACAATAATAATACTAAACACATAATATTTTAAACGCTAAAACAAAACACAAAATTCTCATCTCACCCTTCAAACCTACCTTAAGTGAGTGCGAAATGAGAAGTTCACTTGATATTTCTACTGATATCAGCATGAGTATCAAACACTGTCGAATTGAGGAGGAAAAGACCACTGAGAATACTTACAATGTCGATGTAGTTGTTAGAAACTGGAATGGCACTTTTGAGGGACGCCACAAGGATTCAAAAGGAGAGCTTCTGGTGGTTTCGGAGGGATTGGTTCCTGTTCCAGCAGATCAGGTGATTTTCACATATCACAGAAGTGAAAATGAGTAACGAGAGGAGAGAGAAAATTCTGAACAAAATAGACGACAAAAGCAGAAGCTTCATTTGCCACTATAAGGGATACATGTGAAAGTGAAACCGCAAAGCAATGCATGCCCCAAGCTGTGAGCTCACCGTGAATCATGGGAACGAGAAGGAAGGGGGAAGGAGAGGAGATGTTTTCATATATGAATGACGAAGGTTGTGTTTGAATGTTGAAATGAATTGAGCTGAGCTCAGTTCTTTATGAATAGTAGTGAGTTGAGTAGTGGAATGAGTTATATGTGACCCAAATTAAGTTTAAAGTGTGTTTGGATGTTAAGATGAGTTTAGTACTTTTTATGGAAAGTTGAAAAAGGTTGTGGGTCTCACGTCGAAATATATGTTAAGTTGAAAAAGGTTGTGAGTTCCACGTGTAAGGAAGTTTTGAGTTGAGATGAATTTAGTAATGGGTAAGGATACTATGCACCCATACATTTTTTTTCCTTTTTTCTTTTCACATTTTTTTAATATATTTTTAATATTTGTTAAAAATAAAAAAATACACCAATATACTTAAAATCATTTTCTTAATCATTAAATAAAAATAACAAAATAAAAATTGACTAGCGGTCAGCTAGGGCGGTCAAACATAGGCGGCAAAGAAGCTTTTCCCTTTACCAATTTAAGAATTAAGTGTTTAAATGTTATACTTAGTTTCCAAAGCTTCATGGTTGCCTTCCGTTTCACAAGTGGTAGTTTGGTCTTTTCCAAGGGAGCCAGCATGGCCGATGTATGCGGTTTGTTAAAGTTGGGGGCTTCAAAGACGAATTTTCGTTATTAAAATCCTGCAGACAGCTTTCCAAGAGAAAGAGAGACTTTGTAACTCCTACCTCTGACCAAGAACACTACCGCAGCAGAGGAAGGAGTTTCGACTCCTCCATTCCTCCCCCCACTATTAACTTTAGTTTTTGTCAGCCACTCTTTTCTCTGATTTCTTTTTAGCATATTTATACGTTGTTTGGATAACAAGATGAACTAAAATAATCTGTGAATAGTAATAAAATAGTTTATGAATATCAGTAAAATTGTTTGAATTAACTAGTAATAAATTTTAATGATTAGGTACTGATTACATAAAAAATTTAAAAATTAAAAATACTTATGCTTGCATTGTATGAATATTGAAATAAGATAAAATAAAATAAAATGCGATGAGTTTAGAGAATTTTACTAGGTAATTTTTTATTTTTTTAACTTTTGTGGGATGAAATTTGCCGCTCATGGGCCATTTTCTTCTTCCATTTTCCTCGATTTCAACTTTTTGCCGCCACCAATCCCTTCCCCAAATAATGAGTGTGTAAACCACACAGGTCGTCTTTGGCATGCTTATATCTCCCGAACCATCTCATCAATAACTTACATGTAAACATGTATTATTATGTAAATAAAAATGATATGTAGAAATAGCATTTTCCTTTCATCAAATAGTTAGCCACATAACTATCGCAGATGACCATCGCGAGGTGGACATAATAACACTGCGTACTGAATTCAAATATATTTAGATACTTGTTTATGCAAATCAGTGTAATGTAATTTAATTTGCCACTTGTTACTATTTTCTAAGAATCAAGCGTCTACGCAGCCATCCTCAAAATTGCGTTTATACTTTTCAGTGCGGTTTAGATAATTAGATAAGATAATTTTAGATAAAATTAAATAAAATATTGTTAAAATATATTTTTTAATATTATTATTATTTTAAAATTTGAAAAAATTGAATTGTTTATTATCTTTTATACAAAAATTTAAAAAAATTATAATGATAAAATGAGATACTTTCGCTATCCAAACAGAGCCTAATGAGCAATTGCCATTGCACTGTTAAGCTAATGGCAATTGCCAAAAAAACATCAGTAGCTAGCAACTTCAAGAGCCTCCCTCGCACGTCCCAAAAATAATTACAATAAGTGAAATTAATACTTCCAAAAAAAAAAAAAAGGATAATTCTCTCGACAAAGTATCTTTCATTGTAGCAGCTCACTCAAGTAGCTGCAATCAGACCGAACCAAAGAGAAGCAATGGCAGCATATATCGGGATAAAGGAAGCTCAAAAACAGCAATTGAAGAAAATCAGAATTGAAGGTAACTCCAAAGAACAATAACAACATTGAATCACTCAACAAAAAGTTAAGACGTTAGAGAAGGAACCATCCGAGATACAAGACTCGTGCTAAACATGGGAGGCAATCAAAATACATCGAATCCAGAATCGATGAGCGCATGAAATTGAGCAATGGGCAGCGTCCAATAATTATTGGAGTCGGAAGCATACCCCTTAATAAAGTTCCACAATGTCTATTAGATTTTCATAGTGGCAAAGATCCACCACCACCCCTTGTATAAATTAAATGGCTTCTATCTAAACTATATGTAATGTGTCGGTTTTATTAATATATAAGTATGTTTTCTGAGGAAAAAAAAAAAAAACACATACGATTTACCATGAGCGTTCATACTCTGCAAGGGCAACCAAGCATTACAAGCTCACTTGAGAGAAAAGAGATGGAACAAGATCCACCACCGACCATGCAAGGCCTGCATATTGGAGGAACCTTATACCTGTATCAACATCAAATGTACTCTGTTGAGAGAAAAAGAACAGCTTTTGGATAAAACCAGATTGTTTAATCTCGTCCGATTTTTTCCCATTTCCATTTAGATTTGGGATGTAGCCGCTTGATTTAATTGGGATGCCCAATGTGTTTGACACAACAGGGAGAATCCATTTTGCGAGAGCCTTACTACATAACTTCACAAGAAGTATGGTGGGTATCCCAAGCAACATTCTTCCCACAAAGGTAGGGATTGTGAGTTGTGGGGTAAATATACGAGGAACGGCTTCATGGTGAAACTGATGGTATGTTTGCTGGATCCCAGCTACCTGAACAAAATTGGTATTTCAGTTTATCAAAATCACAGGAAGAAAACGCAAAGTTTTGAATAACACGCATTACTTAAATTTGGTAACAGTTTCCTGGTCTTTTCCTTTTATACATAATTATATGAGATTTCTATAAAGTGAATGTGAAATTCATACTTGAACAATGACAGTTATGGCAGATATAAAACATAGTAGCTTATTCATTGTTAGATGTTTTATAAGAGAGAATTCTAACTACATATTTCCCTTGCCTGATCAGTACCTTTTGTCTTTGTCAGGCTTATTTTAAATAATAACCAGCAGTCTCAGTCTAGTCTGATCCAATTATTGCAACAATATATTGGAAAAAGAGCGTATTTAGTTCCTATTGATCCTCATGCTATATTCTCGTGAGAGCAGAAAGAGTTTAAAACTAAACATAGCATTAATTTGATCTTAATGAGAAAAGATTGCTTACAATTCCAAATGCCACACCATTAAAGGCTGTGTGGTACTCGATGCTTGGGGTTGGAAGCTCAGGAGTTGGATAAGCAAAGAGCAACAGGAAGCTTAGGGCGGCCCAAAAGGATGTAACTGCCACATACAGACCCGCACAATGTGCGGTAACAATTAAAATAATTCAGTTTAAAATATGTAATTATTTAAATATGCTTATTTCTTAATGTTGTTCTATTTAGTGAATTGGAGGAGATGTTTGTGAAGGTTTTGATTAATAATCATCATTTGAAGGGCATGAAAATGCCTTAATTTGTACTGTTGATTATTCATAACTTAGATATCAAAACCTTCATAAATAATTGGATTGAATGCATCAATTTATTAGGATTAGATGATGTGGCTCCAAAGCAGCCAAGCTCCATGCTTCCAAATACTAATAGATATCTTTTACTAATTGCAACATCTCCATAAAGTTAAAACACAACTAGATTCTACCTTCAGTTAAACAAAATATCTAGTAATCCTGAAAAACTGCAGGCCAAAATATCTACTTCTCACCTTGACCAAAATTTGTAACCACTAAAGGATGAAGAGAAGTAGACATACCATTTTGTCCTGAGACTATAAAAATGTCAACGTATTCATGAACTGTGATCCAGAATGGAAGGATCACCAGTCCAATGGCAAGACCACCAATGACATCAACCAAACTGTGCATGCCGAGGTAAATTCTTCCTAGCAGGTAAACCAAATTTCAGTTTGCGCAGCAAGAAATAAAAAAAGCTTCCAACAACTTCTTAAATAAAAATAAACTTACCCAAACCAATGAGGCCCACAAGCAAGCAAACAAGGGCAACCCCAACAAATTTCATGGAGGCATCTTCATACTGAGGATAAGACAAGACATAGTGCAAAAGGTACCTGGAGACCCCCAGTTCAAGAGAGCTCTACAGTTAGAAGAGACAATATTATACAATGCAAAGACGAGAAGAAAAGCTCTCAAGTTGCACAAAATACAAACCAAGCTATTGTTAACAAATGCATGCATGTTTTAAGCCATGTTATAATTGGTTGAAGTGAATTCATTGCTAACATGCTGATTGGCTGAAGAAGTTTACACCATTGGCCTTGATTCGCAAGGCATGATTTTTAAGCCTCTGGACATATATTTAGATACAAACAGCTAAAAGATGGCAAATGAGAAGCAGAGAGCTGGTACCCAGATAAGCAAACTGTATTAAGAGTGTGGGAAGACGGCACGCCGTACTCCAACGCATTATCTTCCTCGTCTTTCGTGGCAGTTACTCTCCTGACTGGTGGTGAACTGGGTCTCGGAGCTGATACCGAATCCTATCTCACACACACACGCACACACCTCACATAGACATCGTCATATTTATGTACCAGACCATATGCAAACAATTGAACCAATGAGAACTTGAGAACAACCAAGTAAACGAAAAAGTAGTTACCTTTATAGAGTTCCCTACATAATCGCAAAATGCTATCAAAAGGGTCATTTGCCGAGCCAATCTGCCATGCCCGCTCTATAATATTACCCAGTAGTAGCTCAATTTGAATTGTTAAAATGCTGGTAAATACATTACTCAAAAGTCCAAAGCCCATAAGACAACAAAAAACAAACTGAGATTCCAGAAGGAACCCCATTATAGGGAAGAAGAAGATACCCAGAAGAGCAGAGGAAGAAAAGCAGTGTAAAAGGGAACAGACACAACACAGGACAACCCAGAGAACAGAGCATCAAGAAACCCATGCTGGTATTTCTGCAAAACCCACCACACCAATCTCCCGAAAAAAAAATTAAACTCAATTGAAAAATACCATATATATGCGAATAATTCAAAAAGAACGAGCATCTGGGTTGCGAATTTTAGTAGTAAAATTTGACTGGAACCTGGATCTGAAGGATGAAAGGGGTCCCGGTGATGACATGGCGAGCCACCCATGGCTGTAGGAAAGATCTAAGCTTGAGGGTCACATTGAGGCGTGAAGTTAACACAATCCATGCCACAATTCCACAAAGCGTCGCTCCTTGCCACACTGCTGCGCTTTCCATCTCTCTCTCTCTCTCTCTCGTTAGTCGTTACCACTTGGAGGAGAGGGTTCCCAGAGCAGCAAGTGAGGAACGCAGAAAACAAAGTAAAAAATAGTGGCATGACTCGGACGGGTTAGTTTACTATATTATTTTTTCTTCACTACCGATGAGATATTTTTTTTTTTTAATGGTAAGAATACTTTTTTTATTTAAGAAAGTGAAGTTACAGTTGTGACATAATATATATAGAAAAAATTTTAGATTACAAGTCAACTACTTACGGTTGGAGCTCTATTAGTACACAAATTCCTTTGTAGTTGATATAGTCTTAATTTCTATAACTCTCTACAGACAAACCGTCCGAGAGACTACACTCTACTTAAAACAGAGATTTCAAACCCCACCCTCCAGAAAAGGAGATGACTTTCACTTTATGAAAAAAATGTTCAAGAGACTTTCTTTTTTATATTTACCTAAACAAAAGGAAATTACAGTAAACATATGAAAAGACGAATTGCAAATGTAGATCCGAATTCTCAGCTTGAAAGAAAGTAAAATACAAGAAATAAAAAGATTGTGGTGGCTCGTGAAAGACACGTGTCACGCTAGGAGTGTGGTGGCTAGTCGAGTCTGAAGAAATCAAGGTCCCTAGTCCCAGAAACGTCTGCATGACGGCAGTAGAAACTTCCTGGCGCGGTGGCGCGTTGCTTTAACCAGCGCGTGTGACTCACACGCTGCTCCGTTCAACAAAAGCTTTCGACCATCCGAATGATCGGCAACCTAGAAATCTTGCGGTGGGGCGCATGATAGTTGATGGGCTTTAGAAAACAGCAGATCGGCGTTTTGCCATACTTTGGACTGAAAAAACAAGCAAAAACTGAAAAATAAAGGGCTACACAATCTCTAGTCTAACCAGATGGGTGGAGGGAGGGAGGAGCCAATCCCCCTGGTTCTGGGTTGGGTTTTTGCTGGGGGCGAGTCTCTGGAGAGAAAATGGAGAGAGTCTGGAAAGAAAAGAGAAATAGTTTGAATTATCGATGAGATATAATTTAGGAAAAGAGCGGTATTAGGCCACACAAATTTTTACACTTTTTTTTATTGAATAGTGTAAAAAAATTCTATTTTTAAAAAATATTTTTAAAATCTATTTAAATATTTTTTAAAATAAGAAAATAAAAAAATTATTAAAAAATACTTCATTAATTATTAAATAATTTTTTTTATACAAAATAAGTTTATAATTTTTCAGTCGCTCTATTATTTCTCTTTCGAAAAATTCTTCTCGCAACCGGTTTTTTAATCCTACATTGCAAACTTTATTTGGCAAATCCGGTCTAGGTCGGTCTGGCGAACCACGTCACGGATCAGACGAAAAAACCTCCTTCCTTCTTAGACAAAAGAAAAAATCTACACAACCTCCCAACCTCCATACACCACACTTTTTTTAATTTTTATTATTTTTTTCTTTCATCAAATATTTAATATATGAATAATGAATAGAAAAATTAAATTATTTTAAAAAGAATAAACTCAAAAAAAAATTAAAAAAAAATAAAAAATTTAAAGATTTAAAAAAAATGTGATGTGTGGAGGTTGTGTAGCATTGCTCTAGACAAAAACCTCATTCCTCCTTGTTTCGAAACAAAAAATCTACACAACCTTCTACTATTCACACAACCTCCACACATCACACTTTTTTTAATTTTTATTATTTTTTTCTTTTATCAAATATTTAATATATGAATAATGAATAGAAAAATTGAATTAGTTTAAAAAGAATAAATTCAAAAAAGAATTTTAAAAAAAATTTTAAAAAATTTAAAAATTTTAAAAAATATGGTGTGTGGAGGATGGGAGGTTGTGTAGCATTTCTCGTTTCGAAATTCCCAGATCGACATCCTCCTTGTTAGCCTCTCGCATGCTCCTCTCTCTCTCTCTTCAAGTGTAGATCCATTTGTTTTCGAGTGCCTCAAGCTCTTCAAGTGTAGATCCGTTTGCTATAAGTAGACCAATGAGTCATGTAAAAGGGCGATTTTTCTCCACTGGGGTTGAAGAAAAATTAGTGTAAATATCTTTATTGGGGTTGAAGAAAATTTTTTTGGCGGGGGGGGGGGGGGGGGGGGGGGGGGAATGCTTGGTAGTTTAGGTTAAAAAAAATTATACTTAAGCACAAGTGTGCGGTGCACAAAGAGGAGACATAGTTGTGTATAACTACTCACTATAATTTATTGAGTCCGGTTATACATCAGTCGGTACTCTCTACACACCCTTAGGTAGTGTTTTTTTTTTTTTTTTAACTCAACACATTTAGTATGTTGAGGATGCAGCCAACAGTAGGCTGATATAAATAATTTTTGTAGTTTAGGTTAAAAAAAATTGCACGTAAGCACAAGTGTGCGGTGCCCAAAGAGGAGACATAGTTGTTTATAACTACTCACTATAATTTATTATCTTATAAGAAGTGGATTGTTGTCATCCGAACAAAATTTATCCTTCTAGTAAGAAATAAAGTAAAAAAAAAAAAAAAAAAAAAAAAAAAAAAAAAAAAAAAAAGAAGAAGAAGAAGAAGAAGATGAATTCGTGTTATGCAAACTTGATATGAAAACTATCAATTTATATATTAAAACAAATTAAGAACTCATTTTATAAATATAATGGATCCCATAAAGCACTTTTCTAAATGATATATATGTTGTACACCAAATTTGTAAATACTTGTATACAGATTAATTTCATTACAAAAAACAATTTAAGTTATATTTTCTGTAGACTTTAAGGCTGATAGATTGGTTCGTAATTACTTTGATCTTGTTGCAAACCGAGATGCTTTCTCTTCAATTGAGATTCTCTTGATTAAGTACTTAATCCAATTGCATGGTTCAATACAGAGAGGTACACATCATTACATTAGGGGTGACAATATGTGACACGACCTGTTAATCCAACACGAACACGACACAATAATAACGAATTTGTGTTTAGTCTTAACGGGTTCAGGTCAAAATATATTGGCCCATTAAGACATGATTGTTTAACAGGTCAACCCGTTTTGACTCATTAAAAAAGTTAAAGTTACAATTATACTCTTATATCTAAAACTAAAATTGTTGGGATTTTAATTTTGATATTTTATTGTTTGGATTGTAATTTTGCACTTGTAGTTAGTTTTATATTTTTTTTTTATAGATATTGTGATTTTAACATTTATATAAAATTATGTTAAACTTAATCAGGTCAAACTAGTTAATTTCAGGTTTGTTTAACCAATTTATATAAATGGATTTAAACGGGTCATGTCGTATTAATCTATTTCATAGTGTTCACTAACGAGTCAAAATGAGTTGACACGACACGACCCGATATGTTAATGAGTCGTGTTAGAGTTTGAGATTTTGACACGATAAGCTTAATGTGTCGGGTTAAAGTTAACTCATATAATATAATATACATGTCTTGACACGATATGAACACGACCCGTTAACACGATTTGACATCCCTACATTACATATTCAAGTGAGGATCACATGACTGTCAGAAAATTCGACAATCTTATAACTTGGTTCAGCAATTTGGTTATTTTCGCTTTGCATATATTGTGGTTAAAATTAGTTGAGAATTCTTAGAATTGGACAGAGAATTGTGTTTGAACTACATTATGTTTCCAGAACAGGGCGTTTAGACAATATTTAAATTTCCATAGAATTTAAGCTCTAATGCCTACGATCTGATCTCTTCTGATTTAGATAATATAATTCGCGATAAGAATTTCAGAGATATATCATGCTAGCGATGAATACAGAGGAGTAATCACTCTAGCTTACGGCCATACCTGTCAATGCAGCTGTCATAAATATATGCATGGTCCATGGAGATTTAAAGGCTCAAGCACAACAACTTGCCTATTGCTCTCTAAAATAAGTGAGAGTGATTGTGGATGGCCAATAAATATCCGGTGGATATTGCGTACCAGTTTTCGATGGCTATTAAATGCCTTTGGGTTAGTGGTACTTGAAGTCTGATTATACAATGGGGGCTAATGGCACAAACAACCGTGGCTTCTTCTGCTTCAAGAGCTCCATCTCACTATTTTCCATACATTTTCGAGTCTGATATATATAATATGGCACCCAGAAACTCTAGCTAGTTTTGACAAATTCATTTCCAAAAACAGTACAAGGGCAATTGGAAACCCGGGTCCAAGAGACTAGGATTCCACAGTTAGGCTAGGAGAGACAGTAGCTAGAGACAGTACAAAAGGTTTTGCTACTTACATAGAGGTGTCAAGCTTATTGTAAATGGTACTCTTCCTTGTTCAACCCATCCCCCGCATCTCTCTCTCCCGCTCAGAGTAAAAACAAAAAACGAAAAAGTAAAGAGACAGTTCTCTTGGTTAATTTTCTCCAATACATGCATGTCATGAATTTGACAAATTTTATTTCATCATGATCACAGAGTGCAAGCTGTGCTGCTTACACCTGTAACTTATTCATCACAGAGTACTGCATATAGTACGTAATGTTATAACCCATGCATGCATGCACACTTTTTTCACAAAGACAGACAGTACGTAAGAGTTGTATTCAAGACCTTGCCCTGGCTACTGGCTAATTAACACCCTCGGGTTTATGCCAGGTAGCATGGAAGGCAAGGAATTCAGAATCATTCTCCAATATAGCCGTGCATATGTTTTTCATCCAAGTTCACCCATGGCTCACTTCATTCCCACTTTCTTTTTTCTTGAAAATCTCGTTTGAATACAAAAAGTATTTCATCTTATCTCATCTCATTACTACAAATATTTTTTCATATTATCACATAAAATATAATAAACAATTTAACTTTTTCAAATCTCAAAATAATAATATTAAAAAATAATACTCTAACACTATTTTATTCAATTTTCAACTTTTATCTCAACTCATTTGATCAAAAGTTTACTACATGCCAGACCAACTCCCCCCATGTTCCCAGACCAATTGGCTTTCCCCCATCCAACATCTAGCTAATGCTTCCATACGGCCGTGACCCATCCAACTGGAAGTGCTTGGCAGCCTGAGGTACTCTTGGTACTATTTTTTATTTTATTATAATTAATTTTCACCTACTTTTTCTACTATTCATTACTTTTCACATATTTTTTACTACTATTCAATATTTTATTATTATTTTTTTATTACTTTTTTACTACTATTCGCAAACATTCTCAACACTTCTCGAATATTCGCACTGCCCAAAGCCTAGGCTCTCATGCACACTAAACTTCAAAACCTTCATCTCCTTGCAGATTGGTTACCCTGATCATTGTTAATTCTCTGCACGGTTTCTCTCAAGTCTGCTACAAAGCCACTGAGCTGCATCTCCATCTCTACCGAGTCATAATCATAGGCTGCGGTGATGATTTTAAAATGATATTTCCCACAGAATTATCCGACAAGCATGGCTTCCTTAGTCACCGGATGTTTACTGCTTGGTTTATAATAGTTGGTTTTGGAGAATCTGATATTACTATTACTCTAGAATCAGCCATGGCACGCTCAGAAATAAAACCATTTAGCGCTTCAACCGGAGGAAAGTGTGATGGCGATGATGCCTTAGAAAAACCAGGTAGGATACGGGACTCGTTTCACAGGCCCTCTGTCTCGGCTGCCCAATGGATGAAGAAAGGCCTCAAGGTGGCCCCATCTGCGATCGTGTGTGATACGCACAAGCCGATCGACTGCTATTCCACCACACAGTCAAACATGCTCACTTGAAAGGCTAATTGGGCAGCTTCCTCCAGGTTTCTTTGTGCAATGGCAAGCAAGGAAAAAACTGATTAAATGACTCAATTTCAGGATGTTGAAGGAAGTCCAATATACGGCAACGACGGACTCGATCGAGCCTCATTGAATGGAACGCCCTCGCCAAAAGAATCGATAAAGTTGTCTTTGCTTCTTCCAGAAAATGGGTAGAAGTGATATGCAGCAGTACTCGTGATTTTCTTGTAATGATGTATTTATTGTTATATCATGATAAAATCTTATGATATACATTGATACGTTTAAAATTAAAGTATAATAAATAATTTTTAATCTCATATCATAAAATAATAAATATGATAAAAAGAGAGATGAATAACATTAGTCCTTATATATCATGAAGCCGGAAGCCGGCCATGTTAGTCGATCAGTATAAAACTAGTTTATGTTTTAAAATTATTTTATATAACGATCAATAACCAATAATAAAAGGTACTGATGCTACACCCACAGAGACTTCTCCACTGATAAGGCTAATATTTTTTTTTCCAAACATTTTTTAAAATTCTTTAAACATTTTAAAAAAAAATCACAAAATCACAAAATTATTAAAAAACACTTTCTTAATTACTAAATAAATAAATAAGCCAATCAGTGACTTTTGTGTGTAGCTTTTGTCTGTGGGAATATCATTTCCCAATAATAAATGGTGTATTTATTTATTGACTTGTAGTTAATAAAATTCATGTTTTATATTTTTTTAGTTTTCTAATAGCCTAACGTCACAATATTATATAAAAAGATGCATGATAATATTATTTAAGATCATTATGACAAATGAAATTATTCTAAATGAATTAATAAAAAAAAAAAGGTAAAAGAAAAGTGATCAAAGTTCAATATAAACTAAAATTTCATAAATCAAAATGCTAAATCGACACCGTTTACAAAATAAACTCAATCAATGAAGAAAAAACACACACAAACAAGTAATTAATATAATATATATGTATCATTTTATTTTGACCAAATTTATTTCATCATGGCGAGAATACAAGCCGTTACATGCAGCCCGAGCCTACACCTATAACTTATATATTTTTCACACCAGCTCAGCATGAGCAGCTTAATTTCCTGGTATTGGAATAGCTACATAACATACATAGAGTCTGTAACGATATAATTTTAGTTATAACGTCATATATATATACCCATGCACACTAGTTGGACAAATTAATATAGACATTTCCGACCTATTGGCTTAACACCCATGCCGGGTTTAGGGTAGCAAAGGCAAGGAATTCGGGGTCATTCTCGAATATGGCCATCAGTTTTTCATCCAAGGTCACCCATGCCTCTACTCCATTCCCACATTGCGTTTTCTTGTAGAAAATGAGATTCCTACTTGTGGGACCGACCTCCCCCATGATCCCAGACCAAATGGGTTTCCCCCATCCAAAATCTAAGCCATTGATATCCAAACCCAACCAACTGGAGAAAGTGTACACGTCTGGGTATTTCTGTCTTAGTTTTTCTGTCATCTGTTTTTGGATGAACCCGCAGTAAACTTCAAAACCCTGGTCACCTTGCAGAGTACTTATGTAATCACTATTAACTTTCTGCACGGCTTCTCTCAAGGATGCCGCCAAGCCACTTAGTTGTATCCCCGTGATCTTTGCTGAGTCATGACGATCAAGGGCTACCGATGTTTCTAAAAAGATATTTCCCGCAGAATTATCTGGTAAGCGTGGTTTCGTTAGTCGCCGGATGTTTACTGCTTGGTTTATGATAGTTGGCTTTGGAGAACCTGATATTACTCTTGAAGCAGCCATGGCATGCTCAGAAATAAAACCAGTCAGCGCTTCAACTCGGGTTGGGTCATCCACTCGTTCACTCTTTGCTTTCTCTCTTAGGGTAGCTACGGCACTCCCATCAAACACAAACCTCCTTGTCTTCATGTGCTTGCTTTCATTAAAGCAAATACTCTCAACTAAAGAGACCAAGCTCTGAGGCAATACATGTTGTGGAGGAAAGTGTGATGGCGATGATGCCTCAGAAAAATCAAGACACTGTACTTTTTTACGAGGCCCCCCTGTCGCAGCTGCCCAATGGAAGAAGAGATGGCGCAACGTGCTTCCATCTGCAATCTTGTGTGACGCGCACATGCCGATTGCTATTCCACCACAATCAAATCTGCTCACTTGAATGGCTAATTGGGCAGCTTCCTCCGGGTTTGGTTCTTTGTGGAATGGCAAGCAAGGAAGAAATTGGTTCAGTGACTCGATTTCAGAATGTTGAAGGAAGTCCAACATATGGCAACGGACTCGAGCCTCATTGAATGGAACGCCCTCGTCGAAAGAATCGACAAAGAAGTTATCTTTGATCCTTCCAGAAAAGGGGTAGAAGTGATTTAGAGTTTCTGAGAGTGACTCTTTTAGCTGAGTTGACAAGGATCGGTTACTTTTTGAATGAGTATGGTTCTTAGAATCATAAAAGATGATAAGTGGAGAATAGAGTGTGGGTATTAACTGGTCCAAGTAGGAGAGTTTGTATGGTTTCGGAAAATGAAGTGATGTTCGTAAATTGGATGGTCTGATGATTTCTCTTGAAATGATCTCGACTTCCATTGTCATTTTTTCCGCACCAAAGCTTTTCATCATGAAACTCATGTTGCTCCTATATGGTAATTCCGTATATTCCACACAAAGGTCGTTTTCCTTTATAAAGATCAGCATGTGATCACAAGGAGAGTCTCGTCATTTCCATTTTTTTCATAATTCTCAAATTAAACAGCTATCTTTCCACTAAAACAATATCAGAACATCTTATGTCGATGTTATCATTTTACCACAAATAAATAAAATCAAAAACAGCTTTCACATTACTTAATTTGAAAATATAATTTCTGAATGAGAAATTAATTATAGAGTCACCGAAAAATTGTACACATATTTTATACCGATTTTTCTTTTTCTAATTTTTTAATTTAATGATTAAAGAAGTATTTTCTTAAAATATTTAAACTGATTTAAAAAATAATTGAAAAAAAAAACAATTTATGCTATTCGGTACGATTTTCTGTACAGTAGCAGTACTGCTCTTTCTGAATTTTGTACATCGACGTTAATGTCAAAGGTACATCCTATCTCCATTTTCTAGTCTTTGGAAAGCTCTAAATATTGTTTAATGAACCTACCATTCCAAAAGGGAAATCTTCATTAAAGAACTGTAGTCTGTAGTAAATGGGGCAGCCGATCGATTTGCGTTTGTTCACTCATTTTGCCATTTCATTTTGACATCTTATTTATTTTAATTTTTTTATTTAATAATTAAAAAAAATAACTATTAATATATTGATATATTTTTTAAATTATTTTAAAAAAAATTAAAATTAAAATATTAATAAAATAATAAAATGTTAAATTTTAGAATAAAACTAGTTTGTCTCTATTTTTTACAGCTCCATTTTATAGTTGGTTAAATTTCTTTTTTTCTTTTTTAACTTAATGATTAAGGAAGTAATTTTAAGTATATTGATATATTTTTTTATTTTTTAAAAATATTTAAATGTATTAAAAAAATATAAAACAAAAAACAAAAAAACCAGTCTGTAAGAGTGGGGCGGTAGAGTAACCCCACTCTAAATTTTACCTAGCTGTCAGATTGAGCAAACTACCGGAGGCATAGCGTTGGCTCTTTTTTTATGAGTTTTGCTACACAATCTACGCTACACTCTACATTTCATATTTTTTTTATTTTTTAATATTTTAATATTTTATTTTTGAGTTTATTCTTTTTAAATTATTTTAAATTTTCTATTCTTATTTATATAATAAATATTGATAAAAAAATAATAAAAATTAAAAAAAATATAGAATTATAGAATGTTAGGAGATTGAAAATATTTATTATTTCTTTATAACCTTGCATCTCATTGGAAAATGAGTAGATGTAATAAAGTACGTTCAACCTACTCTAGGAAGTATTGTCAAAAAAAAAAAAAAAAACCTACCCTAGGAAGTAGGAAGCCGCAAACTATTAAAGACGAGGGGCGACCCCAAAATCTACGTGAATATAAACTGCGGACGTGATATTTTATTTATAAAAGCAGACATTCTAGCTATTAAATTTAAATTCTTATATTTACGAAGTGATAAACTTTTTATATTAATAGTCCACTTTCTTAATCAGTAGATAAAAAAAAATTAAATACTTGAGCGATCATAACGAGGGAATAAAATGAGACAGCATAGTATCATTATTCTAAAATTAATTCCAGGCCATCTAGCTAGCCTACCATTAAAAAAAACATCACGTGGAAGCCTAAGGAGTCGTTTAGATTGAGAAATATTGTCAACTCATCTCATTATTATAATTTTTTTAAATTCTCACATAAAATATAATAAATAATTTAATTTTTTCAAATCTCAAAACAATAATAATATTACAAAATAATATTATAACAACATTTTATTAAATTTTTAATTTTTATCTAAAATCATCTAATCTCACTATCCAAACAGTTTCTAAATCATATATCTCTATCTAATATGACTTATTATTTTTATTCTTATATTTTAATGCTTAAATATGTATATATTTAAATAAATTAATAAATTATATATTAATTAGATAAATACGTTTGGTATAAAACTTTCTTCTAACATTTTTCTAAATAGAAAGTGTAGAATTGAATTCTAAAATTATTAAAATTTAACAAATCTTCACATCAAGTTAACAAACACCAGACATGTAAGCAAAAGAGAGCGTACATTCTAACAGGGGCAAGCACCGATTTTCAAAGTTGGATTCTTCTAAATCCGGCTCCGACTCTAAACTCTAATTTTAAAATTAAAATTAAATCAATTTACTTATATATTAATATTTAACTTAATTTTATACTAGACTTATACTATAGTGTTACGTGTTATTACATTATATTAGTGTCTAACTTATTTATAACTTGTTTCTATACTAGACTTATTTCTAGGTGTCTAATGACATGTAAATTGTTATTATGTGTTATTAATTTATTATACTATTATTAGTTATTTCTACACTAGTGTCTAATTTATTTCTATACACGATTTACAGTATAGTGTCTAATTACATGTTATTATACATTAGTATTGCATGTTATTATACTAAAGTCTAACTTAATTATATACTAGACTTTCTAGTGTCTAATTCTATGTTAATATACTTTAATAAATTAGTATATGTGTTATTAACTTATTATACTAGACTTATTTAATATTAGTGTTTCATTTATTTTTATACTTGATTATGTATGGTAGTAATACTATGATATTTAAATATATTAAACTATCATTAGTCTATTTATATTATAGTATAATTATATTATTTTATAATAATTAGTTCATACTAGTATATTATTGAATTTGCTATATAAGTTATAGTTATATAAATATACTAGTATATATTATAAATATATAGATAAATACATATTTTTATAACATATATACAATATCAGAGTCGGATTTAGAGTCGAAGTCGGAGTCGGTCCAACGACACCTCCAACTCCGACAACAAAGTTGGAGTCAGAATAGAGTCGGAATGAAGCCAAATTCGAAATTGAATTTTTAGATTTTTACTTAGCCTTACGTTGAAAATTTCAACAACTACTAGAGAAGAGCATCCGCATTGGCTTCTTCAAATAACATTTCATCTTCAAATTTAACTAATTTTATCAATAGTTGGCCCACATTAAATTAGCCAAACCCATTTCATTTAAAATATGACCTACAATAATTTCATCTTTTTTTTCAAAGATGAAAAGTACTATATGAAGTCTAAATGCATTGTTTATTAATTTCGACTTCCTCTCTCCCGCGATTTCTTTCTTTCTTTTCTTCTTCCCTCTTTCTCTCCCGTGTCTCTTATTTCTCCTCTTCTTCATTATTTCTCTCTCGCGTCTCTTCCTTCTTTCTCTTCTATTTTTTTTTTCTCTTTTTTCTCTTCTTCTTCCCTCTTTCTCTTCTTTCCTCTTTCTCTCCTACAGCTAAAAAAGCTTCCATATTTCTCTCCCACGACTATTCTCTCCAGCACGGCACCGCGACAGCTTCTCTCTAGCACGACAAGCAATAACACGCTAAAATTTGACACACTAGCCTTGATTTTACTCTTGATTTTATTATTTGGGTTTGATTTTGTTGATGTTTGATTTTGTTTTCCACAGGAGTATTTCAATTTCTAGTTTTGATCTTAACACGATAGGGCTCAATTTCATTTATGTTTCCTAGTTTTGCTGCTTGTATAAAAGTAATTAAGATTTCATTGGCTTCTGTATACTGTTGTTAATGTTGAAAAAAAAAAAATTAAAAAAATAAAAAAATATAAAATATAAAAAATATAAAAAAAATAATATTTTATTATTATAGAGAGCGTGATGATTAATCCAATGTAGATTTCAAGTTTTAAATGATTAACTAAAAGTGACAAAATTACGTATTAATCAAATTTTGAAGAATAGGATGGTCAATCCAATACTAATACTCTAATACACGCAACTATAACCAGATGGTACAACGCAACTATAGCCAGCTAGTACACGCAATATTCTTACCCAAATAAATAGTGGGAAAATTAATAGGTCAGTTTTTTTTTTTTTTATCTTCTTATTTTTTTTCTTTCTTTCTTTCTCAATTATAGCTTATGTGATCATTAAATCTATCTCAAGCATTTATAATATCTTACTGAAAACAAATCTGATTATAAACTTGCATCATGATCAAAGTCTGTTATGGGTTTATAGTACAATATATATATGTTCTATAAAATGTATTTTTGTTTGTCATTTTTTTATAGATAGGAGAAAAAAGTAAATTAATAGAACAAAATAATTATGTTATTACTGTTAACATCATGTTTCGTATGTCTTTGAGTCGAGTTCCAGCAACTCGGGTCTTGAGTCTTTCACCTATACACTTAAAACACGGAGAGTGAGGCACCTTGGTGGAGGCCGGACAGTCTCTGATGCTAAAGTCAATATCTCCTTAGTAGTTTGTACGTGAGTTTTATGAATCAGAGAGAGTTATTCGTACCTATAGATTGGCTTTTATACTATGTTTTTGGGTGGGGACAGCTCGTACCTGACTTCGGGGAGCCCATATCCTTTCAACTGTTCGTTTAGTCAGAATCCTTTAATGCGACATGGCTTCTAGAGTTGCGTCATTAATGCAACATAGAGTCCGGAAAGTGGCGCCATTAATGCGGTGTGACTCATTGACTCACTTTACCCTGCGGACGTTCCTTGTTAAACCCTTCATGCCTATTGTCAAGAGATCAAGGATTCTCCATATTTCCCGTCCACCTACCTACCCATGTTCCCGAGGGTAGGGTGTCATCGGGGAGGTGTCATGACGGCGAGTCTCATATGCTCCTACTGTCCGCTTTCCCTACGTGTGGGTTGCTTCGTGGGTTAGTTTTGCTCACGAGCCGAGTACTCTGCAGAGGCCCACTAACTCTTTTTAAAGTAGGGTCGCTGTGCTTGACTGGGTTTAGCCGAGGTCTTTGACTTACTTCCCTAGTGGTCCATCGTGAGCTTGCTATACGAACCGATGGGAGGGAAAATCTCCTTACAATTACATTTTTAGCTCCCAAAAAGTAAAATCAACTTGATTAATTACAAGTTGTATGAATGATTCATAGAAAATAAAAGAAAAATATCCTTACGTTTGATGTAAAAATAAGTGATTTTGATAGATGTAAATGGGGAGGAAATAAGAAAAATTCTATTTATAAGTCGGCATAAATAACTATTTAATAAAATGCTTATATTGTATGGTTTGATTTAAAAGATCAATTTTAAAATTTGAATCTTAAAATCAAATCTTACTATTTAAGCGATGTAGATAATGTCCTCTACACTGGGGGTATAATCGGTTCGGTTCGATCCGATTTTGGATATATTTTAGAACCGAATCGATAAATACCAGTTTTGAAATTTGAAGAACCGATACCGCACCAGTTACACCCCTAAACCAATACTTTTGGTTTTACCGATTTTGATCCGGTTCGATCCCTTTTTTTGGTATATAATATAGTAAATTATAGTACATAATAATATAATGATATATTGTAGTATATTATAATATATATTATAATTGTATTATAGACTATATATAGCGATATATTATAGTATATTATAATATATAGTGATATATTATTGATATAACTATTAATGCAATAGATTATAGTGATAATATATACTTATCTATGTAGGATTTAAAAATTTAATATTATATTAATTAGTAATTTATCATATAATACAAAATTATTTTATATATAAGTATATATATTATATATAAAAATTATATATAATATAAAAAGTTATATAAAAAATATTTTATACGATTTTCACCAGTTTTGAGAAAAATGAAACCGGTATCAGACCGAATGAAACTTGATATCGGACCAAACCTATCGAAACGAACCAAACCCGGTACCAAACCAAACCCACCGGTTCGGTCCGGTCTGGTCCGGTTTACCACCGATTATTTTTCACCCTACTCTACCCACTTATTTAAGAACAAAATAATTCAATCAAGAAAATGTAGAGGGTATGTTAAAGCTACAGTACTTGACATTATTTGTTTATTAATTTACCTTTTTTATGACTGTTTTAATTAGAACATTAATTGCAATCTTTTTGGGAAAGAATTTTACCATTTTTATCTCTTGTCCGTTTGAAGAATTTGCAAATCTTGGAGAAGAATTGTTTTTTAATAAAATTTAATGCCATATTTTCTTACGAGGAATTCTACTTATCAACTAATATCCATTCTCATATCTCGTATTTATAATTTTTTTTATAAGGCGTAAAGTGTAGGATAGTGAATATTAATTGATGAGAATAATTTTTCTTTCCTTATATGTGCCATTCTTGCGGTAAGATTTTATCATTTGGAGTTAATTTTATTTTAGGCAATAATTTTCTCACCTTTTATGCTAATTTAACAATTATTTAATTTTTAAGATTAGACTATCGAGGGCCAAGGTATGAAGGTAAGGCCCAAGTCCTCAGCCTGGGTTGCATCCCCACCTCACGAGCCGGCTCTACCGCTAGTACGCTACGTCCACAACTACTCACAATTCTCCTGCTGACGCCCGTATGGTTGATCGCGCCACACCTAGTACTATTAGGGTAGGTTTAGATGTTGAGTTGAGTTGAGTTGTGTTGAGTTGAGATGATATTGTTAAAATATTATTGTTTATTATTATTATTATTTTGAGATTTGAAAAAGTTGAATTATTTATTATATTTTATATTGGAATTTGAAAAAATTGTAATGATGAGTTGAGATGAACTCAACTTCCAAATGAATTAGAGTTAGAAAAAAAAGTTTTTGCTATGTATAAGCAAATTTACGTACCAATCTGCGTATTAATATTATTGTCTTCATATTCTTAATTCAAATTAACGTTGTTTTCAATAAAATCTACTTTCTGACCAATCATATTAAATGTGTGCGCGTATTAGTACACATAATCGCTTACAATTAGATTTTTCCTTAGAGAAATTGTAGTTATCATTCGATTGAACAAAAAAGCTGGCAGAACATTAATTTCGCTTATCAGACCGACCCGACCCGAAATTATCTGAACCGTTTAGTTTTCGAATCGGAAACGAAAATTCTTGAACAGTTTAAAAAACTCAAAATGGTTCGTTTGTTTTCGGAGATGAGATGAGTTGAGATTAAAATTAAAAAGTTGAATAAAATATTGTTAGAATATATTTTTTGATATTATTTTTGTTTTGGGATTTGAAAAAGTTGAATTGTTTATTTTATTTTGTTTTGGAAGTTGGGAAAGTTGTAATGATTAGATGAGATGAGATGAGATGATTTTTGAAAACAAACGAGGACTGACACCGAATTGCACACAAAAACGAGGTCGTTTTTGCCAAAGATATATAACACGGCTCTCTCTCTTGCATAGGACTGTTTACCATCTGCCTCCCTCAGTCCCTCCTCTCTCGCTCGAACCTGAAGCTTCTTGTAGACTCAGCTCTCTCTCTCATCTCTTGCATCTCTCTCACAGACCCAGCAGAAAAAAAAACTGTCTCGCAGCTCTCTCTCTGTGTTTCTCACTCTCTAACTCAGTCTCTCTTGCTCGCTCTCTGTGGTGGTTGGATCGTGGAAGCTTTCTCTACAAGCACAGAAAAAAAACTAATCCAAGGTTTGGAAAAACACTTGGTGATTTATCTGATTAGGTGGGTTAATTATGAGGTGTTAGGGTTAGGTTTTGTACTGAGTTTCCAGCATAAGGGTTGTTGTCTTAGGGCTTAGGGGTTGTATTTTTACATCAACGTTTTGTTTTATATTTCTAATGAAGGGGTTGTGTTTGACGTGGTTTGTATCATTATGATCCACTGTGCTTGACTCCCATCATCCTCAATTGATTTTATTCATATCACTTTTTTGTCTTTATTTATGGGTCTCAATGCTCAGTTGATTACATCAATGACTTATTTTGTAACACCCCGTATTTTAGTGTATTTTTACTGAATGAATTATTTTATGGATTTAAAATTTATTCTCTTATTTTAAAATTATTGGATTTTAATTGGGTTATTTTTAGGATTTTTAATTTGGTGAAAATTAATTTTTATGTGCTTTCTTAATATTTATTTATTGTTGTGCATTTAAATTACTTTTCATATTTAAATTAATTACTGTAGGATTTAATTATTTCAAATTGACTTTACCATTACGTTTAAATTATTTTATTTAACTTGTGATTTTAAAATCGTTTCCGTTGGATCATTTTCGTGACCAAAGTTATGAGGATTGGACCTCATTTCTTTTCCTACATTTTTCTTTTCCTCCTTTATTTTCCTTTTTCCTTTTCTTTTTCTTCTTCTCTTTTCTTTTTCTTTTTCTTCTTCCTTCTCCTTCCTCCCGCGCGAGCCCCTCCCTCTCTCTCTCTCCCCGTGCGTCCGCCCACTCCACCCAGCCCGCCGTCGTCGCACCGCCATGCGCGACACCGCCCCTTCCGTTCCCCTCCGCATCGGCCGGCGACCCTTCCCCGTGAATCTCAGCTCCTATCTCGCCGCCGTTAGCCTCCACGCGTAACACCCTGCCGTGGCCTTCACTTCCTTCGCGCGCCGCCGTCGCGCCACCTCCGGCCACCAACTCTTCACCACTTCATCCCCGACCTCTTGGCAACCCAATAGACCCAACCCCAGCTCCGATCCGTCACCGGTGAAGCCCCACCAAGTCCATTTCCGATTTGTACATTTTTGGCCTAAAAACACCCCTTGCGCCGCCACCCACGGCAAACCACCACCACCATTGGCTTCACCGACCTCTCTAGGCCCTACCCTATCATTTTTGGGTCTTCGTTTGTCACCGTTGAAAAGTTAGTATTTGTGACCCACGGCCACAGTGTATTTTACACTTTGGTGTTGCTCAGAAGTCGCCTTTTTCAACTTCGTGATCTTTCGGAAATTGCTATATTGCACTGTAAGTATTTCTCTAAAGAACTTTTGTGATTTAAATGTATTTTTGTACTAACTCTTTTTAACTGTGAACTGGTTGTGTTGACATTTGTTGGTTGTTGGATATTGGTGTCGTGTCTTGTTCATTGCATTTGTACGCATGTTCATGTTTGTAACTGAAAACTGGGTTTTCGCATGATTGCATACATGTTCATGTGTTTATTTGAAAACTGGGTTTTCATGCGAGAAATGATTTTTGGGTGTGTTTGAAACGATTGGTTTGACTGGTTTGAGAAAAGGAAATGAGACTGTAGGGATGGTGGTAAGCAGGGATGGTGGTAGAGTCCCGCCTGTGATTCCCGCCTACGGTGCACGCGGTAAGGATGGTGGTAAGCAGGGATGGTGGTTGTGTCCCGCCTGTGATTCCCGCCTACGGTGCACGCAGTAGGGATGGTGGTAAGCAGGGATGGTGGTATAGTCTCGCCTGTGATTCCCGCCTACAGTGCTCTGTTAAGTATTCGTTGTGTGTGTTAAGTATTCATTGTGTGGAAAAGAACTGTAGGGATGGTGGTAAGCAGGGATGGTGGTAGAGTCCCGCCTGTGATTCCCGCCTACGGTGCACGCGATAAGGATGGTGGTAAGCAGGGATAGTGGTTGTGTCCTGCCTGTGATTCCCGCCTACGGTGCACGCGGTAGGGATGGTGGTAAGCAGAGACGGTGGTAGAGTCCCGCCTGCGATTCCCGCCTACAGTGTCCGATAAAGGGTTTGTTTTGTGTAAATCATTTTCTGGAAAAAATGGTATTTTATGGCTAAGTGTATTTTGTCATATGAATGCATGTTGGTTGCATTAATATGTTTTTATCCCGAAAGTTGTTTGGTTTATACTTACCTGCGGTACCCTTCTGTGGTAACGCAGATTTTGATGCAGATGAGGAGAAGGAGGAGGGCGAGCCTGAGGAGACGGCTCCGCCCGAGGAGTGATCTGGGATCACTTGTTATTATTATTTTATTTTGCTTATCGTATTTTCGGGACATGTGTTAACTTTATTTTGGATGACTGTATAACTACTTTTAAACCTCTACTGATGTTTAGTTGTGTTTAAATTCTGGTACTTAGTTGACTTATTATATTATCCGCTGCGACTTTTATTGTGCACATTTGCATGTTGCACACACACTTGAGCACATTTCGTTGGGATGCGTGACCGTGTTGTCACCATCCTGTGTCTCGATCCCCGTATATTTTTATAAGGGGGATTGAGGGTGCCACATATTTTATTTTTTTTCAAGCCTTCAATTTAGGAAATATATAGAAACCAATTTCAGATTAAATGTGTCTTTCAATTTAAAGAGACTTCTGATCTATAAGATCATTTTGGTGAGTCGATTTTGTGGACTAGAGTTTCTGATTTGGGTGTTGTAGTGGAGTGTATAAAATATGATGTGTTGCTGAGGAGGTGCAATGGGAATGAGAAGAAGGGGAAAGTGGGTGTTAAATATTGATTTTTCAGAAAATAGACTGTTGTTGCATATATATATATATATACACACACATATATATGTATTTATGCCCTGTGTATATATGATTTTTTGTGTATGCATGCCAAATATTTGTATATATGCGGGGAAAAGAATGATGACTGAGAGACCAGAAGTCCTGCCTCTTTTTTTTTTTTTTTTTTTTTTTTTTTTTTTACTTGAAGCTGCCAACTACTATATATGTTTGTCTATGTGATGCAAATTAGATGGAATTGGGAGTTTCATAATGCTGTGGATAACAAGTTAGGCTGATGTGCAATGGGGGTTGGGAGTTACCATATTTTGAAGTTTTGCACTATATATTTAAATTAGTTTGCCCAGTTTGTAATGTCCCTGGGTATATTGGAGAGTGGATCCTAGGGAGAGGGTTTAAGAAATTTAAAGTCTTACCCCCATTGTTTAGTCTACTAACTATGGGATTTTCTTTACTTTGATGATGGCTACTGATGTGCTTAATAATGACAGGAAATTGCATGCTCTTAACCACACAATTTGGACACTTAACTAGCTGAAGCTCGGGATGTTAAGCAACCATTGTTGCAGACTGTTGTGATTCTTTATTCTTAATCATTTTCTTTTGTACAGAAGGAAAGGGTGAGTAATGAATGGTGTACTGTAGTCGCTTATAATTGAAACGCTGAATAATTTACACTACAAATGTATAGAAGAATTCTGAAGTGTTGAGTCTTTTCTAGTCCATCATTAAACTCCTCGGTGGAATGTTTGTATGTTATTTAACAAACTTGTAATAAGCAAGGATGAATGAGGCTGAGTGAAGTGCATGCACCTGAGGATAAAATCATGAAACTGAAGCTTTCTATGGCTTACCATACAATTTATATTATTGATATAATGTTCGGAGAATTTGGCCATGTGACATACAATTTATATTATTTATGTGGGATGTTCAACAAGATATGAATGCTCTTATTGATTTGATCCATTTAATGGAAACATTTTATTTGATGTGGAAATATCATGTGATTTGATCTAAATGTGGAGAGTAGACAATGGGTTCAATTTGAATGCTCAATTGGGAATTGGAAAAATTTTGTGGTGGCCTCCCAAATAGAATGTAATCATCTATACCCATTTCAAATTGATAGTATCTATATCTCATCTTCCCATAAATGATGAACAAAACATGAATATATTATTTCTAAAAGCAATTCGGCCTATAACTATTCCCAAAAGTTGTGTAATTGATAAGAAAATTAGGGTTTAACGATGAGAAGAGATACAAAGTCATCCGGTTTGACAATACAATGAATCATAGGACATTTGTCATAATGTAAATTTCAATTATGTTGAAATTCAAGAACAAACAGATTCTGCAAATTAGTGCACGATCCCAACATCTGTACAAAATCACAAAAGAGCATTGAAACAGACCATTTCATTTTTTTCAGTATACATATAGATTTAAAAAAAAAACTGGGGTCGGAATCCTACTGTCGAGTTGGGTAACGACCAAACGAAACATGTCTATTTGGGTCGGGTCGGGTCGGTGAACTGTCCTAATCATTCCTATATCATATACTATTCATAACTTTTTTTTATTCTTCTCTTATCAAATATGTGGTATATAGATGATGAGTAAAATATTTTTTTATTTTAACAAGAATAAAACAAGAAAAATAATTTAACATGAAAAATTATATATACTATATAGTGTAGGAATGATAAATAGAAGATTTCTTAGCCTCTAGTGTGTGAGTTTGAAAAAATTGTAATGATGAGATAGATGAAATGAGAATTTTCAAATCTAGGATATGTTTGGAGAGTGAGATAAGAATTTTTAGTTTTAGATGAAAATTTAAAATACTATTTTTTAATATTATTATTGTTTTGGGATTTGAAAGAGTTGTAGTAATGAGATGAGATGAGATGATAATTTTATGTCTCACCGGCTACTTGCCACCCACTTACAATAGATTAAAGAAAAATTCTATTCATAAGCCTTATGCACCACACACCATATTTTTTGTATTTTTTTAATTTTTTTCTCTTACAAAATATGTGGTATATGGATGATTAGTAGAAGAATTCAATTGTTTTAAAAAGAATAAAACAAAAAAAAATTAAAAAAAATTGTAATATGTGATGTGTGGAGTTTATGAATGGCAATGCTATATTAAAAACCAGGCATTTCTGATTCCATAGTCAGACTCTCTTTGTGTAGACGCCAGCCTTGTCCATCCACCTTACTTTTGCATTTCTTTTTATTTTCTTAGTTCTTTTTTGGCAAGGAATTTTCATCTTAGATCTACACCCAGTTGCCGTCCTCCACCACCCAGACCTACACGTACTTCCGCAATTTCTTTGTTTTTTACTTTCACCAAGAGCTTCGAGTTCCCCTTTTATCTAGGGTGGCTCTATAGCGACCGTTGGGACTCCTGCTCATGTATTTTGGATTTTTTTTTTTTTTAACTTTTTTTCACGTACATTTTTTTAATACGTTTAAATATTTTTTAAAAAATATGATGACATCATTAAAAAAAACACTTCCTTAGAGTACTCTCATTAGATTAGTCAAAATTAAAAGACATTTTTTATGAATGTAAGAGACATTTGACTTTTGACTATTCTATTCACATAAATCTCTACATTGTAATAGCTATTTTTTTATTATATAACAATAAATAATATAAGATGAATTTGGTTTTAGTTATTCACATCAAATCTCTATATTAGATTAAACATTTATTCATTATATAGTAATGAATAATTAATAATTTCAAAATTATTTAATTTTATTAATTATTAATTTATTTTATTTTATCATATTTTACTATTCTACCTATTATATATTAATTAATAATCATATTCTTATTAAATTAATATATCACTAAGTCAAATTAATATACTAATTGTGATAAAATATGTGATAAAAAGAAATTGAGAGAGAAATAATTAATAAAATATGTATTTGATATATGTACAGTAACCTTCAAATTTGGAAAAACTTTTGAAAGTCACTATAGCTAAATTCCAAATTTAGCTAATCCATTGTGAGTACATTTTGCTCTCTAATAGCTAAATACTCAATGAAATTTAACTTTTAGCTAATCCAATGAGAGTGCTCTTAATCATTAAAAAAAAAAACCCAATAGAAGTCCCAGCGGAGAGAGTGGCATTTTCCTTTTATCTAACCTTAAGTGGACAACCAAACCCAACCAAATCTGCCCAATTAAAAATGCAAGTGAAGATAAAGGAATCAAGTAACAAGATTCATCCATTTCCATTAGAATCCTATTACAAGAGCATTGGTTGTTTACACCATAAGATATTAAGGCAACACTTCTTTTTTCTTTGCCTTATAATTGAAATACAGTATAGATTATTCAGGGAATACTCTTTGCCCCAATTTATAAGTTCTAAAAAGAGAGAAGAAAAAAAAAAGTAACTTTGTTTTATTACAATTGGTTGGAGGACTTAGCTGGTGATTACATGTAACAAGATGAATGGTACTTAGCTACCCATCCCTCTTCCCTTCATGACGTGCCTCCTTAGACCCGGAATATGGACATTTGTGATATAATCTCTCCAATCTATGCTGCCCACATCGAATCCAAATTCCCTCTTCTCTTCATCAGACATCCTCTCCATTAATCTTTGAGTATTGCTGCTATCAAACCTGCGGCGCATTAATATAGATACTTATGTATGTAGTCTATAAATTTTTGCAAGAGAAGGTCAGACACAGAACCGTAGATTATCGGTAAGACTAGCATACTTTCTGTTGGGCCGAGTGATGGAGTGAATTCGGATAGTGGGCTTGACGTAAAGGGGGTTGATTGAAACCCAGCTTATCTTAAAAATTCTATTCATCATTTCCACATACCATACACCACACTTTTTTTTTTCTTATCAAATGCATGGTATATGGATGATAAGGAGAATAATTCAATAGGTTTAAGAAGAATGAAACCAACAAAAAAATTACTTTTTTTTTTAGAAAAAAAAAATATAGTGTGTGGTGTGTGGAGAAGATGAGTAGGTCAAAGATTTAGAGGATAATTTAGGAAGAGTGGGCTCAGTGGGCCATGGTTTCCAATGTATAAGGGAACAGCCTATTGCAGCAAAGGATATGGGCTACAAATAATACAGTAAGCAATAAGGTGGAAGATTCTTCTTTTTTGGCATAACGGAGTTTGAATAGAAAACAAAAGAAAGGTCTGTATTCTAACTTAAACCATCGAAGTTTATCCCAGCCACATAGCGGCCAACTCCGATTGATTACATTTTCTTATTTTTTGTAGGACAATCAAGGTCAGTGTTAATCGATCCGTCTGGAATTGGAATGAACACTATCCACAATTTTTCTTGTTAAATGAGGTTTACTTGGTCTTATTGTTATTTAAAATTCACATTACTCTATCACCAGTCAAGAGAACAAGATATAATCACTTACCTTCCACCATAAAATGTGTATGGCTCATATATGTTTGCCAAGTACTTCGCTTGTTCTACTGATTTTCTGCAAATAAATTCAAGTTTCTGAGACAATTTCCCGTTTGAAGAGGCCATAGCTGTCAACCCACTTCGCTGAATAGCATCTCCCCATAGGTGAGTAGAGAACTCTTCCATGGATCTAAATAGCTTCATAGATGGAACCTGGATTGGCCTACCCTTTGAATCCATGCATGGAGAGGAATTATAGTGCTCGTAGAGCAGTCTCGCGAGGTCTTGGAAAACTAGCGGATTTACAACAGATGAAGCAATCTGGTATACATTGATGTCCGGTTTTTGGGCCATTCCATGCCTTGCAATGGCTGCCAGGGTTGCATTAACAACCATATCTGCTGGTACCTGCAACAAGTACGTCAAGAGACCAACTTGCAATGGTGTGCTATCTATTGACATAGAAGCACGAATTAAATGGATTGAATTGAACTTGTTAGCTTATCTTTTTCCTGATAAAAAGGAACCAGGCAGCCTAGCCAAAAACATGGAAAAGTTATATATAGAAGTATTTACTTAATACTTACTACATCCAGTACTCCATTTGGATCAACTAAGAAACCAGTGAGTTGCCCTTTCCCATAGTACAGGACTATAGGATCCATCATTCTGTAAGAGTAGAGAAGAGTGGAGACAAGGTTAGTTCCATTAAGATCAAAGCAACTGCATGCACTAAAGAGGTTAATATAGATGCTGAGTAGGGGATACCTATTCCCTTGCATCCATCCAGGGAATGGCTCTTTGCAAGTGCTCTCAATAACACTGGGTCTAATAATGACAACCGGTATTTCTCCTCTCAATTTGTCAATCATCATTTCCCCCATGGCCTTTGTGAAAACATAAGTATCTTGCCAGCCATATATTTTGGCCCTGATAAAATACCAAATATCATCCCCTTATATTTCTCGCAATTTCAATCCATTTACACTGTTATTCCAAGTGGAAATCCACAACATGTGAATTGTAAAGCATTCTGGATCAAGGATTACCGTGTGTTTCTGTTTCCTTGGGAACTAAAATGAAGCATTGGAGAGGAAAATAAGAGAGAAGAAACATCACCTTTCCAGACCCAACTCTTTCATCTTTTGAGCCACTAAATCGACTTCAGAATCTTTCTTCAAATCCGAAGCCAACTTCATTTCACTTTCGATGTCCAATGTAGGGAGGGATCCTGATGAAATTTGGAAAATCTCTCTTGCTATACTATCTCCAATACCGAATGGCTTTTCCATTATTCTTCCTTGTCTTTGTCCATTAACATAAGCTGTAAATAAAGCAATGAAATGCATTTCACAAGATATATGTTTCAAATAGACCATTAGAAATCGTTCCAGTGCCTATTGTAACTCAATTTTATAAAAGTGGGTTCCTCACACCTCTATTTTCTGCCAATAAATGTGCTCTAAACTTACCTGTTGATACTTGCAAGAAAAGCTTGATTTTCTTGCACTTCTTCGCAAAGCCCATGAGGTGGCAAGGTCCTTTTGTGTTTATATCAATAGCAACATCATATCTGCGGTCACACAAATTCAAAATTCTAAAACAACTATAATTTGAAGATCTTGAAATTCAGTGATTAAACGTGAACTTGTAGTAGAAAAGTTGACCTTTCGTCGAATGTTGTATTCGCTGCAGAATTTACAATTACGTCGACTTCTTTTGCAATAAAATCCGCTGAATCTTCATCTAAGCCAAGATTGGATTCGCAGATATTGCCCACCACAGGAACTAGCTTGCTCAACATGAAGGATTGGTATGATTTTCCATGAATTTGTTGGAGGCACTTGAAAATCTCTGTATTTATGATCTAAAGCAACAACCACAAATCACACGATCTTAATTCAAAACCAAGACATGAAATTCACCAAACTGATATAGAAATTTGAAAACCTCCAGAGATAAGGGCATCAGAACATACTTCACTTCTCAGTCTATCCATTGCCGCTTCCTTGTTTTCTGCCTTGATCAAAAGAAACATTCTACCCACATCGGGCTCTGTCCGTAAAATCTTCTCAATAAAAACTGTTTTATTTATTTTGGAACAGACAAAAAGAAATCAATTCTATTGCTAATCGAAGATCCAACAATTACAAAAGATAAATACTTGAATCGAGGAAACCTTAATACAATGTCAATGAAAATGCTCGATTACGCATATACATACCTTTTGCTAGAAACCCAGTTGCACCAGTGATAAGAAACGTCTTCCCTCTTAGAAATTTGACAATTCCAATACCATCATGCACCTCTACCGAAGGGGTGGATGGTTCTCCATAGGGCATCAAGTCCTTCACTGCAATCTCTGCCTGGGTCTTTCCATTTGGCGACAAAACCAAGCTTCCAGCATCTCTTAAAACTGCACTTTGATCCGTGCTCACCAATGCTTGTCTTCCTGTCATAACCGAAGAAAACCCAGTAGACTTTACTACATTACCACCTCCTTGACAATGCACCACATTCTTATTCATCCTCAGAAAGCACCGGTCACGCATGTCGGACACTCTTGGGAGTTTAGTCGGTGCAACTGACGAAGAATTTAGGAACAAAGCCCCCATCATTTGTCAAGAAAATAGAGAATATTTTTAGATGAAAAAAAAAGAAACTATAAGTTTTGCAGTTAAAAGTGGGTTGGCTTGAAACCTTATCTAAACACTTCCTGCATAAAAAAGAAAAGCAAGTAAACTAACTTAGCTCTGCACGATAAGAGATGGGTTAAGTTCGGTTTTAAAGGGAAAGAAGGTGGGGTGGATTTAAGGGTGAAGGAGATGAGGGTTAGGTAAATTTGGATACTCTAATTTCTAAGAGATTTTTCTATGGTGGCTCTCTTTTTGCCACCCCTTCACACTTCTCACCAACCGCTAAGATGGCGGGAACTCTCTTTCTTCCACTTTTCTTCTGTGCCATAAATTTTCCCGGGAAATGTTGAGGGAGAAAGGGTGTGAAGAGGTGGGTTGGGCTGATGGCTATGCCTAGTGGCTCTCGTCTACTACTGATTTTGTTGCTTAGTACGTAACCGGGGACGGCTAAGTTCGGATAGGGGCCCTAGGCAGCTGCCTAAGTCCTACCCCAACTAAGCCCCCTCAAAAAATATTTTGTTCCTTTCCTACTTAAAAAATAAAGAAAGAAAGCAAAGGATGAATTCTCAATTCCATGCGTGGATTTAAGTTTTGATATAGTTTTAAATTGTAAGTTTACTTGTTTGCTTGTGTGTAGTTTCAATCTTAAAAATATGTCTAATAAAAAACACGAATATATAAAAATTTTAAGAAAAATAAAAAAAGTAATTGAATCTTAAATTAAGAGGTTAAGAAATGAATATGGATGTGAAAATCTAAAGAAAAAGTGAAATCGAAAAAATAATTCAATGCAAGAAGTTGAAGAATAATTATTTTATCTTAAAACATTATTTCATTCTTATAATAATTTTTTTTATAGGTAATTGTTATGATAAAAATATAAATGCCTTCTTCTAATTTTCACCTAATGCCTCATTTGACATTGAACCAACATTGCTTATAAAGAAATGATAGTTGTAGTTATGAGTGTGCAAGTGTTGCACAATTATTTTGAAAAAAATGAATAAATAGGAGACTCACATGGAAATAAAATTAATTTTTTAATAGTAGACGCCACTATTTTTCAAAGTGATTGCACAGCGCTTGCACATTCTACAACTGCATGTAGTTTTGCTCTTGCTTATAACGCCTTAGAAAAATATTCTTCTTGATTTTAGATGTTGTAATCTTCAATTACATTCATCAAACTAAATTTATTGATGTATCACATATTAAACGACTGTTCATTTAAATAGCAAACATACGAAGTTGCTTGAAATGTGTCGTATCAATGGTGTGATTATGAACGATAAAATCTAAGACGAATAATAACATTACTTAACACTTCAAATGTACCATGATATGTGTAGTATTCAAATCCAAATCATACATATATATATTGTAGTCATATAGATTACATATTAATTAGATAACGAGCCTCCTCTCCGTTAGCTAACAAAGAATACCATAAATCATGGGAGCTTGGTTCAAAGGCGTTTGTAGTCCAACGGTTAGGATAATTGCCTTCCAAGCAATAGACCCGGGTTCGACTCCCGGCAAACGCATCTTGTGTGTTTTTGTTTTTGAAAACTACGTTTGCTTAATAGTTAACAGAAATGATCTGTACAAACCCATACAACCGTGCAATACTCCCTCCCTGTATACCATGCGGGAATAAACCTATTACGGTGATGAAATGTAGGGTCCCCACCAACCAATATACTCATAAAGTCCCACGTAACCAGGCAATGGGCTGTCTTGTTCTTCTTCTCCTCTCTCACAGCTCATTTTTCCCACCACCAATATGGCCTTTCTCCCTTGTGATCCCAAGTTTAAAATCAAATATTGTTAGAATAAATTTTTTAATATTATCTTTATTTTGAGATTTAAAAAAATTGAATTGTTTATTTATTTTGTTTTAAAGTTTGGAAAAGTTGTAATGATTAAATGAGATGAGTTGAGACAATTTTACTATCCAAACTAAGCCTAGGGTACTGTGTATTCTCAGAATAAAAAATCTTCACAACCTCCTAACACTCCACATTATTTTTAATTTTTATTATTTTTTTCTTTTATTAAATATTTATTATATGAATAATGAATAAAAAATTTAAAATAATTTAAAAAGAATAAACTCAAAAAAAATTTTTTTTAAAATATTAAAAATTTAAAAAATTTTAAAAAGTGTGGAGTGTAGAGTATGGTGGAGGTTGTGTAGCAAATCTCTTCTCATAATACATCATTACTATTCATTATTTTTTTTTATTATTTTTCACCTACTTTTCACTACTATTCAATATTCTATCTGGAATGGCTCTAATATTCCCAACGGTCCGCAGGGTGTTAACATAGGCTTGGCCCTCCACGACCTAGCAAGACACCTTAGGCCTAGATAATCATTTTACCCAATATAGTTCAAGCTAGAGTTCTTGCCCATTATCCCGGCACAATTAAGGACATCTATCCACTCAAAACAGATAGATAATTTTGGGAGACGGGAATTCAAGTTTCAAATGATAGATAAGATGGTTAGACTCGAAGGATCAGAAGAAAGCAAAATATCTATTTAAAGGGATCAGGTACGTAAAAATACCAAGAATTAATTGGTTTTCAAGATTACTTTTTATTATTGCTAACTTAGGCATCGAAGGTTCTCCTCTCCACCCTCGTGCCCTTTATCCTTTGGTTGTAGGAGATCGAGAGTGCTAAGCAGTGAAACACGTCCTCAACACTATCATTACTTTTTCACTATTATTCATAGAATACCTGAGAATTATCCTATCACAATCTTAGAGTGGTGCTACAAGCCTACAGCCACGGGCTGCATACCCAGCAGGCAAAATTTTTATTGTTCACTAGCTGTTTACGCAAACAGGTTAGTCAGTCACCTTTATTATGAACCCATAGAAATCAAGCAAAGCAACAATTAAAACACTCTGACCCAAAACAAAGCAGGTTTTATTACGCCTCAATTCAATTAAAACACTCTGAACCAAAACAAAAGTGCTTGAAGAACGAGACAGCCAAGTTCCAAGCACTTTATGAAAACTTTTTGCAAAGAGAAAGCTTCGCATCTACAGGCCTTGGAGATTGAGCACACATTTTTTCAAGGAAAACTGAAATTAAAAACACAAGATATATGCCCTTTGTTTCATCTCTTCCAAGCAAGGTTGAAGAGACTTCTTAAAAACAATCAGTTTCCATCCATTTTTACCATTACATGCCCTTCGTTTCATCTCTTCCAAGCAAGGCTGAAGAGAGTATTTTTTTAAATAATTTGCTTCCAACCCTTTTTTATCAATACACACATGACAAAATGTTTCAACCTAACTCTGGATCGTGAGAGCAAGCTGACCATGAACGATCGATGGACAACCAAGAGAGGATGAGAAATATAAAGCATCAGAGAATGCCAAATATACGCAGATAATGTCACATCATATGCATTCAAAGAAACAGGAATGACTCTTAATCACCAGAGGAACACCGAAAACAATTGCACTGAAAACCAAACCCCTGGGACAGGAGAGTTTGCCGAGCATCACAATCCATACTTGCATCAATATAGCAGATCCGAAGCTCTTCACCTGCAAAATGCCAAACAAAGTTTGTATTGGATTGGTGTTAATGTCCTGTTTGAGGATTTGCGCATACAAGTTCACCAAGTGTTATAATCCAGCTTAAAGCTGACCCAGCTTCCACAGGTGTTGATATAATGATAACAATGCTTTGTTTCAACTAACAAACTTGATACGCTCCTTTTCCTCAATCTAAGAGCTTCAGTTCAGAAGGGCTCCCGTGTACAAGCATGAAGATACATGCTTCATCTAAGAGAAACTGACAGCCTTTGAAAAACTGTCAATCTATCTAGCAACACAAAAAGGAGAGATGGTCTCGTTGTCCAATCAGCGCAGCACTCCTAGAGCACCCTATATTTACAGCATATTTTGAAGTCTGCCATTCCCTACTAGCAAGTCATCCCCTAATCCAGTCCTTCCAAAAGTAAATGATTTATAACTGCAGAACATGGGAGTCATGGGACAAACCTGCCTCAACATCACGAAGGACCTTCAATCTGGCATCTGCGTTCTCTATCCATAAAATGTGTGCATTGGGATCTGCAGCAAAATAGCAGATAATTTAGTTTTTCAGATCATACATAGGCATGAGTTATATTGCAGGGGTGTCTTATGGAGATCCTTTGCTATTTTGATCCTTGGCTGAAGACAGCAAAAATCAATACTTGTGACAACTCCACTTCATAAGCAGAGCATTCACACGTAAACATGGTGGTTAAAAATGAACTTCTGTTTGCATGTCATCTTGATTTGTACATAAACCCAAAATACATTGCTCAGTTATAAAATCATATATAACCAAAGACAATAATGTGCACAAGTGTGCACGAGTCCTTTGTACAAGGCAGGCATTGGCATAAGTTTAAAAAAGGGAGAGCTCACCACAATCATGATTGTAGAACGATGGAAGCATATACACAGCATTCCCAACAGCAGCTTCAGCTTCTACAGAGGCAGCGGCTGATGAAAGAAGATCTTCGTGCAATCCTCCAACCAATTCAACACGAAACGCATTAACACGAATACGTGCCAAAATGCTAGTGTACCATGTATTGGTTAGAACTTGTAATGTCAAGGAGACAAACTCATTAAAAAAAGAAAAAAAAATCGGGCACTGAAGAAGTGAAACAGATAACTGGATGGAAATTAAAGATAAATTTCTGTCATGTGGAGGATACAAGCTACCTGTTCATCACAGATATTTGCATCTGTGAAGGCACTCCTTAGTAAGCTAAACCCCTCTTCCATCTGTAAAATGTCTATATAGGATGATTACTACAAGAATGGAAAATGTCCAAAACCAACGAATTTACTATAGTTATTAGTCAATCAACTCTTCATATTTATTTATCAATTTCTTTACTCCTAATCTCCTGAGTAACACAAGCAAATAAAAGAAGCTTCCCAATGGAACTTAACATATAAGTCTTGATATTGCTTTACAGTTAGAAAACATCAGTCAATTACCACGAATTAGATTTCTGGGAGAAGATTAAAAGAGGAAAGATATTGTACCACATGCTTGGATGATTGAGATAAACCCACTTTTCAGGAATAATTTTCCCCCCTTATAAACAGAAATAGAATCATGCCAGTTTTAATAAAAGTATTCAAGCCTTACCCAAACTAAAGAATTTAAAGTGCTACAGTATTCAGAAAAAAAGCATACAAGATGCACCGTTAGAATCCTTCTTACACAAATTTTCATCATACTCCCAACACTGACTAGCACAAAGAACTCAAAATTTATTTTCTCACCTCTGAAACCATTACTGGAGATAAACTTGCAGGTTGAAGTATGTCGAAACTGTCAGCAGCTGCAACTCCTGATATGACCATACAAGCTAACCGTTTCACCAGAAGTGGGTACTTCAAACCGTGTGTTCTATAGAAATACATAATGAAAATTAAGGAATCTAGAGTACTATGAAGCTTTTGTGGGTGTTTTCAAGTGTTGACAGCCAAGTACAAGCAACCAACAAGAAATCGTGCAAAAAACAAAAAAAAGGAAATAAACAATTTATTTTTGGAGTCTGGTGAAATGCAATGACAGGTAAATAAATAAACTAGTGTTGAAAATTCCTTCTAATATATAGAGAATATATGTATACAAAAGTACACACATATTTCCAGCAAAATATACCAAAATGAAGTTAGTTTTGGTGTTGTTATCATAGTTTCAAACCTTGAAATAAGGCATTCTTTCTCTATCATACGACAGTACATGTTGCACTATGATGGTCTATAAAAGATTAATATAAAATAAAAACAATGAATCATCATTAAAAAAAAAAAACTAAGGTATCGAAGAGCAAGAGACTAAGCATGTGGAAATAAAAGTGATTCAGAGAAGTTCCTGTACCGGCAATAATTATCATAGTCTGACCAGTTTGCTCTCCTCTCAACATTGTAAAAAACCTAAAATCCATGAAAATATAGTCATAATTTAATTTTTATAAGGAGCCATCAATGATTCACATTTCAAACCAACTGGTAACTTCTTATATCTCTTTACATTACGACTAACATCCATTCTTGAAAACAAAGAGTAAGCTCAGAAAATAATTTTCATGATAACGTGTTAAAGAAAGACATGACACCTCGATAAAAATGGAAGTTCTCCACAAGATGGAGAAGTTAGTCCTTTCAAATATCAAGCTTTTCTGCTTAGTATTATCCTTTGTTCTTGTATCAAGTTAAAAAGTAGCCATAGAATGGTGGTCAAGGTTGTCCTACTCAGGCTTATAAATTTCTCTACTGCAAACTTCAGCGGACTCCAACCTTTCTCAGCAATAAACTGCAACTAATTATATCCCCTACACCCCAGCCCAAAACAAAAAAAGAAATCATCGGTTCATGATACCTCTCATAGAGAAAGAGATCATAAGTCCCTTCACCATTACGCTGTCCTTAATGCTCTACATCATGATTAATATCAGAAAAATTATGACACAATCACAAAAATTCAAACGGAGATTTGGAAAATATTAGATATGGCCAATATAATAGATGCACGCAATTATCATTTGTAATAACAATATACTCTATAGATATTCATCAATTCTGCTTTCCCTGAAAAGCAACATTCTCTATAGAATCAGTCTACATCCTGCTTGTCCCATTATATGGTGGTGAATTGTTAATGGTTCATAAAATCTCAAGGGTAACTTATTAATTAACGAAACTGCCCGAAAAAGATTATTATTTGGCAGTCAAAAAGGGCATTCTCTAGTTTAATAGAGTCTATGTAAAGCCTTTTCTAGTTCACACAAGGTTTATGTTTGACTCCACAACGCTTGCTAGAGTTCAAGTCTGTTGACCCATTTACATGCAACAAAGGGCCTTGCTCATAGTTCCAGAATAACACTGCATAGAAGCACAGATACTAGACTAGCCACATCAATGTACACATCCTTACATTAAAAGCTTCAAACACGAGGTGGGTGATACTTAAACATATATACCATCGATTGTTCTTCGCATTCTTCGCTACAAAACTGGATCGCTTGAGTTTGAGAAGTAGCTTTCAGCTTTCTGAGGCAAAAGTAACAGATGCTATGGGTTGTAGAAAGCGAAGGGTGGGCAACGAGGGGCCTCGCGGTGTGGATGAGATCTCCGGCTCCAATTCTCCGAGTGGCAAACACGCCTCGCCCAGCCGACTCGGTTATAGAGACCCGAATCGGAGGCGGTGCAGGTCGAACCGGATCCTCATTCTTATTAGCTATGCTGCTGGTGAAGAAGCAGGTGGAGGAGGATGTCCGAAATAGCGTCGCGTGGGAATGCAATATTTTGAACCGCGAAGCCCAACGGCTAGTACGACGGCCCAGGGCCAGGGCCAACATTTTCCCAAGCTCGTCCAAATTCTTTGCGAGAGGGTCGGATCAAAGAGATTCTCGAGGGGTATGTGCCTCTAGGCTTTTTCCGAAGAGCAGTCAGCAGAGAGAGAGTGTTTCTTCAGTGAAGAAATGACATTGATAACCGTTTAATGTAGTCTTATTTGGAAAAAAAAAGAAAAAGAAAAAAAAAGGTAGTCTTATTTGAATCCAGTGAAATTAATACTTAAAAATAGTAAGATAGTTAGCATAATTTATAAATAGTAACGAGATTATTAGTTAAAATTAGATAAGATGAGATTTTTATATCTAAATGGCTTATAAACATCTTATTTTATCATTATAATTTTTTTAAATTTCATACAAAATATAATAAACAATTCAACTTTTCAAATTATAAAATATTATTATTATTAAAAAAATAATATTCTAATAATATTTTATTTAACTTTCAACTTTTATCTAAAATCATTTTATCTAATCTCATTATTCAAACTACACTTTAATGTATCATTTTATACAAAGTAATTCCTCGTTTTCCAAATTTTGACAAAAACAATAACTAATATTTATGAAAATAAACTCATAGATTAACATAATTTTATGTGATTTATTATATCTATTTTATAATAAAAATAATTTTACAACTTAACATACTATATCAAACTAGGACTTGTGAATATATTTTTATGAAATTATTTTGTGGTCAAAACATTTTGCAAAACTAAAATTAGTTTTGTCAGATGTTCATGAAAAGAGTACCGATGATCATATGGTAATTTGTTACCTGTGCACTCATGCCAATCACTAATTTTAATGTATTGGTGAAGTCACATTTATGGGTTGTATATAAACATTATTTAGGAAACAATGAATAATTACCCAAATATAAATTGGATCCACATAATATATATATATATACAGAGAGAGAGAGAGAGAGAGGGAACTGAAAGGGTCAACATGTGGTCCGAGTCAACGAAAAAAAAAACATTGTTGAAGAAGCAATTAGCACCGCTTAATCAAAACCCACGATCATCGATTGAAGGATGATCCCCAAACTAGATCATCTTCCGGATAATCCCTCTGCACTTCGGTAGGAGGAATAAAGCAATCGATGGAGAGGCCAGGGACATTGAACGCAAGATCGTCGATGGCCCACGTCTCCTCCATCCGTGTGAACGTGGGGCCCGCCTTAAGGTTGTCTCCGAACCGAGTGATGATGACGCTCGAATGGCCAGCGTGGGCGATCATCACGCCCTCAACCGTCCGATAGTCCTCGATTCTCGTGGACATGGTGGTCTCCCAGTACATGGGCTGGGCCCCAGGGGATTGGATCCTGGTCAAGTAAGAGTCCTCCAAGTAAACGAGGAGCCCGCTCCTTTGGCTGAAGTAGCCGTATATAACGTGCTTTATCATCTCTGCCGTTCTGTCCCCGCGTTCCGCCAGGTCCGTCTGGTCCGCTGACAATTTCAAAGCAAAACAATCGACGCCTGAGATTCGTTTTTCTCCCAAGTGCTGGGCCGACGAAAATACGGCTGCTATTGCCAGAGGATCTAGTCCCTACAAAATGTTCAGTGGCGAGCTTTCCTTACAGCAATCGATTACATGGTATTTATCAGTAGGACAATAAACATTATAATAGCGTCTAGTTATTTAATTGACTTGTGTCATATTACGTAAATAAAATTTAGAATTTTTCAAATAGAATAGAGAGAGGTATTTAAGGGCTTAATTTAATGATTATTAATAACAGGGGTTGGGCCCCTCAGAAAAAAAAAAAAAAAAAAAAAAAAGATCGTAGCTCTGCTTCAAGTTGTAGTGCTTTCGTACCTTGAACCCTTTAGGCTTTAACACTTCTGATATAAAATAAAAGGAGGCTACTGAACTCTAGCATGTGTTTTTTTTTAAATATTTTTTAAAAATAAAATAAATTTAGAATATCATTAAAAATACTTTCTTAATTAGAAGATAAAAAAAATTATTATGAATTTTAATAATATTATGATTTTTTTTTTATTTTTTCAAAATATTTAAAAAATCTATATAAAAAATAATTTAAAAAAAAACATTAAAACACGTGCCAGAGCTTCAGCGAGAGCCCAACGGGAGCTCTAGCATTATAATGTTAACAGAAAATATAAATATCACTCTACTGTACACAATATCCCCACCACACTCAGTACATTGAGTTAAAAGAAAAAAAAAAATTTGCCTGGGATGGTACGCTGCTTTCCAGCAGTTCTCTAGTGTTAATATCTTAAAAAGTACATAAATTCCGTATGATGGATGACAGTTGTGTGAAACATAAGCATGTGTTATTTGATTAATAGCAACAGGTTATTACTCTTCAACTATTATTCTTGTGTATTTGATTTTTTTTTTAATTTTTAATTTTCCTTAATAATTAAGAAATTGAGGATTAATAAAGTTATATATTTTTTTAATTTTTTTTAGTGATTAAAAATGTTAAAAAAATACTTTAAAAAAATGATAAAAAAAAAAAAACTTGAAATGCTATTGGATTGTAGAGGTAATAATAGTATCACTACCCTATTCGATTTCCATTGTAAAAGCTTGGATTATAGATTATCAAAACATGGCAAAGAGATAATTGAACTAGAAGACTATCGATCGGTAGCGTACGAGGATGGACATGCAACTATAAAAGACAAACAATACCCAATTTGGTCTCGGTTGGACAAAATTTTCCGTTAAAAAGTAACATTACTTGGAAAAACAAACCTTTTATTTTTTATTTTTTATTTTTTATTTTTCTACTGACCAATAAATAGAACATATTGAGTAGAAATTAGGAATACCGAATACTTGCCTGGAGAGCTCTCCGGAGAGGACGAACACCGCCTCTGGCGGTATGAGCGCCGAGCCACGGCGTGTGACGCCAGGCCACACTGCCATCACTACCGGCTACAACCTTTTGACCGCCCACCACTAGTTCAATTAGCCACTTATTGGGGACCATCTGCCACATTACAAAGCACCCTTTTTGAGAAACTCCGTTGGCTCCGGCAGCCGAGCCGCCAGAGCCCAGCTCATCCAACATGGCCATGGTCACTTTTCCCGTGGCGAAAATGCTCTTCACCATGCCTTCTAATTTCCGACAGCCCGTCGCCGCCGTGAAGTGTTGTATGATATATTGGGCCGAGGAGGAGACCTGTTAAATTTCTCTTAGAGATTTTAGACTTTAGTCGTGCATTTTTTCAGTCAAGTACGGCTGTGAGTTGTCGTCCTTCTTTTTCGCTTTTCTCTTTAATCAAACTATGAAAGTGTGCAACTTGGATACTAGGCATATGCGGCATACCATACTTTAATGCAAGAAAAAATGTGGGCATGTGTATTAGGCCCACACGGTTCGCAAAGTGTTGTGTTGTGCCCCTTTAAGATTCTAAGATTGCTAACTTACTGGAGGCATACTAGTGGAAAAGGAAAAGATCCAAGTACATAGAAATACTAACCAAAAAAATTAGTCCAAACCTAAAAAGAATTAGTGCATTCCCTGATCATATTGCTAAGAATGTGAAAGAATGCTAGCCGAAGCAGCAAGATCATTAAGACCACGATATCTCATGCCTTGGTGATTAATCCCAGAGAGAGAATATTTTAGAAAAAAATAATATGGGAATATGGGAAGTAAGGAGTCAAAGACGGTCTACCTCGTTGATGATGGATTGTTTGGGGTGGAGTGGGATGGGGAAGAGAGGACAACCAAGAACGCTGAGGAGGATCCTGAGGTCGGATTTCTTGTTGAAGACGAGGGAGAGGTGAGTCTTGATCCAGTTCCTCCATGCCAGACCTCGTCCTTTCTTTGAGCTGTTCGTGCTGTCTTCTTCTCCGTTGATGGGCTCCTCTGATAATGGTGCAAGCCGACCCATCGATCTCGGCTTTTGCTTTCTCAAGGAAAAAGAGAAATATAAGAGAGGAGAGAGAGATTGAGGGACTGGAGGAGCCTGAACAGAGGGAGGCAGTAATAATGCAGCAGTATGGAGCAGACAAAGGAAAATGAGTGGAAGACTGCTTAAGGAGACTCTCTGTGGCAATGCACTTTCTGCACATGCGCTTGGGCGCGTGCGTTCATTTGACATCATCATGATTCCTGAATTTTATTCTGTATTAAGGTTTAGTGCAGTTTGGAGATAATAAGTTGACATAAAAATTAAAAATAGAATAAAATAGTGTTAGAATATTAATTTTTAATGTTATTATTATTTTAAAAATTAAAAAAGTTTAGCATTTTATTATATTTAAGTTGCTTCTTTTTCCTCTTTTTCTTTTTCATTTTGGCCAAACTTTAAGATGCCTTCTGCAGATCACTTTTTTAACGTTCTATTAAGTAAAGCTACTACAATGAACCAGGCAAGTTACTAGGTTAATAGCTTTTTGCCAACACCCATAAAGCTAATGCACACACTACCTCAAATATAAGTACTAACCTAACTTTAGAAAATGGTCAGTCACATGCACCCTACACTACCTTTCCCACTTCTCCCAATCAGATAGGTTCCATCAAACACCACATGCATTCAAACCGGTTGGTCACAGCCTGTATGGGTCTAAAATCACATGTTTTGTATCTGAATTTCTTACTGCTAAGGCATACAATTTGGATCATTTAGTTGTGGTTTGGATTAAATGAGATTGTTTTAGATGAAAATTGAGAATTAAATAAAATATTGTTAGAATATTATTTTTTAATATTATTATTATTTTGAAATTTGAAAAGATTGAATTGTTTATTATATTTTATGTGAAAATTTTAAAAAATTATAATGATAAAATAATATGAGATGAAACACTTTCACTATCTAAACAAGCCTTTAATTGAAAATAATTATTAAATCTATTACAAACTTATTTGAACAAGGTTAAGGCTGCGTTTGGTTCTCAAACTCAGCTGAGTTCAGTCTAGTCTTAAGCTGAATCTAATATCTAAACATCCAACTCTCAAATTACTAAACTCATCTCAATTTTCAAAATTTTCTTACACGTAGGACCCACAATTTTTTTCAACTCAAAATATCTTTATACGTGGAATTCATAACTTTTTAAATTTCTCATAAAAAGTACTAAACTTATTTTAACATATAAATACACTTTAAACTCAATTTAGATTGATCCCCATATAATTTATTCCACTACTCAACTCACTATTATTTATAAAGAATTCAACTCAACTAAGTTCAATTTTACATCCAAATGCAGTCTAAAACAATCTTGGTCCCTAATATTTTATTCTTAATTAGTCCCACGAGTAAGTGAGTATTTACATGCATGCCCGTTGCGCGTGGGGAGTTCTTTCTCAGTTCTCTACCACTCTACATCCGCTGGGATACGATGGAGGAGCTTTTAAGTAAGGCAAACAACGTTAGGAGAAGAAAGGTGGCGGGTTCACGTCCTATCCTACCTGCAATTATGACCTCCTGTACAACAAAATTTGGAAACTAATGTTTACCGTTTCTGCTTTGAGCAATTTTACATATTTACCTACACTCTCCACATATAATGTACTAATTTTTTATTTTAACTTAAATACACTAAGTGTGTGGAGTGTATGATAAATAGTAGAGTATGAAGAAGATTTTTTCTTCTACTTTTGTTGGAAAGATTAATTATTTGTACAAATTTTAAATAAAAAAGAATCTTTTAAATTATTATTCACTACTTCACACTTCATACCTTATAAAAAAACACCATCATATATTATGAAAAATACACTCACATCTTATAAAAAAGTTATAGTTATGATAAGTGAGAGTGAATAGTAACTGATACATAGTAAATCTCAATTTTAAATGAATAATACTATAAATCACAATTTAATTCTACTTTTATTTCATCATGTAAGATATAATACATTTATCATGTTAAAAATTATCTAATAAAAAATCATTTAATGATAATAAATGTGCATAATTTATATATTAGAATGAAAATAAAATGATAGTATGGTGTATATAATTTTTCATTTTAAATATACAAACCTACGATGATTTTATAAAATAATGAATCTCATTATAAAACAATATAATAGAAATTTATTTTTTTAATATGGTACTTTTTTATAAAGCACCTACACCCATCTGCACACTTTAAACTTATGAATTTTTCTACTCATCATTTCAATACATTATAACCATATTTTTTTTAATTTTTTTTTTAGGAATGTTACAAGCTACAAAAGGATTATATAAAAGTAATCACATAAACTGACATGACTTCATGTAATCTGTCAGATCTGCTTTACAATAAAAATAACTTTACAATTTGACAAACTACATCAAACCATATTAATTTATAAAATTATTTTTATCTAATCATTTTGTGCCTAAAGAATTTCTCATACCTAGTATTAGATGGGAAATTTTCTGGCAGATATATGAAATAAAAGGGCCTTTTGATTCTTGATAATCTTCTTCCGATGAGAATACAAATGTGTATAGTTGCATCTTGGTTAGAGTCACTGCAGCATAATAAATAATCTGATCAGATTTATACTCGTGGCACCATTTGATTGGGCAGGGAGACGATTCTCATTAAATTATGTCCAACATTTGGGAGAGTGTTCATCAATTCAAGTCTAAAAGTGCAAGACCATAAAGTCAGCAATTACATATATTTGTTGAAGAATTATATGTTTCTAACAGTGACCCATTTGTGCACACTAAACGACACTTACAATGACCCACCAACGGTCGTGGATAAGTCAGTTTTCGGTTGTTCAACAGTATCCATTTTATATTTGGGTAGATATACTTGTTGGAATCCAAGAAATTATTTTATAGTCATACAGTGCAACAAACAGTAAAATATTCATTATTCCTGTGTTTCTTCTGGTAAAAGTAAAACTCCATACATATACATATATTTTATTATAAAGAAATATTTGGTCTACAAAAGTTTTTACAAATTAATGTAACTTGACGTAAGATATTAAATTGTAAAATTATTTTTATTATAAAATTATTTTTATTATAAAATAGATCTTATATTTTAATTTTTATAGAATTTATGTAGAAGAAGGCTCGGATTTTTTATTTTTTATTTTTTGCCTATATACCCTACTTGTTGCCATGTTCTCAAGTGTGCTTGGGCCCGTTGGCAGATGGCCTGCGCACGTTTATGGACTTATATATAGATATATTTAAAGTTTAACGTACGTATGGTCGAGGCCCGACCTGTAATTTATTATTATTATTATTATTATTTGTTTTTTTACTGAACGAGGTCCAACAAGCAATCGCTCTGTGTGTGTGGTCACGTGCTCTGCTCTCTCCATTTTGGCTAAAAAGGTTTGGTTCCCACGAAGGATTCGATCGATTGTTGTCTGTTTTGATCACTAAAATTTTAGATTTTATACTTTTTGTATTTGTTTTCGAGTTTCAAGAGCCAAATACTCTTCGTTATCCAAGTTATAGGATTTACTATCAAAATTCAATTACAGAAGGGGTAACAAAAGGAAGAAGTCATATTGGTATGCTCGGTTATTTAATATAAAGGAAAAGAGTTATTCGATCATTCACATCATTTAAATAGTAAGATTTAATTATGAATTCAAAAAAGATGTGTGCCGAAAGTTTTTAGAGAGAGAGACTCCTCATTCTCTCTAGAAAACAACATTTCAATAAGAACCGTTGTCAGAGAGGAGGGTGGAGCACTAGCTCTCACCCTTATCTCCTTCTCCCTTCCATTTCTGCATTATGTATACACTTTCAAGGTAGTATTTTTTTTTCCCTCCACTAGTTCGGTTTTGGTTAGATCTGCTACTCTCCAGCCGCCATCCGCCTACATGCGCCCCACCACCCCATCCTACAGCCGTAGATCTACTGGGACGAAGCAGAGTTACGCCAAAATGATTGGCGCGTGGACCTCACGTGCAGCTTGTTGCCGCACGTGGCCTTCACGTGCCACCGCACACCGAAGGCTACACGCGCTATACTAACAACTTCATCTCGTTGAGATCTTCCAAATCTGGGCCACCCGTCTCCATCCCACCGGCGCGTGGCTGCCACTCACCATCACAAGAGTACGGGAACGCAGATGATCACATGCTGCAGATCAATCCACTCGATGCCGTGTTTTCCACTATATTATCGTTTTTTCTAACCGATGATCTCGAAGAAATGACTGCAGATCTCTCCAAAAATCATCTCAAGACAACAATCAACAGTGCACCCGCCACTCTTACGCTTTCAGCAAAGGTTTCACTGCCACCAGCAGTGGTTTCATTGTTCGCAAATTTTTGCGAACAACTTATTATCGTCTTTTAAGACGGCGTCCTCTTTGTAGGTACCATCTTTTAAGATGGCGTCCTCTTTGTAGGACATGGGGAAGACCAAGAAATTAGTCACAAAAACCCTCTTTTTTTTTTAATTTTTTATCCATCACTTTGCATCATTATTGTTCTTGGGTGTTTGTTGGGAAACCCCACCTCCTCCTCATGTATAATCTTTTTTAATGAAGTTTACTTGCTTGCTTAGAAAAAAAAATGATAAGATTTAATTTGTAAAATTCAAAATTCAAAATTTATTTTCCAAATCAAATTAAGTCATATAAACATTTTATTAAGTGTGCTCTATACACCGACTTAACAATATAATTTTTCAAAGCTTAGGAAGAGTTTTTATTCTATTCAAAGCTTAGGAAGAGTTTTTATTCTGAAGATTATCTCCCATTGTCCTACCAATACAAATAACATGGAGTATAGTTTCTAAATTTGTGAAGAAGAGAGCGTATAGTTTCTATTTCAATATATATATATATATATATATACAGTACCGATTTTCTCCGTAGCATTATACTATTACTGTTCTTTTGTCTTGTTTTTTAGCAGCAAGTATGCTGGTTTCTACTACCTCTTCACTTATTCGAATACAAAATTGGCAATAAAGACATTGCAAATTAATAATCAGTATCGATACAGCTCGATAACTTGCGGAAATACAGCAGCGTTTCATGAGTCATTTAATAGGATATTTTCGCACCTTAAAGCAGCAACATGATCTTGTCCATTCCTATAAAGCCTTTTAGCCTGCTTTCGCCATTCGCTTTTGTATAATAGCCACGCCCAGCAACGATGAAAAACATCCAAGTAACTGAAAGGAGAAGAAACACAAATGCTAGATGCAACTTTTCCAGATGCCCAAAAGAAAGCACCACTCAAGAGGTGGCCGATAGTTTTGCATCTTAATCCAATATACACATCAAATTTTCCGACCTTCTCTCCATTCAGAATGGATCACAAGAGATACAAAATTATACAAAACAAGCTATTAATCAGCAGAGATACCTAACCCATATTTCACATTATTTCCTATACAGGTGTTGTCCACTATTTAGATGGACAAAAAAAATGTGAATTTGAGTCACTTATAATTCCGGGTATTGACTTGACATTTCGCTACCAGACAGGAATATTTTATGTATGAAACAGTTTTCGGGGCCTACGGTTGGAAATTCATTGCTTAGGCAAAAAGAGAACAAGTGAAGATACCACCGCAATTCATTTGGTATGCAAATGATCTGTACTTGGAAGATCCATCTCATGAGATCGACATTCGGAGAGAACAATAGATGCTTTCAATTCAAGGCATAATGAACTCGTTCAAGGAGTTGCACCACCTGAGTCACTGGGACAGGTGAAGGTAAATGTGGTTTCAAGCTTGATTTTACTGTTTCTGATGAACCAGGAGGCAACGACAATATAGCCTCTTGCTGGATGCTTGTGAGCTCCAAGAACTGCGTCAGCATGTCGCCATCAAGTATTTTCGGTACCCCAACCTGTCAGTCAATAAGAAAGGTGCGAACAAAAACAATAACATTAAGAGAGGAAGTATATTAACTATAATACTCCGGGCTCAAATGAGAAAAAAAAGTGCCAAAACGTAATAAGTTTTTTTTTTCAAGTAAAGTGCCTAAACTAACTTACAACCAGATGGTTCCCATTACAAACTAACAAGAGAAAAGCACAATCATTACTTTTTTTTTTCTTTTTTCTTTTTTATAGTTAAAAGCACAATCATTACTTCCTAGAAGTAACATCAAAATCAAGTTTCGACTTTTCTTACCGGATTTTCACGGCTACGGAAATCATTATGATCATTTCCCAGAACAGGAGCAGTCAATGGATGAACCACAAGTCTAGCTTGGACAGCTTCTAAGAGCTCATGTTCTTCCCTATATAAACATGACATTTGGAATTATGATAGTGAGTTGAGACTTTACCAACAAACCAAAAAGGCAATAAAGTGCAGTATCAGTGTCAACCACACTCCTTAGTAGTTATGGAAGAATTAGGGTCATATGCAAGTGCTTCCTTCCTCCCTTTTACTGCTGTACAACTAAGAAGTCCCATATGACATATTTGCAACAGATAACGGGGAGTTGTGATATTTTGACTAAGCCCAGGGGCAGAGAGCAAAAAACACCTAATAGGCCTTTACATGATAAATCTTGAGGTAGTAAACTGCTATTCCATACCAGTGCCGGCCAGTGAAACTATGTCCCTTACAATCTCTTAAAAGGACATTAATTAGATGATGCAGCTTTTAAGACTTCCTTATGACTATGAGGCAATGGACTCTCAAGACAGATGCGTCGGGTTTATTTGGCCCAAAGAATTTTCTAAGTGGAAATGTTTCTGTGGTTGTTATATACCAAAGAAAAAAAATCAATCAGTTGTTAATATGGCCAGACAATAGACAATAGCAATTGCAGACATGATCTGATCATACCACACTGAAGCATGATGCTTCAAGCAACCCCAAGTTAATGTTGACCATAAATTAGGCCTGATGATGATGATTAGTACAGTCAATGTGCGGTCTCAGAAAGGGTACAATTTTATATTGCTAATAGTAATTTCTATCAAAAGATCTTGCAAGCAGCTACATGTCCGGTTTTAAGAATTGACCCAATCCGGTAAAGGTATGAACCATGATATTCCTTAGTATATGATTTATGTAGGTAAAAAAAACCAGTAAAGGAATCAGCGCCTTAACCATCAATATGCTCCCAACATTCGTTACTACTTAAAAAGATTTGGAAACTTGATTTGTGAAAACAAAAAATACCTGGATATAGGAATAAAGATTATTATGCTTCCTAATAGTGTACTGGCAATGATGGTGTTGTGCGACAAGTCAATACCATTCAGCACATCATCAGCTGGAAGCTTATATGAATATGATCCCTATAATAAAAACATTAGCAAACTCACAAGAGGCATATTATCAAAATAGAAATGTGTAGAAAATAACCACTATAAAATTTTCTAAAAGACAGCATTAGATCCAAACTCCAGAAGGAATGAAATAGCATATCAGATATTACCCATTATAAAAACAGAATATACACACATCTATACGGGTCAAAGTTGTTACTAATTTGATTGGAAACCTTCCCCCTCAATTATTGGTATCTTGTACCATTTGGTTGGAAACCACCTATTTGAATTGAATATATGATAAACAACACCCCCACTGCAAGAAAAAACCCGTCCTCAACAACACCGTAAATTCCTAATGTCACGTCTTCAATTTAAAGAAGGAAAAAATTGTGCTCTAGCTTTTCTTCAGATAATGTCACACTTACTTGACAAATTTTTCTTGTGCTATTCTTTAGGGAGTCAATTTTATCATATTCCACCATTCCACTCTGTATCAAACTATGTTGAGTCAGAACATAGACCATTGATACTTATCCATATTCTCAAGAATCAGCTCATGGGTCATAATATATTTGAAACTAGTTTATTACTGTCTGTTAATCCATAATCAACCTCTGTAATTGATGATAAAAAACCTGAGCCCGATTGCTTGCAGGAGGGGGCTTGCCATGAAACTTAATTCAAGGAGGGTGTAAATCTATGATTTTTTTTTATAGGTCAGTGTAAATATATGCAGTCATGAAACAAACCAAGAAAAAATTTATTCATAATACTACTGTCCCATTTGACCTAACAACCTAGTCCTGCCCTCGGATATCCTTCAGAATCACACCGAAACTTCTCCAAAGATTTGACAATCTTTTGAGGCTTGTTAAACACATCTCTAAGTGTTCTGCATAGCATGATATCATCCAGGACAGAAACCCAAAAAAGTATTAAGCAAACAATGTTAGATTGCATACAATAAAAAGCCATTGCAGCCTGCAATAACATGAATACCACAAGAGAGTACCTTCCTGATGCTCATGGCTATCTCACCCATATAATATGCAGCGCACAGTGTCAAGTTACATTCTGGACTTGCATTATCTGTGACAGAGCAATAATAATGCCAAAAATTAGCATCTAGCCACAGCAGAAAATGACCAACGGGACAACTAAGCCAATAACATAACAATAATGAGGCCAGCACATGCTTTTGGGAAGACCATTACTCCGATAAAAACATTGGTCAAATTAATATTCCACACTAGAGGAAGCAAATACCCCTGGCCAGACTGCAAGCTTTATGTGAATATGAATTAGGTGTGGTAAGCTTTCCTCTCAAGCTGAGTAGAGAAATTACAAACAATATCTGTTTGTAATTTTTCAGTATAAGGTCCCGTAGGCTGTAATTAGGTACTTCTCTCTTGTATACTACCTGTGTACTTGGGCTTTGCCTAATTATGGGGATCAATCAATTTTCTTACTTGTCAAAAAAAAAAAAAAAATTACGACTTGAAAATGCCATACATGCAATCACTGCATGTTCCCATTTTTCAAACACATGGAATGCATGGGGAGACAGAACCTAAAGCTTTACAACTAAAAGCATGGCTCAGTCTAAAACTTACTTTCTAAGTGATCTGAACATGACAAAACAGCGATACTCCCCTTCCGATCTGAAACAACAGCTGTGTCAACATCCATAAGAATACAATCAGCAACTAACCTCTGTGATGGGTCACAGTACAGTTGCTCCAGTTTTTTGGAATCCTAACATGTAAGAAAGCAAAGCGGGCAGAGTCAGGGCCAATAACAGAAACGATAGGCCATATACTGTAAGTTCAAGAATACAGATTTTTTATTTTTACAAGTAATAAGAAGATTTTATTGACAAGTAGACATAGCCCAAGTACACAGGAAATATAAAAGAGAAAACACCTAATACAAGCTAGGAACTAGAATAGGCTACAAGCAATCATGAAGATTTTCTACATTCAATACAGATTAAAAGTTTAATTTACTAAAACTATGGGTAAGGAGGCAAATAAAGGGAAAGTTTTTACAAAAACACATTTACAGATGATTTCATCTTTGTTTTGAAAAAAAAGCCTAACCAGTCTCAAACAAAAATTATAGATAAAAATAACTGCCTTTACCACTTACCTCATGGTAAGAATAGAAAAGAACACCATCACGGCAATCACCAACAGAAATTCTAGTAAAATATGAAGTCAAAGTTGTTATCATAAAGCGTGTCCTTCCTCCAGCAAACCTTTTCATCCTCTGAGGATTGTCACTCGGAAAACCAAATACATAAAACTGAAGAAAACAACATCTCAGTCAGCAAATGGGATTTTTTATATAGGTAAACCAAACATCATAAAAAAACATTCGGACAAAAACAATCAGCAAATGGAAAATACATAGACCTCATTGATTCTAGCATCATAAAAGCATACCTTCAGATCTTTTGCTAACCAAACTGAATGAAAGAAAGAAAGAAAGGGAAAAAATATATAATAACAGACGAAGAAACAAGAAAAGAATTTCACAACTTACACTATTACCAGCAGATGCCAAGAAGTAACGATCAAGATAAGAACATATTGCAAGGACCATTCCAGGCAAGGTAGCTGAATAAGCTAATCGCAATTGCCATGCCTCAGTCTCTTCAAGTTTGACTCCATCACAACTAGTATCATCTGGGCTGCTGCAGAGACTACTGCTTGATAGCTGTTCGGTGGCATATCCAACAATTTCGCGAAATGGTGAAGTTCGTTGAGAAGCGGATCCTGCCTTTGAGCAGAATGTTATTGAACCAGTATCTGAATTTTGCACATGTTCAAGGCAGAGGACAATAAGATGGCCTTTGGTACTGTGAAAGAAATTTTCAGTCAAAACATGATTATGGAACTTATATGATGTGATGTCTTATTATAAATTTCCAACCAACCTAGACATATTGGCAGAAAGCCCACCAGGATTTTTACAGAGAAAACTTAAGCAGTTAAATAATAAAAGAAACAGAAACCTCAATCAATTAAGATTGTGACCAAGTGGAGCAATGAAGGAATGGAACAGATTACCTCTCAGCTTCACCACTGGGCATTATGGCTGGACCAGAAGATAGACTAGTCCCAACCACCAGGACCTGTTCATTTCCAACCCTCACTAACTCCATGGATTTTGCTGTTTCTCCAAGTTCAAGTTTAAAAGATGATAGGACCGCCCCACTTAGGGGATCCACACAACAAATGTCGGATGAACATGTATCATTGCTCAATTCAGTTCTCATTACAAGCAATAGCCTGCTTTCACTATGATATAGGACCTTCCGTGGAGTGCCTCCGATATGAAATTTCTGCACATTAAGCCTCTTACTGTGCACCATCTCAACCTAGAGAGTCATGTATCAAGATCACAAATGTAAGCATCTTCCATGGAGACTAGGAGTGAACAAAATATCCAAAAAAAAAAACATCGATTAACACTTAGTTGGCATGTATTCAAATGAGGGGAGGATTAGAAGGAAGTACAAATGAAAGAATTCCATTATTTGTAAAATCAATGGGACAATCAGCCGATATCAACTTTTGGAATTGGAATGATTTAGGTTCTACCATATTAAGAACATGCATCTCAACAAAAGTCAAATAGCTTTTTTTCTTTTTGGTGGGGAGGGAGACAAACTTATGAGAGAGAGGTTTAAGGGCATAATTAAAATGAGGAGCACTGACACTCCAGATTTTATCCAAGAATTCATTCCAACAACATTAACTAGCCTTTCTTTAAGTTGCATTATTCCACCAACTCGCCCCACATATTGAGTTGTAAAGTAATCCGATGAAATCAGATATATATCCCTTCTTTTCTTTCTTATATCATTTTTCAACTTTTTCAAAATAGATTCGTACATAGAACCTATTGAGGCAGTCACTGGCATTACTCACTTCATCTATTAGCACAAAACACCATTCAAAGTTCAAATTTAAATCCTATGGCCCCAAGAAACCCAACAATAAAAAATGTCATTTTCTAACACATAAATAAAACTAATTGGCCATTATCAGTTTCACAGTAGAAGACACTTTTCTACCATCATGGATAGGCATTCCCTGAAACCCAGTGTCTAAAAGAAAAGCCTCAATAAAAGCAATCCTTTGACAAGTCTTAAAACGAGAGAGGATATAAAAATTCAAATTTTAATGAATAAACCAGACTAAAAATACTAAACAAATGAACAGAATTATTCAAATAAATTTCACATGCTACTTGTTAATATTTTCCTGATATACTTGCCATAAATGAAAACATAGTTTTTGATAATCTAAAAAAGGAGCAGAACGCAAGATGCTTTGAAGATCAAGAGAGATCAATGGAAGAACTTAGAACTTTGTTTTTCAATACTTTACTCCATTGGTCAATTGTAATTGATTTTCAGGGCAAGTCTTTTCACGATTTCCTTGTATCCCTAAGCTCAACTTAAACTTGCTCATGTATATGTCCCGTATACTTGGGCATTCTTTGTCTCACTTTTGATCAATAAAATTTTGTTTACCGATAAAAAAAAAAGATAATCTAAAAAAGAATAACCTTATGAAAGTCAGGTAACTGAAGGTATGAATTCTATAGAAAAGAGTTCTCACCAAATGTAGACTGTTCTCAGCAACAAATAAGATTCCTTTAGGACATTCAACAGAACATACAGGGGTCACATGTGTTGAAGGTTGAAATGAGATAGACGTATAAGAGAGGCCATGCCTTGCAGTATGCAACAACCATGGTCTGTCACTGAGAGCAATTAAATCAGCATCAAGTGAATCACTCAGGGGAACCAGGAATACAGGAGTAATGCCAATGCGACGAATGGCAATCAACTGAAGATTGACAGGATAGTCATCTGTCTTCTCAAAAAGGTTAGCTTCACCCAGCTGTGGGCAAAAAGAAGTTGGTACCATTTTACTTGATAAGGCAGCATCTGTATTTACTAAAGAGTCGCTCATAGGTTGGTATATAGGTAATTCTGATGAGGACATTTTGGAGGCATCAGGCCACTCGAACCGAAGCAGCATTCCATTCCTCAAACCAGACACTATATAAAGCCTATCGACCAATACAAGCCTTACATCTTGAGGAATGCAGCCACTTATAGCAGTTCCCATGGTATTTGATAATGAAATCATCCCTGAAGCAAGCACTCTTAGGCCTTGATCTGGTAAAAAGGACAAAATTTCCAGTGAAGGCCTGTGTGTCCCAACAGCAAAAGTTCTACTGATGTCAACTCCAACTGGAAAAGCATCCACACGGCTCTTAACCCAATTGACAGAAGAACTTGATTGTTTTTTCTCAAAATGCTTTTGAGGTATGGAAATGCATGATAACTCATTTTGCAATCTCAGATGTTGCATTTCATATATTTCGTAATGGTAAGCTGATAGCAACCTGATCCCAAGTATGCATAAAAAACATGGATTAGAGGTGGAAACGACTATCATGTTATGCCCAACTGCCCCCAAGCTAATACTTAAATTGTCTGGGAACCAAGACGTGCAAACTGGAGAGGACAAAGGAACACCCTCAGAATGAGCAATCTTGGTGGGTAAACAAAGCCTAACAGCATTTTGGTGAATCTGGACAAGCAAACCATCGCTTATAAGGCCACATGCCAAAGTACAGACATCGGGCTGGAAACCAACCGAATCAGTCACATCAGTAAAACTTAAGCCAACCGATAGAACTCGGGTCTCTTCAACAAATGATAGCACAAGAAAGGAATGATAAGAATCAGTAACGTTCATTCGAACTGTCCACGTACCAGTTATACCTTGATAAATAGGAGCAGTCTTCAACAGTTTTTCTACACTGATACCACTACGAATAATCCTTAATGACCCTTCTGGCGCAACTCCACAGCTGGCAAACATTTGATCATGTTTCTCGTCATGGTAATCCACAACTGACATATCCAATATCGGTGCAATGTTTTGTATAGGACTTGTGTAATGCAGTCCTCCATTCTCCAGGGCGAGGACCATCCCATCCCCCATCTCCACAAGTGCAGCCAGGTATCCACCTTGAACCCACAAAAGTGCCTTGCACGCAAGACCTTTATAAAGACATTCTGATAGACTAACTCTAGGGCCATCAGAATCAAAAAAAAATTCAATCATGAAAAATTCTCCCGTGTCTACACAGAAAATCAATCTTGGGATTTTATGAATTTCTGGTTCCCAACTCCAGGAGCAAACGTGTTTGTTAGCTGAACTCACATTGCCATTGTCACCATCTATACACATAGGATCGCAGTCCTTCAGCTCTAGCAAAGATGCAGCAACATTGAATAAACCTTCATCGTCAACATCATGTACTCTACATGATTCTTCAGCCAAATTAGGCTCATACACTGAATTAGGTAAAAAATTTAAGCTCGTTCGATAAACACAACATGGATTCTGAGCATCTCTAAGATCCATTAAGAGAGCATCACCAACCCTGAACAGAAAGGCAAATCCATAACTGTATGGAACTTCAACGATATTATGCGCCAGGGGTCCAGCTTCACGACAATGAGAGATAACAAATACAGAACATTCTCTCATATTCCATCCCAATAACAGAAGTTCATTCATGACTTCTCCCCGCCTGCAGTCCAAATGTTTTTAGTTTGATTTATAATTTTCCTCAGTATGGGAATAGATCATAACTCTCCTCATACAGTCACATACACAATGAGAAACAAGATTATATTCCCCTATAACACATACTCAATTCATACCTATTTAGAAGAATGGCAAGCACAGGATTATGCTCCTTACTCGGTTGACTAGGATCTTGTGAAATAAAGCACATGCTCCATATGGTACCACGTATAGAGTTTTTCTGGATGCTTCTGCCAATACTTCCATCTCCTTCATGTTCAGGAGGGTAAATTATTCTCTGAATTTGTGGGACAACAAAAAATTTCAGTTATCCCCATGAAATGCTCATTTCACCAGAATAAATGACAAATTTAATACAATGCTCCCTCCATTCCAAAATACTAAACATATCCCTAGATGATACCCCCAAGAAACTTTTATAATGTCAATGACTATTTTTTATAATTTCTACGGTACACATTGGCCACCACATCTATTACATAAAATATGAAAAACCTTTACACCTCCCAATGAAAAATTATAGTGACCACAGAAAACTTCATAATATTAAGCTGGTGGGGAAAAATTAAATACTAGTTCCAGAAACTCTCTTTTCAGAATACACAAGAAGGTAGTTTCATTTACAGTTTTCTTTTATAAGAAAGACAAATCACTTCATAACATGTGAGTCAGAATATTTTTAACCTCATCAATGATATCACTCCCATTCGACATCGAAATGGAAAACAGAGCCAAGCGATCTTCATAAGCACTAGCAGCAATGAAACAGCCACTGTAAAGAAAAAAAATATCTCTTAGAAATTAGAGCTTAGGCAAATCCTTAAGTGTATGGATCCTTTTCCTTTTAGTCCAAAACTCAAGGGACGAGAAAGGAAAATGCAAAAATATGCAAAAGGAAGTTTGAGCCCTCTTTCCAAACAAGAATTAGTATCTACCATATCAGCTAAATTAGCGTTCAAAAGAATAAGCACATGGATATTATAATCCTATATAAAATAAGATGCATTTTTTTCTCCTTTCTTTCTTCCCTTTAAGACAATACTGACGTAAGCAACTTTAAGCTTGCTATTCATATAGCCCAATTGGCATTTTTGAGAATCATCCTTGTGTACTTTCATCACATTGCTTAATCAAAATAATAGTTCTATCTTTATGTAATCAACATAGGCAGCTACTCGAGTTTTTTATCATCCAAAAGCATACATGTACAGACCTATGCCTAGCTTCATAGAGATTCCCCATAAAATATAAATAACACCAGAAAAATTCTGGCATGACATATGGTGTGGAGATAGCACCCTCAAGACTCATTCCCTACAGTGTTCAAGATTGCACGGGAGAAAGAAGCATCAATGGCGGACCTTATGGAGATGTCTGGTGACTTGGTCCAATGGAATGTGAGTTTCACTAGGGCGACCCAAGATTCGGAAGTTAGTAGCTTTGCATATTTTTTCAGACTCTTGTACTCCGAGACCGAGTACTCAAGGAACTGACACTTTGTGGTGGGTACCTGCTAGAAAAGGTATATTTTCAATTCGTTCTTTTTACAAGTCCCTCGCTCAACCGCATAACAATCACTTTCCATGGAGAAGGATTTGGAGAAATAAGGCTCCTCCTATGGCGGCATTTTTTGCTTTGACAGCTTCTCTGGGAAAGATTCTGATGGTGGATAATTTACAGAAATGCAAGGTGAATATAGTGGAGTGATGCCGCATGTGCAAAAAAGGCGGAGAGACTGTGGATCATCTTCTACTGCATTGCAAGGTTGCTAGAACATTATGGGAAGATGTTTTCATACTGTTAGAGCTAGCCTAAGTTATGCCTGTCACAGTGATTGAGTTGTTGGCTAGTTGGACAAACCTAGGCGGATTCCACAGATCACAACTGTGGAAGATGGTTCCTATCTATATTTTGTGGTGCTTATGGCAGGAGTGTAATGACATGACGTTCGAAGACAAGGAGCGCTCTCTAGATGAGATTAGATTACTTTTGGTTAGAACTTTATTTTTATGGGCCAAAGTTGTTGACTTCAACGGCTTGGTTTTTCATGATTTTCTTGTTTCCATTTCTTCATCCTAGATAGGTGTTACCTCTTTAATACCTTCTTGTGTACTTGGGCTATGCTTATTCTTATTAATACAATTGTTTACTTATCAAAAATAATAATTGGACTACCCTAAGAGCTTCAAATCCCGAATCAGGACTTTAGTCGATTCAACAAAAGGGGGAAAGAAATTAAATTTTTTTACGACAAAATTAAGTTTACACGGCACATTGGCTTGAATAATGCAGGTTGATCATAAAAAAATCAAAATAAAATAAGTTTTTATAATTTTAAACTTGGAAAAAAAAAATCATTTCCTACTTGGCTAACTACAAAAGTGGCTTACCTGGTATTAACAGCCAGCATTCTTCCAAGCTGATGCCTTGAGTTTCCAGGATTGGAAAGTTGAACATGCGTTAGTGGGAAAAACCTATGTCAACACCATTATACAGTAACAAAGCTTAGAAAGAAGTGACCTGGCCTAAAAACTTAAACCATGAAATTACAAAGCCATTTGTTTCTTTCACTAGAAAAGAATTAACTTGGGAAGAAAATATAAATAAAAAAAAAAAAACCTGTGCATCTCATTGCAGAATGTGAGAAATGAGAGCTTCCCCGAATCAGAAATAACAACCAATAGGTCTTTACCTATCATCTACAAAAGAAAAGGATAAAAAAAAGTATTATGGCCATAAAGAAATCCTTTAATCACATAAACTTATATGCATTCATATTTTACTAATCTCCTCATAACAGAAAATGTTCTTAGAATATGTATTTCAACAATAGGAAATAAGCTAACTTTTCATGATCGGTCAGATAAGCTAACTGACCTGTGGGTTTCGTACATGGAACTTCTCATTCCAGGGTAGGATGGCAATATCTTTAATTGTGCCAAATACAGGCTGTTCACATACAGATTGTACAATTCCATCTTCACCAATTATTACCAACTCTATTGATGTCTCCTGAACAAAATGTCACCAATAAATCAGAGGTGGATTAAGCTAGCAAGGTGTAACAAAAAGTGGAGCCCAATACCAGCTATCATGTCATAAAACAAAGATGGATTGAAGAAAAAAGATCATGCCATATCTGAGCATACTCTCGTTTATCACTGGGAAGATTGAGGAACCTATTGGTCAGGTGACACCACGAAGGTAAACCACAGAGACTTTTATTACCACAATTATTTGGAAATCCCAAGTGAAAATATCGACTAAAGAAACAAATCTTTCATATTCAGTCCCAAAAAAATCATTTCTATTGAAAAGGAATATGTCATTGGTGAGATGTGTCAGATCATAACCTACCAAATTTTGTTTTGTAAATTCCTGTATTTTAATGAGAAATCATATAGGATGTAAATCGCTCTTATTGGTGTGATAAAACGTTGTGTTTATCACTGCTCATTCTACTCTATAACGCGGTTTGAAGAGCACATGGTTCCTACAACATTTTGCATAAATAGTGAAATAAACGTAATGCGTATAAGAAAAAATTATTAATTAAAACCCAAATGAGCAATAGCCAATGTCTAACTGCAAGCAATTTGTTTCAAAACATCCGAGAAGGAACAATTACAAAATTTCAAAAAGTACAAAATAAAGAAATGACCTTGCCGAAAACGACGTCGAGGTAGGTTGGGGAGCGGATATGACCGTAGAGGACTTGGAGGACCACACTTCCTTTGAGGACGCACTTTGCGAGGTAGTGAGTGCTGCTACTAGATGCGGGTGAAGACGACCGGGACTTGGCGGAGGAACACTCTTCCTCTGAAACAGCCATGGACTAGTTTGAACAATGAGAGTGCTAGGTTTTCTGTTGGTTTCTGGGAAAAGACATTAAGCTAGGGCTGTTCGAAGCTCTACAATACAAGAAATGCGTCCAGGTGGCCATACCGACGTCACAGCTACGCAGGTTGAGGTGTTAATCCCGTACCTTTTTAGGCTTGTGATTGGTCGCAAGAGCTCACCTCAATTTTAAGAAAATTGAATTTAATATTTAAATATCTAATTTTTAAATTATTAAATTTATCTAACTCAAAATCTCTTTATACATAAAATTCATAATTTTTTTTAACTTAACACATATTTCTATGTGAAATCTTTCAACTTCTTAAGAAAATTATTAAACTCATTTTAACATCTAAACACACTTTAAACTCAGTTTAAATGAACTCCACATAACTTCCTTCACTATTCAACTCATTGTTATTCATAAAGAACTAAGTTCAACTCAACATTGAAACGCAGCCTTCATTTCACTAAAAAAGTTAAAAGTTTTTCTCCTCAAAAAAATATTCAGTTTTTTTTTTTTTTTTTTTAGAATAACAAATAATCAGTTAGGAAGTGTATATTGGATCTAAAAGTAAAATTATAAAGTGATGAAATTTGATATGTTACATCAAATTTATTTTAAAATAAGATTTTACAATTTAATATATAATCAATTCTCGTCAATTTATAAATTTATTTTTTTATTATGAATGAAACGGTCATTTTTAAAATAAATAACTCACTAATATGAATTTTTTTAAAATAAATTAAAAAATAAATCATATGGTTAATACGATCATATGTTAATCAAAATCTTATAAATATAATCTTTAATATCTATATATATATATATATATATATACACACTGTAAGAGATACTAACAAAAAAATTGAAGTTGGTTTGTTAAGAGTTTTTTTTCATTTAATAAATTTGTATGATATACTATAAATAATTGATCTTGACAAATTAAGTAGTTTTTTAACTTCCTTAATTTCATTTAAAAGACAAAGAAATTGTTTATAAATATAAATATAATTTGCCGATAAGCTTGAATTTGACTCGTGGCCAAACAAATTGCAGTGCAAAATTCAACCATCTACTATTCACTATAAAGTCCTGCTACGGACACGCGGGTATCCCACGAAGGATCCACACCGGCGATTATGCCACGTCAGTTTTTTTTCTCCTGAAAACTCCATTGTCTTGTCCATCCCCTTCAATTATGATACAGTCCCTAAATGGAGACTACAATGTAAATATAGATTATTTTAATTTTAAAATTTTTTAAAATTATAAAATTATCCCTCTTAAAATTATGTTTTCTCTCATTTAATAATGTGTCTGCACATGCAGTCCCCACTTGAAGACTGCAAATAGAATTTCTCTTCAATTATTCTGCATAAGAAAATCTTAGAAACGGTCGGGTGTCTAACTCATATTCACACCAATCAATAAGAACATAACATGTGGCATGTGTATTTTTCTTATAATGAATCACATCTTATTGTAAAAAACCTTGAGTTCTCTCGTTTTCACCCTCCCCTTTTGATTCCCTCTTCTCACTTCTCTTCCTTATTCTCCCACCTGATTCTTCCTCTCTTCTACTTATCCTCTCTCCGATTCCAACTCTCTTTATTCGTTCTGCTCTTCCGTTTCTACCAATCTCATATTGTGGCTAGCTGAACGCGTTTATGCTCTTGGGAGACTTTTTGATAATACATTTATGATGGTACAGAGTGATCTTTGTTTTCCTCATCCCTTAGTTCATTGCTTCTTTCACTTCTTTCCGCTTCTTTTATGCTTCCATTTAATTTCTTTAAGGTATGCTACATCAAACTGGTATTGGTATGAATTTTTCATGTTTGGTCTCTCTATTTATTGTTTTTGGCTATATTTTTTTCCATGGTGTTAAAATTCAATGGTAAAAAGGTTTATTCGGAAACAGAAATTAGAATTTTTTTTGTCTTTCTTTACATGGGGGGTTTCGAAATCATCATCTTTCTTTGCAAGGGGTGGCTTCATAATCAGAATTTTCTCATTTACCAAACAACATTTATCTAACGAGAGAGAGCTACAAACTAACCTCAGATTCTTCGGAAGCTACAAATCTCAAAGGCCAATTGGGGGGTTTCGAAGGGATGGTGGGAGACAGGGGAGGAGGCCGACATGACAATTTTTTCAAGAGAGAGGCAAGAAAGGAGGCCGATGGGAGTTGGGGGAGGAGTATAGAGAAGATAAAACTAGAGAAGAGAGGAGTTGTGGTCTCGGGCAGTGGCACAGTCTTGAAAAGTAGTGATCTGCTACATGCTACTTTATTCACAATATTACTGAAATTCATACATGGCATGTTGTTATTCACTGGTATAAAAAACCACTTGACACCCGACCGGCTCCAAGTGCTTATCTGCTCAGTTATTGAAGAGTATGTCCAAACTTTACTTCTTGAAATACACCATGATCAACTGTATCTCGGATCCACAATCCCGTCCATCTCGTCTCGTTCCAACTTCTAAGCAGAGTTTTTTTAATCTTTCCCGCCTTGAGCTCTTGTTGATCGTCGGCGAGTGACTGTGTCTCTCTTTTTTTTATTTTTTTTCTTTTTTATTGTTGTTGTAGTTGTCCCTATCATCGTTGCCGGAATTTACAGTCCCCGACGTTGGAGCCCTTCTCGCCGATAGGTATACACGATCCGAAGGCAAGCTCTTGTACCCTATTTTCCATCACACGATGTGCCCATTTGAAAGCATATGAAGTCTAGGCAACATGTTCATCTGAAAAAATAATAGCATCTACAATGGGCATGTTTAAAGAATTATAAAAAAATTATGATAAGCACGTTTGTCAGATGGGCATCTCGTGTTTGGGAGTTTTGTTTAAAACGCTATATGTATTGGAAGAAAACTAAATATGTATTTCAAGAAAACAAAAGTATAGGCATACTCTTCAAATGCGAGCGCTATATGTATTTCAACAAAACAAAAGAAGAATGAGTTTTGTCAATGAGGGTTGTGGGCGACGGTTGTGGGTGACGAAACTGCTGTGTGGGTCTAGGAATGGAAATGGAGAAGGGAAAGGGACGACAGAGGGAGAAATTATCTCCCAAAGTTCAGAAAAAATAATAATAATAATAACTGACGTCATATTAGTACGTAACTTTGTGGAATTTTTTGTGAGATCCTTTTATATTTCTATCAATTTCCTTCGCTATAAAGACAACTAGTTTACGTAACTTTGTTGAATTTTTTGTGAGATCCTTTTATATTTCTATCAATTTCCTTCGCTATAAAGACAACTAGTTTACACTCTTGAGCCCCATTATTTTAACAAAGTTAATATTTTTAATGAATCTACAATTGACGTGGCATTATCAGTTGAATAATGGTAGGGCTACTACCCTATTACTACCCAATTTGTATTTGATTTTTTTTTAATTTACTTAATGATTAAGGAAATGAGTATTAGTAAAATTATATTTTTTTAATTTTTTTCTTAGTGATTAAGGATGTTAAAAAAATACTTAAGAAAAAATGATAAAAAAAAAATTAAAATGCACTTAGGTAGTAGATAGATAGTAATAGGGTAGTAGTCATATCACTACCCTTATCAGCTTGTGGAATCTCTTTGTGAGATTCTTTGTATCTCTATCAATTTCCTTCACTATAAAGGCAACTAGTTTACACTCTTGAGCCCCATTATTTTAACAAAGTTAATATTTTTAATGAATCTCACAATTTTACAATAAAAAAACATTAGTCTATAAAAAGAGTTACAATTAAAGATTGTAACAATTTAGATAAATTTATTGATTGTATGCTAAAAAAATAATATAGTTGTAACGTCCCGTCCCCGAGAGTCTAGAGAGTTAACTCATGTCACCTAAAAATCATTTTCCATCCACATAGTATATACTCAAATTGTTCTCTATTGCACAAAATACTCATTAATTCACATCATATACTTCAGTATAATTATTCCAAGACAATATAAAATCTTAATATAAACATCAACCTCCCAACAAATCACATTATCAGAGCACAACAAGCTTACTGAATAAAAATCCTCAATACTCATGTAAACCTTCTATGCTTAAACCACAATTCTTAACTCCTCTCACCTATGCTTCATATTCTTGATCCTCAACTAGAATATTCAAATTATCTGAAAAATATTGTAGAGATAAGGGGTGAGTTATCAATAACTCAGTAAGTAGAGAACATATACTAGTATGTAAACATTAGCATTTTCAAAAAGTTCAGTATGCAGAAACAAAACATTTTATTTTTATATGCAGATCTCAGAAACGTGTTATCAGAAAATTAGAGTGACTTTTCAAGCTTTTCATACTCAAAAATTCAAATGTTCATATTTAAAGACACTTTTCATATTCAATAACGCTTTGGCATAACATAACTAAATATCTTTATCTTTTCATATCATATCGTATCATGTTATATCATATACCATGTTTAACTCCCGTGGTAGGATTGTGCTATCCTCGGTGGCCAAACCAAACAGTATCATATTGTGAAACTTCCTCTTGCTCAATCTCAGAACCTCGAGTACGCACACAGGAAAGAACACATAAAAGACCACTTTGTTTCCAAAGTGGGTGCACTCATATCATATCATATCATGTTGGTACCAACCATATCACGTGAACCAGTATCATCATATCAGAACCATATTCAGAATCAAAATCAAAATAGATAAGGCCAAAGGTTTTCATATCCATATCATATCAAACCGCATGCTGAACACATTCATATCATTTTCAGATGATCAATAACAGATCCAAAATATTTCATATCACATGTATAAAAATCTCAATTTTCATATTCGCTCTTATGCACATTTCATAAATATGTCAAATATTGCTCATGTCTACACTTTTCTTGTCAAAAACATTTCTTTAATCTTTCATACATATTTCATGAGTGAATTCAAAACATATATTGAGGTTGTTTTTCACATTTTCTTTTTAAAACAGCATGCACATTTTTTTTACAAACCAACCTCAATTCATTTCTTTTTATGCAAATTTAGCATAGGAACCCCGCTTACCTACTTATTAGCTTTTCGAAAATTTTCCTCAACAATGCCGAACAAAATTAATCGTCACCTATAAGATAATCACGTAAATTTCCATAAATTTTCATTCAATCTCGTATTTCGATATTCAACCCTAAACTTCTAAAATAATCTATTTTTAATTCCTCAAAATCCGAAATTCTCATTATTCCTAAAATTACCAACATCACTTTCTAATTCATCAATATCCAATTTACTAACTCCGACTAAAACATTAAATTCTAACTTATTTACGGTTGAGATCTTACTATAATTTATAAGAACTAAAATAACATAACTATATTGAATTCATCATAAGTAAAAAAAAAAAAAAAATCACACTTTTGTCTAAATAAAAAATATTCTTTTAAAATGATTCAAAATAAGATTTTATACTTATCGATCACTTCAAAAATTCATCAGTATTTACAAAATAAATATTCCGTTAACATATCAGTCTCTTATAAAACCAACTTAACAATATAATCCACATGCGCCTAAGTCCAAATAAATAAAAATCACATGCAGCTGACGTTTCACACACAAAATACACAGTCAGTTGATGTATTCAGACAAAAAGAGGGCAATAGGGTAATAACACCCTTCATCTACTAGGTTACCCGTGACATAACATTTTCCTTTTTAAGTAATTACCAACAACACAAAAAATGAAAACCAGCAGAGGCCAAAACGTGAGCGACGACAGGGACTCACCCACAGAAAACCGAAGTAGGCGTGGAGGGGTAAGGCGCGACGGGGCTGGCTAGAGAGACCGTGGTGGCGCGGCGAAGATGCCGTTGAGCTGGGCTGAGCATGAGAAAAAGAATGAGAGAGGTGAGCGAGAGAGAGAGACACACAGTGAGAGAATGAGGGAGAGACCGAGAGAAAACAGAGAAACCCACCAGAAATGGCGTGAGCTTACTGGGGGACTTGAGGCGATGTGCGGCGAACTAGGGTGACGGGAAGCCTTCGCCTGCAAATTATGTGGGGTCGCAACGTGGTAGAGCTCTCGGTGGAAGGTGATTGCAGCGGCTTAAGGTGGCTGAACTGATCTGTTTTCGGATATCAAAAACAGAGGAAGACAAGGCTTGCAACAAAGGCTACGGGGGCATTGGGCGGCAGCTTCGTGTGGCTGGGCACGGTGGTGAGGTTTGGATCAAGGTTCATAGATGAAGTGGATGCTTAGAAGCGTTTGGATGGCTGAGGCGTGAAGAGAGGGCAGCGACAATGAATTTAGGGTTGAGAAAAGCTTAACATATATATAGGCTATAAATAGAAAACATAACAAACCTAAAACAAAGGGAGGGGAACGTGCATGAAAAAGGAAAGATGGCGTGAACCCATGCGACAGATTCTGGAAATGTTTTCCACGTGCATGGGTCTGGTTGTGCGCTGGGTCTTACAATAGTCTACAAATGCTATCATTTAAACAATTATAATTTATTGCTGAGGCATTAATACAGTGCTCTGAAATTTGATTATTTGAACATAGCAGAACTTGATAAAGATGCTCCTATTGTAACAACCTCCTAACAATGGTTACAATATATCCTATATAAGCAATAGGATTATACAAGAAAAATCGACTGGGATCGACTCAGATCAGTCGCCGGAGCTCAGAACCGGCCGAAACCTACAGGGAAGCAGTCGATCAGCGGTGGTAAAAGAACAAAATCGACGTCGGCCGATTTGGTTTGGGTTTGAACCAGGAAAAAACCGCTGAACCGGCCGACACCATATGCTTATATTTTTTTTCTTCATATATTCCGTTCTGAAACGATGTCATTTTGCTTCTGTAGTTTAAAAAAAAAAACTAAAGGGAACGATTTAGGCAAAACGACGTCGTTTCTACCTAGGGTTTTAACAACCTGTGCCCCAACCTCCCTCTCTACTTCTCCTTCTCAAGTCCTCATTTTCAGACTTCTTTAATTTTCATCCTCTCCACTCTCCAGTGGCAGCGGCCCAACCTCCATGTCCCTCCGACAAACGGCGCAACCCCAATATTTATAATCCCACTCTAATTTCGTCCCCCCCATGGAGTCCACCGCATGTCGGTGTTTTTTTTAGGTATGATTATCAGTTTTGCAACGTTATCATCATATAAAAAAGAATGGCCCAAACCAATAAATCGACCATGAACCAACCAGCAACCGATCCGACCGGTTTTATCCCCTTACACGATCAGTTTCAACCGATTTTCTGAGGTGGTCAGTCAGTTTCAGTTTTTGCATAAAACCGAATCGAGGGGGTCGGTTCTCACCCCTAATAAGTAAGAAAAGCTAACTTAGTTCTATGACTTTGCTCCCTTGTATTGACCAGTCTATATATATAAATTAATAATTAAATAAGTGACTATTAATGAATTTGTGATTTTAAACAAATATTTTAAAATGATTTAAAGAAAAAGGAAAAAAATAACAATTTACACGCACGCCCAACAGTACACGCTGGGCGGCCTAGTAGCATGATCCTATTCGTAAATGTATCCTTGTTTTTCTTTCTTATAGATTAAAAGCTGTAAATGAATTACGGGATTGTTTAAAAATAATACCTGCTATACCATAAGTTCCTTCTTTTTTTTTTGGAACAAGTATGGAGTACTTGAGCACTTGTTAACACTCACAGGCCACAGCTTGTGTGAAAGCCTCAGCATGACAGCATGTTTCATTCTCTGCAATGATAGATTTTAGATTCTCGTTTAGCACTTTCTTCGTAAATCTTTGTACTGGGATCTTAGTAGGTACCCCCCACCCCAGGCAGTGCGCCGTGTGAAGTCGTTAAAAATACAGCAACTGCTCGGTTGGCATACTTCCAATATAATCAAAAGTGGAAAGAATGAAAAGAAGTAGAATAGGACAGAGATATCCAGGAGTCTCGAACAACTGAAGATTCGCCAAGTAAACAAAAACACGGGCAGTTCTGGTTTCAACAAAAGCATCTAAATCATGCACTAGTGTCCGTCCAAGGTTGCAAGGGATTCCTTGAGAAGTTTCTGGGCCTCCTCTCTTCTCCTATACAAGCAAATTAATGACGGCAAGAACAACATTAATAAGAACTTGCGAGCTATTTTCATCACTACAGAACCATTTCTCAAGGCAATGTGGCAGTACCCCTTCATTTGAGAGGAAGGGAGGGAGGCGGGGGAATCTGATATGATTAACAGTTAAACAATAAGAAAGGATCCTATCAATGCTTTTAGATGATGCTTCAGATATTGCGGTATGGTGCAAGAAATATAACTGGTGCAAAACAAAAGATAACAGAGGCATATGGTGCCTGTCTACTTAATCATTTGAAAGAATAAATTAAACTAGTTCAGAAGATGTGAACATCTGGGAACTGGACATTTGCATTGTATCAAGCAGTGTAGCTGAGACCCTGACATTTGAGCTGGGTTGGGATTGGTCCAGAGATAGTTAGCCTATATGTCATACGCTGCCTTCTAATTTTCAAGAAAGAAATTGCTAGCAGTTAGGCCCATGCTGACCACAAAGTGGAGCTTAATTCAACCATCAAGTTTTTACGCTTCCACGTACAGAGATTATGTATCTTCTAGTACCACTACAACACTGTACCATGTTATGTGAAATCGAGAACATTTTTTTTTTTTTTTGGAGAGAACAGATATTCAACGCCATTATCCCTCAGTCTTATGCCTACAAATCGATGATTATGGCACTGTAATTCAGCCGAGCCATGTCAAGGAGTAGACTGCTCAATGTTAGGGTGAGAATTAAAGCTCTATAATAAAAGAAGAGCTTGTTTTTGAGCCAAACCATGTGATAAACGATTGTGACGGCATCATTTCCATAACCTATGAGCAAAGCTCCAAAAAGGATAGGGCGAGGCTTGTTTTTCTTGCATGTAATTTATAGAAACAAAAACCTAAGTCATCCCTTCAATGATCTTTGAAGAGGTAAAGTCAAGAAGTGCAAATTTATTAAGATGCTGAAAGGACAGAACATACTTATTTCAAATTTGGGGGAAACAAGACAGAATATTTTAATATTTTAATGGTACCTCTTTATATCCTCGACAGCTTGTTTGCGGCGTTGTATTTGGAGTTCTAGAATGTGAATTAATGTCGCTCGAGCCTAGAGGAAAAATGCATTAGATGATCTTGGATTCCCAAACCAACCAAAATGAATGATTTTCAAATACCCAAAAAATAATAATTCACCTGATGGGGACGCAATGAATTGAGAAGGTGGTGTATGTTCTTAAATATAAGGGATATTTCCTCCACTCTCCTCGCATATTGTGATGGTCTCTCAACAAGAACATCTGCAAGCTCCAAAATATGCAGCTGCAATTCTCTGTTAAGTGACCTCAGTTCCTTCTTAAAATCTACAAAAGATAAATATTTACAATTATTGCAGCATATTTTGATGAAATATGTAGGTAAGCAGATGATACAGCTGTCACAAAGGTACAATCCCTCTCTATTGACCCAAAACACAAATATATATATATATATATATATAAACTGCACATTATTTTGATCAAATGATCACCCAATGTATTGCCCTAAAGGTGTATAATGTGGTCAAGATATTACCATAAGGGCAACCACTAGATTTCCAGATTAAAAATAAAAATACAAGCTATTCACCTGCCGCATCCAAATTAGTTTTGAAGATGGGGAAAAGAATCTCCCTACAAAATGCTACACTTCATTTTTTATTGATATGCTGGTAGGGAGGATTATTTGACAAACAAGAGATGGAAGAGGATTGTATACATTAATTAGTAACCTTACTGATCCTTATTTGAAATAAAAGCTTCTATTCTTGACAAAGAACAAACTTTCCAGAGGAACAGATATTACTTATCAGATTCAGTCTTTTTAATAATTATTATTTAGTACTTGCAACTGCTGCAGGTTCATACCAATATTTGGTCCTTTTGGGTATAGCTGGCGCACTCCCTGCTCTTCCAAGTTTGGAAGCACATCATCAGTCTACATTTCCCAAAGAAAAGACTTATTAGATTATTAAGTAACAAGGGAGATCAAATCATCCAATCACATTTTTTTTTTTGATAAGTGATGAGAATTTTATTGATCCACATAATTAGGCAAGGCCCAAGTATACAAGAGATGAACATAATTAGAAGCTAAGAGATGCATCCAATCATATATATATATATTTAATTAATAAGAGTTTTATTACCAAGAATAGGCATAGCCACACAGAAGGTATACAAGAGGAAATACCTACGTACAGAAGCTAAAAAGACAGAAACAAACTAAAATAACTCCAGCATATCTTCACCATTCATTACAATAGCCTTAGCCCATAAACATAAAGTTTTGAAAAAAAATTCCCTAATTCCTTCCAACTACCGTTCTTTGTCTTCAAAACATCTCTATTCCTTTCTAGCCATAAACACCACATCAAGCACAAAGGAATCATTTTCCAAATGGTAGCAATACATTGACTCCTCCCAACTCCTCTCCAACAAGCTAATAAATCGACCACTTGCTTAGGCATCACCCAAGCTATACCCATCCTTCCAAAAATCTCATGCCACAAACTTTTAGCCACCTCACAATGTAGAAACAAGTGATTTACTGATTCGCCCTCTTTCTTGCACATAACACCAATCTACTACACAAAATCCACACTTCTGTAGATCATCCATAGTCAGAACTTTATCATGAGACACCAGCCAACAGAAGAAAGCCACCTTACTCGGAACCTTAACTTTCCAAATGCTTTTCCAGGGGTAATCACATACACCTTGACAGATTAATGCATTATAACAGGAATGAACAGAAAATCTGGAATTTCCTTCATGAATCCACATCAATCTGTCCTCTCTTCCTTGGACAATCTTCAACTCATATATTCTACTAAAAAAATCTGAGATAACATTAATTTCCCAGTCATTCACATTTCACACAAAATCAACATTCCATTGAATACTATTATTCAAGAAATAGATAGAATCAGCCACAGTTGCATCTTGCTGCCTTGCAATCTGAAAAAGTGAAGGGAAACTCACCACACTAATTGTCATGCCAAAAATGTATTCTTGATCCATCCACCACCTTAAATTTGACATGTTTAACAAACTCCCCCCAACCCATTCAAATTGACTTCCACAATCCCATCCCATAAGCACTTCTTACTTCATTTGAATACCATCTCCCCCACATACCCCCATATTTAACATCTATTACATTTTTCCATAATGCATCCCTCTCTAAATGATATCTCCATAACCATTTCCCGAAAAGAGCTGTATTGAATAGTCTCAAATTTCGCACTCTCAAACCTCCACTTGAAATCAGTAGACATACCTTATCCCAACTCATCAAATGATATTTCCTTTCCTCACCTTTAACCCCCCCCCCCAAAAAAAAAAAAAATTAAAAAAAAAAATTCCTATAAATCTTTCCAATTTTAATAGAAACCCCAGCTGGCAAAGGAAAGAGAGAAAGGAAATATGTTGGAAGATTAGACAGCATACTCTTTATCAAAGTGATTCTACCTCCTTTAGACAAATATAACTTTTTTCCAGCCGGCTAACCTCCTCTCAATCACCCCATCCCAAATCAAAACAGATTTGGGCGGGGCCCCTGGGGAAGACCAAGATACCTCAGAGGCAGCGACGATATCTTACACCCCAAGATATTAGCCAAATCTGAAATATTCGAAACTGAGCCCATCAGAACCATTTCAGACTTGGTTAAATTAATTTTAAGGCCCGAAACAGCTTCAAAATATAATAAAAGAGCTCTTAAAGACCGAAACTGTTCTTGATTGGCTTCACTAAAAATTAATGTGTTGTTGGCAAAAAGGAGATGGGAGACTTTTACACTACTCCGAGAATTTGAGAATCATAGCCCACCCCAAAACCCGACAAAAAGCTATCTCCTACCGCCGCTTCAATCATTCTACTCAAAGCATCCACAACAAGGACAAAAAGGAAAGGAGATATAAGATCTCCTTGTCTCAAACCACGTGAACTATTTAAAGAAACCAACAGGGTTGCCATTCACCAAAATGGAAAATCTCAACATAGAAATACAATGCTTAATCCACATACACCATTTCTCACCAAAACCATATCTCTCCAGTAAATACAATAGAAACTCCCAACAAACATGGTCTACGCCTTTTCCATATCCAATTTAATCAAAACTCCAGATTCACCCATTTTAATTCTATAATCCAAACATTCATTTGCTATCAAAACGGAATCTAGTATTTGTCTTCCTCTTACAAGCATTTTGCGACTATTGGCCAGCACCTTAGATATTATCTTGTAAACCCCATTAACCAAACTAATTGGCCTGAAATCCTGCACAGCTGATGCTCCCACCTTTTTAGGAATCAAAGCTATAAAAGTAGCGTTGAAACTTTTCTCAAATTTCATAAAAGAATGAAATTCCAGAAAAACCTTCATAATGTCTTCCTTCACTATATCCCAACAAGCTTGGAAAAAGGCCATAGAAAACCTGTCCGGACCCGGAGCCTTATCTTTTGCCATTCCTTTAACAACATCAAACACTTCTTCTTCTTCAAAAACTCTCCCCATCCATTCAGCACTTGCTCGGTCAATAGCATCAAAAGACAATCTGTCTAGCTTTGGTCTCCACAATATTCTTCCTTGAACAACTTCTCATAAAAATTGACAGCATGTTCCTTGATGGCCTCTTGATCCGAAAGCATGTTTTCACCATCTTGAATAACTTCAATTGCATTGATCCTTCTATGAGAGTTCACCATTTGATGAAATTTTTTTTGTACATTTATCACCTTCATTCAACCAATGAACCCTAGATTTTTGCCTCCAAGAAATTTCCTCCATTAAAGTGATCTTTTCCAGTTCAGCTACTACCCCTTGTTTCCTCTCCAATCATATATAAGTTCAAGGACTTCGTAAAATTCACGCATTTCATCATTAAAAGAAAAAAGGAATCTGCAGGACTCCCTCCCTCTCTCGGAGAACAACCAGGGACAGAATTTTGCAATATATTCAACACAAGTAACTTCGTCAATACACTTCACATTGAAAAAGTAGAACTGGGAAATAAAACTTGAAACATTAATTTTGCAAGAGAGACTTAAAATATAGGTAATTCTCACCGTGTAGTTGCCACCGAAACAAATGTAGGTCCCTTCAATAGGCGGGGGAGGCTCAGGAGCTGATTTTGGGTTCTGTAAGTAATCTCTGTAAAGTCTGTAGTATGGTGGTGGTGGTGGGTATGTAGCCGTAGCCATTACAACCTGTTCTCAGTCAAACCCTAAAAGCAGTTTTAGAAAATGATTATGAAATTCTCACAGATAAGAATCTTGGACTCTAAAAAAAAAACCAACGGCTCTGTTTGGATGCCAAGAAAAGAAAATGCCAGAAAAAATTGACTCGTCCAATAAATAATTTGCCTCTTAATCGAAGCTCTCAGATAATTGAAATTTTAGCAGCTTTACACAACCCAATTTCAAATAAAATCGTAATCCCCCATTTCCATGCTGAGAGACACATCCCGGGGGGGGATCAAATCCTTTCTTGCAAAATGCTTGACACAAAAATCAACGCCTTTGTTTGGTTTCTGAGAAAGCAACACAAAAAACTTGAATTTAAAATGTTCATTTTTCAGGACCTAATTAAACTAAAACCTAAACGAAGTGGAGCTAAGTTGTAACTATTTTTCTTTTATAAGTACTCATCAAAAAATTAAAAATTTATTAATATCAATAGGCATAACCAAGTATACCGGTGTATACAAGAGAGAACACCTAGCCCATAATAGAGTAACCCAAATTGACCAGTATACACCAAGCCCAATTGGGACAAAACGCTCCTCCCCGCAGCAAAGCAACTATAACTACCGCAACCCCTTGTTTTCACAAAAAACTAAGACACCACCCAAAACTCCCTTAGAAGCTACATTCTACAACATGCTACACCCGAAACTAATATTGCACCCGAAGCTACATTCATGCCCTCCCTCTAATCCTCCCTCGATTTGAACTACCTCTCTTAGTGTCGTAGTTGATTGCCCAAGTAAGATGCTTCAATTCTTTGCTCTTCTTAAAACTTGATTTCATTTCCAATAGGTGACCCGCCTCAATAGCAGTGAGTAGTGCTGTGAATTGGTCGTCAAATCTTCCCCAGACTCAACTCCCAACTGAATACCAGGCCCTAAACATTCCTCCTCACAAGGCACCAACGACAAGCCCAAAATTTCCTCCACACCATCCTCAACAACACCCTTCTTACTGTCACAAGATGCCTGAAGAGATACTGACAAATTGGTTCTCTCTGTCGTGAGTGGTGAGGCCATGGTCACCATTAGAGGTTCTGGGTTGGCGGCATACCCACAAATTCCCTACACCGACGAGGGTGTTGTCATTTCTTTGGTGAGAACTGGAGATGCGTCACTCCACGACGATCCATTCTGTGCCACTTCGGCATTCTTAAAGCCTTTAATTTTAACTATTTGGCTCTCTCTCTCTCTCTCTCTCTCTCTCAAATTTTAACTACTTCTATACATGAGACATAAATCCATTGGCCGCGCCCCGTGAGCCCTAAGTGCGTGGTGGCACATACTACCGACGGCTCCGTTAAGCCCTAAAATGGCTTTCTAACTATTTGGCTTTCTTGAGTTGAGTTTCTTAATAAAGAAGCCTTAAAAACAGCATACATCCATCCTACTCAATATATTATTTTTCATTATCTTCCTCCTGTGACTTAGAAACCAAACACTACACCATGGTCATGGAGAAAATCGACAAAGTTGAGAGAGAACCTCCAATGATGAGAAGAAAGGCCTGCAAGTCACTTGCGGCGAACACCCAAAAGAGACGGGCAAATCTCCTACGTGCTACATAACTTATTTTCTCCTGCTATGACCCAAACCGGAGTTAGTATTAAGAAAGTCGAGACCTCTAATTTCCAGAAAGATGTATTTTATTCAACTATGATATATCTCAGAATGTGTACAAAGTTGCTTTATATACAAAGCTCTACTTGGCTGATATATTAATAGAAAGAATAACTAACTTCCTATACACGTGTGCAAAGTAAACCACTACGTCTAAATAACTAAGTCTTAATACTCTCCCTCAAGATGGACTATATATATTAACTAGTCCCATCTTGCCAATAAGGTGATTAAACTGATATAATCCAAGTGCCTTAGTCAGAACATCTGCTATTTGATGATTGGATGTTACATGGAAGAGCTTAATAATTCCAGCTTGCAACTTTTCTCGTACAACATGGCAATCCAACTCTATATGCTTTGTTCTTTCATGGTATACTGGGTTTGAAGAGATGTGAATCGCAGTTTGACTATCACAATACATCAAAACAGGCTGAGAATGCACAATATTAAAATCTGCCAACAAGTTTTTCAACCAAACAATTTCACAAACAGCTGCTGCCATTGCTCTATACTCTGCTTCAGCTGAGGATCTAGAAATAGTGTGCTGCTTTTTCGATTTCCAACTAACCAAATTATCACCCAAGAAAATAGTGTAACCAGTCACATATCTTCTGGTATCAGGACATGCTGCCCAGTCTGAATTTGTGTAAACTTTCAGCTGCAGATCAGTTGAAGAGGAGGAAAAAAATAATCCTAAGCCAATAGAGTTTTTAATGTACTGAACCACCCTATGAGCTGCTGCCATATGTGGTTTTCGAGGCTTGTGCATAAATTGACTTAACCTTTGAATTGAAAAGGCAATGTCTGGCCTTGTAATGGTTAGGTATATTAACCTTCCAATCAACCTTCTATATTGAGAAGGATCGGCTAATTCATCACCAGTGTCTGCACTTAAAACCAAAATTTGTTCCATTGGAGAACAAGCTGGTTTACATCCAAGCAATCCACAGTCTTCTATTATGTCTAGGGAATATTTTCTTTGACATAGATGTATTCCCTAGGAGGACCTGGCAGCTTCTAGACCCAAAAAATACTTCAAAGGGCCTAAGTCCTTCAATTTAAAATGAGCATTAAGAGATCCTTTCAAAGAATCCATAGGTTAAACATTATTACTTGCAATCAAAATATCATCAACATAAACTAGTAACATGATGATTGAAGAACCCTCTTGTTTACTGAAAAGAGAGTAATCTGACTTGGATTGAGTGAAACCAGTGGCTAATAGAGTTGAAGAAAACTTTGCAAACCATTGTCTTGAGGCTTACTTTAAGCTATACAAAGACTTCTTGAGTTTGCAAACCAAATTCTGCTCCCCCTTGCTGTCAAATCTAGGTGGTAAAGACATGTAAACTTCTTCATGTAAATCTCCATTCAAGAAGGCATTATTTACATCCATTTGAATAATATGCCAGTTCTTGACAGCATCTATAGACAAAAAAATTCGAACTGTGGTAAGCTTGGCCACAGGACTGAATGTATCATAGTAATCAAAACCTTCTAATTGAGTATAGCCCTTGGCAACTAACCTAGCTTTGTACATTTCCACACTATCATTAAACTTAAGTTTCACCTTATAAACCCACTTACAACCAACTGGATGTTTACCAGCAAGTAGAGAAACCAATTCCCATGTACCATTGTCTTCCAAAGCTGAAATTTCAGATTGCATGGCAATCCGCCACTCAGGATACAAAATAGCTTGAAAATATGTCTTGGGCTCGAGCAAGGTTGAAGTAGCAAGAACAAAAGATTTGTGAGAAGGTGATAATCTTTCATAAGTCAGAAAGTTGCTGAGTGGATATGATATGCTCGAGGAAGAAGAACCAGCAGCTTGCTGATCATTGAAATAAGATGAGTGCAAGCTGGCCTGTTGACAGTGATAAGATTGTAGATAGGCAGGAGGATGTGTGGATCTAGTTGATCACCTAGGAAGATCAACTTGAGGAGTAGAGGAAGGAATAGAAGCATCATCTGAAATTGGAGCAGGTGAAGGAAGAAACAGATCTGAGTTTGGAGCAGGAAATGGAATGGAACAATTAGGAGAATTGATCTCAGATTGTAAAAAATAAGGATCTGAAGCAGATGAAGGTGTTGAGGAAGAAGTATCAAAAGGAAAAGCTTCTTCATGGAATACTACATCTCTAGAGATGTAGTAAGTCTGAGTGTCTAGGTTTAAAAGTTTATAACTCTTAACACCAAAGGGATATCCTAGAAAAACAGACTTTATAGCTTTTGGTGAAATCCAAGAGCTATAAAATGAAACCAGAAAATGCATTGAGGCTTTCTCAAATCTGATTGACACACAGTTTAATCTCAAAATACAGACCTTAAGAAGTGTATAGAAAAACACACGTGTGCAAAGTGTAAACCACTAAACCACGTCTTAATAACTAAGTCTTAATAGTTAGAACAAAATCTAATTAAAAAAACTAACCACTGCAAGTCTTAAAGTTATGACAATGAAGAACTTTTAGGGAGGAAAAAGAAGAAAAAAGGACCCAAAAACAAAATCAAACGTCAATAATCGTACCTAACGGGAAAGAGAGCTACTGAGGGCAAGTGGGGAGAGAGGATATCGGAGGAAATGAAAAGGAGGAAGATCGGGCGATTCCGTCTGAGAAAATGTTTTTTGTGTTTAAAAAAAATAGAGTAGTGCTACGGGAAAACTTCTTTATATTAACCGCACACCAACTGAGTGGACTAATTATATTAATAAAAAAACAAAACTCACATCAAATAAACTGTTATTCTCTCTCTGAAAACAGATTCCCGAAATAGAAGTGTTCTTCCCTATTAAGTTCGAACCCTCTCCCCGATCACTGTAATGCTAGACTTTTGCCCTAACCCGGCAGATTTTTTTTGGTTGACAAATAATATTGAATATGGGCGTTAGAAACAGTTTTTTCGTGTGGAGAAGATACAAAGATGAATGTGCAAAGATCGAATCTTCAAGCCAGATAGAACCAATTAAAGCTGAAAATTTGTCTGGCGTGGAAAGTAGCCACTTCGTCCAAGTAGTGTCTATCCCTCTTTTGACAAAAATTCTAAAAGAAATTTGACTATAAATGATCTTGAAAATGGAGGTAAATGCCAGATTTTTAATTGCATGAATAGTCTAACTCTCTAAGAATCCATAAAAACCCAACTCGACAAAACCAATCAACCAGAATTCCTTCACTTCGAACACTCGGGTTCTCAAAACACTTAACTGGCTCAGAAAAAATCCGGTTCTCCAAGCAAAACCGGTTAGTATAAAAAAAATCCTTCTGCCAACATCACCCAAACCAGCAAACTAAAAACTTGATAAAAAAATCCTTCTCATCTCACTATTCTTCATCACGACCTCATCACAGACCAACAAATACGATCTCATCAATGGGAAAAAAAATCGCAGACTAAAGAAATATCCTAACTGTTCACAAATGTTAAAGGGGAAAGGAGTTGGAAGAAAGGAGAAAAGGGATGGAAGAAAGGGGAAAAACAAGTGAACCTTAATGCTTGAGCTCTGTTACGTGACCTGAGCTACGTAATTGTTTCGTCGTGGGTGAGCCTCTGGAGAAAGGAGATGGGAGAAAGGGGATGGTTCTTTGGTCGTGGGTGGGCAACAAATGAGAAAGGAAGGCTGTGATTTAGATGAAGATAAAACAGACACTTCACAAAGGCTGATGTGGAGGGTATGCGCCTATGCGGGCGTGCTTTGGGGCTTCTTCAGTGTTATGAGGTGTCATTGCCAGTGCCTCGTTAGCACGTACCCATCTCCCCGTGCGAAGCCCGTGCTGCTATCCGCTAAAGTCAGCGATGGCTACAAAGCCCGCAGCAAAGGTACATCCTTGAATTTTTCAAAAGTCTGAACCCTCTGAATTCTCTGATTATCAGGAAAAGTTTCCGGGTTTGAAGCTCTAATCAGAAATCCTCAGGGATGACCTGATCTGCTCTATATTCAATCACGCCAACAGTGACATCCGAAGGGATCTTCTCCGATTAACCAGCACAGGACTAAGTTCAATTTTCTCCGGCATTCTGATCATTGCAACCAGGTACGTCTGTCATTGTCACAATATTAAGGGGCGGAAGGGTACTATTTATTTTCTCTGTCGTGCTATATAGGTCTTGAAGTATAGTTTCCTATTTTTCTTGCATTTGTGTTCAATTGCCCATCGTCACTTTCTGGTCCGGTTACTATTGTAATGAACGTAGAGATCAGAGTGAATGTGGTGTTTGTTTTCTGAATTATGATTACTGGACATTGTCACCAGCATTTTTTATGTTCATACAAATTTAAAAATTTTCTGAAGGAAAATTATGGGGAAATTCGGGCAAAAGGTATGATGTTTATTGCAGAGATTGCTTGAAAGTTTTTCCGGAAATGGGAATGCTATTATAGAGTTACATAGGAACCAATAAAGAACATCAATGTATGAAGAAATTATGGATCGACCGTCAATTTGATTATTGATTTCCTGTGCAAGCGGAAAGTCCAGCATTTTCTTCACTCTTTTTGGTCAAGTGAACGTGGGAGAGAGAATCAATTAAACCATCGGTAGGAGTATATTTTCTTGTCTCGAATGATACTGCCTCGCACGCCCTTTCGGATGTTTCTGGAGGACATAATGTTGTTTGGATAATTCTTTTAGGGAAAGAAGCAGACTACCAGCAGTGATTCTCACGCCATAGCAAGAGATTTTTTCCGGCCGAGTCCAAATAGTCCAAATTTTTGTATCAATCTCAATCCAAATAATCCAGTTTACCCGAATCTAGGATTTGTTCAAAGAATAATTCTAAACGCAGTCCCCACACAGTGGAGACCCCACGCACTCCTGACGTGGAGACAGCCGCATAGGGTATGAACCGAGTCATTTCATTTAAGAAAAGGGCGCCGCGGGAGACGCCATACGTATAGAAACAGTGCGTATTGAGCTGAAACTTGAGCTGATGAAAAGAGCTGCCGTACCCCTCCTGAGCCCTAATCGAGTCCGTCGTCCGCATTGTGCTTCGGAAACCTGAGAGATTCTCTACAGCATTTTCTGAGGTTTTCCAGTCGATGGTTTTTACACTGCGTCCCCTTCGTCTTGCCCTAATTACCTCCTTCAAGGCTTGTGTTGTGCGACATCCCTGAAAGCGTTCCGGCCACTAAGTAGAGACATAGCTTGTGCGATCTCAAGGGTCTTACAGGAGAAGTTGGTATACCGAATTTCTTTCATTGGTTCCTTCCAAATTTCCTTTTCTTTTTTTTTTCGAAAGAAGTTTCTTCCAAATTTCTAATATTGTCTTTAACATACCAATAAGCTATGATTTGCTATGTATTAGTTTATACAGACAAACCGAGATTTAATAGTACATTTTCATCTTAAGAAACGATATAGGGGAAGAAATTTTGTTTTGCAAAGGAGTATATGATGTTTGTCAAATTGGAAATAAGCTTGTGGAGGAGGCAAGTGTCTTGGGAAATTTCCTTACAATTATTCAAGCAATGAATGAAATGTGTTTGATGAAAGTCCCATGTGAGAAGTTTATTGAGAAGTTTGATGAAATGTGTTTGATCATGTTCTTAGTCAAGTTTTCTTGAGAAGTTTGTTGTTTTGGCTCTATAATGGACACTGCAGGGGCGAATGGCATGCCATGACATATCTATGTTTATAGATTTTGGCAGTGGATTTCTATTCGTTTTAGAATAAAAATGATTTTGAGCAGATAAGATGCTTTGGAGGGGCGGATAGACATTTGTGTTTCTATTCCTCCTGCCATTGCTGCTAAGCAGGGAGGGAACCATTTATTAAAAAAAAAAAATCATCTCTGATATGTTGAAAATAGAAAATAGGTAGGGCCGAATTGGGTCTTTTCAGTTTAAGCTTAATTATACTTGGAAAGAGGAATAGCATGTGGCATGTGAAAATGGTGCATAGACAAATATCGACGAATACCACTTTGTTCGAAGTGTCTTGCATGAAGAGACAGAGTGGGGTTGAGCCAAGAATGGATTGCCAACATTTTGCTGTGAAAGCAATATGCTTTTGGCTTGGCCTTCGGTCAAGTCCTTCTTGGCTCTCTACTTCTCTACTGCCAAGCCTAAATCAGACTGTACATGCATGTCTCTCAAGCATACGCCCAGAAATGTGATGAATGGCAAAGAAGGGAGAAAATCAACCGGGCCAGGATAGGGAAATGATTCGAAAATAGAGGGTGAGAGTAACGGTTCCTTACCTGGTCGGTGGCGGCATCTTCGGTTGACAATGGTATCTAGGTGGTCGGTGCGGCAGCAGAGCTTTGATGAAAGCTGTGGGGGGGACGAGTGATGTGCTGACCGCACCCAAAAAGAGAACGCATCCCTGAAAGCTTACTGGCCGACGGTGGTGGAGGAGAAGAGATCTAGTCGAGGCCAGTGGACGGAGCTGCAGAGGGAACTCGAAAGCAGAGGGAAATTTGGTACAGCGGGCTGGGCGGAACTCGAATATAGGGAAACTTTTTGGTCATTGAAGAGAAGATGTGGACAAAGGAAACGTAGGAAGAGTACCCGGGGACTGCATTTCAGGGACTGTACGTAGACGGACTCTTGTTCAAATGGGAGGAGATTTTGAATTTGGCCTTTTGGTGAGCTCGATGATGGGGGATCTGATCAAAATTAATTTTTTAATAAAATGATGTAGCAATCTTAGCGCCTGCCACGTCAGCCCATTGTAAACTGGCTGTAAAAGAAGTTTGGCGGCTATCACTACCCATTCTAATTTCTCCTATCTAGCAATGATTTTATTGGAGATGAAAATTTTTGCAGGTATCTTTGAGCATGGATCTTCCTACAACGAATGTGGAATTTGTACCAGAAAAGATTGAAGACGGCAAAGGAAGCCCATCGTTCAAGTGTGATCTTTCTGACGCAACAATGGTTCACAAAATAGCGCAAGTGTTCATCCCAGGATTAGCAACTGCTTGTGTTGACAACACAACAGGTGATATGTTCAGGAGCCCCACTTCTGTAGCTGTTGATACAAGAAAAGAAATGGTGGAATATCTTATTCAAAGAAGTGAATCCTTTGTTGCCGAATCTGTTATCTTAGAAGGTGGACCAGAGGCGGAAGTATCTGACCATCCCTATGATATTATTTCTGATTTTATTGATGACTTTGCAAGTTCAAAGAGGAATTTTTTTAGTCGGGTTTCAGGATGGCTACTAAGTGAAAAGAGGGAAGACAATATAGACGATTTTGTTCAAGAGATGGAGATAAATGGGTTTTGGTTGTTAGATAGGAGGGAAGCAATTGCACAGACTTTGCTCAAGAACGTTGACTTCAAGAATGCATTTCACTGCAACATGAAATTCAACACTTCAGAAGAGCTTGCTGTGCATGTTCATTACTGCAGCTTTAGATCTATGTCTTGCACAAATGAGGGTTGTAATGCCAGATTTTGCGCCAGTCACTTGGACAAGCATGATTCAGTTTGTCCCTTCAAGATAATTCCATGTGACCAGAAGTGCTCAGACAGCATCATGAGACGTGAAATGGACAGGCATTGCTTAACTGTCTGTCCTATGAAGCTTGTGAACTGCCCCTTATATGCAGTGGGTTGTCAATCCACGATCCCTTGCTGTATGATTGAACAACATTGTTCAGATACTATTCGTTCACACTTGCTATATATTCTTCAAAGTGTTCACAAAGAAGTATCAGAGGAGGATCTGAAACGAAGGGTGGAGCAACTAGAAAAGGTGAGCTTTAACATGTATTTCTTATAATTTTGTTCTATGATTTTTTTACATAAGAGAGCAGCTGACGTGATAAATACAAGTGATCTATAGCATGCCACGCTTAAGAACCATATATTTTACATATCATCTGCTCCCAAAATTCAGAGGCAAGGTTTTATTTCCAATGGCTTCCTATGGCAAAGTTAAGGCATACTAACAGTTTCCATTCACATGTTCTCTACTAAAAAAGAAATGTATGAAGCCTTTATATGCTTGGTATTGTCAATTGTGTAATAAATTTTGCTGTGTAAATGAGTTCGCACTTTAAAATTTTAAATATAAGTTCAGTAGAACTTGTGGAAGTGGGAGAAAGTATATGGTAACACACTTAAAAGTTGCTCGGATGGTTAAGAGTGTCTAGATTTGCATCCTTATTTGCCTGATTGCAAATGGGACTAGATACTGATTTTCAATTACCAAGTATTGGCACTTCTGAAGTCTCTCATCTTTGAATTGCATCATTTTTTTTAACCCTGTTTGCTACTGATACAATGAAGGCTACTTTTGGCTGCTCAATATTTCTTACTACCACCAGGAAAGTGGGGTTAATGTTGTCAAAGGATGGCTAAAGAATGTATTATGCAAATTCAGACAATTTCGAGATTAAGTAAAGATCTTTAGATGCTACTGTATTTTGAAGAATGTGAAAAGATGGTGCAAAGTCGAGTAAAACCAAAATGTTGTTGGTCAACAATCATATGGCATTTAGCGACCTGATCCACTGTCCTGCCCTTCATTTTCTTCCAGTAAACGCAAGTCACATTTTGGTTCATGTTTTACCATTTTTCAGTATCAGTCGGAATTGATAGGATTGTTGAGGGACGGATGCTACTCATCATCCCACACTGCACACTTTACATATTTTATTTTATTTATTTTTTTATTCTTGCTAAACTAATTAGTTGTTTTACTCATCATCCATACACCACATATTTGTTATGGGAAAAAGGAAAATAAATAAATAAAAGATGTGTGGTGTCTAGATGATAAGTAGAATTTTTCTTTAGGTAACTATGAAGTATTAGCTACTCCGTTGCATATATTAAGATTTTTCATGGTATGTATCAGGCAGCACCATCCAGTCAGCTAGCAGAAGTTCGAGATTTGAGATCCTTAACATCAAAAGTCAAGGATCTCGAAGCAAAGTTGGGGCCATTAGAAGTTCATGTCAAGAAAAAAGATAGTGAAGAGAAATTGGAGATTTCGAAATAGAAAATGCATTGGAGAGCCCACGCCAAGAACAAAGACAGTTGAGAGAGAATGGAAACTTCAAATCTAGCAAATACTTCAAGCGAAGCCGAAAGTTTGAAGTTAGGCCTGGCAATCAGGCTTCCCTTTTTTAAAAAAAAAAAAATAGAGAATCTCATTCATCAAGAAATGGAAGTCTTCCAACTTTCTGGAGAACAACTTCGCTTTTTATTTTTTAAACTACTCTGGAGTGTCACTTCATATATGCTTGTTCCTGGGTCAACGATGGCTTTATTAATTGGGGTAACTTGTTTCTTTTCAACCATGGAGTTGTATCGCTATCTAACATTTTCTCTGTCCGCATGGTGAGATGCATTTTGACCATCCTAACATTCGAAATAGCTTTATTACTCGAATTGTTTAAATGGATGGATCTTCTTTGGCGAGATGCCTTGATTTCATCATATCTGATATCAAATGATTAATAAGTTATTTTTTATTTTTTATTTATCAACCAATTATTTAATGTAACGTCGAAAATAATGAAAGCATGATGGTTAAAATAATAATATTTTTATTTTAGAATATAATGATTTATTTTTATTTATTACTGGATATGAGTCCCGCACCTTAACTTCGTTATTAATGAGACTTCCAATTTTGACCTCCTGTTCACCAAACATTATGGAAGTAAGCATTTTCCTCTAAGAAAAATTATTTTCATCAATCACTATTCACCACCCCCACACCCTATGAAAAATGTATAGGTATGAAGTGTGAGAGTGAATAGTAAATGATGCATAATAACTCCTCTTTCAAAATTTACTAAAAGAGAAATGCAAGTAATTCCATCTAGTCCCTTAAATGATGGTTTATATCCCACCACGTGCACTTTGAGACTGTATGTGGAACACTTCGTCAGTTAAAAGAATTAAATATCATAAAAATAGTATTACAGAGGTCACAAAAATATAAGAATATTGATCTAGAATGCAACAAGGGGTTTTGTCACTCAAGATTCGAATTTTAATCCCCGGTGTCTCAATATCATCAAATCAACTCATTCTATAATTTGCCAAGACTCTATCGCTGTCTTAATAATCGAGACACGAGTTGGGCAGTTCAATGAGATAACATAGCCAAACCCTCCCTCAACTTACAAATCTTATAGTTATGTCGCATGCCCTCGTGGATGAATTTGGATAACACTCTCGTTGCATATCTTTTATGCTTGATCAACCATTATTATTAGTAGCGTGAAAAGTGCACTAAATCTAAAATGCAAAACTTCATACCAAAAATGTAAGCAAAACTTGGTCTATCCAAGATAACAGATTTAAGCATCATAAATAAACATTCCACTCGGAATTCAATATAAATCAAAACAACTAAACTGATAAGGCCTTTTTTTTTTTTATCCTATAGCTTTGAGAGCCATTGACCGACTACGAGAAGCGAGCATTCATATAAGAGTGTCACCAAAACTGAGAGGAACAGATTCCTGACCAACATGCCTATCAACGCAACCTTCTTGCTTCTCTCTCGGACTCTAGCAGAGTAAGGATATCACCTTCCCTCACTGGTCCCTTAACATTCCTCATAATGAACCGGTTCTGATCATCCAAAAACTTGACTCTCACCTGAGTCACCTGACCTCTAGATCCAGTCCGGCCCATAACTTTCACCACCACAGCATGCTTCACTTGAGATTCCATCCTGCGTGATAATATAATCAGGAAAACATAATTTTGATGCCGAAAACAAGTATGAAACATGAACATCCGTGCAACTTTTTGAAAAAAATACTAAACTAACTACATGGAAGCGCAGCCAAAATCTAGCCATAGAGACAGTGCATTTAAAAGAGGGAGAGGGTGTGAGAGTCTCAACCACCAAAACAGCTTTTCTAGGACAACAATGTGCAAGTCCAACATACCCTATAAATCCAACCCATTAACTGGCCAGAATGCAAAATGAACGACACCAACCACCTATACTAAGATACAATTAATCCCGAGGGTATTCCTCATGGGCACATATAACCCATTAAGATTATTTGTAATGTCAATACTTCGTTTCATGTTTCATTAGCATTGAAATCCTTAAAATATTGCTTTTGCATTCAGCAACCAACACGAACAAACTTGGGTAATACATGATGTCCTGAAGGCTGAAACAGCATTGTTAGGTCCCTCGTTAAAACAGGTTCCAAACGGAGGATAAAAAAATTAAGCAGAAAAATATATTTTGTGCTTTCTAGTGCAATATCAATCACCAATTTACTTCTGGACTGCATCCAAACTATAAAGAGTAAACTACAGTAGAGGCAGGGTATAAAAACATATGATCAATGGACCAAATTCAAAAGCATAATCATAAAGTAAAACAGGTTACGCAAATCAAAATGCCAAATAATATAAGAGTTCTATAGCTCCTAGCATGTCAAACTGTGGTACACAGTCGGAGTCGTAAGGAAAATACCAATCAGACAGGAAGCAGCCGGCATAAGCCATTGTCTAACACCCATCTTCTTTCTTATTTCCATCCCGAAAGTAACAAAAATACCTACTGATGTGGATACAAATCTACCTAAGACTCGATCTGGACTATCCTCTATGACTTGATTAGCAAACGAAAAGGCTTTTACTAAGAACGGAGTCACGGGTACTAATTTCAATGACAAGGGAGAGAGAGTCCTCTTTTAGAAAAGAAATCACCTTTGAGAGGCGCTTGCCTGAGCTTTGCTACAGCTTAGTCCAGCTCCTAGAACAAAGTTAGGTCTCGTTTGGTTACACATAAAAGTTAAAAATTAAATAAAATATTGTTATAATATAATTTTTTGATATTATTTTTGTTTTGATATTTGAAAAAATTGAATTGTTTATTATTTTTTTGCGTTGAAGTTTAAAAAAATTATAATAATTAAATGAAATGGGATAACATGATTCTACCCATCTTGGTAACCAAACCAGGCCGCTAAAGCAAGCTACGCTTCTCAGGGCCTGGGAATCGAGTGAAACAGACTAAGACTATAAAAAATAATCGGAAAAAAAAAAACCACAAACAGCCAGTAATTTGTTCAATTATATTCATATCGGGAGTGACCAGATCCAAATGCTTCTTCAATCTATAATCCACTTCCTCTCTAATTCACAACAATACTAGATCCAACGGAACGCTTACGAACCAATCCAATATCAGAGGCAACAGAAATCAAATCAAATCCAGCCTAGACACTAACAAAACTACAAGAAAACAGATATAAATACCATTCTTCAGAGACCAAAAAAGTACATCATATATTCAGAGATAATACCTACTCTTTCTTTGCGGTGGTAATCTTCGGCTGCGGCGCACGAAAGTCAAGGGTTCAGTGAAAGAAGAGGAGAAGTGGTGTTTAAACTTTAAAGCCTTAAGGTTGGCGCAACCACAGCTGGGCCGGGCCGGGCCGGGCTGGTATGGCCAAGTTTAGTCCAGTATTTTCTTTTCCATTAATATTATTGTTTTTTGGACAGAAATGAAGCCCAACATGATAGGCTTCTGTTTTGATGGGTATCGGGCCAAACCGTCTATTACCCTATAGGAGAATTGTATTGGGTTTTTTTGTATTTTTCCAAATAAGAGAGTTACAGGTTATTTCGTACGTGACTATGCCAATGTGGAAAAATACAGTATTGAATCATTCTATCGTGTTAGGCGGAAAAGCAGCCCAAGAAAACTTGTAAAAAGTGCTTAAAAGACTTGTAAGTTTGAGCTTTGAAATAGGGGTTGAATGCGGAAGATCTTCATGGGTCAGTCCTGAAAATTAATTGAGTTTGGTAAGGGGACAGGTCAAGTACCTGTACCTGTCCAGGAATTGGAAAATTTTGAACTCGTTCTCTATTGTTTAAAAACTACTGGAATCCGACCCTTTTCACCTTCTCAGCGTGGTTTATTTTCAAAATTTAAATTAGAAACTTAAAAAATTTTGAAAACTTCTCATTTTATTATTATAATTTTTTAAAATTTTCACACAAAATAAAATAAACAATTCAATTTTTTCAAATTCTAAAATAAAAATAATATTAAAAAATATATTCTGATAAAATTTTATTCAACTTTTTAACTTTAATCTTAATTCATCTCATCTTGCCTCTGAAAATAAACGAGGCCAAATAATTGAGTCGGTCAGCATTAGAATAGTAAGGGAATAAAAATGAAAAGACTAGGAAGGTTTAGATAGTGAGTTTATATCAGATAAAATGATATAAAAATTGAAAGTTAAATAAAAATTATTTTTATATTGAAATTTTAAAAAGTTAAATTATTTATTGTATTTTGTGTGAGAGTTTAGGAAATTTATAATTATTTGATAAGATGAATTGAAAGGCTCTCTCAGTCCAAACAAATAAGGGGATGCTCAGGGAATGATAAGATATAAGAAATTTGTAAATAATAGTAAAATAATTTGAGTTATAATATTTTATTGAATTTTGGGAGAGAATAGAGAGAAAAAATTTGATTAAAAAATTTTAAATTTTTTATTTTATATTTTATTTAAAAGTTGGAAAGATATACATAAGATGATTAGCATTGACACTTGTTTATTTTTGTAAATGAGATTAGATGAAATGAAATGAATTGAAATAAAAATTGAAAGTTGAATAAAATATTATTAAAATATTTTTTTTAATATTATTTTTATTTTAAGATTTACAAAAATTAAATTTTTTATTTTATTTTATATAAAAATTTTAAAAATTTATAATAATTAAATAAAATAAGATGAAATGAATTTAGAAATTTCCAAAAACAAACCATGCGATAGTCCGTGCAGTCAAGTAAGGTCAGAGTAGGTGAGCACCGACAACCCGGCTCGATTTTGGCGCGTTGGACCAAAAAGGGCGAAGATGTCTTAACCTAATCTAGTGGGTCAGATTCCCTTTAAATTCTGTCGGATGAAAATTAATTGCAGAGGCAAACGTACAGCTGTCTCAGTCTGTACCTTCCTCACCATTCCTCGGCAAGTTGTGCAATTGACATTTGATATACATTTTCCACTGCAGTCCATATTTTACGTTTTTTTAAAAATATTTTAAATTTTAAATTTTTTTTAAAATTTATTGTTTTTAAATTATTTCAAATTTTTTATTCATTATTCATATAATAAATATTTAATAAAAGAAAAAAATAATAAAAATTAAAAATAATATAGAATATAGAATGTTAGGAGGTTGTGAAGATTTTTTGTGTGCAATTACCATTATTACCATTACTATGAAATACAAACAACAAATTCCAAAATATATTATACGATAATATTATAAAATGAGAATATTGTTATAAAATAATATTATTTTTATAAAATATTTTATAAAAATATTTATAATTTAAAACATAATTATATAAAATATTATATGTAAATCATTTTCTATACCATTAGTACCCTATCTGAAATCAGCATTGTCTATAATTTTTCTTTTGGTCATATAATAATTTATTTTTATTTTGTCTGCTCGCCACCTGAGAATTGCACCTCTCACCCAGTCATATGAGTTGGCCTCACAAGCCATTAGGTTTTTTTTTTGGTTGATAACTGTGGGTATCCAGATCAGTTTGTGCGGACCTCGATTAATTTTACATGATCTTGAAGTGAACGATTAGGTAAATCTTTAATGATTTTAAGGAGATTCAAATTGGTGATAGTTGAAAAACAAACTCAAAAACTAGACCAGCTAAACTACCGCTCATGGTTTGTTTGTTTTTTTATCTCAACACACCAGCTTGTTTAAATAAGGAGGTTTTATTGTAACATTGCATTCATATTTTTATAATTAATTTTTTAAATTATAGAAAATTTAAGAGAAGTACTATAATTATAAAGAAATTTTATAAAAATAAATTCACAAACTGATTTGTTTTTATGTGATACATTAGATGTACTTGATAATAAAAATAACTTTACAATCTAACATATAACATCAAAATATGTCAGTTTGTAAATTTATTTTTATAAAATCTTTTTGTATCCATAACATTTATCAAAATTTAAAGACAAATCATGTTAGGACAAATGTAGGTACATGTAAAATCATTTTCTTGTACCATGATAGTCAATGGCATGTGTCGAACTCAAGTCCCTTTCGGTAGAGATTTGAGAAAATAAAGAGTCTAAAATAATCCGAAATAATAAAATAAAATAAAACTTATCCAGAATTACCTACTCTTTTTTATTTTTGAATCAAAATTACCTACTCTAACTAACACAAAAATAAAAAATTACCTACTCTAACTAACAGGCACAACTTCTATATGATTTATGTATTAAGCAAAATACATATAAATCAAATCTCTCAGGTGGCGGTGATATTGAATAATAAAACAAATACATGGGCAGTGAAGATCCCGAAAACATTCTACAGACCTAACACTCCCTCCATTTGTTGAAATCTTCGGAAGTTTTAAAGTTAGGTTTGGATTTTGAATCAAAAAGTTAAATAAAATATTATTTTTAATAATATTATTATTTTAATATTTAAAAATATTATATTTTTTATTATATTTTTTATAATAATTAAATAAGATAAAGACTTTTTATATCCAAATATACAATCGGGCGGGGCAATTTGGTCAGTAAAATTAAGAGAGTGCCTTTTGGTACGGTTATCAAACTGCAAACTCGAACTTTGAATAAATATAAAATTGCAAAAAGATGGGCATGATCACGCGTATTTTACCAATTTTCGGATCTTCCGTACGGTACAGAGTACCCTTTAGCTGTTTGCCTCTTGACTTTTTAGATCCACTAATCTCACTTCAGTTTTATGGCGCGTCATCGCACGCACTAGAGAAAGGCAAAAGAAACTGAAATGAATAAATTTAGAGCATTTTTGTCGATTGATAATTTGATTGTAGAAACCAATTCTAAAAGAAGAAAAAAAAGGTGACAATTTCGTGTGTTTTGATATTGAACTGAATTGAGTTGAAATGATAAAATATTGTTAAAATATTTTTGTTTATTATTGTTATTATTTTAAGATTTGAAAAAATTGAATTGTTTATTATATTTTGTGTTGAGATTTGAAAAAGTTGTAATGATATGTTGAGATGAGTTTAGTTTCTAAACACACCCTAAGGCTTTGTTTGGATGCACAACTCAGTCCAATTTACTTTATTTTTAGACCGAGTTCAACGTCCAAATGCAAGTGCATCTCTTCCCAACGCAATTTAAACGTGAAATTAGTAGTTGGCCCATGACTTTTCAAATTTCTGCCTTTAACTGGACCCACTTGACATATTTGTTCCCTCCATCTAAAATTTTTGTCACTTTCCATTTTCTAACAAAAAAACCTCTCATTACCCACCGACATTTTTGTTTTTGTGGGGCTATAAAAAATTCGATCATCACAATTGCAGTCTTTTTTTTTTCTTTCATTTATTTTATTTTCCTTGCAGGTTTGGCGCCGGTAAGTGGAGACAAAATTGTCATATGAACAGTAATAAACTCATCTTAATATACAAACACACTTAAACTCATTTTAAGTGGATCTCACAAAACTCACTCAACTATCTCAACTCATTATTATTTATAAAAAACTCAAATCAACTCAACTCAGTTCAATATCCAAACGCAACTTAAGTCGGTAAAATTCAGATTGAGTGGCCATTGTGATCTCTCTATTCTGACATTGAAAGCATTTAAAATGTAGGGACATGCTCATGTTTGTAAGCAGGGGCAAACCTACAAAGGGGCCGCGCGGGGTTGTTTATCTTGTATTGGTCCATTCTCTAAAAAATTATATTGGTCTTATTTACAAAATTATTTTGATCTTACAAATTATTTTAATTTGAAAATAGAATAATAAATATTTTATTATAATTTTAGGTTTGCTCGACCCCTCTACAATAAATTTCTGGTTCAGCCATTGGTTTTAAGCCAAATTTTAGTTGAAATATAGCTATCATACTTAAACCTAAATGTGGTCAAGCGTTTCCTAAAGAGAGTCGTTTTTGAATTTACAGCAGTGTATTGGCCTAATCAAAGCGACTGTGTAGTTAAAGTATGAGTAAATGAGTTCTTTTTGACATATTCTAATTCTCAATATTTATAAATAAAATTATAGATTCGGATACGGATTTGGATATTTAAGAATACCCGTTTCCGCATTCTTAAAACCCGATGGATAATCACATGTGTAGAACTGGTTACAATTCAAAAGGGTATTCGATTTTCGATAGAAATTTCACGCTACAAATATAATTTCAATGCATATAAAGAACCATAATTACTCGAAAATTGCAACATTTCTTTATTGTCTATTTTTTAAACATTTTGAAGATAAAAAGTTCAATTAAAAATTACATATAAGAATTTGACTTATTGACAAATTACTTCAAGTATATTTTAAGAGAAAATATATTTACAACCGTAAATTGTGCAACTGTCGCGTAATCGCTTTGAAAAAAGTGAATAAAACATAGAACCCATATGAAAAAAATTAATTTTTTAATAGTGAATCTTACTCTTTCTCAAAGCGATTATGCGACGATTGCACATTTCACAGTTATATATAGAATTACTCATATTTTAATAATCTATCTTGATAATAATAATTCCACTGGAACTAGATTTGACAGAGGTGGTGTGGTCCTTCAAAGTTCAACCATGTCAACAGTCTTATCCACCTAGAATATAATACACCATCGCCTCAACGTCTAAACCCTAAGTCTAAACCCTAATTAATTACACTAGACACAACACAGTTGTAAGTATTCCAAGCCACTAATGGTATAAATAAAAATAAAAACATTACATTTATTTAACAATAAGTTTTTAAAAATAAAAAAATAAGAACCTCTAGACTCTCGCCAAGAAGTGTTGAATTCATCGCGTACAAATCGACATTCGTACGCCGTATAACTTACGGGCGTATTTGTTGCCAAAGGGAAGGAAAATGGGTTATATGGAAGGAGCAAAAATATCTAGCATTGCTCTGTGTATCTAGTATTGTTATATATGGAAATATAAAAATAAAAGAAAGAAAAAAAGAAAAAATTGTACCTTCCCAGTCAATGACACGTGGATGGAGACCATTTATTACTCCAAACGCCCCCCGAGGCTCTCCCTCTCGTTCTGTCTTCTCTATATATGCGTACATGGTGCAAGAATATCTCAGGGCAAGCGGTTGGAGCTTTTCAGAGACGCACAAAAAAAAAGGGGCACGGGGACACTCTGTGATCGTGGGACAATATTCAGACAGCCAACAAAAAAACCTGTTCGCTACACCCACCACATTCTTCGCTTTCTCTCACATTGTATCCTCCCAAACCCCATCTGGTCATCTCTCATCTCCGCCTCTCTCTCCTTTCAATCCTGCGTAAAAGCCAGTCGCATCTCTGGTTCCCACTCTGCCTTCGATAGAATAAGTAAGACTTCTATATCTTCATTTCACGCTCACGGCATTGGTTTTATATTTGAGTAGAATTTTTCTTTATTTTTATATTTGAAGTTATATGAATGTGTCAAGAGAAATATGATTTTTTTTTTGTAAATAATCAATGGGTTATTGATATTGTGTTGTTTGATCGAAATAGGTAGGATATAATGGTCCTTCAGGGAAATATTCTCGATGAAAATCAGAGTCTACTATGAATAAAGAAAGAAATTATATATATATATATATATATATATATTGAAAAGTTTAAATGAAAATCAGTTTGTTGAGAGAACGATCGATCATGTCAGTGGTCTCTCTAAAGTTCTCGTTTTTGTGCTGTTTGATTGAAATGGGCCCGTAGATACATATATTTTTGGGTGACTCATGTTATTGTGTTGTTATGGGATATATATATATATATATATATATATATGTATGTATATATGTATCTACGGTATATGATTTACTTAAGCCCCAAAATCATTGTTTTTCTAAGGTCTGCTTTTGAAGGAACTCACTCGTTTCAAGGAACTGGCCAACTTTTGTCAGAAATTTTCCTTTCCTTCCTCTTCATCCTCTTATTAAACGAAGTGCGGGGAGGTGTCCATGAAATCAGTCATTTTTTTTTGTTGTGTTCATGAAATCAATCATAGGCCCTCATCCGTGATTACTGACGTTTTGGTGCTATTTTCTTTATCATACGATGCCTGTCGTATCAAATACCAGTTTGCAAACTTACGTTGTTATTTTTCAACTTTTGTTTATTACCAGGTTACCGACTCCACATGGATCATGCTTTTTGAGATCTTGATTATTTGGATATATAAGACATCCCATTTTGACTAGATGGGGATATCCTTTTGTCCATTCTCTGACCCTGATGATGTGGATAGTCGCTTTGAAGCTATTCTTCTAAGATCAATCAGTTTTGGGGGTGAAGATGTAAGGAATCCATTGCGATCAGTCAGTTTCAATGGCCGTGATTCAGAACCCACCATGATAAAATCATACGGATTGAGAAAGATGGTGTTCGAGGGATCACTTAGCTTTGAAAGGAGAGGGTTAGAGACCATGTTCTCATTCAGAACTCCTTCTGCAGAAATGGAAAACAGAGTTTTCGGTAAATGTGTGAGCTCTAAGACTAAAGATGTTGGAGACCAATTGCCAAGATCAGATAGCTTGTCCGAGGAAAAACACCAATCACCATTGACAGATCCAAAGAAGCATAGGTGCCAGGCTGCATTGAAGTTGCAGAAAGTGTACAAGAGTTTCCGAACAAGGAGACAGCTTGCAGATTGTGCAGTTCTTGTGGAGCAGAGATGGTTTGTTTAAGTTCTTATGCACACTTCTCTAAAGGAAATTTTGAACATTACATAGAGTTAAAACCATCCATTTAAATTTTCCCAAATATTTTGGAAGCAAAGATCAATAACTTAATCTGGTATCACAATTTGAACCCATGGGCTTTGAAGAGTCTGTCTTTACTAGAATGAAATTGAATAGTTTTGTGTCTGTTTTTCCTAACACCTCGTCCTTATATGTTTACAATAAGCATCTTGCAATTCACTTTGTAGGTGGAAGCTACTCGATTTTGCAGAACTGAAGCGGAGCTCTATATCATTTTTTGACATCGAGAAACCTGAAACTGCTTCTTCACGTTGGTCAAGGGCAAGAACTAGAGCTGCTAAGGTAGCTTTTTATCAATTTGATGCATACCATATGATACAGCTCAGTTATATTGTTCTCAATTTCTGATTCTTTTAATTTGATTTTTCAGGTCGGGAAAGGCTTATCAAAGGATGAAAAGGCTCGTAAACTTGCTTTACAACATTGGCTCGAGGCAGTAAGCCCCATGCTTAGTGTATCTTTTTGCCAAATCACCAGTTTTCATTTCTGGCATATTCTTATTCTTGTCCCTTCTCATTAACAGATTGATCCTCGCCATCGCTATGGCCATAACCTTCAATTTTATTATGTGACATGGCTCCAGTGTGAGAGCACGCAGCCCTTCTTCTACTGGTAATATTACCTTGGGACCCAAAGCAAATCTTTCATATTGTGTTTTGGTTGACAATGAAAATCTATTTCTCCCTTTGACGTTTGAACTTCGAAAAAAATACAGGCTCGATATAGGAGAGGGAAAAGAAGTCAATCTTCTTGATAGATGTCCTCGATCCAAGCTTCAGCAACAATGTATCAAATACCTTGGTCCGGTAAACCTCACATCTCCTTGTGAGCCTTAAAAACACACACACACACACACAATGGACCATTCTGAGGAATTAGAATTAGGACAGATTTGACATGTTGATATAATTCATAGATTGTAATTTGATGATTTTAGCTTTAAAATCCTGGCATTGGATTCATCATATACTCAAATGTCAAGCTTTTAGCTACAGTACATTTCCATTCATCTTCAAATTTGAAAACTCACTATTCACACTCTATAACCATTATTTTATTTATTTAAATTATTGTTTCCCAATTTTGAGCCACAATATATTTAAATTGGAAAATAATAATTTAAGTATCAAATTAAATTAGTAATTAATATATAATTAATGTAATTGTAAAATATAAAAAAATAAATTAAAAATATTATTATTAACAAAATAATATTATATTATTATTTTGATGAATCCAATAGCTAATCCAATGTGGAGTTATGGATAGAGAGGATTTGAATTTATGAAAAACATGTACTTTTCATCAAATTTTGAAGATAAAAATGATGAATCCAATGCTAATGCTCTCATAACAGTCATAACTTGTATCTAATGTAATTATAGCATCATAAAATTTTTGTAGTAAGGTATAAATAAAAGAGCAATGCTACCCAACCTCCACACACCACATTTTTTTAAATTTTTAAATTTTTTAATATTATTTAAAAAAAAATTTAGTTTATTCTTTTTAAACAAATTCAATTCTTCCATTAATTATTCATATATTAAATATTTGATAAAAGAAAAAAATAATAAAAATTAAAAAAAGTGTGGTGTGTGGAGGTTGTGTGAATAGTAGGAGGTTGTGTAGATTTTTTCTAAATAAAATAAAAATCTAGAATAATATGTTATATGAAATCTAATAATATCATATAAAAATTTATACTTTTATTCTATTATAATCTCTTTTTTATTTGATTTTGATTTACGGCATAAACAATATAAAAGTTCTATTGTCAAATATAAGCAATTCCAAGGTATCAAAAATAATGATTCTTGCCTCTCTAGCAAGGAATGTCTCCTCTTAATCACTGGAGTAGCAATTCCCATTCTAGATTTTAATCTCAATACCAAGCATACCTTTTAGCAATTGAAAAGGGGAAGAAAGCTTTTTCGATGTCTGTCTTGTAGGCTATTTATTTGTTGATAGTTATTTTACCTTAAGCGGAATGACCAAAGCTGGTTAAACCTCAAGATTTTTAGTTGGCTCGAAATACAACCAAAAGTAAAGATCTACATGTGCCATTGGAATTTATAGCCTGACAAATATGTCGTATTGCAGGCAGAAAGGAAGGCTTATGAAGTTGTGGTGCAGGACGGCAAATTTTTCTACAGGCAGAGTGGGAAACTCCTAGATACAACAGGACCTAAAGATGCTAAGTGGATCTTTGTCCTAAGCACATCCAAGACCTTGTATGTTGGGCTAAAGAACAAGGGCACATTTCAACATTCCAGTTTCTTGGCAGGCGGAGCCACATTGTCTGCTGGAAGATTGGTAGTGGAAGATGGCGCTCTGAAGGTACAAAAGAAAAATATGGACTTTATAAAGTGGTTTTTTTTTTTTTTTTTGTGAATTGTTTGATATACTAAAAGGATTTATACAACTCATTAGGTGGTTTGGCCTCACAGTGGGCATTATCTACCAACAGAAGAAAATTTTCAGGAATTAATGTTGTTCCTTAAGGAACACAATGTGGATCTCAGCAATGTAAAGGTAATGCTGACTTTGCTTCTCATTTTTCCATTAAGATAACATAGCAGGACACTATTGGCTGGCCATAACCTTTTTTTTGATCGGTTCTGGCCATAACCTATTAGTGGACATTACCTTTGGTGGTACTACTTGGCTTTAGTATGGGAAGATGTGCTCTTTGTAGCTAGCCAAAAATTCCCCGTTTTGTCATTGAGAGACTTTGTTTGTGTGAGTTCATATAAAATTTTTATCACCAGGAATCTTGATGCGCTTCTCTTCTTCTATGTAACAGAAAAGCCCAAGTGAAGAGGAAGAAGCAGCCCTTACCGAAAAGGCCAATGGTGTTTGCCTTCGAAGCAATCCAATAGAAGAAGATTTATCTCAGGATACTGAACCAATGAGTGAATATATCTTGGCTCAAAAGAACACTGAATCCAGAGATCAGGATTCTAATGCTGCTGGAAATCCAGAACCATCCACGACAAGATTGTTACGAGAATTAGGCTCAAAAATAGCCAGACTTGAAATACCAAACCAACATGTGGCATTTGACATTCTTAAGAAGGATGCACTACAACCAAGTTGCCACACTCACCCTAATGATAATTATTCAGAAGAAGGCTATGAGACAGCAGAAGAAACGTTTTTATCAGAGAGAGATTTCATGGTTCCTAAATTGAACTTGTTTGATGAAGATCAAGAAGAAGATGATGAACAGCCTATTCCAGAGGAAAAAATTATGAAAAGGATAGATTCGCATAAAGGAATGAAGTCATATCAGTTGGCTAAGCAATTATCCAGTAGGTGGGCAACCGGAGCCGGGCCACGTATTGGTTGCATGAGAGACTATCCTTCGGAGCTTCAGTTCCGGGTTTTAGAGCAAGCCAACTTGTCTCCAAGATCAAGAGGCGTTAATGCATCCCCCCGGACCTTGTCCCACTTGAGCCCAAGGGTTCTTACTTCAACTTCTTTGTGTAGAGAGACAACTGCAGACAGAAGTTCCCTTGCTCCAGAGCATGTGATACCGTCTAGAACATCAACACCGTTGACGGACTAAATTTAGATGAAGTCACAACACAAATTGTATTTTATTGTATCGTGCAGGGTGGGGACGAAGATATAGGAATTCTTTGCATTCTTTCTATGTATTATTCTGCACATTTTTGTAGATTATGGTGGAAATGGAATGAGGCTGATGGGGTTTTGCAAGATGTGTTGCTCTTTATCTAAAAAGAGAAAAGACCCATTTCAATTCTCTGTAAACGTATGCTGAAATCACAAAACCGAAAAACATAAATCATCACTGAGATGTGCCAGGATTCTGTCTTCTCTCTTTGGTAAATGATAAATTTTTTAGATTTTTTTAAGTAAATAATTATGATTCGTTATGCAAAGCAGTCATTTTTCTTTACACGATAAATGCACAATAATTGCAACCAAGCAAAGCTAGATAAATTAAAATTTCAAAATATTATTATTATTATTTTAATTTTTAACATTTACTTAAGTGCTTGATAAAAACTAGTCACGCTGCGTTTGATAAGTCATTTACAAGTACAACGGCTACGACTCGTTGTACAAACGTAATCTTCAACTCTCCCAAACAGACCTGTACAAAAATTAAAAGAGAAAATATATTTGCAACTATGTAACTGCCGTATAATCGTTTTGAAAAAAGTGAATAAAATATGAGATTCACATAAAAAAAATTATTTTTTTAATAGTAGACCTTACTTTTTTTCAAAGTAATTATATGACGTTTACGTATTTCATAATTGTATGTAAAATTACTCATGAAGGATCACAACGGGAGTAAGCCTGCTAGATTATTATATATGGTTTTGATAAGGTTCATGTTTTCGTTGGCTTAACTGCTTAAATCTGTTGTTGTTTCACTAAAAACTCTGTGCCTGCTAGAAGATCCATGGCTCTTTGTTTGGTTACTGACAAAGTTTAGGAAAGTACCTCAACCTGTGTAGTAGCTCTTGAAAACAAAAATATTTTACATATCTCTTCTTGTAGATCAGACTGAATGTGATTTTGTTTCTGCTACATCCGGTGCCGGAATTCTTGTATAAGTATGCCCCTCAGATTGCAGCCTACTGGCCAAAAGCGGGGTTGGGGTGAGTTGTAGACCGGTATCGTTTGGTTACACTGATGAGATGAAAAATCTGTAAATAGTAGTGAGATAGTTTATAAATAGTAGTAAAATGATTTGAGTTAAGATATTTTATAAGATTTTGATAAATGAGAAAAAAAGTTGAATAAAAATATTATAAAATTAAAATATTGTTATAATATTATTTTTAGTTTGTGATTTGAAAATTTTCAATTATTTTTTGTATTTTGTTTGAAAATTTAAAAAAGTTGTAATAATTAAATAATGATTAGATAAAAAAATTAAAAATATAAAATTGAAGAGTGTTTGCGTTTGAATGATGTTTTAATGTTGAGATGAAATGAGATGGGATGAGATGAATTGAGATTATTTGTAAAATCAAACGGGGCAGTACATCCTGGGTTCAACTCCCCACTAGGAATTCTTCTGGATTACTTGATACTCTATTCTAAAGGGGGTTGTGCATCTGGTTTTACTCCTCAGGATTGGGTCCAAAGGGCCCTGTCTAGTGAGGTTTCATGAACCACCCGTGGGTAGCCCAAGTGATATGGGCGAACTTGTGCGCATGAGCTCCATGTCACATGTTTGATTCCTCCAAGGATCAAACTGCGATTTAAGTGTGAGGTTATAGTGGTGGGTTGTTGTGTAATCTCTCAGGGGGTTTAGGTTTCATGGGTGAGTCATAAGGGCTCTATCGTGGGATGGTTCCCATCATAAAAATAAAATAAAATTTGTTTATATGTAACTACGACTTCTGATTGTTTGTATTATGGAGCAAATGGCTTATAGACAAGTCAGTGGTGAACTGATTAAATTGGAAAAAAAATATGTTAGTAATTTTGATTGATGATCAAAATCTGTGTTTGAAAATTATTCTGACTATGATTTACATAACTAATTGCAGTCTACGTCCATTTTTTTTTATCATGTTTATTCCGTTGATTACCTCTGCATTCTGTAATTGGAAATGGGAACTGTTTGATACTACATTAGTCATTAAAATGGCACGACAGAAAGCCCAAAATAGAATTGTTTGCTTAATTTTTCACTGTTTATCTTGTTAAATTCCTATATTGTTGAGAGAGCCAATAACAATGTATTTTGCACCGCATATCAGTCTATTATGGGGTATCAGTTTGTTTAGGCTAAGTAACTTTATGAAGCTTATGAACCCTTAGGGGTTAGCTCAAGTGTTAAAGGTCTTGGGCTTGGAGGTATGCTCTTCCGATTCTAAGGTTCAAATTTTTTTGGGTGCAAACAATCTCTAGGGGTCATCGAACTGAAAGATTTTTTCTTTAAATTACTCAAGGTGTACTTGCAAGAAATTACTTGTCGAAAGTCTGTGCACTCCCGAGATTAGTCGGGATATTGTTCCTGGACATTTGGTGCCAATAAAAAAAATTATATATATATATATTGTGACACTAGTGGAAAACTAAGATTATGGTATGGATAGCCATGGGTTGTTGTGGTGAAAGTAATGGGTCGAACTAGATCAAGAGGTCAGGTGACTCAGGTGAGAGTCAAGTTTCTAGACAATCAGAACCGATTCATTATGAGGAATGTCAAGGGACCAATGAGGGAAGGCGACATTCTTACCTTACTTGAGTCAAAAAGAGAAGCTAGAAGATTGTGATGATATGTTGTAGTTAGTCAATGGCACTATCCGTGGGGGAATTTTGAGGTGGTTGTTTAAGACCTGTTTAGATTCAGAAAGTGTTTCATATCATTTTATTATTATAATTTTTTAAATTTATATACAAAATATAATAAATAATTCAACTTTTTCAAATTCAAAAATAATAATAATATTCTAATAATATTTTTTTTAACTTTTAATTTTCATCTAAAATCATCTCATCTCATCTCATCTCTGAATACAAACGAGTCCAATTTTCTACCATTTAACACTTGGTTTGATTTTGCATTTACGAGTCCAGTACTCCTTGAGGCATAACTTGGGTATAACTTTAAGATTTGTCGTTGAACTCAGATTGAAATGTAGTCGTCCTTCTAGTTCTACTTACGAAAACGTATTTCTTTCAGCGTTAAAATTACTTATCGAAAAGCAAGTTTTAAAATGGGTTATATTGCGATGACATCGTGTGAGTCGTGACCGTTGTTGAGGCATGTGTAACAAAATCCTGACCTTAACCAGGTCGAGATTACAGTTTAAAGTATGAGAAAAACTCTAAACTCAATCATAAAGGGGTAGACTCGTGCACAACAACCTATGTGACATTTAACCTGATGGGTAAAAAGAAAATTGCGGACAGTGAAATGCGAAAAATCTGTACTTTCCCTCTAAAGCAAGAACAAAAAAAGGGAAGTTGCAAATTAGACCCAAAAATAAGTGGCACCACAATTAAAATATTCCAGTTAGGTAATGTTCGGATGATAAATTGAGATGAAAGTTGAATAAAATATTATTAAAATATTATTTTTTTAATATTATTATTTTAAATTTTTAAATTTTTTATTATATTTTATATGAAAATTTTAAAAAATTATAATTATGAGATAAGATGAATTGAAATTAACTCAAATCTTTTACTCAAATTAAAACCAAGGAAAAAAAAGTTAAAAATTACCTCATGATTGCCTTTTCTGAAGAGTAAAAGACAATGGGAGATAGAAGTATTGTGACCATGGAAACGTGAGACTCGAAGGTCTGGAGAAACTCAATCAGTATAAATTTTTCAATCTAACTCCCTCTCGAAAGGAAGAAACTTGAGGAACAAGCTTATCTATGGGCAGTGACCAGGGTTTCAATGAATTTTAGACCATCAAACCTCGGAGCAAATTTCTCAGTCGAAGATGACCTTTGATTTTCTTGGTTTTGTTTCATTTCAGCCTCCTAAAAATTAAGTGTAGAATAAAGAACAAAATTTTTCTTGCGATTAGATAAGAGAAATAAATGGCGCAGAAATTAAATCGAAATGAAAGGCGTTATGAACCCAACTGTAACGATGTCGTTTGTGGATGAATGATATGAACCTAAGTTACAACACATCGTTTCACGCTCTGAGACATTCGAAAAATCTTGAAAGCAATTTTATATATTAATACGTACATTCATTCAACATTATTAATTAAAAAATAAATTTTATTAAAAATAATATTAATTTAAATTTAAATACGAAGATAACAATATTAATACCCAAAGTACGCAAACTTCTTTATGCAAAACTCACGTTTGCATTTCAATTCCTTGTAGTCATTTAATTCTGAAGTTGTTATTTACTTTCCACGTGTCATTTAGTTATTAGTCTTGTTAGTTATCCCTGCGAGGAATATAGGGGGAGCAGAGGGGGAATTGTCTGGGCATTTGGAATCTGGTAGTCGTTTGGAGTATTTTCCTTTGGAGGTATGAGCAGTGACAACCTCGAATGCCCATTTGTATCTTCATCAGACTGGAATTTATGAAGTATTTCATCCTTATTCCATAGCTTGTTCTTGTTTTACATTTACTATTGCAATCAGTATCTGTAAGAGAAGGAACTATAATAAGTGGTATCTAGAGCCCAATGATCCTTCATCCGGGACGTGGTAAGCTTCAACAAACAACAAGAAAATTTGTTGTTAATGGGAAAGATGCTTGACGCAATGCTGCAGTTCACAGAATTAATCAACCAAATGCAAGCAAATCACAAGGTTTTCAAGCAACAAGTGCAGGAATCCTTCTTGGTCTGGGAAGACCGAGCTGCGGAGGAAAGCGTAGAAAAGGCAATGGAGGTCGACGGGTTTGTGGTGGTGCCCACGGAAGTTGTACCCAAATAAGTCCCTTTCTATCCTGTTCTTAGAAATTCAGATCCGATATTAACTTCTATGCTCTCATATTGCCCCCCTCCGAATTTTGTTCCCTTCATTTCTTCTTATAAATGAATTCCTCCTCCCTTCTTTTTCTTGGGTCGTCCCTAGCAAAATCAATAAACTGACTGTGAAAGGAGAAGTCTTAGCTATAAGTATCCCTCCTGAGCCTCCTCCCTACCGAGAGTGGCGTTTCTCTTCTGCAACAGGAAAACCCACTTCCAGTGTGGAGAGCATAACAGAAGAAGCAGCGAAGAGATCCCAGGCCCTCACGAACTCCGTCACCATATCCGACCTTGTCTCCGAGACAGCCAAGAAATCCAAGGAGCTAGCCGCCAAGACCGCGGCGCTCAAGCAAGCCGATGAGATCCATAATTTTCCAATCCAAGATGAAGCAGAGGCGTCTGATGTGGCTACGACGGCGTCCAACGTGAGGAAAGATCTGACGGAGTGGCAGGAGAAGCATGCTACTATGGTTCTCACTACTGTTAAGGAAATTTCAAGATTAAGGAATGGATTATGCCCGTGAGTTATGAAAGAGAGAAGATCCTGGAGAATATATTTCACACTTGTGAGCAGCCGTTGGCTCCGTTTGAGAAGCAATACATGGAGGCGGCTAAGCTCAAAGCAGCAAAGGACATAAAACATGATAAACTGAATAAAATTTTTGTAGAAAATATGAAAGCTGCAGCTACATGGGAACTGAGCTTGGATGGTATTTTTGGCACTGGAAGAGGCTCCACTACTGTTGTAACGAAGTTGTTCGATGAAATGTCTAAAGAGACTTTTCATAATTACTTCAGAAAGTATGGTTTTAAGGGACCCTTTTGGCAGACTTTGTCTATGGCTCTCCAACAGCACCAATTGTCTCAGAGGTTCGAAAGACCCATATCGCAACGAGTCGGGTTCACGAGCTTTAGGAGACGCAATCTCCCTGATGACTTGCTCTCTAATGAAAAACAAACTCTGAATTTTCTGGAAAAAATTAAGACAAAAAAATTTATTCTAATTCATGGAGAAGCGTTTGGAGCATGGTGTTGGTATCCAAAGCAATTGATTGCTTATCTATAGGTCATTCCAGAGGATGAAAGGGTCATTCTGGTCGATGCATGCAACATTTTCCACATAAGATATCAAAAACAATCTTCCTTTGTGCTACAAGGGTAGCCTTTTGATGTGTTTGTTGAAGAGTTCGATTCTGCAAAACATTTCATGCAAGAATCGAAGTTTGTGATTTATGGGAACGGAGAAGACAAACCTCCCACGGGATTCATGTTTGAGAAAGAGCAAATGAAAGGATTATATTTCAATCAGTTCCCAATGAAGGATGTTGCTTTGGCCTGGTATGTAAGTGAAGCTACCATCTAGGTTTTTTTTTTTTTTTTTTTTAATAGCTCTAGATATATAAGAAGAAAGGCTCCTCATGCTCATACCGTTTGTGAAATTGTCTTTAGGGGTGTAGTTCCAAATCACTACAAGGGCAAGCAACACACACATGTTCCGCTGGATATTGTAGTTTGCAGTGTGTTTAGGGTTATTTCTGGATGGTATAGGATTAATCTACTCAAAATTGTGGAAAATCAATTGATAGAGAGACAAGGCTTGTGGTCTTTCGATAGAGGAAGGAAAAAAAGAATGATGGGAAATCAATTGGTGTTGCCGATATATTCCACTGCTGCATCAGTATGCTTTTGGTCTTTTGTCCCTCGCTTACTAAAACTGATGATATAGTTATCGTTCCAAACAGATACACTATACCACCTAGATAAGGTGGTTTTGTGCCTATTACCTGCCTGGTGCAACAAGAAACTGGGCCTTCTTGAATTGATTTCTGATGTTCCCCGCGGTTGCCCTTCTCTCAAGGTTCTTCCTTGTGGAATACTTCTTTGTGGGGGATGATGGCCTATCTAGATTGCTAAAGGATGCCATTTGTTGGAGAAGTTTGACCTTTGCCACTGCACCTCAATATCTAACAAGGGGTTTGATTGCAATTGCATAGAGCTGCCCTAATTTGATTGCATTGAATTTTGAATTTTCTCCATCTACTTCAAGTGCCATGGATGAAAGGGCAGGGGCTTTATTTATCCAACTGAAATTTTGGAGGAAGTTTATTCACTTTTATTGATTGCTGGGTATGTTGTTGTTGCTGAATGGGAACGAACAGATCCTCAAGTTGTATTAATGCTCTAAATCTCGAAGACAAAGTTCTTTAATGGGAGGGAATTTGTTATGAACTCGACTGTAACAATGTCATTTGTGGACGAACGATATGAACCTAAGTTGCAACGCAGCATTTCATGCCTTGGGACATTTGCATTTCAATTCCTTGTAGTCGTTTTAATTCTGAAGTTGTTATTTACTTTCCTTGTGTCATCTAGTTATTAGTCTTGTTAGTTATCCCTACGAGGAATATAGGGGCCGGGGGGAATTCTCTGGGCATCTGGAATCTAGTAGTCAGTTGAAGTATTTTCCTTTGGAGGTCTGGGCTCCTCAAATGCCCCTTTGTATCTACAGTAGATTGGAATTTATGAAGTATTTTATCCTTATTCCATAGCTTGTTCTTGTTTTACATTTACTATTACAATCAGTATCTGTAAGAGAAAGACCTATAACAAGAGGGAAAAAAACTAGATGAAAATCATATTCTTTGGTCGTCAAGAAAGCAAAGGAAAGAAAAATGAAAAGAAAAAAGTTGGGTATTATATGGAGCCATAGGCTTTAGTGTGAAATCAGAAAAACAAGTCAAACCTTGATTTGTCAGGCCTTGGTTTTCTTGGAAACCAAATAGGGAAGAACCCCAAAAGAACAAATAAAATTGAAGAAACCCAACTCAGAATCAATGAGTGATAGGAAGGAAGAAGACGACCACCGAAATAAGATTAAGGTTTACCTGTTGAGTACAGTTAGAGAAGGAAGAAGAAGAAGACGAAGGGCCGCAGCAAAGAATCCTGGTTTCTTCATTTTCTAGAGATATAGATTCTAGTACTACAAGAGAAAAAGAAACTGCGGTTTGAAAGAGAATTTTCCTAGCAAGAAAACTGGAGAGAAAGTTGGTATTTACGTGGCAACTCTCCTTGGCAATGCACTGCTGTGAATGATATATGGGCTAATAAGGGGAGTGGTGTGCAAAAATGGAGTGTTATGGCAGAGGACTTCATGGGTCTATGGGATAGGCCATGTTTAAAGCTAAACTCTGGTTCACTAGAGGAGGTAGCAGTTATTTTCAGGGGTATTTGGCATAGGCGAAATAAATGTCTCTGAAAGTTTTTTTACTGGTCCTTCACAGGTTATTGAAGGAGCTATACATTCTTTAGATGACTTTAGAGAGGCAATGAAGAGTAAGGAAGCTTCCTTAGGTGGTGGGAGGATAATGTCTACTGGTAGAAATTGGAAGAAACCTGAGGATGGGTGGTTGAAAGCAAACTTTGATGCAGCATTAGATGAGCAAAACTGTGTGGTGGGACTTGGGATCATCATAAGAAACTGTGAAGGGGAGTTTGTGGCTGCATACAGCGAACCACAAAAAATGAAGGCCAAAGCATGGTAGTTGAAGCCATTGCACTGAGAAGAACTATTGAATTCTTTATAGAGATGGGCTTTAACAGAGTAGTTTTTGAAGGTGATGCACTTATAATAATCAATGTTGTGAAGGATAATGTGGAGTGTTGGACGTGGTATGATCAGGTAGTGGAAGATGGGAAGAGAAGCTTGGAAGAAATGTTGCACTGGGAGCTAAAATTTGTCCGCAGAGAGGGCAATATGATTGCTCACAAACTGGCAAGGTATGCTTTAAATTTAGAAAACTTTACATGTTGGCATGAAGAATGCCCTGTTTTTATTTCAAGTCTGATTCTTGATGAAATGGCTTGTAATGACTGATTCCAATGAATGAATGAGGTATATTCAAAAAAAAAAAAAATGATGTGCGCTTATAAAAAAAGAAAAACCTTGGTAGTTTGACCTTATAATGCATCACACGAGAAGTGATTTACTTGTGTGATGTTCTGCGCATTATGCTTGTAATTAAAATAACTCAAACCAAATGTGGTTATTGTCCCACCCTTTGCTCATTTGCTGTACGAGTTTTGTTACTCATCATTTTTATACATCACCCACCATTTTTTTTTTGTTGATTTTATTCTTCTTAAATTAATTAAATTTTTCTACTCATCGTCTATATACCATACATTTGACAAGAGAAAAAAATAAAAAAAATATAGTGTGTGATGTGTAGGGATAATGAATAGAATTTTCTAGATCTTTTAAATGTTATTAACAAAAATGAAGAGCACACAAATTGAATTATTGACGAATTCAACACATTATTGATGAGAAGTTTGCACATTTATTAGCATAGAAGGATATACTCTTTCTATTTACACTCGGCTGCTCCCAATTCTTCACACCTATCTTTTATTATTGTTATATTAGAGATAAACTTATGGCCGGTCGGTCTGTTATATTCCTGATAACAGCCATTCAATAAATATTCGTTTTGTACACATGATGTGACATCATCTAGATCATACATTTCTCAAAATGAGTGTTAGAAACAATTAACTAGAAGCAGCCACGCAGTAAGTACAAAGTATGCATTGCTATAGTAACTTATTCTCTAGCATTACTCAAATAAATGATACGTAGGTCTCTCATTTCAGCTCCATTATAACTGCACTACTGGCTATAACTCCCATTTCAGCTCCACTACAGTGACCCTTCCCCTTTCTCGAAACCAACCAGACGAAGCACCCCTCCCAATGGAAATAAAAAGATCAGATCAAATAAAAATGGAAATAAAAAGATCGGTTAAAAATGGAAATAATCCTTCTCTTTAACCTCGATTTTTTGTCTTTGATCTCTCTCTCTCTCTCAAAGAAATTAAGCCGAAAGAAATGAAATTCATGGATTTGTTGTGGGCAATTGCTTTGGATTTATTATTGGGTGGCTGGGTTTTTGTGTTTTGATTTGTGAAGAGAGTGAACAATGATATTATATTGGCAGAAATGACATCCCCTCCTCCTGGTGATATGGGTAATTATTCAAAACGTTTGTCCAGGTAATTTGGGTTTGTCTCAATTTCTCACTGTGAAATCAAAGCTAAAGAAAATAGAAATGGAGAAGACGAAGGCGATGGCGATGGCTATTTCGAATCCAATGGAACTTGGTGACTGTACGAATGGTGTGGTGTCGTGCAGTGACGGAAGTTGGTGTGGCAACACCGTTGTCTGGTACTGGCAGCGATGGAACTTGCTGTCGTGGGGCAGTTTGGAGAGTTTTGCTATGGGTTCACGACTGTTCAATATGTTTTTTTCTTTTTCTGAGTCTCATTAACTTTATCTTATGCAATGTTGATGTGGCAATTTCTTATTGGAGGCTGTTAAACTTCCAAGAACGGATTGTCCGTTCCGAAGAGAGAATGTTGTTATTATTATTAGCTTTTATATTTTTAGTGGAAGGGGTTATTGGATTCAGGATTTTACATCTAAAAAATAGAAGCCTCGAATATAATAAATCGAAAGGAAAAAAAATACATTACTAAAATGAAAAATACTATATCCACTTTTTTGTGAAGTTATTTATCAATCCTCGAAATTGTTAATTCTAAAAATAGGAATTAATCTAATAAGTAAAAGAAAATATCAAATCAGATGATGATGTTGCACAATGATTTTTTAGATGTACAATCCTGAATCCACCCAAGAATTGCATTAACAATATAATTTTTTTCTTTGTTTCTTTTTTTAAAGTATTTTTTTATGTATTTTAAAAAAAATACAATACGAAAAAATAAATAAACCCAAATCTAAAGAAAAAAAATCAATATAAATAATAGTGTTCGCCTACTATTTTATAAAAAAATTTGTATGAAATTTATCTATTTAAGACTTATATCAATATTATTTTTTTTCATTATATATAGGGTGGCTCTACAGCCACCGTAGGGAGCTCCCGCGGGGGCTCCCGCTAGTTTATTTTCTTTTTTTTTTTTTCGTTTTTTTTACATGTATTTTTTAAATATTTTTTATAAAAATTCACAATATTATTAAAAAATACTTACTTCATCATTAAATAAATAAATAAAAAAGCTAGCGGTAGCCCCTAGAGGAAAGAGTAGCTTTTTCTTTATATATAAGGTAGAGTTTGAATAGTGAGATAAAATGAAATGATTTTAGATGAAAGTTAAAAATTGAATAAAATATTGTTAAAATATTTTTTTTAATATTATTATTATTTTAAGATTTGAAAATATTAAATTTTTTATTATATTTTATGTAAAAATTTATAAAATTTATAATGATGAGATGAGATGAAATAAGATAGTTTTCATATCCAAATGAGAGGACTATTCGGACTGAAAACAACACTAGCGTCCATAGTGGTACGATGGTCATTTCCGCACTAGATTATCGCTGCCATTAGCCCTACGGATACCCGTAAATATAAAAGGAATTAAAAGCTAGGGCATTATACTCCTCATCCCCGCCCCGCGTGATACAGCGCCTCCATATCTAGGTTTTCACTCTCTATCTGAGCAGGTAAAGCCATGGCAGACGTTGAGATTGGGATCCCTCAGGATCCGGTGCAGGCTCACCACGATGTTAAGCTCTTCAACCGCTGGAGCTTTGATGACGTTCAGGTTCCCATCTCTGTCGAAATCCTCCAAATCTTTAGCTTTTCGGATTTCAACTTTAGGATTTTACGCTGTGTAACATCTGTTTGGTTTTTTTAAGAACATAAAATCACCATTGGGGCAAAATAAAACCTGTATAAGTGCAGAACGGATATTGGTTGTAATCATGAACTGGGTTATGTGGTGTGACATTTGACACAGATTTATTTCTTTTGCACGAGCGTTTACTTAACTGGCTTAGTTATTCGTGTTTAGTTTTTTTTTTTTTTTCTTTCGAGTAATTTTAGTGGGTATATATATATATATATATCTATTCTTTTGGGGATTACATCCATCATGGTGGGATTCTACTGTTCGCTGTAAATATTTTCTGTTCGGTTTTGAGTGATAAACGAAATATTTTCTTTTCTTTAATAACCGATGACTTTAGGTCGTTATAATTCTCTTTGATGAATTGGTTAAATTTATGTGCTTCTTGTTGAGGTGTCCTATCGCTGCTTGGTTTGTGCTTAGAAGTCACGTTTCTTTAGTTTGACTCTATATGTTGTGTTGTGTAGCTTGGTTACCATGATATGCTTATGTAATTCACTTGTTGTCCCTTATTTTTATTTTCTTATGCATTGTTTGCTCAGTTGCACTTGTTAGAAGTTATCCCCACCTACACTGTTGTGATTTTACTTTGACATGCTTGCTTTAAAAATTTTCCCCATTTAGGTCAGTGACATTTCACTTGTCGATTATGTGGGAGTTGTACCTGCCAAGCATGCTACCTATGTTCCTCACACTGCTGGAAGATACTCAGTCAAGCGTTTTCGGAAGGCCCAGTGTCCAATAGTTGAGAGGCTTACAAACTCTCTGATGATGCACGGTAGGAACAATGGAAAGAAACTCATGGCTGTCAGGATTATTAAACATGCAATGGAAATTATTCATTTGCTGACTGATCTGAACCCCATTCAAGTTATTGTTGATGCTGTTGTCAACAGGTATGCTAAATGAGTACAATTATTTTTCCTTCTAGGAAGAAAAATTTGGAGGTTCAATGCATGCTAAATCTGTGTTCTTCAACTTTTGCATTTTACTAATGGACAATTTTAATTGTAAGAAGTTTTTTTTTTGGGGGGGGGGGATGCGGAAAATGCAAGAGGGAGTTGCAGTTTAATAGTATGACATGTACTGATGCAATTTGGGCAATTTAGTGATTGGTTTAGGCTCCCTGCCAGTGATTCAATTTAGTGTTTTTAAAGTTCTACGAATTTCCTAGTTACATAATCTTCTGAATATGTATTCTACTGCAGTGGACCCCGTGAAGATGCAACCCGTATTGGCTCTGCTGGAGTTGTTAGGCGTCAGGCTGTCGATATTTCCCCGCTGCGCCGCGTAAATCAGGCTATTTATCTCATTACCACTGGAGCTCGGGAATCTGCATTCCGCAATATTAAGACCATTGCCGAATGCTTGGCAGATGAACTTATTAATGCTGCCAAGGGTTCCTCCAACAGGTAAATAAGAGCTTAGTTAATTGAAAACTTCCCGTGCTTTGGTTTATTTGTTGACTCTTTATTACGCAGAACCTCTTTTCATTCTCTCCCTGATTCGTCACATTTGTGCTTTCATGCTTTTTTACATCATTGCGTAAATGAATTTTTCCTTTGTTTGTACAGCTACGCCATAAAGAAGAAGGATGAGATCGAGAGAGTTGCCAAGGCAAATCGTTGAGGGATCAGATTAGAAATTTCTATACCCTTGACGAGGGGTTTTGGCTCGTTATTTTTAGTACTTCAATTATCTGTAGAAGTCTTGAACATGGTGGTTGGTGTTTTTTTGGGGGAACGAGGATTTGCTTTATGTTTGTTTTGAGTTTATATCTAATTTATGGATATTGAGTAAGCTTTCAAGTGGAAATGTTTACTTTTGTTGTTGAGTGCGATCGCCTTTCAATTTCACAAAATTATGCTGTTCATTTGGAAGGCATCACCATCAACAATCTTATGCCCCATCTACACGGGGGTATGTCATGCCCATTCTTTAGGCCGACTGTCACAACACAAAACATTTTGACAAACTCGGCAGTTTTTAAGTAACCTCATCTTCATAGATTCTTCACATGCACCTGTAAATTGCAGTTTTCATGGTATTGGTGAAATACTTAATAGACATGGCATGGGTGTGGTTTGGACAAGGACGGTGGTGACGGTATTCCAGTATGCAGAAATCGATCAACTCCTTGTCTAATGGCATCAACAATAACTTGAGGATTGAGTGCAATTATGGGGGCTCAGATTCAGGAAGATGCTGTCGGGAAGAAAGAAATTGGTCATAATATTGTAGAAAAATGAAAAAAAAAAAACATATTGAAGCAACTTTATGTAAAATGAAGTCATATATAAAATGACTCAACTTTTGTTTTGATTTTTTTTTTTTTTTTTGGTCTAAAATTTATGATCCTGATTCCTGATGGATCTGCAAACTTCAATTCAAAATTGAAAGAAAGTGACTTGCAAAATGAGGAAAGGGAATTTCTTCGTGGGATTTGTGGAAGAGTTCTGTTACGTACAGTCACTTTTGCGTATTCTTTGTGTATTTTATTGATGTGATTGGCCAAAACAATTATTTTATATTAAAAAAAAAAGTGCAACCAATCACATTAGTGAAGTGTACAAATAAGTACGTAAAAATGACTGCACATAGAATTTTTATTTGTGGATTTCTTCCAATTCCAACAACTAGGTTATCGAATAGGGAATTTCCTAATATCTTTTCAGAGGTAGTTATTTTTTAGCTACGTCCTTAACGTGCTGATTGATAAATTAATAGTTTGGCTTAGTCATTCGTGTTATAAAGTTTGAACCCCTCTCAATACGACGTCGATATTGCTTTTAAGAGTAATGATACCCTAAAAAATATTTCACCCTCACCTTTCTAACTTAAACCATATGCGTTCTCTCTCTCTCTCTCCCCTCTTTATAAAGCTTTTTTGAATGATTATAATACGAATCTTGTGCAGGAATCCCTCGCTGAACACTTTATCGTCGAATTTTGCCCGTTGGAGATCCTAGGATCTTTTTTTTTTCTTATATATATATATATTATATATATATATATAAGTAAACTAGGATCTTGATCGTTCTGATACTCCAATCAATGAATCAAAGAAGACAGAACCGTCAGCAGAGAACCCCTCCTCACCATTGTCAAGCAGCTCAGACACTACAAACGATATTCTCACACCCTCGAGGTATCCCTTCCCCCAAATTGCGCTTTTCCTTTTCTGTGGATCAGAATATGTGAAACGCAGAATCTCAAATGGTGTCTTTTCTTTATTCAGATAAGTATATTTGTGTTGTTAAAATCACGTTTTGAGACTTGAGAGTGACGCTTTGATTTTACGATGGAGTGAGATAATTGCTTGGTTGCATGATGGAAATACCTGAAAGAAACCTTTGCAGGTCTGACCACCATGTGTGCATTAGTTCTTGGATGAGTTGGAAAAGGCTACCATGTTGAGGCGTTGCTATGAGCTCCTTATGACTTATTATTATGAACGGCTTATAAGTACTAGTGACGAGTCTAGTCTTGTGGGATTAGGTGTTTGTCCCGATACAAACGCCCATACAGATAGTCTTTTTAATTTAGTAAGCAAGAATTGCCTCTCAACGATTGTGGTACTGATGCATGTGTGAGTGAAATATCGGAGACATGTTGACATGTACAGAACAGTCCCTGCATGTTTTTGCTGAGAGCTCATAACATGCAGAATCTGAGTGCCTCCTAATAGCATTAACGGCTTGTTGTGCATGCCTTACTAGGATTCAAAATAGCTGAATCCTTCTTCGGGATGAATGAAAAGGTTGCTGAGAGCTCATAACAAGCATGCATAACATGACAGAATAGCCCCTGCATCTTTCTGCTGAGAGCTCATAACAAGCAGAATTTGAGTGCCTCCTAATAGCATTAGCGGCTTGTAATGCATGTCCTACTAGGATTCAAAATAACTTAATCCTTCTTCAGAATGATGAAAAGGTTGAGATAATTTCTCCATTAATGTCATGTTGCGGGTCCTGAATATCCAGGAATACCTGTGCAATTATTGTGAAGAAAGTTATATTTTCTTTTTTCCCGATGAGTATTCTGAAGATAGCGATCATAATATTTTTTTAGAGAAATGATAGTTGCAATCGTGGAATGCGCAAGTGCCGCGCAATCCTTTTGAAAAAGTGAGTAAATATGGGATCCACATGATAAAAAAACTAATTTTTTAATAGTAGACCTCACTCTTTTTCAAAAGGATTACTCGGCGCTTTCATATTCCACGACTGTTTCTAGCATTACTCTATTTTTTTTAAGTGAAGAAATTGTTTTTCTTATTATATAAAAACTAATACTCCTGATTGTCATATTAGCTATTTTTATTAATAGGTATCTATGTGGATGACTGAAAAAAGGTACTTTGACCTTTCATCCCGTGATATTGCCATCTGACTATATCGAATTGCAAAAGTTCATGGGACAGAACAAGCTAAGAATTATTTCAGTAATGTGCCATAAAGTTAAGAGCTCTTGAGGTTTATGGTGCTTTTCTCAACTGCTACGCCCATGTTAAACATGTGGAGAAGGCATAAGCTATTATGCAAAAAATGAGAGATTTGGGGTTGGATAGGATAACTGTGTCTTACAATGTTTTGCTTAATCTCTATTATCAGAGTAGAAATCACGAGAAGCTGGACACTCTGGTGCACAAAATGGAAGAAAAGGGCATCCCATTTGACAAATTTTCATTTGATATCAGGCTCAGTGCGCTCAGTGCCTGCGCAGCTGCTTCCGACTTTGAGGGAATCTACAAGATTCTATGAAGGATAGAATCCAATCCTATTGGTATTTTGAATTGGACTGTTTATGCTATTGCAGCAAATTCATACACAAAAGCTGGGCTTTTGGAAAAGGCTTCGGCAATGCAAAAGAAATCTGAGAGACTGATAACTGCCAAAAAAAGGGGTTTAGTATTTGACTACCTTCTCACACAATACGCGGCGATAGGTAAGAAAGATGAAGCGGTAAGACTCTGGGAGGTTTACAAGAAGAAGGAGGTAATATACAATACCGAATATAGGAGTATCATAAGCTAACTGTTGAAGTTTGATGACATTGGGGGTGCTGAGAAGATATATAATGAGTGGGAATCCAGAAAATAAACCCATGATATCAGGATTCCCAACCACCTGATGATGCTTTTTGAAAAAAAGGACTTTTAGAAAAGACCATAGCCCTTGTAAACCGGGTAATGGTGAAAGGACTGAAGCCTAATGTATGGACTTACTATTATTTGGCACCAGGGTACATTCAGATTGATCAAACTAAAAAGGGAGTCGAAGCAATGAAGGAAGCAATTCTGGTCTGTGAGTTGTGGTGGAAGCCAAGCAAGGAAAGCTTGGCTACCTGTCTGGAGTACTTCAAATGCAAAGAAGATATGGAGGGAGTAAAGGAATTTATTGCATTACTCAGGGATACGGATATTGTCTATGCGGATCTTTATGACAGACTATTGAATTATATAAAAGATAGTAAATCAAGCTTGGCTGTACTTAGTGAGATGGGAGGGGATGCTTCATTTGGAAATGGAGAAACAATAGGACTTTTGGAGCCCAAGGAGGAAAGCGGCGATTACAAAACAAGTAGCAGCAATGCAATCGGGTAAAAGACATGTTGTGTTTGTATGGTCTCCAATATTTCTTGTCATAAAAAAATAAGTGCAGCAATTCTATACAAATTCGGAAAATTTCTTAAACTTTTGTAAGCAATTGCAAACTAATTGTGGAAAGGGAAAACATGTTGGGAAAGATGTGTTAGATTTGTTGAATAATAAACTTAATTTAGTAAATGTTAGATGAAGAGTTGTGTCTTTTGGTAGATTCATCTTGAAAGAAGTGATTTATGTATTTGGGGTATTCATGTACTTGGGTGTTCGTGTACTAGAGAAGTTCATGTATTAGAGTAAAGGCTAGGTGAATCTACAGGCCTATAAATATCCATGTATACATTGGCACAAAGTAAGCCACTTGAGAAGTAATTCAGTTAGAGAAATTTCAGAAATAGTCTCTCCCCTCTTCCCTCTAGAATAGAATATCAATTTTTCTCCTCCAACAAACTGGTATCGGAGCTACAACTTTCTAAATCTTGAAGATGGCCAAATCGTCGTTTCCGTTTCAATTTTCGCATTTGACAAATGAGAATTATGAGAATTGGTGCATTCAAATGAAGGTTTTGCTTGGGAGATCGTAGAGAAAGGTTATGAGGAGCCTAGAGATGAAATTTCGTTGAGTCTTAATCAAAAGGAGGCTCTGCAAAGGTTGTGGAAGAAGGACCAACAAGCTCTTACGCTCATCCATCAATGTTTGGATGAAGCAATGTTCGAGAAAGTGGCCAATACCACTACTTCCAAGCAAGCATGGGAGATCTTACAAAACTCCTATCAAGAAGTTGATAAAGTGAAGAAGGTGCGGTTCCAAGCGCTACGAGATGAGTTCGAAGTCCTTCGTATACAAGAATCTGAGACGATTGTAGATTACTTTTCAAAATTGTTGGCCATTGTGAATCCAATGAGTAGATATGGAGAAAAGCTAGAGGATGTCCGAGTGGTTGAGAAGATTCTTCACTCGTTACATTCAAAGTTCGATTATATTGTGGTGGCTATCAAAGAGTCGAAAGACTTGGAAACGATGACGGTTAATCAACTCATAGGATCTCTCCAAGCCCATGAAGAAAGACTCATGAAGAAGAATGCGAGATCTCTAATTTTGCTTGTGTTTTTAATCCATATTATTTTTAAATTGGGGTGTTATTTTGTTATTTTAGTAATGTGTTATTTTAATTATGTTGTTTGTGTTATTTTACTCTTGGTATTTTATTTTTGTTAATTTTATTTTTAAGTGTGTTATTTTAATTTATTTGTAGTGTTTTATTTTTATTTTATTTTTGGGATGTGTGTGTGAGTGTGTGTGTTTTGTTTTAACCCAACCCAGTCCGAAGCCCAGCCTGTGCGAGAACCCAACCCCTCCCACTATCTGGAACGGCACCGTTTTGAGGAACCCCTTAGGGTTCCATCGTGTTGCCGCACATCACTTCTCTTTTCTTCTTCTTCTTCTTTTTCTTCCTTCTTCTTCTTCTTCTTCCTTCGAGCTCCACACAGCAGCTGCCGACGCCAAGCTTGCGTAGTCACGCAACTCAGCCGCAAGACCGCCACCTCTACCTTGCATTTTCCTCTCCATGTCGTTCGGCATGAACCCTGGAGGCTTGCTGTCAAGCCGTGGCTTCACACGGCCACCACCAGCTTCCAGCTCCAGCTTGCGTGATCTTCTCCGTGTCGTGCAGCTATGCTCTCCGTTGTGCTGTGATGTCACGTGGTCTGTTTACAATTGTGACTGAACATGTGGGTGCGTGTGTATCACGACCCCAAGCTGAGATGGGGCATTATCTCGATGGAGCTCCTCTAGCCACTCGGGAGCGTAACAGACTGACGTGACGTCCCCTGAGTTGTCGCAGGGCGACGACGGGAACGGACGAGACGGTAACGCTCTCGTACCGATTCCGTGACCTTTGGTTGGCGAGGTTAGAGGATGTTTGGTCATGTACGCGCTGGGCGCTGAACTAGACATCGCTTGTTACGAAGTCTCATGCACGGACGTTACCCATGGTGTGACGATGAGAGCCAGGTCGTGCAGACGGTTCATAGGGGAGACCGTGGCGCATGCTTATTAATTAATAGTTTTGTTTGAACCAAAAATGGGATTTTGGCGTGAGTGGTTAAAAAATGTATTTTGGGAAAAAGAACTTATGGTGTTGTTTATGTCCGTATGGGAACGCGTTTTTTTTCTATATATTTCTTGGATGTTATTTTGGTTAATTACTTGCTTAGATGTCATAATTTCATTGTGGTGTTTTACCCTACGGTTCCGTCTTATGGTGCCGTAGAGTCTGACGCAGAGCCCGAGTTTGAACCTGAGGGATCAGCTCCGCCAGAGGTTTGAGTTGCTGAGATACTATTCAGCGTTATGGGATTTGTTTCCCTTATGTTATTTCATATCTTTAATTTATCTGTCGGATGACTGTTTAATCCTTGTAAAGATACTTTACTGTTTTTGAACAATTTTGGTACTTAATAAAGAAAGACTTTTTATTTCTCCGCTGCGTATATTATTTTGTACACTTATTGCACGATGTACACACTCTGAGCATTGGTCGTCGGGGTGCGTGATTCGTGTGGTCATCATCCCGGTATCACAAACTCCACAAAAATAAAACGTGGGGGTCGAGGGCACCACAAAGAAGGAATAACCTATTGAGCAAGTTCTCGCCACAACACTCTCTGTAAAAGAGAATGAAGGAGAGCATGATAAAAGTCAACAAGGAAGATGACGCAGATGTGGACAAGGAAGAGGAAGAAGAGGATGAGGAAGAGACGGACAAAACAATCAAAACGCCAACCATGAAGAGAGAAGTCAATCCTCAAGAGGTCGTGGCAGAGGAAATTACTTAAGGCAGAATGGGCGACAATATGACAAGTCCAAAATCAAATGCTACAACTGTCAAAAGTATGGCCAATATGCTTTGGAGTGTTAGAGTTTTCCTAACAATGCTGAAGAGAAGGCGAATCATGTTGAAAATGAGGAAGTGGAGCCCACTTTGCTACTAGCCTAGAAAGGACAAGAAACGAGCAAATCGAATTTTTGGTATCTTGATAATGTTGCAAGCAATTATATGTGTGGAGACAAAAGCAAATTCGTGGAGCTTAACGAATCAGTGAGCGAGAATGTCACTTTCGAAAATTTGTCAAAAGTTCCCATCAAAAGGAGAGGTACGATTCTAATTCGGTTAAAAAATGGGAGCCATCAATTTATGTCAAATGTTTATTATGTTTCGAGTATGAAAATCAACATTTTGAGGTTGTGGCAACTCTTGGAAAAAGACTATGAGATTGAAATGAAAAATCGTAATCTTTTTCTAAAAGATGAGAAGAAGAATTTGATTATTAAAGTGTCCATGACAAGCAACAGGATGTTTTTGCTTAATATTCAAACTGATGTGGCTAACTGTCTCAAAGCTTGTTTAAAAGATACGTCTTGATTTTGACATTTGAGGCTTGGGCATGTGAATTTTGGTGGATTGAAGTTGTTGGCTCAAAAGGAGATGGTGAAAGGCTTGCCGCCTATTGATCAATCCAATTAACTTTGCAAAGGGTGTCTTGTTGGCAAACAATTCCAGAAGAGCTTTCCAAAAGAATAATTTACAAGAGCAAGTGAGCTGCTCCAACTTGTTGATACCGATGTTTGTGGACCAACCAAGCCTTCTTTATTTAGTAAAAATCGATACTTCCTCTTCTTTATTGATAACTTTAGTAGAAAAACGTGAGTATATTTTTTGAAAGAAAAATCTGAAGTGTTTGATGCTTTTAAAAAATTCAAAGCACTTGTTGAAAAACAAAATGGTTATGAGATTAAGGCTTTGAGATCAGATAGAGGGGGTGAGTTTACATCTAATGAATTTAATGAGTTTTGTGAAGCACAGGGGATTCGTTGGGCTTTGATGGTTCCAAGATCACCTTAACAAAAGGGGGTGGTTGAAAGAAAGAACATAACGATTCTTAATATTGCTTGAAGCATGTTAAAGACGAAGATGATGCTTAAAGAGTTTTGGACGGAAGCGGTTGATTGTGCTATTTACTTATCAAACCATTGTCCTACAAGAAGTGTAGAGAACTCAACTCCCCAAAAAGCATGGAGTGGAAGAAAGCCACGTGTTTCCTATTTGAGGGTTTTTTGAAGTATTGGCTATGTGCATGTGCCCGATCAAGAAAGATCCAAGCTTGATGATAAAAGCAAGAAGCATATCTTCATCGGCTATGATCAAAGATTCAAAGGCTACAAGCTTTATAATCCAAGCACTAAGAAGATGATCGTTAGTAGAGATGTGAAATTTGACGAAGAAAGTTCGTGGGATTGGAGTGATAAGGAAAATGAAAGATATGATTTGTTTCCCTTCCCTAAAGATGAAGATCAATGAAATGATGTATAAGAACTCACGACACCTCCTCAATCACCAACAATTCCTAGTATTTCTTCATCATCTTCTTATGAAGGAAGTTATAGTAAAAAGCAATCTCGAATTAGAAGTTTCCAAGATCTTTATGAGGTAACGGAGAATTTAAGTGATGATCTAACTCTTTTGTTGTCACTTTATAGATTGTGAACCAATAGGTTTTGAATAAGCGGTACAAGAAAAAATGTGGAGAATTGCCATGGATGAGGAGATCAAATCAATCAAGAAGAACGATACTCGGAAATTTGTGACTTTACCAGAGGGACAAAAGCCCATTGGTATGAAGTGGATTTTCAAAGTAAAGAAGAATACCGAGGGAGAAATAGAAAGAGTAAAGGGGAGATTAGTGACCAAGGAATATATAGCCAACGTCCCGGTATTGATTATGGAGAAGTCTTTGCCCCTGTTGTACGATCATAGACGATTCGAATGATAATTTCTCTTGCAGCTCAAAAGAATTGGAGGATTTATCAAATAGATGTCAAATCGGCTTTCTTGAATGGAATTCTTGAGGAAGAAGTTTATGCACCGCAACCTACGGGTTATGTGGTCAAAGTGCAAGAAGATAAAATGTTGAAATTAAAGAAAGCCTTGTACTGCTTAAAACAAGCGCCAAGGGCATGTAATAGTTGAATTGACAAATATTTTTCAGAAGAATGGATTCACCAAATGCCCGCATGAATATGCTCTCTATGGTGCATGGAAATAGAGACATTTTACTTGTTGCATAAATGTTGATGATTTAATTTTTACTGGAAGCAATTCAACTATGTTTGGAGAATTTAAAAAAACTATGACGAGAGAATTTGAAATAACCGATATTGGTTATCATATCTTATTATCTTGGCATTGAGATCAAACAAATGGAGGATGTAATTTTTATATCTCAAGAAGATTTTGCAAGGGAAATTCTAAAAGGGTTCAAGATGGAAGATTGTCAATCCGTAAGCACCCCGGTTGAATGTGGAGCAAAATTGTCCAAGCATGAAGACAGAGAGAAGGTAGACCCTACAATGCTCAAGAGTCTTGTTGGAAGTTTGAGATACTTGACTTGCACAAGACTTGATATATTTTATGGAGTTGGACTTGTTAGCCGATATATGGAGTCACCAAGCACAATGCATTTCAAAGCAACTAAGAGAATTTTACATTATCTAAAATGTACTATTGATTACGGCATTTTTTATTCATTTTCTAATAAATTTAAGCTTGTGGGGTATAGTGATAGTGATTGGGCCGAAGACTTGGATGATTGAAAGAACACTACCGGTTTTGCGTTTTACTTGAGAAATACGACATTTACTTGGAGTTCTAAGAAGCAATCAATTGTGACGTTTTTCATATGCGAAGCTGAATATGTTGTTGCGACATATTGTTTTTATCATGCAATTTGGCTTAGAAGATTATTGAAGGAGCTACTCATGCCACAAGAGGAAGCCACAAAAATTTTTGTTGATAACAAATTGACACTTGCATTGGCGAAAAATCTGATCTTTCATGATAGAAGCAAGCATATTGATACAAGATTTCATTTTATTCGAGAATGCATTGTCAAGAATAAAGTATAAGTCAAATTTGTGAAGACCCATGATCAAGTTGCAGATATTTTTACAAAGCCTCTCAAGTATGATACTTTTAACAAGTTGCTGATGTTGTTCGGAGTTACCAAGAATTAAGTTTAAAGGCAAGTGTTGAATAATAAACTTAATTTAGTAAATGTTAGATAAAGAGTTGTGTCTTTTGGTAGATTCATGAACTAGAGTGAAGGTTCATCTTGAAATAAGTGATTCATGTATTTGGGATATTCATGTACTTGGGTGTTCGTGTACTATAGAAGTTTATGTATTAGAGTAAATGCTAGGTAAATCTAAAAACTTATAAATACCCATGTATACATTAGCACAAAGTAAACCACTTGAAAAGTAATTCAGTTAGAAAAATTTCAGAAATATTCTCTCACTTCTTCCCTCTAGAATAGAATATCTGTTTTTCTCCTCCAACAAGATTCTCATTATTTACTGCCAAGGGACTGAAAATGAAGATTGAGTTTCGAGTAGAGTTCGGCATATATTGTGGTCTTTTTTCATTGTTTCTGCGTCTTTTATACTGTTACTTGTGCCCAGGCCACTGCTTAAAGTTGGGAACGTTCAACCAATGAAAATACTATATGCTAGTGTATAGTAATATGTAAGTCAGAAAATAGCTATATTATTATATTTAACAAATGTTCATTACCAGATGCCTTGTTCATTTCATTTTATTCCCATGGCGTCTGTAGATTATCCGAAAATGTTGAACCTGAACATTCCATGGCCACTACTACATGGCATTCCGTATATAAAATCACATAGGCTTACTGGTACTTTTCCATATTTTATTTTATTTTTTTCCTTTTTTTCTCGTCGAACATATTTATGAACACAAATTCTGATAATCCATCAGTAAAGTTTCAATACTTTAATGCAAAATGACTCCGAGCTAAAATAATTTGAGACGTTATCAAGTTTTGACTGCAGATTCATTGACGGGTTGATTGAAGAAGCCCTTGCTTGATAACCACTGCCAGAAGGATAATCAGGACCTGTTTAGCTATGAAAGTGAATGTCGAGCAACAATACGCAGTGTGACTAGAGGTGGCAATACGTGACACAACTTGTGAATTCAACATAAACACGATATAAAAATTAGCGGATTTGGGTTTGATGTTAATGGGTTCGGGTCAAAACAGGTTGACTCGTTAATACATAATTTATAAACGGATCAACCTACTTAACACGAAATTAACTCGTTTTGACCCGTTTAGAATTTATTTTAAAATTAAATTTTTATTATTGTTAAGTTGTAATATTGATATTTCTCAATATGCTTATATTTTTATTGTTAAGATTGTAATTTTAGACTTATACTCATATTTGTTATTATATATTTTGTAATGTTGGTTTTATTATATGTTAAAATTTGAAAAATATTGATATATGTTTTTTAAGATATTGTGGTTATTAATAAATACATATATTAACTTTTATGTTAATCAGGTCAAATGAGTTATGTATTTTAGTTCAATCTATTTACATGAAACAAACGGGTTTAAATGAGTGGTGTCGTGTTAACATATTTATAATTAATTATTAAACGGGTTAAAAATGGTGACACGAGACGACACAACACAACCCGTTATCTAAATGTGTTGGGTTTAGATTTGAAAGTTTGATACGTTTAGCTTAACGAGTTAGGTTCGGGTTGACTTATATAGTCAAATATTCATGATTTAATACGACATGAACACCACCCGAAAATTTGATTTGTCACCCCTAAATTTGACTGACATAATCAGTTCACCCAACAATATTTGTCAAATCTATTGCTTTTTTCCCACGTCTGCTTCGCCAAAGTCTATGGTCGGAGACCTCAAACCTTTCGAAAATATAAATATGGATGGTTTACAAAAGGGAAATACTCTAACCACAAAATGATTACATAAAAGCAATCCTACAAACTGACATGGTTTGATATGATTCGTCAAATTGTAAAGTTACTTATATTATAAAGTAGATCTAACGGATCAGTTAAAATCACATCAATTTGTATGATTATTTTTATATAATTTCTTTGTAGATGTAACAGTCCTCTTTACAAAATGTAAAAATGGATATGGTCGACTTTATATAGCTTTTTTTCGGGGGTAAGATCCCGCAATTCCTCGCAAATTGATTGCACGTTGCACTAATCCGGTCCCATTTTAAAGCAACCCATGGACCATGGTAGCATCTCGGTTGGATCTGGTCTAATGAAATATTTTTCAGTCAGAGCCCATGAGCCCAATAGGTCATTTCCATGATCCACAAATCAAACAAAGTTGGAGTTTTACCCACCCGATCTGTTATCTGGAAGTAACCCGGGCTCGGTTTTGGACTTTCGAGAACTTGGGGGCATATGCTGACCGGCTGGGCACTCCGAGCAACAATTTTCAAAGAAAGTCAGTCCCAGAGAGAAGAAATTCACCGAAATCCCAGAGAGAAGAAATTCACCGAAAATGAGACCCAACATTGTTACGGAGGTAACCGCTGATCCACTACTTCATTTGCAGTACTTATTTTGGTTCCTACTTTCAGTGAAGCATATTGTTGCTGATGCGTGGGGACCCCTAACTTCAATCTTAGCGCTGTTTGGTTGCTGAGAAAACCTGGGAAATGAAAACAAAATCATGATTTTTCTCCCGAATGTTTTTGGTAAAAATTTGTAATTGAGACTACGTAAATTGCCGCATTTGGGCTTAGTTGGACTGACTCTTTTTTGGCAACCAAAAAGTGGGAATAATACATCATTTTGTTTGAATTTGTACTCTGAGTAATTAGAAGAAAGTTATAGATACTTTATTTTCCAATTTGAATTATGTGTGTTGGATCAGGTTTGGGATTTCTGAAATTTAGCAGGAATTATGGATTCTATTGGAAACCCTAATTTAATTTTAGTTTAGGCTGTTACTTAATCTTTTTCAATTTAGTTAGGAGTATTTGTTTTTGGTAGTTGCTTCAGGCAACGAAGTTTCTTCAGTACACATTCTTAGGCATTGGGGAAATTAGCCTTTCTCGGGCCATAAATTTAAGTAATTTTTGGGTGGGTTTTAGTGGCTTGGACATGGATGTGCACGAAAATATTTTCTGGTGATGACTGACTTCTAGTTCCTAGTAATGGCATCCTTTATTCTCTGTTTAGGTGTCTTCATGAGTAGTTTATAAGTGCTATAGTGCTATAGTAGATTGGTATGTACTTCAGGAAAACTTCCATGAAGGTAGAAAGTTGAAACAAGCATTTGCAGTTTCCTTCTGGTGTTGTGTCTAGTAGCACCCTCTAGATGTTTTCAGTGATATTGATTGTTACAGAAAAGAAGACATCTGTGTTTTCATATAAATTACTTGTGGTTCAATGATGATTAAATAAGACACTTGTTTGAATTTAGAAGTGGGTTTTAGAATGATGTTAGAATATCCCTAGAATAAAAAAGCATGGTCATTCTTCTTCTCTTACCTTGAACTGGTGCTAAAAGGCTTGATCATTATTTTGACTCCTCATTTCACATTCCTAATGGTGTAAAGATGGTGCTCATCTCCCTTCCTCCAGTTTTTCCCCTTTTCTAAATAAAGGTCATCCTTGTCCCCACAATTCTGACAATGCCACTTTCACATCAGCTTTGAATGGATATGTGGTTTACTGGTCGGAATACATTTTTCTTTAGCTCGAGTTATTAAATTCACACTGGTTTTGTGTTGTGGTGTACAGGCAGGATTGCCTACTAGGGTGGGCCAATGGTGGGATGGCATTCCATTCCTTACTTCTTCTGTGGTGGTTGCTTGTGGGATTATATACCTGGTCTGCCTCTTAGTTGGATATGACTCCTTTTTTGAAATATGCTTCTCGCCCTCAGCTGTTTTATCACAGTTCCAAGGTACATTCTGGCAGATTGGGTATGACTGTGGGCTTTGCCTATTTCTATGAATAAAATTTCTTGATTATCTATCAAGAAAAAGATTGGGTATGACTTGTTTTAAAAGAATTATGTTCTTATTAATAAAAAATATTTCAAAGCATTGCTGGTACATTTGAATTAAGATTATTTCCGATTAAATTACTGATCATTGTTGACTTTTTTTCTAATAATAATTTGTTGGCTGTCAATGAAACAGACTATATATTTTTCTTATTCCGTTTCTGTATCTTTTATGGTTTATCCCTTGTCTTCTGAAAGTGAGTTGTGTCGGTCTTATGGCAACTGACCTTACTCTTTTTGTTTCTTACAGTTTACAGGATTTATACCTCCATCTTTTTTCATGGTTCACTGCTTCATGTTCTGTTCAACATGATGGCATTGGTTCCTTTGGGTTCTGAATTGGAGAGAATCACGGGATCTGTCCGCTTGTTGTACATGATCATTCTATTGGCTACAAGCAATGCTATTTTTCATCTTCTCATTGCACTAGTGGCGGCACATAATCCTTTTCACCCTTATATGTTTCTCATGAATGAGTGTTCTATAGGCTTCTCAGGAATCTTATTCTCTATGATTGTGATCGAAACAAGTTTGAGTGGAGTCCAATCTAGGAGGTTGGTCAGTCTGATGCTTAATTTAGAAACATATGTGATGATTACTTTTAAGTCTCTTCAATTACTGATAAAAAAAATTTAATCTCTTCAATTATTTCATCATTTTCCAGATTCTATATTTCATGAATCTGAGAGAATTTACCTATCACAAAAAAAAAAAAAAAAAAAAAATGGGAGAACTATATTTTGAAATTCATTTTGCACCATGAATTCTGTTGACTCAATATTATTTTCATTCAGTAGACATAGCGTGGTTTCTTTTAATTTCACCCATTTATGGGGTATTCTTATTTACAACTGTTTGCTGTTGTTTGACAGTGTCTTTGGACTCTTTAATGTGCCCGCCAAGTGGTAAGTGCTTATCTGGAGTTTAGTATCTTTTTTATATGATGACATCGAAAAATATTGGGAAATGATATTTGCAGTCGTAGAGTGCTCAAGTATCGCACAATCTTTTTGAAAAACATGAGTAAATATGGGACCTACATGAAAAAAAACTTAATTTTTTAATAGTAGACCCCACTCTTTTTATAAAAGATTGCCCGTCGCTTGCACACTCCATGACTATATCTAGCATCACTCAAAAATATTATCCTTATATAATGTATTGAATGTACTTCCTTGGCAATTTCTATTGGGGTGTCCTCTTATTTTATTGTACTAATATTTTATTAGTTTCTTATATAAAGTAATGTATTGAAATGGGACATGAATATTTGAATTATATGTTCCAGGTATCCGTGGATCTTGCTGATTGTGTTCCAGCTTCTGATGACAAATGTCTCATTACTTGGACACCTATGTGGAATTTTGTCTGGATTTGCATGTGAGTCTCTTCCTTGTTTGAGATATCTCTCTCCCTCTCATCCCCTTCCTATTCCACCATTTTATGTAAGAAACTCAGTGGAAATTCTAAAAGTGGTGTCATTAATTTCAGATACTTATGGCTTATTCAACTTCTTAATGCCTGGAACATCTTTTTATTCTTCCATTGAGGCCTCTTCTTGGCTTGTAAGTATCTTTATGAAAGCTCTTGTGATCACATAGACACTATGGGAGAAGTAAAATCTTATGCTTACTTTCTTAACTTTAGTATAGACGAGTTTGAGGCGGCTGTCAATGGACATGGAACTTTGTGTGGGAGGTGGGGTGGGGATGATAGACCCACATCATTTATCTATATGCCATCAAGCTTGGATTTATCTTTCAATGCACCTTTGCATTTTTTCCGCCCAAGTTGTCCTTTCCCATTCCTACAGAGTTTGATACTTTAACATCTTTTAAGGACTACAGGGAGAGACCTAGGAGTCCATTCCCTCTTCCCGTGAGTGTATAGGGAGAGTACGGTCTTGGAAAAATTAAATTACTCGTGGATGATGCTCTGATGGACCAACTTGACCACTAGAGTTTCAAGTCCAGGCATTTGGTCTGGGCTGGGGTGTGTACCATGTTACTTAGAGAAATATGGTATGGCTATATCTAGCTGGTCACCACCTTTAGCTCCTCGAAATAATTGTTAAGATTGCTAGATGGAGGACAGGTGTGTATAGCCTTAAGTTCAGAAAAAACGTTGTCCTGAAAAATAGAAAAAAACAACAGTGGAGGGTGGAGGGAGAGAAGGATGCTTCTACTTCCATGGGAACTATAAATTAGGCTTCATTTACTCCCCCGCCGGGGGGGGAGCCCGATAGGGGCTTAGGTCCTGAAAGCCATGTAAACCATATTCTTCCTCCACTCTGGCATGAGTGAGGGAATGGATTCACTCCCCCCGAGCAAATGTGCAGACATAGAGGACTAGAGCTCGTGTTCTATTTTATTTAAAGCGGTAATATAATATTTTAGTGCCAACTAGTACAAAATAAAAGAAATTGAAGCTGCTAGATGTAAAATTTATAACTAGTTCCATTTTTTTACTTTTTTTTTTATAGATAAAAATATTATATATATTAATAGGAGTAACCAAGTACACTGGACGTATACAAAAAAACACCTAGCCTATACCAGAGAGCTCCTAATGACCCAGAAAGCCCGTGAAAAACTACCCAAAATACACCAAGCCCGAATTGGAATAAAACACACCTCCCCAACCCCTTGTTTCCCGTAAGACTAGGGGTGATAAACGGTCCGGTCGGACCGAATGGACCGACCCAGACCGACCGTTTCGGTCCGAACCGGACCAAGACTGAGACTGGTCGGTCTTGGTCCACATTTTAGAGGACCAAAAAGCTTCGGTCCAGTCTAGGGTTTTTCCGAACCGGATCGGACCGAATGAAAATTAAAAATAAAAAAATATTTTTTATATAATAATTGTACAATTAATAATATAAAATTTTAAATATGTTATTAATCCTTAATATTCTATAAATTAACAATATTTTATATATATATTCATTTAACCTATCACTATTAACATTATAAAATTTCAAATATATTATTAACACTTGTTAATATTCTATGAATTAACTAATATATAATATCAATTAGTTAATTATATAGCAATTATATAAATTAATAATAGAATTTTCATCTAATTTATTATCATTGACTATATAAAATATTTTTTATTGAGTTTGTTACATAATCCACATTAATAAGTCAATTTAATTTAGTATTTTAAATAATTTTTTTATTAATTATCTAAAAAAATAAAAAAGAAAAAAAATTAGGCTGGACTCGGTCCGGTCCGGTCCGGTCCCTTTGGGTGTTCGGTCCGGTCCGGAAAAATAATGGACCGAAAATATTCGGTCCATCGCCGGACCGGACCATTTGCACCCCTACGTAAGACTAATACTCCACCCGAAACTCCCTCTACGAGAACGTCTTCATAATGTCCTCCTTTTAGTCTTCCATCGACTTGAGCTACCACCCTTAGCGTCGTAGTTGATTGTCCAAGAAAGACGCTTTAACTCCCTACTTTTCTTAAAACTTTGATTTGGTTTCAAGCGAGTGTTTCGCCTCAATTGCAGTGAGTAGTGCTTTAAATTAGTCTTCACATCCTCCATGTGAGAGCCCCACGATATGCTGAATCTCGTTAACCTTATGTAGAACCTAATCCGATGGTAAACCTGCTATATTGTTTATCAGAGGAAGAGAAATCAGGGGAACAACATTATCTCCAGACACAGTACCCAACTACACTCCCGACCCTAGACATTCCTCCTCACAAGGCACCAACAACAAACCCATAATTTCCTCTCCACCATATCCTGCATTCAAATCCCGAATCTCCTCAACAGCTATATGGTTGCTGTCCATTGTTGTTGTCACCATTAAAGGTTCCTCCCCTCCATCAATGAGGACATTGCTTGTGTGTGCTCCACCCCCTAACGATCCTTTCTGTGCCACTTTGTTAGACCCTACTGCTCTCTAAAGAGGCATAGAGCAGGTAGGGGAAGGACTACGTTGTGTTATCCCATTTTCATCTTCTAAAAGAGACTCGTCAGTTTCTTCTAAAGTACTCAAGACCTTGGAAGGACTCTCATCTTCAACTGAAAGTGAACCCTAGAAAAAAGTACCAACCCCATTAGTAACTGGTGACTGAGGGCAGTCAGACAACAAGCTACCGATGTCCTGAGTGACACCGGTGTGAACAGTGATGTTGGCGTTCAACGACCCTATCTGTGACAGCGTTGAAACGCTCTTTGTCGGCGCACTTGAGGCCTTCAAACCCGTAGAGTTCCATCTTTTACTTTTCTTGATAAAGTTTATTCCTTTTCAATTTTTATTAGATTGCCTGCATATTTGCCTTTTATAGTTGCTCAGTTTGCCACATAGCACCTCAACGTAACACATTTTGATCTTTCTGCACCAATCAAAAAGTCTTTTAACATGTTGCATACAGGTGCATAATTTTCTCTTTTTTTTGAAGTAAAATATTTTCTTCATTCTAATTGAAGAATGGGCTTAGCCCAAGTACGCTGGTGCATAATTTCATTTGAGAGATTATAATTGTGAATCATCTGAAAGAAGTTGCTTTAAAAAAGGAAATATCTTTTGACAGGCTGTCGGTTGAACAAAATTTTTATGCAATCGTATTCTATGGTTTGGATGAGGCACATAAATAGTAATATGGACTGTAATTTGCATAATGTTGCTCAGGCTTCTTAATGCTTTTTTGGTGAAGCTTCTCTTTTTGAAGTGTCAATTAGTTATTCTTTGTGAAGATTGCCTTGTGCAACGTGTATGGGTAATTGCATAAAGATGACGTGCTATATATGGCGGTATCTGCATATGTTGGGAAACCTTTTGTTGTAATTGTGCATTTATAATATGGATAAACCTTAGTGAATATGATCTTTCGAATATGATTTTCAGTCATCTTGCATAAGGCGACCTAAATTTATTCTTTGCACTGGTGGGAATTCAGCAGGCTACATCCCTACACATTCGAGCCAAAATACAACTTCTAGGTAGCTTATGCTTTTCACAGTCCCTTATTATTGACAATCCTACTAGAAACATAACTTGATATTATTTCTGGAGCAGTGGATTATTGTCTGGAAATATTTGGAGAAATTGGTCCTCATGGATGCCACGAAGGGAATCATTTGCTCAGGTATTGAGTGAATTACCTTTTTGGGATCTCTTTTGTTAGCGTTCAAGAAGTTTCCTGCAGATTTTCTTTTCATGATGTAAATGGCGGTTCACTTTTTTTAATCTCAGCTTTTGCAAATGAATTTAGAGTTTTATCTTTGAAAGGACCAAACTCTTGCTCTGATCTTTAAGGAATTTTTTATTTATTAGGATAGAGCAATCTCCTTCTGTTGCATAAGTTTACTAAATCACTAATTACTAGTTTTGGATCATCATCTACATCAACTTGTGGTGGCCGATAGGTAAGGAGTAGATGGACAATCTGTCTTTCCAAAGCTGATTCCTTTATGCCTAAATTTCAAATAATTTCTGCAAATTAAGATAGAGTGAGGGTTAATCCCGAATGAAATTGGCAGTGGTGGATGTCAAGTTCCATTCACTGTTCAAGTCAATGCGTTTTGTCTCTTTACCTTTTTTTTTTAAGTTGTTGTCCATTTTACCTCTGAATCCTCTATCAGTCTTGACAAAGTAATATGCTCATTTTTTATCGCATGCAGTCAACTCAGGACAATCAAAGATTTCCAGGGAGGGGAAGGACACTTGGAGCTGTGCAAAGTCAAACAGTTTCTCCTGATAATTCAGATTCAAACCTACAGGCTAGACTCTTGGATAATAGCAGCCCAAATCATCCTTTGGATGCGGCAGCAACTGGTACAGGACAACGGTTATCTGATGGAAGGTATTAGAAAATTCTTTCTAGCACGCTTTATGAAATGGTTGTTGATTATAAGGGTGATACCTGCATGGTGCGGGGCGGGGTGGACCCTTCCCCGCACCTTGCCGCACCATGCGGGGGAAGGTTTTGGAACCCCGCACCCTGCCCCCCGATGTCGGAGGGCGGGGTCGGACACGTCATCTGCCCTGACCCCCTCCCAGTCCAATGCTACCCATGGCCCATTGGGCCTAAAAACTATTTCTGGTTCCATTTTTGGACCCAAATTATCACATAATTTAAATTGTAAATTAAAATTTATATATACTACAAAATTTTAAAAACTAATAAGTAATAACATAGTTTTTAAACTCATTAGAGTTGTATTCACTTCATTGCATTGCCTTGGCCTCCTGGGCCAACCTTTATATGGGAGGTCAAGGCAATGCAATGACTTGAATACAACTTCAAGTCTTCAATAAATTGTATATTTTTTTTTATAGGTACAAATTGTATATATTTATATACAATTTATTTATATAAATATTTAAATTGTTTTTTTTTATATAGTGGGACGGTGGGCAAGGCGGGGCCCTGCTGGGGTCATCCCGACCCCCACCCCTGCCAGGCTTTCTCCTTGCGGGGCGGGGCGGACGGGGTAGCAGGGTGCGGGCCCCCGCTGCCCACCCCTAGTTGATTATGTTTACTTTACGTGACTTTGAAACCTAATGAAATGAATGAGGTCCACTTACAATTGAGTTTTATCCTAAATTTCATCTACTAATTCCGAGGCTCTTGAATTTGATTAAGATTTCCTTCAGTTTGCAATGTTTTACCAAATGAGGTGTTGACTTCATATGTCACTTAAAAACTTTTCATAATGCCTTTTAGATTACTGGATTAGGTCCAGGGACCAATACCTAGGAGCTGGCAATATGCGTTCTTTGCATTTTTTTGGTCGATGTTCATCTCTTCTTTGTTCTTGATAGTGTAGGCGGCAAGCAGCGGATAATCCAGCGGCTTTAGTCCCTGCACGCCATCAGGTTTCTTTAGTATATTGACGAGTTGGATTTTCCTTTTAACGTTCTTCTTTCTCATCTGCTTTGAATATCTCTTTGTTCACTCGGCAATTGAACAGGGTTCAGTGGCTTCCGATGAAGAAATCCAAAAACTTGTATCAATGGGCTTTGAAAGGGTAAAGTTGCATCACCCTACTTGTTCTCATTATTACCCATTTCGTCAGTATATTTTTTGGTCTCCTTTTTAGTTTTTGGTAAATTTTGCAGCATGGGGGATTTATTATAACCCACAAAGTTTGTGGGCAGGTTTTCGTTAGCAAATTGCCCAAACATGGCTAATCTTATGAGTTATGCGATTAGTTTTGATGCTTCCTATGGTGCAAATATGTGAAATTTCAGATGCCTGGCAACCTAAATTCTAATGTCATAGGGCTGTTTCAGACACAGGTAGAAGTTGCACTAGCAGCTGCTGATGGGGATCTGAATGTGGCAGTGGAAATTCTCATGAGCCAACAGGTTAATGTTTTAGTTCCATCTCGGCTATTAACTTAGTATTTCATTATTCTTGCCCGTTCTAATTTTGGGAGCTCATGTTATATCTGCAGGGATAAAATGCTAAACGAGCTTTGATTTCTCGTTTACACCTGCCATGAGCTCAGTTCCGTTGGCCTGGTTGCCGCGTCCTATCAGTGATTGGATTGTGCATTTGTGCTTTCCCAATACCCTTCTTGTAGCCATTTATACAGGCGGACGAGGGAAACATATAATAACTAACTCATGCTAAACAGTATTAAAAAACGAAAAACAAACAGCCACAAAAACGGTTTGTAAACATGTTTCAACTAACTGAAGCATTTGGAGTCAAATTAAAAAGTGTATCTTTACTTTTCCTTCAAATTCGTTTTTTGTGGTCTTTGCTTTTGAAATTTTATAATCCAAAACAATGTTCAAGTCTCTCTCTCTCTCTCTCTCTCTCTCTCTCGTATGTTACCCATAAGGGCAATTGCCTCAATTCCTATTGCTGGTATGACCTTGCTAAAGACAGGGAGAGTGACAAATGACCGTGTCCAAAACCCACAAAACCTTCCATAATAATGCATAACGTGCAAATGCTACCACGATTTTTATACTGTTTATTTTTCAATTATGGTGCCCAGATTCTTCTGTACAGAACTTCAAAGTAGGAAGGCGAGGAAATAGATGAAAACCACCCGAGATCTGGACGATCCTTATACAAGAACGTAAAGCATACGCCTTAAGCTCACGGCTAGAAAATATCACCCAACTAATTAATCTAGCCATGCCGGCGTGTAACTACTCCGGCCTCTACTTGCTAGGCTCCCTCGGCGGCTTCACAATTAGGATGGGACACTTTGCATGATGTGCACAGTAGTCACTCACACTTCCTAAGAATGCCCTGCAACCAGAAACGTCTTAACAATTAGTCATGTATTACACCGGTATACAAAATTGGCAGGGGTACACAAAAACGATCAATTGATAAAATAAAAATAGTGAAAAAGGCTGTTCTTGAACGGTACTCAAGAGATCATATCACTAATAGGAGATGCTTGGAGAATAAAATAAAATGAGAATTTTGTAAATAATAATGAAATGATTTGTGAATAATAGTAAAATAATTTAAGTTAAAAATATTTATTAAGTTTTGAAAAATGAAAGAGAATAGTTCCGTTTGGATTCAGAGATGACATGACTTGAGATAATGTATGAATAATAGTGAGATTTGTGAGTTGAAATTTGTAACGCCAAATTCGTAAGGAAAAATAATTTACGTCTCTTTTTCACTTTTATTTCGATTATTATTATTATTATCATTTGTTATTTCGTGATTTTCATATAATATATCTAAAAGAAACCTAAGTTTCATGAATAACCAACACGTGATCCAAAAATATTCATAATTTGAAGTACTGCACGTGTGTTAAGTACCCGATCGATGCATGATGCATGAATACCAGGTCAGATCATTCTGATAAGCAGGACTGCCTAGAAGTTATTGCATTTCCACAGAATAACATAGTGGATATGCATGATATGAGTGATCATTTTCTCAGTCTAAATGTGCATGTACCTTTTGATTTTGCCAAGGCCGCGGCTACCCACTACCAGGAGATCAACCTGCATTTGCTCTGCAGCCTGACAAATCATGTCCTTCGGGTCTCCATCAAGAACCAGTGTCTCAGCTTCGACCTACACAGGTTTCATATCCAAAAGCATCACCAATCCAAAACGCTAATGCTTGAACAATATTGGAAATGCGATTGATCATCTTCCATCTAAACAAATTAAGTAAAGATTAGGAGTGAAAAAAAAAAAAAAAACACCTTGGTGAACCGGTACACCGGACCGAATTGAATCGGTGGGTTTGGTCATAATATTGGATTCGGTTTAGTCTCGGTTCTATTTTTCTCAAAATCGATCCGGTTTTAATTTTTTATTTCTAATACCGGACCAAACCGTTCTATATATATATATCTTAATTTTTTATAATGTATAAAATATTTTTTATATTATATATAATTATATACAAAATAATTTTTTATTATATGATAAATTAATAATTAATAAAATTTTAAATTTTAAAATCCTATATAATTAACTATATATTATCACTATAGTCTATTGTATTAGTAGTTATACTATTACTATATCATTATATATTATAATATACTATAATATATCACTATATTATATATTATAATATATTAATATAGTCAATAATATAAGTATAATATATATTATAATATACTACAATATATTATCATTATAATATATATACTATATTATATATATATCAGAAATTGGATCAAACTGGACAAGAACCGGTAAAATCGAAAATATCAATTTAGGAGTGTAATCGGTGCGATTTTGATTTTTCAAATTTTAAAATCAATATATATCAATTTGATTTTAAAATATGTTTAAAACCGGACCGAACTGAATCGAATGACTCATGTATTACGCTGGTATACAAAATTGGCAGGGTACACAAAAACGATCAATTGATAAAATAAAAATAATGAAAAAGGTTGTTCTCGAGCAATACTCAGAGATGATATCACTAATTAGATCATATGGTTGGAGAATGAGAATTTTGTGAATAATAATGAAATGATTTGTAAATATTAATGAAATGATTTGTAAATATTAATGAAATGATTTGTGTGAAAATATTTATTGAATTTTGAAAAATTAAATAAAATAAAATAAAAAATATTATAAAGTTTACCGACAAATCCTGAGAAAATTAGGACACCCAATAGGGTACTATAGACGAGAAGTCCCCACTAGGCTTACCATCTTGTCTTTGCACATTTGTAATGCACGAGAGAGTAGTACTGTAGTATTTTCTTCCTGGGCTTTCCTCACAGATTCCACCACCGCAGACGTTGCATAAAATGCTGTGTACGTACGTAAGATATCCAGAAATAATACATATATCATAGTAAAGCTACACAACCTCTCAATCTCTACACATCATAATTTTTAAAATTTTTAATAATTTTTTTTATATTTTTTTTAGTTTATTATTTTTAAAATAATTTAATTTTTCTATTTATTATTCATATATTAAATATTTGATAAAAGAAAAAAATAATAATAATTAAAAAATATATAAAGTGTGAAGGTTGAGAAGGTTGTGTAGATTTTTTTTATATGAAATGTCAAATTAATGAGCAATCTTATACAACCTCCCAACCTCCACACACTATATTTTTTTAAAATTTAAAATTTTTAAAAATTTTTAATTTTTTTTTGAGTTTATTTTTTTAAATTAATTCAATTATTTTATTCATTATTTATATATTAAATATTTGATAAAATAAAAAAAATAATAATTAAAAAAAGTTAAATATTTGATAAAATAAAAAAAAAATAATTAAAAAAAGTGTAGTGCGTGGAGGTTACGTGAATAATAGAAGGATGTTTAGATTTTTTCCAAATTAATATATCATGTTCATTAGCAAATTCATTAAGGAAATTAGAAACAATATATAAATAAATAGGTGGGAGGAAATAAACCAGCTCCACCGGGCCCAGCCGGGAAGACGTAGTGGTGGAAGGGCTGCTGAACATGAACCAGTACGACCTTGCCCACTTCATCCAGCCTGGTTTCGGGCGCTTCACCGATGGAAACAAAGAGGAAATCAAGTGTCCACCTGAGCGCGTAGAAGCTTTCATCGCTCTCGTCAATCCCCACCATGATCATTTTGATCATCTTCTTCTTGTTTTGCTTCTCATTCTTTTTCATCAATGGCTGCTGCTCTGATCCCATTGCTGCACCTGCACTCTGGGTCTCCATTAAATATCACTTCCTCTTATGCTTACACCGTCCTAATTAAGAGCGATGCCAGTTACGGCCTTCAGTTTGCCTCTCTATATACACACACATATACGTTTGGGCCAGTTTTTAATGATGTTGGGTTTTTGGCTGGCTTGGTGTACGTACACATGGGAGTATATAGCCCGCGTGGAAGTTCGTAGTTAAGTTTGGCTCTGGCTAAAGTGACATTCCATGGCGGCACTTGGCATCCATGCACGTAGAAATTTCCAAAAGTATCATGCAATTAATTGCAAACCCACAGCAAGCAATACTGATTAGGAAATAACCTTTCATTGTTTATTTTGAAAATAAAAGAATCTGGATGAGTTGTAGTTATTAATGATCTCTCTTTATTTTGTATTAAGGCACGCGAGAGAATGTGTAATGATATACACACAACATATTGTATAACATATTATACAACAATATTATAAAATGAGAATATTTTTATAAAATTATGTTACTTTTATAATATATTTTACAAAAATACCTCTCATTTAAAATATAATTGTATAAAGTATTATAAAAAATATTGTGTGTAAATCATTTTCCTGTGAGGATATCATCTTCTCTTTATAAAAATAAAAACGGAAAAAGTCAGAGGTATAATTATTATAGATGATGTGTGTGTGTAAAATAATGTTATAAATCACACTCTTATTCTATTTTGATCATACTAAATAATATGTGGCACATTCATCATCATTAGATGATAAATAAACATGCAATAAATTATCATTTAATGGTGATAAATGTCACATCTTACTTAGTGAGATGAAAGTAAGATGGTAGTATGATGTATAGAATTTTCCAAAATATAATATATTAGAGAGGAAAAAAAGAGAAATTCCGACCTTCTAATTGAGGAAGAATGATAAAATATGTTTTATTTATTTTTAATTTCTCACTACTTTTCTCCTAAAAAATGTATTGAAATGAAAGAACCGACTCTTTAGCAAAGTTCTGTGAGCCTGCATAAAATATTTTCTTGTTAATAGAAAAGAAACTTGAAGAAAAATAACAAATTTTATTGAAAATGATTATATTAATTATGTTGAAAAAACAAGAAAATGATAGTGGCATGAATGATGTTAATTAAAAAGGAGGAATGTTATATTTATAAAAAGATATTATGAAAATAAATTTATAAATTAATGTGATTTAATCTAATATGTCACATTTATTCTGTATCAAAAAATATTTATTAGCTAATGTATCCTAAGATATCAATTTATAAGTTTTTTATAAATCAAGCATTTGCATTTTGCAGTAAAGATAAAGATATTACAACGTGATCCCTTAATTAGTGACAGTAGGCAAAGATCACCTGGTTATCACTCCTTGACCACCAATCCAACGTCGTATCTTACTGAAACTCAACATGCGCCATCACATTCATTCCCACAATACCCTTATATTTTCCCGAAAACCCTTTAATACCCATCCCTAAGCAAAACCGAGTCATCCTTCGGTACCGTGCCTCGTCGCCAAGCCCTCCTGGCTTCCCCTCCCCACTCCCCCCCCCCCCCTTCCCTCCCTCACCGTTTTTCCCTCTCTGCGGTTCTGAGATTCTCCGATCTGACAGTCCATCTCTCTTTCCATAAATGACCGTGATGAATCCTCCGGCGTTAGACGTATGCACCAACTCTCTGTCCCTATTCACACACACACACACACACACACCTCTCGTTGTGTTTCGGTGTCAATGTTTAAACCGCAATTTGATAGCTCAGGATTATTTTTCAGAGGCTTCAGAAAGGCTCATATTTCGGAAACTCACTTTTTAATGTTTGTTTACTAGGGCTTTGATTCAGCACAGTAGGGTTAGGTTCGTGATCAGAGCTCTGATTTGTGTATTTGTATTTGCAGCAAGAGGAAGAGGAGATGCTGGTCCCGCATTCGGATTTAGTTGAGGGTCCTCAGCCTATGGAAGGTTTATCATTCGCATTCATTGCAATTCATTCCCTAAATGTCATGAATTTGTTTCTATTTTATATTCTCGAAAATTTTCATGCGAGTAATTTATCCGGAATTAGTTTTTCTTTTTTCCATATATATAGCATGGTGGAGTTTGTAACTCGATCGATATGGACGCTAGGGTTTTTTTTTTTTCTATTTTTGGCTTTGAGTTTTGTTATGTATTTTGTTAGTTGTGGCTCAAGTGGAGCCTGCAAGTACAGTGCAGAATCAGCAAGTGGAGGATCCACCATCTTTGAAATTCACGTGGACAATTGAGAATTTCTCTAGGTTGAATACCAAGAAGCACTACTCTGAGGTTTTTGTCGTTGGCGGTTATAAATGGTATTTGAATGTTTCCCTCTTGTTAAACCTATCTATGCGTTTGCAACTTGCTTTGAATTATGTGTTGTGATTGGTGTTGGACTTCTGTGATCAGGAGGATACTTGTTTTTCCAAAAGGGAACAATGTGGACCACTTGTCAATGTATTTGGATGTCGCTGAGTCTGCCACATTGCCATATGGCTGGAGTAGATACGCACAATTCAGCTTGGGTGTGCTTAATCAGGTTCACAGCAAGTACTCAATAAGAAAGGGTATATTCTTCACTGTTCTTATTGTCTTTCAATGGCCACGGGCATTCTTGTTGTCTAGTCATTTAAGGCAATTTTGTCGGATTGAACACAATTCTTGCATTATCTTTTGGATGCTTTTGCTTTGCTTCAGTTTTACACTGCATGTTAAACAATTGCTAATCCTTAGGCTTGTAATCAAACACATGCTGTAATATGGAAAGTGTTTCATGGTATTGATATAACTATTTCTTTCCATTTATAGCTGTTTAGCTCAAGTTTTTAGAGTAACTGGTGAAAACATTATTAGGGTATAAAATGTAACCATATAGGGTTCAAGCCCTCCCCCTTTCCCCAAATATAACTATATTGGGCAACAGAAATAACTGCAGATGATGGCAAGTATAAGAAAATCATGTATTAATTAATAAATATATAAATCTCATAACTCTTTCTCTCTACTTAAGCTTTTAACTAGTTAATACATTTTCGTTTTTAGAAGTATAATATTCAAATTTGTTTTGTCCCCTGAAAATTTTGGCTTGGATTAGGTGGAGTGACACCCCATTTGTACTTGGGACATAAGTGAAAAGTAAAGGCAATATGGAAAATTTTAGTTTTTTGTTTGTATGTTGGATTGCTTATATGAGAACAATTTTTCCCTTTTTTATGGACTCTTGCCTCTTCCAAGCTCAAGCAAGTTAGTGTAACCAATAAAAGCACTTCCTTAAAAATTAATCGTAGTATTTGGTGATAGCAGGATGTCAAATACACACATACACATGCGCACACACACATATACAAACATATGTATGTGCTAATATATTTGGTTTTTGCAGACACACAACACCAGTTCAATGCGAGGGAGAGTGACTGGGGTTTCACATCGTTCATGCCTCTCAGTGATCTTTATGACCCAAGTAGGGGTTACCTTGTCAATGATAGTTGTATTGTTGAAGCTGAGGTTGCTGTCCGTAAGGTTCTGGATTACTGGTCATATGACTCAAAGAAGGAGACTGGTTACGTTGGACTGAAGAACCAAGGCGCAACATGTTACATGAACTCTCTGCTTCAGACTCTCTACCATATTCCTTACTTTAGAAAGGTCAGAATGTCTTCTCTGTTTCCTTAAAGTCGCTTTGATTTTTATCACCGATCTTATATAGATGCAACAACCTTACTGTTGGTATGTTGATATCAGGCTGTGTACCATATGCCAACAACTGAAAATGATATGCCCTCCGGTAGTATTCCTTTGGCATTACAGAGTTTATTCTACAAGCTTCAATATAATGACAGTAGTGTCGCAACTAAAGAATTGACCAAGTCTTTTGGTTGGGATACATATGATTCTTTCATGCAACATGATGTCCAAGAACTCAATAGAGTCCTGTGTGAAAAACTTGAAGACAAAATGAAGGTGCATGAGGTTTAAAAATTTTGTCCTGGAGAATGTATGTTTGCTTTGTTTTTTTTTTTATCAGTAGAATGTATGTTTGCTTTGTGGTTTTAACTTGTCCTCTTGGTCCAGGGTACTGTTGTGGAGGGGACAATACAACAATTATTTGAAGGACACCACATGAATTACATTGAATGCATCAATGTGGACTACAAATCTACAAGAAAGGAATCTTTTTATGGTAAAGTTTTTCAGTGCAAGTTTGAATTATCTTGTCTGGGGCTGAGAATAATTGTTAATTTCAGTGCATGATATCAAGATATATATTTTACATGGCAGACCTCCAGCTTGATGTCAAAGGCTGTCGGGATGTTTATGCTTCTTTTGACAAGTATGTGGAAGTTGAACGTCTTGAAGGAGATAACAAATACCATGCGGAAGAACATGGTTTGCAGGTTAGTACCGTTTGTTATTTCATGCGAACCAGACATGAAAACATTTTATGGCCCAAGCTCTCATGCACATCGAGATGCTCTTTTGGGCAAGTTCTATCATGCCAGCAAAATCGTTCAGATTTCGTGCTGGCACTTCGAATGAAAACCAACTAAAAATAGGTTAAAGTGGTGGATCGGATAGTTTTAAATATCCTAGGTGTTCCTGCTCTACATTTTACTGGTACCAATCAAATTGATGTGGACTTCTTTCATTTTAATCAAAGCAATTGTTTAGGATTACAAAATAGATATTTTTTTAATAAAGTTTTGAAGAAGTGCTTTGTATATGTGCTCGTCTAGGTGTTGCTCTTGTATATGTCCCGTGTACTTGGGCTATGCCTATTCCTCATCAATAAATCTATATTTACTGATAAAAAAAATGTGTTCAGGCTGTCCACCTGGGCTGACGCTCTTTCTTTTACAGGAAAAGAACTGTTTTTTCTGAAAGGAAAATATATCTATGTTTTATTTTTCTGAAGTGAATGAGTTTCTGGTGTTGTGAGGGAGTACTTTTAGCAGCACAATGAAGGACATGATAAATGATCACCTGGAGAAATATAAATGTAGATATTTTGTGGGGTTTAATGAAACTCAGGGAGTATAGGTTTGATTGCGAATATGTTTATGTACCTCCTCAGTCGTTGCAGTGTTCAGCATCACTCCTGTAGAATTGTTGCTCAAGCCATTGTTGTAGATAGCTTTTTATCTTCTTCTCAAGTAGTGACATTTCTGAATATTATTTTCAACTGATATGCTGATTGATATTTATTTCAGGATGCTAAGAAGGGTGTCTTGTTTATTGACTTTCCCCCAGTTCTTCAACTTCAGCTTAAGCGGTTTGAATATGATTTCATGAGGGACACTATGGTAAAGGTCAGTTTTGGAAACTATTTTATTCATCTTCGTGGTTTGTGTTTCCATTGCTGTCCATCTCTTCATACATTGTAGTTATCAACTATGTTTTTGATAAGTAATAAAATTCATCAAAAATGCTCAAAGGGGAACAACCCGAGTACACATGATAGATGCTATTGTAGTTATCAACTCTGTATGCTGTATAGTATGAATGTTTAAGGTGGGCGTGCACTAAGATAGATCTGTTACTGTCAATAACTTGTTTATTTAAATAATAAGCGACTACCACATGCTTTCCTTACCTCTTGGATTGAACTTTAAGCGATTACCACATGCTTTCTTTACCTCCTGGATTGAGCTTATTTATGTATGTTGGTACATCTACAAATTGTTAAAGTATCACTCTTTCATCAAAATCAACTTTTCTTTTTTGCTTGTTAATGTTTCCTCTTTAGTAAATAGAAGCTCTTGGTTTTGCAGATAAACGACCGCTATGAATTTCCTCTTCAACTTGACCTTGATAGGGAGAATGGAAAATATCTATCACCCGAAGCTGATAGGAGTGTTCGCAACCTATACACGCTTCATAGGTTTCAGTGATTTCTCACTTTTGACTGATAGATATGTTTCTTTCTAGAAGTTTGTGATGTATTTCAATGACTTCTTTGACCATCTTCCTTGATCAAAATGTTGATTTTTTATTTGATCGGTAGTAGCTAGATGAATGTCTTTGGGCCTGCCTATCCACTGTAGACTTCTTGTACTTCAGATAGGCTTGCTGTTATAATTGTGATTTTGGCCTCTTTGTTTTTGGTCTATTGTCTTTCATGTGTAAATCATGAATGAGCTACATGAATTTTACTACAGATACTGTTCATTGCATTATGTAAAATAATTTCATCAAGAGTTGCTCATACTCTACCATACCATACTACATGTTGCAGTTGACTAACTTTTATTCCAGCTAAGTTGGGGCCGACTCTATTGCTCCTCATCAACCTATTGGGATTTGCTACATATATTATTTTCCGTTACTCCTATACAGAATCACAAATTCTCTGCCTTCTCCGTATTTAACATATCATCATTCTTCATTATTTTTACCCGCATTGTTATAAAGAATTTTCCTTCTATGTCGTTTTATGGCATCATTGAAACTCTTTTCGACTTTTCACTCCATCGACTTGAATTCACTCACTTTTTCTCACTGGTGGAACCCTGCTATACAATACTGTTACATTTTTTTTAACTTATCTGGTTTTGGACCTCATTTAATTGGAAGTATTTAGGAAGTGCAAATTTCTTTTAATGGTCTTTTAACAAGTTGGATTGCTCAGTGTGGCAAGTTCTGTTGCTGCCTTGAATGTTGAAATCTTATTTGATTTTATGAATTGTGGTTATTTCTATTTATGTTCAAACTATTTAGTGTTACCTATGAAATTTCTCTTCCACCATTTCAATCAGTTAAATGTTTTTTCTTTATTTGAAAGCATGATTTTATTTCTTGTTTGGTAGAATTTAACCTATTGTCTATCATCAATCTCTATTTCCCATCCATCATTAATAGTTTAGCCTCTAATATCAATCTACGTTGATTGCGCATTTTTGCATTTTTGATGGAATGTTCATTACTTATGAAAAGAAAAACAGTTTAGCTATGGATACTCCTAGATAAATCTCTTTTGTACACTTCCTGCGCGGATTGCGTTTTTCACTTTTTTAATAAAACAGTTCTTTCTTATCAAAAAATAAAAAAAATAAAACAGTTCTTAGGAAAAAAAAAGGTGGCCTGTATGGGTGTTTATTTGATGCTGTCTGGTGATGCTATTACATTCTTTTTGGATTTACCTTCATCTTTACATGCTCAAGTTTTTCTCTTGTAGTGTCTTGGTCCATAGCGGTGGGGTGCATGGTGGACATTACTATGCTTTTATCAGGCCAACATTCTCAGATCAGTGGTATTCATGCTTTATGGAATCTCTCTCTGTTTTTTAGTTATTCAGGAACTTCTTTACTTTCAGTTTTTACCCTACAGAATTTGCATGTGAACTTCTGGTGTATGTTTAATTGTTTGGCATGGGATTCTCGTTTATTGTAAAGTTCTTAAATTTTTGGTAATCTATTTTTGTTACTTTAGGTTAAAATTTGACGATGAGCGGGTGACAAAAGAGGATGTAAAAAGGGCATTAGAGGAGCAATACGGTGGTGAGGAAGAGGTAATCTGAAAGAAAAGTCACTAAATACTCTGTATCTCTTTTCTTTGTAACGCTCATCTTAACTGTGAGCTGATGTTTCCTTCTGTGTCAAACAGTTGCCACCAACCAATCCTGGCTTCAATAATACTCCCTTTAAATTCACAAAATACTCAAATGCTTACATGCTTGTGTATATACGAGAAAGTGACAAGGACAAAATAATTTGTAATGTTGATGAGAAGGATATAGCTGAGCACCTGAGGGTAAATGCTTGGTTTTACATCTTGATGATTCGAATTCTAATACTTAGTGTATGCATGCGTGCATCAAGTATGACTGAACTTGGCCCATTCCAGATAAGGTTGAAGAAAGAACAAGAAGAGAAGGAAGACAAGAGAAGATATAAAGCACAGGCCCACTTGTATACTATTATAAAGGTTATGGTTCTTACCTGTCTGTCCGCATTTCATGTCTAACTCTTTAGCAATGACAAGCATAGGTCTTGTCTATGAAACTCTTGATTGATGAAATTGATTAATGGATCTAGGTTGCTCGAGATGAAGATCTTTCCAGACAGATTGGAAAGGATATGTATTTTGACCTTGTGGATCATGACAAAGTTCATAGTTTCCGTATTCAGAAACAAACACCCTTTAATCTTTTCAAGGTACTCTTGATGTTTGAAATTGAGAAGGATTGAAATATGTTTTTATTGACAAATGTGATGGTGTCTTTTGGCAAGTTTTTTTGTGCACTCTTCCTGTTCTTAGTAGTCATTTTGTCCCAATTTATGTTTCTTGGTTTTGTGATGTTTCAATTATTAACAATAAGTAAAAGAATTAGTTATCTTTCTAAATTGCCCTTAACTATATACTGGAGGCGAGCACAACTTTTAATGAGTATTTTGTTTATTATTTTCATTTTTAACAATAAATCATGGCGACACAACTTTTACTCAACCCTTTTACATGGCACTATCACATAATAATAATTTAATTGTGAAACACAATGTGTTTGACACAAATTATTATTATTTTTTTATAAGTAAAAATATTATATCTATAAATCAATAGGAGTAACCAAGTATACTGGACGTATACAAGAAAACACCTAGCCCATACAAGAGAGCCCCTAATGACACAAAAATCCCCATGAAACCTACCCAAAATACACCAAGCCCGAATTGGACACACCTTCCCAACCTCTTGTTTCCATAGAACTAATCCTCTACCCAAACATCCCACAACGAGATCGTCTTCACAATGCCCCCCCTTTATTCTTCCCTCGACTTGAGCTACTTCCCTTAGCATCGTAGTTGATTGAACATAGAGGACGCTTTAACTCCCTGCTTTTCTTATAATGTGATTTGGTTTCAAGCACGTGACTCACCTCAATTGCAGTGAGTAGAGCTTTAAATTGATCTTCATATTCTCCCTGTTCTCCAAATTATTATTTATTATTACATGGTATTGCCATGTAGTTGGATTGTGTAATAGTGTAAACATTGTATCCCTATCACTTCTCATCTTTAAATGTGTGGTTGGTTTTTACCTATAAAAGAATATGAGGCTAGTTTAGAATAATTAAAAATAATTGCTACAACGTCTGAGAAATGGAAAACTTGTTCTGGGACATTTCAGGAAGGAAACCAAGACATGTTGTTTAAAATGATTGTATCGGTCGCTATGAATTTATTCAAAATACAAAATTAGAAAGCTTTGTAGTTTGTTGGTTCTGGAAGTAGCTTTTTGTCTTCTAATGCATTGCTGATATCACTTATAAAAAAAATGCACTGTTGATTTTGGAAATGGTTTGAGCTTACTTGCTTCATATTTGATTATTTCTTTAAGGAAGGCGAATTAGAAATTTCAGATTGATTGGATCCTGCATTTTGTTGTTGGATGTATGCCATATTCAATTCTTTTTATCATGAAACTTTTTTATTCATTTACTCACTTTATAATTTTGAGATGGTTTACAGGAGGAGGTTGCCAAAGAGTTTGGCATACCAGTGCAATTTCAGCGGTTTTGGATTTGGGCAAAGCGGCAAAACCATACGTATCGTCCCAATCGACCTTTGAGCCCTCAGGAGGAAGCACAATCGGTAATCACATATTACTTTGCTTCTTGTGCTATTTTGTCTTTTATTACAATTATTGAGGTATATTTATCTAATATAGCTTTTTAGTGTATTTCTAAAAAATTCTCTCTTATGAATAAAACTTCTTGATTATCTATAGAAAAAAGTATATTTCTCAAAAGAGAAATGATATTTGCAGTTGCGGAGTATGCAAGCACGTAATCCCTTTGAAAAATGAATAAATATGAGACCCACATGAAAAAAAACTAATTTTTTAATAGTGGATCCCATGCTTTTTCAAAAGGATTGCGCAACGTTTGCACACTCCACGACTGTATCTAGTATTCTCTTAGCTTATTTTCACTAGAATTTTTTTGGGGCTGGAAGGGAAATTGTCAATATGGAGGAGAAAAAGTAATATGTAAGATCATTTCAACTGTGCAAGACAATATCTTTGGTGGCTGTATTTTCTGGATGTATTAAAAGAGATTCTGTCTTTATCCTGAAGCATATCCATGAGTTTTTTCTGGTGCCGTAGTCATATCAATTTTGTTATTTTTTTATCATGCAAGCTAATGATGACCATTTGCTGGTTGTAGGTTGGACACTTGAGGGAGGTATCAAATAAGACGCATAATGCAGAATTAAAATTGTTTTTGGAAGTAGAGCTTGGACTGGTAATGCTGTCTTTCTGATACTTGCATCTAATTGTCATTGTTTGCCCCTGTATTTGAAGGGCATTTCAACTTCCAAAGCTAGAATAAATCTTGCAAAAAATAGTTGTCCTTGTGTAATAATTCTTTTCCTACACTTTAAAGATTCAAATGCTATAATATTTCAGGATCTGCGACCTATTACCCCTCCTGACAAAGCTAAAGAAGATATTCTTCTTTTCTTCAAGTTTTATGACCCTGAAAAAGGAGAACTGCGGTACTTGGTGATATCTTCCTTACCATATTTTTTTGCAAGCATATTTTGTTTTATGCTTGCTGACATAATTGTGTCCATGTTGCCAGATATGTTGGTAGGCTTTTTGTAAAGAGTTCAGGTAAGCCCATAGAAATACTAGATAAACTTAACCAAATGGCTGGATTCACCCTTGACGAGGAGATAGAACTTTATGAGGTTTGTGTCCAACATATTTTATTGTCAGATTCTTTTTGTCCTTATTCTGTGCTCTATGTTCAGTCACATTTTTTTAAAATAGATTTTTTGTTTATGTCTTTTTCTGTTGTGGTTTAGGAAATAAAGTTTGAGCCCTGTGTCATGTGTGAGCACCTTGATAAGAAGACCTCATTTCGACTAAGTCAGGTATATTGCATGCCTAATATAATATAAAATAATTATAAAAAAAAAAATATAATATAAAATATTCTGGTACATTAATTTACCTTTTTGTTGCTCTGTTTACAGATTGAAGACGGGGACATTATCTGCTTCCAGAAGTCTCCTCAACCTGGAAGTGATGAAGAATTCCGATATCCAGATGTTCCATCTTTTTTGGAATATGTGCACAATCGCCAGGTCATTCCACCAAAAAATTTAAAACTCGGCAACGGATATTTATATGTTTGTTAGTTTTGCGTAGTTTCTAGGATATGGTGATGCAGCCTTGAAAGAAGGGTCAAGTTGCTTCAGTTTTGGTAACTTAGATATAGGGCAAGAAGACAAAGTGTTATAGAGGAAAGAATGGGAAAATGTTTTGAACTTTTAAAATTTCAAATTGTTTAGTTGCATTACCCTTCAAAGTACTTAGGCTTCGTTTGAATTCAAAACACACCTCAACTCATATCATCATTACAACTTTCTCAAATTCCCACACAAAATAGAATAAACAATTCAACCTTTTCAAATCCCAAAACAACTTTCCTAAATTTCCACACAAAATATAATAAACAATTAAACTTTTATTCTACTAGTCACAAACCATCTCAACTCATCTCTGAATCCAAACCACTCCTTAGACTCAAATGGCCAATCTCATGGTCATTTAATGCAGGAGTAGATGATGTACTCAAAAGGCGCTTTCTTGAAGATTATTTATGTTATAGATAATACTTATGGTATTGAAGCATGGTTTTTGCCCCTTTTATTCACTTAGGTTTGTTGTAGTGGCTCTCATCAAATGTAAATGTTGAACTAATATATTTTGGCCTTATTCCAAAAAATTAAAATTCACCTGTTAATGAATTGATGATTTACAGGTTGTTCATTTCCGATCTTTGGAGAGACCAAAAGAGGATGACTTTTGTCTAGAATTGTAAGTATTTCCACGTGACACCACTTTTTCACAGTTGGAGCATTGTCATTGGTGCTACTTGATAGGAAAATTATATTTAAAACTCGGTGTGGAGGGGATGCCCTCCACACCGCTGACATGACATGACTTGATTGGCAAGAGAATTTTAAAATTAAATCCTCTTGCAAATCAAATTATGACATGTCAACAGTGCGGAGAGTGTATCTTCAACACAGACTTGTAAGTAGCATTGCACTATTTGATATTCATTGGTTTCTTTTTATTTTCTAGGTCGAAGATAAATAGTTATGACGAGGTTGTGGAAAAAGTTGCACAGCGAATTGGTTTGGATGATCCATCCAAAATCAGACTCACATCTCACAACTGCTATTCTCAGCAACCTAAGCCCCAACCTATCAAATATCAAGGAGTAGAGCATTTGTCAGACATGCTAGTCCATTACAATCAGGTATATGTCGCATGGATTTAGCTCTTGCATTGTTCTCATAACTCTCATCTTCATCAATATATTGTAGGTGTAAATTATTCTTTTTTTTAGCAGACCTCAGATATATTGTACTATGAAGTCTTGGACATCCCTCTGCCGGAATTGCAAGGTCTTAAAAATCTGAAAGTTGCTTTTCATCATGCTACCAAGGATGAAGTGCGTCTGAAATCCATAACTATCACCTCCATGTTCTTTTCCATATTCGTGGATAATGCTTGTACTTTTCACCCCCCATGTAATCTTTTTTGAATTGTAGGTGGTAATTCACAATATTAGGTTGCCTAAACAGAGCACTGTTGGAGATGTGCTTAATGTATTGAGAACAAAGGTAAGATTTTGCCATTTCACACTGTGTTTCTTCCTTATGGATCTCCTTAAAAAGGAATTGAGTTTTAAGGAAATTATTATTCATATGTTCTTACTTATAAGTAAAAATTATTAATATGTTGTTGATTCCGACTCATAAGTTATATACTGCATTGTGTTTCTTGTTGTCACTATGATAGATCTTTTATGATTGCAATATGATTACTTTTATAGTTGCTACATGGTCACTTCTTTGTTGTGGCTTGAAACAGGTAGAGTTGTCACATCCAAATGCAGAAGTTAGACTGCTTGAAGTTTTCTATCACAAGATCTATAAGGTAATGACTATTAACTAATCATTGAAATTAGACAGCTGCAGGCACATCATTGATCTTTCTCTGTCAAAGTTTTGCTCATGATGATATTTTGTGAAGTTGATGGTTTATTATGATGTTTATCTACATGTTTGCCGCATTGGATGTGTGTGTGAGTTTGTGTGTACATACACCTATATATGAAATCCTTCCCTCTCTAAATTGTGAATTTGAATTTCAAAGAATGCTGTTTATATGTTGTACGTTGTGTACACATTATTCTTCTATCTGCTTCATGCAGATCTTTCCATTCAATGAAAAGATCGAGAATATAAATGACCAGTACTGGACATTGCGTGCAGAGGAGGCAAGTCCCACCCAAGTGTTTCTTTTTACTCGTTAATTTTGATTTTGTTATTAATTTTCACCTCTTTCCTCTTTAAATAGTTAGGATTTTATTTCTTTTTTTTTTTTTTTTGGGAAAAGGGGGTGGAGATAAGTTGAGACTGAATAAATCAACCGAGATACAAAAGGAGGATGGGGTGAGGTGGAGCAAAGGGTGGAGAGGGTGATGGTGAGGCACTTGTGTGGTGGTGGATGACAAAGGGTAGCATACCTGGCTTGCAACATCCAGATAAAAGGGAAAGAAAATAGAAAGAAAAGAAAAAAGAGAAGGCAAGGTAGGGGAGGATCTCCAAGCTTGGGAGCTTTCAAGGAGGGAGGGATAGAGGGAAGGGGGGGGGGGGGGGGCAGGGGAAAAGGAAACGTCTTTTAGGTTTTTGGATCTTAATGCTATCTGTATGTTGTTCCTGGTGTTCTGGAGTTGAAGCTAACCTTCTTTGCTTTTTGAGTCTCAGGTACCAGAAGAGGAGAAAAACTTGGGCCCCCAAGATCGTTTGGTTCATGTTTATCACTTCACCAAAGAGACTGCACAAAGCCAAATGGTATTGCAATTTAAGTAAATGGTTCCGAAGCTGTTTGGTTAATTTAAATCGAAGATGGGTATGCTTGCATGGAAAAATTTCTAGATTATCAATTTTTATTCTTTAAACAGCAAGTACAAAATTTTGGGGAACCTTTTTTCTTGGTGATACATGAAGGAGAGACATTAGCAGAAGTTAAAGTGCGAATCCAAAAGAAATTGCAGGTTCAAGATGAGGAGTTTTTAAAGGTACTGACTTTATATGGCTTCACTTCTGTATTGTGGTTACATATGCAACTTAGAACTAATTGTTTGTTATTGTTATTATTTTTTATCCGTATGTTTGTTCAGTGGAAGTTTGCCTTTTTGTCACTGGGTCGTCCAGAGTACCTGCAGGACTCTGATGTTGTATCCAGCCGTTTCCAGGTGTGTCTATATTATTACTTGTTAAAAGGAGGGGATGACCACTAGCGCGATTGGTTGTATTGGTGTTGTTTTGGGCTATGCATCTTAATAAAATGTTTTGATAAATATTTTATTGATATGTGAATTTTTTACTTGTTTTCCTCAGAGAAGAGATGTTTATGGAGCTTGGGAGCAGTACCTCGGATTGGAACACTATGATAATACCCCAAAGAGGCCTTATGCTGTAAATCAGGTAAAGCTCCTCCATTAGAAAGTCCTTCGTTATCACACAACTAGGATTGTTACCAGTATCAAAAACGATGCCAGAACTCTTTTAGCAAGATCCACTGGTGATGCGGTGCATCTATATTATTGGTGTTGTTACATGCCTGTATCTCGTCTTCTGCTGAAGCTGAGAGCCTTGTGCTAATGTCAGACTAGGATTGGGTTAGCCTGGAGATGTATGCATTGCATCATTAATTTGCCTTGAAATTTTGCAGAACCGTCACACATTTGAGAAGCCAGTTAAAATATACAACTAGGTTAGAGCTGATGATCCTCCACCAGAACATGAGCTGTACGAGCATCCTTAAAATGCCACAATGGCTATTTGGGAATGGAGGTGATGAGAATTAGCCCTTACAGTTGAAGGATAATAGTGAAGCTCACATTGAGTTTATTTACATGGGTTTGACTATTGGTTTGTAGGCTGTAGTATTCTTTCCCAGACGTGGGTGGGGAAGGGGGAGAGGTTTTGCTCCTCTCCTCTCCTCTCCTCTCCTCTCCTCGTGGCTATATTATATTGATGCACCTTACTTGTGCTTTCCCCTGTTCACTCTCTTTATATAAAGTCACCTCCTTTGAGAGGTCGGTGGCTTTTCAGATACAGCTCCAGTGTAATTTAGCGGTACATAAAAAAGATTTTGACAAGGAGATGTATATTGGGTATAGTGGGTTTTTGTTTGACAGTCATTCTTTTTCCTATATGCCATTTTTCTTCTCTTTTTTGGGCTTTCCGCTACTTCGTTGGTGGGAACAAGTTTTTGTAAATTGTTGGTCGAGTTGAAACCAATACTCTGGTTGTAGGAACGTGTAAGAGAATTGTACTGCCTTCAACACCCTTCTTTAGTTGATCTGTAAATATCGTTTGCCCTTTCTTCTTCCTCTTTTGTCTATTTTTTAGATCCCTTTTTGGTTGGAGATGGGCTTGTGGTCTCGTTAGTTAAATCCCCCATTCTGGTCGTTGGAATGTCTTAAGAGGATTATTACTCCTTTCAAGCTTCATTTGGTTGATTCATAGATATATTTAGTGGAAGGCTCGAAAAAACAGTTCGATTCAGTTGAATTAAATTGAATCAATAAAAAAATGAATAGATTTTAGTGAACTTTTTGAATCATTCGCTGAACTGCTTCAATCAACCGATTCAAATCAATTTGAGCTGATTCAAAACTCTGTTATTTTTTTTCTATGTTGTTTAACAATTGAGGTTTTATTTAAAAAAAAAAATATTAATTTCTTGTACAAAAAAATATAATAGAACTAAATATATATTAACCTCATCATTGTATTAAATAAAAATTGTAGAAAAATTGAATGATAAAACATGTTTATTTTTTTTTAGTTGAAAAAAAAAAATAGGAGATGAATGAGTATTTTGTATTAAATTTTTGGTTGTGCATAAAATACTATATTTATCATGTGCTTATAACTTAAATGGTTTTTATCGTTTCGTATATGAGGCAAAAAAATATCAACAATTAAAGTTAAATACATAAAATTACATGTGTATTGAAATCATTTGGATTCATATAATATTTTTATTAAAATTAGCTAATAAATTTATACTTTATACTCTTTTATACATGGTATTAAATGCATGATTATTATTGGATAAAAATATTATAAAATTAGTATATTATTATAATATACTAATTAGTATATTAGTATATTAACCTATCAAAAAAAAATTAGTATATTATTATAATATAAATTTCTTAATATTATTTTTATTTTAGAATTTGAAAATTTTGAATTGTTTTTTGTGTTTTATATGAAAATTTAAGAAAATTGTAATGATTAGATGAAAAATAAATGAAAGAGAAATTAAAAAGTGTTTATTTGACTAGTTTTTGAATGTTAAAGATGAAATGAAATAGGATAAGATGAGATTACAGAGGAGACCTTAGTGTTTATACTCTTTCTATTTTTCTAAGCCTACTTATGCCCAATTTCTGATGATTTAGGTTGTGCTTGAGTAGTGAAATAACTGTAAATAATAATGATAAAATATTAAATAACTGTGAATAGTTATAAAAAAGTAGGTGAATAATAATAATAATGTTTTTAGAAGACTTTTCTACCCAAACGGAGACATCGAAGTGTTCCATGGGTTTCAGCAAGAATTAGGAGAATTTCTATTCTGCCGTGCCGGTGTTGTCCTGTAGCTTTTCAAGCATTTCTTCAAGGGAAAATGATAAGAGGATTGAGAATGGCGTCCCCAGATTGACCGATGCTGTTTTGTTTTGTTTTGTTTATTTATTTAATGGTTAAAAAAATGATTTTTAATGAATTTATGAAGTCTTTTTAAATGATTAAAGATATTTAGAAAAAAATGTAATTGTACTTATCGGTACAATGTGGGGGCAGAGTCTCAGTCCCCCTTAGTATTGTCCTTTAAGATTTGAGAGTTGCCTTAAAAAAAATAAATAATTCTGCATACAACTGTAAAGTGCATAACCGTCGCGTAATCGCTTTGAAAAAGAGTGGGATCCACTGTTAAAAAATTAATTTTTTTCATGTGAGTCTCATGTTTTATTCATTTTTTTCAAAGCGATTACGCGACAATTATGCAATTCACGATTGTAAATATATTTTCTCTAAAAAAAAATCTTACGAATGTCCATTATTCAAGTCACAAACTGAATATTGTATACACACACGCTCCATGATATCTTCCCTGCATGTTAGGCACCTAATGGGCAAGTGCGTAACACAAGTTAAATCAGATGGAAGGAGTACAGTTATCTATTGGAATATTGGATTGTCTCATCTACAAAACTCGGTAGGATATCAATCCGTCAATGGTCTCTACAACCAACCGATTCATGCGTACAAGTAACAGCAAATAAGATCTTGCTTTAGGTCCTGAAACAGTGCAAAAGTGACCGCCTGTGTCATTAGTCTCTCTTTTTTTCAAAAAATAAAAATAAAAAATAAAAGTTCAACATCGAATTACCAAAACAACAGTTATTTGGCAGATTTTTAAGGCTTCGACAAAGCGTATTGACAATTTAACCATGCAAATCCAAATGGCCAGAGTCCCGGTGCATGAATCAGACTCTGTGACCAAGAGCGGTAGCCTCTTTATAAATAAAAAAATAAAAATAAAAAGGGACGACCATTCTTTTCCTTTTCTGGTTTTTTTATTTTTTTTCTTGTCATTAAAACCCCAGGCATACTTTGGATGGCCAATTTTTTTTAACTTAAAACTGATTAGGATCTATAAAACAATAAGAAATGAAAGAATAGACTTACCCAACCCCAATGATGATATTTCGTCTTGGTGGAAGTAGTTGCTTCCCTTTGTTCTCTGTTTTTGGCTCAGGCTTGAATTGATCTTCTCGACAGCCTCAAGTAGATCCTGCAAGGTCAAGTGCAGCAAAATATCAACGACCAAACGTTATTGTAGGAGTTGAATTATAATAACGATGATTATTGATTAATACGCTAATCCTACTTGGAAGTGATTATCTAGGTTCAGACGAAAGCAGGAAAAAAGAAAATAGAAGCGCGTCGGCATATATCCATGAACAGTAGCACGCTTTAAACCACCAAAGGCCCGCTTAAACAAATAGTCATTCAGTTGCTTGATAAAAGTGTAGGTATCAAAGCAAGAGGGCAGAGCTGATCTACTTTAGAAAGCAGCTAATCATCCAGGTTAGTCGATGGAACACCAAATATCCAACAAATCTTGGATGAATCGTAGAGCATTCCTAAGTTTTCTTTTAGCTACTCAAGAACCTACCAAATTAACAAGATATTGTCTTATTCGGCAGGAAAAAATAAAATAAAAAGTTCACGGGAATTTGAAAATTTTGGAGTGTGCGATTGCGACTCCATGAACAAATTAGTCATCAAGTTCAGCAAAACGACTACTAATTTATGTTTTCTTCATTTTCTTATTACGTTAATGCATGCATTCATTACTAATTCTTACGGCACAACATAGCCGAATAAGCCGGTTCCAATAATATCATTGAAAGCATTCCATCCCAACCCAAATTCTCAACCCCAATTTTGTTTTCCACCCACCATTACCATGATCTAGTGTATACTGTTGTACTCTTCTTATTCATAATTATTATTTTTTTTAAAAAAAGAAAGAAAGTGAATATGCATGGCTTACAAGTATACTTGAAACGGAAAAAATGTTTTGAGGACAAATCGATACCTCCCAGAGTGCTAGACCTTTCATGTAAGAAGGAAGACTCTCATAATCATCAATTGATATCTTAATCAAAGGCTTAGGGGCTTCATTTGACTTCTGTTTCACATCTGCTTCCCCTACATGTGAAATGAAGGAATCAGATTTTGGTGTGGCTACCCTTAATTGAAGTCTAAGACAGCCTCAATTACCGCAAATTGTGTGTTTTCCTTGTTCAGAGTCTTCAGACTCAATCTGACCATTAGCTGCATGAGAGAAGAGGGCATTAGAAGAAGGAATTGTTGGAAAAGCAGTAGCTAGTTCCTATGGTTAAACTGTGAATTCTAGAGCATTCTTCATTGGCAATTGTTATTCACTAACCTCCAGATGCTAAAGTTGCAAGGCAAGCGTCTGAAAGGCCAAGCTTCTTCAAGCTGAGTGACTCGTCTAATCTAAAGAACATTAAGAAATACAAATGATTTCCATATCCTGACGCTCTACAATAATATATCAATAAGAAAAGAAATCTACTCAAATTAAACCTAGTACATGTTGGGCCTAGTTTAGTTTAGTTTAGTACTTAAATCTCACTTGGGCGAATCATTTCTCTTTCTTGGATTTTTCCCGAACCCACACGAAGAATTAATAAATTCAGAGTATCACGAAACTCAAGAAAAATCCCCATTCCACCGTTTAAGATATCTGACTTTGTAGTAGACAACTGAAGCATAACAAACAAAAAAATGGTTCAAGGATACAAAGCATCTTCTTCCAAACTCTTGATAATAGAACCTGTTGTACAGTCTTGTCCGAAATAAGAAGATGGTGGAGCCAATCCTTCCTTGGATTCCAAGCAAAGCGGTGTAGATAAATCGGGAACCTCTTCTTCATCACTAATTTCAACGTCTGAGGCCCAAAAAGTTAAATATAAAGCACAAAATAACAATATCAGCGCTATACAATGCTTTAAATAAGATTCCAAAAACTAACCAATTCTCTCTCTACATAATTATGTAATCCAACTCAGGTAACTTAAGATATTAATTTCTTTCTGTACTCATTATTTCTCAGCGACCAAACAACAGCAAACAGGAGCAGAGCCTGAACTGTTTTTTGATAGGTAAAGAATTTTTTTGATAGAAGGAGCGGAGCGTGAACCGTACCAGGAACATAGTATCCTAAGCTCTTGAGGCGGTCTTGGAGCTCAGAAAGATCGCTCTGGTTCTTCTTGTAAACCTCGTTGCAGTGGCCCAAAAGCTCCTCGAAAGACACGGTACCGAGGATCATTGAGTCGAGCACGTTGAGATCGCCGCTCGCGCTCGATACTCGGCGGTTCAGGCTCTTTATAAAACTCGATGAAACCGAATCTATCACACACACACACACACACATCCAAAAGTAATAATCAGAGCATGTTTTCCTCTGTTTAGCTGCTAAAATTAAAGCTAGTGGGAAAAAAAGGAAAAAAATCTAAGCGTTAACGTTCGATGAAATTTTAAATTCAGAAAATAAAAGGAGAGGAGAAGAGAGTAGATGCATCCAATACAAGGTTTTGAGTGAGGAATGATTGAAAGAAATCAATAAATTAGGGAAAGAATGGAAGGGAAAGGGAGGGAGAAAATTGGGGAGGGAGGGGGATACCAAGAGGAATGGGACGGCGATCGAGGGATTGCTTGAGAGCGTAGCAACTCGACTCCAGATGGTTGCAGAATGAAGCTAAAGATCTGCTCAAGCTCCGTATCCCCTCCTCCATTCCCTATCTATCTGCCTCTCTCTCTCTCTCTCTATATATATATATATATATATCTTTTCTCTTTGGAATTTCGGAGAGTCGAAACTTACAGAGCCTATTCTCCGATTTCAACTGGCCTTTACGGTTTGAAATCAAAAGAACCGCCAAATGCTATATGCCGAAAGTCTTCTCGTTTTGTTGGCAAATGAATACTTGACATCTGTAGCTCAGTGACCCAGTGTTTTTTTTTTTTTTTTTTCCTTTTTTCTTCTTAACAGTGACTCGTGGGTTCGAAATTTCGAAAAGTTTTACTAAACAATTTTCACCACACTACTTTATATTTTTTTAAAATTTTAATATTTTTTTAAAATAGTTTATTCTTTTTAAATTATTTTAAATCTTTTATTCATTATTCATATAATAAATATTTAATAAAATAATAAAAATTAAAAATAATGTGAAGTCAAAGTGTTAAAAATTGTGAATAATTTTTTAACTTGGAAACCTCCTGACGGGTTTGCCTTGAGCACCTACTTTCTTCTTTTTCTTATTGGCTTTGTGACTCGCGAGGGGAGCCATGTGAGTGAATGGAAAAACTTTAACCACACACGAGAAGAGACATACGGATTGGACCTCTTGAAGTTTTTACCCCAGCTTTTAGGATGAATATAAAATATACCCACAACATTCATAGTTTTTGTTTTTATAACAATGGATGTCATTCCATTTATTAAAGGAGAACATATAAAATTGACTTAAATAACAATTACAAACGTTAGTAATTTTTCAGTACACTTTCGTGATTGACATGATCTAGTCCAGACAGTAAATCCCTAAAAATCAAAATCTAAGAGATAGCACAAGTCTATCCACGACAGAGTTTACAGTAACCAAGTAACAAAACTCTATACCCGACTAATCGAAATATAGAGAAACCAATTCCATCATCACCGCCTAAGCGGAGGGGGACAATACCCTTTGGAACTAAGTCCAAAGGCACAATATTTTTAAATTTTTGTTTTCTAAACTTCAGAGTTTACAGTAACCAAGTAACAAAACTCCATATCCAACTAATCGGAGTATGGAGAAACCAACTCCATCATCACCGCCTAAGCGAAGGGGGACAATACCCTTTGGAACTAAGTCCAAAGGCACAATATTTTTGAATTTTTATTTTCTAAACTTTAGAGTTCAGATAGAACTTCTAAGAACACTCATATTGGCTTAGCAGTTCATCTCTAAATTTTGTCTAACTATGATTGAAATGATCTAGTAATCAAAACTCTTCGGCTTTTGAATTACAGTAACTCTAAACTCTTCTTTAAATTTGGCAGTTACTGTTCATAGTCAAAAAGAATTTTTTATTCCAAAATTTTCTCTCCCTCTCCCTCTCATCTCTCTCTTTCACCCTCCCTCTCCCGTATTTTATTATTGGCTTTACGCTTGCATTTCTCCCGTAAGAGGAAATCGAAAAAAAAAAAGATTTTTCTAGATTATTATGATACAGATTTTTCTCCATTAGAAGACAGACATTCCTCACAAGAATTGTAGATACGGTCTTTGTTTGATAATTAGATTGAAAAAAGATAAATAGTTAGAAAATAATACATTAATTAAAAATTAAATTATTAATTAAGATATGGTTAGTATAATTGTTAAATATGAAAATAAATAAATAAATATTGTTATTCAAAAAATAATAATATTTTAACTAATTCAACGTGGGTTATATCTTGAATAGTTTAAGTTTTATGCAAAATATGTACTTGTTAACTAAATTTTGGAGATGCTTTGACAAGACAGATGCCAATGCTCTCAGGGATATGAATCGAGACATAAAATATAAAGCCCATTTCGCATTCTTCAATTGTAACACACAAAAACTGCACCACAGAGAACAGTAAACGAGAGATTATTCCTACTCATATATACAAAGCCAAGGCATATCGCTTTCCCTCTCTTCCCCTATGTGTGAGTTTTCCTATAGCTTTTTTCAGGTGAATTCCCCTTTAAGGGCTCTGGCAGCTCTTTGTATAGCTCTAGCAGCCCTCCAGATCTCATGCTGAATCGCCGCTTTCCTATCTTTTCTACTCATTCTTGCAGATCCAGATATAGCATCTGCAACTCCTGGGAAGAAAACCAGCTTGCTCTCATAGTCACTTGGAGGCCCATAAATCTACTCAGACAAAACAACAACAAAAAAGAGACGGAATGAGTTGGCTGGTCAATAGGGTCAGTTTCATAATTCAGAATAACAGTGGTGCATTGTTCCTTAAACTGCTTTCCTAAAAGTGAAGAGAATGCAAAATCAAGGTCCAATGTGAAAGTTTCCTTCAAAGTTATTATGATACAGAACCTGACTGTTTTTTCTGATCTACACCAGTTACAATTGGCTCCAATGAATCTATGAAAGGGAAAGCACTTACAAGATGCTTAAACCACTGCCTTCCTTGAAGCCCATCTGCATCCAAGAACCCTCTTTCAGCAAGCATCAGTCGATCATTCAATGCTCGCTTTTTCAACACCACAGAATCATCTGTAGTTTCCTGCTTTTGCAGTATCTGCTCTTCAAAACAAGAAATGGGCTACAATTAATTTGTTTTTAAAAAAAAGACAAGCAGAAAAAGGTCTTGATAAAAAAAAAAAAGGAAAAAGAAAGAAGCATAGTGGAGATTTACATGGGAATTTTATTTAGCTTCACTAATATATATTTTTTTCTGATAAGTAAGAAGTAAGTTTCATTGATATGAATGAAAATAGGCATAGCCCATGTACACAGAGAGTATACAAAAGAAAACGCCTAATTTTAGCTTCACTAATATATGAATGCCCCAAAAAAGTTTTATTGATTTTACCTTCGCTTCATTCTCAGCTTCTTTAGCCGCAGATGCAAGTTCTTGAATTGATGTCGTCAGAGGATGTAGGGATACACTACCATCCAAAAAGTTGCTCAAGATGTTTTTATACCCCTGCCCATAAGAGGAAATTATAGTTTCTATATTTAGTCTGAACAAAAATAAAAATACCTATATTTCTAAAGGTTTATACAGTTCCAATTACTAGTTATAATTGTTTTATTCCAACTACAACTTAATTAGTCAATATTTCCCAACTTAATGATTGTTTTATTCCTAACATTACCAAAAGATCATATGAGCACCTGCAACTGATCAGCATATGAAAGGTAATTGAATGGTAGAATAGAATCATCAGCCAGGTGAAGGGCCAGAATTCCCCAAATTCCTGCAACTGAGACAGCAGAAAACAGGAATGGCATCATCTTGAAGAGGCTAAATATTTCATTGACAAATTGCATGTGAAAATCCATTTACGAACACATGCTAGGGAAAAAGACAGCTAACCAGCCACATGCCGCTGAAACAATGGATCTCCATAATTTGTCATCCAGTTATAGGAGTCAAAAGCCGTGTGATAGACAGGAAAATCTGAATAAGATGGAAGATTCATCACTTTACCAGACTCGTAAAGATCAAAACTGCTAATGAAATATTGGCAAAGTCCAGATTATCACAATGAATTTGTTAATGATTTCGAATGAATTTATTAACATTTTTTTTTTTAGTGAATAGGTTGAATTAATTTTCTCCAGCTACTGAAGTTATTGTTTAAAGAGCCCTACAAATAGTAGCCACCTCAATCATGGCACCAGTACAAATAGGAGCAAGAAAAGAAATATTGAATTTCATGGTTTTGCTCACAAACATACACTAGAGTTTACCTTCCCTTACACCAAATAAGGCAATTTAATTTGCAATATTTGTAAAAGTCCAATTTGTTGTTCTCCTTAAAAGTGAAGTAAACTATGAGAGATTTACCTTTGCCATAGTAGAAATCAACAGAAGGAACCCCCGCATGTTGCAGGAATGGAGCAAAATCAGAATCCACTCGACTAAGTCTTTGTATCTACAGTCCAATTGTGGTCAAAAGACCAACGTAAGTTTCATATCACCCAAAACAGAAAGGTTTCACATCACTTTAAAAAGAAAAGCAACAAATATGCATGAAAAGCAACATAACTTCCATTTCTGCATCCCAAACAAGAAATCAATCAATAGTGCCTTGGTCAGTTTTACTCTCAGATATACTGCAGCACCATAAGATGGGAGCAAACAAAAATAAACGGGTGGCAATCTAAGCTTATAAATGTGTCGAATACTCTCTCATTCCTTTTTTTCATTTCTCAATCTTCTTCAAGATCTTTAACATCAAAATTCGACTCACACGAATGCTTGTAATTTCAAAAGTGGCTAAAAAACCCTCATAGAACGGTCTAGGTGCAGCCTTTTGGACCAAGCATATAGGCACACGAGAAATAGATTATCCTTAAGCAATTTTTATGTATACCTTTTTTTCGATAAGTCAATTTTGATATATACATAAGACCTAATACAGGTGACCTCTACCATGTCTAGAGAGTTTCCAAAAACCCTTTTCTAATAACTCAAGCTTGTCTATCACACTGCTCATGAATTTTATAACTGGATAGTGATTTTTGAATGATGATGAAAATGACCTAGAATTGCCCCTTACTGAACGTAGACAAGTTTCAAACACTGAATAGAAAAGCTAATAATGCAAACTTACATGTATGCCCATATTTGTGGCAGCCCACCTCTCATACACCGTCGCACCCTCTGAATCGGGATCCTTAACCTGAGTCACATCACTCAAAGACTGGGTGTCAGGACCTGTCATATCATATCTGAAGAGATGATCATTGAATAAATATTTTCCTTTTCCTTTTTATACACTTCACCTTCTTTGTAACCTCTTGAAGAAGATTGTCTAGCTGAGGAGTTGCACCAACAAAGAAACCTGGACCTTGAACCGCACAATCTACATTAAGGTACGCTACAGCTTTGGGGCCGAGATTCATTAGGTTTTGTTCAACCCACTCAGTGGAGCCTATCTGAAAAAACAAACAAATAGGTAAACAAAATTTAGAAGATGTGACACTAAATTTAGAAGATCTGTTACATCAAAAGTTGGTCAATATAAGTTTTAATGACTAAGCAGATGTTTCTTCAGGGCAGACAGTAACAAACTACATGAATATGCAGACAAACAAGAGTTGGTTCCGTCCTTCCATCTTAGGGCTTTTAAATGGTTACAATTGCCAGCCTGTCACTGACTGATAGATGGCAGCACAAATAGAATGTTTACACCAGATAACATAAAGTCAACAGCCAAATCTCCCTCCAGCCTGTCACTAAGTGATAGGCAGAATCCCAATGAGAATGGATGCTGCAGTCACAAAAAAGTCAATCTCTCCCTCTCTTTCTCTCTCAATGGTGGAAGTTTCGGTGTCCTCACAATGCGGAACTCCGATTAAAAGGAAAATTGCAGCAGTTAATGCGAAGCTATAGCTGCAAGGTAGCAATAATGAAGGCAAATGATAGAGATTTTTTTATAGGGTAATGATACACCTACAACTCTTCTATAACCCATTTTACAATCAACAAATACAATATGCCACTTTATTAAAAATGAATTCCAATTTTCCAAAGAGAAATGATATTTGCAGTCATAGAGCGCACTCCTTTTGAAAAAATGAGTTAATATGGGACCCACATGAAAAAATTAATTTTTTAATAGTGGATCCCACTCTTTTTCAAAAGAAGTGCGCGACACTTGCACAGTCCATGACTGTATATAGCATTTTTCTTTTCCAAAACCACCCTCCATTTCATATAGAGTTATAAAATAGTTGTAAAGTTGTAAGTTGATCATTTTCCTTTTTCATATATTTAACTCTGCTAACAAAGTAGGACCATTGCTAGGTATGATGTCTGCCTCAGTGAGAAATACGTGCATAAGCAATAAGATAGTATCAGACATCTATTCGTGATACAATCAGACATGGTTAAAGGATGTGCTGTCACAGATACTGTTATGCTCGTTCATTTTTGAAAACCAAAATTCAAGTAACAACAACGAGATGGATTCAATAAAGTTACTCTCTCTCTCTCTCTTCCCCCCCCCCCCCCCCTGCTGCCTTGGAAGTTTCTGGGTCACAATGTGGAACTCCAATTAAAAGGACAATTGCAACAGTTAATGCGAAGCTGAAGCTGCAAAGTAGCAATAATGAAGGCAAATCATAGACATATTTTTCTATATATCTAACCCTGCTAACAAAGTGGGACTATTACTAGGTATGACGTCTGCCTCAGTGAGAAATGCATGCATGAGCAATAAGATATTATCAGACATCTATTCTAAATACAATCATACATGGTTAAAGGACATGTTATCATAGATACTGTTGTGCTGGTCCATTTTGAAAACCAAAATTCAAGTAACAACACCGAGACGGATGCCCCTTCTCCCCTCCAACGGTCCAACCCCAACCCTAGGGTACACATCAATGACCAATGAATTTTTTTTTTCATAGGTAAACATCAATGAACAATGAAAATGTAATATTACCTACCATCCCAAACTCTTCTGCATCCCAACTGCAGAGAATTATTGTCCTTCTAGGCTGCCAGCCCAAACGCATCAAAAGAGCATATCGACGAGCAATGTCAAGCAGGGCTGCGGTTCCACTGTTGGGGTCAACAGCACCATATGTCCATGCATCTCTATGATTGCCAAGTAGCACATGGCGGTCAGGCTCTTCCAACCCCCTTATGACAGCAAAGACATTATGAATAGTCACTACCCTTTTCTCCCCCTAAAAAATGTGAGACAAGAAGTTCACATTAAAGGAAATTAGAGAAGTTGGGAAGGTGAAAGGAAATAATTGGTAAAGGAACAGGCAAAAAAGATCAAGTATATGAAGTAAACTTCTAGTCCAGAGAAGAAGTAAAAATAAGGATAAGAATCAAACATGAGTAAATAAATTATATTGTTTACTCTCCTAACAAAACCAGATATCATTTCACTGCATTTAGAAATATTATTGGGAGTTTCAATGATTTTTAAGGGCTTCAGACTAAATTTAATAGCCATGTTTATTCTGTCAATTCTTCTCTTTTTGATGATGCCCCAGAAGATTTTTGGCTTTGTGCTTTCTGAAAGCAACGACTTGGCATATAAACCATGCAGGCATATATCCATGCATGCAGCAAGCCAGGACAAACGTACCTCCAGACTTCAAAGATTTCCTTAGTCTTTTCCTGACTTTTCCTTAAATGCCATTCCCCAGCCAGTCCATGAGAGGGAAAATTATTAGTTGCTCTTAGTGTACGGATGACAAGGTACTTCCATCCTGTCACAACATGCTACGTAATTAAAATTGCTTATGTAAGCACCAATTTTAATTGGCATGGCATCCTATGATAGGATGAGAGTACCAAGTGTTCATACTCCGGGATACCTAATACCTACTCCCACGAGCCTCATGGTTTTGTGGGTGAATCCAAAACCGGCAATCATCAGCCAAAATGAAACTTCCAGGTTTTTCAACAACTGAAACTATCTCAGCCACATACCATCCATACTTGACAAAAATCTTAGCTCAACAAGTAGAGACTACAAAAAATACCAACTTTCCCAAAACGTGTACAAAACTTTCTATCCACGGTAAAAAATACCAAATCCATAACCAAATTAACCACATCACAATTCATTCGTGCCCACCACGGCCACATCCAAAATTAGACCAAACTTTACTCAAACTACCGGTCAAAAGAAGACAATGACAGAAAGAGACACCGCAGTCAAAGACTGTTCTATTCCGACACAATACTCCCAGCCATATTTGACCTCAATTTGCATTTTGTTTGCCGTCACAAGGCAGATTTCTAACACAGTTTTCTGCCTCATGATGACTTTACAGTGACATAAGCGAAGCATATATAGCACCAACCTGGTAAGTGAAGTTCAATATTGTGGGTCCCGGGCCGACATGCCCGATGCCGATGCGCCACTCCGATGGAAACGGTGCGCCCCCGAGCGAGCCCAATATGACTTCGGCAGCCTCGGCGGACAAGGGCAAGGACGGAATTTTGGGAAATCTTTTCAAAACCTCAGTGTCCTCGAAGTCCAAATTCTCACCACCATCAACCCCAGCCCACCCCGGACTCAGTGGGTCCCCCACGCCCTTCATCACGGTTCCTCTCTCAAAACCCTTCTTAAACCCGTCCCCCTCGGCGTACAGTAGCATAGCTACAGCCCCATGCGCCTCGGCCTTTTGAACCACGACCCCTCTGGGCAAATCACCCTTCCTCGCAATCACCACGCACCCGCTAACGTTCACCCCCAATATCCCCAGCGCACGATAGTCATCATCCGTACCGTAATTAACAAACACCGCCTTAGCGTACGCCGACCCGGACGGCGAGTACGCATGGTAGGGTAATACCACGTCCCGAGTCTCCTGCGTAAAGTCCGTCAAGGGCAGGTCAAGGACGGTGCCGTCGCTAAAATGCGCAGAGAGGGAGGAGTGCACGGGATAAGAGAGGAGGGCTCGGTACTGGGCGGTGCGAGTTTCGAGTCCAAGGTCCTTGAAGTGGGAGAGGACGTAATGGGTAGTGTCGAGGGAAGGTTTGGTGCCGGCGAGGTGAGGATGCTGGGTGAGGGCGCGGAGGTAGGATGCGATGGTGTAGTTGGTGGCAGAGGAGAGGAAAATCTGGCGGAAGCGGGGAGCATTTTGGGAATTTGATTGCAAGAGTGTAGGGTGCGGGTAATGCAGGGTATAGAATCCCAGTATGCAGAGGATGAGGACGAGTAAGAAGGTGCTCAAGGGTGATGGTTTCGGCGTAAAGAAGAAGGTGCCGGGCTTGGAGAAAGCCGCCTCGGCCATTTCTAGAAAACTAAAAAAAAACAAAAAACCGAGTTCAGAAAGAGAGAGAGTTTAGGGCATGGAGCTGGCGTTATATTCAGAGGAGGAAGAGTCGGAGCTGTTTTGTATGCGAGTTACTGACAGTCTCTCAGTGGGAGATGCTTTTGTTTTGCTTTTTTTTTCTCAGAAAAGCTTTCGTTTTGCTTTGTATTTGTAGTTTTTTTTTTTTCCCCTTTCTCCTAACGTTTTTAAGCTCTTACGTTTCCTTTTCTTGTTGTTATTGATGTTGGTGGTGAGGATATGTGATTGGTCCGGATGCGAAGCATGAGTTGTGATGTGCCAATCAGTGCCAGAAAAAGGCTGAAAAGTGAAAACCCTCTTCCTCTTGTTCTTGGATGGATTCTCATTCTATTTTATGGGCTATATATGGGGTTTACTGCTTAGCCGAACAGTTCCCACTCTCTCTTCATTTGTTTTCTTTCTTCCGTGATATACATGAAGCTTGCCTATTGATTTTGACGCCATACCCGGAATCATGCGAAAGCGACCCTCTTCAAGTGGATGGGCCACGCACCTTGGCCACAATGTATATTGTTTTGTAAATACACTTTCTATCTTTGTAAAGGAAAAGGAATTTCGTAAAATAAGTATTACGTACGTAAATAGATTATATAAAATTGATAGAAGTATACTTATAAATTAACGTGTATTTATATAATCTATTAGATGTATTTTATAATAAAAATAATTTTACAATCTAAAATATCACATCAAGTCATATCATTTCGTGAAATTACTTTTGTATAATTATTTCTCAAAATTACATTCTTTTAAAAAAAATTATATTTAATAATATTAACAATTCGAAGTTTTGATATATACGCTATAAATCTCAAAAAAATAATAAGTGAGTTAATTGGATGTTGTCCGCTGTATAGGACCCTAAACGTTACAGTTACAAAGGCAATGGGAATAGGACCCTAAATGGATTATCTAAACTTTGTTCCCTCTACATCGTGGGTTCACGTTCCAAACTAGTTTTTCATACATAGAGAAAGAGAGTCCAAATCCAAAACAGCGTCAAGTTTTCTTTGTAAGTAATGTTATACACCATATTCTTATCTTATTTTGATCATATTAAGTGATATGTAGTACATTCATCACTAAATAATAAATAAGCATATAATAAATGATCATTTAATGGTGATAAATATGTCACATCATACTTAGGCCTCGTTTGCATTCAAAATCCACATTAACTCATCTCAACTCATCTCGTCTCATCATTACAACTTTCCTAAATTTTCACATAAAATATAATAAATAATTCAACTTTTATTCTACTATTCACAAATCATCTCAATTTATTTATAAATCAAAAAATAAATATGTATAGAATTTTCCCTTCTTCAATGCCCAAAGATGCCCCTGTTAAAGTCTAAAATGAAGTGGTGGGTCCTTCATGTTTTATATACAACATCAACAAGAGGACTTCTTATAAAATAGAGGCGGTCTGCAACATAATTTACTCGCGCGAGAGGGACAGCCCAACAAACATTTGAGAACACGATGCTACAGAACATCTCACATCTCCCCCGTTCAACTTTTTCATGTCATGTACATATATTAAGTTTAAAGAATGTCATTTTCTTATTTTAACAATTTATTTTTTATTATTAAATCAAACCGATTCATAAATAACTCGAAAAATAATTGGTACTAATAGCTTCGCGAACAAAATTTGGAATAAAGTAAAAGAGTATTGTTATTCTAAAATCTCTACAATACATGATACTTACGTAGCATAAATAATTTGTTCTACACACCAATTTGATAATAGAATAATTTTAAGTAAAATAATCCAAGTTATGTTAAATTGTTTACTTTAATAGATGATTTTCGTTATTTTCTTGATTCAATGGGATGTCATGTTTCGTAACCCGAACAGTTCCGCAAGGCCCAAGCTCCTCGTCACCTGCAACTAAGAAGAAAGAGAGGCTCTGGTGGCCTCCGGAGTTACTCCAATGCCTAAGTTAGTGGGTAATTCTTTGGTAAAGAAAAAGATGAATTATGTAGAACAAGGTTAGATTGTTAAGTAGATTGAGTCGAGAGTCTCCTGTAAGAGGGTTCTCCATTATTTATACTTGATTTGAGCTCTTCTGTTGAGGGAGATCGTGGCGTGTCAAACGTCAGGCCTGCCACCACTCATTCTCTGTCGCTTCAATGAGTGTCAGTCCGTGGCCTAGCGGGAGATTGTGGCATGCTAATCGTCCTAGGTTCGTCTGGCCGCCACTTCTTTGCCATGCCAGTGGGTGTCAGATCGCGGACGAGCCGTTCTTTGCTCGTGGGACGTGCGTCGTGCACCGGATTCCCTGACACTAACCCGGGTTGCCTTGTGCCTTGGGTACGTGACTCTGGGACCGGGTGCGTGCCGCTGTAGTGTGCGTCCGGCCCGGTGATTAGGTTTGTCAATTCATCGACTCCTGAAGCGTTCCTTCTGATGCTCTCGAGCCTTGAGTTGACGGGCTGATCTTGATTTGGTCCATACTCTCTTCTCAATCCTCCCACCCTGGGCTCCCAACTTCCTCCCTTAGATGGATAATTTCGTATCTTGGGCCCTTCTGCAAGGTGTTGCGCACTCGGTCTTTGATTCTGTAATCCAAAGTCTTTAGCTCCCCTTTTCGGCCCGAGCTCCATTGGTTGGGCTTTCCTGGGCCCAGACCCTTCTGGAATGGGCCTCTCCTCACAAATGAGCTGAGCTTCAGTTTGTAGCGGCTCCGATGAATAATTTGAAAAAAAAAAAAAAAACACGCACATTTCCCTCGAAACAAAAATATAATTACTCTCTCGAAAAATGACATTATTAATTTAATTAAACTGGTACAAGCGTATCTGGCCAAACAGAAAAAGAACCGATGTAAGTAGGCGGTGGAACGGAATTTCCTATTTATTTTGTCCGTTTTTATTTCTATTTTTTTAAGAAGCATTCATGTCTTTTCCAGCAAGTGCTGCCCCTCCCCCACATCATCACTTAGCTTCAGTGACATCTTTAACAGATACTATGAATAACATTCTGTGGCTATAAATCCACACAAAAAAGGAATTGTCTCGGTTTTGTCCGAGAAAGACTGATAGAGACGTGAAATCTTTTGCCTTTTTCTGGGTCTTTATTCATCTTTTTTCTGTGAAAAAAGAATGAGAATCAGTGTCCCCTTTCCCCTTTCACTTTCACTTGCACTTTGTAATCTACGCTAAATGCGTAAAAGCAGAGTAGATCTTTCATGCCGAGGCGAGTGACTGAGTGGGAAGAGCATTAGCTCTCAAGCATCCATATGTCTATCCGTTGAAAAAGAAGCATCATATCCAATAATGCAATCATTTTAAGATGCCTTTTTTCAGGGGAAAATGATCAGAGGACGGCAGGGTTCAAAAGAGATTTTGAAAGTCCAATACCAGTGTTCTATGGTATCTTCAGATTATCGAGTGATTAGCTAGACTGATTGATACATGGCGTCTTGTTAATGGGTCGTCTTACGCTTCTCTTAACTTGGCTGTTACCAACCCTGCCCATGCTCGTTGTCAATTCCCACCACGGGTTGGCACCTTGATTTTATTATACCTTTGCCAAATAGACATGAAGAGTGTTAGTGTGTATAAGATGTGGCCAAGATGCATAATGCAAGAATACCATACAAACAAGGTTGAAATATACAATAATAATTAGAAAAATTATATATGGAAAGCCAGTGTAAAGGGAAAGCCTCTAAACCGTTAATGATAGTTAGCAAAATTTGATTTGTAAAATAATTTAATTTAAAATTTACTTATAAATCAGATTATGATACATCAGTAGTGTGGAAGGTGTGTCATAATTAATAACTAGTATCTCATATAAAAAGAATTTATAGGAAAATGGAGAGAGAGCAGCTTCACTTGCACTGAAGGCCATCCATGTACGATGTATCGCCTTTATATACTTGCACTTAAGGCTATCCATGTACGATGTATCTCCTTTATATGAAGATTTTTATTATTCTGTTTCAAAATCAGGGCTACCATCCAGTCTCATACATATGGGTCCAAATACCCTTCAAAGTTCAAATCCCAACTACAGTGTTGTAAGTACCATAAGCAGCAAAAAGCAATCCACATGACAAAATGAAAAAATCCAAGGCTCTTTGCCAGAAATGGAGAGAACCACCAAATAATATCAGGTGAAATGTGGTTGGCAAAACAAATGAGATCAGTGCACATAGACAACTTCCCACAAGTGAGGCAAATATACCAAACCCGGGCACGTACGAGGCCAAGAATGCCAAGCTGATCACCAAGATTGCACGACTCATATACATTGCAAACTTCCTTATTCTGGTTGAATAATCACTGTTGCAGAGGAGCTTCTGAAACCATTTGCTTTTGTCTAAATTTCCTTCCACAATCTCTCTTATTGGGTGTATCATGATCGGGAACGTGAAGATTAGCCCCAAGCACAGGCCAACCTGTTGGTAGACACTGCAAAATTATTTAAGCTGCAAATGACTGCTTTTAACTTATGATACAGAGGGACATGACATATTGTGCTTAAAAGGTCAATCAACGCGAGATGCTCGCTGAAGGCAAAGTCATGACCCAGCAAATCCGACCCTAACTACTTAATTTTCAATGGGAACGAGACAATCAACCTAGTGAAAGGTGCCACAGATCACTATGTCATCACTTTGTTTTTGTTTTTATTTCTTTAATTTTTTATTGTCTCGTGTAATTTAGAACATGGTTTACAGTGACATATATTCGAAGATAATAATAAGTACATGGGGGAAAATGATGATAGGACATGAATGGGGGTTGATTTTATTTCGTTTTTAACTATAATTAAATCTGAAAAGCTATTTGGTTTTCATCAAACAAAGTTTGATCCCACATACATAGATAGCGATACAGATTTGTTTGTATCAGTATAGACATGCACGCATATCTATATATGTCTTGAAATACTATGTGGCTGTATCTTTCTGAGTGTCCCACGTATCCAGCAATTTGACATGATTACAACAATTCTATATACTCATGCATATAGCAATTATATCCAAACGACAAGATACTCCATGTTACCCCCAATGAATAAAAATCATGGTTCAAAAGCGTACAGTCTATCATCATGCATGTATTCTTGTATTTATTCCCAAGACCAATAGGTGAAGGAAATTGGATCGTTCAAGTTAGCCCTAAGTTCATACTCCTCCACTTCTTCACCCCCACCACCAGTAGTAATTAAACTTAAGTACAACGTAGATGTTGGATAAGTGAAAATCAAAATATCAGCAATTACGGGCCACATTAAGAGTACTGTCATCTATAATGCTCAAAATCAGTAATAAACATTATCTTATGTCAATAAAATTAAAAAGCATACATTTAGGTCTTACATCTACAATTATGCACAAGAGATTGGAACGCATTACCTGAACTGCTACTGCCCACCAATCATGGGGCAGATTAAGAGTCACGATATCTTTTGTTTGATCACCATAGGCCATGTAACCAGAGAATCCAAACAAAACATACATGAGGGTTATCCCCGTGAAAGTCTTGGCCAGCAATTTTGGGAATGTGGATTTGTCTTTCATTGAGGATTCCAATGCGAGTGTCATACCAAACCCGCCAAAGCAGAACACCGCCATCCCTCCTGCGTAAGATAGTCCTCCTATGTTGGATGTGATTGCCGCCCTATCCCTAAACGAAAATTCACTTCCTACAAGTTGTTGTATGTCATCCTTCACCACAATTGCCATAGCTAACACATTACAACAATCGGCAAAGATACTAAAAGGTGCTAGAGCTGAGAGACTGCCTATCCATGACAAGCCAATTTCAATTGGTACCAACAAAAATATGGAAGACCCCAAGGTGAGACCTTGGCCTTTGAATATCGATGAAAGGTTTTGTCCTATAAATACTAGATATGCCACTGAACCTCCAACTTGGGTAATCAAAATAAGAAATTCTGTTAGATAACCGCCGGTTCTTCCCATGCATTTATAACCCAAGTCGCCATAGGCTTTCATCTCTATTGATTCTTCTTCTGATGCCAACTTTCGCCTGCATTGAACCTGTTGACCCAGAGAATTAATTTAAATATTGGAGGAGGAAAAGTCCCAAAAAAATGCTGAGTGAAGTATGGGTGCTGACTTCTTCATGACAGCCTTGTACCTAAATATTCATCGAAATCACTTGAGGGGTACGTAATACGTAAAAATATCAAAGATAAACGACCAAATTCTACGTAAGGTATCATCCATCCAGTTATCTAGACATAAGGGTCCTGGAATTTAAAAAAAAAATACAAAGAACTATTTTCCGCGGATATCCCGAAAGAGCATGACTCTGAGTTCTACTAAAGCCTGTACTCCAAATCTACATCTGGGGACGAACAAAAACGAAGAAAGAAAAAGCCGATTATGAACTTACAAGGAGGAGCATGCAGTAGCAGCTGGAGAGCCCAGCCACGAGAACGATAATCGAACCGGCAAGCCAACCGGCACTTCTGAAAGCGAAAGGAAGCCCCAACACACCCGTCCCAACAACGGAGACTATTATGTTTCCTACTGTTTGAGCCATTGAAGCTGTTCCTATCGAAGAAGTAGATTCAAGCAAAGGAACTGAAGCACGTTTTCTTTGTTGCTCCATCGTGGAAGCTCAACCCAGTGAGTTTTCCTCGCTGAACCCGTGCTCTATAGCTTTATAACTTGGGTAAGAAATTTAAACCAAGGGATAGTATTGAACCTAGTTTGGATTTTTTAGGATTTATCCACCGTCTGAACCCACCTACTCACGCCACGTCACCAAACGCTAGGCTGTTCTATTCTGGAGTTGACGACTGTAAAATTGGGAGTAGGCGTAACAAAATAAGTTCGAATGACATGGTAGTGTCAGTGTCAGGATAATAATTCAGTAATCCATTATATTTTTAGTCATATTAAAATTCACGGGTAGTGATATCCTTACCACGCTATACTACTGATCTACTACTAATTTATTTTTTTTTAATTTTTTTCCTCTGTAGGTCAGGACTTCATAAGCGCATTTCATCCTGCTCACTGCTCAGATCACACCCTGCCAAAAATTTGATCGGAGCGCAGAGAAAAGTGTCAGCTTTGACAAAAAAATATATGAAATTCCTTTATATCAATATTCATGGGAATATGGTAGCCCACGAGTTTACTTTCTCATTTTTACCGTTCATCTATTTAAATTTCCTTTTTAATTTATTTATTTTTCATTTAATGATTAAAGAAATGAAATTTAATGTATTAATATATTTTTTTATTTTTTAAAATATTTAAAAAATATGAAAAAAATAAAAATAAAATAAAATAAAATGTGAAATTTATACTAGGAAAAGGATAATGCTACCGCTTGCATTTTTTTTTTTTTTTTTTTTACTTCAGGATTAAAAAATTGTTTTTTAATAATGTTAGTGATTTTTTTTTTAAATATATAAAAGTGTTAAAAAAATACATGTAAAAAAACAAAAAAATATGATGTAAGGAATCATAATCAGAGAATTGTAATGGTAAATACTAAACAAATTAGAGTGTTATTGTTGTAAAAAACAACATGTGCTTTAGAATTCATTAAAGTTTGGGTTCCACTGCAAACTTTATATTAAAAATATGAATTTGGATTGGATCTCAATACAATCCGACGATTCCGACGTAACCAAACTCGAAGTTTCCACTTAAGCCGAAGGTTGGGAAAGCATCTTTTTACCACTCCTAGGAGATATGCATAGATTGGTATTGTTTCTGTGAAGTTCAAGTTTGTAGTTCTATGACAATTGAAGGCGTCTTATCTTGATTCATTTGATGATATCTTCTGCAGATAACCCAAATGAAATCAGGGTCCGTTTTCAGGAGCCATATCCTTCAAGAGGTAGGGACTAGGGAGGATTCGAATGGAATCTTTGGAATGATGAACTTCAGTATTTGTTTCGCTGGTAACACAGTGAAAGAGAGAGAGAGAGAGAGAGAGAGAGAGAGAGAGAGGTTTACAAATATGATTAAATAAACTGGGATTAGAAAGTAAGAACAAAAGAAACAGCTGCTGTGTAACAAACTCTAGTAATTTGCAAAGATGTGCATAAAATACACAAGGCAAGCAATTTTCATGTTCAAAATGTTACCGCCTCTTCTACTTGCAGCAAAGTATGTTTTCTGTTCTCTCTCTCCTAACCAGTTGTCATAAAATATCCAACTGTTCAGACATGTCTTCGTCTAAGACAATTAGGTTGCTGCATTTGAATAGCACCTTTCTTCCTATTTTCCAATTGCTTCAAGATCCCAGAGGCATTTTAGATGGCCTCAAAATAGTAGGGCTGGCAAACACAGTCAATAGCATGTATCAGTTTCCTCCTAGGCCCCACTGCATTTGCACCCATATCTTTGAGCTTCTTCATGGTTAAATTCACCAACTGAAATTTATTAACACTCTTCCTTTGAAAAATCCTCACAAACTGACTCAGTCCGAGCGATGCTAGCCACCTACTCAAGCCCCCAGCCTTTTGAAGATTCCTCTCAAGATTTGATGCCCTCAGCCTTTGACTCACCAACATTCCGCCATCGAAGAAGCCACTTGGGCAATGTAATAGTCTAGGCCGCTTGATAGCTTTTGAGGTATCAGATACCCCAAATCTTTTATCAGTTTTTGAGGTGCCAACTTGATCTACCCTGCTCAAGCCCCCTGCTTCCATTCTTGAATCTACCCTTAGTGGCTTGGCTAATGTCGACAAATCTTGAGCAGGAGCTTTTCTTGTAATTTGAATACCCTTTCTTGGAGCCAATGGTATGGACTTCTCTCGTTCATCAACTGACAATATTCTGGGACATATATCAATTGGAGCTTGTATTTGGTTACTCATTGTCTTTCTCGGTATGGCTTGTGGCTGGCTTGGTCCTGGCTTTTGAGTTATCAACTTTTTTGCAGCAGGAAGAGGAGGCACCAAAATGGTGACCCTCTGCTTTTTCACAATCACCCAACCACCTTCTCCTTGCAAATCCAGATCATTATCAGATTTTGATGAGTCAATGTAGCCACTTGGAGTGATATTCTTATTTCTAGGGGTTGCCACAAGGTGTTGCTTTGTTCTCACCATCAGAAGACAATCTGCTTGTATGATCAGAAGACAATCTGCTTGTTATTATATATCCCATGTATTGATTTGATGACAACCAATGACATCAGTAATGCATTAATGAAATAGAGCACACGATATCTTTTTGACAAGTAAAACAGACTTTTATTAATATAGACATGGCCCAAATACACAGGACATATACGCGAGAACACCCAGTTAGGAGCTAAGGATAGAGACTATGCACACAACTCTGACACAGCAACAGGTGGATTACACAATAATTATTTTTAGCAAAACAAAACAATTCACATACATGCAAGTACTGTGGAATATGAAGGAAACAAGATCCTTTCCAAATCTCTTGTTTTGATATGGGAACAAATTGAGCAGTCCACTCCATCTACTTGATCATAAGGCACAGATAAAATGAAGTTCAATTGAACATGAGAAGAACTGTTACAATGCTCATTTGTAGAAGTAAAAACTTCAACTTAATGAATCTCACTGCACCATTGATTTTTTAACAAGAAAACCAAGGTCACGAAACAAGAAAGAGGTTGTGTACCATTTGTGATGGCAAACCTATCAACCTTATACTGCTCCTATTTAAGAATCTACTCCCGTCTTCCACTCTATCACAATAAGTGACTGAGACCACAGGATAATTGACAAAATTTAATTGAAAGTAAAAACAAACGAGTTTCCCACTTTCAGGAGAAATACCGAGCTCTAGACTTTTTCCACATAAATACTAATCTCGCACCAGTCGGGAAAAAAACTGACCAATGATTATATGAGGTTTTCCATCATTTGTGATGCTAAATTAGAACTGAAGAATTGGCACAATGATCAAAAGAAAACCTTTTGTATTTCTAGCATACAGTTGCATGCCAAAGATATGATACTCCAAAATATCTGCCATCAAAAGCATCTTTACATGGTTAATTATTCAACCGAAGTCAATTCAACAAACAAGAGTCTGAAAGACATGACTACAAATATCCCTTGGTTTTCTCAATGTGAAAATTATTTTCGACTTCTGTAGACAAAATGTTTCAACAACTAACTCCACTGAAGAGCAATAATTTTCAAGCATTCGTATATGTATCCTCGTTTACCTTCTCATTTACAAGTGTGGTCCCTTTTCCCTTCAGAGGTTCTTGGTCAAACGTTAAAATTACACGAGCAAGATCATTTAATTGGCTTACAAGTCACAGTTAAATTAATATGAGCAAGCGCTTTTCTTCCCTTATGAGGTCGACTACAAAACTCTTACGAATTAGTTTCACTTAAATGAGGCCACAAGTTGTCTTAAGTTCTTGACTGTCAATGTTGGATTAAACTGTCAAACCTGAAACCCCCAAGTAATTACTAACTCTGCAAACACAGAGACGGATTCTCTCAGTCACTTGAATTGCATAACCAGTGAAACTACGAATAGAGTGAACAAAAGCACGTCTTTTTGCGATGTGAAGGGCATGATAAGAAAATCATGAAACGTAAGAGAGACTTGAGAAAATTACCAGTAGGGAGCTGGGGCAGGCGAATCGTAAATAGTCAAAGCGCTTGACTGAGAGCACCCAAAGCCCTAAGGAACGAAAACCGGAGGATTAGATCGAGATAATGGAAGTGATTAGGAAAACCAAAATGAAACTCAATGCCGTTTTGGGCATACCTTTGATGAGCTCAATCGCCGGAGACAGAGCCAAGTCCGGTTCTGAAGTTTGGTTTCGGGTTGAATTTTACGAAAATATGAGTGGTCTGTCATCTTCGCGTGTTGATGTATAATTATTTTTTTGTTGTTAAGGCGAAAATAAGTCGCTGCCTTTCGGTCCGGCTATGAAGAGTTTTTAACGGCGAAGATAGAACGACGGTGAAGGGATGTCTCAATTGGAATTGACGTATTTTAATTTAAAAAGTTGGGGATATCAAACGAGTAATACTATATACAGTTTTAAAATATACAAATTTCGTACATTTCTTTTGAAAAAAAAAATAAATTTCCCATTACAAAAATAATTTTTATATATATTTTATATTTATTAAATTTTTTTAAAATGGAGTGTACGAGACTTATACATTATAAGACTATAAATATCAATTCTTAGATAAATAAAATATTTACTGAAAATTGAAGGTGAAATCAGATCTTCATTATCATCTCAAAATATCTGATCAATGAAAAACTAATTAAATTATATTAACCAAAAAAAATCTCCATTTCAAATTCCTTTAAAATAAAATTATTAGTTTTTTTAGTCCCTTTTATAATTAACCTTGCCATTTTATAAAATAAACTCGTCATAGAAAATTATACTTTGAGAAATAAGGTTATCCTATTTATATTCTTCCACTCCAAGACGTGCATAATTAATATTTCATACCTTGTTTTTTTGGTAGTTATCCCTTCCTTCTTGAACATTTATATCAGCAGCATAGGTTAGTTTGTTTCCTTGTTGGATAACTTTTATTTTTGTAAAGATGAAAACAATTCCTTGGTGAAAAGATAATAGAAAAATGGAAAAAAAATACCAAAAAAAACTACAAGGCATAAATTGGCTTTATCATATTCTCTTCGTATTAAAAATAAAAGAAGTACTATAGTTATATAAAAAAAATTCAAAAGTAAATTCAAACTTAATGTGATACATTAGATTTATTTTACAATACAAGTAATTTTACAATCTGGCATGCCATAGAAAGTCTCATCGGATTTATTTTTATGAATCTCTTTTGTGGCCAAATCATTTCTTTAAAAAGAACTATATTTTACCAATTAATTTTGGCTAAATTGGTATTTTCTCCTTTAATGAAAAATAATAAGAGAAAATAAGGTAAACATTTATGATTGATTTGGTTACACAAAACAAAACTATCTCATCTCATCTCATATAATCATTACAATTTTCTCAAACTCTCCCACAAAATATAATAAATAATTCAATTTTTTTAAATCTCGAAATAAAAATAATATTATAATTTTATATTATAATAATATTTTATTTAACTTTCAACAAAACATCTCATTTCATCTTAAATTTGTAACCAAACGAGTACTTAATTGATTGTAATATGTAATACATTATGGATTTGTTCAAATCAATCTGCCAGCCAAATGGTTATTAATTACCTATAATATATATACTAAGGGCATTAGCATTGGTCTATACATATGCATATATAAAGTTATATTTGTATAATATGACCCTAAAATCTTTCACACTGGCTTATGTATATCCAAATATTTAGTTACCTATGAACAGTGCTTATCCAAATTTGGATAACTACTATTCACCCTACAAATCATATTTTAATCATTATTTCTCTCTCCTCTCACTCTCTCTCTCACAATCTTTTCATTTTCTCTCTCATTCAACAACATAACAAATTTTCACTTGCACATTCATTTTATTATTATAATATAAAAAATATATTTTTCATTTTATTATATTTTTAATATAATATATAAAAAAATTATATTTTTTATTATTGCATTTGTATTATTAATGTCAAATGTATATCGTGGATGTCAATTGCAAAATATAGATATAACAAATTGATTTTAACAAAAAATTAATAATAATAAAATAATAATTTATTATTATTTTGTCTCAAATATGCATAAGTCAATGTGAAAATTTTACTTGAATGACAAAGTGGATATGTAAAAGAGGTGATTTTACATATGCATATGCATAGACCAATGCTAATGCCCTAATATAGTCGGATTTTTTTAGATTTTACTGATGGCCCAAATGATCGTGGAAGAGAATTTAAATATAAAAAATATTAAAATCGTTATTAGATAATAAATTAAGAGTGGTGCTACTCCTACCACTGGGGCTCCCGTTAGTGATTTTGAGATGAGTTTTTTTTTTTTGTATTTTTTATGTGTATTTTTTTAACACATTTAAATATATTTTAAAAAATAAAAAATTCATAATATTATTAAAAAATACGTAATTGATCATTAAGTAAAAATAATAATAAAAAATAAATAAAAACTCACAGCAATAAAAACTAGTGGTAGAAACTAGTAGTAAAAGGAGTATTTTCCATAAATTAAATATAAGAATGATTTACCATTTTAAAATGTATCTTGTTTATAAAAAAATGTGAATAAATCAAAAAAACTCATGGAAAAAATATTATTTTTTAGAGTAATATTACGTACAGTTATAAAGTGTACAATCGCTGTATAATTATTTTGAAAAAGAATTAGGTTTATTATTTAAAAATTAATTTTTTGCATGTAAGTCTCATATTTATTCACTTTTTTCAAAAAGATTGTGCGGCGCTTGCATACTCATAATATAATTTCTCTATTTTTTAAGACTTTGATTTTTTTTCAAAAACCCTATGTATAATCATTTTTACATATTCTTTACGTACTGCACTAATGTGATTGGCTTTGTCACTTTTTAATTTAAAATAAATATTTTTAATCACATAAGTGGAGTGCTAGCTAGCCGCAAAATATATATATATTTTTTAGAGAAAGAGTACGTGAGGTTAGCATTTATGAAAAATGCTAGTAGAGACCTTCAAAATTACTGCTCAAACTATTTTTATTTTTTTACTTAATAATTAAACAAGTGATTATTAATAAATTATATATATTTTAATTTAATTTTAATGATTAAAGATATTAAAAAATTATTAAAAAAAAGTAGACTAGCGTACGCCCAGCGGTTACTAGCACTGTCCATTAACTATTGAGAGAGAGAGAAAGCAAAGCCCGATGACTGCTAGAAAGTGGAAAGTGGAAAGGAACACATTTACACGTGCGTAGCATGCACAGCAAAAGCAATAACTCTTTCCTCTAACAGCCTGCGTCAGCGTTAATGAAAAACAACCAAAAACGGAAGGAAGCAAGCAAGCGTGCCTACGTAACACGCGGGCTTTCCGACTGTTCCGACTAATCCTTCTGTGTATTACGCGCTCGGAACCTTTGCCACCGAACGAGTCTGGAAACGCGCACCATTTTATTCTCTTCAATTAGCTGCAATACTCCCGATCACAACCACGAACTTTGATTTTTGCTTTTCTTTAAATAACCAATAACTGATCCAAATCTCTCTCTCTCTCTCTGTGCAAATTCTCTTTTTCATCCGGTATCCTCCAAACAGAAGATTCCAAGGTATACAAGAACCCGAATCAAAATATTTGTGGGTGTGAGAATTTACTGGCTTGTCGAGAAGATGAAATTCGGGGAGACGTTCACGGAGTACCTGCACGGTGACCAGGAGTGGTTCTTGGAAAAATGTTCTCATGTCGAATATAAGAGCCTCAAGAAAGTTCTAAAGACCTGTCGGAGTTGCAAAGCATTGGGTGATTCCTGCAAATCGGAATGTCAATGTGAATCTTGCCCTCGATCGTGACTTTAGTTTTCGTTTATCGGGCCGGTGTTTATTGTCGTTGATAATAGTTTATCCTCTAATGATTGACATTGTTGAATTAGTGAAGTTGTGAATTGATGAAAAACAAATCTAGGGAAATTACTGTGAAATTTGATGATCAGTAAAGCAAACGAGAATAATTAATCTTCGATCTTTGTGCTAAGTTTGATTACATGAATAATGGGTTTTTTTCTCTTACAGAGCATTCAAACTATTTGAAAAGCTGCTAACTTGGTTTTTTTTCATATATAAATATATATATATATATATATTTTTTTTTTAAATTTGTAAACGTGCGCGTGGATTTGTCAAACATAATCATTTTTCTTGTTTCTTTGACATACTGGGAATTGCATTTTTGTATTCTTTTAGTTGGTAGTCGATAGTCCCTCTTATGAAGCTTTGTGCGTTGATGATCTGTAGTGTGTGATCAGAAGTTCTTTTCTGAGCTGACGAAGGAAGCTTCGGAAATAAATGGATGCTTTAATTCAAGAGTGAGGCATCTCCTTGATCTTCATGTTGCCTCCGGAATGCAGGGATATTTATTGCGTTTGCGTCGTTATTTCAAGAATGATCAACAGGCAATGGTACTAGAAGGACGGATGCTGGTTGAATATGTTACAATGAATGCGATTGCAATCAGAAAAATCCTTAAGAAGTATGATAAAGTATGCATCGGATAAGTTTGTACCTGCTCACTATCCTCGCTGTTTTGGTTGATTTTCCTTTGCATCAAACAATAATTTCCGTTGTTTTGCGCCTTCCCTTTTAGGTTCATTGCTCAGAAAATGGGAGGAATTTCAAATCCAAATTGCGGGCGGAACACATTGAGCTCTTGCAATCTCCTTTGCTCATAGAATTGGCTGCTTTTTATTTGAGTTTCAACGGAGAAAAAAAAGGAGAGTTTAATGAGTTTTCTAGCCAGTTTTCTTGTGATTTTGATGCCACCCCACCTGTAATGAAATTGAGACTTCAGCATTCTATAAAGCTAGAATATGATCTGACTTGCGCTGTTTGCTTGGTAAGATCCTTCTTTTCAATTGCATTCTGGGGAAATATATTTTGCTTTTGCACGCATTCTCTTATATATATGTGTAATTAATTATGCTCTCACAGGATGTTGTTTTTAATTCATACGCATTGAGTTGCGGCCATCTTTTTTGCAAGTCATGTGCTTGCTCATCTGCTTCTGTCTTGATCTTCCAAGGCCTTAAAACTGCAAATCCAGACTCGAAGTGCCCAATTTGCAGACAGGTTTGTATTTAGCATAAGAAGAAAATGGGGAAGTATTATTTGATGTCCAAACGCCTGTTTCTGCAACTAGAGAAACCTAACAATAAGCTTAGTCAACTTGTTGTACAATTCGGTAGGGCCCTGCCTTTTGACTTTCTCGTGACTTTCCTAAATATTCCTGCTTCTTTCTTTAATCATAAAACTCTAGTTTGCGTTTGAAAGACTGATTAGTTGAGATGAGATAAGATGTTTTGAATAGTAATTAAATAAAATATTATTAGATATAATTTTTTAATATTATTTTTATTTTGATATTTGAACAAATTGACTTATTTATTATATTTTTATATAACAATTTAAAAAAATTGTAATGATGAGATGAGATGAGAAAGTTTGTATATCCAAACTGAAACCCAAAGGAGGAACGTTTCAAAGTGCCTGTTGAATAACATACATTCCAACAAATTTGAAGTTGTTATGACCATATTACATAGTAATAGTTGTAACTGTAAATCTTAAGGGTAGTTCAGCTGGTACGGCTTTGGGTTTACTCCTCAATAGTCATCAGTTCGAGTCCTCTTAAGATCATTAGATGTTTATTTAGTTGTTATTTTCATGGCTCGTGGGATTAGTCGAAGTGCGCATAAGTTGGTCCGGACACCCATGATTATAAAAAAAAATAAAAAAAAATTGTAACTGTGTGATGTGGGTTCTGAGAGAGTAGATTTATCTTTTTTTTTTTTATCTTTTCTGGATCAGGTTGGAGTATATGCAAAAGCAGTGCACATGGTAGAACTGGACATGCTATTGAAAAAAAGGTGAAGAGAAATGAATAACCTATTCCCCCTTTCTTCGCCAGAGTAAACATCGCCATTACTGACCTCAAGAGCTCTTGCAGGTGTAAAGACTATTGGAAGGAGAGGTTTGCTGCAGAACGTGCCGAGACGACGAAACAATCCAAGGAGTTTTGGGATGCAGAGGCCAAGTATTTAATTGGGTATTGATCATCATGTGGTTCTCTCATGATAAAACTTGAAAGTTTTCAATCCTAGTACTAAGCATTTGCATGTGGTGGGATTTTGGTGGTGCTTGCTGTATCTTTGGTAACAATGTTCATGCTTTTATAAGTTTTAACTCACGAGGAAGACATCTATTTTCCCCCGTGACCATATCATCTGTTAATTTGCAATGTTGTTGAAAATGTTATTTTGTGTTTATCATCCAGAGTTACATAACTTAATCAAGGTTTTTGTGGATATTAATTTCTCTCTATCGTTGTTTCCCATTTTTTTTTAAAGAAAGATAAATGTTGAGTTTGCAAAAAATATTATTTTACAAATTGATGGGAATTTATATGCCAGAAAATGAAAGGTGAAAATGTTCAAATGGCACAAGAAACGAATAATCATGGCTCATAAAAAAAGTTCAATCAATAATTCTATAGCCAATCGCCTGTGGGTAACCTCTGCGGCATCGGCTGACATCGTATATGCCACATCATTTGATATTTATTAAAAGAAAAAAGATATTTATAATTAATCGTCATATAATCGTTTTAAAAAAAAATAATAAAACATTGGATCCACATAAAAAAAATTAATTTTTTAATAGTGTACTTTACTTTTTTTCAAAACGATTATACGATATTTACGCACTTTACGATTGTATGTAAAATTATTCTTATTAAAAAACAAAAAAAAAACAAAAACTAATTAAAAGGAGAAAAACGGATAGAAGAAGTCGAAAAGATTCCTTCTTTGGACAGCGAAACCAGAAAGCTCATCGTGTGAAGGATTTCGTCTGTGGTTGTCGTCGTAGATAGTACCGAACCCATCATGTGTGCATATGTATTTCCCTATTTATATAAGACCTTTAATTGTCACATAGAACCAATATTGACTGATCATTAGACCACCAAATGTCGTACGTGCATACACAGCATAATTCCAAGATCTGCAGGGAAATGGCAACAAAAATCATTAAGGTTCTTGTTGTGGGAGGTACTGGATATTTTGGGAGGAGGATCGTGACGGCTAGTTTAGCCCGGGACTACAAAACCTTTGTTCTTTAGCGGCCAGAGTTGGGTCTTGACGCCGACAACAGAGTAAGAATTGAAGAACGACCAAACAATTTTATTGGGTTTTATGAAGTACCCCAAAACAGAGTTTATAGTACTCTGTAAATCTCTCTCAATTTTTTATCTTTCACTATCTGAGATCTCTCTCGATATCTTTCGATGCATACACTTCTAGTTTATTTATGAGTAATACTATATACAGTCGTAGAGTGCATAAGTACTCTCTAGTCGTTTTGGAAAAAAGTAAAATCTATTATTAAAAAATTAATTTTTTACACGTGAGTTTCATATTTATTCAATTTTTTCAAAATGACTGCACGACGCTTGCACACTCTTACGACTGTAAATATAATCTCTCTTTATCTATAAGCAAAGCTTAAAAGTAAAAAATACAGTTGTAGTTATTCAAATCAAATTTGAATTCTTCTTTTGAACTTTGACATTTTTGAACAATCATATTAGATATACATATAAATACGCAGAATCGTTTAAAATTAAAATTTTCCACTGGCACCATTGTCATCACTGGGAAATAGAACAAGAGGTGCTTATACTCACCAATTCAGTGGCTACATCCGGAGTCTCTCTCTGCGTCTGTGTGTGTTCATCTGGTTCCGGTGACAAACAACGATGACCTTCTCGTCCTGGTTTTCTCGTCTACGTTCCGCTTCGAAGGACTTCTTCCACTCCAACCTCCGAAGCTCACATTTCCATAATCTTAACACTCCAAGATCACCCACCACGCATATCTTCCGCTCCCATAGCTCAAGAAACTCATATCTACCTCTGCTTCCTGCGGTCCTTGTAGCCTCAGTTGGATCAATTGCCCTTCAGTCTCATTCAAAATATTCATTCTCTGACGCTTCTGATCTCGATGCTAGGTGTGTTTTTTTCCCTTTTTTGATAAGAAGTGTTATTTTAAGATTTTTGATTGGTTGGGAAAACAAGGAGCTGCTCAATAAATGGGTTTTAATGTTTCTGGTTAATAGAGGTGTCAGCTTTGGGGGAAAAGGTAGCACGGAGTTTGTGGTAAAGGGCTCTCGTAAGGAACTTCCACAAGAGCTCGTTGATGAACTGAAGGCTATCTGTCAAGTATTCTATCGCTGCTTCTTTATATTTGATTGTTGTGAAATTTTGAAGGAAGGAATACGGTCTTCATTATCATCATCCTTGCTGTCGTTGCCATTATTATTATGCCAGTTGTTACAATTTTTAGTTTATTGTTTGTGGGCGGTTAATGATACTGTTAGTTATGCAGGATAACATTACTACGGATTATGATGAGAGGTATATCCATGGAAAACCACAAAACAGCTTTCACAAAGCAGTCAATATCCCTGATGTGGTTGTTTTTCCAAGGTGAGACTTATATGGCCATTTGACCTTGAGGTTTGATGATTAATCTTTGCGGATAAGCTTTTCGGATCCTTCATTGTTCCTTATCTTCATATGTTATCTTATTCACACTTCTTCAAGAATGTTGGTTTCGTATGGATTTGTTTAAACTTCACATAAATTTATATGAAGTAGCAGTGTACAAGTTCTTTGAGATTTATAGAAATAGTATCTATCTGAGTTTGTATTTATTTAGAAACTCTAGCAGGCCCTGTCAAAAACTCAATGATGATGCTGCTTGCATAGTAGATGAGTTTAATCATTAATGCCATCTTAAAGTGAACTTTGTGGTAATTTTCTTCCCCCACCCCCTTCTAGGTAACGATTGTAGCAGTCATGTAGTGTGGCAGCAAGATTATAGTTGAATGGTGAAGCCCGAGCTATGATGATGCCTGCATAATAAGGATTACGGAATAGAAGGTTGATTGTGGGAAAGCTAATCATGTCACCATATGAACCTTTTGCAAGTGTGCGCACGTATACTTGTGTACGATGAATGTTTGCTTAAATTTTAGGTGTTTCCTATGTGTGATAGCTTAATATGACAAGATGCATGAAATTTGTCACGAGCAGTTTCATATTATGTATTCAAGACACGAGGAAATATTATAAGTTTTAGGGGATACATAAAAACTCTGCTTTTATGATATTCAAAATTTGGAATGCATAAATTTCTTGAGATTATATGAAATACTTATTAGATTTCATGGTATCTAGACAGAATGTGACCTGATTTCTAATTTTCAGGTCTGAGGAAGAAGTTTCCAAGATAGTCAAATCATGTGACAAGCATAAGGTCTGAGTTACTGTGTTTCTCCTACAAATTCTATGGATTGACAATAACGCTCTACTCTTATGCTTATCCTTCACTCGTACTGTGGTTCTTGCTTTGAGATACGTGGTATTCCCCTTTCACTTGGATGGTTCTAAATGACCATTAAAGATAAGCATGTTGAAAGAATTGCGAGAATGGCAAACTACCTACAATAGACATCCACAATTGATGATCTAGTTTGCTTTGCCTGCTATTGCAAGTACATAAAAAAATAACCCTAACCTTTTCTTGAAGGTACTAAAGTGGGTATGCTTTTAATCCACAAGCAGGTCCCCATTGTACCATATGGTGGAGCTACATCAATTGAGGGTCACACCTTGTCTCCAAACGGAGGTGTTTGCATCGACATGACATTGATGAAGGTATGTATTGACGTCTTTGTATTGTATAAGGGTTAGCACCGATTTGTAAAAATCAGAAACTCACTTTCTTTAGAACTGAAACTTAAACTTTTCTGATGCCGTTTCTTATATTTGGATAGAGAACTCTTAATTTTTGGCTGACAACTTTGCTCAAGAATTATGCAATTTTTAGGCCTTCATATATTAAATGATATAGGGTACATCAGCATAGTTAAAAGTTGCAACCATTTTATTTGGTTCGATGCTGGCTTTGATGCAAGCATGCAAGTGCTTCCCTTCCCTTTTGTATATAGATTATGTATTCATATATGTAACCCAACAAAAGACAAACTTAGGGGGAGCTGACACTGCATTTTATCATGAGCTGGATCTTATTTTCACTTCCTTTGATGTTGATCTAATGAGTCTAAATTCATCATTCTCTTGCATTTAATTTATCTTTTCTAGTTGCAAAACAATTAATTTTTGGCATTATGATTACTGGCCGTCATGCTTATATTGAATCATTTGTTCAAATGGTAGAGCATTAAAGCGTTACATATTGAGGACATGGATGTGGTTGTTGAGCCTGGGATTGGATGGATGGAGCTTAATGAATACCTGGAGCCTTATGGTCTGTTCTTTCCCCTTGATCCAGGTTAGTTTAACATGTGTTCTTTTACTAATGCTTTTGTTTCGAACCAATACACTTATTTATGCTTGTTCATTGCCATTTAGAACCAATACACATTTTGAACCGGGCGAGTAATAGCAAATTTTCATGAAACTCATAGCCTAGTTAATCAACACGAAACTTTATCTCTGCAGCATAAACTCTTCTTTTGATAGCATGGCATCACAAATCTTATGCTTTTCAATGCTCTACTAAATCAGAGAGGCTACTTTGTATAATGAAATTTGGGTAAGCATGTGGCATTGCTGCTTCAAATTTGCATAAAAAAACTGAGACAACCCTTTTTGTAATGTAATTCTATGCTTTTAGTTTGCCCTTATCATTTTTGGCCAATTTAGGGTGAGATTGACTCCATACTATGTTTTGTGCTGTTTCATTTATTTTATATATGCATCTGGTTTAGAAATTAGGCTCGAGCCGCGAGGTCGCATTGTTTAATATAGCTTTACAGTACTAAAAGAATGTTTGTACTGTCTCCGGGATTCCTTGTCATAAAAGAAATTTTTGAAATGCAGGGCCTGGTGCTACCATCGGGGGTATGTGTGCTACACGTTGTTCCGGTTCTTTAGCTGTGAGGTAGTTGCCCTGTTTTCTCAGCTTTGAATTTTTCGGTTTTGCTGGAAATATCCTGTTTTTTATTGGTATCTTGATACGTGCAAGTTTGTTTCTCATAAGTAAAGACTCAAGACCTTGATTACTTGATGATGTGACATTTAGAGGCCTATGTAGACTGTGTTAAAATGTTATCCAAAACCTAATGGTCTTCTTTGCTGAACAATATTATGATTAAGTGGTAGAAATACACGAAAGCAACTGAGCACAGTCCCAGCTTCTTTAGCAAGTATTCTTTTGTCACAGATTTATAAATGCCCAACTCTTTCTGCTCTGAGAGAGTACTCAAGTTGCAGGAGTATAATGAAATGCGGTAAGAGTTGCATATGATTAATATGTACAAGGAGTGCTGTATCAAGGTTGATCTTTAAGAATATGTGCCCTTTTTTCTTAATTGATTATCATAGTTCCTGTGGGTTGTTTGACTTCTAATTTGTTTTCAACCATTTCCGTAACTATCTGATTGAAATCTTGAGTTGTTGCACCTTGTCCAACACAGATGCTGATTTATGGATAGTGGATCTATTGTTACCCTAGCAAGTGTCAACTGTATGTACTATGTACACTATATATCCCAAATGAACTAGTTAAGGCTGCAATTTGAATTCCCCAGAATCATGTATAACACCTTCTTTTTGCTGGTATAGTAGTGTAGGACTGGAAAACTTTCCAATCCAGAATAACACTGGTTCCCTTCCGCTCTGAGTCCCCATGCTTTAGGAGTGGTGGTGTCTAATCCCAAAAGTGTACCCCAAATTGGTCAGAAATGGCCATCATGGGTATCTATGTACTAAACTTTCATCTGCTTCCATCACTATATTCTGTATAATTTTTTTTTTTATGAGTAAAAATATTGTATATATAAAAAGGAGAAACCAAGTACACTGAATGTATACAAGAAAACACCTTGCCCAAAATGACTCAACAGCCCCTACTGAGCCAAAAAGCCCATAAAAAAAAACCCAAAATACACCAGACCCTATCCCAACCCCTTGTTTCCCATAGAACTAAAACTCTACCCAAACACCAACCCCAACACCTTGATTCCCGTCTTCACAATGCTCTCCCTTTATACTTCCCTCTAGTTGAGCTACCACCCTTAGCATCGTAGTTGATTGCCGAAAAAAGACGCTGTAACTCCCTGTTTTTCTTGAAACTTGATTTGGTTTCAAGCGCGTGGCTTGCCTCGATCGTAGTAATTAGTTTTTTAAATTGGTCTTTACATCCTTCATATGAAATTCCCACGAACTGTTGAATCTTGTTAACTTTAGGTAGAATCAAATCTGCTTTTGGAGGAAGAGAGACCAGAGGAGCCACAATATCCCCAGACACAGTATGCAACTGCACTCCCAACTCTAGACATTCCTCTACACAAGGCACCAGCGGCAAACCCATTGGTTCTCCAGTAACTCTATTAGTCCTCTCCAATGGTATCGGGGTCCCCATTAGAGATTCTGGGGTGATAGCAAGTCCCTTCACCTCTGGGGTGATAGTGGATCCTACATCTCTTTCAGACCTCGGCAGTACACTATTTTCCTTCAACTCTGACGAGGGAGCCATAGTTTCTTTGAGGACCAAGGGTGTAATACCGACTATCGGTCTATCCTGTGTTACACGAGACGAATGACATTCAATTACTGATGTCTCTACGCCAATATTCGATGTAGACCCCGCTTCAAATAACTCAAATTTCCTTTTGACCCGCCATACTCTCTTGGATCTGGTTATAGGGACGAGGCCGAATCCGATCTTCCGTTTTCCGATCTTACCACCCTGTTGCCTCCAGCTGAAAGCTGGTCTATTTTCGTAGTCAAGAAAGTTATCGCTGCCTTCAACTCGACAAGTTGGGTTTCTATCTCCTTTAAAGAATTGTGCATCTCGACAAGCTGGTCCTGAGGCGTGATTTGCAGGCCCCCCACACTCTGAACCCCTGAAGCATGGCCCGTCTTTAGAGCTGCGGCATAGGATCGCCTCACCACTGAGGATGTACTTGGGTCTTTATGCACCTCCAAGTTCTCCCTCTCTGCCACGCCACCTACATGTTTGCTATGCAACTCCCTGATAGAGTCATGTCCTGTAGCACCTTGTCCTTCCAAGCCGTCACTCCCTCTCTTGCTGAAGGAAAAATGGCGCAGCACCTCCCCCATCCTTCTCCAGCCACTGCCCCCCTCTTCAGGAATAAAAATAAAATTCCTTCTCCCACCACCACCATACTCCTCCACTGCCATATAACATCCTTGAGCATTCGAGCAGCGATGCTCCATGAAACTGCTTTGACCTTCCCAGACAGTGGAGAAAAAATCTTGTTTCTTATCTTTAGTGCACGCTTCCATGGCCTAAAATGTATACAAATGAGAACACCTACTTACAAGCTAAAACAGAATACAACTAAAGCAAAACATTACAATCATTCCCATTCCTTACAAGATTCTTCACCCAAAAGCTTAAAGTACTAAGGAAAAACTCCCTAAGTTCCCCCATAGAACGTTCACAATTATCAAAGCACCTCATGTTCCTCTCTAACCATAAACACCAAAGTAAGCACAGGGGGATCATCTTCAACACTGCAGTGTTGTTACTTCTCCCCTCAATATCTTGCCAGCATGCAAAGAAATCCTCCACATGCATAGGCATCACCCAGAAAATGCCAACCCTTGGAAAAATCTCATTCCACAACGATGTCGCCACCTCACAATGAAGAAAAAGATGATCAATAGATTCACCATCCTTCTTACACATAAAACACCATTCAGCCACCAGAAAACCTCTCTTCCTCAAGTTGTCTGTGGTTAATATTTTCTCAAGGGACACCAGCCAGCAGAAGAAAGCAACCTTACTAGGCACCTTGGCTCTCCAAATACATTTCCAAGGATAATCTTTGACCCCATTGCTGGTTAACACCTTGTAAAAAGAACTCACTGAAAATCTGGAATTAACTGTATGCACCCACAGCAAACTGTCCTCCCTGTTCTGATCAAGCTTCATCTCATATAATCTTCCTAGTAAATCAGAAACTTCACATACTTCCCAATCCTGCACATCTCTAGTAAATTCCACGGTCCAGCAAATCAAATTGTTAGAAAGGTGATAGGAATCAGCCACTGCAGCCCCTTTATCTCTAGACATCCTGAAAAGATTAGGGAAAACAACCTTAAGAGGTGAATCCCCACACCAAGTGTCATGCCAAAAATAGATCTTGCCCCATCCCCCCCGCCTTGAATTTAGTATTCTTGACGAGGTCCATAATTATTTCCGAATTTTAGTCTTAAATTTATGATGGTAACCTGGATGCTTCTCTTTATACGTTGAATTCTCACTCACATAAGTAGAAAAAAAATCTAGAAATAGTTTCAATGGTTTGATTTTATATTAGAGTTAATTTTTCTGTTTCTAACATGTAGGTATGGAACCATGCGTGATAATGTCATAAATCTCAAGGTTTGTCAGTAAACCTTATCGCACTGATATCAAAACAATCAACTCTTCTGATGTCCGATTACCTTCCAGATGCTGTATTGTTTTTCTGTTTGTCTTCCAGGTAGTTCTTGCCAATGGAGATATTGTCAAGACGGCATCTCGTGCTCGAAAGAGTGCTGCAGGGTTTGTTCTTTTTTCTTTATCAAATCTATTGTTGAAGATTTCCTTTTCTCTGGTCATGTTTCTGATGAGTTCTGTTAAAAAATAAATGAGAAAGCTGGTGAGATGAAAATGAGATCTTTAATCAGGCAGGACATTAACCTTTCAACGTTGAATCTCGTAGGTATGATCTGACCCGCCTGATGATTGGAAGTGAAGGAACTCTGGGTGTGATAACAGAAGTCACTCTTCGGCTTCAGAAAATCCCACAGTATTCAGTGGTACTTGGACACTTTTTTTTTTTTTAAAGATTTTTTTAGATAATTCTAGATTGCTGACTTATGTCTTTGGATAAGTGGATGTTAAACCGATCATATAATAAAACTTTATCATATAATTTTATTGTTAAGCAGTCTCAATGAAGAATATATTTGAATCTTACTTCTCATTTCAACGTATCCAGTCCTCATTGGTAATCCTTGCCACTATAAAGTACACAGTTTGCGTGGAGGCTTCTTGACTTGTGGGTTGTAAGCTTAACTGCCATCCTCCCTTGTTTCTGATTCCATACAACGAGGTGAAAGATAAGTGATACATAACATGTTGGGAAAAAGTACACTAAAAATGCAAGTCTTGCATTTTATGATAATTTGAGCTGTCTTGTTACTTCATATGAATATACAAGTAATTTAACTAATCTGATCGTGTTAGAGAAAAGCTTTTGGTTATCAACATAAATCTCATCAAGACAGAAGTTGATCGCTTGTATTTCTCTCTATAGAATGTCGTGGTTCTTGCCTACAATGCTTCTACAAATTTGGCACTGAAAGATGAGCATATATTTGCTGTTGCTCTTATTGTATACTCGCTAGCTATTGCAAGCACCCATGATTGAAGTGTTCTAAATGGATAGAAATGTGTAACTCTGGAATCATAATTCTGTTATGTGGTTATTAGGTGCTTGAAGTTAATCACAGTTTGGCCATTTCTAGTGTAAATTAAGATTGTTTCTTCTATTAATATTTGGAAAAGATATGTTGTAGTGAACATTGGCACCTTTCTTTGACCCACTTCCAAATATCAGAATTAAAATTTTCTTTTCTTGTCTTGAAATCATTAATTAACTCTCAGTTGGAGTCATATTCATGTCCAATGCTTAAATGCATTTTGTTGATTAAATTCTCAACAATATTGCAGGTTGCAATGTGTAATTTCCCTTCAGTTAAGGATGCAGCAGATGTTGCTATTGCCGCGATGCTGTCTGGTATACAGGTGGGACTTTAGCTGCATATTTTGTCCCCTTTTCAATTCCTTTATGGATATTCTTTTCATACTTCTAGGTGTCAAGGGTAGAACTGTTGGATGAGGTTCAAGTGAGGGCTATCAATATTGCTAATGGAAAAGATTTGCCTGAAAGTCCAACTTTGATGTTTGAATTTATTGGCACAGGTAAACAGGATCCTCGTTCACTTTCTCTCTCTCTCTCTCTGAAATTTCAAATTGAAGGCAACTTTATCAATGAGCTTACTGCACTGACCTGGTAGGCTTCCTTTATTGTCACAAGGCCAAAACCAACATTATTTTATGATTGTTAACTCTTATATCGGCCTAAACTAAAGAAGTTTATGCTGAATAGGATGTAATTATTCTAGGTTAGAAATCAAAAGTAAGATCACAGATAATACGCTCGTCATGACTCAGGCTTTAAATTGTCCTCCCTTCCCTCCTCTCTTCTAAGTAACATTATCATTGCTTTTTCATATTTCTGAATAATACCATCACAATTTCCTATAGAAATTTTCTCTAACATACCTTCTTCTGTACCTTTTGTGATTCCTGATTTATTCCCCAATTACTGTATTTTAGAGGCGTATTCACGCGAGCAAACACAAATTGTTCAGAAGATCGTTGCAGAGCACAATGGCTCAGATTTTGTTTTCGCAGAAGATTCCGATGCTAAAAAGGAACTTTGGAAGGTAGAGATTACTTAATGGATGTTGAGTACTGATTGACATTTTGTTATGTTTCTTCTTCATGTTGACTTAAAAACTAGGCCATTTTACCGTAAAAAACTTAGTGTGGATTTCTTTTGTATTCAAATAATAAGCCTACAAGTTTGGCAATTTACATCTGCAAATAGACTTGGTGGCTGCTTTATTTAAAATCCGCACTTGAACTTGCGTTGCTCAGTGCACATCTCCACTATTTTAATGTAAATGTCCAAATTATATAGTTTTTCATGTATGATGTCATTTATTTGGTATGCATTACGTGGATCTTAGACTCAAGCGTGCACTGTGCCCTCTGTCCCAGCTATTTTACTGCAATGAATAATTATAATCTTACCTTGCTAATAAAGTTATAGTATGACATGCATAAGTTATACATGTAAGTAGAATATGGATCTCCAAAACCCAATTTAGGTTCAAATCCTATAAAGCATGGTTCTATTAATGTTAGGCAGCCCTTGAAAACTAGAATTACTTCATCTCCGTGTGACTCGTTTAATAGACTGATAGTACATTCAAATGTACCTCTTTACGGATGCATGGATACACGCACGTGCATGAGCGCGCACACGTACAACTTGGACCATATATGCATATACAGTATGTGGTTCTTGAGCCACATCCTTGTATCTCAACTCAGTCCAAAACATACCAGAGACCAGGTTAATTTCCGTAACCAATCTTTATCAGATCAACACATGAACTGGCCTTTATGTTCGTGTTTGGTAAGTAGGTATTGGTTTTTTATTCACTTAATTTGCAGCACTTTTTTTTAGTCTTTCGGTAGAGATCCGATTGTGTATCTTGTTTAATAAGGTCTCTGGTCAGAGGCTTCATCCACGAAGTTGATCTTTATGTTTCTAATGCAAAGTTTTAATTACATGAAGATAAGGAAGGAGGCACTCTGGGCTTGCTTTGCATTCAAACCTAATTTTGAGGCAATGATTACGGTCAGTTGCTATTGGAGATTTTAGTTAGAATTGTATTTGCTTCCTTACTCTTAAGAACCACTTTAATTTTTTTGTTGGGGGGGGGCGGGGGGGTGCCATATTAAAATCTATCACTTTTCATTTTTGCAGGATGTATGTGTTCCTCTCTCATCCCTTGCAGAATTAATATCAAGGTCCAAACAAGAGCTCAACGCATCACCACTGGTCTGGTATGTCTGATCAGAATGGCTATTCTTTTGTTACCTATAAAAAAAAAGAAAAGAAAAGAGAATGACTATTCTTTTGTGGACATAAAGGTTGAGCTGAAGTCTTTTGCATTTCTTTTTCAGTGTGGGTGTTCAAATGACCTGATACTCACATTGCACATGCCTCTCATCAATTTTCCTATTAACAGCACAGTTGTTGCTCATGCTGGTGACGGAAATTTCCACACGGTGATTCTGTTCGACCCTAACATAGATGAACACCGGCAGGAGGCAGAGAGACTTAACCAATTTATGGTCTATACCGCATTGGCAATGGAAGGTCTGTACTTTATTCTGGGACAAACTTAGAGCATCTGCTTTTATAATTTTAATATGCATGCTCTATCAGAAGTTGATGTTCAGAAGTTGATGTTATCTTGAGTCAATTATTCTGCTGCTTTCCCTGCCTCTGAAAACTTCTAACCGAAAAATTGTGGCTCTGCAACCTGAAAGCAAGTTATGGTGCTAACAATTGTTTTTTGTGACAACAAGCAGGAACATGTACCGGTGAACATGGTGTTGGTACAGGGAAAGTGAAGGTACCTCATTTGAATCTTTAAACATTTAGGATATTCCATAGGACATCAACACGCAACTTAATGAATGCACCAAGAAACAACATATCTAAAAATGGGTATGCTTGATTTCATGCTTTGGTACTTCCCTAGCTGGCCAATGGCATGGAATTAAAAGGAACTTTTGCTTATTTATTTCTTACTGGGACAAGTGGGACAACTAATGCAGCCAGGTATACAAGGAATGCATAGATTATGCCAATTTTTTTGATGGATTATAGCATTGAGGATACATAAGATTGGTCTTCAATCACAGAAGGAAAATTTACCCCATATGAGGACTATGGCTGGAGCAAACTTTTTATGATGCTTCTTACTTCGGTTGATGTTTTTCATTAGCATGTATAATTTACTAGTATTGGCGATTCAAATTCAAAGACTCCAGTGCATTGTCAATTTTTTAAACAATGTAGTTACTATTCTGCATTTACCTTTTTCAGTATCTTGAGAAAGAGCTTGGAGTGGAGGCTCTGAGGACAATGAAAAGAATAAAGGCTGCTTTAGATCCCAACAATATTATGAATCCAGGAAAGCTCATTCCTCCCCATGTTTGTTTCTAATCTTTGCTCATATCTGCATGCCCAATCCTCTGTTCTCACATGCGTGCGCATCCTCTTTAGGAAATGTTGTGCCTTTCAAATATTGTACCTGCCAGAGTGGCAGAATCTGTTTTGTAATCCACAGGCAATAATGACTCATAAACTTGGTCGATGGGCAATTACATCAGACCTTTAGTGTAATTGCATCAGTCCTCCCGCAACATCTGTTTGGCGTTGACTTGGGAAATTAAAAAGTTGTTACTTCACTCCTTGTTATAAGTTTCTCATAGTTATTTTGTTGTTTCTTCTTAGTGATTTTACTACTTGATCTGAGAATGTTCAGAAGTTGTTTAGATCGAATTTGCTAAAAGAAATTCTTAATGTTCAAGTGGTAATCAAGTCTTGATGAGTATACAGTTTTAGAATGTGCAAGTTTCGTACACTCTTTTTAAAAAAAAAATAGGGTATATTATTAAAAAAATAATTTTTTCATGAGTCTCAAATTTATCTACTTTTTTCAAAGAAATTGCATAAAACTTGTACATTTTAAGACTGTAAATATCATTTCTTTCTTGACAAATAAGTATGATTGGTTTTGTCAAAAATAAAGAAATTCTTGTAAAAGTTGCCCTACTTTTAGAATGATCAAATCTCACGTAAAAGTTTGCTACATGACCTCAACTTCATTGTCATTCGTAGGCTATATCATAGTTGCAAATAACTTTAGAATGATCAAATCCCACGTAAAGGAGAGAATCGACAAGAAAATCGGGCCACCGATTCGATTCATCGTTGCGAGTGTAACTACAACTGGGATTCTTGTCTTCATATAACGTAGTTGTGTCGGTTTTTCTTTCTCGACCAAGGGGTCTAAGAGTAGGCCAATAGCATAAGACTTGGCATGGATTTAAGCAGATCCCCCGGGCTGGTCATGAAACTCCGAGTCTTTTTCATTGGCAGGGCCGCAGGAGGGCCAAGCAAAGACTAGAAGTCAAACGAGGTAGAAGACAAGAGTGGGACAAAACAGAAGCAGTCTCAAAGATTCTAAATATTGAGCTTTTAAAAGTATTTTGTCTTTGCTAGAAAGGTAAAGATCTTCGTGACTCTTCGATAACCGAGTATAGATTTGGTTCCTAAGTTGCAAAGAGAAATTTGTTATTTATAGTAAATTATGTTATCTTTGTTGATATAACATATTTGGAAAATGTTAATCTTCTCACTCGTTCTTCCCGCTAAAAGTTACTGCTGTAATTTTTTTTTTTTTTACTAAGTAAATATTTTTTAATAATATTATGATTTTTTTTAAATATTTAAAAGTATTAAAAAATATATAAAAAAAAAATCAAAACAAAAAAAATATAAAATACACAAGCGGGAGCCCAGCGGTCTGAGTAGCACCGTCCAACATATTTTAAACGATTTAGGGTGCGTTTGGAACATAAACTACTCTCAACTCATCTCAACTTATCATTATAACTTTTTCAAATCTCAACACAAAATATAATAAACAATTCAACTTTTTCAAATTTTAAAGTAATAATAATATTAAAAAATAATATACTAATAATATTTTATCATCTCAATTCAACTCATTTCAACATCCAAACTCACCCTTTTAGTGTGTTAACCACTAAAATAATTATTTAAAATATATCTTGTAACAATCAGTAATAATGACAAAATCTGTTATAAAGAACAATATTTTTCTATTTTAAATAATAATTGTTTAGGTGGTTAACGTATAGAGAAATGTTTTAACCACTAAGAAATTCTATAAAAATAAACTCATAAATTAACATAGTTTAATATTGTACGTTAAATTATAAAATTACTTTTATTGTAAAATAGATCTAATGTATTCTATAAATTCAAGTTAATTTATAATTTTACTTTTATGATTTTTTTTTATGATTGTAACACTTGTATGATATATCATATTTATCTCTCTCTATCACTTGCAACCAATGCTGAGGGGCTTGAAAAATTATACTTATCGTCTCTATATCACACACCACATATGATTTTTTAATTTATTTCTCTTATCAAATGTGTGATATATAAATGATGAGTAGAAAACTCAATTAGTTTAAGATGAAAAAAATAAAATTAATAAAATCAAGTATAATGTATAGTGCATGAAACGAAATGATGAATAACAAATCTCGAGGATGCATTATCTCTTGTTTAGGTTGCGTTTGAATATTAAGCTGAGTTGAATAGCATTGAGTTGAGATGGTAGAATGAGTTTTGTAGGATCCACTCAAGATGAATTTAAATGTGTTTGGATGTTAAGATGAATTTAGATGTATTAATAAGAAATTTTAAAAGATTATGAGTCCCACGTATAAAGAAATATTTAATTGAAAAAAGGTGTAAGTTCTACATGTAAATAAATTTTGAATTGAGATGAATTTAATAATTAGTTGAGGTGAGTTTGAATGTTTAGATATTAAATTTATTTTAAAATTAAACTGAAGTGAATTAAATTAAGAATTTAACAATCAAGCCGAGTAAAGGAGGCGGAGTGAAGTGGGAGAAGGAGCTAGGTCTAATACTAGGCATGCAGCAGGTTCCACGTAGTTATCGGCAGTGGGCACGGATATTAAATTTTAAAACACACCACATGCTCAGTCGGCCACACAGTGCGCACACATATAGATAGAGGAAGACTTTTCAAACCTAGATATTGGACGGCCGGGATGATGGAATTTGGGCTAATTAAACCATGCAGTAGTACTTACTATCGCCATATATTATATGTTATACCCACCATCTACAGCACCACCATCATCATCATCAGTACGTAGTACATGCACCTGAGATTTGGGCAATGCATGTCCTTTGCTTAATTTGTATTTGAACATTAATCGACAAGCTTTGGCGTTTTGCATCAGCAGTGGCACTAATGCAATCTACAGGTAGGAATTAGGATTCATGCACTTGAAAATCCTTTAATTATAAGTGCATCCCTGCATAATTATATCGATTATATATCTTCACTACAATAAATTTATCCTTTAGGAACATTTTATCTCTAAGAATATTTTTAATTTTTTTTTTCATATCTAATTCATCTAAACAAACCTATCATAAAATAAAATTTAAATTTCGTTCCAAAAAAATTTGAGCTCAGCTACATCCACCAAGAATGTGTGGATGTGGCAGACTCTCGACAAGAATAAAAAAGTTTTTTTATCTTTTTATTTTTATTTATTCATTTTTTAAATATTTATTTAAAAAAAATCACTACATCACTCAAAAAAAAAAAATGAGACCTAACACTCGATGACAATATAACATTTTTGAAAAGAAAAATCTAATTATAAGCGATTTTAAGTATTAATACACGCATCCATTCAATATGATTGGTCAGAAAATAGATTTTATTGAAAACAATGCTAATTTGAATTTAGAATATGAAGACAACAACATTAGTACACAGATTAGTACGCAAACTTGCTTGTACATAACAAAACACTTTCTAAAATATTTTCATGTCCGGCCTCCTGCTGCCGGTATATATGCCTAGCTAGCTAGCTAGCTAGCTTGATGACTTCAAATTAGTGGGGATCCGATAAGCCAGCTTGATTGAAACCCAATCAATTGATGGCCCATCTAGCTAGCACCGTCGTCCCTTTTTTATCTATTTTTTTATTTCTACTTTAATTACTGGTACAGGCGGTATCCGCCACCATCCTTTTTTACTGGTTTAAGTTCCATTCAAAGGGCCCAGCTAGCGCAGGAAAACTACTCCAATTGCAATTACAAAATTAACTCGTCATCTTCGACTCGTTCCAACCCTTTAACGTACGATCTGTCATTTAGAAATTAGAATATTAGGGCTTAAACTATTGTTAAACCTCGCGAGTGTTTGATGGCGGCCACCACGCGAAGTACTGTAAGTGTCAATTAAGAACTATGCATTAATAGGTCGTGCATTATATCCTTTAATTTTATAGTAGTATTACTTGTATTTATATTTTTACTTATAATTTTATTTATAAGACTCATTTTATTAATTTTCTTTCAACATTTTAATTTTAAATTTTAGATTTCATGATTTTCTGTATATCAATAATCAACATGTGAAAAAATAAATTTTTTATAAATTTTTCTTAAGTATATCTTAACATTTTTCTTAATTTAGTAGGTCGCGACTTATTTGCCTAATTTGGATACTGATGTATTCTGAAATAAATATTTCATTAGTATTCATTACTTTATTATTATTTTTTATTACTATTTAATATTTTATTATTAATTTTTTATTATTATACTCAAAATATCTCACCGTCATTTTCTTTTCTTTGATCTAGGACATCAGTCGCATGCAGCCTCCCACGTGATAATTAATAGCGGAAACATGTTGTTTATTAATTCTTTGATTTTATTAATATTCCAGTTACATCATTTGAGATCGATGGATCAATTTTACGTATGAAAAATTTATAAATTAATTAATTTATAAAATTATTTAAAATATGTCAAATCATTAATCGATGTGTAGCTAGGCTGCCATCCTTTTCTCTTTTTCTTTTATTTATTTATTTTTTCCTGAACAAATACGGCGCGCTAGCTAATACATATATTATATATTATATAAATTATATATATATATATATATACACGTTTTGTCCTGTTGTTCAACTACCCTAAGTCATTCATACTTAGAATTTACATCCACATGGATGGCACGTACGACATACACATGAAATTTTATTTACATTTTATTCGATGATCCCCAGTTTGTGGGAACCCGTGCATGCATGATTCAAAAAGTCTTATGTATTTATGTAAACTGTTACACATGCATAGATAGGTTAAAAAAACTAAGCAAGCTATTCATATTCTAATTGTAAAGCATGATGAGAACCCTGATCACCTAAGCCATTAATTTCAACCCTCCAAACAAACATTAACCTAGCCACTACTCCCATCTATGGTCCATATTCAATGCAATAAGATAAACCAATGGCCATGCACGCATATGCCACCACCTTCAATAATGTACTTCAGATTTACACAATCACCCCCCAACTTTTCCCACTATCCCTTCTCTAACCACCTTCCTTTACCTTACTTATATCCCTCAACACATTCCCTCCATAGACAAACCAACCCAACCCAACCCTTAATACAGAGATAGCAACATGGGTTCTCTCCCCCACATCGTCGAAGACTGCATGGGTGTCCTCCAACTCTTTAGCGACGGCACCATTTTCCGCCTCAAAGACATAAACTTCAACATTCCTGTCGTCCACGACAACTCAGTCATATTCAAAGACTGTCTCTACGACGAGAAACTAAACCTCCATTTGCGCATGTACAAACCTACGTCAACCAAATCCAGTCCCATGCCTCGTAATCTTAAGCTCCCCATCATTGTATACATCCATGGTGGCGGCTTCTGTGTCGGCTCTCGCGTATGGCCCAACTGTCACAACTGCTGCGTCCGCCTGGCTTCTGGGCTCGGCGCGCTAGTCATCGCGCCAGACTATCGGCTGGCGCCAGAGCATCGGCTTCCAGCGGCCATAGACGACGCAGTGAGTGCAGTGAGGTGGCTAAAGGGGCAGGCTTTGGGTGAGAGTACCGGTGGCGATGCATGGTTGAGCGGCACCGTTGATTTTGACCGGGTGTATATAGTTGGGGACTCGTCTGGAGGGAATATTGCTCACCATTTAGCGGTCCGGTTCGGTTCCGGTTCGTTTGAGGTGTATCCGGTTCGAGTACGAGGTTATGCGCTGCTGGGACCCTTTTTTGGCGGGGAGGTCAGGACAAAGTCTGAGGAGGGGCCGTCTGAAGAACTGCTGAATTTGGAGATACTTGACAGGTAATTATTGTCACATTTCTTTAAATTATTACAAGAAATTTCATTGGTTTTACTCATGATTAATCATGATCATGTCATATTAATGATCATATGATTGGTTATGTCCTATATTATATATGTTTTTATCATGTAAATTATTCATCCATATTGCTGCTAACTTAAGAAAATGTATAATTAGTTTAGTAAAGTTTTTTTAATAAGTAAAAATCTTCTTATAAACGAGTTCGCGTATCAAACCGCACATTAATATTGACATGTAAGATGTTCATTTCATTAATACTAACATGTAAGATGTTCATTTAATGAAATAGTGCGAATCAAAGATAGAACTAGATATAAGACATTTTCTTCACTTAAAATTTTTATTCTTTTGTTTTTCTTTTCAATAAAAAAAAATCATGTCAGCGTCGGTACGTGGTTTAGTGGACAAAACTGTTTGTATTTAGCAAGACTCTTTTAATAATTATAGTACAAATCATACATATTATTAATCCTATTTTGAGGGCGCGCAATGGTTCAATATTAATTGATCATGCAATGTCATGTTGTGCTAATTATTATATATATTATTAGTTATAATTGCTACTTATGAAAAAAAATGTTACCATAAAAGGAAAACAAACAAGGTAAGAGTAGGTAAAGCTGGATCTAATAAAACTTATCGCCAGAAAAGTGGGGGAATAAGAAGAAAAATAAATAAAAAATGATGACCTGCAGAAATTCCCAACAGTACGTACTACTACTAGTCATGTGCTCCTATCCTTTTGGCTTTGGGTCGCTTTTTAGTTTTAGTTTTTCTTTTTGGTGATAATTGAAGCGCATCAATTTCACAGAAATGATTAAGAGTGGTCCGTACGAAATATAAAGGTGATACAACTTGGAACAGTGGCCACCAATATTCTCGTGGAAAATACCAATTGAATTGACTGTCACTACTCGGGATCCAAGAGTCACGACATTTTAGTGATTTTGTTCTCATCTACTCTAGTCTTATTCCTCCGAACTGACCTCCGATTTCTGACTACCTTTAATTTATTGATCAGTGGTTGGCTGTTTTTTGTTTGTTGTTTTCCTCTTCAAATTTATGATAGCTAGCTAGCTAGTCTTGATCTTCATGTTAATGACACGTAATTATATTTGATTAAGGATTAATATTATGGGTGGGTTTCTTAGTGTCATCTCATTTTTAACCCTTGCTTTTGCAAAGTATATATATATCTTTCTGTTTGGTGCATGGGACATTTTTAAAAAGGTCTTAAAAATCTTGGTACCTGCCTATAAAAACGTCACTAGATCGAACATCGATCATGGATAAGATCTAGCCTATATATATATATATATATAGCGTACGTGATTTTCGTAGAATATTATATAAAAGACGCATGTAATTATAATGCAACTGGCCTGGATAATTAGTCATTTTTTTAATTAACATATATATAAAGTCATGCATGTGCTGCAGTACTTTGATGATCGAGTCAGTCACCAAATTGCAAATAATTTTGCATTTTATGAACGTCAGCAAATTAAGTCAAGATAAATATATATACGTACGTTTAGTTCAAGGCCAAAGTACTTATACGTATATATATAACATCATTAACGTACACATGTCAGGCATATTTTAGTAAATAGCAAAGCTAGCGTGGCTTTTTCCGGCCTATTGGACTTAAATTTCTTTATACCACTTGGCAGTACTGATGCCAAAACAGTCCATTTCCATATAATCCATATCAGCAATCCATTAAAAAGTCATCTGTGCAGAGGGGTTATTATCAGGAACTTTTTTCCATTCTATTATTATATTGCGCTTTCGTTGCTATCACATCTCTGATCGTACCAGGAGTGCTTGAATATCGTTTGGAAAAACACTTTTTAATGCACCAATTCTAAAATGGATCAAATCTTATTAATTAATTTGTCCATGTGCACTGTTATATATACACATGCACATACATCATATATATATATATATATATATATACACACACACACACACACACACACACAAATATTGCATCATGTATGTATGTGCATATATATGTTTTAATTGGATAATATTTAACTTGGCCATAGTGATTTTCCTTCAAATTTTCTTGTTTTCCACTGTTCTCAACAGGTTTTGGAGGCTGTCGATGCCCATAGGAGAAAATAGAGACCACCCATTGGCAAACCCATTTGGACCTGCCAGCCCTAGCCTTGAAAAGGTGGCCCTTGACCCTATTTTAGTGATAGCAGGAGGAAGTGAATTGCTGAAAGATAGAGCTGAGGACTATGCCAAGAGGTTGAAAGAACTAGGAAAGGAAATTGAGTATGTCCAGTTCGAGGGAAAGCAACATGGTTTCTTCACGAATGATCCGTTCTCAGAAATTGCAAATGAAGTCATCCAACTTCTCAAACAGTTCATGCTTGAAAACTGCATGTAATAACTAGCTAGCTAGGCCAGAGAGTTAGAATCGTACCGCGTGTTGGTTCAGATTCTTGATTAATGTAACATGATTTAGCTAGCGAAAGTACGTACGTGCGTAGTAGTACGTAAGGCCAGCATGCATGCAAATTAAATAGGTCGTGGAAAATTATGAAGCACTAGCTAGCTAGTTGGGTATTGTTATTCATTTTCTTCTTTTGGAGTACTACTGATTGTAATATGAAAATCAAACTGGCCTGTGATTGCACGCTTGGGTACTGGGTTATAGTCTCTTGCATATATAGTTTATATCATGTATATATAATATTTATGCTCTGGTGAGATATCTTAAGCTAGCAGACATATATGCATATTTGCAGTAAGGTATTGTGATAATATTAATGATACATGCTTAGACATTTGTCTCGTGAGTCTACGTACGTACGCTCATTGTTAGGGTACTTAAGCTCAAGAATTTTGAGTCCCGAAATGTTGGCTTCAAATTCTGCTTAATTAGATCATGAATCAACGTCATGCAAATAATTAAAAGATACATATATAGTACCAAATTTATGTGCACGCCCTCGCAGTAGTACTGCTGGCCGTCCACGTGCAAGTACTTATATATATTTGGGATACATGATACCCTCGATCGAATTAATTTGACATCGATCAGAAGTTTGCATGCATGGGTCTGCCTCTCATGTTCTTAGAAAATTTTCATGTGCGTGTCTGCGTTTTCCGAGGGTTTAAAAATGTGAGTGGCTTTCACTGTTTAGGCAATTTGGTGCGCGTACTAATTGGAAAACATGCATATTAATTAAGTTATGATCAATCATAAACTGATTGCAGGAAGTGGATCGATCTCTAAGAGAATCTTTTAGAGGGAGAAAATCATATATATCATTAATTATATATATGCAGTCAAATGTTGAGTGGAGAAATTCATCAAAAGATTGATTAATTAATGACAAGTGGTTGATCGAATGCTGCAATATCAATAGGATTAATGATTCCATGAACATCTTAGCTAGAAATTTATGGTCAGGAATATATATGCTTCAATAATAAGAAATCTAGACTTATCCACTCACTGTTCTGTTATTTTCCATTTCGATATATCTGTTTAGTACTTAATTATAACCTCATAATGGTGAGCTAAACACGACTTTCCTTTCGAACATATATATATATATATGCATATCCAAGTCTGTCAAGCCCATCATGATCATCAGCAAATTAATTTCAACTAATAATTAAAGTACTAATGGATTATAGCCGTTCTTTATAAATCAAGATGCAGGCCATGCCGGGAGAATGACACGATCAGCTAGCTAGGTAGGCAGATCTTTTGAAACATTCACTGAACACCATGAATCCAGGTCAAGACTTGTAATCAGATTGAATCATGTTGGATTTACATTGTTGATCATGATGTGGGGATATATAGCCATTATATCTCATTTAATTATTACTAATTGGTAGTGAGTTCTGAGCTCATGCATCTTCAGGATATATATATATATACACATATATATACACAAGCTGCTCGGCCGGTACTGTCAATTAATTCCTGCTTGTCACAGAGATTGCCACTATATATGGACATATCACCTGGACTGCTACAAAAGTAACAAAACCCAAAACACACACGTACACATGACACTTTTGATCTAGATAATTCCGTCATCAGTACCACCTCCACCACCACCACCAAAAATATTTTAGGATTCCACTATATATATATATAATATAATATATATATCACACACACTCGTCCAAAACCCCATCACTCTCATGTTTACCATAAAATAAAAATCCTACTTTCTGGTATGCACACTTTATGAATGGTGCAATGACTTTTTGGCTTCCACAAAATTAGAATAATAACCATTATTATTATAAAGAAGACTTTCTGGATGAAAGATAAGTTGTGTTGTGTCTTATTATTAGGGGCCTTTTCAAGAAGATTTGGTGGGTCCGAAATCGGCTAGCTCGTTGGTACCCATGACTCGAATTTATCTTCAGTTTTTGTATGCCATTTATTTAAACCAATTATTTATATATATGGTAGCTTATGACACTAGCTATGACCTAGTACTTATCTATCCCCTATTTTATTTTCATTTTCTTAATTTGCTAATTGAGTCCTTATCCCCAATTAAACAATAATGAACCTAAAAGTGTATGTACGCATTAGTAGATAAGAAAATCAGCCATCAAATGGGGAAGAAAAAAAAAAAAAAGGATTTAATTTATGGTCCATGAGGTACTCATCATTTTCCCACTGTATTTCTTAAAAAAATAGAAATAATATTTGTAGTCGTGACCTGAGTACTTAAGCGTCGTATAATTCTTTTAAAAATTTAAATAAATACAGAATTTACATGAAAAGAAATTATTTATTTAACAATGAATTTCATTTTTTTTTCAAAATAATTATGTAGCATTTATCCACTCTACGACTATATATATATATATATATATATATATATATTTGTAGCATTGCTAAAAAAAAATTAATGTGTTATGATCATGTACGCATTCAGACACGTGGTTTATACAAATCCTTATTTTGTTCTTCTTCTTCTAGTGCTCGGGCTGCTAACTAATGCTTTGGACCCCATGGCTGAAATATCCAATGTTCATAGAAAATTTCGGTGACCAGAAAGATAAGATATCGACCTTTCTTTTATAAGTCACGTGTAACGTGACAATGACACTGACACTGAATTTAGCTGGAAAGTTGGATGGATATCATCTCTTAATTAGAGTGTATTATATATAATTTTTGAAATCGAAGCATTTGGTTTTCTATACGAGGTAGCTTCAATCCTGTTGAATAAGCGCTTCTATAGATTTCTTGTTTGAGTAGTGTCTTTGTCGCTCGAGCAAGATTTCAACCTGTGAGTTCACTCGACACTCGCTCGATAGACAACTCAAATGGAATGCAAACCCTAACATTTACTCGAGCACCACTCGACACTCAATTCAAGCGAATATTCTATTTTTTATAGGGATGAAAAAAACTCGGTGAACCGGTAAACCGGATCAGACCGAATCGAACCGGTGGATTTGGTCCGATACTGTACTGGTTTCATTTTTCTCAAAATCGGTCCGGTTCCGATTTTCTTTTTTCCAACACCTGACTGAACCGGTTCATATATATATTAATTTTTTATATAATTTTCTATTATATGATAAATTACTAGCTAATATAATATTAAATTTTAGAATCTTATATAAACGGTCGAAAGTGTTAATGATCTATACGTTTAGGAGTAATGTTAGGTATAAGTCTCAAATGGATAAATTTTATAAACCATTTGTAAAAAAGTGGATCATACTAAAAGAAAATAGTTTTTTTTTTTTACACTTTTTAAAAGTTGGGTATATTTTTTTTATAAAATTTTTAAAAAATTTATCTATTTAAAACTTGTAAGATTGATTTCTCTTCCCAGCATGAGATCCATGAAAAGTAGGTTGATATTGTCATCTTACCCAAATTGTAGGCTTGTGGCCCAACAAAATTCCGAATTGGTATATAATGGTTTTCCTAATCTGCAAAGCTCCATTGCGTATACTCTTCTGCAAGCATGGTGGGCTCTGGGCATGCACTCTAGACTGGGCCATAAACTATCCCTTTCTTACACTTGGAGTCGTTTCTCCACCTTGCAAAGACTGCTTGCCTTATCAACCCTAATCTTGGGAATAAAAGTGGATTCTGATATTTTGACGAGTTTTATTTTTATTTTTATTGAATTATAATCATCTCTCCAACCGAATGGTTTGATGAGCTTTATTCCAATCATCTCCGATTGCCAATTCTCACACTAAAAGTCATGAAAAAATGGGCCAATCATGTCCACACCTCTCAACCAAGTGCATAATCATAGCTATGTCAACCACTTTTATTTGAAAAAGTTGTAGGGTCGACATCTTATGTTTTATTTTCTTCTAATTTGTACGGTTTATAGATCCCAAATCAATCCAATTCGACTTTCATTATTGAGTTATCCAAACACTACACATGTTTGCTAATTGATAGTGTTGTGTATTTATCATTTTTCATACTTATTATATAAGTCAAAATAACTGCACGAAATTTATGCCCTCTAAATTTATACAATTTAACTTTTTAATATAAAAAAGTTGTATAATAATTACATAAAATTTGTCTTTTATCATTTGTTTTTAATTAATAGCCTATAAAGTAATTGAGGAATGTTATGTCAATTGTGGAGTATGTAAGCGTTGTATAGTCGTTTTGAAAAAGAGTGAAATCTATTATTAAAAAATTAATTTTTTTTTTCATATGAATATTCTATATATTCATTTTTTAAAAATAATTATATAATATTTATGTACTCACGACTGTAAGTAATATTTTTCAAACTAATTAGAGGATAAAGTGGAACTGAACAATTATTAATTTTTCAACATCTGCCTGCCCTTTTTCCTCTCGCATTGTTCCTTTGCCCTGTCTTGACTAGAAAAGTAGCAAAGCACGTGCGACCAATAAATAAAGAAGGACCAATCCTCAAAGAAGTCTCCCAATCAGATAACAATCCCCCCATGAAAGAGGTCAGGTGGAGGTGGGGTTGGGGAGGGGGGGGATTTGATGGTAATTTATGACCACGAAGTATATATCTAGAAGGCCTGTAATTGCATTGAACCAAAAAAAGGGTTTGTTCTTTTTGCATTATAACTATGTGATAATTTCATATTCTAATGCATCATTTCAATAATTTTGAAGTGTAAATGTGGTGAAATGCATGATAGTTAAGGGCATGAATCTAAATTGAGAAATTATTGTTGCAGTTGTGAGCGTACAAACGCCGTACTATCATTGAAAAAAATGAATAAATATCGAATCTACATGAAAAAAAATTAATTTTTTAATAATAAATCTTAGTATTTTTTAAAATGATTACACGGCATTTACGTATTCTCCAACCATATGTAGCATTACTCATCTAAATTCATAGAAATAATTCTAGAGGTGACCAGTGAAGTGAGCTCCAAAGAATGAACTGATTATGGGAAAAAAATCCCGAGAGCATAGCTAAGCAATTATTGCAACATGTTAGTTTTGGGTAGTAATAGGCTTACTACTCTATTATATCTATTTACTACCAATTATTATTTTATTATTTTTTTAAGTATTTTTTTTAATATTCTTAATCATTAAGAAAATAAATATATATATAAATTTATTAATATTTACTTTCTTTATTATTAATTAAAATAAAAAATAAAAAATAATAATAGATGATTAGTAATAGAAGAGTAATCTAATTCTACTTTTAGAGCACCTCAATGGGTTTTGTAAAACTCATTTTTATGTAAAATTTGAAGAAAAGTAGTTCAAAAGTGCCTCCAATGGATCATTTATTTTCAAATCTATTTTACATTTTGCTACAGTGTTCAGCTACATTTAGCATGAACTATTCATAAATGTAAAAATATTTTATTTATTTATTCTCTTTTCATGTACTTTATCTCTCATAATAATTTCTCTCTCCTTATACTTTTTTTTTAATAAACTATTAAATAATGTAATATAAAGAAAAAATAGATAAACTGATGTATGGTATATTGTAAAAGTTAGTATGTAAAATAAAAAAAAGTAAATTTTGATAACGTATTTTAAAGGATAAGATACATAAACTATTGGGATTGTTCTTAGTCAATGAATGACAGCACTGTTCTCGTAAGTAGTGCCAGATAGGGATTATAGCCATGTAAATTACAGCCCATACGTTTTGCCACTTGACCATCTCGAACAGGTAAGGTCTTATTTGTTTTTAAAAATAAAATGAAATAAAATGTACTGAGATTAAAATTAAAAATTTTAAAAAAATATTATTAGAATATAATTTTAATATAACTTTTATTTTAAAATATAAAAAAATTGAATTATTTATTTTATTTTATATAGAAATTTAAAAAAATTATAATAATAAAATGAGAGATTTTTAATTTTTAAAATTTAAAATTTTAATCTTAAAAACAAACCAGGTTAAATGTTTTCAATTTCTAAAAGATTTTTAAACAAGGAAATAAGAAAAATATTTACAATTTTCAATTCTGATTTAAATTAAAGATATTTTTATAAAATAATTTGATGAAGTGCCAAATTGCAACTTGCAGCAGAAAAAGAAAAGGAAAAAAGTGAATTCAAAAGGTTTGTTATACGATGAGATGTTTTATTTAAAATTAAATAAAATATTATTATAATATAATTTTTAAATTTTTTATTTAAAAATTAAAAAAATTAAATTATTTATTATATTTTATATAAAAATTTTAAAAAATTATAATGATTAACCCACAAAAATTTGGATAAAAATCCCACAGTTGCAGGAAGAGCAGAACTGGACAAATCCCGCTTGGAGTTACCGCTGAAGTTGTAGCATGTATTTATATGCAATTTTTTTTTTAAGTTGTTTTTTATATATATATTTTTAATATTTTTAAAAAATAAAATAAATTTAGAATATTATTAAGAACATTTTTTAATTAAAAATTAAAAAAAATTATTAAAAAATACTTCTTTAATCACAAAATAAAATAAAATTTTTTTATTTTATTTTGTGATTAAGAAAATATTATTTAATAATATTATAAATTTTTTTATTTTTTAAAAATATTTAAAATTATTAAAAAAATCTATATAAAAAAAACTAAAAAAATACACATAATAAAACACTATAAAACTCCAGCGGGATCAGGATGCACCAGTGGTGGGAGAGCTCTAGCATTAAAACACCAATTGCCTCTGTTCCTTATCTACCTGTTCACAACAAAAACTCCAAAAAAGCAAAAACAAAAGCCAGAAGGGAAAAAGAAAAAGTAAAACACACGCTGTTATTCGTTGTAGGCTCCGACGATTTTTCATCCACCAGATCATTATTACACACATCACAACCGTCAATCGCTCCCTCTCCCTCCTTCCCTCCTTCTCTGACTCCTCCCTCCTCTCTCCCCCCCACCCCCTCCTCTCGCATATCGAGAAGATCACGAAAATCGAGAAATAACATAGCGAATAAAACAAAACAAATCCAATTAAGGCAACAAGAAAAAAAAAAATAAAAAATCTAGGGTTCCAAATTCTCTCTCCTCTTCGAATTTCTTTCCCTCCTCCAAACATCTTTCCTTCTCGGTACTTTCCCTCGTGTTTTCTTTTGTTTCCTAAGAAAGCGGGGGAAAATCTCTCCAGGCGTTTGTTTGTTTGGCTGTTTTGCTGGTACGTCTTCACCGGATCCATTTTTTAAGAAAGATATTTTCCCGGTAAAAACAATTCACCCTCCATTTTCAGCTCTTGACGACGACGAATTCCTCTGCTTTGGTTCTTCAAGCCGTTTAAAGGTATTCCCCCTCTGCATTTCTTTCTGCCGGCCTCTGTTGGTTTAATTCGGAAACTTGTTAGCGGAAAGTGGCTTTCTATGGAATGCTTGAATTTTCGTATTTTTTTGTTTCCCTGCGACTTACGTGAAATTTATCGTGCCTCGTCTATTACTTTCGTGAAATAAGACGTTTTTTAATTCCTTGAATGCAGGTATACTTTCCCGTGTAAATTCTCAAATATTTTTGGTCAAAGGAAACAGAGCCTTTGGAAGTCTTCAATCGTTAGGCTTTCATATTTTTGTGTACTTTCTTTTTTCAGGAGTATTGCATGTGAATTTGTTGGTCGAGAGGAACAGAAGCGGGCGGTTGGGGTGAAGAAGAGGAGGAATAGCTATGGAGGATTTATATTCGATAGGGAGGATTTGAGACCTCAAAAATAAGATTTTTTTTTCTATCTTTTAGTTTCTTGATATATTGTAATATTCCGATCGATTGTTGCGATTTTATTTGGAATTTATTTGAGGTTGAATGCGAATTGGTTTATGGATTTGGAAGCATCTTCTTCGAGAGATTTGGTCAAATGCTGTAATTGTGGGTGTAGCTGCTCGTTGATCAGTAGTTCTTCACGGGATTGGCTTCGGTCTGTAAAGCGAAAGCGTGACGAGTTTGAGGATGGTGACAGATTCTCCATTCCAGGCTTCGATTTCTTTTCAAATGCACGGGTTCAAATTGAGAACGAATGTGCTCTGCTCCGTGAGATGGTTAGTAGCCAACAAGAAACAATTCAGGATTTGCATACGGAATTGGAGGAAGAGAGGAATGCGTCCTCATCAGCTGCAAATGAGGCCATGTCAATGATATTAAGGTTGCAAAGGGAGAAGGCAGAGATCCAAATGGAGGCCCGACAATTCAAGCGTTTTGCTGAGGAGAAAATGGCACATGACCTGCAGGAGCTTGTGGCAATGGAAGATTTGTTGTATAAGAGAGAGCAGGCCATTCAGTCGTTTACTTGTGAAGTGCAGGCTTATAAGCATAGGCTGATGAGTTATGGGCTCACGGAGGATGAGGTGGAGAGGGAGAGGGGTGGACATAGCCATTATCCAAGCATGGTGGAGTTTGATGCCCAAATTGAACTCCCCATGTATGAATACCCACCTTTGAAATGCAACCTAAACGAGACCCAAGCTCCTTTGGAGGAAGATAATGATGTTGAAGATGTTGACAAATATGCATTTGGTGAGACCCCTCGCGCTAAAGACCAGTTGAAGAATTTGGAAAATAGAATCTACCAGATGGAGAGAAGTCCCAGCAACAGTCGGCTGGATGGGGACTCCTCTGGTTCGAAGAGCATTCTAGAAAAGGTGGTAGTTGGCTACTCTCCTAGGCTGTCAAGACACTCCAGGAAATTTTCCAATGATTTTTCGGCAGAATATCTAAGGCCCATTAGCAGTTTCAATAAATCAGAGGATGTCTCACAGATAGAGGATTACTCTAATTTGAGAAAGTTAGATAATGCATCTGAAATTGCAGATGACAACATGAGTGACAGAGTTTATACCATTGACTCTATCCATAATGGAGCACCAAATAATGGTTTTACTGATCCCAAAGCTGGAGTTGAGTTTTCTGAAGATTATGTAACCACTCCAATGTCCTTGAATCAGGCTGATTGTGCTGATCCTGATATTAAGAAGCTCTACATGAGGCTTCAGGCACTTGAGGCAGACAGAGAATCAATGAGGCAGGCAATTATTTCTATGCGTACCGACAAAGCTCAAGTGGTACTACTGAAAGAAATAGCTCAACATTTGTGCAAGGAAATGTCACCAGAAAGACGAATGACTGCGAAGAAGCCATCTCTTCTGGGAAGCTTTTCATTCTTATCAGTTTTTAAGGTAATTCCGGATACTTTTTGCCTTTGGTGTTGACTCTTGTCTCTTTGGTTTCTCCACGCATCATTATTTTTGTGATGTTTTATTAATATTTTTCAGTTCTATATTTATGAGTAGTTTAATCATTCTGCAATCCACAATTGAACTAGATCTTGAAGTATGAAAGTCATTGCCATGTGGGGGAGCTTAAGACTCTTTTTCTTTAAAAGCCTGTATATTTGGGTGACTGCTTATATTTGTGCATCTGTCCCTAGTTTTCAGGATTTTACCTTCTTTTTCCGATTGATGTTTTGGTGTAATTTATTGTGTACTTACTTTGTACTCGGGTAGCACCCTCTTTGATATTTAATAAATGTTTCCTGCTTATCAAAAGCATCTCACGACTTCTCTCTTTTAATTCTCTTTTCTTTCTTTATCCGTCTTCACCTGTTTTTGTTTCTCTAAACTGTTTTGCCATTGTTATTATACTTACGATAAAACCTCTTAACTATTCCTTTTGTCCCAGTGAATACCATAGCTACTCTGAATTTCTGTTGAACTATATTTGCAATCGTGACAATATGGCTCTTGTTTATTCTGTTCTTCTTATTCCTTGCTGTTCATTCAGCCAATCACTTTAGGTAGTATTATAATTGATAGTTGGTAGGATTTTATTTGGTAAAGCTGAATTATCAAATCATTTTCTACGAGCTTTTCTGAACAAGCCTATCGTTCCCCCCACAACTTGAAGACCTTTTTTGCTTTAGATTTGTATCTGAAACTTGTCAGAATGGCTTTGCTGTTTTATAGTTGGAAGCATGATAGCATTCTACAGCATGTCTTTTTTAGCTTTAGCACTTATATTTTGTTATAATTTTCTTGTATTGTGTTCAGTGGATCGTGTCATTCGTTTTCTGGAAAAAGAGATCTCGTCGAAGCAAGTGAGTACTTTTTTTTAATGGATGACAATGCTGCTATATATGTTGCTCTAAATTACATTTTCTATTCAATTATATGAAAATTTAGCTGCAAACCCCCACTATAAGTTGAGGTATATGTTACATGATAGCCCTTAAAATGAATTCAGGGGAAAATTAAAACTAAAAGTAAGTAAAAAAAAAAAAAAACCCCGAGAAGGGAGAAAACAATTCTTTGTGGTAAAAGATCACTGTCTATTTAGCGGTTAACAATTTGGTGATTATCCTGGGAAAAACATATTCTTTCACCCATGGGCACTAGCTATGGAAGGAGAAACGATCAAAGCTTTAAGGACAAGGAACGCTAGTTGGAGGAACTTAGATCTATCTTCTTCAATACATTATTCTTATGGGCATTAGTTATTGATTTTAATGGGCATAATGTTCATGATCTCCTTGTATCCCGTTGTTTCTCTTGTAAACATCTTGTGTACTTGGACAATGCATGTACTTCTTTGAATATTAATAAAATCTTACCTATAAAAAAAGACTTTTTTTTAACTGGAGAACTTTACCTCTTGGCTGTGGCATTTAAAGTGTGGATTCATAAAAGTGGTTTGATCTCTTATTTTTCTCATTTATAATGTAATTACAGGTACATGGGTAGGCTGTCAAGCAGCAGTGTAGGATTGCTAATGCTCTTGGACAAGGCCCCCCGTGTAAGGCCATGGAGATGTCTTACAAGCACGCAAGTATAAAATCACGTTCTTCAACTTTTGAATCCAATGGGTGTCTATCCTCGTGTTTGTGATGCATTTGATCATGACTACTATGCTTAGATTTTGCATTCTTTTTCTCTGGATTCTTGGTTGCTGCGAGATTGGTTGAATTGTGAGGTATTCATTTGTTACATTTCTTGTGATTGGCTGTATTTTACTGGTTGAATGGTGAAACATAGATTTTTGGTGTAGGCGTGCTTGCTCTCGTATAGTTGGAATTAAGCTCTAAGACTGTCATTTGGCAGCCCCCTCCTGTATATTGCATCCTCCCGTATGATTTACCATCCAAGATATGCAGTGTATTCTTTTAGCATTCATGCACGTTATTTTGCGTTGAGGCATACTACATTGTAAGGCCGTTCTTTTTATCTGATTTGTTGAGACTTCTTCTACAGAAGATATGATGTAGATATGTTAGATTTCTTATTTTTTTCACCAAAGAGAGAAAAGAAGAGGGAGTTGTGTGATAGCTGCATTTGGTGTATTTCTCGTCTGGTTTCGTGCGCTTTCCTTCTCTGTCCTGCCAAAACAATGAGATGGTGAGGAAGTTTCGTCTTGAAGGACTAGTACAATTATTTCTGAATAAGCCGAAAAATCTCAGAAGGGGGAATGATATCCGCTTTTTTTCGTGTCCACCAAACATAAATTGCTCTATTTGCTGCTGCTTCTCCTTTTTATTTTTTGGCAATGGCTCAAAAGGACGCCTACTGTGTAATGACTGAGATGGCTGACCTTTCCCCTCATCCGAAGTTAGATCTCGTGGATGATGGGGTCCAGTTTCTTAATTTCAATAGGCGAAACTTAATTACCGTCTTGTCCTACTTAAAATGAACAGAAAAGTCTCAGAAAAAGGTGGAAAAAATGAGTGTACACTACTTTTGTAACTGACGTAAAAGCATTAGAAAAGTTTGATAGGCCGATCAATAAAACGTAGGATTCTTCATGATTTGCAAACGACTATCCTTAACCTCGCATCCAGCATTTGAACTGTTCTATAGTCTTTTGTAAGATGTTCTGACATTTTCCATGGGGAAATACAAGAAAAAGGTCCAAACAAACAAATTGGCATAACTTTGCTCCCGTTGATTCGATAGATTATTCAAATTTCAGTGTGTTAATTTGCATCGACTACTTGACCAGAACATGGATAGCCCCCCTATTAAACTGCAATCATGGTCTATTAGTTTTGTGGTATCCTTTCTAGTTTCTGCTGCAAGTTCGGAGGAAGAGGACGAGGAAGAGGCCGAGGCCGGCCAGGAGCACAAGCTAGCAAATATAATTTATGTAGTTTGTCTTAAAATCAAATCAGTCAGTACTGTGTTTAATTGATACCTCCGCGCGTCCATATTCTTAGAGTACTACACTAATTATTGGGAGCGATCCTGATCAATTAGTGTTCCACAGCCCTAAAACAGCCGAATCAGAGCCCTTATAAATTTCTTATATCTTGAACTGCCCTTGATGTATCCAGCTTATAAGCACGTCGTTTACTGCTGCTAGAAGTCCAACAAATTTTTTTCTTCGTTTTCAGTTTATTTCATCGTGAAATTTGACCATTTCAAGCCATAGTTCAATCAGAAACCTCGACCCCCCCTTTCTTCTAACATCTTAGATCCTAAATTCAAAAGATTATTCACCCAACCATAAGCCCTCCACAGGCTTCCTAGATGTCTTGCATCATACTGTTTGTTATATATCATGGTTTATACGTTGCAGGAGAAATTTGTTGAATGTTTTGGACTTAATTTCTTGAAGAGGCCAAACACGTACAAAGCATGACACCGGTACCTGGAACAAGAGAACGGGTGAATTTATATGAACAGTTTTAAGAGTACTGCTGTCGAAACTCTTTTCCCTGGAACTATAAGAAGATCGAGGAGAAAAAAGGCAGAGCAGAAGAAAATTTTCTTTTGGGATTCAATAACATATAATTCCAAGGGCTATATTCAACCCAACTGAGGTATGTTCCGTTACAAAACTGGAAACCCACCAAAATCAATTCGGTAAGTACTGCTAAATAATTGTAACCGCCATCCAATAATTACAATGATTAATTTTATTAATCTCCATTCAATCTGTAAAACAATCTTGATGATCAGCTGGTGACACAATACATATACATATTGGTACAGTAGACTGGTCCAAACAAACAATTAATATCCGAGATCGAGGATAAACTCAATGCACCAGTTTAGAACTCTCAAGGAGGAAAATTTTGAAAAGAAAAATTAGTAATGATCAGAGAGAGAACCCAGATTGAGATTTTTGTAATTCCCATGCCTAGATATATATCGTCCTATTACTGGATCACGTGTCTTGTTGAAAAAATAACAGATGGGATGGATTGATTGTGGAAATTAAAGAAATAATCTTGTTTATGCATTTTTAATTAATGTGAAGTATTGTATAGTTTTTTCGCTTCATGTACCATGCACCAAAATCATACAGGAGGCCAGCAAATGATCAGACGAAACAGCAACATGCATGCAGTACTAGGTACTGCTTTGATTCCCAGTAAGCCGTTGCACTGTACTCAAAAATTCTTCTGGCCTAACGTGAATAACCTTGGGAGGTTGCAAATATATTATAACCGGAGAAGTAGTTCGACTTGGAGGTGGCTTCTTGATGATCTTTGTGGAACTTTTGCTGACGGCAAGAAGTGCAGGCGCCCCGGGACCCTGCAACTGCGTTTTTGTTTTGGAGCTCATATCATGAAGATTCTGACCAAATGAATAAGCTCAAGTCTTTTTGTTTCTGAGGGGTTGATTGAGCTTGAATTGCAGGGATTATGTACGGATTTTTGGCTTTTCATCTAACCCAAGAACCCCAGATGTATTTATACTAATAAGAGTGGAGTTTGGTTATAGAAAAGGAAAAAGTCGATGTATCATGGTCAGCTCTGAATTAGTCTTTGTTTTTTTAATGATTGATGATCTAGTAGCGTTTGCCGGCTGTTTGTCTCCAAAATAATTTTCTTAACCAATAGTTGAACAATTACACAGAAGTAGGTACGTAGTTATAAGCTAGTAAGACAAAATCAGTCAAAAGTTTACAGTACTTGTTACGTGGGGGAAAAGAACTTACTACATGTTGTGCTTTCAAACCACCAAACTCCACACACACACACACACAAATATATATATATATATATATATATATTAATTACAGGCGGGTTTCTTTTATTTTCTGCTTTTCTTTCTTCCATAATATATGTCATTTATAGAGGAAATAATAGAAATACTAACTAAAACACTCGATAATTATGAAAAAAAGGGTGGTTCTTATTACAGGTTATATATCATACGATAGAGACAATAATTTTTTTTTAAAAAACAATCTGCTTGTACACTTATTTACATGAAGCGCACGCCTTCAAAAACTCGGTCTAAGTTTGAATTAATGGACAGATTAGCGAGGTAAAATCTATCATGCCCGCGCGCGGGAGGTTATCGCTTAGACTAATGCTAGGTATAAGTTTTAAATAGATAAATTTTGTATAAATTATTTATAAAAAAGTAGGTTTTTTTAATAAATAATAAATTTTTTATATTTTTTAAAGTGCGATCTATTTTTTTTACAAATGTTTGTGCGAGGCTTGTGATGTGTATTTGTGATTTGCGTAAATCATTTCTCTATGATTAAGATAGAGTAAAACTATACGAAACCTCACGTCAGTTGCAAATGAAGAAAAAAGCTAGCTTTTCCGAATTTTTCTTGAATTTTAAAGAGATAGACACAAAATTATAAGTCTTTATAATAATTATTATTGCTTGCGATAATTTTTTGAATAATATAAATAATTAATAAATATTTTTAACATATTTTATATGTTCTCTCTCTTTCGTTTGGTACCATCAGCTTGGATAATTAAGAAGATGAGAGAACTAAGCCTATAATTAAACCAAGTAACTAAAAGTAATACCTATGAGATTAGACATGGGGGTGGGGGTATTAAGGTCCGGTTTAGATACACAAAATCATCTTATCTCATTATTATAACTTTTTCAAATTTTCACATAAAATATAATAACTAATTTAATTTTTTCAAATTATAAAATAAAAATTATATTAAAAAATTATATTTTAATAATATTTTATTTAATTTTTAATAAAATATATTATGTTATCTCATCAGATCAGAAGTATGTAACGAAACCAAGCAATTTAAAAATAGTTTTGACTAATAGACGTATGATCAGATGGGTTGAAGAGGTTCTTGGTGGCAAAAATACTACTTGTTGACTGGGTCGACTACTCTGCATGCATGGGAGCAGTCGAGACTCGAGATTCAAGGAGGCGGACATGCAGCAGTCGTATCCACCGCTATTATAAAAAAAATTACTTATTTACGTTTAGTTAAAATTGATTACGAATAAGCTTTTAATTGTAATAAATTAATCATAAAAATTCTTTTTATTTTTTTTATTTTTTATAGTTCCAGTACTTTTGTTGTTCTAATTTGCTTTCGTGAATCATGTGGCAGTACAGATAGCTAGAAGAGTGGGCGTAGATAGCTAGCCTCCTCGATCTTCAGAGAGTATTACTCATCGATGACTAATTTGGCAGAAAATTAAGCGCTTAATTAATTTTCACGTCTACGGACAAAAGTAATATTACTGCTTCGCAAACCTCGATCCTCTAATCAGCATTCATGCTAGCTAGTCGCCTAGTCCCCAGTGTATGTATGTATGTATGTATATATATATATATATATATAATTGCAGTTTATCATGTTATCATTGTTATGCGTTCTCCCGACATTCCCTTTGGTGCTTGAATTATTCATGAATCATAACTGCAAACCTCCGGCCTACACCATCCCTGATCAACTTCCGCGACCCTAGCTAAAGACCATGCAAGCCGGCCGTTAAGTAATCGTCGTCGACGTAGATGCCCTGGAAACGGAGATCGAAATCTTACTGCATGATGTCACACCGAGTACTGGTTTTGAACTAACGACCTTCCTTTGACTGATTTTAGCCTCACCAACTGGCTTGGTCTCCCCTTCTGCCTCTACCAGAGCCTTGGCGTCGACGGCCGGCGAAAATCACCTGAAAATGGTGAGCCTTGACCGGTTTAGATCCGCTTTCGGTTGCTCTTAATTGCCTGCTTCTTTCTTCTTTTTCTTTTTTCCCTCGGCCTCTTGACTCTTTATTAGATTAATTAAGTAGCTGATTAAGTCTATAATATGCTATAAATGGCTCCGACTTGGATTCAGATCGCCTTTGCACAGTCTATATATATAACTCAAAAGGTTTTAAAAAATAAACTGCCCAAGGAACAGGAGAGACACGTTGCTGCAAAGAAGAAGATGCACCAAATACTTACCCATATATATATATATATATACATATGCGCGCGTGCGAGTGTGTAATCCTATATATGAATTTTGTGATTCCAATGAAACTTATATATTAAACAAATATTGATAGAGAAAGGAATTTTGTAATCTCCCAAAACTTAGGCATCAGTCATCTATTCCAATCTATATATATATAATTACACGTGTATGGTGAAGGAATATGCAGCTTTAGGAAACTAGGCTTTACATGGAAAGACAATCCTATAATGGTCTATTGCATGAATCACGTGGCCTTGTCTGGTGCACATTCATTGATAGCATTAATTTCCTTATTATTCCCCCTCAAGCTGAGCGGGAGTGAGCGGACACATAGCTTGGTGCGTAGATCTTGAAATCTGGCAGTAGGCAATGGCTTGGTCAGTGCATCCGCGAGTTGATTCACTTGGTAGAAAATGAACAGATAACGAACGCCTTTGAACTTGCTCTCGAACAAAATGGTAATCAATCTCAACATGCTTAGTTCGAGCATGAAGAACAGGATTTGCAGACAAATACGTAGCCCCAAGATTGTCACACCATAGGCGCGGGCATTGAGCGCATGAAATACCAAGTTCGCGCAAAAGAGTTTTAATCCATAACAATTCTGAGGTAGCATTTGCAAGGGCCTTATACTCCGCCTCCGTACTTGAACGAGCCACAGTGGGTTGTTTTTTTGAACTCCAAGAAACCAAAGACTGACAAAAAAATACACAATAACCCCCTGTTGATTTCCGGTCGTCAGGACTCCCCGCCCAATCAGCATCAGAAAATACTGATAAAACAAAGGTCTTACAGGGGCGTAGTAAGAGTCCAAAATCAGTGGTATCACGCAAGTAGCGCAAAATGCGTTTGACTGCAGCCCAATGCTTATCCGTCGGCTTGTGCATAAATTGGCACACTTTGTTCACAGAAAATGCAATATCAGGTCGAGTAAGAGATAGGTATTGGAGAGCACCTACCACACTTCGATACAAACTCGGGTCCGAGAAATTTGCACCATCAAAAAGCGACAACTGAGTACTTGATGACATAGGAGAATGCATGGCTTTGGCATTAGCCATATTAGTCCGATCAAGAAGATCCATAATGTACCGCTTTTGGCTAAGGAGTAGACCTTCAGGAGTGGAAATAGCTTCAATGCCAAGGAAAAAATGAAGAGGACCAAGATCCTTGACCGCAAACTCCAAACTGAGAGACTTGATGAGTGATGTCACAGCAGAAAGTGACGAGCCAGTAATGAGGATGTCATCGACATACACAAGAACAAAGAGTTGGGTGCCATGAGAGTTGAAAATAAACAATGAGGTGTCAAACTTAGAATTGTAAAATCCATAGTCAAGAAGTTTGGCACTTAAACGAGCATACCACGCACGAGGGGCCTGCTTTAACCCATAAAGGGCTTTGTTGAGGCGACAAACATGATGAGGAAGAGTCTTGTCAACATAACATGTTGGTTGAACCATGAAGACCTCCTCCTCCAGAAAACCATGAAGGAAGGCATTAGAGATATCAATTTGCCTTACAGGCCATTGTTGTGAAATGGCGAAAGTGAGTACCAAGCGGATAGTAGTAGGCTTGATCACTGGACTAAAAGTATCACCATAGTCAATGCTAGGTTGTTGGTGGTACCCTTTAGCAACCAGGCGTGCCTTGTGACGAACCGGCTTGCCCTTGGAATCCCTCTTGACACAGTACACCCATTTGTTTCCAATTAAGTTCATTCCTTCTTGAAAAGGAACTAGTTGCCATATTTTTTATCAAGGCCGAGTACTCATCATCCATGGCTTGCCTCCATGGGGCAAAAATGACAGCACGGGAGTAGCACCCTGGGTCATCAGGAATTTGATCAGTATTTGCCATAAAAGCCTGTGGTTCTGAATAAGGAATGGTACCATCACAATATTTTTTTGGTTTAAAAATTTTATTTTGTGCACGGGTGCGCATTGGATGAACTCTTGCAGGAGAAGCAGCTGTAGCGGCATGAGAGGAAGGTCCTTGATTTGGGGAAGGTTCCACGGAATGAGAGAGATTTTGGGAGTTGAAGTTGGAATTTGACTGAGATGGAGTAGGTACCGAGTAATTATGGGAAGAAACTATGGAATTAGAGTCAGTCAAAGATGCACTTGATGATGGAGAATGATTTATGGAAGGAGTGACTGAGATATGAGGAGTGGACGAAGGTGATTGTGCTGAAAAAGAAAGGGAGACCGAATGAGGTGATGTGCAAGAATCACGTGGCCTTGATTGTGGAAGGATTGGATGGGATTTTAATGAAGCTTGACCCGTGGAAGAGGGAAATATATTATTGCCAAGTTGAAAAGTCAAGATAGGTGGCTGTGAAGGAGTGATTGGTTGCATGGATTTTTGTCTTGATTGTGAACAAAGGGGATGCGATTTTAATGAGGCTTGACCTGTGGAAGTATGAGAAATATTATCGTGATCAATTGGAGACAAATTGGAGAAAGGGAATTCAGACTCATCGAATAGGACATGCCGAGAAATAAAGATACGTCCTGAGTGTATATCCAAACATTGATAGCCACGATGATGACCACTAAATCCAAGAAAGACACATTTTTTAGACCGAAAATCAATTTTGTGATGATTATATGGTCTAAGATATGGCCAACAAGCACAACCAAAAATACGGAGAATGGAATAATCGTGTTTTTGAGTGAACAATTTTTCAAACGGAGAAACAATGTGTAGGGGAGAAGTAGGCAATCGATTGATAATAAAAGTGGCCATTGAAAATGCTTCATCCCAATAAGAGTGGGGAACCGCAGATTTAGACAAGAGAGAAAGACCACTCTCTACAATATGCCTATGTTTACGTTCCACAGTCCCATTTTGTTGAGAGGTATGAGGACATGTGAGACGATGTGTGATGCCTTGTTGGGCAAAGAAGGGATGAAGGGAACGAAATTCTCCCCCCAGTCAGTTTGAACACACTTTATTTTACGATCCAATAATCGTTCAATTCGTTTTTGGAATGAAATGAAAATAGAATAAACTGACGATTTAGTAGGCATTGGAAAGATCCACGTGAATTTGCTAAAATGGTCAACAAAAGAAACATAATATTTATTTCCTTTTTCTGACATTACAGAAGAAGGGCCCCATACATCTGAAAAAATTAAATCTAAGGGACCCTTGGAAACATGATTGGACGGAAAAAAAGGAAGACGATGGCTCTTGCCCTGCTAACAGGAGTTGCAAACCACTGGTGTTTTATTTGAAGAAATTGGAAGAGACGCCCTGGAAGTCAGATGCTTGACAGTTTTGAAGGAAGCATGACCAAGACGAGAATGCCAAACATCTAACGGGACACGTTGACAGGAAAAAGCTTGAAAAGATTTGGTAGGTCGCAAAGGATAAAGACCACCCTCAGTTTTGCCGCTGAACAGGAGCTTCTGCGTGCATTCGTCCTTCACAGAAAAATACCCGGCATGAAATTCAATAAAAACATTGTTATCAGCAGTGAATTGACTTACCGAAACCAAATTTTTCTTAATGTGAGGAACATGTAAAACTGAATTTAATTTAAAAGTAGTATTGGGGAGAGAAAGTTTAGAAGAACCAATATGGCGAATTGGCAAACCTGTTCCATCCCCAACTTGGATGGTGTCGGTCCCTTGAAAAGGTTCTGCACCAAGATTCAAGTTTTGAAACTCATTGGTGAGATGATTTGTCGAACCTGTATCAGTGTACCAAGTAAGATCATTTGGTGACTGAGGTTGAGTGTGAGCCATATAGGCCTGCATGGTTGGTTGTGTACCCTGATAAGAAAGGTCGAGCCTATGGTAACACTGCACTGCATTGTGGCCATTCTTGCCACATACTTGACAAGCCATTTGTGATCCTCCAGAATAATGTCCTTGGGAGCCCCTTCCACGACCACGATTGCCTCGGCCTCGATAATTAGGAAATGAGCGTTGGGCATGTCTACCACCACGACCACGAGTTTGAGTATGGCGAGTTGCCATATTCGCTGATCCAATAGAGATATCAAGAGCAGTATTTTGCTGCTCAAGTCTTAATTCAAAACTCATTAAGTGAGCAAATGCATCTTCAAGAGAGACTTGATCAACCCGTGTTGAGAGAGAGGTGACTATGGAGTTGTATGTAGAATCTAGGCCTGCAAGCAGATATGTCAAAAATTCCGAGTCTCGAAGGGGCTCTCCCACTGCAGCTAATGTATCGGCAGACGATTTCACTTTCTGATAATACTCAGAAATGGACATATTACCCTTCTTGAGGGTTGATAGTTCAATGCGAATTCCTACCACGCGTGCTCGGGCATGGTTAGAGAACATTCGCTCAAGAGCGTTCCACACATCCTTGGAAGTTTCAAGTCCCACCATGTGGGTAATAACTGATTCAGAGAGAGAGGACATTAGAGCACCGAGTATGACTTGATCCTGATTGTACCAGTGAGAGTACTCAGGATTTGGAGTAGTTTGAATTTTTCCATCTTCTTTGGACGTGATATGAAGAATTGGAGGAGGACATGGGATTGTGCCATTCACATATCCAATCAATTGTTGGCCTCTAAGGTATGGTAGGATTTGGGCTCGCCAAAGGAGGTAATTATCCTTTGTTAGTTTTATAGTGACAAGATTTTGTAGGTTCAGGATGGAGACGGACGCTGTTTGGGAAGCAATGGAGGTCTGTGAGGTTGAAGAAGAATCGACAGAGTGAGAGGACGCCATTGGGAAAAGAAAAAAAAAATTCTTTAGACGTTTGTCTTTTAGTTGGCTCTTGATATCATAAACAAATATTGATAGAGAAAGGAATTTTGTAATCTCCCAAAACTTAGGCATCAGTCATCTATTCCAATCTATATATATATAATTTGAAAAATTTTCTTCACACTCTACTATTTATCACACACTCCACACACTTAGTGTATTTGAGTTTAAAAAAAAAAAAATTAGTGCATGGTGTGTGGAGAGTGTAGGTAGATATGTAGAATTGCTCTATATAATTACACGTGTATGGTGAAGGAATATGCAGCTTTAGGAAACTAGGCTTTACATGGAAAGACAATCCTATAATGGTCTATTGCATGAATCACGTGGCCTTGTCTGGTACACATTCATTGATAGCATTAATTTCCTTATTATATATCAAGCCTTGCATTTGGATAATTAGGCTAAAAGAAATTACAAGAAATATGGTCTCTAAAGTACTGAACAATGTCCCTAATCTATATATAACTCTCTCTCAAAGTCACTCAACTTAGAGATCATCCAAGTTGACGGCCCAGAAAGCTTCAGAATATGCAGCAAAGTAGGAAGAAGTTGCAGATATTCCAAGAAATGGATCGACGCCATACTCTACCCCACTGCTATAGTGCTTCTGCTCGCTGCCATCGCTCGAGATAATTCCCATGCCCATGGTTTCATCAGCCGGTCTTACACAATAGGTGGAAGAGTAAGAAGCTGTATGAGAATCAGCAGCAGCAACAACAGTACTACTCGGTGCTTGTTTCCCAGTAAGCCGTTGCACCATACCCATGAACTCCTCGGGTCTTACATGGATAACCTTGGGAGACTGCAAATACACTATAACAGGAGAACGGAATTTTCCAGTACTAGTACCTGGAATTGGCTTCTTTATCTTTGTGGAACTTTTGCTCACTGTAAGAGGTGCAGGCCTTGAACCCTGTAACTGCTTCCTTGTTTGGGAGCTCATATTATATCTGATTAAATATTATCACCTTAAATGAATAATTAAACTGGCAATTTAACGAGCAAAAGTTGAGTACTATATATATTGTACAAGCTAGTCTAGAAATTTTGGTTTTGGTTTCTTTTAGAAAGTAGAAACCCCGTGTATTTATATTGGTAGTAGCGCGGCAAGAGGGACTGAGTTGGTGATTTGGGTGTGAAAAAGGCAGGAAAAATATAGAATGAAAAGAAAAGGCCAAACATGATCATGATCTGGTCTGCTTAGAACTTGTCTTTCTAGCTTTTAATAATGATTACTTCTTTCAGATCTTGCATGCCGGCTAGCTAGCTGTTTGTCTAACAGTACGTTTGCAGTTGAACAGGAAAATCCAAGTTGGATAGCAAGAAAAAGTCAGTCAACCAATTAAGAGAAAGACGAAGTCAGCCATAGTCAAGGTCATTCCAACATGGGACCAAGTTTACTTTTCTCCTCTAGTAGGTATGTTTTCTTTCAGAATTAAAAACCAATAGGCAGATAATATGATTGAGACTTATTTGGATAGAAAAATGATTTTATTTTATTATTATAATATTTTTAAAATTTTTATATAAAATATAATAAATAATTTAATTTTTTAAATCTTAAAATAATAATAATATTAAAAATTAATATTCTAACAATATTTTATTCAACTTATTTAAAACTATCTTATTTCATTTCGCTATCCAAACAAATCCAAAATAACGAACTATAGCCTATATAGGATCAACAAAATTCGTATATATTGCCGGTGGGAAAAAAAATAGTTCATATTGATTATCCAAGAAAAAGAATTAATAAGCTTCATGAAACAGAGTCAAAATTCTTAAAATTATTATTCAAATTTCAAAGTCTAAATTAATAAGAAATATATGTAGAGTATATCTTATAATTTTTATTGAATATCTAATATTATTTAAAAAGTATAAACCTTCAGTTTTGAAGTTCACATGCTCTATGGGCATATGCGACAGTATCATAAGCAAAGCCAAACAACTTAGGACTATAATAGCAGACAAGCGGAGGTTTTAAAAGATCAGAAAAAAGAGACAATCATGTTTTAAAAAAGAAAAATTCTAAATATAATCTCTACATTTTTGCACATTACTTAAAAATGTGTGATTTTATCCTTTTATCATCATATATATGAAATATAAAATATGAGGATAAAAAGAATCATATGTTTTTACGTGGTGTACAGAGTATGAAACTTATGTGTAATATGACTCTTTAAAAAAAAGTTTTTTTTTTTTCTCGACAAGATAAGTACTATTAATTAATTAAAAAGCAAACAGATACATGAGGTTCATAAAATATGTTTTTTTTTTTTTTTAGAGAAGAGGACGAGACTCCAAATTTTATTGATAGCCCTCACTTGTAGCGAAAGAAAACCGTGGTTACAACAGGACACCTAGGGAATACAAGTAAAGTTCCAAAAACCTAGGTATCGTAAACTAAACCGTCCAGGAAACAAAGCAATTACCAGAAAAGTACAATTTGAAGCAAACTAACAGCTCTAGACAAGGCAGGAACTTGCAAAAGAGAAAACCAAAGAGAAACAAAAGCATATACATACCTCAAGTGAGTAATACAGTAAAACCAAGAAACCACTTACCAAGGAAAAACCTTTACGATATCCGCAGATAAGGTAAACCAATTCTGTCCATGTGGAGAATGCCTCTGAGGCGGCTAGGAAACTCACCAGACCAGTCATAATTTAGACCCTCAACTCCCCTTTTAGCAAGGAAGTCAGCGACAACATTACATTCGTGAAAAACATGGAGCAATCTGTAATCCAAGCAGTTAAGATAATCATGTAACTCTTCCAAAAAATCTTCTAAGTACCAGATATTACAACCATCTTTGGTGATCCAATTAACCAGCAATTGAGAGTCCATCTCAATTTCAACCCGAACAAAACTAGGTGAAAGCATCTACGAACCCCTTCCAGCAAGCTGCGCATCTCAGCAGTATTGTTAGAGCCCTGGTCCAAGAAAACAGAGTAGGCTGCAAGTAATCTCCCCCCATCATCACGTATTACACCCCCGGCTCCTGAAGGCCCAGGATTTCCAAAGCTGCTTCCATCAATGTTAAGTTTGACCCAGCCCTGGGGAGGCCGGTTCCATCTCACTACCTGAACTTTCTTGGTTCTGGGAGCTATGATCGGGATTTCCAATCTGCGTAAGATAGCAACATCCTTGTTAGAAATTGAAGACACTTTCATGATCTATTCCATAATACGGCGTAACCATATTTTAATAGCATGCCAAACCGAGTCAACGCTCTCTGCTATGTCTTCATATCTAGCTTTACAACGTCGATCCCACAGTTTCCAAGATACTATAGACGAGAGAAGTCCAAAAATGTTCCTCATTTGGGAAGACTTGTCCGCCCGACGAAACCAAAAGTTCGTTTGTTCCTGCCAAGTTTGAAAAACTCCCATATGCACACCTATCTGAATGGCAGCCAATCACCAAATGTGTCTGGCAAAATCATCAGTACAAAGCACATGATTCAAATCCTCAGTATGACCTATAGAGCAACAGTTACACTTAGAGACGATAGGAATACCAACCATTTTGACCTTGTCATCAACACTCAAGCAGTTGTTAGTAGCTTTCCACATCATAATAGAAATTTTTTTAGGAAGATTAGTATGCCAGGTCCATTGAGTCCAAAGTAGAGGAGGGGTCCTAATCCTGACTAAATCCCAAGCACTTTTAGTGGTAAAGATCCCACCCTTATCCTTAAGCCAAATTAAAACATCACTCCCCTCCTTCCTGCGCGCCAAGAACTAATATAGATCAGAAGCTTTCTGATGACCCACAAGTCTTTTCAATAGATGAATATCCCATTCATAATCAATCTGGCACTCCTTCACTTTCAAAAGAGGTTTCTCGAGCACATGAAATTGGCAACTAAGAGGGCCCCCTTCCTCCCAGTTATCATACCAGAACGAAATATTTCCTTCTTTCAGAATCCATTTAGAACCATTTAAAACTTCCGGGATATTGCGGACAACAGATTTCCAGAACCTGGTCCCCTTGTTAGGCGCTAAAAGAGATAGATGGTTATTTTTAACGTACTTTCTTCTAAAAAATTCTGCCCATAAAGAATGGCCCTGCATGAGACGCCAAGCAAATTTCATCTGGAGAGCTTTCTGAACATCCCCAAAATCTCTAATACCCAATCCGCCTTCATCAATAGGTTTACAAATGTGCTTCCAAGAAACCCACTTCCTCTTAGCCTTTCCATCAGAGTCACTCCAAAAGAAGGAACTTAGGAGCTTATTCATGAGAACGGCTTTAGGAACATCCAACACAGCAAGAAGATGGGTAGCCATGCTAGATAAGACATGACGCAGGAGAATAATTCTCCCACCTACAGAGAGCATTTTCATTTTTCAACCCAATTTTCTTTTTAACAGTCCCAAGCAAATCACCAAAATGACAAACCTTAAGTCTCCCCACCACTATAGGCACACCCAAATACTTGAATGGGAAGGAGCCTTCAGGGAAACCAGTCATACGAAGGATAGAAAGCTTTCTAGATACAGGAATTTTCTTGGAGAAATAAATAGCACTTTTATCTTTATTGAGAACTTGACCCGTCCAAGCTTCATAAAAGTTCAAGACCTTATTGTTTAATATACAAGTTATGGAGAGGGGTCTTTACCACTATGAAAGTAAAATGTTTCATAGTAAAATGCAAGGGATGGTGGAGAGCACATCGATTCCGGAGTCGATGAATTTTTTCTACTGACCATGCATCAAAAGATGGTAAGATGTAGTGTATATCTCGAGCAATAGATTGCATTTCCCAGTCTGTGGCTAGAAAGTCTTTTCGGATTGCATGAATTGCTTACTTCGAATCTCCTTCTATGCGGATCTTTTTCCAAGTTACGATCTATGGCTTCTTGAATCCCCAATAGTGCTGCCATTATCTCCCCAACATTTGGGTTTTTGTTGAGGATAAAATTGGTAAGTGCAAAAAGAAGTGTACTTGCCTATTCCTGTTCTGTAGATGCTAGCTATTGTTGTGCCATTTTCCCTGACTGCTATGTCAAATTGCAGTATTAATTGATAGAGTCGGGCTCTCGGTTTTCAGGGCACTTTTTGAGTTTTTATTTTTTATTTTTATTTTTATTTTCATATTTTTTAAATATTTTTAAAAAATAAAAAAATATACCAATACACTTAAAATCATTTCTTTAATCGTTAAATAAAAATAAATAAATTTTTTTTTCCAAACAGTACACTTGAGATGTATCATGGAGGCAGCATAGTAGGCTTTTTCTAATTGATATTCAGGATTGTGAAAAGAGTGCTGCTACACTCACCGCTCCCAGCTCCCGTTGGGAGCCACCGCTAATCTTAGGATTGTGTTTTTTTTTTTTTTTTTTCATATATGTATTTTTTAATATTTTTAAAAATAAAATATTATTAAATAAAAAAATAAAAAAACTGGGAGCGGGAGCTACCGGCAGCTGGACATATATCATTATCCTTGTGAAAATGTGCAACTTCCAGTTCTTTTAAAAAAAAAAAAGTTAGTTTAATAGTGTTTGACTTTCTACTCGATCGATAAAACTAATTAAATTCCCCTTGGTATCGGGTTTATGATATTCCACGAATACCAAAGACAGTGAACACAATACCACTGTTAGATTTCTTAAAATAATACGACATTATTCTATCAAGAATAATATAAAAGAAAATCGTTTAACACTGCCATGAAAATTCACATGTTTCTTGACTGGGAGCAGTCCTCAAAGAATCTGGCATTTGGCTCTTCTTTATGTTTTAATTTGGAGTCAAATGGCAGGCATGACAAATCCAGCATATACGATAGAAGAGTAGTGTGTCTTCTTTGCTACTGTACGTGTGCTTTTCATAATTGAAAGTTTCTTTCAGCGTATTTAAAAACTAAATTAATTATAAGTTTTTATAATTTATTTTGAAACTCCATGATAAGTCCTTTTACAGTCATAGAAGAAATCTCTTGAAAAGTGTCCTGAACAGTATATTTATTTATTTATATATATATTTTTAATCATCATAAACATTTTTTAAATAAAATAAAAAATTTACAACATCATTAAAAAATATTTTCTTAATCACTAAATTAAAAAAAAAATAAATTTCGAAACACATTTTTGAGACCCAACTTGGATTTAGCATTTCTGTATTTTAAATAGAGGGTAGTTATTAAAAAATTTAATCTCAAATGGAAAACTAAATACAAGCTATGGCCCATGAAAGATTGATATTAGAATTTTTAAGGAGGATACGAAATTGTCAATTTAATAACTAAATTAAATATATCCGGGCCTTACCAAAAGCTTTTATTTAGCCTTTTACAAGTTCTAATTTTTTTCTTAAAAAAAAGGGTCGATTAAAACAAGCGAAATCGTTGTTTCTATTCTTTTTTTTTTTTTCCCTCTAAAAAACACAGAATAATATATGAAAATCATTATATTAGATGAAGGTATATAAATGGAACAGGAAATATGATTTTTTTCAAAGTGATTACGCGACGGTTACACAATTCACAATTGTAAATATATTTTCTCAATATGAAATAATGGTTGATAAATGACTATATTACTCGTGATTAAGATTGTGTTTAGGTAGTGAGATATTTTCAAATATTCTGTGAATAGTAGTGAAAATGTAATGATAGAATATTAAATAGTAGTGAATAGTAATGAAAAATATTGAATAATAAAAAAAAAGAATAATTATAAAAAAATAAGTAAAAAATAATAATGAATAATGATAATAATAAGATACTTTAAAAATTATTAAAAAAATTAGCATGTAATTATAATTAAATAATTATATATATTTTTGGAAGTACTGTTACATGCATGCTTAATGCATTGTTTAATGTCACCCATAATACGCACTACGCACTCATCATTTTCCTTCGTTATAATCATCTGCTTTTTCCTTTTAGCGTCAACCTCTCCTCTCTCTCTCTGCTAAACAACCTGGACATGGCGTCCCCTCCATTTTTTGAATGAAGCAAATCCATTACGGGGCATCGGATCGTTTGATCAACGTCTTCTTCGTCGTCGTCTTCTTCTTCTGTACAACGACTATGCTCCCTGCTTTCAATCCCAATAGGTCCATTTCCTCCACTTGCTCGCTTTTTTCCTCCGTTTCCTTTCTCTCCTTGAACGTATTCTCCCATTCACGCATTTTCGTAATTTATGTTTTATAATAACAATTTTTGCATTATCCCGAGCTTATCTATCGGTTTCGTACCTTTTTTCGTTCCTTTTCCCGATCATGCTTTTGTAATCATTCTGAATGCTTGATTGGATTTTCTTAATTTTTGAGAATTTGGATCTAAGACAATTGCAATTAGGGTTTCCAAATGCACGGTTTTATAGCAAAAAAGATGCCTTTTTGGGGTTGTGAATTAGTTCGAGGTTTCTGATCTGATCACACGGCTGGAGCTTGAATGCATTTAGCTTTAACGAGGAAGATCGATTAGGATGTTGGGGATTCCAGAGAGGGATATAATAAGGACTTGAGTGATTGGTATATTTTCATGGGGAACACATGCGTAGGTCCAAATCTTAGTTCTAATGGATTCTTGCAATCTGTTTCTGCTGCGGTCTGGCGAACTCGGCCCCCAGAGGATCGTCTTCCCCCACCCATTGCCGAAACCAGCGGCAAAAGTGCGTCAAGTGCTGGTCCCGATTCCTCTAAAGGCTCTCATGCTCCTGTAGGTCACGTTTCTCCTAAAGGTTCCGATGCTCCAACGCCAGTTCAGAGCACACCGCCTGAGATGGTGAAAATTGCCAATGAGCAAGATAAACCACAAGAACCTGAAAAACTCGTTAAGCAAGAGGTACCGGAGAAACTCGTTAAGCAAGAGGTACCGGAGAAACCCGTAAAGCAGGAGGTAGCGGAGAAACCTGTCAAGCAGGAGGTAGCGGAGAAACCCGTCAAGCAAGAGGTGAAAGAGGGGGGAAATAAGGCTGAGGATGGCGGGAAACCCAAGAAACCTACTCATGTGAAGAGGGCTTCGAGTGTAGGACTTCAAATGGAATCTGTGTTGGGGAGGAAGACGGAGAATCTAAAGGAGAAGTATACTTTAGGCCGAAAGCTCGGGCAAGGGCAGTTTGGGACGACGTTTCTGTGCTTAGAGAAAGGAACTAATAGAGAGTTTGCTTGCAAATCTATTGCAAAGAGGAAACTGACTACGGAGGAGGATGTGGAGGATGTTAGAAGGGAGATTCAGATAATGCACCACTTGGCTGGTCACCCCAATGTGATTCAAATTGGGGGTGCCTATGAGGATGCTGTTGCAGTTCATGTTATCATGGAACTTTGTGCGGGTGGGGAGCTTTTTGATAGGATTATACAGAAGGGGCATTATACAGAAAGAAAAGCAGCCGAGCTTGCAAGGATAATAGCTGGTGTCGTGGAAGCCTGCCATTCTTTGGGTGTAATGCATCGGGACTTGAAGCCAGAGAATTTTCTCTTTGTCAACCAGGAAGAGGAGTCAGCACTTAAAACAATAGACTTTGGGCTTTCGGTGTTCTTTCGGCCAGGTACACATTTTTTTATTGGTTATATGTTGTTTATCTCTATCATTCAAGTAATCGATCAAAAACATTCTTTTATTATGTTTATCTGATGTTGTACTTGTAAAAAAAATGTTTGCCTGGCTTTGCATAATTATACTGTGAAGGTGGCAAGTAACTTATCAAAAAAGGTGGCAAGTAACTTAAGTCCTCATTTTGGCACGCAAATAGTTAACAACAAAAGTATAGGCTGCAAACCATCAACATCTAGTTAATGAATAGACCTAATGTGAAAGTTTTTTTTTTGGGTGGGGGGGGGGGGGGGGGGGGGGGGGGTGTGGAACATGTGCACTTGTTTTATAAGGTTTCTATTTATGTTGCCCTCTTAGGTCAGCTGAGCCTTATAGGAAGTTTTGATATCGATCAATATGTTTGAAATTTACTCAATTTCATGAGTAGTTGACCATTCCAAGCGTTTCTTTTCCTATGATAGCATGGGATGTCGCTGAATTTAAACTTGTTGACGTTCATTGCTTTCCTCTGCACGACTTTAGATTTGAGTCCCTTTCTGTGTCTGACTTGGGAGCATAATTCATCCTTTTAGGTGAAACTTTCACTGATGTGGTTGGAAGCCCTTATTACGTGGCCCCCGAAGTGTTGCGGAAGCATTATGGTCCAGAATGTGATGTTTGGAGTGCTGGGGTGATCATTTACATTTTATTAAGTGGTGTCCCTCCTTTCTGGGATGGTGAGAATATCATGGTTCATAGCTTTTCCATATTCTATGTGCATTTAGTATGCATAGATCAATTACATCTGATTTCATTGTATTCTATGCTATATATCAGAGACGGAGCAAGGAATTTTTGAGCAAGTCCTAAAAGGAGAGCTTGACTTTATATCCGAACCATGGCCTAGTATATCAGATAGTGCAAAGGATCTGGTTCGAAGAATGCTTATAAGAGATCCCAAGAAGCGGCTGAAAGCCCACGAAGTTCTTTGTGAGTATGCATAGCTTAGAGTCTTGGATCTTGTTATTATGTTGTAATCAAACTTTACTGACTTTACTATCAAGTTGTTTATTACTTTGTTAGAGATGCATAATCGGTAGTCCTTCATATTTAATGAAATGGTGTGGATTTACTGCATGGTATTATTTTGGATGTCATTTGAGTTGTTTGGATATATTATGTTGTTTTTGTTCCAACATGAACGGTAGAAGCAAATATCCTGGCTGGTAACATAGGATAGACCAAGTCTTTGTATTGATTGACTATAATTTAGGGAAGGTTTATTTGTTCTGTTCACAACGACATCATCACTTAAAGACCAAAAAGCAAACAAAAAATTGTAAAGAAAAATCACATCCTATCTGGCTGCCATCTTTGACCATGGCAGCAACATGGGGTTCTGTGATTGGATGGAAAAATCTATAAACTGTAAAGAATCCCTGTCCTCTATATTAATCACATCCCATCTGGCTTGGATAACTCATGGCGGGAAGGTGGCTCCTTACTCTCCTATTTCTAAAAGTTAGGAGCATAAAGGATAATCAAAAGGCCATCTAACATATTCTAGGTATATTATTAGAAGATTTATGACTAGCATATTTGTCAAGCAACTAAATATTACAAAAGAAGACCTTGGTCAATATGCTGCCAATCTCAGCATCAGTTATATAACGATTTAAACTCTTGACTAGGGCTGTACACAAACCGGCCAGACCGACCGCCGGATTCAGGAACCGGCCGAAACCGGCAGAGAACTGGTCGGCCGGCGGTAGGAAATTAACGAAACCGACGTCGGCCGGTTCGGTTTGCGGTTCAATCCCGGTCTAAACCGACGAACCGGCCGACGTCTTTTATATATATTTTTTAAATATATTTCTTATATAAAATGACGTCGTTTCACTTGGAACTTAAAAAAAAAACATATGGAATGGCGCCCGCCGTTTCAAAATGGATTTAATATGCCCCTGGCCCCTCTTCTTCTTCTTCCCCGCGTCTTCTTCCTTCCTCCATTTCACCTGCAACTCTCTTCTACTCTCTCATGGTAAACGGCGGCACATCCCTCCTCCATCACAGAGACGCCGACGGTAGACCGAGGAACCAAACCACACTGCGCCGAGACTGATAATATCGGTTTTCTCTCCCCCAATCGACCGGTTTCGGCCGGTTTTTTCCTCTCATGGCAGACATCGGTTCGGCGTCGGTTTGGCACCGAAACCACGCCGAACCCATCGGTTTTCAGCCCTACTCTTGACACCTGACACCAATTTGTTTTCTGTATTTCTTTTATCATAAGGCATAGTAGTTCACTAAGTAGTGCTTTTGTTCCTCTGCAGGCCACCCTTGGGTTCACGTTGATGGTGTTGCACCTGATAAGCCTCTTGATCCTGCTGTACTAACTCGCTTGAAGCAATTCTCTGCCATGAATAAGTTAAAGAAAATGGCCATCAGAGTGAGTATTTTCATCCTTCAACTCTAAAATTTAGGGATAGCACATTGTTGTAAATGCAATTTTGGAACGTTATTTCATATAAACGCCAATAGTATGTGTATCTCATGATGCATATAGTACTAGTTTGGTTGCCTGGAAATGACCCATTGTGCAAAAGTGCAAAAATATATCTTTTGTTGAATATTCATACTTTTTTTAGTAGAAACGGCTTGGTTTTTATCTTTAGGTCTCGTTTGTTTTCGTAGATAAGATGAGATGAGTTGAAATAAAAGTTTAAAGTTGAATAAAATATTATTAGAATATATTTTTTTAATATTATTTTTGTTTTGGGATTTAAAAAAATTGAATTGTTTATTTTATTTTTTGTGAAAATTTGAGAAAGTTGTAATGATGAGATGAGAATGATTGTGAAAACAAACGAGGCTTAGTTGATTTATAAAAAGGAAAAGACTTTGTAAATATTTAAATGCTGTTTAAACATTATTGTGATCTCTTTAAGGTATGACTTGTGATCTCTATTTTGTAGGTCATTGCTGAAAGCCTCTCTGAAGAGGAAATTGCCGGTCTGAAGGAAATGTTCAACATGTTAGACACAGATAAAAGTGGACAAATCACTCTTGAGGAACTAAAAACTGGTTTGCAAAGAGTGGGATGTGATCTCAAGGATTCTGAAATTAGTGGATTAATGCAAGCGGTAAGTGCTATTTAAGTGCACATTGAGAGTTTTGTTTGTGCATGTAGCATATGGTCCCTAAAAATAAGGTTGACAGTTTGTGTCGAGTGAATGGATTGGTGTCGAGTTAAGTCAAGGTCTGGTCATATATGAGTAAACCCAACACAGTCCAGATAACTGAACATATCAGGCATATTGACATGAACTGGACTCGCTCAACACAACGTGTTTGACATCCAGGGTGAACAGGCCCTACCCGACCTGATAAGCTTTTAGCTGTTTTAGTGGTAAAATGGGTCATTTGGATCAACCTGCGGATTACTTACGTGCGTCAACACAATTATCAATCGTGTTAATTCAATTGTACTATTATTTTGTGTCAAGTCCATGTTAGGTTGGCAGGTGATGTCAAAGATTGCCAACCTTACTTAGTAAGCATCCCCTTCTCATCTTTTAAGATTTGTTTGGGGAGTAAGATGAGATGATAATTTTATGAATAGTAATTAAATAGTTTTAGTTGAGTATTTTTTAGATTTTGAAAAATGAGAGAGAAAAAGTTGAATAAAAAATATTATAAAGTTAAAATATTGTTAGAATATAATTTTATAATATTATTTTTGTTTGGAGATTTGAAAATGTTGAATTGTTTTTTATTTTTTGTTTGAAAGTTTGGGAAAGTTGTAATGATTAGTTTAAAAATTTTGTATTTGAATTATGTTTGAGAAGGAAATGGGATGAGATGAGATGAGAATTTTGGGATGAGATTCATTTCCAAACAAGTTGTAATGATTAGTTTGAAAAAGTTATAATGATTAGTATCTATTATTTCTGGGGTTGGAAAGTGTGACTGTCCTTATTCTGTTCGTGTTGAGTTCATCTAGCTGACAATGACCCAAATTAGGGTAACTTGTCCTGGGTGTGAAGAGCATGCACAAATCATTCATACATACAAATAAACAGACTTCTTTGTTTTTGCTTTGGGTCAATGAAGTTCTTAGCCATTTTAGTATCTTAATTTCTATTTTGTTTGATCAAACCACCTTTTTCTTGCAAAATCTCAGGCAGATATCGACAATAGTGGTACCATAGACTATGGCGAGTTCATAGCAGCAATGCTCCATCTAAACAAGGTACAGAGAGAGGATCATTTGTACGCAGCCTTTTCATACTTTGACAAAGACGGGAGTGGATACATCACTCCAGATGAACTCCAACAGGCGTGTGACCGGTTTGGCTTGGAAGATGTTCACCTAGAAGATATAATACGTGAAGTTGACCAAGATAACGTAAATGACTTTCCCTACCAATTGTCTGTTCTAATTTATTCTCCCCCAACCCTATTGTTATTATTATAAATTTTCTTTTTGGCATTTTTTACAGGATGGGCGCATTGATTATAACGAGTTTGTGGCTATGATGCAAGACACTGTTTTGGACAGAAGGGCCCACAAAGTAACATAAGTATATCTCTTTAAGATTAATACCTAATCCCAAATGACAAACCAACAAGAGTCGGTAGGTAATATTTTTCTTTAGCTAATATTTGATATTTCTTAACAAAATTTGAAAGGCATACTGTTGTAAAGGTCAGCCAGGCTTCGGATCGAGTGGGGATCGAGAGACTGATTCTTTTGCTCATTTTGTAGTGTTATACCTCTTTGCATTTACTCAGTTTTCTATTGAATAGTTGAAATTTATTAATTTGTTTTACTTAACCTATTAAAAAAAATTAATGGGAACCCTGTTGGCAACCTGCTGATCTTGATCTTATTTTCTATTTCACCACCTTTTCTTTTCTGTTACCACTGGACTCCAGGGACCTAATTACAGAGTATCCAACATTTCTTTCGTTTTATTCATCATTACAGTAATATTCCTCTTTACCTTTTCAACACTGTTAGCCTCGATCGCCTGAAACCATGCATGGTTATGCTCTTGTTTGTGTGTTTATATCCTTTTGATATTGATTTTAACGTTTCATGTGCCATGTATATATGCTCCTTCCATTAAAAAATTGACTAGAAAAAGAAAGGTAGGTTGAATTGGTTGGGAAAAAAAAAACCGAAGCACCATAAGCCATCTTTGATCGTTTCACTGGACTTTAGAAATATTCCAATGCAAGTATTCCATGTTCTTGAAATGACTATGGGATTTATTTAACAAATATTTCCCCATTCAAAGGTTGTCTGCAGCTACTTCATACATGCACGCCGAGGTTCAAGAATGATATAAAAAGACTTTAAGAAACCAATTCCATTCCAACAATCCCTCAACTCATGGCTAGATTACTTCAATATTCCCCCTTCTCCCTTTGTTTCCATTCTATAATTGTGGCCACAGTATTAGGTTCTATCCCAAAGCTTATTCTTTCATCAACCCTATACTCTGATATCCAAGTGCTTCGCACCCTGAAGCGTTCTGTTGATCCCAGCTCCATCTCCTCAACATCTTACCTTACTACTTGGGACTTCATGGTGGATCCCTGTGAAAGTACTGGTAAACAGTTTCTCGGAATAGTATGCAGTATTCCTCTAGACAATGCAAGCGCTCCTAGCAGAATTATAGCAATTGATCTAGATGGCGTTGGATATGATGGGTTTCTGTCGCCGTCTATCGGGAACTTAACCGAGCTCACCACCCTCAGCCTAAACAAGAACAAGTTCCGCAGAACCATACCAGAATCGATCTCCAATCTTAAAAAGCTCACCCGGCTTTCACTGGCGGACAATTGCCTCACGGGCACCATTCCTACAGAAATCACTTTATTCAAGAATCTTGAATATCTAGACATTTCAGGAAACTTGCTCACTGGCTCAATTCCAACTAATATCACCAGATTACGAAGCTTGGCCTATTTAAGTTTTTCAAGCAACTCATTCACAGGCACAATTCCTGACCTCGCAGGGTTGTGGCAACTTGAAACTCTAGATCTTTCTTCCAATCAACTCTTTGGAAATCTGCCACATTTTCCTACGAGATTGAAAACACTGTTGCTAAACAGCAATATACTTTCAGGCCAGATTTCTCGTGTTAAGATGCTCAACGACCTTAGACGACTAGATCTAAGTGACAACAGGTTTTCAGGTCACATAAGCAAGGACATTGTTTCATTACCTAGGTTGGTTCACCTTAATGTTTCAATGAACCGTTTCACCGCAATAGGGACGCGCAACTTTTCCAGGGAAGAGACACAACTTCAAGTGCTTGACGCAGAAAAAAACAATCTCCATGGCCGTCTGCCTATAAATTTGACCACAATTCAGAATTTAGACACCATTAATCTAGCGCATAATCAATTGGCTGGGCCATTACCAAGAGAATATGGAAAAAGATTAGAGAATTCATGGAGAGTCCTGTACTTGGATCACAACTTTCTATCAGGAAATGTTTCACAAGAGTTCATTGTTCACGCATCACGGATCGAAGGCAGCCTTTCCAAAAACTGCCTTAGGTGTCCAATGTCAACAACCTTATGCCGAGGAGGGCAAAGGTCAGCTTCAGAATGCATTCAGGTACAATAATGGCAGCGATGTACGTAGGAGTACTCGTCAGATCGATCAAAATCGTATTGCAGATCAATCATGCGGGGGGAAATTAGTAGAAAAGTTGTCTCTCTTGCATTTTCAAGAAATAAATAAAATCCTTGTGAAAATGGAAATTAAACCACGTAGGAATCTTTCATAAATAATGAAGTTCTGGTCGATGACATGACCGTTAGAAGTCTAGCTCTACGTACTTTGTTAAGAAAAAAAAAAAAAAGTCTCTACGTACGTGCGTACAATTAGACTGTCTGACCCGGCCAGGTGGCACTACACCATTGGTTGCATAGGGTAGATAAGGCAGTTAAAATAATGTGGATAAGCCAAAGGAAAAGTGGGAAGTCATATCATGAGGCAGAGCAAGATCAGATGGAATAGATCAACTTAATTAAACTCGTTTAAAAGCCTATTATTCCATGCATGGAGATCATCTGGGGTTTAAGGCTTTTTTAACATGATCAATGCCCCACCAGATTCGATCAGGTACTGCAGGGTCGTCACAGAGGCCATGCATGGATCCGAACATGTAAATTTATTAAATTATAATTAAGTGACAGTACTACTATTATATATATATATATATATATTAGTTTGATCCTCAAATAATTAATTGCATGAATATTATCATTCCATTTAATTATTCAAGCTATTATATATAAATTAATATTGCTTAATGAATCCTAAAAGGCAAGTACGTTTGCCACTCGGCCCCCTCTCACGTCTGCGATGATCGATCTCTTGGCCTGTCATCTTTTCTTCTTCTTCTTCATCTTTAGAGAGAGATCCAATGTAATATCACTAATAATTACTTTTCTACCTTAAATTGATATATATATATATATATAAAAATATATAAGGTGAATTTTTTGGTCTCTCTCATGTATGCATGCATGCATGTAATAATTACTACAAGAAAATTATTTATTTGTAGTTAGTTAATTCCAATGAAATGATTATTTACAGTTAAAATGAGTTTGTTTTGGACACAAATAATCTTTTCGTCGCAATTAAATGACCACAAAAACTAATTTTTCTTGTAGTGAATTGACCTAGAATACTTTTTTTTTCCTCATGCATCCAGCTGATCCCACAGCACATGACACTCGACCTACCACACATGCAATTTAATATTTTCCATGCCAATACAGAAATTACCTGTTTTTCAACGTTCTAAAAACCCCATCACACTAACTTCTGAATCCATCTTTCATTTTCAAGTCTCTTGTCTGAGAAATTAAGATTTCCGCTTTGTCAATTTTCACGACCTCTGCAATATTATAAGGACCATATTTTGTTGTTTCACTTTCCACGCAAACTGATCATTATCACAGAGGCTGGTGATGACCAGATGATGCTCTACGACCCTTGATTAATTTCCTTGACTACTGATCCCCAGGCCATCGATCACACGTGCACCTCACATCACAGCTTGCGGACACCGCGCGCGCAGATGCATGTATTTTTCCTAGTTGTACGTGTATTTTGATTTTCTCTTAGCTAGTAGCTAGCTAGCTAGGACAAGTCGATTTTAAGTACTGAACGATCATGATCATCTATATATCTTCTGTCTCTGATCTCTTGTGTTATACACAATATTTGTGACCGCGCGATGCATGTGTCGTTGTATGAATTGATTATGATTTGCCTCGCATTCATTTCAACTTTCAACGTGATGATTCCCTACTTTACCATGCCGAAAGGCCAAAAGAGGAGAAAAAGATTTGCTTACCGTCCTATCAGATACGTGAACATAAAGATAAAATAAGATACACGTGGAAGAAGGACATGAATGCAGTTGAATGGAGTGGATCTCCACGTGTCGAGTCGTGTGCGGTATTGAGTCGAAGCCACTACCAACTCGATCGATCGATCGTACGTGGTGAGTTGTCTACAGCTAGCCGTGTCTGCAGTGTAAACGTGGCGAGGGAATGACGGCTAAGTCCAACTGCCTCTCTGTCTGACCTTCTCTCACTCCCACGTCCTTGTCACGTGGCTTTTTCTCCCAATGGCGGCACCGCCCCAATTTAGATTACAGTGTGTGAGATAGATCTAGAGAGTATGTGTATCTCTCTCTGGGCTATAGCTTGTATTTATTGCATTTATAAGCTTTGTATTTGTTTATTAAGAGCGAGACAACTTTTATTTCTTTTTTTCTCTAGAAAATGCATTATTTTCTTTAAAAATGTTATTTGTTTAAAACATCTAGATTCTATATAATCTCATTATACATGTCTAGAGTTAATTGGGATAATAATTTTGGAAGGTTTTAATATAAAAATTAAGAATATTCTCTTAAAAAAATCCCTGATCGAGTAGTTCTGATCGAGAATTAGATGAATAATTTGGTGATGAGCAGTGCTCCATGTATTTACAATTTTATTTACAAGATTTATTTTATTAATTTTCTTTTAAAAATTAAATTTTATGATTTTAAACGTATATAGGTGAAAAAGTAAATTTTTTATAATTTTTTTTTAAATACATTTAATATTTTTGTTTGTTGATTATCAAATCATTCAAATACACTAGTCTGTAAAAAGAAAAAGAGAAAGTTGGTAGGGTTATTTTACTTAGAAAGATGGTCGCTGGATGGAGTTGATATCAACGCCAGGCGCGTTGCGAGTGGTGGTGGAACGAGAGTGACCAACCAGCCACCAGCAACAGGAGCGACAGACATCGTGCGTCAGGAACCACCAAAGGTCAAAAACTGATCATGTCCTAATTTTGGTGACTACTTTGTCCATTCCCTCCATCGTCAAATCATAAATCATGTCCCTACGGCTTTAGTCTTTAAACGATCAATGGCTCCACATGTTTGGAAACAGTACTTTTTTTTTATTTTTTCGTCACGATCTTCTTAATTTAAATCAAAATGTTTTTATACTAAAACATGAGTCATGATATTTATCAGGATATCTAATTTAAATTATTGAAATAAATACAAAACTAAACAATTTTTATAAAATTCGAAACAATATATGATCTGATCATGAAAATATTATTTTCAAACCATTTTTAACATGATATCAGATTGGATATATATATATATTAATAATAAGTAGCTAGTAATCTGGCCTACTTCCGTTATGATTATATGATCAAAATTAAAGAAGAAATCTATTATATATTTTAGTTTATATCTATAGGAGCTAGCTAGCTAGCGGACTTCAAACTATAACCATTTGATTTATGTACTGTTTTCATTTTCCAAGTAAGTATACGATGATGAAACCTGTCCAACATTTGATTTATATATAATATCATAATTAATTGCACGATTAATTCACGAATGAATGAATCAGGAGAATATTATTTGGTATTCTCAATTATCAACTTATAACTAAGAGTCTATACGTACATGATGCAATGTCATTGAGTCTAATCTCCAATGATCGATCGATGTAGACGTACGACACAAGTGCTTCAAAATGCATGTAATGGGAGCTCCACCACATGATCATCATGTGAGACGACAGATATAAGTGCATGCTTCAAATCATGAGGTAAGTTTCCACTCTAATTCTTCCAGATTTCTTCCCCCTCCATCCTTACTTTGATCTCGCCAACTGCCAAGGACATGATCTTGCATGTTGCAGAATGCACGCCTTGTTTTCTGCAGGATACTGCATGCTAGTTTAAGCATTAAATTTAATATTGGACTAAAATTAGAGTATTTGTGAAAATTCAATTTATAAGTTGGTGTGGATAATATACCTAATAAAGTGTATTTACATGACATAATTTGACTTGGATTAAAAATTTTAAAATTTAAATCTTACCAATTAAATCTTATCATTTCAATGATGTGTATGTTGTGCTTTACATACGGCCGGTTTTAGAATATAATAACTATATATATATATATATCCCAGCTCAAGGAGCTATTAGTTTTTAGCGTACGTACATATAATATGAAAGCCAACATGAATGTTATTGGAGAAAGTAAATAAAAACATGATATTATAGAATAACAAGATAATAACATCGATCAGAACTACTTCAATTGATCATGGCGGAGAACAGATGGGGTAAATTATAAAGGGGAAAATTAGTGTTAGTAAGATCAGCATACGTAATAGCTAGGAAAGGAAGACAGATCACCTGGCCGGCCTGTATGAAAATATTTTACTAGCAATATTTTGACTTTAATTTGAGAGAATATATATAATAATCATGCATGCAGAAAAATAAATAATTTGTACAAATTTCAAATAAACAAATTTTACGCAAGTCTTTATAAAAAAATAGAGTTTACTTTTAAAAAAAATGTAAAAAAAATCATTCTTTTTTAGTGAGATCTAATTTTTTTTATAAAAGACCTACGTAGACTTTATATATTTGAGACTTATATATAGTATAAAAAATATACACGTACGTATTGGTTTTAATTTTCTTAGTCCCTCGTATCTGATTTTAGCATAACTAAAAACATCATATATTATCGAATCAAGGCTTAAGTAGGAGTAAGCTAGCATGATACTATTTCATGTCGTTTGGGGAAAACGACAACCCACTGGCGTTATGCGCCTTGTGCCATGAATAGAATATTGCTCAGACACCTTTTGTCCCACATTGGAAAGTCATGAGAAACTTTTGTAGTTTATATACGAAATGAAAATACAACAGCTTGGTCAAGATCTTCAAAAGAAAAATCATCCAAACACCTCATCTGCCGACTTTGGCCAATATTTATCTAAATTTTGGGTATTTTTTTTTTATTAATATCAAACTTTGCACTAATATTATATATAACCTCAACATCTGTCAACCCTAAGTTCACTGAGATCAAATCGATAGATTATGTACGAATACAAAACTAATAACAAAAAATTAACATAGAATTAATAAATAAATCAGAAGAAGATAACGATCGGTGAAGACAACAGACAACAAATTAGAAAGATATGCCGTGACGATAGAAATGTAACTAGAGGCACGCATCTATCGATTTGATCATGATTTCTCTATCATCCTAAAAATATAATGGGAAAATGACTAATGTACTAATATTATATATAACCTCAACATCTGTCAACCCTAAGTTCACTGAGATCAAATCGATAGATTATGTACGAATACAAAACTAATAACAAAAAATTAACGTAGAATTAATAAATAAATCAGAAGAAGATAACGATCGGTGAAGACAACAGACAACAAATTAGAAAGATATGCCGTGACGATAGAAATGTAACTAGAGGCACGCATCTATCGATTTGATCATGATTTCTCTATCATCCTGAAAATATAATGGGAAAATGACTAATGTACGTGTTCCACTTCGAAAAGGAAAAACATGCAGATGAGCTCGATCACAGGAAACTCCAAAAAATTTTGGTTCCCTGCTGGAAGGGTAACCTAAGATCAAACCAGAGCCTCATGTTACAGCCACGCAGGCCTCGATCGGATGTGCATGGTAAACAAATAACAAATTCCATGGCTTGTGTTGCATTGGGCTACCTAGCTACTTGATTAAATCAAGAGTACTCGATCGGCACACCGATCAGCCAAGCAAATAAGAGATCATTAATTTCAAAAGCGTCCTGTTTAAACGGATATTGAATTTAGCTCTTTATAAATAATAGTGAGTTGAGATAATGAAGTTAGTTTTATGAAGTCTACTTAAGATGAGTTTAAATGTATATGTTTGGATGTTAAGATGAGTTTAGATATAGTTATAAGAAGTTGAAAAATGTTGTAGATACTACGTGTAAAAATATTTTGAATTAAAATGAGTTTAATAATTTAAAAATTAAATATTTGAATGTTAAATTTAATTTAAAATTAGACTTTAACTCAATTAAAGTTTCAGCGTTAATTGACTCTGGAAACTGGATTTAGTTGAGGCCGCAATGGACGTGAACCGAAATTAAACCAAGAAAATTCCAATGCAACAGAATTACGAAAAAGTCCACACACGTGTGCGTCTCATGTGGCCGGATGATCTTTATCCATACATCTTTTATTCTCTTTTTAATTATAACTGCTCATGTTATGCTGTTAGTCCAGTTCTTATCACAATTAATTAATGGGATTACGTGCACATATAATTTGTATTTTGTAGAGAACTAGGTAGCTAGGAAGGTGTTTTGGTAACTACATAGCACTGGATGCACGACGACATACGTCGACGGTGGTGGTGTTGTTGGAGCCTATTATATATTTATATATACCTTTCATGAACAAACAGCTTCTTGTTGAGAATTGAGATATTCCTGATCTCCTACACTGGTCCTCCCTGATCCCTAGCTAGCTAGCTTTTCAGTACTCACCCAAGGTATGGATGTATAATCCTCGGACCTCATTTAATTCTGTGCCTGCAGCTATATTATATCTTCATGATATTGTAATGTCGTTCTCTTTCATATATATTGTTAATTTAGTACTCCTACACTGGTATGTTGACGTCGATCGGCCTCCTATATATATATACACGCATATATATATATATATATATATCATGGTGGTAAGACCGCGTCTATGGTGAAAGATGACCTCTCTGTATATATGATCTCTCTCTCTCCCCCATGCCGCCTCCACCATAATTATGTCAAGTAGCTAGGGAGGTTCTGAAGAAGAGTTCAGGTTTCTCATGTCTTCTAATCTCTAGCGAGATTTTATTTATACCTCAAGCTAGCATTTGGTCTGGTTTCTTAAGACATCCATGACATTTTAGCTGCATCTTGATTATCTGATCAATTATAAAAGCTGATGATCCGGTCATTGGGAAATATATATCGCTAGTACTAAAGCCTAAACTATGTAATAAGGAAGACAACTCTCGGACACGGCCACGGCCACACGCATAATGTTACATTATTTAGACGTTTCAACATGAATTGGTTTGTATGGCAGCCTGGCATTGTTAGTCTTGTAAAATTTTATCCATAGAGTCATTGATGAAAAGGTAAATTAATCACGAGAAGCACTTCTACAAATCCATTTTAATTAGAACTACTTTTTGTTTCTGGGTGTTTGCTATATATTTCATAGCATACCATACAGTCGTGAGCATGGAGAAAACCAATTCAACCGTATTGGCAAGGGCAAAATCGGATCAATCAGTGGTGGAGACGGTTGCAGCGGCTGCGGATGGCGGCGGAACCCTGTCGAGAAAGTCTAGTAAGCGGATGGTGCCATCACCAGGGCGAAGTGGTAGCGGCAGCAGCAAAAACCCACACATTAGAAAGTGTAGGAGTGCCCAAATGAGGATAGAATTGGATGAAGTGAGCAATGGCGCCGCTCTCAGCCGAGCCTCGAGTGCCAGCTTGGGCTTCTCATTCTCCTTCACCGGATTCACAATGCCTCCTGATGAAGTAACCGACTCCAAGCCGTTTAGCGACGATGATGGTTGTAAGTCTCTCTCTGCATATATTTCTTGACTACAGTACTATAGCTAGCCCGGTGCTCCTGAGGTCAGTCTGATCGAGCATGTTGGTGCTCGCAAGCAGGCCGGCCACTTGGATTCCACAAAACCTTTGTTGGGAAATACTGTTCATACCACTTGTTTTGCGCGTGCATACGTGTTTGCATCCATGTTTTTTTATCTTTCACATATAACACGTTACATCAATACATAATCTAAAGGATTTGTTGGTGCAAAACTTTTTAAGCAACTTCAAACAACAGACTAATGCACTTGGTGAGAAAGAGGGACCGGAGTATTTTGGTCTTGTTGAGCATGTTCTTTAAAAAAGCAAATAATTATTTAGTAAAGGTTAAGAATATCTGATATTTTCAGAATATTTTACTATTATTTTATATTTTATATTTATTTTTTTACTATTATTTAATATTTTATCATCATTTTTTTTATTATTATTTATAAAATACTTAAAAATATCTCTCAATCCAAACGTAATCAAATCTACGTGCATAGAAAAAATAAATAAAATTTACGTAATTAATGTTACAGTGCTACTGATCATGGTCGTAGACTCGTATGACTTATGTTGGCTTTCGAAAGGAAACGGAAACACCAACTAATAAATACACAGAGGGACTTCTGTGGGCTGCGCGCAAAACGGATCAGATTTTAGTCAACACTGTTGATCGTGGCAAAGGGTAGTGATGACAGTGCGCCTTGAGAGCGTTGAGAACGGAGAGATGATTGATGCGAGAGAGAGCCAAAAAGTGAGGCAGGGTCAGTTTAATCACTTTTATTGAGAAATGTTTTGGATTGCGAATTCGAGATTTAAAAAATATCTTGAATAAATTTTTTTTTTATCGAATGATTAATTAAATAATTTTTTAACGATATTGTAAATTTTTTATTTTTTTAAAAAATATTTATGATGATTAAAAAAATATATGAAAAAAAAAACATAATATTTAAGATATTTTTTGGGTCCCGAATAGCAGTACTGACTCTTATTTGACACCCTCAATAATGAACACAAAGTGTTAGTTTATGTCTGGTCTTTATATGAAAAAAGCGTGCAGTAGTACTACTGCTGGCTGCTTGTAGCCTTGTATTACTTACCACTTGGACATTGTGACTTGGTGCGAAGTGGCCCCCCTCTTCCCAAAGGAACCACTTTGGCTTGCCTTCGATCACTCGTTTGAATTTTAGGAAGTACTTTTCGACTCGGGAACTGAAGGGAAAAAAAAAAAAAAAAAAAAATCTGCTTCAGTCATCCTTTGTCGGTTTTCTTTCCTAGCTTCTAGCTAATAACTATACTTCATTTTTTTTTTTCATTCAAAATTAAACATCATGAAGTGATTACAGGAACCTTTGAAGAGAGTGTTTAAATTAAGTGGGTAGCTAGGTTGGTCCTGTTTTATTTATATTTTGGGTTTGATCTAGTTTTCAATTAAGGATGCATTCGAGTGTCACTAATTAACATGTGTAGGGTCGTCGATCCTTCACGTCACACTCCTAATCGGTGGGAGACATCGCCTTTTTTTTGTTTTTGACAAATGAAGGTGAAGGGTATCTTTCAACTCCTAGTACCACTTAATTATAGAGATAATTGGGTCCCATGTCTCATAATTCTTCAGATGCGACATTGAAAAGGATTTCACTACTTTCGTCTCTTTGATGTGGGATCGTAGCTAATTAAAATCACGGAGACCTTCTTTCCTTTCTCTTTTCCTTTCATATTTATTTGTTAATGAATTTAGAGAAACTGTACGTACGTTATGCATGACTCCTGTATTTATTTAGAATGAGTACTCAAGGTATATTGCTGACTTAATCAATGTATTATTATTTTTTAATTAATAAATTAAATTAAATGTTGGTAGTGATATTTCTACTACCAGTACACAGGAATGATGGATTCTGCTGTTTTCTTATTAATTACAACATTTAATCATCACATGCAATCTGTTCGTAATGATCAGTACTACTTGGCATGAATGAAATAGAAGCGCTAGAGTTCTCACTTTTCAGGCACTGATTAACGTTTCGGCTTTGTGCTCATATCTATTAATATTAGTTATACGATGTTGCAGCCGATCAGGATCTTGAAGCTGGCACGCGTAAGCCGAAGCTGCAAACAGAACCAACCTTGCCAATTTATCTCAAGGTAACAGTGCCGGACATGCATGTTCTCCTTTACCCTTCTTTACTGAGCCTGCTCTACGTATCGGTGTTCGAACCTTATCATGTGCTTTCAATGTTCCATGGATTGGTGCTATACTATCTCTTTGGACAGGCAATGATAAATGGGCATTGATCACACACACATATACATATATAGCATCAACGCTACCCATAGAACATGGCTAGCAATTGCAATATTATAATATAGCATCGACAGGTTCAGTCTTGTACAGTGATTCATTCTATATGATATTTATGTACAAGACTTCCCCTTCTTTCCAGCAGTACTAACAGCTATTGGGTTTTAGAACCAGAGGAACTAGTTCATATTCCTAACTGGTTCTGAGTACTCCTGTATTGAGGCTTGGAAATCCGAGTCAGACCTTAAGCTTAAAATAAGAGAAACATTAAAGCACAGATCTGCTGAGGAAATAAGTGTTTTGGACGATCTGACAAGTTTTGTGAGCACTGGTATCTAAAGAACAATCATGTTTTATATGTGTTTTTTTTTAGTACTAGGAAGATGTGTAATCAATTTGCTCACCGAGGATGAATTCTTATTTGGGAAATCGCAGTTCACAGATGTGACATACAAGGTAACTCTCAAAGGAATGAGAACAACCCAAGAGAAGGATATTCTGAATGGGATTACGGGTTCAGTGAACCCTGGGGAGCTTTTGGCATTGATGGGACCTTCAGGAAGTGGAAAGACAACACTGCTAAATCTGCTCGGTGGCAGGCTTAATCAGCCCACCGTTGGATCACTTACTTACAATGACCAGCCTTATTCCAAGTTCCTAAAATGCAGGTCCGCATCTAAACTCAGTTCATGGCTAAATTCACTTGCTAAATATAGGCTTCGAGTATGCACTAGAATATTGATTTTAGTAATTAGATTCACTATTTCTGATCCGTTTTAAATTTTTAGGATAAGTAGTAATTTAATTTCCAGCTCTAGATTATTCAAAGAGACAAAAGGAACAGTAACACATCACTAGTGCAGTTACTGTACCCAAAGATGTCAGTATTGATCATCAAAACAGTCAATCAAGGGAAGGAGCAATTACAATGAAGGATTGATTTGGTTCCCCATCAAGAATTCAATTGATCTAAGCCTTCTTATGAATCTTTACCCCAGATTTGCTAGTTTTACCTAAAGGCACACTAGAATAAACATGACCTGGGATTTAATTAGAATTAAAGCCCAAATAGACATCATAATAACGTGAAACATTTGACAGGATAGGATTTGTGACTCAAGACGACGTTCTGTTTCCTCACCTTACAGTGAAGGAAACATTGACATATGCAGCCCTCCTACGACTCCCAAAGACATTGACAAGAGAGCAAAAGGAAAAACGAGCAATAGATGTCATCAATGAGCTAGGCTTGGAGAGGTAATTTGCATACCTTTTTCCCCCACTTGCTTTGACTCAGGAATATATTTAAGAAGCATTCAGCATTGTTCTGCACCCCTGAAGTTAGTCTTGTTCTTGAAAGCTAATGTAGGAAGAGAAATATAATGTGCATACAGGTGCCAAGACACTATCATTGGGGGCTCCTTTGTTCGGGGAGTGTCAGGTGGAGAGAGGAAAAGAGTTTGTATTGGAAATGAGATCATTATCAACCCGTCACTTCTGTTTCTTGATGAACCAACCTCTGGTTTGGATTCTACTACTGCTTTAAGGATTGTCCAGATGTTGCAAGACATTGCAGAGGTATTTTACACACTATTTTTCCTATTGGCAAGTTGCACAATATGTTTGTGTGACAATATAATCTACAGAAAGCAAAGATGTATTGTATGTAATAACTTTTTTCCAAATTTATGGCAGGCCGGAAAAACAGTGGTAACGACAATCCATCAGCCATCAAGCAGACTATTCCACAAATTTGACAAGTTAATCCTTCTTGGGAAAGGGAGCTTGCTCTACTTTGGAAAAGCATCAGAAGCAATGGTGTATTTCTCATCTATAGGATGCTCTCCTCTGATTGCCATGAATCCGGCAGAGTTCTTGATAGACCTCGCAAATGGGAACCTCCATGATGTCTCAGTACCATCAGAATTAGAGGACAAAGTGCAGATGGGGAATTCAGAGGCTGAAATACGGAACAGGAAACCATCTCCTGCTGTCGTGCAAGAGGTAAACAGAGTGTTAATTCTATAAATCTCATTTGCTTTTTTTTTTTCCCTATTGGTTGACATGGTTGTTACGTTGAAATGTATTTAAATTATAAGCAGTAATCATGATTCAGTAATTACAAAAAAATGGCACGATGCACCAAAACAACATTTATAGAAATATCCAGACAGAGATCTAGAATTTACATGATAAGCATGTTTTACAATCTATTGTAACAATGTGCTTCTGTTTAGCCGAAGAGAGGGCCCGGTCCCATGACCTTGTATGTCATGATCATATTGCTCAACCTTCGCTGTCATGACATGCTCAAAACATATGGCCGGTTTATAGATCAAATGACCGAACCATCTTCAGTCCCATGAACATTTGTGACAGAAGAGAGGGAAGAAAATTCCTAGTAAAACCCATTAAGTGGCAGCTGTGAATGATGCCTCCAACTAGCAAACTGTTTTCCCTTTACATAATTCAGACCATATATTTTCCCATAAATAAAAGTTAAAAGCAGCAAAAACTGGAGTTTAGAGTTCCTCATCTGGAAATCAAGTTCTTCATAATTGTGATTGTTATGTCCTTGGGAGCATAATAAAAGCTATGGCCCTTTTTAATGAATCTTTTATTTAAAAAGCAGTATCTTGTGGAGGCGTATGAGACACGAGTTGCAGAAAATGAAAAGAAGAAACTTCTGGTTCCTATACCCCTCGATGAACGAGTAAAATTGAAGGTCTCTTCTCCAAAGAGACAGTGGGGGGCAAGCTGGTGGGAACAATATTCCATATTGTTCTGGAGAGGATTCAAAGAACGGAGGCATGACTATTTCAGCTGGTTGAGAATCACTCAAGTTCTCTCTACTGCAATTATCTTGGGATTACTGTGGTGGCAGTCTGATGCTGACAGCCCCAAAGGCCTGCAAGAACAGGTAAGCCAATTCTCATCAAGATTTCATATTAGTTAATTGACCTCCAATGGTACTGAAAAATCGCAAATAGCTTCTGCTGACTGCTATTGTGCCTGTGCGGAAATATACTATCCAGTAGCAAACTTAACCTACCTTTATTGCAGGCAGGACTGCTTTTCTTCATCGGGGTCTTCTGGGGATTCTTCCCTGTATTCACAGCAATCTTCACATTCCCGCAAGAAAGAGCCATGCTGAGTAAAGAAAGAGCAGCCGACATGTACAGACTAAGTGCATATTTTGTGGCTAGAACTACAAGCGACCTTCCACTTGACTTGTTACTACCAGTACTATTCCTTCTTGTCGTCTATTTTATGGCAGGCTTGAGACTGAGTGCTGGTCCCTTTTTCCTAAGCCTGCTTACAGTCTTCCTCTGCATTGTGGCGGCTCAGGTATACCTCTTATAGTGGTGATTAAGATGACATCTTAACCAAAAATAGCATATGTAATTAAATATGACTGGTTGCAACAGGGATTTGGACTAGCTATAGGAGCTACATTCATGGACTTGAAGAGGGCAACTACTCTGGCCTCAGTAGCTGTCATGACCTTCATGCTAGCTGGTGGGTTCTTTGTGAAGGTAAACATGCGAACCCCTTTTCTTTTCTTTTTTCCGGGGGTTGGGAGGTGGAAGCTCGGAAGTCAATATAAATTTTCTTCAATTGAAGTTTATGAAGAAGGGGAAAAAAAGGTTTTAAAGATGTAAGTTGATGTATGCTGTGTGACATGAAAACAAAAGGAAGAGCTCTCACTGTATATATTACAGTTAAAGATTCTCCACAAAAAACTTATTTTCAAAAGCTGCCACATAAATCTAAATCCAAAACTAACAATAAAGTGTCTACAACGTTGCAGAAAGTTCCGATATTCATTTCTTGGATCCGCTATCTGTCTTTCAACTACCACACATACAGGCTGCTTCTGAAGGTGCAGTATAAACACATCACACCCACCATAAATGGGATGAGAATAGACGAGGGTATAATGGAGGTCAGTGCCCTGGTAGCCATGGTTTTTGGTTACCGTCTTCTGGCATACCTTTCTTTGCGGAGGATGAAACTCCAATCTGGAGCTTAATAAGTTTGCGATCTGCAAAGGAGCATGGATCTGGTCCCTGGACAGCTAGCTGCACAAGGAGCTGAGTGTCAAGGTGAAAAGAAATGGCAGCGAGTTGATCAATGTGTAAAAACCATTCCCCATAAATGGCATCCAAGGAGAATGCTCTACATGTTCCTAAGTCAATTCCACTGTATGCAAAATCCTCTGAGATGTCTCCGGAAAATCTCAAACTCATGCGGTTAAAAACGACAAACAACGGTTCTATGTAACCACATCAAATATTTATGAAGAAAATCTACTTACAAATAAGCTTATCGTTGAAATCTTACACATCATTTAGCATAAGTATTGATGCTTTAATTCTTCTTTCCTTTTTTTTATTGTAATGGGTCCAGTGTCAGTACACCTAATAGTAAATAGCATAGCTAAAAATATATCTAGTGGATTGAGGTATGAATTTTAACAAAGATTCTATACAATTATTTTTACGTATTCATTGTGCAATCATATCATTAGAATGCACAAAAAATACGAAAAAGTGACTGAATGTATCAGAACGAATTTTAATTTGCAGATTAGAAGATACATAAACGTCATGTAGACAACTCAACAATTTTAGTTTGCATAGTTTCCGCTTAGCGAATAAAAAATTATAGAGCAATCCCGTGTGCTGACATTGATTAACTACCCAGTCTGCAAAATACATCGATTTCAATGATTGTTGGCCTCTCCAAAGGGGGAAAAATGAAAACAAAATGAAAAACAAAACATATCAAATATGTTCATGCCTCCACCCACTGTAGATCGTTGCCACTAAAGAAGCAAACTATATGATTTTGCAGTCAGGTGGTCATGCTGAATCACGAACTTTTCTCATATGGACCTGGTAGATCATGCCAACGTCCTTAACCAACCAAGAAGTCGAAGGAGGGCAGCATCTAATATTGGTGACTTCTTCTCCAGCCCTGCAAAAAATAAAAAACCAATTGAGAAATGAGAAGTGCTCATTTACGAAGATCTTGCTAAAATTTTGTCCAGAAAAAGTGTCATCCTGTTATTACCCAAGCCTCGTTTTCTAGAGTGAGCTCTTAACAAGTCAAAACTGTGAGCTTAAATACAAGTAGCTAAGCTGTTAAAAGATCAACCGAATCATTTCAACCCGTAACAAGCTACTTTGTGCTTAAAGAGGCCGTAGCTCACCAATATCAGCAGCTACTCGGTGTGCACACATTACTCCTGAAAAGGCTACAGCTATAACACCTTGTCCTGGAAAGCAGCTATCACCAACACAGTAAAGACTATCTACACCCTGTAGTTTCCATTATCGGATGAGCCAAGTAAATTCAGTATGCTTATAAAACTAGTTACTGATAGACCCACCATAGCATATAACTGAACTTACTGTGGTATTGAATGGCATTCCGAGTAATCCCTTGGGAGTGCCACGTGGCATTGGTCCATAGGTACCTTTATCACGAGCCAGGTACCGCCTGTGTGTCTTTGGTGTTCCTACCTACCATGAGTCAGGACCAGAGACACTTTCAATGGACGTTGTTTTGTCAAGAGCTCAAGAAGCAGAAATTCGCATACAGTGCTATTAAACTGGGACGTGGGGATATTGAAGGGGATCAGTTTCAATATGTTTTCATTACAGCACAGAGTTAGTAGTCAGGTAGATTTAACAAACATTCAGCATTCTGAAAACCAAAGTTTGATTTCAACCTTCAAGTACATACAGCATTCTGCAACTATAGTTCACTTTTACCATTGTCAAAAGCATATTTGCAATATTGTTCAGTAGTATGACCAAAGGCCTGTACCTCCATAAAAACGATTGATGATCTCAGCCCTGGAAATAGTTTCTTCTCTAATCTCCTGATTATTTCATCAGCTACAATATCCTTCTTTGCCTCATAGTCTTTTCTAGGAAGACCCTAGAAAGTAGAGCAGCTCCTTTGTTATTTGAAATATCATAGACATTTTTTGAATCCCACCTAAAATTTAGGAAGGGCAAAGTTCCAAATGAGATGTAACCTTTCTATTTAATTTTGATAGATTATACTTACCTCCCAGTCCTCCATGGCAGAAGTAGTAAAAATATGAAGAATGTGACGTCCTTCTGGAGCCAATGATGAATCAAGGACAGTCGGAATGCTTAAAAATATACTTCCATATGGCTCCTCTAATTTTTTCCAATCATTCTTTGTTGTTTTGGAAGAGGAGGGGGGAAGCAAAGACAAAAAGGTGAAGTATTAATCAAATACTACTTCAGTATAGACCCAAAAAATTGCCGAGGAAATGAAGCTATGAAATAAAACAAAGTACCTCAAGCACAAAATGGTGGCAATCCGTATCTGGTGGCAGGGCCTCCGCTTTAACACCCATGTGAATGGAAAGAAAAGATGGAGCCTTAACATAAACTTTCTGAAAATTCTCTTCTTCCTTAGGGAGGCGTTCTCCTTTTAAGAGATTTCCTGCACAAAAGCAAAGTTTGATAAAATTAAATTATGGCCCATGAGTAAGAGAATTAAACATACCATCACATAATAAAGCTAAAAAAAGAGATTGTCATCCAAATGAAAATTTCAAAATTCCTCGCCAAAACTAACCAAAAGTATCCCATCTAGTAGCATTTGATATTATGGTTTTGGCAAAGTACTCCCTTCCATCTGATAGCCTAGCTCCCACCTAAAAAATGCAAAATAAGATCAAATAAGCAACAAAAACATCCTTTTGACCCAGAAAATGAATCCTGGATAATTTGTGTTAGTTATTTCAAGACTAATATCAGGCTCACAGCTTTTCCCTGCTTGAGTATAATGCTAGTCACATTTGCCTTGTAAAGTATTTCACTGCCCTGATCAATCAGGCCTTTTGCTAAGGACTTCGCAATCCCACCAACACCACCAACAGGGTAATTAATACCACCAAAATGCCTGTCACAAAGAACCTGGGAGAAAAAATATATAGGGAAACAGCATTAAAAATAAGAGAAATATTTTAGTTACAAAGGGATTACACAAAAAAAAATTCACAAACAGATGTGGCTTGATGCTGTACTTCAGATTGTAAAGTTACTTTTATTATAAAGTAGATCTAACGGATCCCATGAAACCACATCATTTTGTGGTTTATTTTTGTGTACTCTCTTGGTGTATGTAGCACTTCTCTAAAAATAAACATAGAAAGAACCTAAGAAGCAAATTGAAAAGCTTACCATGCTAGCATTAATCATTGGTGTCTGCAAAGCGTTGACTGTGCTCACAATGAAACACTGCAGGAACAAAATAGGCAAAACTTTTTAAGTTGAACCATATGTCCAGACTATTCGATAACTATATAAAAATTCTAATAGAAGCAAGAAAGTTCCTTCAACCCACCTCTGCATCTATGAAAGACAACAACTGGGGATCTTTAATGTATTTTCGAGCTATGTCTCCAGCATTTTGAGGCAAATAATAGGCTGCAAGCGCCAACATTATTTAATTCCATAAACAAGAGATCTGAGTATTGGGTACAAACTTTTGAGAAATTAAACTGAAATTTTCTTTCACATATTTATATGTTTTAGCAGTAAGTACAAGTGTGAAGTAATCAAGCATCCACTTTTCCTTCCTTCAACTACTTTTCATGCCACAATCACATGACTCCCAGTACATAACGCAAGTATCTGAAAACTCACAATTGATCAAACTATTGCCCAAAAGATATCCCAACCAGCACTGGTGAAATAAACCAAAGCCTGGATTATCTCTACAATTCTGACATTGATTTACAATTCACCGCTAAATAAATAAATCCAGGCAACAATTATTACCGAGTGTCAAGCATTCGATGGGCTTCTGGAAGAACTGTCCAAAAAGGTAGATTGGCTCCTCAAGTGACTTCAATTCCAAGGAGTTCAGAGCGTTGAAAATCTACTCATTATTTACAAGTTCCTAATGTGAGTAGTGAATAATAAGTGGAGGCAAAAATAGCCAGCGGAAGTTGTAGTCATCTTAATTAAAAAACACATTCCGCTTTAAAATTTACGACAGACCTTCCAACATTCACCGTAGAACTTGAGGATCCCTTCCTTTTCATGGGGAAATTTATCAGTAAGTTCTGCAATGAATTCGCTATATTCTCTGTGCACTCGGACAGAAAGGTTATTGGGTAAATGGAAATGGACAGTAGTTGGATCAGGTATCACTTGCATCTCACATCCAACTGCTGCCAATGCTTGGGTTATCAGATTTAGATTGCCCTGCCCATATTTGAGGAACACGTCAAATACAAATTTCGCATTTCTACAAAATCACGCTACACCATTATAATTCTTCAGAACACAAGTTATGATATGAACCAAATTTTATCTCTATCACCATAAGCACATGGATATTTATATTTAAATATCATCACACCAGATGAGTGTAACGTGAGAAAGACACAAGGAATCCACGCAAAAAACTGACCTTGTCGCTGAAACCAAACATCACAGAGGACCCAACATCAAAAGTATACCCATCCCTCTGGTAATATCCAGAGCTACCACCAGGAATGACATACTTCTCCAAAACCAGAACCCTAGCACCCTTCACCGCCAACTGGGTCGCCGCAACTAATCCTCCAACCCCAGACCCGATAACAATTGCATCATAAGAATTCTCCCTACCCAGCCCCCCTCCACTTCCCTCTCTCTCTACCGATTTATCTACACTAAGCACCGATTTGGACCTCAATCCAAATTTCTGATTGCTCCAATTCACCTCGCAAGCCCCTGAAATCCCACTACTATGCTTGAAACTTTTGGTATTGGGGATTCTCAGGGCACCACCAGACAGAATTTTGCATCCTGAACTTGTAAGTCTGGAAGTGCCCAACTGTCTGGAGCTGTAAAACCCTGAACCCATGCTAAAGAGCTGGTGATCATTGAGAGCTCGAGTTTTAGCACGTTTAATAGAGAAGGCCTTGTGTTTTCTACTACTGGGTCCGATCCTACTTGATTGTGCGGCATAACACCCATCAAAAAGTTGACAACTGTTAAACCCAGAATTAGAGTCGCAGAGATTGCAACCAAAGAAACCAATAGGTTTTACTTTTTGAGAAACGAAGAAGTTGAATTTTTGTTTTGGGTTTATGGGTCTTATAAAACCCAATTTTGTGGGACTATGGCGATTGAGAATAAGGGTATTGTGGTTGCCAGGTAAAGAAGAAGACATAAATTCAGGCACGGGAAGTGAGTGGGCGAGGGTCATTTTTCTGAGTTTTTCCTTTCGACGAGAGAGATTGAGGTTTTTTAGCTATTGCTGGTTCTATTATATCTGTATTAGGTAATGAAAAATGAGTGGGTTGTGATTCCACTCAATGATTCCCCAATCCTAAATGAGACGAGACAAAGGGCAATTCTTTATTTATAGAGCGAAAATGGGACAAACTGTTATTCAAAGAATGTGGATACGTTGCTTTTTGGATTTAGTTGGCCACTGGATTTATTTATGGGTGGGTTTTTGTGAGATTATTAACTGGGGATGACTGATAATATTCCCTCAGCTCTGGAATGTTATAGTGGACAGTAGCGGATACACAGAAACAGCCATGATTTTTATACATGCATTTTTCTTATTCGGGCATTCTTCCTACTTTTCTCGGTTGTGTATGGAAAGGATCGCATCTGAGCACCATGGAAGAAGAGGAGCTGTGGCTTTTTGGCCTTGGCGAGTGCAGAATAGAGATAAATTGCCTTTCAATTTTGAAGCTAGAAACAATGCAACCCATATCCACCTTAGTGTACCTACGAACGAGTAACAAGTCAAGACTTCCTTTGCCCGACAACAATTGCAGACAAAGTCGCATAATCACAAAATGCCGGCGTTTTAGTAGTATTAGACTATTAGAACTAGCAATGGACTCATCAAATTCATCTTCAAATTTTGATAAAAAGTACATATTTTTCATATATCTAAAACATCTTTATCCATAACTCCACATTGGATTAACCATTGAATTCATTAAAATAGTAATATAATATTATTTTCTAATAATAATATTTTTATTTTTTTCATATTTTATAATTACACTAATCACATGTTAATTAATAATTTAATTTGATTCTTACATTATTATTATAAGACGGTTGGAGATTAAACATGAATAAAAAAGACTATTGGAGATTAAAAGTGAATAAAAAATAGATTTGATGAGTGAACAGTAACCCTTCAAATTTGAAGAACACATACATTTACTGTAGCTAAAAGCTTCACACTTATCTATTTGGCTAATCCAATACAGCTCTCTTTTGATGAAATTCATCATATTTTACATTTAGCTAGGCTTTTGATGAAGCCAATGCCAATGCTCTTAGAGAGTTCAACTTTAAATATAATAAAACCAATCTATCTCATCTCATCTCATATACTCATTACAATTTTTTCAAACTTCTGCACAAAATATAATAAATAATTTAACTTTTTCAAATCTCAAAATAAAAATTATATTATAACAATATTTTATTCAACTTTTAACAAAACATCTCATTTCATCTCATCTAAATTGTAACTAAACGAGGCCTAAAGTTGTCTGCTTTCTTTATAGTCTTACAGGCTTTTAATCATTTTTTTTAATTATTCTACTTATCATCCCTACACTATGCATTTATTAAGAGAAAAAAATAAAAATAAAAAATACAGTTGTATAATTTAACAATGATGAGTATATTTTTTTTTCCCTATTTGCGTCAGCGCATATTAGTTGAAATCAAGACATTATAGTAATGGGCTATTTTGTGGGGGAGCAAAGTAGCCAACTAGCCCAATCTTGGACGACACCGTGAGAGATTCAAGAGATTCCGTTAATAAAAAAAAAAAATTGTGTTTTGTTCTGTAAAACAAAAATGCCACTGAAGGGCCCAACCGGGTTCGAACCGGTGACCTCTTGATCTGCAGTCAAATGCTCTACCACTGAGCTATGGACCCAACTTGCTTGTAATCTCGCATTAATATTAAAATAAAGTAGCTTTTATTTTTTAAGCCTTATCTAGTTCCCACTTTTAAATCCAATCCCTTACACCTCACGTCACTCCTCCCTCTCTCTCTCTCTCATTTTGGATCTCTTTCAGTCTCTCTCAAGTCTGTTCCAATGTCTCTCCGGATCGTGTACGGGGTGGTGTTCTTGTCCTTCTCTTGCACCTGCATCAAGATCCTCCACCTCATACTCCACCCAGTCTTCTACTTCACCTCCTGAATCCACCACCCCCCCCCTCGGGCGGCGGTGCGGCTCCAAACATGTTGGAAGCTGAATTTTCCTGGAAAATTGCTCGTAAAGTCGGAAAGGGTTAGTCGTCCTGTTTTTCTCTTCTTTTTATAAACGTATACGCGTGATGGGTTTGTATCTGTTCACTGGTTTTTCCAGTGTAGTCTTGTGTGTTCCTTTTTCTTCGATTTAATTTTTTTTTTTTTTTCATTTCTACGGATGTTTATTGGCCTGGGGTGACAGGATATCATGGGATTTTTGTTTTTTTGAGGATTTCATGGGAATTGATGTACTTTGTGGCCAACAATGTTGGCTCGTGCATTTGTATTTGATATAATGCTATAATTTACTTTGTTTTCGAGACCTGATTATTTACAATGTTGAATTTCCTCTATTTCTCCTTCTTCTTTTGAATTTGGACTAATTATATAGTCATTATAATTTGAACCAACTGTACTTTTAGCGGAAATTAATTATAATACGAATATATTTGTAAATAAATTCTTTCATCAGTGACTATTAACCTCCTCACAAAAAAATCAGAAGTGAAGGATATGAAGAGTAGTTGATGCATAGTTTGTCTCTTATCTAAATTCCATTCAAAAACTAAACAAAAGGATTCGTTGGTGCTTAAGAAGATTGTTAGTTGTTTATTATTATAAATATGATAAGATATTTGAATTATTATGTACTAAGGTCAGAAGACTGAAGTTTATTATTATAATTATTATTTTCGTCACGAAGATAGCAAGATTTTCTTATAATTTTTTCTGAATTCCAAAAGTTAAATAGGCTGAAACCGCTGATAAAAAAAAAAAAAAAAAAGAAAAAGAAAAAACCTATGGTTGGCCAACCAATCATGACAACTTGGGGACTCAGCTTTAATCGGATCCGACAGTGGATCGAAGGGTATGGGCGGTGGCCGACTTGAATGAGTCAAATTATTCTGTCCTAGCATGCATCTTTACGTGCACGATAAATATACCAAAAGTTTCACTATCTACTGCCGAATTTAGCGTTTATTTTCGCATGAGAGTTGATGAATTGAGAAAAAAAGTTAAAAATTAAATAAAATATTATTAAAATATATTTTTTTTATTATTTTTATTTTAGAATTTTAAAAAAAATTAATTTGTTTATTTTATTTTATATAAAAATTTAAAAAAATTAGAATGATCAAATGAAATGAGATAAGATGAAAAAATTTGTGAAAGTTAAAGAGTTCTTGCTGTGTTTGTTTTCAGAAAACATCTCATCTCATCTCATCTCACATCATCATTACAACTTTTTCAAATCTCCACACAAAATAAAATAAATAATTCAACTTTTTCAAATTCTAAAATAATAATAATATTAAAAAATATATTCTAACAATATTTTATTCAACTTTTTAACTTTAATCTCAACTCATCTCATCTCATTTCATTTATGAAAATAAACAAACCTTAGTTTAAACTTTCAAGAAAAATGGGACAGTAACAAAGGTTTTACTGAACCAAAAGAGAGAAATAGATAAAAAAAATTTTAAAAAAAAAGAAAAAAAAAAGGGAAAAGCTGAGAGTTATTAATTTTTCAATTTGAAGATATATCTAATTCAAATTTTAGTCTAAATCTACTGATCATTTTTCAGTCAACGATAGCTTGTCCGCAAATATTTAATAGCTTTTGCTTTCATTTAAATATTGACGTACGTCTAAATCTAGTGCAAGTTTTTCTTTAAAATAAATTAAAAAAGACAGGCTAAGGTCGGCTGGGAAAAAAATCAGAAAATAATATAAGCATTTGCTCTCATTTAATTTCTTAAATATTGGCGTCATTGGGTTTTTTTTTTTTTTTCTTTTCCTTCTCATCTCTCTAACAGTTAAAATAGAAAAGGAGCAGGACAAATTTGGGTTTAGAGTTGAGTTATAGGGCAAGTTTAATAAGAATAAACAAAAATAATTCAGAAAAAATTGGCCAAAGTTGTCAGGTGAGTGTTTGGATGATTTTTTCAGTCTGATAATCTTGGCCAAGATGTTATATTTTCATTCCGTATATAAACTACAAGAACTTCTCTTGACTTTCCAATGTGGGACAAAGGGTGTGAGCATTCCATTCAAGCCACAAGGCGCATAACACTAGTGGGTTGTCGTTTTCCCCCAAACGACATGAAATATTCTATGGTATTTAGAAGTCCGAACTAAACATATGCTAGCTTACTCCTACTTAAGCCTTGACTCGATAATATATGATGTTTTTGGTTATGCTAAAAATCAGATAGGGGGGACTACGAAAATTAAAACTAATACGTACGTGTATTTTTAATCGTATTGGCCTTAAAATTATCAACGGCCAAGTCTTTTTCTATATTTTTATTATTTATTTTTTAGATATTTTTTGTTCTTTAAACGGTACCAGAGTTCTATTTTTATTTTTATTATTATTATTGGAAAGATCAATATCATTAACAAAACATTACAAAATGTTCTTCTTATCAAGCCAGATAGCCTGGAAAACAAAAGATGGTACATGATCTCACAACATTTCAGTATCTAACACCTTCCAAGCATGCCTAGTCAAGCTGTGAGCAGCTTAATTCATTCCCCTATCTGTTAACATGCGAGACTTTAAACTCTTGAAAACCATTCAACAATCTCCGAATGTCTTACCTTAGAAATCCTGAAGCAGAGAAATTTTCAGCCGAAGAGAGTAGTTCATTAACCAACACTAAGCAATCACTTTCCAAAATCAGATTGAGCACACCCCTACAAAATTGCAACCCTTTTAACATTGCTATAGCTGCAATAAATTCCGGGGATGTCATTCCAGTTTCCACTTTACTACAAGCTACAAGCACCTCACCGTTACCATCTCTAAGGATCATCCATGTAATGGGATTTTTTCCCACTTCACAAAGCCCACTGGGCCTCGACCCAATACCCGGCTCAAGGGCCACCAGGACCACATAGGGGGCAAATCATATACCAAGGAAAGGAGTCGAGTAATCGATAGGATAGGTCAGCCTGACAACTCACGGCCGCGTTCATAACCTAGAAACTTGCACTGGGCACAGCGATAAATGCAGAAGGTCCTCGATTCATCGATGACAGACCATTTACGGCTCACAAGGGATAAACGCAAGGCCAGGAAACCACGCTGCATTAATGGCGCCACTACCGAGCTACACGCCATATTTATGGTGCCGTCGCAAAATCATGTAGTATTAAAGGATTCTGACAGCATAAATAGCAAGAAAGACACGAACTTTGTGAAGCCAAAGGCGATCTGCACCTCCCCCTACCCACGATATAAATAACAAGCTCCAAGTATGAGAAAAATCTCTGATCCCTAGACTCTCTCACTTATTTACAAACTTTCAAGAATATTTACTAATTTTGGCATCGAAGATTTTCCGGCCCCAAGGCCACCCTCTACTAGTTGATTTCCCTCCTATCTTTTACAGACCCATTTCGAAAGATCTGAATTATCGGAACCTAGCCTAAAGGTGTGCGAAACACGACGTTAACAACCCCCACACCAACTTTTTGTTTATCATCTCTAAGCTACAAGCCCCATTCACATTTAGCTTCAAAAAACTAGATAGATGAGAGTTCCAGCAGCGTACCAATTTTGTCTCCTTACTCTCAACATAAAAACCCGGAACCACTAGAGTTCCATTTTACCGTTGAAGAAACGACATTAATTGATTTAACAAATTCCTTTTACAAATATATGAATTATGATATGCTAATTTTGCAATTAGCCCAAATTTTAATTTCTCCTTTTTATGGGCCAAAGATGAAAGAAGTATGCTTTTCAACCGCAAACCATTATATCTTTTAAAATTTGAGTCTTAAACTATATTCTAAAAAGTGTGATTTATTCTTTAAGCTACATATATTTTTTAATTTACTTACTTGATTAATTAAGATCATAAAGTTAAAGCTATTTTGCGGATGGAGCTCTTCATGTTAGAGACGCTATCTTTCTCGAGAGGTTGCTGAAGAAGAAGAAGAAGATCTGATCGAGTGCATCCTTTTGTCATCTGGCTGAAGGCTTTTTATATATCTCCTTATTGCGTGTATCAGTCTGTAGTGATGGGACCTGATCCCTTTGCGTGTGTCAGCTTTCATTTTCTTCCTACTTTCCCTCTGACCTCTCTGATACTTGCATGCTCTTATGTCTCTCCTTATCTATTTCTTATTTCCCCTCTTGTCCCTAGTGGTGGCTTGGTAGGTTGGGCTCAACTATGAACTATGGTATTTTATCCCTCCACAAGGTTGTTGAAACTTTCTAGAAGAATAATGCTAAATATAAATTTAAAATGTATAAAATGATTTTTTAAAAATAAAATACATCATTAAAATTTATTTTTTGTTAAATTAGTCTCACTTATTTTTAAAATTTGCACAAAACTTAGGCAGTCTCTTAAATCTTCAAATTATTTTGACTAGAGACAGATATCGTCAACTAGACAACATTGGAACTCCACGATCCGTCACAGGTTTCTGGACCCAGCAACAGCAGGTGGTTAGAACGGGGGGACCTTCTAGAAGGGGCCCGTAAAATATAAAGTCTCATCTCATGCGGTCGCGGCTGAGAAATAATCAATTCCTTTGAACTTTTTGACGGTAATGCCAAATTCCGTTTGATTATTTCATAATGCCCAAATTGCCCTCGCATAATTCAACCTGGATGAATAATGCCAATCCAATTAAATCAATTATACTAAAAAACTAGCTAGTAAGTAGTCCTCTGGTTTTTTTAGCAAACCTTACTGAAACCGGCCAATAGTTCCCCTCGGATGATTATCACCTTTTCTCCAAATTAAGGAAGCTGCCTCCGACCCCTATTTAAGAATCCTTTTAATTCTCGTCCTTTTGTTTTTCTCTTTTCTTCGGGAAAAAATTGTTTTTTGTGTTTTTTTCTCAAGTCCTTGTCTGAGCCATCCGTTCCACTTCCACGCCTATCTAATTTCCTCGTTTTTCAACTTAACATTACACCAACCGCGCGACAACAGCTTCTTCTTCTTCTTCTTCCTCGCATGCATAGGCTGTTTTGCTTTTCTTTTCCTTTCCTTCCGGTGTTCTTCTTTTTCTTTAAATTCTTCGTCTTCCACGCAGCTTTAATATTACTTTTCTATCTTCCGGTGCTCTTGTCCATGGATCATGACCCAATTGCTCATGATATTTAATCATCCCCCCCAAAAAAAAAAGTTTGATAGTTTACGAGACCGATCACAGGCCTAGAGAAAAATGGGCATCTCTGTGAGAGTTGGATTCATGGCAGTCTTTGCGGTGTCGGGAAGCGTAGTTCTCCTTGCTCATCAAGTACATAAGCGCCTCCTCTCTGATTTCATGAAAAAAGTTGAATCCGAATTGGGTACTATTTCTTGCACTTCCATGTCATAAAGGAATTGAATGCTACGTACACTCTTTTTCCGCCAAATATATGTAGTATATATATATAGTTTCGATATTCCCGGAAATCGAATTCCACATACTTTTTTGTTTTTCTTGGCATATACTTGTCTTTTATGTTTCTTTCTGTTCTATATAGGGTCCGAGAAATATCAAGCCAAGAAGAAGGTCAGATTTGCAGACGATGTTAAAGAACCGTCATCGAATAACAAAGAATACCGTAAGCGACAGTACTTGTCGAAGCAAAAGCAAAGTCAATGAAGTATGTAGCATATGGGCGGGACAGGCCGTTGATGGTCGCAAATTGGAGCTCGCCACGGCAGCCAGCCAACAGAAAACTCTGTAGTTTCTGCATGTGTTTTTTGTTGTTGTTCTTGTGCTGGTGGGATGGCGTTTAATCTTTCCATGTAGTGGTTGGTGTTCATGTTTTCGATCTTTTTTGTAACAAAATAGGGATACAACAGGGGGGATCATGTTGTAAATATCACAAGTAGTACTACTCCCATAAACTCCTTTTTTTTCCTTTTTGTATGTATAAAATAGTGGTGTTTGACCAAACTTAATATTAGTTTTGATAAAAATTAAACAACGTAAAATATGATTTTGCTATTTTCTAATTTTAGTTTGGCTTCTATCTTCATCATATAACTTATCCCACACGAATATTTAACATCAATCACTGCTTGATTTCTCAATATTGCACGTGTTCGTTAAAGAATGATTACGGAAAGGGCCAACCCAAAAACCGCAAGGAATACAACCACCAAGAGGGGGTCATCTTTTCAAATTCCAGCCAAAAAAAAAAAACAAGAGGGGATCATCACGGATATGGCAAAAAGTAAGAAAGAATCGTCAGATCTGAAGTATAACTCAAATTGCCGTGACTTTATATAATACGTTAAATGTATTTGATAATAAAAATAAATTTATAATAAAAGTAAATTTATAATCTAACTTATTAGGTAGAGACACGTCAATTTATAAGTTTATTTTTATAAAAAAAATTTACAAACTGATACATTATGTAACTAACGGGTGTTGTGTTCTAATTTATGTACACGGGTAATTAGTTACATCACGTATCAAAGGAAAACTTTATAGGGTGCTTTTTGAAGATTAAAGGGGGAACAAACTAAAATGGACAGAAACAAAATAAATAAAGAATAAGGACAATAAATCAAACTATTTGTCAAGAGTCATAGCTTCGAATGCAAATATATATACAGGAGCTAAAACAAACCCTATGCCTTTCACTCTCTCATCATTCATCTCTAAATGGGTTAATGGGCCGCCTAGAAACTGTTAATTTGATGACAAAATATCAGTTTACGAACGGACTGCAGGTATCACTTCATAGACGCCAATTAGATATATAGCTTATACGATAGCTAAGCCCATTTATTAATAGCCAAGCCCACTTCCTATTTAATTGCAAAATATTTAGGGGTGACAAATCGTCTTTTTAAGTCATGATCGTGTCGTAACATTCGATTATATAGGTTAATTTGAACCCAATCCATTAAGTAAAAAATGCCAAATATTTAAACCCTAACCCAATCCATTTATTTAGATAACAGGTCGTGTTGTGTCACTCATTTTGACCCATTTAATAATTAATTAGAAATATGTTAACATGACATAACTCATTTCAACTCGTTTGTTTTATATAAATGTGTTGAATCAAAATGCATAACTCATTTGACTAGATTAACATAATTTTACATAAAAGTTAAAATCTACATTTATTAATAACTACAATATCTTAAAAAATATATATCAATAGTTTTCAAATTTTAACATATAATAAAACTAATATTACAAACCATACAATAAAAAATATGAGCATAGGTCTAAAAGTAAAATCTCAATAATAAAAACATAAGCAGACTGAATAATATCAATATTATAACTTAACAAAAATAAAATTTAAATTTTGTAAAAATTTTAAACGGGTCAAAACAAGTTGGTTTCGTATTAAGTAGGTTGACCCATTATTGACCTATTTATAAATTGTGTCTTAACGGCTCGATCTATTTTAATCCGAACAAATTAACATCAAATCTAAACTTATTAATTGTGCAAGAGCAATCCCAACCCACCTTGTACTTTACTTGTATAAGTTCGTTCGTACAAACCGTGGTCCCTGTATATAAAATTAATGAATAATCGAATTTTATTTCTCTAGTCACATGAGGGATTCTAATTTTCTTTTATACAGTTTTAGGCCATACAAATTCTGTATTTTATTTAAAAAAAAAAAGCAAATTTATTATTAAAAATGGTTTTTTTTTTAATGTATGTTTTATATTTATTTATTTGTTACATCTAATTCAAAAGCAGAACTCATGTACCGTCTGTTCAAAAACCCATGCATGCGTGCCAATTTGATTATTTGCTGATATACACGTATCCATAATGCAAGAAGATGAATACCCAGTGCCAGTGGACAATAGGCAGGTAAAATTGAAGCTCAAAACGATATAATCATTTGAAGTGTGCAAAATATAATTGTGGAGTGTGTAAATGCCGTACAGTCGTTTTGAGAAAGAGTAAGATCTACTAATAAAAAATTAATTTCTTTTCATGTGAATCTCATATTTATTTATTTATTTCAAAACGATTACATAATACTTATATATTCACTACAACAAGTATCATTTCTCTATTAATATTCTATTCATATTAATGAATCATGATCTGAAAAGGATTGTGAAAGCTCAAAAAGATAAATATAGAGAGAGAGAGAGAGAGAGAGATGGTCGGTGAGCTCTAGACTTCTCTCGATCGCTGCTAGTAGTTTAAATAATTAAAAGGAGCAAGTATATTAGTCGTAGCGCAATTGAACTAGTGCATGACGTGGTATCTCCTTTAATTTGGATGCATGCATGCAAGAGATATTCGATGGTGGTCATGGAAGCGTTGATGTCAATTCATTCGCCTGACGGTTGGCACACGTACATGTAATACGTACGTGTCCCGAAACATGTTTCACGATGCGACAATTTAAGAAAGAAAATATAATTTTATTCATCCCTAAACATGTTTAATAAGATTCTTACATCTTAATATTTTATTTATTATCTTGTTTATAATAACAGTAAAGATTATTATTTTTTATCTTCAATTTGTCCTACATTTTATGTAATCTATTATTATTTTAATGATCTAATCACTTATATTAAAATATATATATATTCAAGATAATAACATTTATTTAAGACTATATTTAGATGTTGAGATAATATCAAATAATTTATAAATAAATAAATTATTTGTAAATAATAACCTTAAAAATATTTTAAAACACAAGTATCATTTTATTGGTTTATATGGAGAATTAGGCACTAATTTAATTTTGGTACGCAATAATTTTGCAGAAATTGACAAAACATCCCACGAGGAGGGCCCCTGACATTAAACTCATCGCACAGTCATAATCACCTGATCAGGGCCCACTCTCGGCCCCAACAAAAACATTCACATGCGGAGGTTAGCGGCTCCGTATTCCTATCCTGATCTCAATCCTCCGTAAACTTCCAGTTTGTGTCCATCGGATTCAGAACTGCGAACAAAAAACATTAGCGTTGCCCGCACGTGGTGTCACAGTAAATGAACTTTATAACTCTCAAATTAAGCGCGTGCGTGTTCCTTCCTCCGCCTCGTATACTCGTTTGAAAAGTAAGATAAGAAAAAAAATTTATACATAGTAATAAAATAATTTATAAATAATAAGAAGATAGTTTGAATTAAAATATTTATTAAATTTTGTAAAATAAAAGAGATAATTAAATAAAAAATATTATAAATTTAAAATATTGATATAATATAATTTTTATTTTAAATTTTAAAAAAGTTGAATTATTTTTTTAATTTTTGTTTAAAAGTTTGAAAAAGTTATAACGATTAAATTTAAAAATATTTGTATTTAAATTATATTTAAGAATGAGATAAGATGAAATGAGATGACATAATAATTTTGAGATGAGATGTATTTTCAAATAAGCCTTTAATGGGTTAAGCTTTACAACTCAGATGTGACCGCATGTTCCACGTTTAGATTTTTGGCTCTGAATACGTGGCAGTGCGAGTTTGTATTTATGGGTTGTTCGCATAGATCTCTACCGTTGAAATATGTTGGTTTTGGCCTAGAAAAAAAAAATCTGGTTTAAATTCATTTAAAAAAAATACTATTTATATTTATAATTTTATTTATATAATTATGAATATTCATGTCCTAAATATATTGAAAATGATAAAAAATTAAAAATTAAAAATATAAACCTTTTAAATTTTAAATTTATTTGATAAAATAGAACTATCATTTTATAATATTGTGTAAAAATTTTATATGCATATAATACTACTCTTTTTATTATTTTTTTTAAAACATAACGACTTTCCAGTAATTTGTGATCACATGTATTTTATATCTAATATCCCGATTTGTATGACTGAATAAAAAGTTAATAAAGGTCGATAATCTTTTTTTTTTTCATGTCAATAAAATTGTACTCCTAAATAATTACATGAAGAATAAAAATAGGTATCAATTATAATTCTTATTATGCGTTATGGAAGATGGTTGTTGTCAGTTGAGTGATGTCTAATCATTTACACCTGATTTGACGATCACGAAATATCGAGTTTGATGTTATCAAAAGCATTTTCTCTAATAAGATTTTGTGCACATCCGAATATACTATTTTTTCAAAAAAAAAATCCCTTCATGCCTCTCCTCAGCTAGCTGAAAGTTGAAACCCTTTTCAGATAGCTGACCTTGCGTATACTCGTCTTCTAGCGTTTCACAAAATAAAAGAAATACACCGTTGCAATTTACATTCTCCTCCTTACTCCCTTCGTCCTACTCCTACTCCTTCCTTTTAGGACCTAAATCAAGCAACAATTTATAAACCCCTCATATCCTCCGATATCAAATCAGATTCCTAACGGCGTATTCCTCGCCTCTGCATCCGACCCTCTCCATCGGCCTTTGTTGTGTATCACCTGAAAGGACCTCCACAGAGTCCGGTTTCCCGTGCCACTCCAGCACGGCCATCTGATATTTTCTCTGTTGGAGGTCTCCTTCAGCTTTCTTGAGATCATTTGCCCAAGGACTGTCTAGTTTCTCTCCAGCTTCATTCTCTCCCTCGTTCAGGATCCAGATAGAGAATTTTTTTTGTTTTCGAGTTTCTGAATCTCTGTTTCCCAAGCATCACTCCCATGAGATTCTGAAAAAGAAACCGGGAATTTCGAGGATCGTTAAGATTTTTTAAACCTGGTACTTTTTAAAAAAAAACATTGTTCTGGTTTCAAGACTAAGGCCCATTTCCTATCTTAGAAACCTCATCCATTTTTCCATTCAACCATACATCAAAAATCCCACCCATTACCTGAAATCCCATTCTTTTCTATCGATTCCTTGAACCCATTTTTTCTTGAATCATTTATGATGATTTCTTCTTAAACCAGTCAAACAATCATGTCTAGGCAAAACATGACACGCCCGCAATCCTCAAACCGCCGCCAACCGCTCCTACCGACCCAAGCGTCATCAGGGAAGTCCCGGCTAGCTGAGGTAGCGGGAGGCACTACCGCCGAATGTGCCGCCGTGTGCTGCTGCTGCCCCTGCGGGCTTCTGAACCTGCTGTATCTGGCCATCTACAAGGTCCCGGCGGGGCTTTGCCGCCGCGCACTGAAGAGGAAGCGGACTCGGCAGCTGGTCAAGAAGGGCCTGCTTCAGCCTCGGCGCCACCGGTACTCGTGCGGGTATGATGAGACCGGGATACAGATTCACCAGGTGCTGGCGGTTGACGGCTTGTCGCCGGAGATAAAGTCGAAGCAGATGGAGGAGTCGGAGAAGGAGGTGATGAAGCTGGAGAAAGAAATGTGGGAGAGGTTTTACGGTACTGGGTTTTGGAGAAGTCCTTCCCAGAGGGAGTCACCCCAAACGGTAAAACAGCTATAGCAAAAAATTCAAAGATAAAACAACGTTCATTGCCCGTTTCTGTGTTGTTCCTCTTCACCTGGAAAATCTCGACTTCTCTAAGCGAATTTTGTCACTATTCTGTTCTTTTTTTACGAGTTTGCCGAGGGAAGAGGGCATTTTGATATCTTTATTGCCGTGTGTTGATCTTAGGGTGTACCAGCCTGTACATAGGAGAGGTTTAATGCTATGAAATTGATTGTCGAGTGGAAATGTGTTACATAATTCTGCTGCCTTTGATTATGGGTGTTTTGGATTTCAAAGAAAGTGGGGGGTTTTGGTTATTACATGCAAATGGACTGGCCACGTTTTGGGATGAGATCATTGCGTGGAAGTTGCCTCATTGACTGTTTGCGTTTGATGACTTTCTAGTTAAGTACTCTTCAAATTAATGGCTTGAAAAATGGCTGGTGCTTAGATTTGATGAGATCTATTAGCACCAAAGATTAGATTATCGAAAGATGGGGGACATTTAGGAGCCACTTCAGATTTGTTATTGACTTTGTGTTAACACTTGATTTATTATTGTCTTGTTGGCAAAATGATATCGCAATTTTACTACCCTTTAAGCGGGATATAAACTGTGATAATGGTTAAATTAATTATATATTTCTGGGGAGAACATTCACTTTTGATTACGAAGTGAAACTGTGTCTTGTGTACGTATTAGCAATACATGTCTGATGTCTCTCTCTCTGTCTCTCTCTCCCCCCCCCCCCCCCCCCCCCCCCCCCCCCCCCAAAAAAAAAAAAAGAAAAGAAAAAAAGACTGAACTTTTAATTTGGTTTGTCCTTGGACAATTTTGATCTTATGGTATGGCAGAAATATTTGTACCTTTTTCTACGACACTGTATTCATGAAGCTGGTCTAGTCCTTCTCATTCACTACGTACCTTTATCATTAATGGGGTCACTAACCAGTTAACATGATCCTAACTCCCATGTGGCTTAGAACTGAACTGCAAGTAGTGTTTGTGGCTGGACTTGTCAACTGTCCCTTTGTGTTGCCTCTGTGGGGGGATAGGACCCCTTAACCTGTCCTTGGAGAAGGATAACTCGCGTTTTGGCATTCTTGCCCATTTTTCACTCTTCTCAATAATGAATTCAGAGGGGCACCCAACTCAGTCTAGGGCTGTTGTATCTTAGTGCTGTCTTTTGTTTTCACGTTGGCATTGTTATCTACAAAAAGAAATGCACTACCATAGAATAATTCAATCTATTGTCTTAATTATAAGGAAAAATCCCATAAAGCGTGAAAGTTGCTGCTTTAGATCAGATTCCAGAATCGTTTTCTCGAGATAATGGAGCGACCACACAAACATATGTTAGATATAGGCAGTGCTCATCAATCATCATTTAATTTGGGCGAATTAAGATGTCGCAGTCCCAACTTTGACCTTTTCTTTTAATCAATTCTGGTCGTAGCTTCCCTCTTACTATGAATACTTAGCTCTTCCCTACTTATCACTTTAAGCTCCTTTTGCTTTGATCTGTTGACGCATCTACCCATTTGGAAAAGAAAGGATCTACTTGTGTATCTTTCGGCTCTGATATGTTTGCTAATTCAAAGTTCAAACCTCCTTTTCCATTACCCAGAAAACAAAACCCTTTGTTGGATTATTTTTTAAGCAAACGGATGGACATCATTGCTTTGTTTTTACTTTTTCATATAAAAATCCAGTATTGAAACCGTGATTAGGTCATCATGTTTGCCAGTACTTAGTTTAGAAATTTAGCTCATACACCAGTCCCAAAAAGAGGACGGGTAGCACGTATCAATAGCTAAATGCATACTCTCTCTCTCACAAGCATGAGTTCCCACCAACTTTGAGTAAAAACTGCAAACTTCTGTGGAGGGGGTTCATATCAACCTTCTCCAATGTATACTTATGACGCAGAGAAGGATGAAGTAGAGAAAAAGGGATAAAAACATAGGAGAAACATGTGAAAAAAAAGGAGTTATATATTAGCTAATATAGTTAGCAGTACATAGATCTAACAGTCTTATTTTATAGTAATTAGGTAGCTAGTATCACGTGGTTTTAGACGTATAAAATGCTTTCTCGGGTGGAAAGACAATGTCCATTATCGTCCTGGCTGGCAGGGGGCCATGCATGCTACGAGTACGAAGGTTGGTCTTTTCTCTTGGGTCGAGCGAGAGTTCGGTCTATAAAAACTCAAATTTAGGAGGCCCAACCCAACTAACGAAAAATTGATGCAACCCAAACGTCAAAATCTGACCTTTCTAGGCTCTAGCAGTTTGTCAGCGATCGAGACCCTTGTTTGGCTTGCAAATGAAAATTCATTCAATACTAGATACAAACTTCAAATAGATAAATATCATATAAATTTTTTATAAAAAAATGGGTTTCACTATTAAAAAATAGTTTTTTTTTTTATATTTTTTTAAGGTGTGGTCTACTTTTTACAAGGACTTGCATATATAGTTCTTGTCTATTTGAGGCTTATACAAATCATTTATCCTCCCAATATTTCTATGCTTAATTAGATTTAACTCTCGATCCTAATCGTACAAGTTGGTTCAATCATCCCAAATCAATTATCTAACTACAATTTTTCAATTATTTATTTATTTATTTATTTTTATTTATTATTTTTTTTTCGGATTCTCACCGAAACATATCGAGAGAAAATTGTTATATTGAGAATTGTTATATTAAGGTAGTGTTAGTTAGTTACTAACCGATCATCCAACTCCAAATTAAGTGTTGTACCATTCATTTTATTGGATGCCTGTTGTCATTTTACAAGCTAAAATCTGTGTCTCTATAACGCCACTGGTCAACGTTTTTTTTTATTCGATAGTGATAATTTAAAATTGAAAATAAGATTTACAAGTCAGTGTGAAAAATAAACATTCAACATCAATGATTCAATAATATGATAAAATTTGATTAGTAAGAGATTTCTAATTTTAAACAATTTTTTATAAATCAAATAATGTCATATTAAGACTAAGTAATAAAATAAATAAATAAATTTTGTATGCAAATGTATATATAGGGCCCCTATATTTAGTGTGTGGTAGATAATACACAAAACAAATACTGAGGGATAGCTCAGTTGGTCCGGGATATATCAGTTGGTCCGGCCTTAAGTTTGTTTTCCAAATCATCAGTTTGAGTCTCTTTAGACCAATAGAAATTTACCTGATCGTTAACTTTAAGATCCCGTAAAATTAATAGAGGTGCGCATATTGATCATGCAATGATCAGTTTAGAATCTAGATTATTGGGTAGGATATTCTATCCGATTATACTGTCCTTTTTTTTTTTTTGCAGGTTATCTCGGTCTACTAGTTTGTGTCAACGACTTGTCAGTTGTCTCCTTGTGTTATTAAAGATTCCCCCATATAGTATTGAAAGTTGCCCCATAAGGGTCCAGTTTTTGTTGACTACTTATTCTAGATTTTTCATATTGGAAATGTAAATGATGTAATATATTTGTAAAATAATATTCTAATAATGCAAGGGGACTTCCAAAAGTTTAACAGAAAATTAAAGAGTTTTGACACTTACAATTTAGTGAGTAAATATAATATTTATAGTCTAAAAAAATAAAAACTAATAAATTCTTGAATTGGTATATCTTTCTTACCCTAGTAATTTAGGAAATGTTAGTATATTAAACCAATATTATAAAAATTGATAGATAACATTTTTTTTTTTTTTATAGACCCTTTACCAAAATGAGAGATTATTATTAGTATTTATTATTTACGAAGGGTTGGGAAGTGAGGATGGGGCTTTTTGAGATGCTGTGGGGATGGTGGGCTTGTTTTCCAACACACGAACCTATAAAAAGACAAAAACAGAAAGAAAAAAATAATAAAACAATTAAGGCAAATTAGCAAACCCATGATTAAAGGTGAAGACGGAGGGTCTTTGCTTCTCTCTCCGTCTCTCTCCCCTCCGTCTCTCTCCCTCTATCAAAATCATCACTGAATTCTAGGGTTTTGATTTCCCTCTATATGGATATCTAGCATTGCTTCCGGATTGGGTTGGGGAAGTCGCAGCTCGATCTTCGTTTCATGGGCGTTATCTAAATCATTGACCCATTTTCGTGGAACATTTCCTATTCGTTTATGGAGGTAAACCCAATATCCTTTTGACTAAAATTCTATAAAACTTTTTCTTTCCATTCAAAAAATCTCAAATTGGTTTATTGGATATATTACTGTTATGCGGCAGATCCATTTCCCATCTTTATTTATTTATTTAATCTGTACTTTATAGAGGGTTTTTTTTTTTTTTTTTTTCCCTTCGCTCAATATATATATATATATATTTTTTCTGATAGAGGGTTTTGATGTTAAAAACTATCTTCGGCGTGAAAAATGGGGATAATCCTCATTTATTCTGTTTTCTGCTTTTTGGCACAAAGAATATTACAACTAAAATTTTCCTGTATATCTAAATTTATTTATAAATTCATGAAGGAAAAATAAAAGTTCTGAAATGCCATGGGGAAATTTCTGATGCAGCTAGCATATTCCAAACATATAATAGTTTATTTATCTTCTACGACAAATGTCGAAGACAACCTGCGTTAGGTTTGATACAGAAATTAGAACATAAATAGAATTTAAGTGGTTTAATTCATTTTTTTACCGAATCTAATGCGTGAAGCATCTTGGGATATTTTGATAAGATTGAAGAACTGAAAGAAGTATGTAATGGTGTCTCCTCATTAGGAATTAAATGACTTAAATATAACATGCATTTTTTCCAAGGCTAGTTAGCTTTCTCGGAGAAATTGACAATTTTCAGTCAACTTTGAAGATTTGTTAGTAATTCCAGAATATATATCCATAGTGGGGGGGTGCTTTTCTAATCAATTTCTGGAACACAGGTTTTCATCCTTGAAAATCGATTGCCTTTTCTCTCTCAGGGTTTTTAATATGCTGCATTTCTTGAATGAATTTTGCAGAAAGATTGCTTATTTGGGGAGAGTATTAAATTCTAGCGTGTTGATTCTGTTCTGAAATTGAAGGTTTTTTTGTCTTTAAAGGTAGTGGAGATGGAGGAGACAAACCCTGAAAGTCATATGACATCAGCTGCAGCATTTGTGGAAGGAGGAATACAACAAGCCTATGATGATGCTTGCAGCATATGCCTTGAGGAATTTTCTGACAGTGATCCATCAACGGTAGTACATTTAATACATCTATCATAGCAGCCCTCTTGCCCTGCATTGATTTTCACTTGCAAAAGCTTGTGCATTATTTTTCTCTTGTTAGTACTGTTGAAATCTGACTTTGATTTTATCCTATTTCTTGACTTGCAGGTGACTATTTGCAAGCATGAATTTCACCTTCAGTGCATCCTTGAATGGTATAATTACATCCATTTCGTTATTGAATTGTTATGTGACTTTCTTTTCTGATATAAAGCATTCTCTTCCACTTCTGTTAACACCATTTTGTTTTTGAGAAGAAATTATGCTCAAAACACCTAAGATGTTTGCTTTATATTCCATTTTTCCCCAGATGATAAAAATGGCTGGAATTGGATATTTTTCTTCTGCTTTTTTGTTGGGGGCCAGGGGGGCGGGGCAGCGGTCCTGAATTTGTTTTGATTGGTATGTTATGCTACATGAAGCGTAACATCTCAAATCTGCTCAAATCAGCCATAAACTGAAATGGATCAAATGATAGTTTATTTTTATAAGACGTATGAATCACATGCTGCTCCTTTATTGTGGCATGACTCCTAGTAGAATGTTCTAATTTTACAAGTTTAAGTTGGTTTTCATATGATAGCTTTAAGACTGGTTCCCTCCCTCCAGCTCTCTCTCTCTCTCTCTCTCACACACACACACACACACACACACAAACACACGCGCACAAACACACATTCTGGTAGAGCATGGGGTCAGTTAGCAGTTAGAATGACCGCCACATCTTGTTTAGAGGAGAAATTTTCTGACAAGTAACAGGTCAAACACCAAAAAGCTGACTACCCGTTTCCCCTCAAAAACCTTCTGAAAAATTTGAACACGTTGTTTCTTTATTTGGGTTTAAGTTAGGGAGGTAAGTTTGGAGTGATGATTTTTTATTTTTATCTTCAAAGAAAATGCATTAAAGCAATGCCTGTTCAAGAAGTTGGATTTTATAAGGTCTACAAACAATTTGGCAAAGAAAAAGTGATTTCTCAATTTTTTCTTCTCTGTTTTTTTATTAGAACTGATCATTTAGTTCATTACGGACCTCTCTTTTTTTTAGAGAAGAGTACAATGAACGCAGATTTCATAGTGTACATAATTATGGATGAAGGGATAAAGTGTTGGAGCCTAACACAGATTTTGAATTTAGGTGCCAGAGAAGCTCTCAGTGTCCCATGTGTTGGCAACCTATTAGCCTGAAGGATCCCACCAGGTGCATTTTGTTTGTTTTAGTTTTTGGCATTTACTACAAAATTTCATGTAATTATTTCCATGTTGACATCTTATGTTCATATTTTGGCAGCCAAGAATTGCTCGAGGCAGTAGTACGTGAGAGGAGCTTCAGGGTTGCTCCACCAAGAAATGCCACAATATTTCATCATCCCACCCTTGGTGATTTTGAATTGCAGCATGTCCGTTTTTTATCATTACTTTGCATTTTTTCTTTCATTGGTTTTCAAAACCCATTACATTGTGTCCATCGAGTTATTCTTATGTTATTTTTTGAATGGTAATGCAGTTACCGGTAGGTGCTAATGATGCCGAACTTGAAGAGCGTATAATCCAGCACTTGGCAGCTGCTGCAGCAATGGGAAGGGCCCACCACATTGGTAGGAGGGAAGGTCAGAGGAGTCGACCAACTGCCCATGGTCGTCCACACTTTTTGGTATTCTCCACTCATCCTGGCGGACCGCCTGGTCCTGTTTCTGCCCCCATAGGAGACAATGAACCAGCTGCAATCAGTGGGGCTAGTCCATCTACCCCGCTTGCATCTGGTGGAGATGAACTATCACAGCCAATTTCGCATTTTCCTTCTGTTCATACCGATCAAGTTTCTTCCCCATCATCTGGATCCACTTTCCTCCTGACAAATCATCCGGGAATTTCATTTAACAATCGGTAATCATGATTATCTTATATTCTTCAATAAGTGCCATGGCTTTCTTTTTATAACATATATATATTTCTTATAATATATGAATTATGTGGTTCTCTTTCTACTGTGAACTTATATGCAGAGTTTTTATATTTGTTTGGAATTTTATTTATTCTGTGTAGGAGCCCTGCTAGTCATTCCTCGCCGCCGAATCAAGATAGAGCAGGGCCATCAGATTTTCAGTCATTTTCTGAGTCTCTAAAATCTAAATTTAATGCCATGTCAATGAGGTATTATTCATGAAATGAATACTCATTTTCCTGGTATCCCATAATAGGAAAATTTAATATGTTCTTTCATTTTCGCATTATCATCAACACTTGTTATACTTGTACTTTAGATACAAAGAATCGTTTTCAAAGAGTACAAGAGGGTGGAAGGAGAGGCTTTTCTCTCGTAATAATTCCATTTCGGATATTGGATCTGACGTTCAGAGGGAAGTGAATGAAGGAATTGCTAGTGTATCTCGAATGATGGATCGCCTTGAAACCAGAGAAAGCAGTACTGCCAGTGAAGCTTCTGTAGCAAATCATTTGGATGATTCTTCTGTCACAGAGCAGGGCAACCAGAACATTGTGGAGACTCGTGAGGAAAACCCTTTGAATGACAGCAATCAACCAGCTTCTTGTGCTGCTGGGTCGAGTTCGGGTTAAATTGTTGAACATTGTTTCAGCAATTGTATCTATCCTGAGCATTGCATATTTGAAGGTAACTAGTGATGGTGGTACTGAGCATTTGCAGCTTTAAATTCAGTATTCCAGTATGGAATACTAATCCACTAGGCTACCTGCTTTACACTGCCAATGCCAGCATTTCGCGACATGCTTCTTCCATTATCACTTAGTATAGTGCACACTGCGATTGAGACTCAAGATCTGAGTTTAATTCTGCTTGTTTGCACCGTGTGAATCTGTTTGTATATGTCAAGCACCCCCCCTGCAAAAAACAAAAAGATAAAATAAAACTAAGACAAAACAAAAGTCAAGAAAAAAGAATGTGCATGTAAGTTACTGATTCAAGCTTTGATCTGAGTTTAGTTTGGATTTCCAGGTTGGCTGTTTTCTCCAGAAATGACATGCTGAGGGCCAGATGGCTTTGCAATGTACTTTAGAGGTCAATGGTCATTGTGGTTTAAATTCAAATAAAGGGAGAGAAGAGAGAGAGGAAGTCTGGGAAAGAGCTTCCATCTGGACAGAGACTTATAAATGGGTATTTGTATCTGAACTTGTTTATATGTAAGTAAATGACCCAGATGTGATGCTGGGTATGTATTTTACTGTCTGGATGGCTTAGTAGATTTGGGTGCTAATATTAATATAAATACATATGTTTCTGACACGTGTCAAAACTAAATGTACTCGTACAACTAGTGTATTTTTCTAACGGGTTCAGTGTTTTTACGGGGGTGATGATGAGTTCTTAAAAGGTAAAGGTGCCCTTTTATAGCCTGTAATTCTGTGTGGAAGTTGTAAATTCAAAAACAGTCTGTCTACTTTTTTTTTGCATTAAAATTAAAACGGAGATACAAGAGGAATGGATGGAGTGCCGTACAGAGGGAGAGGGAGTAAAATAAAGAGAAATGAAGAGTGAATCATAGAATTGGATGGATCTATGTTCATTGGCAAAGCCAGCCTGCGTTGCTTGGCTACTAGAAATTGAGCATTATTTCCATCAATCTTTAATCTTGACATTGGAGGCGATGCTTTTGGGACTTCGCTGGGGATGATAACGTAGCAGAAAGCGTTGGTAGGAACGCATAAATGTCGGTATGTGCCCCCACTCCAAAATAAAGCTTGAATCTCTTGACATTGTAGGTCTGCCTGTTTCCCAGCTACATCCAAACAATCCGAGCATTTCTTCTCTCCTGCTGTGTCCATCTTTGGAATCCGAGGACATGGGCCTTTGATTTATAACTCTGTAATTTTTTTAAAAAAAAATACTAATAAAAATATACAAATGTCAAATATTCCCACTTCCAACCATTGTGTTAATGTGATATTGTGAGATGATTGTGTTTTCATATTTTTCTCAACACAACACGCACTTTCAGATAACCCAAAACTTTTGAGAGAGTTCATTATAATTTTAAATCTTAAAATAATAATAATATTAAAAATATATTATAATAATATTTTATTCAACTCATCTAATCTTATTATCCAAACCATCCTACCACCTTATAATATAGTTTAAAACATAAAGGAAGGTTTCCTTCCAGTTTGAACTTTGAAGCCAAGTAATGGAGAAGGCTCTCTTCTTGCTCTTTCTAACTGTTTTATAACGAGAAAAAATAAAGGATAATGGTGATTTTTATTCTGGATTTTGTTATCTTTAATCTTATTAAATTTTCCGTTCTGTTTAAATGATTCCATCATCATCCTCAATCAACATATATATATGTAATTGATTATTTAAAATAAATTTGCTAGAAAATAAAAATTTATCCATTTCGATTGACTGCCAGAACTTGAAGAGAGAGTTGGGGCAGTGGTTGGCAGCATAGTATCTGTATTACTTACTTTTTATGTATTGAAATTAATAGTCAGTTGAGGGTGACAGAGTATCCACCGGCAGATAGAACGTCGCCGTTTCCAGCCACAGAAAAGCCACTTGTTCCACGCATCCCACGCGCGCTTTAAGGGGACGGTAAGTGTTTTTTGTCTTTTTATTAGTTCTCTTTCACAAGACACAAACTACAAAGCAGCCACCGACAGCTTGCCCTTAAGCTCCATGTGCCCTTATCAAACTCGGCTTCTACTTCGGCTTTGGAGAGCTCCCCCCACCTACCATTTTTTCCTCCCTTTATTTATATTTTCTTGTTAATCCTTCGTAAACTTAAATAAAAAATGTTAGACGAGGAAAATTAGCTTAAAAACTGCAGCATGAGAAAATAATCTTAGAAAAACGAAATTAGGAGCCAATAAACAACCACTAAAATTATTAAGCTATCTAAAAAAAATTAACCAATAAACATCTCAATAGTATAATGGAATAGCATAGTATAGACTATAGAGCCATAGCAAAATAAAATATTACTCACAAAATGCTGTAATTATACTTATTACCTACAAAAGGGCGTGGTGGCTAAAGTCTTGGCTTGGGAGTTGGAAGCCGCTCCGGTTCTGCTGCCAGTCGCATGTGGTCCCTTCATCCAGCCTGTTGGAACCCAATACACAGCCCACCACTTGCTTTTCTGCTCTTTACTCAAAAGTCTCCACTCCGTTTCTCTTTTTCTTCTCCCTCCCCTTCTCATTGCCTCTCTCTTCTCCACCCTAAGCAAACCCCCACCCTCACCTTTACTGATACCAAGCTACAATACCTGACCCAGAGAGAGAGAGAGAGAGAGAGGGTTTAAGCTCTTCTGCTCTTTGAGCGCCATGGGTTCTCACGTCTATGGTGTCTCCAAGCTCGTTTTCTTCTTCGCCATCTTATTATCTTCCACGCATTCCGCATTGCCACCAAACCATATTTCTAAATCTTCTTCTTCTGGGAGCTCAAGCCAGATAAACTCCAATTCGGTCCTCGTTGCCCTCCTCGACTCCCATTACACCGAGCTCGCGGAGCTCGTTGAGAAAGCCCTTCTTTTGCAGACTCTCGAAGTAGCCGTGGGGAAACACAACATCACAATCTTCGCGCCGAGAAATGAAGCTCTGGAGCGTGGGCTTGACCCCGAGTTCAAGCGCTTCCTGCTCGAACCCGGCAACCTCAAGTCCCTCCAAACCCTCTTGATGTTCCACATTCTTCCCACACGAATCGGCTCTGACGAGTGGCCCCGTAACTCCTCCGGCTCGGTTCGGCATCCAACCCTCTGGAATGGCCACGTGCATTTGAGAAGCCACGGTTCCGGAAAGAGAATCATCGACTCTGCCGAGATTGTTCGCCCGGACGACATCGTTCGCCCCGATGGCCTGATTCACGGGATCGAACGGCTGCTGATTCCACGATCCGTACAGGAGGATTTCAACCGGAGAAGGAATCTTAGGTCGATTTCTGCGGTCTTACCGGAGGGTGCACCCGAGGTGGATCCTAGGACGCACCGGTTGAAGAAACCGGCAGCACCAGCACCAGCAGGTTCCCCACCGGTTCTTCCAATCTACGACGCGCTGGCACCGGGCCCATCCCTGGCTCCGGCCCCGGCGCCAGGACCCGGAGGACCCCACGGTCACTTCAATGGAATGCGCCAGGTCAAGGATTTCATCCACACTCTTTTACATTACGGTGGATACAATGAGATGGCCGATATTTTGGTCAATCTAACCTCCCTTGCCACCGAAATGGGACGGTTGGTGTCCGAGGGATACGTTTTGACCGTCTTGGCCCCCAACGACGAGGCTATGGCTAAGCTGACGACGGACCAGTTGAGCGAGCCCGGTGCACCGGAGCAGATAATATACTACCACATCATACCAGAGTATCAGACCGAGGAGAGTATGTACAACGCAGTGAGGAGGTTCGGAAAGGTCCGGTACGATTCTCTGAGGTTGCCGCACAAGGTTGTGGCTCAGGAGGCTGATGGGTCTGTGAAATTCGGGCAGGGAGATGGATCGGCATATCTGTTTGACCCCGATATTTACACGGATGGGAGAATTTCTGTGCAAGGGATTGATGGGGTCTTGTTTCCAGAGGAGGAGGAGGAGGAGCTAAAGACAGAGAAGAAAGGCACAGTTCCAGTTGTCAAGGTTGTCACCAAGCCCAGAAGAGGTATGTTATTGTAATTATTTTCCTTCATTCCTACATTTTTCTTGATTCCTTGTTTAGTTCGTGTTCGTTCAGATATTGGTCGCTCGCAAGTAATTAGTTTGCTCTAGTTTTATCTGGTGCTGATATTGAATACCAGGCACATTCATACGATTTTTGGGCTTGAGTTGGTAGTGGAAAGACTTGGTTGACTAAAAAGTTGAGTTTCGTTGGAGATTGGTTTATGGTGTGCCTGGTCTCCAACCAATTTCGGGGTTTCGGTTTAGGTATGAGCTTGTTAGGGATAACAGGTGCCGAACCCAGTTGTCGAATTTTAGCTACTGTTTATGTTGATAATGGTTGGTGGTGGTGGTGGGATTGGTGGAATCATAGAATACGCGTTCACCATTGGGAGACGTTCGGCTTTTTGATGAGTTTTGGTAAATTGCTTGTGGTAGCAGAAGATCCACTTTTATAGCTCACTGATACAAGATTGGCCATGTTTGTATTGCCGCAATAGGGAAACTATTACCGAGTGTAGAGTGGAAGTAGTTTTCAATCATCTTTCTTTGTTCTGGTGCTTTTATTTTGGCTATCTGTTTATAAATTTTTGACCTTTTTATCGCTGGAAGCTCTCGGTTAAGAAATACATACAGGGGTAGAGTTTTAGTTCTACGGTAAACAAGGGGTTGGGCTATTTTGGGTTGTTTTTTTCACGGCTTTTTGGGTCGGATTCTAATATGGGCGAGATGTTTTCTTATATACATTTTGTGTACTTCGTAATTCCTTTTGATATATATACTATTTTTACTTATTAAAAAAAAAAAATTGAGGAGAATCAAATGTTTGTCTTCGGTTTTCGTGGTGATATGGAAGTGGTTTTGAGCTTGTAAATGGTAGCAGAAATTGTCGGTGGGAAGTAACCATGAAGATGATCTCTAAACTTCCTAAATAATTGAGAAAAAAAATGGAAAAAAGGTAATGAAGCTGAAGAAGGTTCTCTTTCAATTGTTAGAGGGGTCCATGGCCTTGACCACCAAGGAATATCCTTGTGATTAATATAGACATGAAAAAATGAAGGAAAAAAAAAAAAAAAAAAAAAAAACAGAAAATCCAGGGCTGCCAAGCTGTGAACCTGATTTAGATTTTCCTTCCCCACCACACATTCAATGCCAACATTTACTGCCAACAATAGTCTGTCTATATTCAATTTTGCAGACATTATAGTATTTTATTATTATATCATACGTTAATAATCAGAGATGGCATGATTTGCTTGTCTTTGACAGGTTGTTCACTTTTTTTTTTTTTAATATGGCTGATCTTATATTTGCTTTGAAAACGAACAATTCAATTACTTTTTAGCATTTAATATATATATATATATATAGATAAAATGCATGTGATGAAGATGCGTTGACTTTAAAGTTAACCATCAGTACCTAATTGCATATGGCAAACAGGGAAATTGCTGGAAGTAGCTTGTAGGATGCTTGGAGCTTTCGGACAGGACTCTCATTTCTCTACTTGCTAGTGAATATACGCTCTCTCGACAAATCCCAGAAGAAAAAACGATCTCCCGGCCTAAACAATTCATAAATGGTAAATTTTATTTTTAATTTTTAATTTTTTTTGTCTTCGTCTTTGATCCGGTTCAAATGGGTTTCTTTGGCTAAGTAGTGGTCGTTATTCACAGTACAGAACTTCTTTGGAAACCCAATAGAAGATCAGAAAGTTCGGTGTTTTTTTTTTTTTTTTTTTTTTTGGTTTTTTGGGGTTATAAATACTGTAATTACATCTCATTTTTCTTTAATTAATTTTATCTTTTATTCACAATCTCTGTATGAATAAACAAGCTGCTAAGAGTTACAAATTCCATAACTCTCCTTGTTTATTGTTTTGTTTTGCCTAGCTGTTTGTGCATCGGTTGCTCGGGCATCATAGACATGATCAGTTCTTTATTATCATATTAATATGTGGGTGTGTGTGAAATTGGACCTACATGGATTGTGTCATTAATTGATGTTGGCTAAAAAACAAAACAACACGATAGAAAAATGGTTGTCGAGTACTTGGTTAAAGAAAATGCTTTTAATCATCACCATCATCATCATGTTTACAAGCCTTTCATTCATCCCTCCCTCCCTCCCTCCCTAACAAGCTTATTACAATTTTTATTTTTTAGCGAATAAAGAAATTTTAACAAATAATTTTTTTAATAATCTAATATCACAATTTTTTTAATAATCCGGTGGAGACGAAACTATGCTTGCATTTCATGCAGCAGGTCTCGCTGTTTCTAATTCCCTCGGTCACCATCATCTGCATTTACTTTTTCTGCCGACAAATCATCAATTCTTTTATTTAAAAAATAAAAGCACTATCATCGGATGCATCGGTCTCGTATCAACCTCCTTCAAAGAAAGAGTCGTGCTACTGTGCTATCTCATTTTATTTTTTTATTATTATTTTTAACATACAAATTTATTAGTAGCTTTTTTAAATATTTAATAAATAAAGAACTAAATACACTAGCGGTGGGCAAGTTAAGAGGGCAACCATTTTTCTAAAAGAAATTTCAGCAGAGGGTGACAAAGTATCAAACGCCTGCCGGCAGACCCAACGTCGCCGTTTTTATTTATTTATTGCCACCCACCATAAAAAAGCCAGCAAGTTGCACGGACCCACGCGCACTTTCAAGCGTCGACATCTGGGTTTTTGTAGAAAAGACCTGAGGATTTTCACGTTTCAGTAGTCTTCAGACTTCAGACACCGATAGCTTTTGGCCTTTTGCCTATGAGTTATATGTGTAATAATTTTATTCTATCGCATTATAAGATAAAAGAAAATAATTATTAGAATGATGATAAATAAAAAAACATTTTATATTCCATATAATATTTTTCTTTTTTTCAAACTACATAAGATAAAGATATTAAGATGTGAAAATTTAGACTTAACATACAAATACGAGAGAAAAAAAGAAAGTAAGATCTATTTAACCATTACTATAGCTTGCAACAACATGATATATATATATATATATATATTTATTTATTTGTTAGGTAATTTTTGTTCTTGGACTCTAAGTTGTTATTAGTTAATTTTTTTTATTTTTTTATTGGAAGCCCTCACTTGTGACGAAGAAAAATCGTGGTTACAACCAGATATCTGGAGAATACAAATAAGCATAAAAATTCAAAACAGTAAATTACAAAAATATCTTAAAAAAGAAAAAACAGCTTAATTTTAATAAATTACTAATTATAAAATAGTAGAATTTGAGAATAAGCATGTCACGAAAGAATGAAAACTCAATTGCCCGTCACCCGTGTTGTGCCTACAAACCTCCAACCTGTTGGAACACTTGATTATCTTAAAAAATAATTTTTTTTTTTTTATAGATTTAATATTTCTAACAGCAAAAACAGTCTTGACTAAAATAAAGAATAAAGGAAATAAGTATGAGATCGCACACATACTGTACTATGTAGTGCATTCATATGATACAAGATTGAGCCCAGGGAACGCAAAGCGTGGGATTTATGAAACATGGGCCTGGGTTTCGTCGTCGCCCGTAGTTTCTGCCTCTCCGAGGGAGCCACACTCGCTCCCATTTCCTCACAGTGGGCGGCCTCATTTGCAAGACCACTTTTTTTTTTTTTTTTTTTTTTTTTTTTTCAAAAATAAAAAAAGCACGGTATCTTAAATTTGATTGATTACACTCATTTATAGCGGAAGAAAACTATAATTACAAACACAATACTTGAGAGGTACATATAATCTATAAAATTCAGAACTCAGGCATCAAAACCATTATAATCATATAGTCTAAATGAACGACCAAAAGAAAACATTTGACAGGTTACCCGTTTGATATAGTCCAACAAATACACGGCCAATATAATCATATTGTTTCTTGTCAGCTTGTTTTTCTCGCTGATTAGCACATCTTTTGTGTGTTCTGACTTAAATTAAGTGTGTATTTAGATGTTGAATTGAGTTGAGATGATAAAATATTGTTTGAATATTATTATTATTATTTTATAATTTAAAAAAATTAAATTATTTATTATATTTTATTTTAAAATTTTAAAAAATTATAATAATAAATTGAAATAAGTTGAAATAATATCTTAATCATTATTTGAAATTATAATAAGATAAGATAAATATCTTAATCATTATGAAGTGCAAATCAATATAATATCAAATCAAAATGATCATTATGAAAATCAAGTCAAGACAATATCAAATCAAATTTTTGATCTAATATTATCTTCAACATCTCATTCAAACTTAAGGTGAAGAACTTTGAAATCTTGAATTTGAGATTTGTGTGTAGCCATCATATCCATTAATTGGAGTTGTGACTGACAACTATATGACCAAAATCAAAATGTCAAAATTGGATATAGGGTTTTAAACAATGTCTACAAGAGATCAAAATCCAATAAAAAATGTCTCACAGCTAATAGAGATATTCCAAATGCATGATGTATGTGAGACGATACATAATTAAACGGCGATGAAAATCTTGTAAGAGGTAAAGCTAACAAAGATTTTGTGAGAGGTAAAGTTAGTGGAGGAAGAAATATTCTACGGGATCGAGCTTGACGTTAGTCAATAGTTCTGATACTATTATAGAAAATTAAATATAATATAAATGAAGATGGAGAAGAGATGAAAAAAATAGACTTTGAGAGTTATATATTTATTATTTTCAATTGTTATTGAAAAATTACGTTGAGATAAGATAAATAAATATTTTAATCATTATGAAAATCAAATCAAAGTGATATGATTATTATGATAGTCTAGCCAAGACAATATCAAATGAAATTGTTCAACACAAAGATGGACGTGCACAGGATGTTTTGAGTTGAAAAGCTCAAACCGGATTGTGCAAAATTTGTCGTTGGCTAAATAGGTGTTGGATCATGGTGCCCAAGTGAGTGTGGAAGAGTACGAGTAGGGGTGTCAAATTGTGTTAATTGATCGTGTTCGTGTCGTGTTAAAATATGTATATTATACTATATGGATCAACCCGAACACGATCCTTTTAAACTTATTGTGTCAAAATCTCAAACCCTAACACGACCTATTAATATAATGGGTCGTGTCGTGTTAACCCGTTTTGACCCATTAGTGAATACTACGAAATATATTAACACAACACAACTCGATCCGTTTCAACCCATTTATGTAAAGGGTTGAACAAATCCGAAATTATCCCGTTTGATCTATTTAAATTTAACATAATTTTAGATAAATGTTAAAATCACAATATCTATAAAAAAAAAATATAAAACTAACTACAAGTCCAAAATTACTATCCAAATAATAAAAATAGCAAAATTAAAATCTCAATAATTTTACTTTTAGATATGAGGATATAATTGTAATTTTAACTTTCTTAACGGGTCATAACGGATTATTCAAAACGGGTTGACCCGTTATCAACCCATTAAGCAATCGTGTCTTAACGGGTTAACCTATTTTGACCCGAACCTGTTAAGACTAAACTCAAACATATTATTATCATGTCGTGTTCATATTTGTGTTGGATTAACGGTCGTGTCACATATTACCACCTCAAAATAGGAGGCTATCTTATATGAAAAAATATTTACATCAGCCTATTATTTATAACACACTCCACACACTTAGTGTATTGAGTTAAAAAAAAAAATTGAATACATGGTGTGTGGAGAGTGTAGGCTGATATATAGAATTACTCATCTTATATTTTGTTCCAACAATGAGAGGCATTGCCACCTTTATGTAATGTGCTGTGAGCAAGAGTCTTCACTTCTGTAACGCTAATATTGTACGTCCCCGTATACTATACATTGACCTTTGCGGATGCTTCTGATATATTTCTCTTTTTATAATCGGAAACACTAGGGATTCGGACATCGTTTGTGTACACATCTATCTTCAGAGTGAGAAGAACTTGGCTTCGATACCCTTCCCTAATCTATACAAAAGAATACAACAAAGAAGTCTTCTCATTAATTGAAGATAACACTTTCATATAGCAATACTATAACAATGAAAGACAAGCATAATTACATGAACCTGTAGATAAAAATATTCGAATTACATGATTTACTGGCAACCACCATATTCACAACAACATCAAACTCTCTTCTTTTTGAAAAGTCAAATGGAACTTAAAATTTTTAAACCTATAAAAATACAAGGTCCAAGATTTATGTCTTTAACCTCCGACAGTAACTTCATGAGGCATAATCTCAAGGGTAGATGAATTAAGAACCGGTGCGTTATTCTGGGCAGTATCCATTTCAGACTCTGGGTCTATCTCATCCGAGCATTCTGAAAGACAATTCTGGCTTTCTTCACCTTCTCCTCTGCATTCTTTCTGGTTTTGGGTCTCTTCTCCAGGGTCCTCTGTTTTAGATTTGGCAGGCTTTCTTTCAGTTTTAGTAACTGCAATTTCCTGAGTCTGAAGCCTGGTTTGGGACTTCCTGATGGTCTTCTTTGAAGCAACAACATTTTTATCAGATTCTGCCCGTAACCCTTTGTTTGAATTACTATGTTCTCCGTTAAGATGTGGGCCACGACAAGATGCACTAACTTCTGAAGAGTTGTTTGCAGTAACAGAATTCTTGTTCTTCTTGAGCTTTGGAGATGGGCTAAGGCCAGGCCCATCACCTTCTGAAGAGTTGTTTGTCACGGTCACAGAGCTCTTTTGCCTTCCAAGCTTTGGAGATATTGCGCGTGTGGTTGGTATCTAGGTCAATGAGGAAGACAGACAAAATGTTGATATACCAAGAATGTGAGGTGCATGAAGCAGAGTGAGAAGAAGAAAGAGTAGGTTTCTCTAGCTCATTTCACACCTTAAAACTCTGTTACGCGACACGACTTTACTTTTGTTTATTAGTAGGAGTCCCAGGAGCATACTTTTTTCAATTCAGTTGGTATGTTGCGTTAAAACTTAAAAGAGCTTTAAAATTGTTCTCGCCCAAACCCGCTTGAACTTCACCTGTTTCTAGTTCTTGGACAAAAAAAAAATATATCTGATCATTGTAAAATTGAACCATATCTGATGTTGGCCAGGAAGATGTATGTTCTATTTCAAGTGATGCTTGCGAAGAGAAAGAGACTGCATTAGCTAACAAGTGCCATGGAACCCAAATTCCATGAAACCCATTGTGTTTTGCAAATTATTGACTAAGACAACCCTGAAAGCTTAAAAAAACCGATGAGTTACCTTCTTTAGTTCAGCTCTTGGAGGAGGCTCTTTGTAGAAACTGGGCATGGGTGTAGCTTTAAATGTCAGGCTTTTTCTCAGTTGCTTGATCTCTGCCTCCTGGTTTTCCTGCAAGATAGTCAGAATGTACACGGAGACGGAGTAAATAGCTGAAATGGGACAGGCAAGGCAGGAAGCTAAAAAGAGAAGAAAATATCTACCAAGTGCCAAACAAAAGAAAAAGCCATCCCAATACCTTTGATTTTGCTTGCAAGTTAGTTCTTTCCACTTCTTTTGCCTGAATCTTCTCTTCAAGTTTTGAAAAGAACTGATCAACAAAAAAATAATCAGTGGTTTGCATTGTAGATAAAAAAATTTAACAGGTTGTACATGCGTCAACTACCTCCCTTCGTTTTTCAGCTCGTTCGTCCAATTTGAAGGAAAATCCTGAACCACTGCTCCTCCGATCACAAGGAGTCCCGCGAGGAGTAGCACTTCTGATAATAAGAAAGACAAATGTGATGTCAAAATAGTACAAGAAGACAACAGAAAACTGAAGAGAGAGCTGAGAGACAATGAATGATTTTATTTGTAACAAATGAAAAAGAAATGAAGCTGATCAAGGAAAGGATCATACGAAGTAGTGGAACGAGCCTCATCATCCTCTTTCACAAGCAGTGCTGCTTTGATAGGATTCAAATTTGGATTAACTGATCTGCAGTTACATCACATCATAGGCTGAGAATTATTCAGCAGAAAAATATAAATGCCTCTCTTGAAATCTATAACAAAATTATTCTGAAAAAGGCTGTGACTCACAGGGACTCCTCAGCAGGAGGACAGTTAATAGTTGCATTCAAAGAAGCATACTTTCCAGGCTGATACTAGCAAGAGACCGAGTTAAGCACAAAGTAGGGCAATAAAGGGAAGGAACACAATGAACCCCCCCGCCAAAAAAAGAGAGAAGAAATTACCACAGTGCGTCTAATGGTAGGCATGGATGCTAAAGAAGTCCGCCGACCAGGTGCTCCACTCATTGTATTTGTGACTGTTCCACTTGAGGCTTGGGATTTAGTCCCTTGTCTCTGAGCGTGTTTGGCTTGATCTCTTTTCACTGGGTACACCTCGATGCTCTTGTTCATAACATCAGAACGAACCCCTCTTGATGGGAAGGAAAGACTCTGTGTAAGGATTGATCTCTGACTACGTGAAAATGTAGTTGTGGCTATCGGATTGGGTCTATCCTTTCCCAGTCTATTGTTCTTTGGGGAACCACCTTGCAGATTTCCGGGTTCCTGACCGCAAAAAGAAAAATCAGATGCTAAAATATTTACAAGGTGCACCCTTCATATATGCTATGATTAGTCATAAAGAATCAGCTCATATGAGAAAATTCTTTGAACAGAACCTTGATGGATTTTGAAGTTTTACTTGCAGGAACCATTGCAGAGGCTTTGACCACCACTCCAGAAGATTTAAGGCTTTTGATTTTTGTGGCTGGTTCGGATTTTCCATTCATGGTGGGAACTTCACCGTTACCACCATCCTCACCCTCTCTCTTCAAATCCACAACTGGTTCTTCAACATATTTTCTCTCAATAACAGAACTCTCGTCCTTCACAGTAACCCCATTTTCAGATTCCATTACGCGACAGAGGCTTTCAGAAAGGAACGAAGACTTTCTGCAGAACCAGTCAATGCTGATTGTCAATACCTCAGTTAAGCCAAAAGACACTTGCCCAATCCAATCAATCACATGAACTAAAATTGGAAATAGAATCAGATCATTTACAGAATACAAGCAGCATTTTTCTTCAATGATTTCTTCCTTGTTATGATCCGTACCTTATATCTTCAATTGCAAAAAGATTTACGTAAAATGTTCAAAGCTCCGTTTTGTCGCAGGGAGAAGCTATGAGTTCTAAAAAAAGGTTCGTTTTCCCATATCCACCAAACATCCAATAAAGATCTAGATTAAAAACCATCGTTTCCTTATTTCAAGCATCTACCCTCCATCAAGATAGAAAGGGTCGGGTGCGGATTTTGGTGATCTAACTATCAGTCAGCTTGTCGGAAAACGAAAAGGGAACAAAAAACGCCTAAAGTTGTCAAACAAACAATAAATGAATAAACAAACAATTAACAGTTTTAGCATTTATGTTTGTGACTGCTGGCACCAGTGAAGGATCTCTCTCCATTTCAGGTCATCAGTGTTATTCAAAATCAAGAACTGAACACACACACATCAATTAAGACAAAGAAGCATGGTCCGTATAACACGAGCTTAGTGTAATGAATCTTTACCTTTTTCCACTAAGATTTCATTTACTCAGCAAAGAAGCAGAGGATTAATAAAACCATCGTAGACTGCAATGGTTTTACAAACTGGAGCACCTCCAGCAGAGGATATGTAAAATGATATGGAAAAGAAAACACATATACCAAATACTAAAACGCACCAATTCAACCACTAGACTCCAAAACTATGCTATATAGAGCTCAAAACAACATTGTTTTTAAAAGCCCATTAATAAAAGTCAAAGAGACGCAATGCTAGAAAAGTTTAAATATTTACCCAGGAAATTTGGGTTTTGAGTATTTGGACTCGGATTATAAATAGGAACCTCGCAGACACAGAGAAACACAGAGAGCAAGATAAATATAAAGCATCTTCCAAACCTGAATTATGACAGATTGAAGAAAAGACTGAAACAGAGTGGAATTTGAAAAAAGATTGATAGTGGTGTAGATTAGAAGCACTAGCGAAGTTGAAGTGCTTGAAATAGTTGAGCTCGAAAGCTACAGCGAGAGTTGGTGGCAGATACTCCTCTGGTTTAGTTCGAGAATACGAGAGAGAGGGGGTGAGGGGTAGAGAGAGCCGTGGAAAAGAACCTGAACAAGGACGGGTTTTTCAATGAAGAGAATGGATTGATAGGAGATACTAAAATGACTTAACTGCCACTCGATCTGAAAACTGAAAACTGTAGTCTGTATCTACTAGCGGTTCGAAATCCTTTTTTTGTTTTTTTGTTTTTTCCGATAAAACTAGCTGCTCGAAATCTTAACGTTGAGGCCCTGAGGGAATAATAATAATAAAAAAAAAGTAACCGTCATTTGTAAAATAAATGGACTTTACTATCAAAAAATATATAAAAAAATCATTTTATTTTATATAGAATTTGTACATTTCTGCTTAACATTATTTAAAAAAATAATAATCAATAGAAAAATAAATTAATTTGATTTAAAATATAAATTTTAAATTTTAAATCTTATAAATCAAATCTTTTTCTTTTAAATAATGTGAATGAAGTATTTCAATTTTCACATGACCAGCAGACATAAAGGCTATTGTAAGGAAAGAATTGTCACGTATGAACTGATTTTGAATCATTAATGAATGAAAAATGCTATTTTATTCATTTAATTTATCCCTTCATTTTGACACTGTGTTTTATTTTTTTCTTTACTTAATTGTTAAAGAAATTATTATTAATGTATTGATTTTTTTTTTTAAATATTTTAAAATGATAAAAAAATTTAAAAAAAAAAAAGACTAATTTGATCTGGCAGTAAATGAAATTGTGCTACTCAGACGGCAAGTACCAACGCTCTTAAGTGAATGGAAGGTGTTCAAAAAAAAAAGAATACAATAACTTTTACCTTTTTTAATGTATTTTTTTTTAAAAGTAAACTCAAAACCTAAAAAGGAAAGGCACGAAGGTAGGTGAAAAGAGTTATCAAGGAAGTGAATTAAAATAAGAAGGGAAGGGCATGATAGTCAGTTAAGGAATGAACCAATGATTGAAACAGAACAGAAGGGACTGTTTAAGAACGTGGGTGGGGGTGGGGTGACTGTAGTTTGTTCGCAGGTGGGTGTTCCACACAGCTCATGACGTGGCACGACCGATTAACATGATTGGCTTCCCACGTTAGGCCAACTTCGACTCGACATGTGGCCCACACCACCTTACCTTGCGTGAGCTGTCACAACGTGCGGGGCTGATTATGGTGGGAAGAAAGAAACAGAGAGAAAGAGCCACGGGATCATACATCCTGGACAATCCTGCTCGTCCATTTTTTTATTTCTGGTTGGGCGTAGAGGGCTCCACCGAGGTACAGAGAAATTTTATGTTTGTATTTGGGGGTCGAGATTTAGCGGATGGTACGTTGCATTCAAAAGCTGGCTTCGTAACCATCAGCCTTCATTCAAACTTTGTAAAATTCGAAAGGAAAGTTTATAAAATGATTTGCGTATTTTTCACATACAAACATGGCTGTCACAACACCCCCCATTTGGACCCCATCCAATGCTTAACTTCTCAAACTCTTACTATTTTCCTACAGATTTTATTACTATACCAAATTATGATAAATTCGTCTGTGGACAAGGCTTGGTTCATTTGGATAGTGAGATAAGATGAGATGATATAATTTTAGATGAATTGAATAAAATATTATTATAATATTATTTTTTAATATTGTTATTGTTACGAAATTTAGAAAAAGTTAAAATTTTTATTATATTTTATATGAAAATTTGATAAGACAAGATAAAATTAAATAGATTGAGAATGTTTCTGTATCAAACGAGGCCTTAAACTTTTTTTTTCCTTGTTTATTTGTGAATTTTTAAATATTAAATATAAATTTTTTATTTTAACTCTTTTTTCACTTTAAATGTTTGTGAATCTTGAGGATGAATTCTTAAGATCATCCAACGTCCATAATTTTATTCACACTGTAATATTATATCTTTATTATTATCATAGCAGGACTGTTGAAGTGGAAAATTGAGAATTTTAGAGCGACCCCATAAATGGCCGTACAATGAGCTGTTTCCTTGCAATTTTATTAATTATTATAACGATTCCTTCAAGTATAAGGTCCACTTGCACCTCTTAATCAACGCAACCTTCTCAACCTTTCTCGGTTTTTAGATGCGATTGAAATCAATTCAATTCAGTTTAATTTTGTATTAAATTTAATATTTAAATATTTAATTTTTAAATTATTAAATTCATCTCAATTTAAAATCGATTTAAATCAAACTAGACCAGTATATATATTTATAATATTTTATATTATATTATATATGTATTATATTCTAATTGCTATTTAATATAACATAAAATTTTAATTTTTTTAAAAAAATTAAAGTCTATTAATCTTACAATATAAAATTAATTTTATAATTCTTAATATAATATTTAATATAACATATAAATTTTAATCTTAAATATAAACATTAATCTTTACTGTACTTGCTTTGCTTTTCTGCTTCGATATTTTGATAAAACCTATATAACATATAAAAAGTCTAAGCATATGTAGGTTATAGTTAAATTTACTACTATACTCGCATGTATTAATTATTATAAAATATTATACTTATACTATAACATAAATAGACCAATAGTTTAGTATATGTAAATATTATATTACTAAAATAGATAATTCGTAAAATTGGACCAGACCGAACCGAAATTGAAAAAATTAAAAATTTCGATTTTAATAATGAATCGGTTCTTAAATTTTCAAAACTAGTGTATACCGATTGAATTATAAAAAATGTATAAAATTGGATCGGTTACACGCTTAGTCTGTTCGGCAATAGCACTCTACTGATGATTTTAATTAATTTTAATAAATTTATAGTTAATAAAAAATTACTTTATAGGGATGTGATATATTAGACTTTTTTTTTTTCCAAATAATAAATAATAAAGAGCAACAACCATTTTACCGGTGCTTATTTATGATTGATCATGAACGTAGGATCGGGGCGAACGGTGGTTGAAAAAGGACAGCGCAGTTGAAAATCTAGCAAATTCTTGGGGATGGATAAATACAAAGTGGGCCAACCCAATATATGTCAACAGACTGAAGCTTCATTAATAATAATGGTTTGAACGTCCCCACATAGCTATGTATGTTAATATTCATTATCCCATCTCTGAATTAATTTATTGAACTTTCGTTATCCTATTACATAATGCATCCGACCAACTGCTAATTCGACACAATAAGGTACTATTGTTAACTGTTCCCCAGAATAAACGACTTCGCATATACACAACACACATGTCGTGTGTGTGTGTGAGAGAGAGAGAGAGAGATGCAGCAAAATTTTGCTTCACATATTATACGAGACAGTATAGTCCATCAGGCACAAAAATGTTTCCTTGACAGATTACATGAGAAAAATGCACACTTTCTTGATCGTTTGTTCTATGTTCTAGGACTGTTCATCCGGATTTCGGCATTTACTTTAAGTAAATTCAACGTGAAAGGGATCAGGCATTTACTATTTACAAGCACCTGATGTTTCTCGGACCTTACAAGGAGTTAGGAGTCGTATACTTTTCACAAAACCGTTGGGAAGAAGAAGTTACATAGTAAAAAAGGATTAAAAAGAAGGCCTTAATTATATCAACAAACAGTAAGTGCCTCCCTAAATCCCATGCTAAAACCACCATGTAGATCCTTCTTACCCAAGTTGGTGTTGCCTTTTTCCATCATGGCTACAAACTCTTCGTAATCTATTCTTCCGTCCTGAAAGATCATAAATATAAAAGCAAATCTTAGAATCAGCACGAAATAGAACTGAATTAAAGCCGCATTAATATTTAATCATTCCCATTTCTTATCACAAGGAAGGTCAGGCCTCAACAAGAAGGCAATGACACTTCCTTATGACAAGAGGGTGTTTGTGGGGTTAGAAATTCTTCTATCTGATTATTTTTTTTTTCATCAACTATGCCAAGAAACTCTCCCTAAATGACACTTGGACTGGAGGTTAAGGTTATAAATTCAAAACCCACATGTGCATATGCTAATGAGCATTTCGCTGCTCCAATATTTTCTAACACTCTATCACACACTCCTGCAAGTTTTTCACACATTTATATATGTGTGCTACTCTTTATGCTATATTTGCTATTGATGGGAGGATGTATCATTCAAGTCATATTAACACTACCTAATTATGAAGAAAAAGTACTTACATTATCCTGATCTACTTCTCGAATCATTTCTTCCAAGTGGGAATCCTCGATGCCAAACTCCTCACAAGCCAGTTGAAGCTCATCTTGAGTGATATAGCCGCTGCTATCTTTATCAAAATATGAAAAAGCTGCAAATAGGTGATCCCTCTCGATTTTGTTTAGATGCAATGTTGCAGCAATGAACTCATCATAATCAATTGTGCCACTATTATCAACATCTGCCTGTAATTTCAGAACAAACATTAGGACAATTGGTAATTTCTAATGCTAATAGAGAGTTTTTGGGTTTCAAGTGCAGCATGTGAACAAATCATAATCATGATTCCGAAGCAATACTTACAGCGTGCATAAGATCGTATATTTCAGATTCATTCAGATTGGCACCAAATCTTTCCAGTCCATGTTTGAGTTCTTCAAAAGTAATTTGACCACTATTGTCAGCGTCTATCACCTTAAACATTTCTTTTAACCCAGCAATTTCTTCTTCAGAAAGGTGCTGTGCAATAACCTGCAAATAATGGATGTAAAAGTTAATAAAAGAAAATTCTTTTCATACCAAGTTTATAAAGAATTAATTATGGATACACGTGGGATTGACTTAATGCTATGAAAAAAAAACAGCAAGAACTTACTCTAAGAGCCATCTTCTTGAGCTTGTTCATTGCAGAAAACTGTTTTAAGCGACTCAAGACTGCAGAATCAAGAGGCTTGTCTGGAGCCACCCCATCAACCTGAATCCAAGGGTGGCCTGCAAGGAACCACAACAAACATAATCAGAAAAGGTACCCTGCTTAATGTTAACATAAAACTGAATTTCCATATGTTCATCGAATACACCAATAGCTCAGATGTGTATATGCAAAGTCATCTGTCTTGTCCAAAAACTTTCAAGATTCTGCTTTTCTTATGCTTTATTTCATTTCGTTTGCTTTCGTTTTGTTTTGTTTTTCTTCTTTCTTTCTTTTTTTCCTGCTAGAAAACGTCTCTGTTATAGTCAAGCAACAATGGCTTGTGATGCTCGTCATCCTGAATTTCATAAATAGTACGAAGGAAACTACTCATTAAATTTGTGTATCTGACACGTAATTTAGGTGGCATCAATCAGGTCATGGACTCCTGAATATCTATCAGCTTACTTACCGAAAAGCTAAAGTTTGACTGGCTAATCTAGCATTTTCGTTCTTTCTTCATTGTCTGTTAAAATTGTAGGTGAATTTATATGATATGACATGCCCTCTGTCACAATTGTTCCCAACCATATACACGGAGAGGGAAAAGGAACGAAGAAAGAACAAAGAACTTACACAAAACTTCATGCGCAGTTATCCTCTTTCTTGGGTCTCTGACGAGCATCTTTCTAACTAAATCTTTAGCACTCTCGGAGATATTAGGCCAGGGATCTGACGAGAAGTTAAGATCACCGTGCAAAACTTCCTCAAATATTTCTTTCTCCGTTTCTGCTTGGAATTGAAAGCAAGGAAAGAAAAGAACCGTACATTTGAATGGTTAGAAAGATGAAACATATTTATGATAGTGAACATAAGAACAATAAACTCATACTGTACAGCATATCAGGATTCTTACCGGCCCAAAATGGAGGCACGCCACTTAAAAGAATGTAAAGGATCACTCCAGCACTCCAAACATCTGCTTCTGGACCGTAATGCTTGCACAAAATTTCAGGGGCAACGTAATATGGACTTCCAACGACATCACTGAAAACCTCCCCTGTAATCCAGGACTGTAATTAATGAAATAGACATAGCAAAGTTGTATGTATGGCGCTGAAAAGAAATAGACATTTGGAAGGTTGTGAAATTTAAAGTATTAAGTATGATGGTAGTAATTGTAAATGATATGACTAGACGGATTGAGGTGAAGGCAAAGAAATACCAGAAAGTGTAAAATAAATGGACCCCAGCAGGGAAAAAAGAGAACAAACCTGGCTTGAAGAATACTGATAATCCAAAATCTATAGCCTTAAGAGGCGAATCCTCCTGCTCGTTGACAAAAAGAAAATTCTCAGGCTTAAGATCACAATGCATGACACCCAAAGAGTGGCAGGCTTCTACGACACCAACTATAGTCCTAGTGAGCTGTGCTGCCTTTCTTTCCGTAAAATGCCCCTGCTGAATGATCCTATCGAAGAGCTCACCCCCTGCGCACAACTCCATCACAACATGAACTGCAACAGCATCCTCATAAGCCCCTCGGATGGAAACTATATTAGGCAGCCCCGCCAAATGGTGCATTATTTGAATCTCCCTCCTCACATCTTCCACATCTTCCTTCGTCAACAACTTTCTCTTAGCGATGGATTTGCAGGCGTACTCTTTCCCGGTCACCTTATCCACGCAAAGAAAAGTCTTCCCAAACTGCCCGTGTCCAAGCTCCTTCCCCAAGTTGTAGTACTCCTTCAAATGGCCCGCCTTGGTTTGCAAAACCGAGTCGGCCTGAAGCCCCGCACTGGCCATCCTCTTCACATGAAAAGGCTTATTCCTCGGCCTGGATTGCTTATCAGTAACCTCCTGCTCATCCTCCTGCTTTGGTCTTGCCAGCTGTGTAGGTTTCGTACTCTCTTTCTTGTGCCTCATTGGTTCCCCTGTTTTGTTAGTATTTTCCTCCCGGTTTTCGGGTTTTGATAATTTACTCTCCTCTTCATGACTTAGCGGCTCTGCCAATTTAGTATCTCCATTGACCATCTTCACCGTTGCCGGGGGCTTGTTCTGTACAACAGGAAAATGGAATTCTGATTCGTTATGCACAGAGGAGGATCCACTGGTTATTCCTTTGTTAGAAATAATGCAGTCTGAGGTTCTAGACCACCAAACAGAAGTCGAAATCGATTGGAGGAGTCCGTAATTGGAAGAAGATCTCGATCCCACACAGTTATTTCCCATCTGATTCTATTACTACTTAATACTACTCACAGACGATAAAAATACTAAAACCTCGTATCTTTATCCTACAAAAGGGCGTATGATTCTGACGCCAAAAACATCAAACAATGAGGCTTCTTTCACCAACCACCGAGTCCGAAAGCAATTGGATATTGGGTGTAAAAACCAATTGAACAAATTGGAAGAGAACCCTTGAAAGCTATTAAACAAAACCTCAATGAACAAGACTATCGTAACGAGAAACCCAAAGAAAGAATTGATAAAAATCGACTGAACTCAAGTCGAGAAATTGTAAGAAGAAAGATTGAAGATATGAAAAAATGACCTTCAGGAAAGGAGGTAGAGACGGAATGGAGGGATACTTGCAGGATTTTCAGTTGGAATGTTTGAAATTTCAAGGGACGCGCAGATAAATAAACTAGAAAACGGTGCCCTCCCGGGAGGGTCTCATGACTTGGTTCCATATCTATTTCCGAGTTTAGGACGTGTGGGCCCCATTTGAAACAATAGGCTGAGATGTTGTGATTGGCGCCGGGTATTGCTTTTCATATCACCATAATGAGCTGGAGCCTGGAATTGGGTTCGGCTGGACTCTTCCAAGCCGGCTGCCGGTCCATGCCGGGGCATTTTCACTTTTTTTTTTCCCCCTTTTACTTTTATGGGGGCTTTTTAGTTTATCCGATTAGACTGCCTCCAAATACATGTCTCATAGAGTTACGGTCGTCAGTGTACAAACTCTATACAATTATTTAAAAATAAATAAATAAATAAATATAAAATTTATAAAAAAAAAATTAATTTTTTAATAATAAATTTTACTTTTTTTTAAAATGACTGCACGATACTTATACATTCTACGACTATATGTAATATCACTCGTAAAATAAAGTGAGAACTTCTTCTAATCACTATATAATTATAGAATAATCATCAATATATTAAACTTTTATGTAACCAACTTTAATTTAAAGTAGATTTGTACAAAAAGTTTTCTTTAAAAATGTGTGTATAATCACTCATAATTATATCGTTCGCTTTTTTCTCCTAATAACATATAAAAGTTGTACAACGAAAGATTAATGAAATGGTCGAAAATGATTAAAGCACGTGACACTTGCCAGAGTGGAAATGGATAATGAGAAAATGGGAGATATCCACCCAAAAAGGAATGGTCCAAAACGATCACTTCCAATACCAAGGTCAACATTAATGCATAAAAACGAGAGTTGTGTGTGTACGATAAGACCGAGTTGAAAGAAAAGTCTTTCATTTACTTATTTGATAGGGAGAAAATATATTTATAATTGTGAATTATGTAATTATCGCGTAATTATTTTGAAAAAAGTAAATAAAATATGAGATTCACATAAAAAAATAAATTTTTTAATAATAGATCCTATTTTTTTTAAAATAATTACACAGCAATTACACATTTCACGATTATATATAAAATTAATTATACCAAGTCATGATAACCGTGTTTCACACCACGTGAGAGGAATCGGTCCTTTTTTTTTTTATTTTTTAAGTTGGGCAGTTCCTTTCAAAGCGCATTTGCTTTTGCTTGTGCCGGTCTTTATCAACGAAGGGCTGGGGCTGATGGCTACTTGGGGGCCTCGGCTCGATCGGCTTCTTTCTGCTGACATCCTATTTGTTTGGTCAAGAATTGAATGGTGGCGTGCCACTACGCGGACAAGTTGGCATTTCGTAATTCCGAATGTGCATTTGATCTGCGGATAATCGATTTCTTAGAAGACTTCAACAAAGGCATGCCCCTTTTTAAGGGGGGCCAACCCAACATGTGGAAGGATTAAAAAGCTCTACGCGCAGGCTCAAGTAGTTGAAGACCAAATAGTCAAAGCCTCGCGTTTTCTATCTTCCATCTATCGGGCTCGGGCCCTACCTTTAACATACATAACCATCATTACACGATCATATCCTGGCACAGCTTACACGTGTAGTAAAACGTGGCTGCAGTAAAGCTCCCCCACCCCACAAGAGTGCAGCACAATGGTAATAGTCCATATTATTCAAATAAAAGGCAATAAGATCTTGCCAAAGTGGAACTCACACACCATGAAGCAAATGATATCCAATCATTTCATGGTATGGATAATCACTTCACGATTGCCTCGAATCGTTCACCCTGACTTTTCAAACTCATCTGTGCACATATTACGGTCCATTCAAACCCCCAAGATTCAGCAAAAAGCACCCACCTTCACAACACAAGGCAACGTGATAATTTCAAAACCATAACTACCAATGAAATGACCACTCCTCTGAAAATGGCGCATACTCACTTTATACTTTATAACGTACCACTCTACTTTCTTTCCATACTCTTTATATGCTAAAACAAAAAAGGGCTACAAACAAAAAGGCCACTGTACTTGTTTTCTTAAAAAACCATCAAGTAGCAACGTAAAGATCAACAGTTGGTATGCTTCAAACATCTTTTGCCAACCCAGAAAGATCAAAATGTCCCGAGTCTGGCTCAGTTGTTTTGGGAAAGGAATCTTTCCTAGAATGGCCTTCGCCCGGTATCCCTCGCCTCGTTGATGGTGGGGATGAAGACTCCCCATCAAACACGCGTGGAGCTCCAAAAACATTAAAGAAGCCATTCTTCATCTCCTCAGCCTCTTCAAAGAAACGGTTGATACCGTTAAGGAAGCTATGCGTCATGGCTTCAAGATCACTGCGTAACCCAGGGAAGTCGTATGCCCCATGCTCTGACATCTCAAAAGAGACAGGCCCTTTAAGCACCTCGGCTGTAACATCATCTTCAGTGTATTCTTTGTTGGATGCAACCACTTCGACAGGCCTGATTAAAAATAAAGCAAGTGTAAGATCAAACCTGCCAGTCAGAATATATTCCCAATCACCTCTGCTTGACCTGTTGCAACCATATGGCTACCAAAAGCACACAAATTGGAGGTTATCATATACAAGAGCAACACCTAATCATGGGAATCTAGAGATACAAGGAAGTCATGAAAATTCAAGCCATTGAAATAATGTATCATATGTATTATAAAATATAAAAATAACAATGAGAACAATACATCCTAACTGAAGTATAGACATACGTCCATGTGCAAATTACAGCAAGATGATTTCACAAACAATGGGAAAGTACATTTTGCATCCTCAAACATATAGTATATATTGGACCATTGGTAGTTTTGATGCAAACTGATAAAATGGCGGTAGTTTGGGGTGTGGATTTATGGTTTTGGTAAATTTTAAAACAAATTGAAAAGACCAGTGAAAGTTTGGGGGTGCAAAATGTACTTTCTCCCAGAATTTGAGTTTGTACATACTAATTTTAGACAATGTCTTCTACAATCAAGTCAGAGAGACATATTTGGTTTAAATATTTTGTGAAAATTTTCTTAAAATTTTTTCATCTTAATCTATAATTTCTCAACCAAGTGAGATACTGTTCTTTTCAATTCGATCTAATCATTTTCTTTGCCAAAAGATTAAACAGAAACAATTTTCACAACAAAAAAACATACAAACACACACATGCGCAACTCAAAGTTTTTCTTCCCAGACATATTTTCAATAGGTCCGATTACTTTTACAAACACCTCATAAAATTTTTCTTCTGAACATCTTTTAAGAAAAATTTTCCATCTCAATCCAAACATCTTTTAAACGCCAAGACACTTTTTTCTCTCCCAAAACCTTTTCATCTAATCATTTTCCGTATAAAAAAAAAAAAAAAAATCATTTTCTCGAACCCCTGGGGCTGGCTCAAGTGGTAAGAGCCTTGATCTTAGTGATCTGCACTCTCTACGTCCAAATTTCAAAACCTTAGGTGCAAACAATTTCTAGGAGCCCCGTCCCATCGGTGAAAAGCCGATGATTTACCTGATCAATGTAATGGAGATGCATTATAAAGGTCCAGAGTTTAACCGGGTAAAAAACAAGAGGGAGGCTAGGAACAAGATGTGGAGTAAAGTGGAGGTTTACACCTTCCAATGACCAAACGATATGTCACCATTCCAAAAAAATTAGAATGAAACTGGCCATAGGTAATTCACATCAATCCCTCGTCTCTCTCTCAAGCCAAATTAGAATGAAACTGGCCATAGGTAATTCACATCAATCCCTCCTGAAACTCCCTCCCTCCCCCCGAAACTCGTAGGGCACTTGGGCAGCAGAGGGGGATTGTCTAGCTGCAATACAGGGTCAGAGATGCGTGGTTGTTCAGCGATTGTTCAAGACGGAGGAATTTTGAATTCAAGTCTCCAATCTAGGTGCGACCATCTAAGGCAATTGAATTGCCAAAGGAGACACAATTGAGGAGAATTTGGTCTATGGGTGTGTAAGGAGACAATGATTCAACGGAGACCATGCAACACTGAAGTAATTTGCACGGCATGATTGAGACCTGGAAGCCAAGAAATTTGTCCTGCATCCATTTGGAGATTTATCTTCATCCAAGAATACAAGTTCACATTTGTGAATGTTCAATCAGAGCTACCTTTTTTTCAAAAAGATAATACTTTCACTGGCCTTCAAGCAGGGGTGGGCATTTCCTCTCAGAGTCTACCTACGAGTTTCGAGAATAAGGGGTGCAGCTTGAGGAGAGAGCGAGAGAGCAGAAATGTTCAGCTTGAGAGAGAGATGGAGAAAGAGAGATTGCGGGATTGATGTGGATTGCATGTGGCTAATTCCATTCTAATTTTCTTGAGATGGTGACTTGTCTTCCGGCCATTGGAGGGTATAAATCCCCTCTTTACATTACATCCGATTGGAAATTATTCTCAAAAAACAATGTTGCGTTTGCAGTCATAAAAAAATATTCTCTGAATCTCATATCTATTCGCATTTTTAAGTCCATTCAATAAACAATTAAACTCAGAATAAACGTACCACTCGTAAGTCGTAACTGAGGGCAAACAAATTCAAAAGCAGTTTATAATGTGATTTTTTTAATTCAATTATCGTATTAAGACAAATCAATGAAAAAAGGAAATTCGGAACAACATCACAAGCACTAAATCAAATTCCGCACAGACCCGAATTTATCCTTATAATAATGGAAATAACTTATAAATTAGATAAAACCCCAGCAATGTACTATCATGGATTTGTTTTAATACAAAATAATCGAGAAATCAATTAGAACGGAAAAATCAGCTCACTTTTCTACTGTTTATATTTTCTCGTCAACCAAACAAGGGTACATAAATATATAAACGAAGAAACGTACTTCCCGATGCAATCCCTGAGAAGCTGCTCGGTTTTCTCGCACTTCCTGATGAACTTCCCAGGCTCGACCTCCTCAGTTCTGCACTTCGACTTCACTGCCTTTCTGATAGAGCAATTTCCTCCCGGAATAACTCCGCCGGCGTACGAATCAAGCTCGTCTGGTTCATCGTCCTTCCACACCCACCCCATTGCAACCGCCTCGTCAGGCTTCGCATACAATCCACAGGAGTCTTGAAATTCTTGTACTCGGGCGGTATATATAGTCATGATAACCGACTAGGCCCAACCTGATGATAGTCCATGAATAAAGGCCCAAGAACTGGCATTGATGGCCTAGTTATTAAGCTATTAGAGCATTCTCAATTAATTCTTTGTCTTATTCTTTAAAATATATTATTAAATTTTTTTTTATTTTATATATTGACTTTTACAATATTTCATACATCAGTTTATCTATTTTTTTATATCATTTAAATTTTATAAGTTTTAATATTTTTTATTCATTTTAAATATTTTTTCTAATTATTAATGATATTCTTGTATCTTTTGATATTTGTAATATCTCTTCATATATAATGTCATATAATTATATTTTATTTTAAATTAATCTAAATTTAGAAGTTAGATCAAAATATAAATTAATTCAAAAAAAAAGATTATATAATAAAAATATTATCAAAATATATTACGAGAACGGAATGCTTTACCTCAAGAGGCCTAGTGAGAGACAAAAATGAAAGAGTAGTGATATACTAACAACCCATCTACAATTTATCTATTACTTCTTTACAAAATATAATTTTTCCAAATTTTAGATACATCAAATCAAAACCAAAAAGTAAAATAATATTTTAATTTTATTAAATAGTAGTTTAAATGTAGTAAATTAATTGGTCGTTTATCATTTCTCAAAACGTAAAAAGTAGAGAGAGAACTGAATTAAAAATTTATACATTTGTGTACAGTGTCCATTAGATGTAGAGACGAGTTTTGTTACACAACCTTCACACACTCCACACTCCACATTTTTTTAAATTTTTTAATTTTTTAATATATTTTTATTTTTTTTTAGTTTATTTTTTTAAAATTATTTCAAATTTTCTATTCATTATTCATATAATAAATATTTGATAAAAGAAAAAAATAATAAAAAAAAATGTGGAGTGATAGGAGGTTGAGAAGATTTATTGACGTAGAGACTATACCGTAACAAACTGTAAATCGGTTATAAAATATATAATCCGTTGGATGTGTGTTTTGAGCTATTTTTTTTCAATTTTACATTCACAATGGATTTTACATAACCATTGAGAATGCTCTTAGCTATTAATTTTATTTTCTTACCATGGCAAATGGCGTTTTGTTTTATTTTATTTTTTGAAACAACAGAATGGTGTTTTCAAGTCAATAACGAATGAATTAATTATTATTTTTTATTGTGGGTAAGGTATTAATTAATATATATTTTTAATTATTATACCAAGACATCAATTGACATTTTCATTTTTTGGGTAAGATATCGATCCATATATTTCTATTTTTGGGATGAGTCTCAATTGATATTCTTATTTTCATGAACAATGATTTAGTTTTTATACTAAATTAATGTTTTATTTTCAGTGAAGTAGTGGATTACTATATGAGCCGAGTTGATTAATATTTATATTCTCGAAAAAATACATAAAATCTCTTCAAACTGTCACCCACTATTCAAGTATCCTATTAAATTGCAATAGATCCCATTTTATCAATTAGCCCTTAGACAATAAAAAATTACATTTCACCCCATTTTTCTCCTACAAAGATAAAATACTCCTGAAATTTTAAAAATGACAAACACTCTTACTAAAAAAAATTATTCTTTATCAAATTTAAAATCTGAAAATAACTATAAATTGGATGGTAATTTGAGAAGGATTTGTGTATATATTTATTATATTTTTTGTCGAACAAGGTAAGTAATTGAAAGTTATATTTCTTTTGAATAGGGTATTGATTGATATTTATTTATTTTCATTAAGGTAGTAAATTATAAATGTTGTTTTTGTGAGGAAGGTGTTAATTGGCATTTTCAATTTTTTTATGAGTAATTTTTAATCGATGGAAGTGATATAATTTGAAGACAACGCAATTTTTTTTAAAAAAATATTTATACGTGCAGTTATTTTTGTGTATTATTTGTACATTTTATTAATGTAATTGATTACAATTACATTACTTTTTTTAATATAAAATAATTATTTAGACTAATAACATCAATAAAATGTGTAAAAAATAAGTAAAAGTAATTGTATTAACAGAACTGTTTATTTTTTTTTTTTAAGTTTTTATAGTCGAGAGTCGGACATTTGGGTGACTCGTTGGGTCTCTGCTCTCTAGTTTTCCTCCCCTGGAAAAGGCTATAGTGCAGCAAGTAACAGCGTTCTAAAAAGCATGACATGAGGAACTTAATCAAGTTCCGGTTCTCGTGTCTAAATCCAAGCAACAAGCTCTTTCATTTTCAGCTTTCGAATTTTCAGATTCGTCATTTTTCAAGCCTCTCCAAGTCATCATCTAAGCTTTCGAAGTCCAAGAAAACCGAAGACCTTTTGAAGAACCAAGCAGAAACTAGTTCGTTTGGCTTACTATTCAATGAGATCAAAGACATCTTAGGCGCTGATAACTTTAACTCCGATATCACACAATCTGGGACTTCAATACCCAGAGATATCCATGTGGTGGGCGCTCAGGTGAAGGAAGAACACCCACATTGGACCGAAGGTGTTTGTCGAAATGCTGAAGATGGCGTGTTACTAGGAAAGGATTATGTATCAGCTTTGGAAGATACCCCGTTGGGAAATTTGGGTGGTAACGATGTTAGCCCCGAAGTTCATAAAATTACGCAGATTGTTCGGGCGGGAAACAGTTTTGTTTCGATCGAGGAGCAGCTAGAAACGTTGAGTGTTAGGTTCGATTCAGAGGTTGTCGAGAAAGTGTTGAAAAGGTGCTTTAAAGTGCCACATTTGGCTTTGAGGTTCTTTGATTGGGTGAAGCTCAGAGATGGGTTTCGTCATACAACTAGGACTTACAATACCATGTTGTCCATAGCCGGTGAAGCGAGAGAGTTTCAGTTGGTGGAGAAGTTGGTGGCGGAAATGGATAACAACCTATGTCAGAAGGATATTAAGACTTGGACCATTCTTATCTCCCTCTATGGGAAAGCAAAATTAATTAGCCTAGCCTTGTTGGTCTTTGAGAATATGAGGAAATGTGGTTGTGAACCAGATGCTCAGGTTTACAAAAAGATGGTACGCGCACTTTGTTTTGCTGGAAAAGCTGACATTGCAATCGAGTTCTACAAGGAGATGGTCCAGAAGGACATGGCGCTTGATGTGGGTCTGTATAAGATGCTAATGGTTTGCATATCCAGATCAGGAGATATTGCTGCTCTTCGTTCCATTGCAGATGATATGATAAGAGTTTTGCAGACTCCAGAACATGATGTTTATGGATATGTGCTGAAAAGTTTGTGCATCTCAGGGAAAATCAGAGAAGCTTTAGAATGGATTCGTGATCTCAAAGATAAAGATGTAACACTTGATCCTGAACACTTCGAGACCTTAGTGAAAGGACTGTGTAGGGCTGACAGGATTGCAGATTCTCTGGAAATTGTTGATATTATGAAGAGAAAATATCCTTTTGACGGGAAGATTTATGGAATTATCATCAATGGATATTTGAGGAGAAATGATATTTCGAAGGCACTTGATCTGTTTCAAAGTATGAAAGAGTCTGGGCATCTGCCTCTGACTTCTACTTATACAGAGCTTATGCAGCACCTTTTCAGGTTGGATGATTATGAAAAAGGCTGCATGCTATATGATGAGATGCTAGAAAGAGGAGTAGAGCCCGATACCGTGGCAATCACGGCAATGGTTGCAGGTCACGTCAGCCAAAACCGTATATCTGAAGCATGGAAAGTTTTTAGGAGTATGGAGGACAAAGGCATGAGGCCCACTTGGAAGTCTTATTCGGTATTCATTAAGGAGCTTTGTAAGGTTTCAAGGACAGAGGAAATTTTCAAGGTTTTGAATGAAATGCGGGCATCTAAGATAGACATTCGAGATGAAATATTTGATTGGATAATATCTTACTTGGAGAAAAAGAGAGAGCTTGATAGTATAGAAAAGATAAAGCAGATGCAGAGAATTTGGAAGCTTTACCCTCAAGGAGAGTTACCCGGTACAGATGCATCCAGAGATCAGGAGCTCAATCTGGAGTTAAACTCTAACCAATCAGAGGAAGTAAGGATGGACAGTCACTTCATGGAGCCACTTCCAATAAATTATGATGAGCGGGATGTGAAAGAAAGTTGTTGGATTTTAACATCATCAACAGATTGGTGCTTAATTCAAGAAGCTTTGGAGAAATGCAATATTCATTTCACACCAGACCTTGTTGTGGAGATTTTGCACAATTGTAATGTGCATGGCTCTGCCGCATTGCACTTCTTCTCCTGGGTAGGGAAACAAACTGGTTATAGTCACACTACCGAAACTTACAACATGGCCATCAAAATTGCTGGACGTGGAAAAGATTTCCAGCACATGAGAAACCTTTTCTACGAAATGAGAAGAAGAGGTTGCCCAATTACATCTGATACATGGACAATCATGATTATGCTGTATGGTCGTACAGGTCTGACTGAGATTGCTCTGAAAATTTTTGGAGAGATGAAAGCTGATGGTTGTAACCCAAGTAGGGGGACCTACAAGTACTTGATTATGAATCTTTGTGGGAGGAAAGGTAGGAAGGTGGATGAAGCCATTAAATTTTTCGAGGAGATGATGAATGCTGGACATATCCCTGACAAAGAACTCGTTGAAGCTTACCTTGGTTGTTTATGTGAAGTTGGTAGGCTGTTGGAAGCTAGAAGGTGTACAGATTCACTTCCTAGAGTTGGGTTTACAGTTCCACTAAGCCACTCATTGTACATTAGGGCTCTTTGTCGCGTGGGGAGGTTGAAAGAAGCTCAAGTATTGTTTGATGAAGTTGGCGCGGAAGGATCAGCGTTGGATCAGTATACTTATGGAAGCCTTGTTCATGGACTGCTACAAAAGGGTTGCATGGAAGAGGCATTGGCCAAGGTGGATTCTATGAAGCAGGCAGGGATTAATCCGACCGTCCACGTTTATACATCGTTAATCTCCCATTTCATGAAGGAGAAGCAGATAGAAAGAGCTCACAAAGTTTTTCACGAAATGCAACACGAAGGTTGTCAACCAACTGTTGTTACGTATTCGGAACTGATACGAGGTTACATGAACATGGGGAAGTTTGCTGATGCTCGGAATATCTTCCATCGTATGAAAGTAAAAGGGCCTCTGCCTGACTTCAAAACTTATTCAATATTCATCACTTGTCTCTGTAAGGTAGGGAAGTCTGAAGAGGCTTTGCAGCTTATATCAGAAATGCTTGATGGTGGGATTGTCCCCAGTACTGTTAATTTTCGAGAAGTTTTTTACGGGCTAAACAGAGAAGGGAAGCAAGATTTAGCCCGTACTGTATTACAACAAAAATCAGCTCTAAGATCTAAACGCAAGTTCTTAATTTGAATTTAATTTGGTTCTTTTTACAGAGTATTTTCGGTAGTTGTTCCCCATTCAAGTATCTATCTCTCTTGAATATCCTTGCAGGTTGCAATGGCTCTTTTTCTTTTGGTTAATACTTTAGAAATCTTAACTACGTATTTCATTTTTAAACCATTATTTAACGTTTTAAATGATAAAAGTGACTCATTATTCTTACATTTTTAATATGAAAAATGATTTACACAACACTTTTAACACTATTATGTTTTAAAAAATGAGTGTTTGAGATTTTGCTGAAATCGTGGAATGGAGAGAGCATGAAGGCTTTGATGATTGATCGCCCAAGGACATCAAGATTCATGAAACATCTCTTCCTTAGGAATCTGATTACAAGATTATTTGGTATTTTCAATTATGTTGACAACATGATTTGCCATCCGCAAGTTGGAAATAGGGCATTAGCAAGAAACCTGATTCATTCACCTCCAAAAACCTTTATAAAGTCTTTATTTGTCAAGCGGAGGTGAAGAAATCAGTCCTAGCAAAGAAGAAAATAAAAAGAACCTGATATCTTTTCGCCTATAAGATTATTCCAAAACTCATCCTATATTATGAAAGAATTGGCCAAAGTATGTGTTGAGTACCTATATTAGAGTTTCTTCACGATTTCTTCAGTTACACGTTCATAGTAAGTCATTCTTCGGATAGAATTTACAGCTTCTTCAAACTTCCGACATCGAAATGCAGTTGTAAAAGAGTTAGACCAATGATTCAGCTTCTGGTTCATCTGGACAAATAAAAATGTATATTGCCGATTAACACTTGAATCAGGACAGCAACCATTCATTCTAGCAAACCGAGTAAACAGAGCATTTGGAAAGGAACTTAAGGCCCACTAATCTAGCATTTGTGGACACCACCTACACAGACCCATAATCATGCGACTTTTTTTCTTTTTCAGGTCCTTGAGTAAGTCATCAGCTTCATATTTTTCTTGCAGTCTGAAAAAATATGATGGTTTAAAATATTCAAACTAGGGTATATGCAACTCTGCCATTCTGAACTGGCCACTCTATTCTCATAAAATACGTCTTAAAAGGGCTCAGATGTACCTGAGACTTGATCTCATTTAACGCCAGAGGATCAGCTGCCTCTTCAACAGCTTCCCTGATTTCCAAAATCTGCAATTCAGATTTTGAAAAAAAAAAAAAAAAAAAAAAAATGTCTTCACATTTTGAGGTTGGGACTGAAATATTATAATCGAGAAACATAAAGGTTCACACAACCAAAAAGATTGCCTGTCAGCACATCACTAAAAACCAAATTTGGGAGGTCAAATCTGTTTTTTCAATTATAGAAGAGGTCGCTATATAATAGAATATAAAAAGGAGCCTTTTCTACACAGAACAAACTGCCTCCCTGCTTCCTCCACTACTGCCCACAACGTTATGGGGCATATTTATTATTTAGGCTATTTTAAATTTATTAATTATATCGACTGTCATAGCAGGACTTAACCATCTGCTACACTAGCACCAACTGCTTCATGAAACGAATTGTGCTTTTAGTGCTCTGAAGATCGCAATTTAAGAATGCACTTGATCCTTTTTATTTGTCATAGTATTATCAAGGCTGCAAGAATTAGTTAACCATTATTCGTAAGTATTATATACACGCCTGTGCGAGTGCGCCCGCACACATATATAAGGCAAACATATATCCTACATCAGCTCCCTAGATAGAGACATGATGTTTTCTTCACTTGGACCAAACTCATTAGACATAGATTCTTATGCATATTAGGTTACATCTGGCACAGGAAATTCAGTTTGTTCATAAATTTTATAATGTAAAGCAATGAGCAGGATGCACAGACCATGCATAGACAAGAAATTCCAAAACACCTTCAAACAAACTAAAAATATCCGATTCTGGCCACAATCCAATCAGACCAAAATTACCTCAGAAAGTAACTCCGGATCTGTAAGTGTTTCTTCTTCATCAACATCTACACCTTCAAGCCTCAGCTATAAAAGAAGTAGCAAATCTTTTGTCACAAACTTAAAAAAGAAAAAGGAAAAATTGATACCAGGAGATTTGTAATCAAAACAGGCAAAGATAGACATCCTAAATAAAAAAATCTAGTCAAAGTAGCATCATTTTCTCAGGGATATCCATATGTTCTGAAACCCAGGCCCCCATACCCAATACATTCATGCCTAGCCACCAACATAACATTAAAGTTACAGAGGTTTAATTAATTTTAGTGAATAACCATGCAGGTTCATCACATGCCTCCATTACTACTCTTCCGAGTATTCCCATATCCACCTACTAGAAAAAAATATTTCATATGATCATTATTTTCCAACAAAGAAGATCCAGATGACTGCCACCATATCCACAAAAATCAAGTGGATTTGGCTACTATTTGCATCCATTGCAGAAAACTTGCACACAAATACATATATGCCTGTGTGCATGTGTATAATGGGCACCTGAAAAGAAAAGGATATATTTACATTTCTAACAATTTGCAGGAGTCGGCCTAGGCCTAATAATGCTGTATCAGCAGAACTTTGAAAATGGACAGCCCACATAATACATTCCTAGCCTTCAACCCAACTTCACTTAGCATAAGGATTCTAAATAAAATCTTGGGATAACAGTGATTTAAAAAAGGGGAAATTACACTTTCACACAAACTATCACATGTTTTTCATTTTGCATCCTAAACTACTAGAAGTTTCATTTTGCAGCCTAAACTACCTATATTTTTCAATTTGCCATCAGTTAAAATTTGAAGTTAAAATGAACTAAATACTGGCCATATGGTAATGATCGTAATGGTTACTGGCTGAGGTTGTATTCAGAAATACAGGTAGTTTAGGCTGCAAATTGAGACTTTTGGTAATTGCATAGTAATTTGTGAGTGAAAAGGCACCATATCAAGTAGTTAAGAGTCAAAAAACAAACATATGTGCAATCCTGGAATGCATGATGCTTTTCTAAACATAATACCCTCCACAAAATCCATGGTACGAAGTACACTTACAATGTATATCGCCCTCAACAATGGCTTGCTAAGCGTGCTATACGCATCAATTACCCGAGCAGACTGTTCAGCAGCATACCCTCTTTCTCTCTATAAAAACAAGAGAAAAATTTACACAAGAATTTCCAACAAACATGTCTTTTTTTTTCGTTTCAAATTGAAGAGTTGGATATACAAACCTGAGATTTTGAGTGCACTAGATCAGGATGCAATTTTTTCTGCCAGTCTTTGTACTTACCCTCCAGATTCTGGACCTCAATATCATACTTCTTTTCTCTGTCAAAGTTAAAAACAGACAAACAAATTAATGAATAAATAAATGAGAAGTGGCCTATAATTACTGGAAGTCGGAAAAAAAAAAGTCATTCTTTTCCTCATTTATCTAAAAGCCCCATTTCGCAGATAATGAGCCCCATTTCGCAGATAATGAATAGATTAACAGATAGACAAACTTGAATATATAATTTTGAAACGATGAGTATAATGAGATACTGGATAAGAGATTTTGAATTTTAAAAATCACCAGCTCTATTGGCAAACCGACAGCCCGTGTAATTCTGAAATCTATTACCAGAACTGTTTTGGAGTATGGAATACTTACAGCCCGAAGATCTGGAAGTAGTCTACAGAATGATCCATGGGCTGAACGCTCCGACACGTCTCGCAGACCAGAAACGGCGCTGCTATGGCCACAGCGCCACAACTCCAGCATCTAGCGCTGGACTGCTCCTCAGCTCCCGTGGAGAAACAGAAAATTCTTACGGGAAACTTTGGATTCTGGAGAGAGTAAAAATCATAGCTTGAAGAAAATGGGGAATTAGGTGAACTTGAAGGAGAGGGGGGTGAGAAAAAATAAGTGGGAGACGGGAATCTGAAAGCGGAATTGGCAGGCAAATAAGGGTGTTTCGAAGGGAGGGTCCGGCGCAGAGTCGTGTAGAGAGGGGTCCAGAACTTCCTCGACATTTTCTTTAAGAGCTTTGAGCTCTGAGCTCGCGTTCCTGTTTCTCTTCTTTGTTTAGGAGAGGGTTTAACCAAAACGGAGAAGCTTTTTTTTTTTTTTTCTTTTTTTAAGAGATTCTACAATTTTTTATTTTATCTTCAATTAGCACCTAACTATCAAAATTCCAAACAATAATATCACCACCTCCAATAAAATTTGTCTATCAAAATGATAAAAAAGAATAAAAATAGTCTGCTCATTTGATGAGATAAGTTGAAATTAAAATTAAAAAATTAAATAAAGTATTGTTAAAATATATTTTTTAATATTAATTTTATTTTGAGATTTAAAAAAATTGAATTATTTATTTTATTTTGTATTGAAAGTTAGAAAAATTGTAATGATTAGATGAGATGAGATGTTTTCTGAAAACAAACGAGCCTAAATTACTAAATTTAAACGAGAATATAAATTGCAAAATATAAAACATAAAAAAGAAATTGTAGCTTCTATTTATTTTCTTATGATATGTTGGAAATATCAATTATCTGCACTACAAAACTATGTAATAAAAATGTAAAATGGTTAATATTGGCATTTGAAGAAAACCTCCTATTAATAGAACTTATTGGTAAAAAAAGAGGGCAATTTGGAAACAAGCTGTGCTCAATGTTACTATTTTAGACTTCAAAAATCTGTATTGAACTTATTGGAAAGAGTATAACTATCATACAAGTTATCTCCAAATATGGTACAAAACCTCTCATTGGTATCTGTAAGGATTGAGTTGTGGTGTGACCATAATGAAAGCTTTTTGAGTTTTTCAAATTTTCTACTGATTCTTTGTCAACCTTGCAACCTGAAACAACATAGCCTATGCTTTTTCTGTCCGCTTGACTTCTCTTCTTCTCCGTTTAGACTACTTTCCTGGATGCTATTTGCCTCTGTGCTTATTTTCAGCTTAATATCATGTGCACTTTGGTCCAAAGCCTGTACTTCTGTTGTCCCGTTCGGAGTAACCTGCGTGGCCTCATTAGGAACCGAAAGATACTGCTCCTGCTCCGTTGATGCTAGTAGAATTTTGTTATGGTTTACCTCCCTTGGGAGAGAATTTGATCGTGCATGCCTGCAAAAAACAGGATTGGAAAAGCACCATTTATTAGTTGATTTGGAAGTGTGGCCTAAAATTCTGCACAGGTGAGTCGATTCCAGTAATAAGATATTAAAAACAGATCCATGTATCAAATGTGGACTCTGGTTTGTGTTGTGATGGACTTAAAGTACTGATTGAAGTACTTTCCCTTCCAATTTGAGATTGATAAAGTCACATCATCTCAAAGCAAAAAAAAAGGGATAGGGCATGGCATTTCCCTAAACAGATTTCCAAAATTGAATGAACCATAAGAAAGACCTGAAGCTGTGATTAACAAAATTACCTGAAGCTGTGATTGCTAGAGCTATTCCTAGGCCGTAGATGTGAAGTCCCATCAATGATTTCCTTTTCCAATACTTCAAGAATAACCTCATCATTGAAATTTGAGTCCTTTGTCAGAACCTCCATATTTGGTGGTTCTTTACTGGTTAATCCAGAAGAGAACCCAGTTTGGGCATTAAACCCATATTCCCGAAGCACTGAGATGACCTTTTCTAATGTTCCCAGAGCTTGTTCCACCTCAGACCTGATTGATATATTTCTTTTGCCATTTACATTACACCCTTCATTGAATTCCTTGGTTGGAATGTGATCTGTGTCCTTACCATCCTCCTCAAAGTGCTTGTTTTCTTCACTCTCTTCTTCTTCAATCTCTCCAAAAGCTTTCCTGTCTGTTACTACTGCATTTTTTGGCTCAGATTCACTTACATGGTAATCACAATGAACCTCCTGACGTATATCCACCAACTCATCCTGCTTATTCGCAATAAGATGTTCTTCAGGGGAAATACACGCATCAGTCTTGATCTTTTCTCCTTCCACAGCCCTTTCTGATATATTAGCGGAATAAAGAGCTTCACGTATTTTAGTATACAGTGGGTCCCCCAAGGCATCAATAAAATCTTTGTCAGTCTTAGACATAGAAGACACTACCTGTGGTTTTGAGGATTGGAAAGTGTGAGAAAAAACAATAGAACAGGAATCACATAAAGGATGCAGGAGCCAACACACAGGATGTTACTGCATGGGTCCAATCAAGAGCTGCTGAAATCCAGTGATTAAGTAGGATAAATGCAGTTAATTCTAGAAGTTATCGAATTGGATGATTCAATTAGATTCAAATGAGGTTTTAATTTCACACACAACTGATTCGAATAATATTCCTCCTCCATGAGATGGTCTTATTGCTGAAACAATGGACAAGAAAAATGATAACTTGAACCAAATTAGTAGTTAAGTATGACAGAATAAGGTTTATGACCTTTTGATAGAGTCTGAAACCATTGCCAATGAGCTGCCGTGAGATAAAGTTTATAAGGGATGGAGGGACAAAGTCCAACTTGATGTCCATATTTGCTATTGTCCTACAAAATTAAAAGTTCCTAAAGATTAAAAATTGGAGGAGCACCGAACAAGGAAAGAAATCATGCAACATTACTCAAATTATCTTAGGTACCACTGGGTAGAAATCCAATTACTTAAAAAACTTGCTTAGTTAGCAAGTTACTCCATAAATTATTTCTGCTGCTGCCCATGGCAAAGTCACTAGAATCATTTTCAAGCGGACAAAATATAATTTATAAAGAAAGCCCTAAATCATCAATGCTCTTGCCCTTTACTGCCAAGATATAATAAACTAAATTTATGCCGAAAGGATGCATATGGGATTGGGTTGATTAAAGATCTAAATGTCCATTCCATGTCCACTGCAGTCTAGCCTCTTCAACACAATTGGATTTGCTTACAGGATCTACATGATAGCCAATTATCTACCACTCACCGAAAGTAACTTCTTTCTGAGGTCACCTTCTGCAAAGCAAAGCCTCCTACAACATCAATCCTAACAACGCCATTTGCTTCAGGGATCACCTCATTGGTGAAACCATGAGTAGATATATCAATGCTTTCCAAATCAGAAATCTGCAAGCACAATTGTAATAAAATACTTTTCCTTCAGGTTCAACCTAGAAACGACAGACAGAAAGAACATTGCAACCGAGACAAAATAGTCCACTAAAGATTTCAAGGACTACCGTGTTTAGAAGGACAACAATGAGATCATCTTGAAAGTACTCAAACATAAAATAGTGCACAATGGCCTCCCTTGTTGACAGTGGCCAAGGAACCTTCATCCTTTCTTCCAAAAATTCAAAGAAAAATCAGGTTTTCAAAGTGAAATATATCTCAGAAACTGAAAAAAAAAATGCTATCAAACAAAATTTAAGAAATGCTGCAGTTTTATGCTAGACGAACCTCACTAAAGATATCTGTTCACCAATCCGCACCTTTTGCAAACATTTGCCACAGATAATTTTGAAAGTTGGAACACTAAACTGAGGCCACCTGAAATTAATAGAATGAAAAAGAAGAAAAATATTGTCAAAATTACAGTATCAATTAAGTCTAAGTGAAAAGGCTGGTTTCTCTCTCTCTCTCCCCATCTTTTACAAATAATAACGATGATGATAATAATAAGAATAATAATCACCACATACATCACTAGGATCTTCACAAACTAAAATTTTGATAACCAGTAACTTCAAAAATTCAAAGATCCTTTAAAACAAGAGCACTACTACATCCATAAAGGAATTACACAAAATAATCCCATAAACTGACGTGGTTTCATATGATCTGTTAGATCTACTTTATAATAAAAGTAACTTTACAGTCTAACAAACCACATTAAGTCCTATCAGTTTGTGAGATTGCTTTTGTGTAATCTCTTTGTGACTAAAGTATTTCCCTTAAAAACTAAGGGTGCTACCGGCATGGTGCGGGTGGGGGGGTTTCATACTCCGCCCCCCGCCCCGCTACTGGGGGGTGGGGTTGAAACCACACCCCACCCCGCCCCCTGCTCAACCCATTGTCTAAAAATTTTTTTTAGACCTAAATTATAATATAATTTAAAGTATAAATTGAAATTTATACATTAAAAAAAATATAAACTCATTAGAGTTATATTTTGAATTGCCTTGTCCTCCTAGGCCAACTATTATATAGGAGGCCAAGGCAATACAATAGTGATAGTTAAGCAATGTGGGACTTAACAGCAATCCATTAACTTGAAGTTGATTAGTTGAATTCAAGTTTTTAACAAATTGTATATATCTATATACAATATATTTATATAAATTATTTATATAAATATTAAAAAGTATAATTTTTTATATTAAAAAGGAGAGGAGTGCGGAGCGGGGGGCGGGGCCCAGCTGGGGTCAATCCGCCCCCCACCCTCACATGGGCGGTGCGGGGTAGGCGGACGGGGGCGGGGCCCTGCTGCCCACCCTTATTAAAAACAATATATTACTAATAAGACCCTACATAATGCCAACAAATTGAAAACTGAAGGAAATAGTTTCAAGTGATAAATGTTATATTACTGTCACTGCTCCTTGATGCAGGATATTTGATTTTCTTCACTCGATATAACCCCCCCCCCCCCCCCCCCCCCCCGCGCAACACAAAAAAAAAAAAGCAAGGAAAAAAATAATGATAAAGGAAAGAGAGAGAAAGGAGATGAACAATGAGATGTATGTTGATGCTTTATCATTCATGTAGAGCAAAATGAGATTTTATACATCAGGCAATCAAACAGCTTATGCCATAGAATGAGGGAAAAATGCTTACCATTTCTTGTAGAGGGATGACTCCCATGAGGTGCATAGACCTGCAATGAAGGGCAGAATTTTTCTAAAAGAATTTTTATATGATATTCAATGATATCTAACAATCTAAATGATTACATGATTATTACTCATAAATGCAAGATGAGCTCAAGATGTCTTGAAATTCTTGTATGACTTACAAACATCTACAGGCCCATCTACGTAGCCTTCAACTAGTAAAGTATGAAAGGGAGTGCCTTCGAGCCCTTCACGATACATAACACGAAAGTCTTCCTTGTCTTGTTTTAACTGCCAAAAGTAGGTTGTCACAAAACTATCCCTAGACCTCCTAATAAAAATGTCATAAACAAGACCATCCAAATGTAAAATCATATGCAACTGCATTCATTTTCACAAGTTGAAACTTTTTGACAAAGTTTAATCCAATCGGTGAATGACGTCACTCATCAGACAGAATTATTTAAATTTTCTGAAGAAAACTTGTCTTGATATGTGAATGAAAAAGGTTAAGGGGAGATAGAGGGAGAGTAAACAAAGAAGATTTCAGAATACAAAAGGACGTGAAGGAGAGGAAATGAAAGGAAGAAAACCATGCAAATCAGATGGTATACCTTCCATTCGGCACGTGATCTCTCACTGGCTTCCGATCCCTTGTTATCATCTGCTGAAGCACTCCTCAACATGTCAAGAAAAAATGATACTTCTGCAGTCCTATTTTCAATTACTTTCTGATTGCAGCCTGCACAAACAAACATTTATGATTGGAAAGTGGTCCACAAATGCATATCATTTTCGTAACAACGTAAGGAAACATAAGCCACAGATGTCTAAAGAAGGTCAAAAGGAAAATCAGGGGAATTAAGGACCGTTAGTTTCATCTTCTGAAGAATGTAGGAGTTGATTCTTGACTAAGGTTTCAAGTGTCTCCTTATTTGCCAGATCAGGCAATGCAAGTGTCTTATCCAACCTTTCCCTGTACTGAGTGATCTTTTGTTTTTTCTCCATCTTTGCATACCCAAGAAAATCGGGAAGAGCTCTCTCTTAAACAGTCAAGCACAGAACCTGAACCACACGCCATTAGTTGATTTCAGTATCATCTGCTGGATTAGGGATTTCCTTAAAAAAATGTTACAATGAATTTTCATCAAATAAAAATGAATGACGATAATGATTAACGGGGGACCTAAAAAAACCAATGCCGTCCTTGCAAAATGTGTATTCAGCTGAAGCTTTCGTCTATATGCAAAGTTAACCACAATAAGTAAAATTATATGCGCTCAATGGAAGACAAATATATATATGCATCAATTCAAGACTCTTAATGATGTCATCAGCGAAGGGTTTCTTTTGATCTACACAAGATAATGAAAGATACTCAAAGTTGTTCATATTTTTTACTTATATAAAAAAAAAAAAGATACTCAAAGTTGTTCACTTATATTTCCATCTTATAGAGCACTCGAGACTAGACGAGCTTTAAAGTTCATCGAAATCTACACCAACAAAACTCTTCATCAACGCCTAACAGAACATCATAATGGTTAATGACTCACCGTCTGGCGTCAGACATCATGCACACAACCACAACCACCTCTAAGCACATAAAACCAATAGAAATAAACGAGAATCATCAACACCACACCTCTAAACAGATAAACCAATGGAAATAAACGAAAGCCAGAAACACCCCAGATTACACTACATAAACAGTAAATGCAAAGTAAAAGTATACGCCAAAACGTAGGAGCCCACACAAGGAGATACTTTGATATTCATCAAAAGTCAATCCAAAGCAAAACCAGAACTCATAAATATCGAAGTACCCAGATGCAGACTCTTCAGGAATTCATTAAAATTCACGTCGCACGAAGCTCCCCGAGGAGCACTAGCCCGGCCTTTATGAGCTCTAAACAGAACCCACAAACAGAACACTGAAATCCTCGCCGCTCAAATGCAGATCTCCATAAAAAAAAATCAATTATTCATCCATTGAAAGAGGAGACAGACTCAGCTGATGTGCGACCACCTAGACGGATATGAAACATGGCCCACTCCCCTTAAGAGGCTTAGATAATACGAATTCCAGACGCGGAGCGGAATCACCCACAAATCGACACTTGTTTCCAGAGCTAATCAAATTAAATTATGATTAATAAGAAAATTTTAAATATTTTAGTTTATTCCAGAAGAGTGAGGCCGTATACGCAAGTATCCCGAAGTCCTTTTAAAAAAAAAAAAAAATTCATATAAATTCTATATTTATCATTTCTTTTTCAAGATTTACGCAATACTTACAAGAGAAAGATACTATGCCGTAGGGGTGCTACCCGCATGGTGTGGGGTGGGGCACCCCCTCCCCGCCCCCAGCCCCGCACCATGCGGGTGATGGGGATTTTTGCCCTGCCCTCGGGAGGCGAGGGCGGGGTCCCCCGCCCCGGTGCTGGGGGGTGGGGGAAAAACCCCCATCCGCCCCGCCCCCGCCATTATATTAAAAAAAAAAAATTTTGGTCTAAAAATAATTTTTTAGACCAAAATTATAATATAATTTAAATAATAAATTAAAATTTATAAATATGAAAAAATTTAAACTCATTAAAGTTAGATTTTGGATTGATTTGACCTCCTAGACCAATCTTTATATAGGAGGTCAAGGCAATACAATAGTCATCCTTAAGCAATGTGAGACTTAGTAGTATGTCGCCCATATTTTGACTGTTATAGTGTACTGTTGAGAACATTTTTTTATTTAATGATTAAAAATATAATTTTAAATGTATTGATGTATTTTTTTTTATTTTTTAAAAATATTTATTATTATTTAAAAAATAATAATAATAATAATAATAATTAGCGGTACGAAGGAGCGGTGATTATAAGGTAAGAGCCAAGAGGTGTGCATTGATCTGGATATGTACTGGCACAGCGTGTCTGGTGGGGACCACTTAAGGAAAAGTGCTAGAACGACGTCAAGTGAAGAGTCAGAGTAAGCTTTTGCTTTTCGAAGTTTAGGAAATAAAGTTAAAAGAGACCACGTGTGCTTCTCGCGGTCGTCTGTTGCGTAAAGTAGTCGGTGATGTCGCACGAATAACCGCGGCCGCTAGATTTTAGCGCACGCGTCGGCAATCGACATAAGGAATTACCCCTTTATAGTTTATTCTCCCCTTATCTCCTCTTGCCTTTCATTTCTGTCATTTCTGCCGCCGCACACCAGCCAATTTAGGACGCTCAGGGACCGGACCAACAGGTACATACTCGTCGTTTTCTTTTAGGGGGATTCAAGGTTTAATTTGGTGGGCTTGATTTATATTGAGCATTTTGTTGGTGGAGACTGGAGAGGAAAAGGGAGAGATTAACCGGCTAATTTGCATTGAGATAAATTGAATTGAATTGGAAATACTAGTATTTTGTAGTTCTATGAATTTAATTTTTTACGTTGAGATTGATTTAAGTTTTTAGAATAAAATGTATGAAGTAGTATATGATGAATTTAATTTTTATAGGAAGTTAAAAAAATAAAGAATCATTAATTATTGATTTGGAATGAGTTGAGTTTAGTTCCAAAATCAAACACTGAAATTCTTGATTTAGTTCGCCTTTTGTATCCAAGAAACGAGAATCTCAGCCACACCACTCCAAAACCAAGTCCAGACTCCGACTCTGGCTCCAACCGATCGGAACGGGACAAGAGTTTCGGAGTCGGATTGAAGGGACGCCACCATTTACGCTTGACGCTGCTGCTTGTAGTGGTCGCGATGGCAGTGCACCAGTGTGTTTGTGCCACGCTCTACCAAACCACCCATTTGCCTTCCCCTTGTTTTGTGGTTCAAGTTTCAAACATTCAAGTTCAAGTTTCAAAAAAGGTCTCACTACACAAATGATTTTTTTTTAGCGTGTTCTATTTTTTACAAGTTGCGTGAAGTCATGTCTTTTTTCCATTTTAGTAGCTGGAAACTGTGGAGTCTGTCTAATCTTACATGAAGCACATAATGTTTTCATCTTATCCTTTCTGAGTGTATGGATAATAAGTGGTGACTCTGATCATTAGGAGCGTTGATGGAAGATGATGCAATTATGAAGGGAGACAAACTTATATTGAGGGGGTTGAAGTTCCATGGATATCATGGGGTGAAGGCAGAAGAAAGGAAGCTGGGTCAGAAGTTCTTGGTGGATGTTGATGCATGGATGGACCTCCTGCCTGCTGGTAAATCTGATAATTTGTCAGATACTGTGAGTTACACTGATATTTACAGGTAAGCTATATATTTGACCCCCACAATGATCCTCTCATTTCAAGTGAAATGATGGTATCAATTTTGTGTACCGTGCTGATTTCACTTATCAACAGTAAAATAACTAAAATTCATTGATACTATCTATTTCGAGTGAAAAGAAGAGGATCTTATTCCCGTACCTCGAAGCGTCATGAAGAAGATGCATTCCACACTAAATTAATACGTTTATAGCAATTGCAGTAAGTCTGAGGTCATGCATGATTGGTAGATATCCTGCAATTCAAACCTGCATAAAGTGTGGTTAATGGTGAATCTTTTCTTTATGTGACCAATACATATGTTCTGCATGCTCAGTTTGATATAGGAAGAATATCAACGATGGGTTGAATGGGTGAAATGCAGAATAGTAAAAGAAACCGTGGAAGGGCCTGCTCAGAATCTTCTGGAGTCAGTGGCTCAACTCATTGCGTCTACCACTTTTACAAAGCATCCCCAGATATCGGCTGTTCGTGTGAAAGTTGGAAAACCTCATGTGGCTGTTCCTGGTTCTGTTGACTACTTGGGAGTTGAGATTCTCAGGCACAGAAGTGTTGACATACCAAACCGTCATGCTTAGTCAAGATGCTTTGAAATAAGATTTCTGAATAATTATCTGAATGTCGAACTTATGCTTAGGAATATAGAGTAATGCTAGGTACAAGTCTCAAATAGACAAATTCCGTATAAGTTTTTTTAAAAAAAGTGAGTTCCACTAATAAAAAATAATTTTTTTAACATTTTTTTTTAAGTAGGATCAATTTTTTTACAATGACTTGTATGGGGCTTGTACAGGTCATTTCTCATACACACGTGTGTGTATATATAATATGTATGTATATGATAAGAGAACTTATGCTTGGGATATGGAGTAGGCTTCAAATTGAAATGCCAAATTCCTCGGCGAAAGCATGAGTTTTGCATTTGCATACACAGCTCTGAAAAAAAAAAAAAAAAGGAATTGAAGAAAAAAGGTGGAAAAGACTCGAAAGAGAAACTAAGAGCATGGCCTAATTTAAAGTTTTATTATAAAAAATCGATTAAAATGAAAATATTCAAATGGTGCCTGAGATTGAAACAAGGTTGCTCCTCCATTTCTAAAAGACAATTTCTACTGAAATGTGGAGGCATAGAAACTAGGAAGAGATCTCTCCACACGTGCACAAAACTTTCTTTCAGGTTGTGAAACATGGGAGAGAAGCTGGGACTCATGCAGCCATGGCACTTGGTTCACGAGCTTTGCCCCTGCTATTCCAGATTGGAGTAGCCACTCTGGAATTCTGAACACCTTCAAATACCAAATAGGATATATTATTTCATTAATTTCATGAACATGAGCCAGCAAGCATGTATTATAACATAAAATGAACGGATTAAGATGATTTCAAAATGCAGTGCAAGGTCTCATCCTTACTGGTAATTTTGAAAAGTGTAGGGTTCTTCTATTACCTGATGTCTGATGATACAGTCCTTGCGGCTCGCTTTACTGTCATTTGCAACTGCAACAATGCATTCGACTCGCATGCAGTTGACCTTTTATACGGAAGTTCTTGCACCACACACGGGTTGCCAGCGTGGTTTAAAAAAAAAAAAAAATTGAATGTAAAACACAAATGTCTCTCCCAGCCTACCGCTTCTCCCACAAAACAGAGCCAACTGATGGTAATTGAGGCCATAGAATTTTTAGAAATAGCCATCTAACCATGATAAATTATTCTTTGTTATAAATCTCCATAATTTCTGTGTCTGATTTATGTTTGCAGGTTTAACTTTCGAAGTTATGTTTAGCACTCTTATTTCAAAAGAAAATTCGATTTCAGACCATGTGTAGATTCATGTCTTGCAACAATTGATTCAATTATTATCAATTTCCTAAACACACTACTTGTTTGACAGTTAAAGTTGGCATTGGAGGCTTCAGTAATTAGTATGGGTGCTGCAATGGCGCTTTACTCTGCAACTTGTTGTACTCTGGGAAGATACGGAAACGGTAGCCCATATCACGTCAATCTAAGTGGATGGCTTCCAGGAGGAAGGTACGACTTCATTTCGAGGGGGGAGAGATTCGCAGAGTCGGGGGAACCAGACTTTTGGGGGGGGGGAGAGATTTGCGATATGCATTCAGAAAATAAAAAATAACCACGCTGATAATCTGTACATGGTGTAAGGGTTTCCTTACAAATTTGATTACGTAGTTTTCAAGTTTGATTCATTCTTCTATTGCTCTTAGAAAAAGTTCAACAATTACACCCTTTTCCTTGACATACCAACGAAACATCATGTGATTGTGCCACTTACAGGGATCACTGTAGAAATCATTTTCCTCATTCGAAAAAGAGCTCCAAAATCAGAATCATTAGGGGCTGTTTATGCACAATCTGGTCAGCCTTCCCAATCAGTGATTTTTACCAGTGAACATTCTTCAATTCAGTCTGCTGGAGGCCTCCATGGACAGATATCCCATCATGTCATTGCATGACTAGCATTGCTACTTATTCTTTCATGTATAATCTCCTGTGCAGCGTAATCGGGTGAATGTGTAAAGTGGCTTCAAATCTGTCGAAAACTTATACGAAGAAAGCCCCCTGCAGCTTCACAAGGACGACAGTTTGCTGCAACTTTTTCAAGCTTGGGGTACAGCACCAAGACTTCCATGGTCAACCTACCCTACTAAATGTTTAAACTATGATTATTTAATCAAATCGAAACAAAAATGGATAATATATCCAAATATGTAATAAATAATATGTTGTGCAGTCAAGAATTATTTTGAATTTAAGTATATGTACAAGTAACACGAAAAAAAAGGTTGTAGTAACCTATCCCCATTCATTGGTGCCCACTGAAAAGCTGTACAGTATTGAATCCTCTGTTCCTTTGGTCTCTACTGCCCACTGAAAGCTGTACAACATTATATCCTTTGTTCCTTTTCTCTACGTTTAACCAAAAGTGTGTTACTCCTAGAGAAAACCTATGAAATGGTTCGAGGGGAAAAACTTTATCCATTTCATTGGCCGTATCCTTGCTGGCTGTATCCTGCTTCCAAATTGTTAGAATTAACTATACAACTATGACGGATTATACATCCGGGACTCTCCTGTAGAAAAGAACATAAGCGGCTGATGTCTTTATCCTGTCTTTGGAGATGGAGAAAACCTTGTCGTCATCAAACTCAACCCACATACCATTGCCATGCTGCATACGAACAAAGAGAAATAGAAAACCCATAAAAAATCCAAAGCCATGTATTTCCAGAAAAGATGTAGAGATGTTCCTGCAACCAATTTACACAAACATCTATCCATGTGTTTTTACATAATTGTGAAGAAACAAACCCGCAGCTACTCACTAATTTTTACTTTTGAGGTTATCTTATAATAACTGAGCCACTTCCATATCAAGGAAGCCACAATATCACAAGTCAGTCAAAATTGTATGGGAACATTACTACAACTAGTGTGTAGTCTCACCTTAAGGAGTAGAAGACTGTAAAAGGCACCTAACAAAAAGCAATCAAAAAATTTTCTACAACGAGATGCCACTTACATGAACAGTTGCAGTATAGTGACCGCCACCCAAACCTCCATAATGATTACTAATGGCATACAGCATGTAGCGATTGGACAACTGGCTATTCTTGTGGGCAATGAAGGTTGAGAAATCCAGATCATCAACTGGGAAGTTGACAAATGTTTCTAGCTTGTTCTTAAAATATCGTCCATATGAGAACCTCTTCAAATGAATAACAAGAATCTCGGGCAATCTCCAGAGATCTAACTTTTTGATGGCTTGCCGAGGATTCTTACAGCTAGGGCAGTACCTGCAGTTTGATGTAGCTGCAAAGTAATTATAAGAGAAATAAAGGAATAACAACTTGAATTGAATATCTTAAATATTAGTCAAACATGTTTGGTGATGTATAAGAATCACAACCAATCTCAGCTTCTTAAAGACACCATTTTTTCAGTTCTTGCTCACAAAATTAAGTCAAGAATGGCTATCAACAAGAACAAAAATCTTCCAATGCCAGAATGAAGAATGAGAACACGCTACACTAACCACATGTCTTCTGGTCCTAATGGCTCTTCCTTTAAGAAGGCTTCAAGGCATTTGTATAGAGAAACAGAATCTTGAGTCCTATTTATGGACCTCTGGGGCTTAAAGACCTCCGGCAGTGAGCTGAGAAGGCATGTATCATACGTCTCAATCATCTTATCTGACCATAAAACAATCACCTCCAACTCCTTGATCGACCCCGAGACCAGTACTGGCTCATTCATCTCTATCTCAGAAAACTCTGGTCCTCTGTAGAACTGGAAGTCAGTATCCAAATGTGTCTCGTCCAGTCTACCACCATCTGACACAGCACCCGCATCCAAAACAGTAGGGCTGGTGGCATCCTCCATTTCAGAATCTTCCTTACCAGAATTTCCCGCACCCTCATCGTAATTATATAATCCATCTTCGTTGGGCATTAAAAATGGACCGAGTATTTTCAAAAACCCTTTACGAATATCAGATCCATCAGAAGTATCAGACAACCTTGCTACAAGTGGAATGCCAAATGTCTTCCTTTTTGGGGTAATGCCATAACTGCAATGCCAGAAAACTCATAATAGAGTAATGATAAAATTCCAAATTTAAACAAGTACAACAAAAATTGCATCATTTCTTCAAAAGATCACAAAGGATCTAAGGAAATTATTGACAAAATTCAAGTCATAATAGATTTATTTTCAATACAAATATTTTTTTACGAGTATTTTTTAAAACTAAAATATTTTCGTTATATTTGCTTTATCAAGACGAAGTTTTTTGCAATCGTCAAAATGTTTGACAAGCATTTATTAGCATGTTATATGTGGCCTTTAGCTTAGTTTTGTTTCTTAAAGTTTGTTGTTACCTAATTATACTCCTACTGTAATTTATTTACAGGTTTATAGAACGCATGGGTACTTAGTGTGCTTCTTTCCTTTTCATGCAATTCATTTTTCAGCTTCATTTGCCTCTTTGCAACTCCAAGTCAAACCCTTACCCTATTGAAACCCTAAAACATCCACATACTTTCTCTAATCATTAGCCACAAAATAACTACTTACGCAAGCCTTAAAGCCCCATTATCAAGTATTGTCTATCCATCACTTTTGTTTTCAGAAATAGCTTACATAGCTAAACAATCCCACCTCCTGCAAGCATTCAATCTAGAAACCCCAAACCCATTGTCAATCATAAGAACTAAGAGCACACGTTCTCAAATCTAAAGCCCTAAAGCTCACCACAAAAGCAATACTAGGCAGGTTTTCGGAATCTGTCATAGATCACACTCTAATCTATTTAATTCCTTGCAAGATGTTTCTGTGGTCATGCACAAGTTCTCTGATGTTTCTCATTGAGTTATAACAATAGCTGCAATTCAGACACGTGGATGAGAAAGGGAAAAAGAAATGCAGTGGCAACCCAGAAGTGAAATCACCAAATAAAAGTCACAGTATAAAGCCAAAACGAACTCAATAAGGAACTAATCAAACTTACTTTTCCACCTGTTGATGCTTGAAAACCACTAAGGGTGATTTCTCGCTGTCTTTTGGTAACCGATAGGCAACAAGTTTGTCCTCATCCCTGATCAAGGCTATAGCACCAGATGGCTCAAGCCAATTCAGAATGCTTTTTATAGCATTTATGACTACCTACAAATTGCTCCACATGGTCAGTGCTCAACATGGAATCCACAAACACTCGGGAAAAAAGAGAACAGGCCCTTTGACATGGGGATCCCAAATGATATACATGCATATATATATTATATGGAAGGATGGAGATAAAATAACCTAATGATTATAAATCATCTCATCCCACACGGTTACTTTACATTATTTCAACTACTTTACCAAATTATCTAAATAATTTTTTTGATAAGTAAATTATCTAAATAATTAGTAATAGATCTTACACTGCTATGGTAATATGATAGTGCCACAGATGACAAAACAGAGTGGTGGCCAAAATGTTTTGCATTTTTTATTGGTGGGTATGAGACTTCAACTCATGATCTCACCCACAAGCCACTCTTATGGGAGATGGAATCATCATTTGAACCATAGGTCAATGGCATGGTGGTGACCAAAATATGATTGCATACAATGCAATGATTCCTGAAACATGGTTATACAATAGAAAAGTTCCTATTACTATGCTAGAGGATAAAAGTAGCCACCCAAGTGTAGAAGTTCACCAAGATCAAAGATCAAAAAGTGTTTAGAAGCTCAGTGATATTTGAGAAAACACAGCAACATACCTCAGCTACTAACAGGGTTTCATCATCTCTTAAAGAACACTGAGTGCTTAAGACATCAATAAGATCTGTGAGCCTCCCATTATTTGGAACAACTACGTTATACACAGCTGGTAATGTAGTCCCATCAGTGCTCACTACTGTCAACGTCATTGTCCGCATTGTTGTCGAAGGTAATGGAAGCGATAGGTACATAAATGGGTCAAATGTGACAGAAACCTTCTTGCAAAGAGGGCAAACCAGCGTTGATCGATACTGACCCTAAAAAGTAAGGAAAACAGTACCCAATTAATTTTAAACAAATGCTTTATCTGATAATTGCAGATGCCAGTCCCATAGCAGCCTACAAAATTATTTAAAGCCCTAATCATTTTTCAGCATTAGCTATCAGAATGCATTATTCATAGCAGCATCAAAGACTTCCAACAAGAAAGTAGGAGTCCTTAGTTTTATTGAATTGTAACGCCTCAATAGAAGACCCAAATCACATGTCCTATACTCTAAAAGGACTAGTTAATGATACAATTGGAGCCCCATTGGAACCTTATAAAGAGCAATAACTTCTCCTTCCCAAGCAATATGGGATCTCATACACCATGTACCCTTATCCTTATCATATGGGGTATTACAATCTCCCCCTCTTAAATTCCCGACATTCTCGTCAGGCCAATCCATCGTAGGTGGCAGGGCTCAAATCCCACATTTTTTGTTGGGATAGGCTCTGATACCATTTGTAACGCTAATGGAAGGCTCAAACCACATGACATATACTCCAAAAGGACTAATCAATTATTCAATTGGAGCCTCATTGGAAGAGCAAGAACTTCTCCTTCCCAAGCAATGTGGGATCCCATACACCACCTACCCTTATACTTATCATATGGGGTATCACATTAACATTGCATCACATGTAAAAAGTAAAGTCTTGTATACAACTAGATGTCAAAATTTTCCATTCCATGCAAAATGGCAACCCCCTAATACAACTCACTTGGCATGCATCAACAACTATGGAGTCATTGCGAGCAAGGTGATTCTTCCAATATTCTTCTGCTACTTCTTCATCCGGATGACCTTCAACATCCTTGGCTTCAATATACGGCTTGCACTTAACACGATTTAAATCTTCATGGAGTCCATCCAACAAGAATGCCAGAAACTCCTACATCAAAGACAGTTTAACATATTCATGAGATTACTCCTCTCACATCTCAGAAATGAAATTGAGTGGTACTCATAAACAAAAATAACTTCACTCACTTGGGAATCATGTTGATTATAGCCACTAAATTGAGGAGCAAAATCTGCAAGTTTTTTCTTGAATAGTCTTGGAGCCACAGGCCTCACTCCTGGAGCCCATAGCCTCCTTAGTAAATTTCCAAATGCTAAAGCAAGCTCCCCCTGAAAGCATGAATGAACATATTTCACTAGAGATAAGAGGTATAGAATAAGCAAATATGCTACATTTGGACAAGACCACTCGGTAAACAAAGCAAATATAACAAAAACATAAATCATACTTTCATCCCCAATGGGTTATCATAATTTATCTCCTTCTTGTAGTCTCCAAGGAAATAATCAACAAGCTTTGTGGTATGCACCAAGCACTGGATGGAACTGTTCATGAAACAAGTGTTCCCAAGATTCTGTAATCCTGTCAAGCCCAAGGAACCAGCTCCTTGATAACTACCACCACTTCGTGATGAGTTAGTTAAATTTAAAAAACAGTCCACTCTGTCAGTGCTCCCATTCATCTTAAAAAAGCCACTGCAAAAGGGATCTTCCACCTTGGACTGTATAGCCATCTCACCATTCCTCTCATCTCTGCCCCTTGGAGCATCAGAAAATCCATAGACTTGCAATTCAAGAAGAATCTGCAAGGCCAACATGCAAACAATGAGCAAATAAATCGACTAAACATGTGGTCAAAACTCAAGTTGCTGCATATTTTTATTGTTACAATTATGAAAGTGAATCATGAAGTATATTCCAATTACTGAGTATTTGGGCAATTTCACAATCTTGCTAATGGAATAGAATTATAGAAAGCTCAACAGCATAAGATAAGTAGACCATAATCAGAATGATCTCTCCAACAATTTTTATAAAATACAACAGTTTTAATGAGAGAACATTAAAAATATCTCTAGATTGTTTCCTCACAAGGTAGTCCTCCAGGGCCATTATGACATCAAGGAGCAAAAAAGGTGCCGCCACAATTTATTGAGTCCATCCAATATTGGTTGTGTTCACATTTTATCTTGGTTAATATTTTAGAAGCAGGTAGAGGCAAAAGATGCCAAGTGATAATTTAACAAAATGACTCCTGAGAGGAATCTGCTTCTCAGATGACCAACTACTAAAATTAAAGGGACAAGTTCCCCTCAAGGCCAACTTGAAAACCTCTACAGGATCAGAAAGTTATCCTCTAAACGGATAGGTCTTAGCAATATTCTAGCCCCAATATCAGTTTTCGACTCACAAAAAAGATCCATTACCTCCTGAAAATCCCTTCATCACTGATTATAAGTAAAAAGACTAAGACTCTTTATTTTCTTTACAACAGGTATGTGGGAGAGAAAGAAGCAAAAGGGATGCTTGATGGAGGAGTATTATTCCCAAGCAACTTTGTACACAGACAAAGAACAGGGAATATAATAAAATGATAGCAGTCAGACAAATATGTACTTACCTCTTCCCCCAGTTGTGCAGGAGTATCTTTACTCATATTTATTCTGTCATTAAAAAAAAATTGTGTTGTCTGGCCTGAGAAGTCCCAAATGCTTAACTGTCCAATCAAATAACAGAGCAAATAAATGTCATTGGAAAAAAAATGAAGAAGCCACTATATCAGAGAGTTTTTGGAATGAGATAGTATTATCTTAGCTAAACCATCATCCCCAAAAGAGAGACATTGAGAGACAGAAACGTCACACAGAGAGAGAGAGAGAGAGAGAACTCACAGGTTCAGATTCAGAACTGAAAATATTGCGGGCTCTCTTGTAAGAATTATGCACATTGTCCTGAAAAATGCAGCCAAATGTCAAATAAAGTAGTAAAGCAACTCAATCCAAAATGCCAGATGGTTTCAAAAAGTTATACACACAATGAATGGTATATCAATCTAATACTGGGTAACCTGTAAAGTGCATTTTGCTCTTTTAACCAAACTTTTATATATATATATATATAAGTAAGAATAAAGCTCTTCCAACCAACTTCATGGCACTTTGACACCATATACAATATTAAGGATCAATATATTACTCGTCATCGCTACTAAAACTCATGCAACCAACATCAAAGCTTGCAAGATTGGGTGACTCGGAGGAGATGGGTAGAAAACAGAACAATGTCTAACAACAAGCAAAGTGTGTGGTACTGGGGTAGCTCAGTCCTGGGAGAGAGACTTGGATACGGTCCTATCCTTCAGCAGTTTTTGCATCAAATGAATAGTCTCAAAATTTGAATCCATGCACTTGGACTCAGAAGCTTAGACTTCATCATTGCACTGAATGATGGAGTCTGCTACAGAGAACTGTAGTGTCAACCAACCCACTAAATGAACATCTTCAACCCCTGTATGCCAATGGTAAGGTCCGCTTTAGATTGCTCTATAAATGGTATCTGTTCAAGGAAATATATTTAAGTAAATATACGAATTCTAGAAAGCCTACTCCAATTCTTTCCCTAAACATGCAGTCCTCCTTCGTATGGCGCCCATGTCCATACCAACAATTCTAAAGAAAGCAGGGAGGAAGATGCAATGAGGGATAGAGAGATCACCTAAAGTGCTGGAAGACATTAAAAATCACCCATTCTTAGCAAAATACCCACCTTTGTACATTTATTTATATAAGTTTAAAACTAAAAGCAACATTCCATCCCTAACATTGCTCGTAGAGAATCAGCATTGTTTATAGATAGTTTTGGTACAACCCATACATTATAACCATGAAGCTTAAGATTTACTTGGTGTTACTCGCTTCTCTTATGTTGCTTCCTTTCAGAAGTATGTGCGCTGCTGCCTGCAACACTACCCTCCACCATTCACTTCTATGAAAAATTATCCGACAATCCTGTTCCAAAATGCTCTTCTAGTATACCTCCCAATGTCATACTATAGTACTAGATACCGCATCATAAGGCTGGAATCTTCGGCTGTGTTTGGTTGCTGAGGTAATCTTAAATGATCTGAGTTTATCTGTGAATAATAATGTTTTGTGGGTCCCATTGAAATATGTTTGAATGTATGAAGTAAACTGAGATACGTGTTTGAATGTATGGAGTTGTAACGACCCAATGGAAAGCCCAAACCACATGGCCTATACTTCAAAAAGACTAGTCAATGATACAATTGGAGCCCCATTGAAACCTTATAAAGAGCAAGAACTTCTTCTACCTAAGCAATGTGGGATCACATACACCACCTACCGTTATCCATATCATATGGGGTATCACAATCTACTCCCCTTAAATTCCCAACGTCCTCGTCGGGCCTGTCCATTGTAGGTGGCACGGCTCAAGTCCCACATTTCTGGTTGGGATAGGCTTTGATACCATTTGTAACGCCCCAATGTAAGGCCCAAACCACATGGCCTATACTCCAAAAGGACTAATCAATGATACAATTGGAGCCCCATTGAAACCTTATAAAGAGCAAGAACTTCTCCTTCCCAAGCAATGTGAGATCCCATACACCACCTACCCTTATCCATATCATATGGGGTATCACAAGAGTAGGTTGAGATATGTTTAACTTTTAATGGGAAATTGAAAAAGTAGTGGGTCCCATCAATGATTGGTTTTAGATAGGCTAGGATGAGCTCAGCACGCAAACCCATCAATGATTGGTTTTAGATAGGCTAGGATGAGCTCAGCACGCAAACATAGCCTGTCAACACCAAGTTTGTATCTTCTGTCAACACCAAAGAGCATTTCAATCACAACTCCTTTGAGAAGCATTTCAAAACCAAGTTTGTATCTTCCATCAACACCAAAGAGCATAAAATTTTTGCCTAGCTCTCATTGAATCACACACTGCTTCTAAAATCATTCAAAACTACTTATAGAAAAAACAAAAAGCATTTAAAAAACAAGCTTGTATCTTCTGTCAACACCAAAGGGTAGAGGCCTTTTTTTCCTAGTTCTTTCTTTCTCAAATAATTCCATGTTTCCGATGGTGATGGAAACTATATTAATAAACAACAGCTGATATGTTAAGCTCTGAAAAAAAAAAAAAAAAAAGATTTATCCAACTTTAGGAAAACATCCGACCATTCATCAGCCAAATCCAAAATGCAGGTATAACAGTACTAAAAGACTGTCATGGTTGACAATCAGTGGAAACAAGGATAGAAGATTATATCCCAAAACTGACCTTTTGGCTAACTTTTACCACTAAGGAATCTGTTTCCCACAAAACAAAAAGCCTAATTTGTATGGGAAACACATCCTGCAAAGAATCTCCAGCACCATAGAGACTTCCAATATCCTTCTCTGCTGCATTAAGATCATAATGCCTACAGAAAGCAAAGAAGAATTCAATTCCAAATATATCATGCCCTCACGAAAAAAATACCAAACATACAATGCAGATTTTTGTGATGCATTAATATAACAATGAGGAGAAAGTTCTAGATTTTTGGATTAGCTTTCAAATGACACCAGTCCTATCTCAATAGGATTCTCAAGTCGATAGTCATCGGCAAAACGCTAAGACATGCGCAAATCTAACTCTAAATCCGATATTAGATCAAATCTGGCATTTACTATGTGAAAATCAGCCTGAAATCCAAGACAGAAAATCTGATCCGTTTCCATACGAAATTTCCATATTATCTTTGGGTTTCAAGGGCTACAAAAGAAAGGAGACCTGGACAAGGGAGACCAGGGAGAGCCGATTGAATGGAGAGAAATAAGAGAAAAGGACTAAATTAATATAGGAAAACATAGAGCACGGCCTGAAGAAGAAGAAGACCTACTGCAAAGGAGGATTTGCTTCTAATTTATACCATTGAGATTAAATCTAGGAAAAAATGGTAAGGTTCAGAGTAAAACTGAAATAAGTAGTTTCGTCATGTATGTCATTCAATAAGAACCAGGAACTGATTAAAAAGAGCCGTCAAGCATTATGCTTTTCAGACTAACAAGTTGATGAGTTCTCACAATGAATAACCTCTTATGAGTTCTCATTAGCAAAAAGAAGGAACAAAATTCAAGCAAATGTATGTCTGCTCACCGTTTGAGGGCCCGCAACCACAACGCTTCAGGAAGCAAGGCATATTCACGGCCTGAAAATCCTTCTTTTGCCTTGTTACTCTTTCCAGAATCGACCTTCTTCAAATCCAGAACGATTTCGGAGTCGGTGTCATCATTCACTGATACAGAGTATAAAACACCTCCCGTTTCGTCGTCATGATCACGCTGCGACTCCTTCCACCACCTGAAATTCGATGCAAAAATAGCGAGACCACTTAAAAAGTCGTTTTTTCTTCTCGAATGCGTTGCGGGTCCAATTGTCTCCGTTTTAAAAATTGTTCCAAAAATCACGAGCTTACAGTAAAATTGTCCATAAAAACAATCGACACGTCACGACGTTGGAACCTAAATCCACCATTGCTTAGACGAAGACCTAAAATCCTTTGGTTTTCATAGCTTTCCCGGCAATCAAACAGACAAAAAACGATAAGAAGAAGAAGTGGGGGATTGGAAGATACCTATATGGAACCAAGTAAACCTTGTCAATGGAGTTGTCCGCGCCGTCGTCGTAATCGTCGCCGAGGAGGCGACGTTGGGGGCGGAAGCGGTATCTAGAGTCGATGTCCCAGAGGTCGTCGTCGATGGCGGAGGAGGAGAAGAGGTCGTCCATGGTGAAGAAAGCTAGGGTTTTGGAGGCGATGGCGCGTGCGAGGGACTTGCAGAGGTGGAGCGTGGAGAGGGAGAGGCGAACGAGCTTTTGCGAGAGGAACTTGGTGGGTCTGACGAGAAGGAGGTGCAGAGGGAGCTTTTCGGACAGACGGCTCATTAGCCTCAATTAATACGACTTCCCACTCCTTTTACTCTCATTTTTCTTCCCACAACACGTTTCTCTTTTTCTTTTCAATTAATTTTTCCCACCAAGTCTTTTGTCCTTTTTTTTTATTGGTCCGTGAGATTTGGCGAACCCACGACAGAGGTCGGCGCCGGATTCTCGTGGTGGTGGTGGTGGGACGGTAGGATAGTGCTTTACACGCGCTTGGAATGAGAGTGGGAGGTGTGAGGAGTGGTCTAGATGGTTCTCGCTAGGTCGGATGCATACTTTTCGAATGTGTTTTGCAGGCGTCGATTATAGACACGTGGCATATGGGTCCCAAAACTTATCGTTGAGTTGAGCGTGGCCCCCTACCTTTTCCACTACTGGATTTTTCGGCTATGCCAATTTCATTTTGGGCTAAGCCTCGTAAACGCTTTTTACTCTTTTAACTCTTAATTTTCATTGTATATTCTTATTTTCAGAAAAATTCTATTCATAATTTTTTTATTTATATTTTTTTCTCTCACAAAATATGTAATGTATAAATGATAAATTGAAAATTTCAATTAATTTTAAAAAAATAAAAATAAATATGATGTGTGATATTTGAGAATAATAAATAGGAAGATTCTTATTTTTATAATCTCAAGCCTTCAATATACGATTAAAGAAAATTTAATGATCGAATGAATAAACTCCATCCTCATTCGTTTTTTTTTTTTTTTTTCCTGCTGTTACCCGTAAATCCTGACCCTCTGGTAGCTCTATAAACTCTCTTGCTTTCCTTTTTCTTTTCTTTTTTGCCTTTTTTTTGTTGCCTTAATGGTTAAGTCAGAATATATCCTTACGTCTAAGGATCTTGGCTGAATATGGGCCCAAAACAGGTAGAGCCATCCCAGAGAGAGAAAAGGACCTGTTGACAGAAGAAGCTGATCTCAGTCCAAATAGTCGTGGCTCTGCACATAGAGTTGGGCCGTTGATGGTTAAAAATGCTAAATGCTGCTTCAGTTTCTAGAGCAGGCCGGGCCCAGGTGGAACGATCTGCCTCCAAGAAACAAAATTATTAGGAATGTTAAAGCCTTGAATTACAAAGTTAGACAAAAATAATTATGAACCAAATGACACATGATATTGAACAGTTATTTGAGTTGAAATCCTGACTCTTAAATTTTGCATCCAAGTTACTTTAAGATTGAATTGAGCAGTACAGTGGGAAGTAGAAGTAGTTATTTTTCAACCTCAATTCAATAAAATTTCAAGGCAGGCTGCTGCATGCATCATGACAACATTGGGAGACAATAACGGTTTTCTTTTGAGTGTTTTTCCGGCCAATTCATTCACCTTTGAGAAAATCCACCCACCTTTTTCAGTGCACTGGGGCGTAGGAACCCAACATTAAAACAACATGTATCCTATTTTTCCGAAACTGTCAAGTGAAACTTCCATTTTTATGCAAAGCAAAACAACCTAATGTCACAATTAATCTCAGAAAGTTTACGTTGTCATCGAGATTGATCTGCTCTGCTCTGCTCTGCTCTGCTCATGTACGAGTGAGTAATATTTGCTTTGGCATAACCATAATTACTGTCTCATCTTTTGAGATTAATCCAGACATGGGCTCTGTAAGCAGTAGTACTTTGTCCACAAATTGAAACAGGAAATTAAAGAGAATTCTGCTAAGCAAGTAAACTACTTTTGTTTTTTCAAATATGTGTTGGTGGGGGAGCTTTGGTGAGGCAATTGGTGCCCCTGCCCGAAGGAGGTTGATTTATCCCTTAACAAAAAAGAAACCCTGTCGTCCAATGTGAAACCACCATTCCTGGGATTCCCTTCTTGGTGATCCACCTGAGGAGCAAAATCAAAGTGGGGGAGATCATGTGGCCCTCATTGCCTCTCTCCACCCTCCACTAATTCCCTTACAATCATCATGCCCTCCATTGAAAAGGGTCAACAAAAGTTCAAACCCCATCATTAATCTTTCCCAACCCAAAGTATAATGAATTTTCTTTTCTTTTCTTTAATACTAGTTCTCATTTTCTTTTGCTTTGATGATACGTTATGGAACTTGACCTGTGTCCTCCCTTAATTCGTTACATGCCAAGTTCTGTTTTGCAGTGACTTCATGTGCCAATCACTTAGAACAATATTTTCATGCGAATATTAATGTGATCGAGCATATACAAGCATGAGACCCTTCTTGTCAAGACAATCTGGTTAATCACTCACTGTAGCACAGTAGCAACCATCATGCAAACTAGCTAGAGTCTAGACTGGAATATTAATATGATGGAGCATAACTTCATAACTCCCTTTTTAAGCTTGAAAACTTATTTAAACCCTAATATTGCTAGTTATTAAACAAATACATGTACTAAGGCCCTGTTTGGATACCATAAGTATTTCATCTTGTCTCATTTTATTATTATAGCTTTTTCAAATTTTTATACAAAGTATAATAAACAATTCAACTTTTTCAAATCTCAAAATAATAATAATATTAAAAAATAATATTCTAACAATATTTTATTAAACTTTCATCTCAACTCACTAATATTAGTTCGTAGTGTATATATTCACCTTCATCCTCCTTGCAATGAATCCCAGGTCTAAAACTAGTTATTCATATCAAGACGAAGTTAATGGCGAGAGCTAGCATTATATGAACACATAGATCATTTAAATTTTAATAGAAACATATTTTCAGCTTTTAAATTTAAGGGGATGACTAGGTACCTCACCCTCGTTAAGGAGTTAAGGATTTGGTCTTAACAACCTTAATAAATTCGAGTACCGATCAAAATAGCTCGAATATCTTACATATAAATATTAATTAAGCAAATAAAAAAAATAAAGAAACATATTATATATATATATATAGCAGTCATTACAAGAAAAATATTTATATGTGATTAGTTATTTATCATAAATATAATCATTTATTGTTAAAATGAAAATTCTTGTTATAAATAGTCATTTTCATCACAAATAACTTGTCATAAATATTTATTTATTTTATTGTGAGTGAATTAATTATGACTAATACGAGACCTAACGAACTATCAAAGACTAAAGTAGCTGGGAATTTAATTATATATGGTAGCTTAACATATAGTTTACCTGGCTAATTAAGACTGGGGTTATGCATGGGACTAATTAAAATAAATTCATAGCATACATAGCTAGGTTAGTTCTCAGTCACGAAAAGTTTGTTGTGTGGCTGCCCTTGAACTTTGTCTTTTTCTATGGTCCATATATGGTTGTTGTATCTTTGTTGGTGGTAGTTTCGATGTCTTGTTTATATAACTCATCCACAAGAAAACAAAATATCTATGAGAAATGGCGTGACGTTCTAATTAAATATTTAAATAATACAGCTCAGTACACACGACACACACAAGAATTTCTTATCTGCATGCGAATAATAACCTTATTAGTTTCCTTGGCAAGTATAGTTGAATTCCTATGTAGAAAAAAGGTTGTTCAAGCACCCCGTCCAGTCTATGTAGAAAAGGTTTTCTTATGGAAAATGCTAGTTGAATTCTTATAAAAGTGACTGATTGATTTTTTTTTTTTTTTTAACTTAATGGTTAAGAAAGTAAATATTAATAAATTGATTTTTTTTAAAAATATTTAAAGATATATAAAAAATTATTAAAGAAAAAAAATATATTTATTGAATTCTTCAATTGAATTATCGGTCCCGTATCACTACCCTTTTCTTATTGGCCCACGGATTGCAGAGATTTGTATTTCTATAAAGGATACAGCCAAGTGCCAACCTAGCCATTGAAAGCAGCCAAACAGAGTCGCCATTATCGATATGACTGTACACAGACGGGCATGTGATTAACAATATTTATTAGAGTTATATTATTTTCAAATCCGCATAATATAGATATTAGATATAATGCACATCATTTAAATTTTAAAATTAATCTATTAAATCAAATTATTTTATATAAACATTTTACTATGTGTACTCTATACATCAACTTAATAATAAAAATTTCGTATGATAAAAATAAATATATACAATACACATGCATATGTATGTGTATATATGAATTTTGAAAATGATTTCTAACACAATATTGTATCATATATAGTTTAACAGTCGATATATCGTTTAGTTTGTGATTTAGATTAGGTTCATATCACTCCACTTCACTATTATTTAATATTTTATTATTATTTTATTATTATTATTCGTAAATTATCTATCTCACTAAACGCGTGCGTGGCCAGGAAGACTTGGGTGTGCCAGGTGGTGCCAAACAGCACCCATAAATAGCAAAATAGTGCTACAAGTATATTCCCTTTTTGTCAAAAGCAACAAGGGTTTCTGATAGTTGCCTTGCTTCGAGAGAACAATAATTATTATTATTATTATTATACAACTATATAGGTAATTGGAACTTTATCGTGTACGTGCGTCTCATTCACACTTTTTTTTTTTTTTAATGCAAGAAGATGATAAGAATAATAATAATTGAAGAAAAAAAGTGGGAAAACCTTCCACAAACCGAAGTTCGATCTTCCTGTTTTGTAAGTATCCAAAGCAGGCATAAAGATAGACAGAATAATATGATTACAAAATCTCTTACCCCAACCAATTAGTGCCTGTATATATGAGATAAGCACAGCGGTCAACAGAAGTCTCAATCTTGTTTGAATTTTATTTTATTTTATTTTTTAAACAGAGGGAGGACCTCCGTGATTTATTGCAAATGACTCCCCTTGAAGATTTTTGAGAAGAAGTAATGGTGATTTCACAATACCTTAACGTTCATTTTTCTCATATTTTTTGGAAAGGGAATAAATCTACAAACTATCTGGCATGGTTGGGGGGCGGAAGGTACTAGCAAGTTGTGGGGTCCAATCGGGAGTTGCCTTCTCTCCTCATATATGATCTGTTCTAGCTTCACAGTTTGATGAAATCTGTGAGTCATGGCCATATATGATCTGTTCTAGCTTCATTAATTTATCACGATAGATTAACTTTAATTCTAGAACTGACAGCTTATCAATTAGACTCTAATTAACAAGAAGCAGAGACACTTGGATGGGTCTCAACAAAATAGCTAGGAAGTATAAACATTTATTTTGGTATCATAATAATGATGAATGATCTTGAGTTCTAAACCAGTTTTTATATTGTTTTCTGTTATGAAAAATTTTACTTATCATCTTCAACACCACACATTAATACACGATTTGTTATTTTTGTCATTATATTTAAACATAATTATATTAATATGTAAACATATGTATTTAAATAGAAAGATAAAAGTGACAAATCACATATTAATGTGTAATATATGGATGATGAATACCGAATAACATTTATCTTTATGCTATAGTGTAATACTCATCAAATGCCATAGAAAATATGGACCGGGTTTGCGTTTTACTAGTAAATGCGAATGCGTGGTACTAAAAATCAGTGCATGCAATAAAATGATAATATATACCACATTATTATATTCGTAAAAAAAAAAACAAACAAACAAACAAAGTAACATCCCCTTTAATCAGCTAGTGATCATATACAATAAAAGGAAGGCGCATTAGGAAAATAATTATTAAAAGAAAAAAATTTAATAATTTATTTACAAGTCTATATTTTGACTAATAATGTTATATACCATTTTATTTTTATTTTATTTTCATCTCACTACGTAAAATATAACACATTTATTACTATTAAATGATAAATAATCATCTAATAAAAGATCATTCGATAGTGATAAATGTATCGCATCTTATATAATGAGATAAAAATATGGTATATAAAATTTCTCTAGTTAAAATATATAATTAGTTATATAGAGGATAACGTAGAGACTAGAGACATATATGCCACATGCAACAACTAATAAGAGTGTCTTAACTGTTTTATAACTAAAAAAATAAAATGCGAAAAATGTTGCGGTGACGATCGACGAGAAGCCGCTTTCCTCTACAGAGCAGCAGGAGGGAAGTCATTGTCGCCTCCAATACGATCTGTTGTTCGTCCGTAATATGACTTTATCTTTCCAATGGCTAGTAGTTTCGATCGCCATTGCTCTTACTTTTTCTGTGGTGCCCACTCTTCCACTTTCTTTGATTTGTGGCCACTTTTACTCCTATGTCTCTTTCCTTCACCTTGTTTCTTCGTTCGTTAGCTGTATCTGGTTGGGATACCTTCCTACGGTCGTTCTAGAAAGCTAGCTTTCCTGGTCGACGTAACATATATGTATTGGAAAAATATTCTTGCAGACGATTTCATTCACTAAATCACGCATCAATATTAAATGTAAGATATTTATTTAATAAAATGGTATGAATTGAAGATAAAAATCATTTTCGTCAGATAGATTAACTTTTTCTTTTTTCAAAATTTTTTTCTTTAATTTTTTTTTAATAAAAAAAAATTATGTGAATGTTGATACGTAATTTGGTGCGTCAAACCGCTTGTATCCGGATAAATATTGCAAAAAAATTCAAATAATCTTTGAAAAAACATATCATTATATAAATAATAATGACATGACATCACATGTCACGTAATTATATTTGGACTTTCTTAACCAATAAGTTCACAACGTTGACAAGGGACACATTTGCTGTTTTTTTAGAGCCTAAGATCATAGCAAATGTCGTCGTGAAACGGTAGGAGCTGTATATGGTTTCGTTTTTTTCATGAACGATGAGATCGGTTTATAATGAACAAAAATTAAATATTTCTTAAAAACAATTAAAGTCAAGTGCTACTTTAGATTCACACCGTACATGATTTTTGACCACCCCCCCCCCCCCCCCCCCCCCAACCCAATTGACCATGCCCATGACTCCAGATAACTGACCTTTTGTAATATACTTTTATCAGAATAAATTAATGTACTAGGATTATGACACACATTATATATTCATTCAAGTATATATATTGATACATTAATTTAAAAATAGTTGAACGTATTGTACTTAATTTCCTGGCTACGTGATTTTATTTTTCTCAATATTCCTACAAGCCCGGAATTAGCATATTCATGCTTATTCCATATCATGTTCTTTTTAATTTCTTAAAAATATTTATTAAATATATATTTATATATATATATATATGCGGCCTCTACTTAATTACCCAACATATATAATATATGTGACTGAAAAACAAAAGAACTGCAATTCCAAAAGGGGTTTCGAGTGCATGAAATGATCCCCACTGCTATATATTGGGTGCATGCATGCCCATGGTGCTCGATCAATGGCTTAGCCCTGCCGATCGAAGTGGCATAATGAAAAGAACAATACCTGTTTTTATACGTCACAAGCATCACGTGGTCCGATGTCATTCATTTTTTTCCACAAAAATATAATTTTTGTGAGATTTATAGGAAGAGACATACATGTTTACAAACTACTTTAAAGATCACACTACAAAAAACCTGTTTATTTATAATCAGTTATTTTTTGCGAGAATGATTATTTTTTACTAAACTAAATATGTTTTCGACACAAATATTCATTTTTCTTGTAGCGTTAATAGTTTTGATCTGTCATTAAAAATAGAGAATTTTCTTTCTTCTTTCTTTCTATCTTTTTATTTCTCTAATGGTAACATATTTATATAGAATAATTCTACTCTTAAGCCTCTTGTGTCTCCAACACCGCACACCCGGATACGTGGACTTCTTTTTATTTTTTTCTTTCCCCTCCACTCTGCATTTTACCCCCAGGCACCCACCACACCCAAAATCCCATGGACTTCTTCCACCCCCACGGGGCCCTCATCATCCAGGTGACCCATTCCCTCTGAGGTTCTCTCTCTCTTCTCTGCAGTATATTTGTGCCCAAGTCCACATTTGCCCTTCCCTTTGGAACTCCCACTTCAATTGAAGCCTCTTCAATCTTCCACGCTGCTGAAATTCATATATACCCACCCGAAAGTTTCAAGCTCTCTCTTGGGATCAGCTTTATAATATAGTTTCTTCTTTTGGCAAAACCAATGTTGTTAGAGACTTTGAATGATGGCTCAAAAGCACTTACACGAGCTACTGAAAGAAGACCAAGAACCACTCATTCTCAAGAACTACATTACCGACAGACGCTACCAGCTTAAAAGGCCTTCACCCAAGACCCAGTTACAAGTCAAGAAACGAAAACCCATCTCCGAAACCCGAAGTTTTCCGGGAAACTTTTTCAAAAACATTTCAAGCATCAACATTTCATTTTAATCCACTTCTAGCTTCCATATTGCAGAGAAAAAAAAATCAAATCTTTCTATAAAAAGCTACGATTTTGTATTTGAGCAGAACCCAAAATATAAATCTGTACAGTGCGAGAGAACCTCAGAGTCGGGTTTGAATGGGTCACTTGGATGATTTGGGATTTCGGGTGTGGAGGGCGCCTAGGTAAAACGCAGAGGGGAGGTGATGATTCGGGATATTGGATTTTTTGGGAAAGTCAAACAAACGTTTTGAAAAAAAAAAAATGTCCATGTCATCGGGTGTGTGGTGTTGGAGACACAAGGGGCTTAAGAGTAGAACTACTCATTTATATATCATCAATTTTCAATATGAGGTTACGATTGCTTTCAAGTTGCAGTCCCGGACCAACAGACGTCGAATCACTTCCTGATCATATAGTTGAAATTAGGCCAAGCTGCAATGAAGTTATTCATGGAGGAAAAATATCAAATATTTGTACGTGTGCCCGATCTCAATTTTTATGTTCACATGCATAATAAAAGGATACGTACCCAAAAGTCTTCGATCGAGCATGCTTGTGTTGCCCATGGAGTCAAACCTCCGAGCCCAAAAGTCTTCACTTACTCCATAATAAATCAATCAAAACACAATTGGTTGGACCAGCTAATACGTTGACTTATCAATGTTCTCGATAATAAAACACCATGTTAGTCAGCAGAAAAGTAAGGTGTAATTAATACCGGATGGAATACTTAAAAAGTGGTTTAAGCGTATTAACTTATTCTTTTTTTATCCATTGATAATTGGCATCTGATCTCTTTAACTTTCAATTGATCAAGTTGTTCATTTCCAAAAAAATATACACAACATTAAATGTTTATATCAAATTTTGATCAATACTCGAAAATCTTAATCTTAAGGACTTGTTTGTTTTTATAGATGAGATGGAAGTTGAAAGTTGAATAAAATATTGTTAGAATATATTTTTTTAATATTATTTTTGTTTTAAAATTTAAAAAAGTTGAATTGTTTATTTTATTTTTTATGAAAATTTGAAAAAGAAACTTGCTAGATACAAGCGGTTTAACACACCAAACAGCGTACCAATACTCACATAACTTTTTTTATTATAAAAAATAAAAGAATTTTTTTTTGAGAGAATAATAAGGTCCTTTATCTCATGAAAATTATTTTTATCTTCAATTTGCATTGTTTCATTAAATGAATGTCTTACATTTAATATTGGTGTGTGGTTTGGTACGCGAGATCGCTTGCAAGAAGACTTTTAATTATAATGATTAGATGAGATGATATGAAAATAATTGTGAAAACAAAAAGGCATAAGACCCTTTCTACCCTTCCATTTCTCCAAATTTTAAGCCATCCAATTTAACCGCACAATCCAAATACGTATCTTCCCTTCCATTTCCTTCGAGGATTGTTAGTCTTTTGTTTTTGGGCAATTGCAATTTTTTTTAACCTATTTACAATAATACCAAATTCAGGACTTAGCTTAGAACTGATCAATGAAACTAAGATTTGAGATGATCAAATAGAGTAAAGATTGGGAATGGGCACTGTATAAATGGCGTGTCATATTAAGAATTTGTATTTTCAGATAAAAATTCTAACACAATTGGCCTAAAAAAAGTAGCACCATTGTGAGCATTGAGCTATATGACATTTAACTAACCTCTAGTACGTAAAATCTGTACAATAATATAATGAATGAGAGCATTAATGGACGAGACCCTTTCTATGTACCCTCCCTAGCTAGAGAGAGAGAGAGAGAGAGAGAGAGAGAGAGTAAAAAATTAACACACACACACTATATATTATAAGTTCAATCCCGCGTACTTCATCTCTTAATCAAGTACGCTTCCTAACCCTTCATTATTTGAAGAGTTGGGAATATAATATTTTGGTCTAAATTTGATGTAAGAGGAGGTTTGAACACGAGAATTAAGTTAGGCTAAGCTCGGAAATAGGTAAAAGATATATACTGACCATGACTCATTGGGGTTGGTTGTAAGATAGCTTAGAAGTAAAATTTTGGATCATGATAACATGTACCTGATGACCACCTTGTTTTCAATTCCTTTGACTTAAAATAAAAGGATGAAGATTATAAGCTTGTATATCCTCCCAGCAATTTCATCATTTTTTTAAAAAAAAAAAGAAGAAGAAGCTCGGGCAACGATTCAATAAATACGGTTGTCGTCACTCTTCAGTCGTTTGAAATTTTGTAAAGTAATTTATGATTATATAAAGGAATGACAGAAAAACAAAAGGAAATAATTAAAACAAATAGAGGCAGTAGCATTGTAGCACCCCAACAATCTAGATTGTTGGTTTTTTTTTTTTTTTTTTTTTTGAGAAAGTGATAAAAAAAACTCTATAATAATGTTTTTAAATATCTAAAACTCTAACATAATATTTGTTAACGTCATGTTTCGTACGCCTTTGGGTCGGGTTCTAGCAATTCGGGTTTTTGAGTTTTCACCTGCACATTCAAGCAAACACGAAGAATGGGGGGCCTTGGTGGTGATCGAGGAGTCTCTGATGCTAAAGTCAGTATATCTCCTTAATAGTTTATGCGTAAATTTTGAAAGATCAGATAGACTTTTTCGTATCTGGAGATTGACTCTTATACTATGTTTTTGGTGAGGACAACCCATTCCTGACTTTGAGGGACCCATGTCCTTTCCACTGTTCATTTGATCAAAATCATTTAATGCGGCGTGGTTTCTGGAGTGGCGTCATTAATGCGGCATGTAGCCGGGGAGTAGCACCATTAATGCAGCGTGACTTTCTAACTCACTTTACCTAGAAGCGTTCTTGGTTAAGCCTATTCATGCCTATTGACAGGAGATCACATGTTCTTCATATTTCTCGCTCACCTGCTTGTGTAGGTTCCCGAGGGTAGTTTGTCATCGAGGTGGTGTCAGGACGACGAGTCTCATCTACCCCAATCATCTATTTTTCTTATGCGTGGATTGCTTCGTGAGTGTGTTTTGCTCGTAGGTCGAGTACTATGCAAAGACCCATTGACTCATTATATAGAAGGGTCGTTGGGTTTAATTAGGCTCGATTGGATTTTCTGACCTACTTTCTAGGTAGTCTCTCATGGGCTTGTTTTAAGTGCCTATGAGGGAAAAACCACCCTTACAATATTAAAAGAAAAATGTTTATAAATTAAATTTTAGATTCTACGTAACATATAAAAAATAAGAGAAATATTATGCATCAATTACTATTTATTATCACATTTCACACCTATTTTTTTATAGGATATGTGAGTATTTTTCTTAGAGTGTGGGGTATTGAATAGTAATTGATGATAAAAAATTTTCTAAGAATAATAAAAACAGTTATAGACAAAAAAAGGGCCTTGCCGTGCCTGTTGGCAGAGAAATAAAAACTCCGATGGATGCTTAACGGATAATACAAAGAAGAAAATTACTCTAACGGATAAATGGCAATTATGACTGCATAAAGGCTTTAAACTTGAAATCCCATCCCAAATTCTCAGTAGAAAACAAAAACAAAAACAAAAAGAGCACAACGGAAGTCAACTGCCTCGTTAATACGGCGTTACTCCCGGAGATACCTTAAATCCCCTTAACCCGAGTTGGTCCGTCATTTTTTAACAATGGTTAAGAAGACTCTTGAATGGTTCCCCCCAGTCCCAAACCAGAACCAACTCTCTCTCTCTCTCTCTCTCTCTCTCATATTTTCCACTATATAAAGTGGAGTATACCCCCGTCTTTCTCTCACTCATTCTACCGGAGTATTTTTCGGAAAAAAAGAATTATCCTTCGGATTCTTTCTAAAAAAATTATTCTTATCTGCCGGAAGATTTCTCTTCAAATTACTCCAGCTACTTTTGGGGATTTTCGCAAATCTTGTTTCCTCTACCATTGGAAGTTTATTTTCTTAAGGTTTTCTTCAGATTCTCGGGGTTCCCGTTTGTCTTGTTGAGGAATGGTGGCGAAGATGATGAGGTGGCGACCGTGGCCGCCTCTGGTGTCGAAGAAGTACGAGGCGAGGCTGGTGGTACGGAGGTTGGAGGGGTGGGATCTGGAGCGGGAGAGTGCAGATAAGGGAGGTGTTGCTCCGAGATTGACTGTGGAGATTAAGTGGAAGGGCCCAAAATTGGCGCTGAGTTCGCTGCGGAGGACGACCGTGAAGAGGAACTTTACGAGGGAGGTGGAGGTGGAGGCTGGTACTGCATCCCAACTAAACGGAGTCGTTGAATGGGACGAGGACTTTCAGAGCCTCTGTACTCTCTCCGCGTACAAGGACAATGTGTTTCATCCGTGGGAGATCGCTTTCACCGTCTTCAATGTGAGCTCTCTCTCTCTCTCTCAAAAACTCTCCTTTTTATTCGGTTGTCTCTGCGGTCTTCTTGTGAGAAAATGTCTCACTAGTACAAACATAGACTAGCGGGTTTTAAACTATTAAAGATTGTGGGGATTTCAGGGGTTGGATGGATTGATAAGTTTTTGTGATTAATCTCGTCGAGGAAATTTTGTCTTTTTGTTTTTTTTTTCCCTATTTGATTCTTTTGGCTTTAGGGTGTGAATCTTGAAAATCTAGTAGATTTCAGGAGATTAACTCTCATTGGATTATTATTAGTTTTTTTCCTTTTTGGGCTGTGTTTGAGTTTATTGGAAGTATTCTCTTGTTCGTATCAATTTGCAAATGAACAAAGCCAGTAAATATGGTTCTTGATTGACGAATACTGGCACGTGAGAAGTATTTTATATTTCTGCAATTATGTCTCCGTTCCTTACCTCGTCTGTGGAATGGCTGGACTTGGTATCATAATCAAGTCTTTAATTCTGCGATTGACTCGGTAAAGGTTTGTGGTAATCGATTAAATTTGGGGGGTAGTTGACCGGTGGTTGTGTTCATGACTAGCTGGTTCTGACGTACCGAGGTATATCATGTGTCGTCAAGTTTTGGAAACTTGTTGGTTGTATTCCTCCTTCATGGGTTTGGAGCTAATTAGTAATTGTTATTTTTTAGCGTTTCCACAGTTTGAGACCAGACTTAATTTTTTTTTTTTTAGTTTATAATTGTCACATGCTAAGAAATAAAAAAATATTTTCTTTTGTGGTTCTTAGATTTATATGCCTCTGCTCTTCAACGGCGAAGTTGTTCCTATTTCATTTCTGGGATTAATTTCTCGTTAGAATAATTTAAAGAAATTAAGTTATCAATGATCAGGAATAAGTTTTTGTTGTTGTCATATGAGAAAATAATTTATAATTCTGGTTGGAAATTTTTTGTAGGTTTTTAATCATTTGATCTGCTTTTCCCATCATTGTTTTTTTGCTTCCAGAGAATTGTCAATGAATTTTTCATGACAACTTTGATGCTTTTCTCTTCAGGGATTGAATCGAGGTCAAGGGACAAAGAACAAGGTTCCTGTTGTTGGAACGGCTTCATTGAACCTTTCTGAATATGCTGCCGCAGCTGATCAGAAAGAGTTTGAATTAAACATCCCTCTCACACACTCTGGCAATGCTGTGGACCCTTCACCTTCACTCTGTGTATGTGCCTTCTAATGACTTTGCACTGCCTATTTCTGCCTTCCCTGTCATGCGATTTGTTGCTTTGGCAATTTCAGCATGGTTTATGACTTGTTACGTGTTTGGGGAACATACTTAGCGTTTTTCTTTTTCATTTCAATATGCGTGTTGTATCTTCTGCTTAACCTTTATTTTTCATACAGATATCTCTGAGCTTATTAGAACTGAGAACTGCTCAAGAAACCACGGAGCCGGTGCAGAGATTAACAGTGTCTGTTCCATCGCCTACTCAGTCGGGAGAAATTGTCTCAACGGAAAAGGATGAGCTTTCCGCAATTAAAGCTGGTCTTCGAAAAGTAAAAATTTTTACAGGGTACGTATCTGCCAGGAGAGCTAAAAAGGCCTGCCGTGAGGATGAGGGCAGTGAGGGCAGGTGCTCTGCCAGGAGTGAAGATGGTGAGTATAATTACCCGTTTGACACAGACTCGCTTGAGGACTTTGAGGATAGAGAATCAGATGAGGGAAAGGAGAGTACCAGTGTCAGGAAGTCTTTTAGTTATGGCTCTCTGGCATATGCTAATTATGCTGGAGGATCATTTTACTCCAGTATGAGAATTAACAATAAAGATGAGGATTGGGTTTACTATAGCAATCGCAAATCTGATGTTGGGCGCTCTGTCATTGAGGATTCAACTGCATCAGTGTCTGAGCCATCTCTATTGCAAAGTTCAAAGCGCAGCATCCTACCTTGGAGGAAGAGGAAGCTGAGCTTCAGGTCTCCTAAAGCCAAAGGAGAACCATTATTGAAGAAAGCCTATGGAGAAGAAGGTGGGGACGACATCGATTTTGACCGCAGACAGCTTAGCTCTGATGAATCTCTCTCTCTTGGGGTAAGAGTCCGCTCTTAATTGCATCTTTTTATGTTTTAGGAAAGAAGGTCATGATTTGTGCGCATTCTTTATTTACTGTTAGGTGAAGAGACAATAAGGGAAAACTTCATTTAGTATCTTGAAAGATGATTTGTAGTGTTCTTATGATTAACACTAACTTCAACCTTTTGATTAAGAACATTACATTGCCAAGCCCTTACTGTAAAATTTTTTCACATCAAAGAAGCAAACTGAAACTTGATAAAAAAAAAAATGTATATATAGGTTTATTATCTCATCGTTCTCAAATTAGACGTGTCTAAATTTTGAAACATATGTGGCAATTGTTTTTAATCTTTTACTAGTTTGTTACTTGTAAAAAAAAAAAAATCTTTTACTAGTTTGTTTTGTTTTGTTTTTTTGTTTTTGTATAAAAACAAGTACCAATTTAATAGTTTGATGAAATTCTAAAATCAAATGATTGCAACCATCTTGGCAGTGGCACAAGACAGAGGAGGATTCATCTGCAAATCGATCCTCAGTCTCTGAGTTTGGGGATGACAATTTTGCTATAGGCAGTTGGGAGCAGAAAGAATTTACATGTCGTGATGGACACATGAAACTTGAGACCCAGGTTTTCTTTGCTTCCATTGATCAGAGGAGTGAGCGGGCAGCAGGTGAGAGTGCATGTACAGCCCTTGTTGCCGTCATCGCAGACTGGTTTCAGAACAACCATGATCTCATGCCCATAAAATCCCAATTTGATAGCCTAATTAGAGAAGGCTCATTGGAGTGGAGGAACCTTTGTGAGAAAGAAACCTATATGGAGCACTTCCCTGACAAGCACTTTGATCTTGAAACCGTCCTTCAAGCCGAGATCCGCCCTCTCTCCGTTGTTACTGGGAAGTCCTTTATTGGGTTTTTCCATCCAGAGGGGATGGATGAGGGAAGATTTGACTTTCTGCACGGTGCCATGTCCTTTGACAATATTTGGGATGAGATTAGCCGCACTGGTTTGGAATGCCCTGGCAATGATGAACCTCAGGTTTATATTGTCAGTTGGAATGACCATTTTTTCATCCTCAAGGTTGAGCCTGAAGCTTATTACATTATTGACACGTTGGGGGAGAGGCTATATGAGGGATGCAATCAAGCCTATATCTTGAAATTTGATCGCAGCACCGTAATTTACAAAATGCCCAATGTTGCTGAGGAAAAAACAGCTGACGACCAGCAGATTGCAACAGCGGCAGAACCCAAGAACCAGATGGCCAACATGAAGGAAGACGGTCCTGTAGCTGGGGCAGTAATAACCAAGCCGGAGGAACCCTTAAAGATTGAGGAGGAAGGGGAGGTTGTATGCCGAGGGAAGGAGTCATGCAAAGAGTACATTAAGAGCTTCTTGGCTGCTATTCCATTAAGGGAGTTGCAGGTGGATATAAAGAAAGGTCTAATGACATCAACACCTATTCATCATCGGTTACAGATTGAATTCCACTACACCCAATTCTTAAATCCAAAACCTGAAACTTCAGCAGCAGCCGAAATGACTGCAGCTACAACAGAAAATGTCGATGATGCATTAGCTTTTGCTTCGTAGGAGTTACTGTAAATTGTAGAAGTGTGATTACTCTAACTTGTCTTTCTTTTTCGATTATGGGGTGTCTTTTGATGTGAATTTGTTTAACAAAGAGGAGCCCATGTGATCTCTTTTTGAGTGGTATATGAGAGATGGGGTTGTCCCATCTAATTTGGACTGGAAATGGAACAGTCTGTATGCTTCCTTTCAATTTATGGAGCTTGCGTTGTGCCTCCCCCTCTCTATTATTTTCCTTTTTATTTCGTCTTATCTTTCTTGGAAAGGGATATTCTGTACACCACCGTGATCTCCTTTTCGACTGAGTCAGCCCCAACTTTTCATACGAACCTAACTTTTCCTTGCAAATTTCGAAAAATTCTACTTTCGAGAGATCGATAGCTTTTGCAGGCTGATAAAAGGCATAATCCAACTGTCCTTGCCAGCTGCTGCTTTCTCATGCCAATTGCCATAAATATAACGTATCCCTGTCCCTTCCCTTATACGGTGAGAATCAAAATTCCTCTACACTCTCAAGATTCTGAATTTCTGACAACCATTTTTGAACATTTTTTTTTAAATTTTATTTTATATAGTTTTGAGACAAAATGTTGAGTCTATAAAGTTTCCATTTTGATTCCCTAAAGACAATCTTCTTCTTCTTCGTTGTACCTACCTTCTACCTTGTGAGCAACTTAACTATGTTATGAGGTCCCAGCAATGTCCGTTTAGAATATTCCATTGTATTTATTCTGTCCCAGCGAATCATTCCCATTAGCTGGCCGTTGGTGCACGTTAATGTCATCCTTCGTATATTATATATTTCTGCGACACTGTCCCAAATGCACAATTTTCTTTTTTAGGTTCCGTTAAAACTCCAAATTATCCCCCCAAAAAAGAGTCAGGAGAAGTCCCTTTCGGGCCTAATTTCTGAAAACGACACGCCGAAGACAATCTTTTTTCAAATTCAACGCCAACTCCTTTCATTTCGGCTTGTTCTGTTCCCTTTTTATTTAGTTCGCTTTCTCTTACGACAGTTATAGTGATGATGATAAAGATATTGAAGGCAGGTTAAGAGTTTTTTACCATTTCAGTTTAATAAGCCGTCGAGTTCGCATGACTCGGAACTTTTAGTCCAGTTTGGATACACAGTTTAGATGAGCTATTTTAAATACTAATGAGATTTTTTAAATTAAAATGAGATGAAATAATTTGTAAAAAAATATATGTTTGAATAATGAGATGTAATGAGATAGTTTTGACTTTTTTAAATTTTAAAAAGATATGAGTCCCACCGTATTTATAGAATATTTAAATCCTTGAGATTTTACACTGTTCACATACTGTTGTTCTGTTCATTTACTGTTTTAAACTGTTTACTGTTAATTTATACTGTTTATTTAAGTGGATGTTTTCAAATTTTAGATATGAAATATAATATTTAAATAGGCAAAGATACATATAAGATGCCTTGTCATCCAAACCGAGCTTAACCCTGGAGGTATGATAGCACATGGCCAAGGCTTTGGAACCTTTTATTGAATGAGAAAAAAAGGCAGACAAAGGGGCCTAAGATAGCATGATAGAGCCATACGAAAGAAGTATCATATAGGGAATCAATAAAGAGTATAAATTTAGGTACGACGTAACCAATTGCCAATTGGGTCCGTTTCATGCTAAGCTCAGCCACAGGTCTGTAAAAGCTGCTGGACTGCTGGTGATATTGGGTGAGTTTGGATGTTGAAGTGAGTTGAGTTGAGATGATAAAATATTGTTAGAATATTATTTTTTAATATTATTATTATTTTGGGATTTGAAAAAGTTGAATTGTTTATTATATTTTGTGTTAAGATTTGAAAAAATTGTAATTATGAGTTGAGATGAGTTGATGATCCAAACGAAGCTAAGTCTCTAGACTATTATTAATGATCAACGTTTTTTAAACAGTGGAGCTTACTTTTCTTTTCTTTTTTTTTTATTTAAGAAAATGATTAGTAAAGTTTTAAGCTGCATAAGTCTCCTACAGTCATTTAAAAAAAAAAAAAAGTTAACAAATTTAGAATTCACATAAAAGAAAAAAATTCATTTTTAATGATAAGTCCTATTCTCAAATAAAAATTCAATTAATCATTCTGATTCCTCATGCCACACACTACACATAATTTTTTATTTTTTATTATTTTTTTTCTTATAAAATGTGTGGTATATAAATGATGAGTAAAATAACTTAATTAGTTTAGAAAAAAAAAAAAAAAAAGAATATGATATGTGGGGTTTGAAAATGATGAATAACAAATGAAAATGGATTTACTGAGCTTCCACACTCTAAGCCTGAATTATTTTCCTTTATACATATCAGTCAATGAAAAAGAATAGAAAAGAAAAGATAAAAACAAGGTGAGTGCATCATGGAGAGTAGACTCTTGCAGACGAAAGAGTATCTTCAGCTTTGCTGAAAGTCTTGCTCAATTTCTGGTCCCTGGGCTTTTTTGTCGTTCAATACAGTTCTAGGCCTAAACCCGGCCGGTCCACTAATTCTCCGTGAATCCGCGATTTAAATGGTACCTTGTTATGGAAACGGGATAATAATGTTCGAAGAAGGGCAAAATTGATAGGCCCGCCCATCCTTCATTACGTGGCTTTTAATAATTTAACATGTCCCGCATGTTTATGACCAAAATAACCTTTTCTTCTTGCCCCCCGTAGGAAGTGGTTAAACATATAAGTCTAAGGGATGGGGGTAGAAACATGGTTTTTCTCATTGTCTATAGCATGATCGATTGGGGAAGTTGGAAAAAGGGTATTAGGTCTGATATAATCTGATATTATGTTGATGGGATCGAATTATGATGGATTTCAACGACAATAGCACAATCTCTGTTAAGTATTATAGTATTGCTTGATTCCTGTTATATATGCAGAATCCGTCTTGTTCTTCAGTTTGTCGTGTAAAATTGCATTTCTTCATCTTCAATTACACTAATTGATGTGTCGTATTTTAAGTAATTTATTATTTGAATGATTTAAGTGAATAATGTTAGTATGTCTTCTCATTTTGCATCTTCATTTTGACCGCTCATGTATTTATTTATTTTTTACTTACTGATTAAGGAAGTGACTATCAGTATATTGATATATTTTTTTTTTATTTTCTAAAAATATTTAAAGATATTAAAAAAAGTGAAAATGAAAAATGAAAAAAATTAAAAAGATAAGTTTTGCCGCACGTCCAGCGGTTACTGCTAGCAGCCTAGCATTTTAACTTAAAATATGTCATATCAATTAATAGAGAAAAGATATTTACAACCGTGAATTGTGCAACCGCTGCGTAATCATTTTGAAAAAAATGAATAAAACATGAGAACCACATGAAAAAAATTAATTTTTTAATAGTAGACTCTACTCTTTTTCAAAGCGATTACGCGGCGTTTACGCACTTCACGATTGTATGTAGAATTATTCCAATTAATATGATGGGAGATGATAAAGTTGAAAAGGAAGAGTAAGACCTCTTTTTACTTTTTAAATAGATAAAAAAAAATGGATTTCTTGACCATCAAAGAATAGAATGAAAATAACATGAGAAAAAGCAATGTCCACAATTCAACGTATTGTGGTTGGCGCGAAGCTTCACAATAATCTCAAATCCTCCTTTATGCATGATACTTAAAAACAATGACTTTTTTTTCTAAATCTTATCAACAACCATGTGCATCCTCTTCCCTACTCATCATTCAAATTATATGGTGTTCCCTACTCATCATTCCATAATTTTATATAATTATTTGAATCCAATCGCATATCTTCCCCATAAAGGTTCTTAATCTCTGCAAATATTCGGGCTGATACGATAAAAAAATTAGGGATATAATTCAGGAGATGTTCTCCATCGAATTCAATGCATGATGGATTCCAATGCAGTAACATGCTATCATTAAAATTCCTACTCTCAGCTTGCAGCAACGTTCTCTTCTCTTGAAATTTAACCCAAAGATGAAAGATTCCCTCTTGAAAACTCTACAACATCATGGTGTACATACTTCTTTTCACGTAAACAAGCCGATGCAAAAACAATTAGAAGCAAGCTAGTATTATACAAGTTTGCAGAAACACTGCAACATCAAGACCAACGAAAACTAAGAGAAGGGAATAAATATGGTAAATACCAGATCACTAAGAGCTAGAACAAGGTAACATGATCAGTTAGATTTTCAGCAGCAAGTTGGGCATTTAACCAGCCCATTTTCATTACATTCAGGGCATCTAATGTAAGATTCACCATTCTCCCCGTCTGCAACGATCTTCCGACTGCCATTGCAATCGAAACACACCACAAATCTCACATTCGCACACCCACTGCACGAGGAACTGGACAGGTCAAGTGGCATACCTTCCAAGAGCTTCTTCAGCTTGCCTTGCTCGTGTAATCCCACCACTTCATCCGCTCCTCCAACGTATCTCCCCTTTATGAAAATCCTCGGAGGGATCACTCTTCCACCAAAGATGCACCACAGTTCTTCCCTATATTCCAAATGCATCGAAACATCCCTCTCGTAGAACAATACTTTGAAGCTTTCCAACAAGAACCGGATAGTGCTACAGTCTTCAAATGCTTTCCTAATACCTCTCAAGCTTGTTGTGTACAAAATAATGGAATCGCTTCCTCCGGGTGGACATTTCTCTTCAAAATCTAACAGAGATGGGCATTCTTCATTGTCCTGCATGCTATGTGACAAAATTGGAACCTCTGGATTTTCCTTGGCAGTCACTGTGTCTTTGGACTTTAGGGAGGATGAAAAGCTATACTTGTTACCAGCATTGAAATCCAATTCCGTTTCATCTTTAAGATGTTTATCTTGTTCAGATACGCCAGCACCACCAACAAGTAGCTCCGAGAGGCTGTTGCTCTTTCCATCTTGTTCCTTGTAAACTGGTGAAGTTTGATAGTTTTGACTGGAAACCTTCTCCGAGGGGTCTAGCTGAAGGGTTAGACCTTGTTTCAAGGTGGTAAATGAAGGGATGAATTTCAATTTTCTGAAGAACTTTCCTCTCATTCCTTTCATTTCTATAGTTCTCCGAGCACAATCCATGTGAGTTTTGGGCGAGAACGAATACTGAGGATCTTAGAGGACAGGAGGAATGGAGGGTGGTATCTCTCTCTTTTGGTTTGCAGTGACAGGAAAGTGGATACTGAAAGGCCATGTTGGGGCTGCTTTTTAAAGGTTTGAATGATCACTGCATGGGGCTGGCATGCCCATGTAATACCCCTCTCCAATCCCCATTAGCTTCCACTGACCCATTACCAACCATTTGGTGGATAAATTAACTACAAAACTAAAACAATCTTATGGCCAAAATGCCCATGCATGATTACCACAATGGTGACATTGCCCCCTCGACCTGCAGATGGCACAATTTGATTGGCCTCCAAATGCATTTACAGAGGATGCCACAGGCCCACAGCTAATTCGTGGGCGACAAGGTGTGGAAATGGCAATAATTCAATAGCAACAGTACAACAGCATCTTTCCCTTTCATCCTTTTTTTTTATTTTTTATTTTTTTTTTATTTATTTTTATTTTTTAAATCAATTGGCACCCTCCCCATGACAACTACAACCTTTTTTACCAGCTGACCCTACGAAATTTCACCCTTCAACCCGCAATCAATTGCAATTATCACGGCCAAAATGTTGCTGTAACTCTTCCAAGGCTTTCAGTTTCCACACATTTAGCTAACACATGCAAGGAATGTTTCAAGACAAAGGCATTCTGGAGCTACCACTAAATTTCAGTGGCTTTGGAGTGGATACCCCTAGCAAATCTTATATCGAACATAAACTCGCACTAGCTGGGTCATATCCGCCTTTTAGAATGAGGCCTTGGGCACGTACGATTGAATCTACCTATCATACATGCGTGTCAGGAATCATCCTGCACAAAAAACGTGTACAATCCGAGCACGTGAGCCCCGTTTCTTGAGAGAAATTGCCAAACGAGTCTAGATAATTCAATAATTGCCCCCCTCTATCTCTCTCACATACCAAAAAGAAAAAAGGTATAAGATATTGTTCCAATCTTCATTCAAGAACCCTTTATCATACATAAAACAGCAGAATATGTCATAATTCCTCTGCAGGATTAACTTCTCATAGGCTTCCGAGTAGTAGAGATGGTCATAATTATATATTAGATGTTAATAGCAAAAGTTGGCAGTACAGGGAAGGAACCAACTGTGACGAAATTCCTTTTTACATGCTATTCATATGTTGCTAATGGAGACTTTGAGTGTATAATCAATGCTTGAAAGCGCTTAGCTATCAGCCACAGATGAGGCAAAGCCAATGTAGAAATCGAAACCGATGCAGGTCAACTCATTCTTGTTTGCATCATACATCTTCATTTTAAGCGAGTATGAGCCCTGCATATGTTAAACATGGTCAGAGACTTTTGAAAATCACAAACATTGAATGAAACCGAGTCTATTCCATCCCAACTTGGCACTCTATTGCCAAGAGTGAAATTAGCAGTCAAGCAATTACAAAGTGAATGAATGTGGTGTGACACAAAGACATCCGGATAAAGAGGTAAAAATTAAATCATTGAGATCAGGCATTTCTGTCCTGTTAATTGTAAATTATATATATCTTGGTCAACATAAAAATTCACTCATGAAAGGATTTCATATCCATCATTAAAGGCAAGTTGCTTTACAGATATCATGGGCCAATTGGAAATTGTAAATTATCAGGTAACACTACCACCAGCTGTGGTTTATTATTAGACGAATTCACAAGGGTGAATTCCTTCTGAGGTAACACTCTAAGCAACTAATAGTTTATTATTAGAAGAATTCACAAGGGTGAATTCCTTCTTAGGTAACACTCTAAGCAACTAATAGAAGGGCTTGTTCCAGCTTGCAACACAACAGAAACTCAAAAGAAATACAAGTTAAAGTTCAATAATTGATAGAATAGCGACTTACTGGTGGAGTGAATCCAGGTAGCTCTTGTGAGTGAGAAACCACAAAATTGCCAGTCGAAACAGGGCAAGATGTCTCTCCGCAAAGGTCATGGGTCTCACTGTGGATGTACCATCCAAAATATGAGACGTCGATCACCATTTTTCCTCCTGCGATTGCTTTCCCTGTATTGCATATACAAGTTTGCATGTCAAAATGAAAATCCCAAAAGCTATTTGATAGGGCATATGCTATGTCCAGGTTGTGTTCATTTTTATCGTAATTTCAGCAGCCCCATGGGTCTGAATTTTCCAATATAAAATCACCCTTAATAGATGGAAAAGGGTGGAAGACAAGGAAAAGAACTCCTACCTTCCTCTCATGATCGGTAATGCAAGCACAACGTACTACCATGGAAACATGGTTTGTTTGTTTGTTTTTTTTTTTTTTTTTTGGGGGGGGGGGGGGGGGGGGGGTTAACAAAGAAGCTGCAGAGAATTCTCATTTGCATATCCATCACAATATAATTGGTTTTAAACATCAATTGGTGAAATAAACTTGCAATTGATTTATAATTTCTCTCCCATATTTTCTTCATTTAAAAGGTAGTGCAGATTTCACTTATCATGCCATGATGATACCAACCAAACAGCCATAACAGCTATAATAAACTAGTTAGATGTAAATTGAACACCTATAACCTTCAAACATAAATGTCTATATAAATTTGATTCTTGGTAAGTCCTTTTTAGAGTTGTTCTTTGTCTTTAACAAATTATACATCATTACAAAAGTGGAAAGATAGGCCAGACAAATGTACCTATCGCCCAAAAGAAAAAAAAAAAAGAAAAGAAAAAGAAAGAGGAATGTGGAAGCTGGCCTAGACCTGATTCTAAGGTCAGTACCAGTTTCCATCATGCATATATGATTCTTTTTATTTATTTATTTCTGCATGAATCCATCCAATACCTCACTCACCACCCCATATTTTGGGGTGTGGAAGTACCGTTTGCCTACCAAAATGCAATTGGCTATCATGCACATATAACTTCTGGTTCACCAAAAGCAATAATTCCCAGCTTTAGTTGAATAAGCATGCCATCAAGTGCTCGTATCATCTAAGCACAGGTGACAAACATGCGCAGAATGGGAAAGATCGGTGAAGAACAACCAGCAAAGGAAGTACCTGTAGAGGCAGATATGCTGAAGGTAGCTGGCTTGCCTCTAGCAACAGGATCTGGGATTATCTCAACTCCTTTGACTTTAACATCATAGTCAACATTCTTATCTACAAAAAATAAAAATAACAACTTATAAATTTTTTGATTTATGTCAGCTTCAGATTCACCATCAAACTACAAGACATCATATAACTCATTCATTTGGCATCACAGATCTTACTTCTCTTTCTTTTCTTTTCTTTTCTCTTATTATATTTATTAAAAAAGAAAAATTTTATTGAAATTATTTCTGATATTAAGTTTTCATGAGCGACAACATATAGTTCACAATATTAAAGTTCTTAATCGACATCATTGAAACCCGACTCAGTCACAATACATGTAAGCCATTCACCAAGAAAAGAAAACCCTAACATGGTTTCTGATCAATAAAGTGCTCAAAATAAAACAGATTGTCAGCAAAAAATAATTGGGACAATTGAAAATTTGGCAAAGGAACAGAGCATAGGGTCAGAAAGGCAGAGAGAGACTGACCACAGTACTTGACGTCCGTTGCTAGAGTCAAAGATACAAGGAGACACAGCGAAAGAAGGAGGGATGCTAGGAGATTGAACCGAACGGCTTCCATAGAGTAGATTCTGCAATCTGTCAAAACAAATGATACTCGCGCAAACTATAGTGATCAAGGAACTCCGATTTCTGAGAATTTGAGGATACAAAAGTGAAAGAAAATTGGAGTTTGGAGGTTCTTATAATCTTATCGGGCAAAGAGAAAGAAGAAGAAGACCTAGTACTGGTAGTTGGGCTTGGGATTGGAACGTTAGGTGGTAGTTGTATATTTTCATTTTCTCTGTTTTGTCTTGCTGCCTAGGTTTCTATTGCTTCTCGAAGCATGCTTCTTATTAGACTTCGCTTTATTAATATTTTGTCGCCGTTATAGTGCATTTTATACAGTTTTAAGGTGAAAGATTTTATGCGACATACATAGCCATGATTTTGCATCGGGACCGTCGGTGAGTGATGCTATAATTTTGCTTACAACACACATAGCCATAGTTCCACGAGTGTATTGTTTAGAGGGACTGTCATGGGATGGATGTGCAAACAGATCTTTATGAGTTTTAGAAAAATGGGTATATTTTATTATATGGAATTTCGTTGTAAATTACAACTTTTTGTACTTGGGATCAATTAATGTAAATATATATTATAAATATAATAATTTTTATTATTATTATTTAATTCTTGAAATAAATGATGATTTTACGTGTAAAAAAAATTATAATACTTGCTTTGATTCCAATTCGCATGCCATTCTGTGGAAATGGATGGCAAGAGGCTGAGGAGTCATGAGTTTTGAATTTGATGATCATGATTGAATCATGAAGGCATATATTGATGTTTTGTAATGTGTTGAAGCCCATCAATTTGCAGTTAGTAGCAGTGAAATAAAGACAAGTGAACGAAGTAGATGGCTGTTATCAGTTGATAATTATGGGGGACTGACTATCCATCAATGCCTTCTTGCCAATGGAATGACCTCTGCCAGAAGTGTGAGGATGGTGTTGGCATTGGGGATGTTCTAAAAACAGGGTATTGGTTGTGAACTCCGATGGCATAGTCAAAACCTCCGACGTTGACAACAAGTACACCAGATTCCATTATGCTGTTCATCTCCATGAGGAGTAAGGAAGGTTAATCTCATCAAAGTTTATGTTTTTAGTTTTACTAATGTTATACACTATACTTTTATTTTATTTTCATTCTACTATTTAAGATATAAGAATTATCTAATAAAAAATTCAAAGATCATTTAATAGTAATAAATATGTCGCATCTTAGATAATAGCATGAAAGTAGAATGATAGTATGGTATATAAAATTAATTTTTGTCTCAACTTTGAGCTAGGGGTGCTACCCGCCTCCTACGGGGCAGGGCACCCCTTCCCTGCATGGGGCGGGGGGTGGGGTTTTCACCCCCGTCCCCCACCCTGGTGGGCGGGGCCCCGCCTCTTTTCACTTAAAAAAAATACTACATTTATTTTATTTAAAAATAGTACAAAAGTAATTAAAAATACATTTTTAGATCCAAATTATAAATTTAAATTTTATAAATATGACTATAATTTAAAAACTATGTAATTTTTAAATTTGCTAGTGCATATTTTATATAAATTGTAGTGTATTAGTTTTTAAACTATGTAATTTTTAAATTTATCAATACATATTTCGTGAACAAATCTAACAAATTGTAATATATATTTATATATACACAATTTGTAAAATATAAATACATATTTATGTTTATATATATATAAATAGGGGTGGAGGCAGGGCGGGGTTGGGCCATCCCATTCACCCGTCTCTGCTAAGAGTCCTAGATGCGGGGCGGGGGACCCCCGCCCCCGCATGAGCGGAGTGGGATTGCCTGCCCCACTATGCGGGGGCGGAGCAGAAGGGGGCAGGCCCCCGCTCACCCCTACTAGTTTGAGCTTTTAAGTCGACAAAAGAGACCGCCTTTTCATATTTTTTTTTATAGCGGTAGTCTCAAGTCGTTACGATATGTAGAGATAAGACACACGATCTCAAGCCGAAAGTTCACATAAATCCGACGGTACAAAGTTCCAGTACTAGTTGCCAACTCTATAATAAATGACGAAGCACTAGAATCGTACCTCGAATACAATAGAGTTGGGCATCGTATTGTACTTTTAACTTCGCTGACTGACTCTCTTCCAAGTCCAAAGAATCAAACACCTGAGAACACTCCAAATCGGCCATCGCGACGATGTCGTTTACGAAGATTACTATGATGGCGGTGGCGCTCTTGGCGTTATCCGCTGGCGCGAGCGACAACAACCGGGTGTACTCACCGTGCTTGGACACGACGGTGGCAAGGTCTGACGGGTTTACTTTCGCGATCGCGTTCGCGTTGAGGAACTCGTTCTTCTACAACAACACCCTCCAGCTGTCCCCCTGTGACAGCAGGCTCGGCCTCTCCTCCAACTCTCAGATCGCACTCTTCAGGCCCAAGGTTGACGAGATCTCCCTCCTCACCGTCAACTCTTCCTCCTTCACTCCGGTTAGCCTCTCTCTCTCTCTCTCTCTCTCAACGATTACTTGAAATTGATTGCTTTGTTGCTGTGTGCCGTGGTGTTCCGAGCAATTGAAAATTCAATTTCGAAACGATTTGAGACATTTGAAAAAAAACAAATTAATTAATGCGTCTGTACTCGAGGACTTTGATTTTATTCCATGGCCTTAATTCGTGCCAAAACTTACTGTTTTCCTGCTTTACTTGGAACTTTTGGTACAAGTCATATGCTATTATAGCGAGTATTTTTTTTAAACAATATACATTCAGTGTTAGTTCTTTCTCCAAGCATCATTGGCTTGAGCTTTATAATCGCTCTTTAATTTTATTTTCTTGACAAGCGTCAAAAGTTTTTTTTATTACTTCCTAATTGGCGACTCTGGTGGTGTCTGAGACATTTTGTTTTCGGTTTCATCCTTCAAATGCAAACTCCCATGTATAGGCCTTTTTTGGATTTTTTTTTTGGGTGGGGGGAGGGGTGGTGGTGTTGGGATGGATGTTGTGAAAACACAGTTAGGATGACAAACAAACGAAATCAAACACAAGCAAATTAATCATATGACACAAAATTAATGTGGTTCGGCAACGTGCTTATGTCCATGCTGCATAGGATTTTATTATACTGAAGAATCACAAAATAGACTTTGGGGCGAAATTTCACTGTTCAGAACACTCATGGCTAACTAAACTATTCATTAAATACATATTTATAGTGTCATATGGTGGAAATCCTAATTTTTACTTTTTTGCGTTATTCGCTTGAGCGCTTCTCTAGTAAGATCTTTGTCCGATGCTCGCTCGAGTGAGTGTCGAGCGAACTTTCTGCCTGGCTCTTTTTCCTATCGTAAACAGTGCCAAAAATTTTCTCCGTGGGCGTTGCTCCCGGACCCCCACGAGGTATCGACCCAAGCCTCCTTGAAAACCACCAAAAAAACCAACGCATTCTTGTCAGGTCGGATCATCAAATCGAGTCGACACACCAACAAAATAGGCTCCACAAACCCAACGATGAATGGTCTATATATCGCTTGCATGCGCTTATCTGCCATTAATTTTTTGTCTTGCTTCCCACCTAAAGCAGTCTCTCTATGGCATTGCCAATATTGATGAGAAAATGGAGTGCTTGGGTGGGATTAATTGCTTGCTGTAGTGTCGACCAAAGAAGGCTTTTGGGCTTAATTACTCAAATGGAACAGACGTTTTTCACCCTTCTCCTCGATTGACTAATTTGATTGGGTCGATCAATCAATCTTGTTATTTGTTTTTAATGAGTTCATATGTATCTATGGAATATCATTATGTCACTTGTAATGTTTCTTTCTCCTTTACCACCTAGCAGGACTCTTACGGGTATATGGTTGCATTTGCGGGTCGGAAGTATGCTGCAAGGTCTACTCCTGCTTTTGTTGCAAATAGTTCATACACCGTAACTAGTTTTACTCTTGTGAGTCAAAGATTCATCTTTCATTCACTATTCATGATCCGGTTTTTCTTTAATAATCATCGTGGAAAAAAATAGAAACCAATTACATTTTGTAATGCAGGTGCTTGAGTTTCAGAAGGGCAGGCTGCAAAACTTGTATTGGAAACGGGATGGTTGCGCCAAATGTTCTGGAAACTCTAACTTTGTCTGCCTCAACAACCAGGATTGCGCAATCAAAACATCCAGTTGCAAGATCCATGGAGGCACTGTAGACTGCAGTCTTGGGATACAATTGGCATTCTCCGGTACAGATAAGCACCTTTCAGCTCTCAACTCATGGTATGAAGTGGAAAACCTTCGTCAGTACTCGCTTTATGGCCTTTATTCAAATCTCAAGGATTCTCTCACTAGCCAGTATGACAAGATCTTCTAACTGCACTTTGGCTGGTTTTAAGGTTTTTCCTGGTGCTATATATTCATTTTAGTGTTGGATATATAGATGAGTGTTGGACCTTTCTTCTTTTACCCCCTCCCACCTCTCTCTCTTCCCTTGATAAAAGATCTTCAGAGTTATGGACTGTATATATATGTACTCTTTCCCTTCCAATTGTGTAAATTTATATACTTAAACCTTTTTTTGTAAATTTTTATTCTACTTGTCTAGGATTTAACAGACTTCGCAGCCTGAACACTCTTCAATTCCATAATTTTATCCCCATCTTGCTAGTTAACGTTGTGAACTGGTGATTATCTAGTCCAAAAACATCTGCAGTTTCATTTTTTGATCAGAGGTTTCTGTAAGAAAAATCATTTCAGTCAAATGCTTAGCTGTGGGGCAAGGATCTTTATATCTCAAAATTGAATTGGTAGTTAGCATTTCAGAGAGGAGGATTAAATGTCACAAAGTGCCTACCTAAAATACCAACACTGAGTCAGAACACAGTATGAGTATGAATTTTTATTACTGGTAATTAGCATTTTTGGGAGTACAAATGTGTTAAGTTGCTTGGTTGCAGATTGCTAAATTTTAAATTCTGGTATCATCACAACTTTCACATATATTTTGTAATTATATATAGTTTATTGTTTTATGGTATATGCTCTATGTGAAATTTAAAGACTATGATGAACAATTGCCTGTGAAAGTGCCCATAATCTTCTATTCAAAACTCAAAAGCATGTAGAAATAAAAATTTTACTTTGAAACTCTTTATAGTTTATACAGTGTCATGAAAGACACGACTACCAAATTTCTCATGAGATTCCAGTTGTATACCCCATTCTCCACTACCAAACAACAGAAACAGGGGCATGAACTCTCAACCTTGTTAACACCCACTTCCTGATCCTCACAGCTTTCACCCATTTCCACACTCCTGAAACATTTGAACGTGTTTCTCTTCAGGTAAGCGTGCTTTAGATTTGGAGAAGAGCACTCCAACCCCTTTCTATAAAGACTGGTTCCCTTGCTTCTAAAGTATACTCGCCTAGGACCTAGTGGTCGATAAATGTTATTCATGACACATTCAACGGGAAGCTTGTTTGGAAATAATCTCATCCCGATTCCCAAAATTCTCAATCTCATCTCATTTCATCTCATCTATTTTTTAAAATAATTTAAATACAAAATTTTCAAATTAATCATTACAACTTTCAAACAAAAAATAAAAAATAACAACTTTTTCAAATCTCTAAATGTAAGTTTTTTTTATAGGTAAAAGAGAATTTATTAATCCACGCAAATATGCAAAACCCGAGTACACATGAAGTATACAAGAAAGAGCCTAATTACAAAAACTACTTACTACAGGAAGTAGCGTAAAAGTCATTAAAACTCATTCCATTCAATACAATAGAATAAGCCCAAAACAATAATGTATGAAAGAAAAAAACTCAAACAAAAATAATATTATAAAATTATATTCCAACAATATTTTAACTTTATAATATTTTTTATTCAACTTTTTTTCTCTCATTTTCTAAAACTTAAAAAATACTCAATTCAAACTATCTCACTACTATTAATAAATTATCTTACTACTATTCATAAAATTCTCATCTCACTCTCCAAACCAACCATAATCTCAAAGAAAATTTCAACCTATTATCACCAACATGTTCATGGGTTTAGATCTCATGGATTTAGAGCGGGAAAGATAAACACAAAAGTGGACCCCACAACATTATTAGCTACCTGAGTAAATTATTCTGGCAGCATTAAATGCTCAATAAATATTATAAAATTTATTTTAAAAAAATGTTAATTAAATCGATAAAAATGACTGATTGAATTTTTAATTTTTTTTATTTAATAATTAAAGAAATGAATATTAATGAATTGATATTTTTTTATATTTTAAAAATATTTAAAACTGTATAAACAAAGAGGAAAAAAAAATAAAAAAATGCATTTGCACTCTCATGTACACTTTTTTTGGTTAAATATCGGTTTCAATAACACTGTAGTTCATTTTATATGTCTATATCTTTTCGGCCCTAGGCTCTAGAATATGCTAAAACATTCTAGGTAACGTCTATCCGATGTTCACAAGCTCGGCAACTCTTGTCTGATGGGGACTGATAAAAATATGGTGGATGCCGATGTAACATTAATGTCAAACGTGTCAATAATATATAGTTGGCGTTCTGTACAACTTTCATAAACAACTCCATCAAATGATCAGACCGAACCGCACATCAAGAAAAATTTTAAGATGACCGGAATCCATTTCCCGGGTAAGAAAAGAAAACTAGCATGGTAGGAAGACATAAGCAGGAAAATAATCACTGGAAATTGTCTGCTGAAGCAACAAACTTGAAATTGTGCAAGGAACTAGAAGATGTATATTGCAACCTCCTTTTTTCTCACCCTGGAATTTAATCTCTATATTATTACTACTCTTGACCTCTTTTGCATACTCGAAATCTGCTTTGTAAAACTGCTGCCAGATAGCGTTTGTTAGACTGCACTCAGCTTAGCTGAGTTTAGTTCAGATTTAGATCTTTTTTAACATCCAAACACATAATTTTTAAATCATTAAACTTATTTCAACTCAAAACCTCTTTATACGTGAGACCTATAATCTTTTTCAGCTTAACACTTATTTACACGTGGGACCTACAATCTTTTTTAACTTCTCATAAATACATCTAAACTCATCTTAACATCCAAACACATCTAAACTTATCTTAGGTAGGCTCCACAGAATTCACTCCACCATTTCAACTCACTACTATTCATAGAGAACTCAACTCAGATTAACACCCAAATGCAGTCTAAATGTATGAGAAACCAAAAAATTAATAACTATATGAAGTTTCTTCAAGGTTGGTGTTTTTATATATATAGTCCCATGGGCACCCAATTTATTAGATGGACGTGGCAGAAAACTATAATAATAAATAATAAAGATGCTAATTTGTACAAATTACTCACATTTAATGACTTGTTAACGTTCATTTGCTCTAATGTGCTCCACTTCACGTTGAACATGCAATATCGGTTGCTAGTCTGGACTTTCTTCACCGCATGTTCAATTCTCAATACATACGTTTTCCCTCTGAAGTGGACATTTGGCAGCCATTAGGATCACAACAGTTGTGTGGTTAGTATGTATGCAGTGCAGCAATGGCATGTAAAAAGAAGGAAGGAAGATTCAATTTCGTACGACATGTACTTAACTACCATTTTCACCTCATTTGGCATGTAAAAAGATGCATTTCTTTGCTTAATTCTTGTGGCTTTTCTGCCACACTTACATGCATCACCATTATTTAAAATCAACAGACAGAAACATAACATCACTGAATAGAGAAATCACAGGACAACATAAAATCAGAAATGATCCCATAAAAGGTACACGACCAATTGACGCTTTGTAGCAAACAGCAACACTAGATCGAGAAAATGCACTCCATTTCTAATGGTAGAAAATGTTAGGCCATGGCTTGGTGACATCGTATGGAAGCCCAGCATTGCTTCCCGCACTGCTGCCTCCAAACAACGCCCCAGGATTCAGCCCCACGTCGACTCCAGCGGCACTGCTGCTGCTGCCAGGATTGCCAAGAGGCATGCCAAGCCCCAGAGCGCTTGCAGCAGCAGTACTACCGCCTCTCATATTCCCAAGATATTGATAAGGCTGCCCCATCCAGATATCACCTCCACCACCACCAATGCCTCCAAAACTCCCATGAGGCTGCCCGATGTCACTCGCACCACTGTTGATTCCAAAACTCCCATAGGGCAGGCCTCCCATCTCACTTCCTCGACTGCTACCACTATAATTTCCAAGAGGCAGCCCCATCTCAATCCCACCTATACTTCCCCCCAAGTTCCCATAGGGCAGCCCCACATCACTTGCACCGCTAGGACCACCCACGTATGCATGTGGTGAGAACCCTATATCAGTCTTAACACTGCTGCTACCAGCAGCAGTGTTATTTTGCCTCATCATGTCTATGAACCACTGATCCCACATGAAAGACTCAGTGGGAAATTTCCCCTGTGCAGCAGTAGTACCACCTCCCATTCCGCCCATCTCGTCCACAAGCGCTGCACTCTTTGGTGAAGGAAAAGAGCCCGGGTCATGAGGAACCTGCTCAAAGCATTCCTGCCTTTTCCGGCACTCCTTCATCTTCTCCTCCAGCATCCAAGCCAAACCAGCCATTTCGTTCATCTCAAGCTCCTCCACTTTCCTACCCTGTTGGATTTGGCGGATAAGATGGCCCACCTCCACCTCCTTGTTCTTCCTCTGTTGCTTCCTCAGTTGGTCTTGCACTTTGGTAGTTCTCTCCCGGAGATATGTCTCTTGGTTCATCATTTTCTTGCACCGCTCGATGTCCGGCACGCTCTGGAACTTTGCCAGCAGTTGTTGCACTGCCTGCTGGGACGGCCACACCGCTCCCTCTTGATCGTCTGGACCATAGACGATGACAAACGCACTCACACCGCATAGGGTGGTCAGCTCACTCACTTTTTTCAGTAGTCCTCCCCTCCTTTTTTTGAAACTGGCTTTCCTAGCACTGTCATTGACAATCCACATAAGCTTGACCTTCTTCCTTGTCATGGTTAGTGCTTTGGTGGCTCTAACTCTTGCTCTATGACTCTACTCAACTCTACCAACCAAGGGCTTTATATAGGGAGCAGGGGTAAGACTGGACCCTTAATATTTTAGGGTAGAATTGGAAAAATAAGAAAATGGGCTTGTTCAAGGCCGTTTTGACCATTAAAACTTCTATACGTATAGGTTAAAAAATCTATACAGAAGATTATGATATTATGGAGTATTAGTGAGAGAGTTTAATTATATTGCTGGCTGAGATAGGAAAATTCATTATTATTTAATGCTAGGTGTTGAAAGTTTAGCTGGACAATTTCCAGGCCTTTGGTTCTTTTTAATGGTTTGAATTTGTATGAAGTCACACATAACCTTCATTCATAGAGGAGATATATTAGCAAGTGAATGAGACAGAATAGGACAGAAAACCATTCTTGATCATCAACACTGCCCACAACTGAAGGAGCATCTGATGGACTGAAACGGTTCAAGATTAGATGTGAAAAGTATTATAAACTGTCCAATTCAATCATTGGTCATGATTGAAGAGTATAACGATCGATCGATCGATCAAGGACTAGAGCCTAGATCTTATGGTGCGTTGCAGCCACGCGCTCTATTTTCCCGATAGATAAGAACATATTTATTCTGATTCAATACAAGTGTACATACTTAATTGAATTTTGTTTTTTTCAGAAGTGAATCAATTCACTTGGATTTCTGTAGTGAGAGCTTTGAATGTATTTAAACAGAAAGTATCCTAAGTAATCTTGTGTGTTGCCAAGTGGTCAAATTTCTATGAAGTAGTATAGAAATTTCTGTATCTTAAGTTTGCTTGCATTAATGTAACATACTTCAATAGAAATCAAGAGTGTTAATGAAATTTGTCATAAGTGTGATGTACTTTGTTTAGGATCAATTACATTTCTACTACATTCTTTTAAAGGTTTCTTATAACTGTGAACCACCTTCATCAACTGGTTTAGTTTACAAAAAAGCTGTGAAAGAATTTGGATATTTGTTTCCCAAAGCGTTGAAGTGAAAAAATGAATTTAAATTTTCAATAAATATAAAAGTCAGATCCATTGTGTGGATACTGATGGTGTACATTCATGCCAAGGAACAATATTTCAGGGAGCAATTCGTTTTAAGAGTTGTGTGCTGTTTTCTATTCTTATATTAAGAGGGGATTGAAAAGAAGAGATTAAACAAGAAGGGATTGAAATAAGAATAGCAGCTAACTCTATAGGAACTCAACCAGTCACAGACAAAGACAGTGCTTTGATATAAATCAACAGATTGTGTGAGACTAGTGTTTTATGGTCAAGAACAAGAAAAGGAATAGATATATGTACTATTCCCTTTTCCATCTCTCTTTCTGAAAGAAAATGCTCATCTTCATCCAAAACAGAATAGGAAAAAGAAAAAGAAACATATTCAACTTACCATTTTTGCAGGCAACTCTAAAGTTTTTTTATGAACTTCCTCTGCTATTTTGGTCGATTCAGATGGAAACAATATCAATAGAGATTTGATAACAATGATTGTCACCACCTTATACTACCATAAATCACCACCTTATCGAGGAGACTTACACTCTTCTTCCCTATTTGATATACCAATATAACCTTGGAAGGAGAGTTATCTTTTCTATTACTGGGTGATTTGGTTTGCAAGTATTTATTGCCAACTTTTACTTAGATTAAGGAATCCATGCCATCTACACGCATCTAACAAGCTAGCTATTCTTCCACATGCTTTACTTGAACCAGTTGCCTCTCTTTTTTTGGGGTCTTCACAGAGGTTATGATGGACCCAAGTCACGGCCCGAATAGGGTGGCGTGGCCCATTTAGGACAGAGATGGACTTTGAAAGGACCATTTCCAGCCTTGTAATGGTTCTTCACTATCATCAGTCTGTGTATATACCTCATAATTTGGACCTAATCAGCCATGTAATGGTTCTCCTTCATCAAATGATCAAGTGGTAAAAGTAGAAGCAGCTGCTTTCCTTTTCCAATCCCCCACTCTCGAATCAAATTGTTAAAACACAAAAATAAAAGAAAAAAGAAAAAGAAAATCCCTTACCTCTCAAAGCTGTCATGACTTTCGGCTCCAATTTTCCAGTCCAAAAAGTCACCAAGGGCCACCACATCGCTTTCTATTTTGGTGTGTTCATTCTCAAATTCACATCAAACATCCTTTATTGTCATTTCCAAAACAAGAAAAGCAAAACCAAGAAAGGAAAGCAAAAGTTTGGTAACAGAAACCAGCATATATATAATAAGGATAAAAATATTGTAGCCCTCCACTTGTGGGATGTATATATTGTAAAGAAATAAACACTGATTTTGGTTTCTAAATTTTGCACACTTTCATTTCTGTACGTGATCTGATTATATACAGTACAAGAGAAACTAAGTATGAAAAGTTACAGATTATTATGCTACAGTTTTGCTTCCTTGATTTTAGCTTGCACATGTCCATGAATCATGTTTGACGTTAGGTCTTGGTTGGCAAGTCGATCTTGGTGATATCTTCCTTAATATATATATACAGAGAGAGGGAGAGAGGGATCATTGACCAGCTTCAAATGAAGTAGCTTAAGCATATTGCTTAGGCATACTCACTTCTAATTAAGTGCATGCATGCTTGATGCTTCTACGCCCATGACTATCCAATCTTAGTCCTATACTTGTCTTTTCCCCTTTACCCGTTTTCTTTTGGTTGCCTGCAGGCATCATCGATCACATAATGCAGCTCAAGAATAAGGATGAGAGGCCTAGCAGTACAGCAGACAGGAACTCCAGAATCCAGATAAGTACTTTAATTATCATGTGATTGATTAATGTTATAAGTGATCACTTAGTGCTAATTACGTTGTCCACCAATGAGAGATGTCAAAGTCTTGTCTAGCCTGCTTAATTAATGATTATTTTGCTGTCTAATTCTGGAAAATTACCTACCATTATAGTTAACAAAACAATAACAAGGACCTCACCCACCTATGGGCTATGGCTGGCTTGTTGGTCCCGGCCTATCTAGTCCTTTACATCATCACAAACAAGGAATTATATATATTCTCAAACTTTTGGCCGCAGAATAATTCAAGATCAGAGATTTCTTTGAATAATCCAAAAGTTGGAGAAGAATCTATCGGAGATATTTAAAAATTACATCAACCATCGTGTACAAGCTAGATGATCTAATCGCCACCAGGTGGTAAAAAAATCAAGATCGAAACATTAATCTAATAATTACTTAGTGGCATGGTGATCAATTAATCCATTTCCTCCTATATATGATAAGGATTGATGATTACTTTAAGTGAGAGGATCAGAATAATTAAGCACTAACAAGAAATTGTGGTACAATTTCTCTTTTTTCGCTACGTATAATATCTAATACATACTCATGACTGTGTTTGACAATATTATATATGTGGATTCATTTCAATCCTAACTTTGAAATTAAATACAATTCATTTTTCTGTCTAAGTTCATGTTGATCATATCATAAATATATATTCGAATGATTTAATATTGTACCATATTATAAAGAGCATCAAAACGATCGAGATATAACACAAGAAAATTTTGATCTGTCTAAGCTGTTGATCATTCCAATCCCGGCCATTGTAAAAATTAAGCAACTTTCATATAATGAATTAGGCTATGAATTAAATGCATGCTGCTAATTAAGCTTGTTTGTTTGTGATATGAACCTATATATATATATATATATATATATATATATATATATATATATCTCCCACGAAACGTTATGGCCAGCCCAAATATTAATCTCAAGTAGATCGAGCTAGCTTGAATATTAATCTTATATATATATATTGAACAATCATAAATAGTCAGCAGCATGACATGCATTAAAAAAAAAGTTTCAAATGCATGTCCACTTAATTAATCCATGGAATATGCAGGTGCAAGCTAGTTTAGGAAGTGTGGAAGAAAATTAAAACGACAAGAAAAAAAGAACTTAAGCAAAGAAAAAGAGCCATATTGATCTGCATATCCAAACAAATTAAGCACGTAAAATTGTGGTGTTTGCTAGCATTAAAGAAGTGCAAAAGTAGGCTCCATGATCTGATGTGTATTGCAGATATAACAGCTGCAACCTAAAAAGGAGACCCACTTCCTGATCTAATTACGTGCCCTTACGGAAAACTTCCACTTCATGTATAGCTAGCTCTAGCTCTTGTGCTTGTCAACAGCAACCACTCTTGGAAGAAGGGGGGGTCCCAAAGCGACATGTGGCACCCGTCACACACCATGGGAGTGGAAGAATCTTTTCCCTATTTAACAGACCAGTTAAGGGAGAAAGGATATATAACACAAACAGAAACAACCACAGAAGATGATGATAAAAAAGAAAGCGAAAAGACATATATATATATATATATAGTTATATGCCACAAGAATCAGTACTAGTTTTTTTTTTTTTTTTAATATATAATCAGTCTTAAATCTTTCTCATGTTCTTTGTACTGGAGGCAAAGGTATATAAAAGGGTCCCGCTACCTAGCTAGCTAGCAGCTTGTAATTACCACATTAAGGACGCCTGATTGGACCATGCATGCATGCATGCATGTATTTGGATATATAGTTAGGTGGAGTTTCTATCTGCGCAGTTCCGAAATTTACATGACATGTTTGTTTTTTGCTATGCTTTAATTAGCTCCTGCTTTACATATGTTGTCATAACGAGTAGTACTCGAGATTATCATGATTATTTTCTAGTATCGATACATTGAACCATGCATGCATGCATATTCACTAATTAATGGCATGCATGGCAATAAAAGACAATTAATTAATGAAATATAGTAATTCACTATATATATATATATGCCAAACAAATATGGTAAGCCTAATGAAGGATACTCTCATGAATTAATTGTGTGTTAAATCCAAAGCTTCACATACACCAAAAATAAAAGAGAAGTAAAACTTACCTCTTAAGGCACGTAAAATTAATGATCCAACAGATCATCTATAGAAACTTACGTTAATTGTGTTATATATATATATATATATGTGTGTGTGTGTGTACACTGTAGCTAGCGTTGGCTTGATTTGAGGAATGAATCTCGCTTATTCTCATCAACTACTATTTATTCTCACACTCTATATTTATAATCTTTTTTATTGGATGTGTGAGTATTTTTTATAGGATATATTGATGTTTTTTATAGAGTGTGTGGTAGTGAATAATGAGCGGATGATGAAAAGAATTTTTCTACAACCAATATTAGGCTAAATAGTATATATTAGCACACTTCAAGATGTTGCCTAGCCAGACTACTGCTTTTCACAACATCTTTCCAACAATTCAGCCAATTAATTAAAAACGATGGTTGAATTAATTTGACCTTCTAATATTATTTTCAATTCAAATTTACCAATTTGACAGAAAACAGAAAAAGGAGTTGTACGTACGTGGAGGCTATATACGGAAGCCATAGGTATACACCATTTCTTCGTAATTATTGGTGCCTGTTTCATAATTCTTGAAGACACTATTACAGGGATATATAGTGGGGTCCACTTCAAGCAGAGTAATTCTATATATAACCGTAAACGTCGCGTAATCGCTTTGAAAAATAGTGGGGTCTACTATTAAAAAATTAATTTTTTCATGTAAGTCACATGTTTTATTTATTTTTTTAAAAACGATTACGCGGCGGTTGCATAATTCACGGTCAGCTTCTTGGACCCAATTTTTTTTTTAATGAGTTATTGGAGCCCTAACTAATTATTTATAATTTATAAATTCTAAATTCCAAGGGGATATTGGTTGACTTTTGCTATCTTATTACAGATTTAAGATGTATAAAATCTATGGGGGTCAACTATTTATTAGGGTTGCTTAGTACTACTTCATTATCAAAGATTCGTAAGCTGAAATCATCAAAGCATGCAATAATAAGTAGATACCGGAATTTATTATTTCTAAACGGTATCTCCGCATGGTCAAGCAAAAATAATATCGAATTTCTGCAGAATTGGTCCTCCTCCTTATAACCTCTAGGCTTCTGTGATCATGGTTTCATTTTTTCTACGATCTTTCTTTTGGATGCTACATATATAACAGTATAAACCACTTTTTTTCCTCTCAGTGATAAAGCAAATCCTCCCCAGTGATCAGTTAGAAAGTTAAAGTCAACCTTTGTAGAACATTTAAATATGGTTTAAAGCAAGCATCGAAAGCCGTAACTGTATAGAATTCTTAGGCAACGAAAACTGAAATGAAATAAAGAAAGTGAAAAGATAATGTCATCCCAACCCAGGGAATGAGTTAAAGGCCAACCCAGAATCTAGATGATGCACAACTTGTCTGAATTAGCAAACCCGAGAAACAAACAATCTATAGGACCGAAAATAGTCCTCGGAAGGACCTCTCAAAAGCCTATTTCTATATTTGTCATCATCTTTTTGTAACGGTATAAAAGCAGAAACCCAGTCTCCAGATGGTTCTTAGAATCTTAACACAGACTGCAGGCGGGTTTTATAATGGAGACTGTGTTTGGCCACCGTTCCAAAAAAATAAGGAAATTAGGAGCCTTAAAAAGGGGCCGAGAGTCCAAGTAGATATTTTTACGCTGTAAAACCCGGGACTCGGGAAGTGTCTGTGCGTGCGTGCGTGCGCGCGCCTGAGAGAGAGAGAGTGTGTGACAGCGTGTGTTTTTATATATTTGGCACATGATGCAAAGGAGGTTGCATGAAAGCTAAAGCTAATTGGCCGAGGGCGTGGTATTCCATTACACTTGTACCCATTTATTGGCCGTCTGTGTGTGTCTCTCTCTTGTATACTCGCTTGAAATTGTACAGACATGGCTCGTACCAAATGGGGTTTCTGTGTTTGAGCGGGCGATTCAAATCTGCTGCTTTCTACTAAGAGAGGTAGAGGGAGCGCTCTCATTCTTCTCTTCTATTCTTAAGAGTTTGTTCTGGCTAAACCATACACCGTTTCTGGGTCTTACAAGAATATCCGGCTCATGACTTTGTACCTTTACTTTCTCTGTTGTTTCTATGTTTCACTACTCCGACGTATGGCTCGTGTTGGCGTAACGTTTCTGTGCTTTAATCTGGGTTCTATTTTCTTTCTTGTTTGTCTATCTAATTTTTGTTCTTTATCAAATGGGTTCTGTGTATTTTTTTCCCTGAAATTTTGGTTGGCGTTTGTGGAAATCTTGTGCCTTTTTTTTTTTTTTTTTTTTTTCTTGAAATACCGATCATCATCATATTCTTATGGGTTTGAATTGATATATGGATATTTCTATCAAGATTTGGTCATTTTTCTCTCGTTTTAGTTCCCGCTTTACTGATGTTCCTGTGGATTATATACGAAATTAAGAAATGGGCTTGATTGCATCAAGGTGTATTTAATTTCTTCAAGATCTTTGGTGTACATAGAGGATAAACTATTTGTTCATAATCTTTCATATTTTGTTCAATTTGTATTTAACACGGTTAGCTGGGAATTTCGGTTGTTATTTGAATTGCAGATTTGCAGGGAGTAGAGTGAACCTTCCAAATACAGTTAATCTCAGAAACCTTGCTCGGACCATTTTGGAGCGTTAAAATGGCTGCTGAAACGTTCTATTTCAAACAACGTCAAGGGACTGTCCACAATCCTATAGGGCAGCTGTCAGCGCCTTGGTGGAGTGCCATCACTTCTCCATCGGTTTATGGGGAAGCCTGTGTCCAATTGAAGCCTTTGTCCATGGAACACCCCAGCGGTGGAGACCAACTGATTACCAACAAACAAGCAGCAAGGGGTACCGAAGCAGCGGCTGGAGCGAATACAACTCAGTTCACTCTCTTTCCCGGTAATCTAATGCTATAGCTTCTGACAATTTACTACTGTCACGTTTCTTGGATTTATTAAGTTCGGTTATGCATATTATGATAGAAGTTTACAACTATACAAAAAGGATTTTGTTGTATTCTATATCATCATCATCTGCATCACTGGTATCATCAAGAGTAGTAGTAACTGTCTAGCCATCACTAAGATAGCCATCTCTAAATTGATTGGCATTCTAGAATGAAAATAGTAACCTTCTAGAATCAGGCGGCTTTGCCTTGAAAGCTAACTAGCACTGTCCATTTATGCTGCATATGGAAATTGTTTCTCTATTTGAATGGTTTCTGTATGGGTATCCTCATAAACGTCAAGACCTAAGAAAATATAAGCTAGTGAACCTTTTGGTGAAGAGAGTTCGTGGCCTAGTCAAAATGTCGATCCTTCATGATGGCATGGACTAGAAAACAAAAATAGAAGGAGTGACTTGCGGTTCTTGCTTGCCTAAATGGTACTACTGTTTATTGAATTTTACCATTATAGTTCAAAAGAAGTGAAATAGAAATAGCTGTTAGAATGGAATCCAAGAAGTATTTGAAATAATCATATCGACATATTTGGTTGGCAACAAATATTTTCTGAATGCAAGTGAGATGTGATTTTGTAAATTATGAACCCAGTTGTGCATGACTTGGTCTACAAAATTACTTAGCAAATGGTTCATTTGGTAAATTTGAAGTGAATTTCAATAGTGTCAATGATTATTGGAGGGAAGTTTTGGGATTGCAGCATCCAACCACCTCATATATATATATATATATATATATATATATATATGTATTAAGAAAGTAGTATCCACGAGCAGATAATGGCCTTCTTGATGCATCAGTTGGTGATGGATTCCCAAGTGGTTTCCAAAGGAAAGCCATCAGTTAGTAGATTGTTAGATGCTGGCTTATTTTGATTATTGGCATAATGGAAAATCTAAACAAGTTTTCTTATCCAGTGTACGAGCATAAGTTTGACTTCATCTCACATGCAATTCTGTTGTACTGTTGTTAACTAGCAAAGTAGTCTCCCTTACAGATAATTGCAGAAGTTCAGCGGATGGGCAAAAATCTCAGGTAGCAATTTCTCTCCAATCAGCTCTGCCAGAATATCGAGGTTGCTTTGAGCTAGGATTTGGGCAGCCCATGGTAAACTTTTCCTTAGCATTTGCTTAGCCCTAATTTTAATTTAGTCGTTTGTTGCTGAGTGTTAATTGTTTGCTAATTCTCCTGGACTGAAACTGTAGATCTATGCAAAGTATCCTTATGGGGACCAATGTTATGGAGTCTTCCCAACTTGTGGACCTCAAATTCCGGTTTGTCTCTCTTCATTTCTTCTGGCTAACCAATTATGCAGATTTAGAGTTATTGTGATTAAACTATTCCCGTGAATCAAAATCTTGCTCTGGATTTTTAATCCTGATTATTTGAGGATTTATACTCTTTGCTCTTTCTAAAAATAGTGGTCTGAGAAATAGCAAGTTTGGTGAACTCTATCTCTCTCTGCTTTGGTTGTGAACTACTGTGTGTGTGCATGTTTACTATATTCCAGATCTAGTGGCCATTGCATCTCAGATCAAAATATTCACGAGTTCTTACCCAAACATTTGGGCCTCAAGTGAGAGAGATACACATACGAAAAAGGCCCTATAATATTTATTAAGCATTTAATGCTGCTCAAAAAACCCTTATGGACAGCAATAATGTTGTAGAGCTCACTTCATGTATTTATCTCTCTCCCACTTTAGGCCCTCAAGTTCAGGCTAAAACTTAAGGGGATCTTTTTCCTTGTTTCCAATGCAAGAAATTTTGTCTGAAAAAGAAAGACCAAATGTTATCCTTGGCCAGACAATTGCATCAAGGTTTGATTCGTGACTTATTCGGTAGGGTGTAAAAAAGAAAGAAAGAAAGGAAAAAAAAGACTGATTTATAGCCTTATTGTGAGATTTTACATATTCATTCAAGCAAAGTTTGGTTGTGTGTAAGCCCAGCCCCCCGTGCCTAGTGTACACCTGTACACCATTAGGGAAATAAAAAGATGATAAATTCATTGCAACAGAGGTCTTCCGTTTGTGCGATGCGTGATGTATTATTCTTCAACACTACTTTGGAAGTTTTCTGGCTTAGGCTATCAATTTCATTTGTCTTGATGAGTAATAAATGATTAAAAGGAGCAAAAGTTATTCTATATATTATTGATGATTCCCTACAACAGCACGTGTAGCAGTATTCACTGATTCACCTTCCAATCTGTTCACAATTGTTAGGGCCGTGTTATGCTGCCATTGAACATGACAACTGATGATGGACCCATATATGTTAATGCTAAGCAGTACCATGGGATTATCAGGCGCCGGCAGTCCCGTGCAAAGGCAGTTCTGAAGAATAAGTTGACTAGAGTTCGTAAGGTATGATAACTTGATTTCTGATCTTAACGTTTTACTTCTTGTTGTAGGAAATATTCATATGATGTGATTGATGTGAAGGTTGAAAGTCGTGGCAGGATTGTTTGAAATAAGCTAATTTTCAATCTCTTGGTCTATGACGGTATGACCACTTTGCATGTCAATTGTGATTATGATATTGACCCACCCTGATAATTTTCCTTCACTACAAACTTGAGCACCTCAAGTCAAGGGCAACACATTTGAGCCATGTTGGCTATCAAGTTCTCTGTGGACAGAAAACAGGACTTGTTATGACCCCCTGAGTTTGCCCGCATTCAGTTGGTTGGTCTAGAGTATCACAAACGAAATATATTCATTGTTTCTTTCTGCAAATTACTGTTTAAAACCTAAACTTTCGCTCTTTTCCAAGTTCAATTGTAGCATAGTGTTAGTTTTTCCAGTTCTAGGATCTGGTACTTATCGAGACAAGTATGCCCATCCTTCCCTGTGAAAATGAATCTTCAAATAAAATGCAGATATGCAATTATGCATGAATTATTGAGCTATAATTCTTAGTTTCTTTATTTGTTTTGCAGCCATATATGCATGAATCACGCCATCTCCATGCTATGCGCCGACCAAGGGGATGTGGTGGCCGTTTCTTGAACACAAATATTTTGAACAAACAAAAGAATGGAACTGAACTGAACAAAAACGGTGATGGACAAATTTCTCAGGCCACTGGTTCTCAGAGTTCTGAAGTCCTGCAGTCTGATAGTGGTACCTTAAACACTTCAAAGGATGCTAATGGCAGTGGTTCAAATATTTCTGTGTCAGAGGTGACTAGTATGTTCTCTAGGGGAGATCTTGATCACTTTCCAATCAACCATCTCATGCCTTCTGTCCACGCTCTATCAGGCAGGATAGATGGTGGGCATGGCATTATTATGCCCGGTAAGTGGGTTGCAGCAGTAGACAACTGCTGCAGCCTCAAAGTCTGATAGCAAGGGATCGGGTGGTGTTGGTGCTAAATGCGCCAATCTCCATCCTTGCTGCAACCAGATGGAGAAGTTTCATTGCAATGACTTGTTCTTCCAACAGGCTTTGCTTGAGGGGGTTGTCCCCACCATGTGGTTGCTATAAAAGGCAATTCATTCTTGGCTCATGTGCATCGAGGCTGTCGTCTGCCATTCCTTGCAGCCTTTCTGGCTTAAGGTGGTTAGAGATGCCTGATGTACTTTTATGTACTGTAGATTAATGGAGTAGTCTGTTTAGCTAATTAAATAAGAGCATCAAGGTCTGGATATGAATTTGTGAATTAGAGATATTGAAGTGTGATGCTGTTAAAGTTTAATTATCTAGTATGTCTCTGTCTGACTTTTGGAGTGATTCTGTTTTATTATCTTATACTTTGGAAGCATCAAGCTTTACTCAAGAATTTGGTGTTCGTGTCATCTGTATTTGAAGCATAATGCCTTATTCCTATTCTTGATTTGCAGTTTGAGAAACACTTTTTCTAAAGATGTAAAGGATTCATAATTAGCTAGTCGCGTGTGCTTTGCTTGGGTGATAGAATGTGTTTGGAATAACTCAGTGAAGGTGTTTGATAATACGAGTAAGTTCTCTGATTCTTTGCTGTGAGGTACAAATTACAATACACAATTAACAATACCAAGGATCCAGGTGGGTTCAATGCCAAAGGGCTAGGCTGCCTTTATTATAAGCGTTGAAGAAGAAAAATCTTCACTCAAGTCACGATGCTGTGAATCTATATACAATATTGAAGCAATAAATCCTATAAAAATGCTTGTATGTGTTTTATTGTCATGCCTCATAATTCCTTCCCCGTAGGATTGAACCCTCTTCGTTATTATTAAGGCTTTGGCTATGACTTTTTGTCATAGTTACTGTAATCTCTTCTTTTTTTTTTTCTTTTTTAAGCAAGTTGCATAATATTAATAGAAGTTGCATACATAAGGTTCTGAAGATTGGAAATTAACAATATACATCATTGTTGGAAGGATTCTTCCCACTATGGAATTGAAGTAGTGGGGGGAATTTGGATTAGAGGGATATTATCAAAGGCTTGTGTTACTGTGGCCCACTTCGTTAAGTTGTGCAGGCATCGATTTTGGGATCGATGAATTTTTCTCGTCTTTCATTCCTTGAATGAGTCTAGATGATGTTTGATATCATTCATGATTGGGCTCATGATCCATTCTTGGATTGGAGAGATGTTTAAGATTGCTTGGATAGTGACTCTTGAGTCACCTTCTAGGATTATTTTTTCTAGCTTCACTTTTCTACTTCTTTAATGGCCATTAAGGCTGCTGATGCTTCTTCTACATTTGAACTTACCCTGCTGATGAGATTAGTTTTTGCAAATAATAATTTCCCATTATCTCCCCAGCAAAGAGATGCAAGAATAGTTCCCTCCTTTCTAGTGGCCACATCAAATGTTATAAGTTGATATCCATCAACTTGCCTTTTTTCATTTTCTTCAATCTTGTTTTCTTGTCCTGCCCATACTCTTGTGTGCTGATTAGAAAGTTTAAAAATTGATTCGACATATACTGAAATTGAGGGTGTTGCAAGATCATGTTCAAACTGATTTCTTAGAAACCGTAGTTGATCTATTGCATGTCATATCAAAATCATTCGGAAAATAACCTTTTTATGATTCTATATAAAAGAGAGATTAGTCTTGTAAAATTGTTCAAATTTATTTTTAATTAAGTGGCATGATTGTATGGATTGATCATAAAATGAATTGTAAATTAATTACAAAAGAGTTGCAAGTGTAATATTATTCAAAAATATTAATCTATTCTTTGTACCTAAAATATAAGAATAATACTAGATACAATTATATGTTATATAAGAGATGTGTACTTATTTTTTAAAAATAATAGAGTCTATTATTAAAAAATTAAATTTTTTTATATAAATTTCATCTTTACTCACGTTTGAAAGCACGGCGCTTATCCGTACAACGCCAAATATAATTTTTTCAAAAACATAATATCAAATCATTTTATATAGCTTGGTCCATTCAAAGCATACTGACACAACTCACAAGGCCCATCAAAACAACCTAGGCCCTCCAAGGCCCATCATCCTCATGACCCACGTTCACAGCTTCCCTCCTTTAATTCCCTCTCCTGGAGTTGTACTTTTACCTCTCCCACGCTTTCCCCTCGGTTCGGCCACATTCGACGGACTCGTTTCGTGACCGACAAAAGGATAGCTAAAACAACGTTAATTTTGATAATATGACGGAGTAAGATGGTTTAAGATAAAAATTAAAAGTTATATAAAATATTATTAGAATATTATTTTTTAATATTATTATTATTATAGAATTTAAAAAAATTGAATTGAGATTTAAAAAAATTAAATTGTTTATTATATTTTGTGTGAGAATTTTAAAAAGTTGTAATGATAAAATGAGATAAAAAAATGAGTTGAGATTGTTTCTTGGGACTAGGGATGTCAAATTGTATAAACGGGTCGTGTTCGTGTCGTGTCAAGACATATATATTATATTATATGAGTTAACTTTAACCCAATTCGTTAAGTTTATCGTATCAAAATCTCAAATCCCAGCACGATTCATTAACATAACAGACAGTATCGTGTCAACCTGTTAGTGAATATTACGAAATAGGTTAACAGACCCGATCCATTTTAACACTTTTTGATCTGGTTAAGTTTAGTATAATTTAAATTACAAAATCACAATATCTATAAAAAAAATATAAAATTAATTACAAATCCAAAATTACATGAATCTAAATAATAAAAATATAGAAATTAAAATAAGATAAATATATGCATCACTACAAAAAATAATATTTATGATAAATTATTAGCGATGAGAATGAACGAAAATATAATATTTAATTCTTGCAGCACTGCTGTTATTCTTGTTGTGCACGTAACACAATTGGTCGTAAAGAGCATTGAAGATAGATGGTAATCCTTCCTACACAGCAGGAGGGCTGGGGCTCTTGCTTATTGTTTTCCTACGGGAGGTTCGGAAAGACAACATATATCAAGAAGATAGGCAGTACAAGTCCCAAAAACATCACGAAATAGTGAGGCTTGCGGTTGAATTTGTCGAGCTGGACCTTGATGAGCTTGGCCTCGAGCATGACCTTGATGAGCTTGGCCTTCTGAAGGGCAAGAGCGACGTCGGCATCCATGCGGGATCGGAGGTCCTTGACGTCTTTGGCGTCGTGGAGGGTCTGGTTCTGCTCGTGGGCGCTGGGGAGGGCTTGGTTGAGGCGATCCAGCTCTTTTAGCTCGTTCCTCACGGAATCGACATCCTCGAAGAGCTTCTCCACGTTGATCAGGTGGTAGTCCGCCGAGGCTTCCTCGCCTTGTAAGCGAGAGATGGAGATGGAGAAGAGGCCGTTCATCTTTTTTCGCTGGTAGAGAGAAAAACTAAGTCCGGGATGGTAAGCAAAAGTTGAAAAGAGGGTGCTACAAATTTAAGAGTACTGCAGAACGCCGGGGCTTGCTGCTGAAATGGGGTCTACCGGTTTAGCAGGTTAATAGCAACTACGTACTACTACTATCAGGGTTGAAGCAGTTTGGAGGCTGATAGGGAGAAAATAAGAGAAGTGCTGCGGCTACCGAAAAGGTAGCCCGAAAATGTGTCCGAACGTTTGTTTTATTTTTTATGTATTTTTTTAATTATTATAAATATTTATTAAAACAATAAAAAATTCACAATATTATTAAAAAACATACTTCTTTAAATATTAAGTAAAAAAAAAAAAGATTCCGGACCCAAAGCATTTCTAAAAAAATAAAAGAGAGTGTTTAACGCATATTTACATGTCTTTCGTACAAGGGAAGGAGAGAGGAAGGGAAACATCAGAGAAGGAGAGGGTAGGGAGGGGAAAGGGTCTCCACCGAGTGCAGCAGCTGCGTAGTTGAATATTAAATTGGAATTTTCTTCTTCTTCTTCTTAGTTTACCATTCTGGTATTCTTTATCAATAATTCTTTTATTTTCGTTTGTTTTTGTAAATGAGATGAAATGAGATAAGTTAAAATAAAAGTTAAAAATTGAATAAAATATTATTATAAAATATTTTTTTAATATTATTTTTGTTTGAAGATTTGAAAAAATTAAATTGTTTATTTTATTTTATATATGAATTTAATAAAATTATAATAATTAGATGATATGTATTGAAGAGTTTTATAAAAACAAACTAGGCATAATATTCCTTGAAGGCTTCAAAGGAAATACGTGTTACAAATGTTGTGGAGTCGCGGTTCTTTATGGGTTTCACTATGCGAAATGTGCACTCAGATATGCACACCAATTAATATAAATATTTTTTTTTGGAAGCATTTTTTAAAAGGAAAATATTTTAACTATTAAGGAATTATATAAAAGTAAACTCACAAATTAATGTGGTACGTTAGATTGTAAAATTAATTTTATTATAAAGTAGATATAACAGATTTTATAAAATCACATCAGTTTGTAGGTTTATATATTTTATATAATCTTTTTGTATTTGTAGTAGTTCTCTTTTTAAAAATCTTTAATCATTAAGAAAAGATAAAAAATAAAAAATAAAAAAAATCACTAATAGTATTAACAAATAAGATCGAGTAATAGAAAAATATCATCCACGTAATATTGTCATTTCATTAAATTGCCCCTCGTCCTGATCATGAAGGCCAAAAAACGACATTGCATACCTAGCTATATGAATTGGGAGTTGTCATTTCATTAAAGTCTGTCTCTCCTTCATTCTCAATCTCATTTTCTATTTTATTTTTATTTTTATTTTCTACATTTATCACCTTTTGTATATTTTGTGTTAAAAGTTTTATCCCTCTCCATTCTTAATCAGTATAAATATTACTGAAGTAACAATCACAATCGGAAAGAAGGAGCCGTTTAAGCGGTTTAAACGGTCGTGCTGGTCCTTGATGAGCTTGGTCTCGAGCGTGACCTTGATGAGCTTAGCCTTCTGGAGGGCGAGGGCAACATCAGCAGCATTCATGCGGGATCCGACGTTGGGGACGGCCTGGTCGAGGCCATCCAGCTCATTGAGCTCGTCCGTAACGGATTTGACATCATCCATGAGCTTGTTCAGGTTGACCAGGTGGTATTCCGCCGAGGCTTGCTCGCCAGAACTGGAGCTGGAGAAGAGGCTGTTCATCTTTTTTCGTTGGTAGAGAGGAAAACTTAAGTCTGGGATTATAGAAACGGTATACCGTATAGTAATAAGAAAATCTTGAAAAGTGGGTGCTACATATTGGGTTGAAGCAGTTTGGAGAGAGAGAGAGGGGTTTTGGGATACTTGTGTATATTTCGTACACGGATAGAGAAGAGGAAGAGAAACATCAGAGAAAGAGAGGGAGTTGAAAGACAGCTGGAAGGGAATGGGCCTACTCCGACTCCAGCTGCTGCATTTGAATATTGAATTGGATTTTTTTTTTTTTAAAAGGATATTTATAATTATAGACTCATAGTGTACAGAGTACTTTTTTTTTTAATAAATAAATAAGAAATATGATAGTGACATGAGATTTAAAAAGTTGGATAACGCGTTGCATAATAATCTGGTACTTTTCTTCTTTGAGAGAAAGGGTAGATAATTAAAAGAAGAATTTATTTTATTTATTAAAATAAAATATTTATAAAAAATAATTTAGGAATGAATAGTGACTCTTATAGTTAGGGAGTTACTGTTCACGTCCCAAAACTTTTTTCTAACTTAGATAAGTATAAATAAAGATGGAGACTTTAAAAGAGAGGAAAAAAAATCAACTTCGTTTACTTTATAGGCCGAAAGCCCAAAGTTCGAGAATTATAGGGAGAAAAGGAGATGGTTTAACGTATATTTAAAGTCTGGTTTTAACTGTGAGATAAGATAAAATAAGACTGATTTATAAATAATAATAAAATTATTTGAATTCAGATTTTTATGAAATTTTGATAAATGAGAAAAAAAAATTTAAATTAAAATATTATAAAATTTAAATTTTATAAAATTTAAATTTTATTTTAATATAATTTTTGTTTTAGGATTTGAAAAAAATGATTTTTTTTTTTTGTATTTTGTTTGGAAGTTTGAAAAAGTTGTAATGATTAGATGAAAAAGTTGAAAATTTAAAATTGAAAAATATTTATATTTGTAATATTTGAATACTGAGATGAGATGAGATGAGATGAAAGTATTTGATATCTAAACTAACCTAAGTATTTTTTGTAGAGTAATGATATATACAAAATAATATTATAAAATAAGTATATTTCTATAAAATGATGTTACTTTTATAATATGTTTTATAAAAATATCTCTTATTTAAAATATAATTATATAAAATATTATGAAAAATATTTTGCGTAAATCATTTTCCTTTTTGGTATATGAAAGGGAAGGAGATCAAGAGGAGGAAACGTCAGAGAAGGAAAGGCTAGCTAGGGAGTTAAGATTTTGGATCCCAAATTCATCTCAACTCATCATTATAACTTTTTCAAATTTCAACACAAAATATAATAAACAATTCAACTTTTTCAAATCCTAAAATAATAATAATATTATAACAATATTTTATCATCTCAACTCAACTCAGTTCAACATCCAAACGCAACCTAAAGATTAGCTGGAGGTCTGAAAAAGGTCTCCACGATTGCAGCATCTGCGTAGTTGACTATTAAATTGAAATTTTCTTCTTTCTTCTTCTTCGACCTTTCCCATGAGGAAAAAATTATTTTGCCCTCTCAAGTGTACCGCTCCATTTGACTGCATGACAATTTTTTTTTTTACTTAGTAATTAAGAAAGTGATTTTAAGTGTATTGAGATATTTTAAAAAAATATATTAAAAAACTGAAGAAAAAAAAAACTAAAAACTAAAAGTGATATAGTTGAGCGATTACTCTGGACAGCAGAATAACCCGACTTCTTCCTTGGAGGCTTCAAAATAAAGACGTGGTACAAATGTTGTCTTTGTCCTTGTGAAAATAGCTCCTCCCTCCAGCTGCATACTTTATGCTCCATATGTCCTTATGAAAACAAGGCTGCTCATGATTGAAACCCATTAACATTATAAGGAGTCAAGGACATTATTTATTGAGTGCCAGTTATTTTCTATCAAAATAATTATTTTTTTGTTAAATTGAGTCAATTCTTGTTATAAATAATTATTTTCGTCGTAAATAACTCGTCATAAATATTTATTTTTCTTGTACTATCATGGTTCTTTGTAGATTCCAATCATGAATAGCCTTATTTGAATGTACTTTTCTAATTCTTGTCTTATCTATTGAGACATCCATAGAAAATACACATAGCAATATTATAATTAATCAAGCAACATTATACGACTATTCAAAACCCAACAAAAGATTGATTTTATGAAGATCATGAATCTAAATTCAAGGAGTACATACTATATGTCTCCAAGAAAGTCTACCTCCAACAATTCTATTATCTGCCCAGAAATGCTATTGTCTGCCCAGAAATACTATTGTCATCGAGAGTTGGGTCCCGACAAATTTTTTTTTTTTAATGATTAAGGAAGTATTTTAGTGATGTAGTGATTTTTTTTAAAAAAAAGTATAAAAGTATAGAAAAAAATGAATGAAGAAAAAAAAAAAAAACCTTTTTGTTCCTGTCGGGAGCTATCTTGTGCTACATACTCGATGGATGTAACACGACTCATTATCTGCCACGAACAACATTGATCTGCGTGCCCTACTAACCATAAATTTTGTGTCTCCAGTTCTATCCTCCTTTGTTATGGTAATTTAAGAAACCTTGAGTGATCAAATAAACTTGTGAGAATTACTTTGAACATTCTTAATTAATAAGATTACAATACAAGAGATGATACTAAAATGAAATACAACTCTTTATATACGGATCATAAGTACTTGTCTGTCTTTTGTGAACTAAATAATTTTAACTCAAATAAATAAGATTATATTATAAATCGATTATTTTTATTAGGCTTGCAACCTGATGACATTTAACCGGGTCTAGACCTGGTCCGACCCGACCAGTCATTGTTTGCACGCCAACCTGGTCCGACTCGACTCGTTACCGTGTGGGTCTGGTCTGGTCTCCTTTTTTTTTCCCCTACATGACACAGTGGTTATTGTGTATCACCAATAGTTGAAACATGTCATATTTTTATAGTCTAAGTTTATGCCAACCTCACTTCAACAATACTTACTAAAAAATAAATTTTCATCAAGAATAAGGAGGCCCTTGGATTAACTTTATCCATACTGCCCATGATACCACTAATCACCTCAGGTCTTTCCTCATAACTGTTTTATTTAATGGCTAACATATAGGTTAAATTTGTACAAAAAACTAATAAAAAAAATGTACAAAAGTCATCTATTACAAAAACTATCTAAATTAGAAAATATAAACATCAACTGATAAAAGACTAAGGAGCATCCAATGATCAAATTATAGCAGCTTCCCATCTCTTCCTATATATCTGTCATTATGAAAAAATTTAATACCAAATCAATAATAGCACATCAAATAATTCAAGTCTACACAAAATGGTTTAGTTTCTCAAACAATCATTAATTTATATCATTTTAGTGCAATCATTAATTTTGATCTATTAGTATGCAAAGGTAAAATTGGTTGTATCTTCTGAATTTGTTAATCATTATCTCTGCATTTAATATATATTTTTTAATCCATTTTTCAAGTTCTCTTCATACTACAGACAATTTTTTTTGGGCTGGTGGGCGGGCATGAGAATCATGGACTACAACTGCATTCTGCACTGAGATGTCTGTGGATTGGCTAGGTGAGGCGTTGGACTTATCTTTATAGGTAAGGTGCGCTAGAATGAGAGAGAACCCAAAGTGACCCACAGGCACAGATGGGAGACCAACAATTGCATGGTGTTTGTTTGTTGAGTTTCCTTCATTTTATGTTCTTATGCATGCAGAACAGAATGAGCAAAATATGATCATGATCCAAAGTGGGATCGTTGCTTCAACCTATGGGAATGGGATTGTATACATGTATTGATTTTGGATCTTATCTTTATAAAAGGAAATGGGTGCTTAGTTAGGAAATATGTGTATCTGTGATGATTCAAATCTAGTGCATATGAGACATGCGTTTTTCCTGTCCTTGGCAGAGTCATAATCATGTGACATTTAGACGGGCTCGTTTGTTTTCGGAGATGAGATGAGATGAAAGTTAAAAAGTTGAATAAAATATTGTTAGAATATATTGTTTAATATTATTTTTGTTTTGAGATTTGAAAAAGTTGAATTGTTTATTTTATTTTGTATTGGAAGTTGGGAAAGTTGTAATGATTAGATGAGATGTGATGTTTTCTAAAAACAAACGAGACTCTTGATATGAAATGTTGTGGCATTGATATGAAATGTTGTGGCATTTTGTTCAGAGATCTATTTACTATAAACTTATAAATAAGTTTTAAGACACATAAATCTCTTTACTATCTTTCTTCAACGAGTATGCCAACCAAGAAAATAGGAAAATGTCCATGCAAATATTTAGATTGTAAAAATTGTCCATGCAAAAGAATCTTCATTCCCAAACATCAATTTTTCCCCCAATAACTGATGATAATCATCGGTTCATCTAACGTCAAAGAATATCTTCATTCCTATTGCTATTACACCGAATTCACATGATCTATTTTTTGGTAGGTAAATCACATCACCTCAGGAAGTGAAAAGCAAATCTAAATATTAGATGGTGTTAAGGGACGACAGAAACAAGTACAAAGATTATCTCCATGACTCCCAACAATCCCTTCATCAATTATATGAACTACCAAAGAAACGTCTTCATCAATTATAAACTCTTCATCCCACAACAAACTCAAGCAGAAAACTTAAATGTTACTTCAAGAGAGGAGGGAGAGAGAGAGAGAGAGAGAGAGAGAGAGAGAGAGAATGCACCTCTGCAACCGGCAACGGAGAACGTCGACAGTGACTAGGGTTTCCGCAGTGGAGAGAAGAGAATGTTTTCGTCTTCAGAGTATTTTCGTCTTCAACAATGTAATGTTTTTCGGTCTTGACGGGTTGTTTTGTATAAAACCCGATATCATACATTTGACCCGATGAACCCATCTTTCACGGGTTGGGGAAGTCAAGTATTTCGGACGGATCGGACTTACGGCCTATTATGCACAGCCCTAATTTGTATAGTATTAACAAATAAGAGAGTAATAAAAAAAGAAAAACTCTTGTTGCAACCGCCTTGGGGAACCCCCGCGTAACCGGCATCCACGTGGAAACAAAACGCAGCGTTCCCTCCCTGAAGAATTGAATTCCATGCTTCTCGAAGAGTTGCTCCCAGCGTCTTCAACTCGTAAGAAGACGAAAATCCATCCCGAAGAACAGACGATGATGATGACAATGCAGCTTCCTCGTTTGCAGGTTCTTCTTCTCATCTTCTTCTTCGTATACCCTAAGCCTCCCTTAACCTGCTCTGGTTCTTGTATCTTCTTCCTCAAACCCATTTCCCATTTCCATCATTCGTTATCTCCAGACTCTATAATCAACACCTGAGAACTCATGGACAGCCAGTTTCTTCGAATTTTGACCACCCAGTCGCCATCCCAAACAAACCCAGTTCGTACCAGCTATTATTTAGACCAATACTACATAAAATGGAAAGGAATGAGCTGTTGAATAATACTACTCTCTCCCTTTCTCTGATTTATGTTATTTGGGACTTTGTAGGGGCACTTTGTTAGGAGGTCGAATTCAAACACAAATGGCCAAAGAACTCTAGAAATTGAGACTATTTTGTTGGGTTCCATAGCAGCACAGAAGTGAAAGGCAAAAATTTTGTTGGATTCAAAGTTCAGAGTCGCATACGTTGTATATTTTTTGTTTAGCCTTCACTATTTTCTCTTCTTTATCCATGATCTTGTTTCATTTATAAGTAAAAGAGGCTCTGTTATTTGGTCATGCACAAGACTCGAATCTCCCTCAGTCTTCAACCTCAAAATCACACAATTGTCAACTTCCAAGCATCTTTGAGAGGCCCAGTTTGCAGGCAGACTTCTCTTCTTGAAATTTCGAGCACGTCCATTTTCCATTTTTTTTAATATATCAATTGTGAAGGAATGCTTCTTGAAATTCGAAGTGTTGTTTGCTTCAAAGAAGCATCTGGTCTGGAACTCGACGGAAGAAGGCTTGACTTTGGCCTTCTCTTTGCTTTTTTCTTTTGCTTTTTTGCTTTCTCTTTCTCTTCCACGTAAGTTTTGTCCGTACAACCAATTGCACCCCAATTGGGCCTGCCGGTTGTACGTAGCAATTTTGAAAAAAAAATATGCGTGTTATATTTATGTTGTCATGATTTCATTACATTGCCCCTCGTCCTGATCATCATCATGATCAAGGGCAAAAAACGACATTGACATACCTAGTAGTTGTCGTCCCCGGCCCCCTCCAAAAAAATAAATTGTGGTGGATATATGTAGTCTTCAATGGAATCAATGCCTTTTGAAACGAATAGGAAACAAGGCTTTAAATTGATCAAGACAGCCAATCCACAAATTGGTTTTCCATTTAAATTAATTAAAGCTCAACAAATTAAGATGCAAATTAACCAACAGATCGATCAACAGCCGAACCATATTATTGAGACACCTAGCATGAGTTGCAACTTAATTTGGTTGCCAATGCCAGACATATATATAATTATATGAACGGTCATTAGTATTCCAGTAGTTTCAGATTTTCCTGATTATTTACTAAAAGATTAGAACCTCATGATCACTATTCTTAATTAGTGCTTATTTGCGACGTGGTTACTTTACCTATCGCGCAATTAAGTACCGAATCATGCATGTAAGATCGACTCGAATTTAATACCGATCGTTACAAGTAATCGAATATGAGTTCAGCAGTACGTACGAAATTGACATGCAACTTTTCATATGATATGATATGATATAATAATTAGTTCCTAATTTCATCGAATTTTTCCAATACATGGCCACAAATGCAATGGCCAAAACCAGCAGCATAAGTACTGAAGTAATAATCATCAGCTGAGAGGAGAAACGGTTTAAGCGGTCGTGCTGGTCCTTGATGAGCTTGGTCTCGAGCGTGACCTTGATGAAAGATATTATATTTAAGAGGGCAGAAGGGCGGGGGGGCGCGCTAGCTGCTCAAATTGAAATGGGGCCTTGATTAGGTTCAACAACTACTCTCTTGGGTTGAAGCAATTTATAGGCAGAGAGAGAGAAACATCAGAGAAAGAGAGGGAATTGAAAGATAGCTGGATGGGAATGGGTCTACCCCCGAGTGTAGCAGCTGTGAATATTGAATTCGATTTTTTTTTTTTTTTCCTTATTCCGGTATGAGATTTTAGGTGTGCAAGTGTCATTGGATAACGCGTTGCAGAGTAATCGGGTGCTTTTCTTCTTTAGTGGCAAAATTGAAATGAAAAGAATAAGAGAAATGATTTGTATAAACTCTAAATAGATAAGTCCCATACAAGTCTTTATAAAAAAGTGGATTTTATTTTAAAAAAGTGTAAAAAAAATTATTATTTATTAATGAGATCTATTATTTTACAAAAAAATTGTATGAAACTTGTCTATTTAAGGTATGTATCTAGCATTACTCAAAGAATAAAGATTATGGAGGCCTTCAAAAGAAAGAGGGAAAAAATTCGTTGGAGAGTTATATTTAAACAAATTACTTTTATATTAATTTTTTTTTATCGTTTGATATTCATGTTTCTCATTGTTCTTTTGAAGGATTCAAAGTAAAAACTGTTACAAATGCTGTTTCATGTAGTGTTTAGGCGCGTTTTGTCTCGCAGGGCATCAATGGACTGAGGGCATGCTAATTGCGAAATAGCTACATCTATTTATGCCCCCACATGTTTCTAAACCCTGGCCACCAATCAGACCCTCAATTCCGATGTTGTCACTCACTTTCACAACTCCTCGTCTCCTCAGGTCGTTGCCAATCTCAACGGAAAAGACACTACTTTGAAAAGTATATTCGAACAACTGATAATTGGGACCCCAACTCCACACTAATACAAAGGAAAAGAAAGACAGACCTCTATTTGGCTATTCTACGCAAACTCGTAACCAGAAAAAAAAAAGGGGAAATTGTTATTATATCATATATGTATAGAGGAGAGGATCCCAAAAATATACACAACAGTTACCAAACAACAAAATACAACTAAACGCCAATCCACCAAGAAAAATAGAAGACTAATTATACGAAAATGAATCTTTAAATCGAGAGAGAGAGAGAGATGGGGTGTTCACCATGAAAGTCTGCCTCAAATTCGGTTGTCTGCCACGAACAACATTGATTCTGCATCATGTCCATCATAAAATGGCAATGTATATCGTATAATGCTCCTGTATGTAGGTAGCTCCACCGTATCTATGTCTCTAAATCATCTAATCAACCAAGTCTATCTTTATCTCAATCCCACAAAATTTATATAAAAAAATGAAATCAATTAATACAAAAAAAAAATATATAGGTCAAATTCTCAAACTTTAATACAAAGATGAACTATAATGCATTGAAGCACAGGACAGACCCATGTATACAGAGTCGGCTACCCTTCCTACATAGGAGGGCTGGGGCTGGCAGAAGTAGGAGGGCTGGGACTGCTGTTGCCACCGCCGCCGCCGCCGTTGTTATTGTTATCCCATGGCTTGACCGTAAAGAGCACCACAAAGAAAACGATAAGCAGCAGTACTATGATAGCAAAACAGGCCCATTTCCTGGTGTTTTTCTGGTACACTCTAGCTGTATGCAACTGCTGTGTTCCGCCCCTAACGTACGAGTTGGCTCTGGTGACATGGCTCTCGATATTGTCCAATTGCTCGCCCTGTGCCTGGACTAACACCGCCATGTCCAAGAACACCTGGTGGAGCTCTCTCAGGTTCTTCTCCATCTCCTTGACCGCATCGTGCCTCTCTTGAATTTCATGTATAGTGTCCATAACTCTTCCCCTCCCTTGCTCTTGAATCGCCTTTTGCAAGAATGTCTCACTCTCACCTGTTATGTATTTGTCACATATTTTTTGTTGATGTCAAAATCTCGAGTTTTGCTAATTTGCCTCAAATCTATACCAAATCAGAGAACCGATTGGGAGAATCATTTATTAATTAAAAAATGAGATTTCGTTTTGTTTTCCAATCAGTCCTACTAATCAGAGAATTTCGCCAAACAAATATCATAATAGGATTTAGAAATGGAAAAGGTAAAGATCCTGCGAGCGCATACCTGTGGAGATGAGAAGGTCAACGGTTTTGTCATCGGGATTTTCACCGGTAACGGTGAAGTACCTCCGTTGTACGGTCTCCCTGTACTCGGAGGAGATCTGCTGCCTCAAAGTGTTGAAGCTCTCCATGGAGTCTTTGAGCTTCTTCCTGAGACCGTTCACCACGGAGGTCCTAGTACGGTCGGACGAGGAACCGGGTCCGCAGCCGGGGAGGCTGCGGTTGGCGGCGTTGGAGCGGTCAAGGGCCTCGAGCTTGACCTTGATGAGCTTGGCCTTCTTGAGGGCGAGAGAGACGTCGGCGTCCATGCGAGATCGGAGGTCCTTGACGGCCTTGGCGTTGTGGAGGGTCTGGCTCTGCTCGTGGGCGCTGCGGAGGGCCTGGTTGAGGCGGTCGAGTTCCTTGAGTTCGTCCTTGACGGACTCGACGTCCTCGAAGAACTTGTCAAGGTTGACGCCGGTGGAACCCGACGAGGCCATCTCGATGACGTGGTGGTCAGGCGAGCGGTCATCACTTCGGAAGCGAGAGAAGGAGCTGGAGAAGAGGTCGTTCATCTTCTTCGCTGGTAAAGACAAAAAATAAATCTGGGAAAATATGCAAAACTTGAAGAAGAGAGTGGTACAAATCTAAGAGGGTAAGCAGTTTTTTGAGGAGGCCAGTTAGAGATGGAGAGAGCGAGATAGATAGAGGAAGAGGGTTTTAAGGAGAAAGAGGAAACAATCGAATATGAAAGAGAGCTAGATAGGTGGGAGAAAGGGTCTCCGTTCCGAGTGAAGGCGTTGAAATTTGAATATTGAAATGAGAAGGTTCGCCTCTCCGATTCTGGGTGGGATCAGATTTTTGTACCGTCGTGTCCAGGATTTGTTCCTGGGGAAAGCGCGTTGTTGTTGGAGTCCTTGGGCTTGGAGTGTAAATTTTTACGAGTAATTTCACGTATAATTGTGAAGTATCTAAACGTCGGATAATCATTTTGAAAAAGAGTATGTTTTATTATTAAAAAATTAATTTTTTTTTATGTAAATTCTATGTTTTATTTATTCTTTTAAAACGATTACGTAACAGTTGTACAATTTACGGTTATAAACATCTTTAATCACCTCGAGTTTGGACTGTATCTCTTTTTATTATTTTAAATTTTTTTTAAATTTTTATATAAAATATAATAAATAATTTAATTTTTTAAAATTTTTAAATAATAATAATAATAATAATATTAAAAAATAATATTTTATTATAACTCATATTTAAATCCAAATAAAAAAATCTTTTTGTTGTGTTTTTTCCCATGCTTTGAATAATCCATCGGAATTGTGGTTCGACCATGTGTGCAATATGTATAAATAAATACATTTTTTTTTAATTTTGATGGATCTCATTTACCTTCACGAAACGGATACCAAATATCTTTACGATTCGCATTAGTTTGGAGTTATGTTGTCCGTATTACTCGCACAGTTGCACGGAAGGCGATAGAACAAAACAAACAAACAAACAAAAAACCAAGTGGATATGTTTCCAATCCGATTAAACTCCGTTTAATTAGTCTTTTTCATCAAGTTCCAGGGTGAGATGGGGAATTCAACTTTTCACATTGAACGCGCTCATTGTAACAGAATACTGGTTTAGTTCTACTGCTACGATGATGTTCATACTTGAAACCAACCCAAAAGAAAATAATGTCATATGTTGCCTGTTGGACTACGCCTGGGGGAGGTTGGCTTGAATTTGTTCAAGGCATTTCTGAATTTCCAAGTTGTATTGATAGTGTGAGTCAGTGTATATTTTATACACTATACAGAAGAATCATTCTGTTACAAGAGAATAAAAATAACATAAAGGTAAACCTACATTGTAGAATATACAAGGACTATGTTGGAATAGAAAGTTCTATGCTAATAGTACCAAATGACAACCCAGGATTGAGCACAGATACAAAGGCATGATTAACAGTTTGAAAGCACTGGTGACACAAATTACACTTACAAAAACCTATGGTAAAACATCCACCTAAATTAGGAATTCTTGCAATGGCATGAGTCAAGTCTCAGTTGGACAGAGACATATAATTTCCAATCAAATTCTCTAATAAAGATGCAGAAGCAGAAGGGTTTGAGAGCATCTCAACCAAGGACAGGCCGTTCTTGAGGCAAGCTTCTTCAACGAGAGGGGTAGAGAGCACCATGAAACCGGAGTGCTCTCCTCAATTACATTATGCCAAGTAGCGTGTTCACCGGATCCATTCCTTCTACTCCTGTTGCCTAATTGCTCAAGTTTCAACGGTGAGGGTGAGCTTCTGCAAGGCTTCAATGGCGGCACAGAATAATTCGCTGGGTTCGAAGGAGTGTAGCGGACAGCTGCTCGGATCTCTGGAGACAATGGACTAAGGCGTGAAAGCCCAAAGCTCGCTCTTAATTATGAATATCTATTCATTCTTTTCGTCCCTCTCTCTCTCTGTCTCTGGGAGTGTGAGAATGAGAGGGAGTATGTTGGGCTGTAGGAGTCGGACTATCGACAGGCCTAGTGGGATCTGTCGTTGGAAAGGCCATGAGATTGTGGGCTCTTATCGTATCCGCAACCTCTTATTCGGTAATTAATGTAATCTTGGTTTTTTTTTTTAACCAAAATTAATGTAATCTTTGTTTGAAAAAATGGAGTCCATCGTTAAATGACATTTATATAGGATGCTGGGCGGTCCATATGTTTGTTATAAATGTCTCCGCACTCATTCGGTGCTAACTGCTGCTGCTACCACTTCCTTTCTAAGCTGCTTTTCCTCGTGCCGCGACTCTCAGTCTCTTCTCGTCTTCAAATCTCTACTCGTTCCATGTCTCACCGGCCCAATTTCCAAGGCGGTCGCCGGGGAGGCCCCAACTCCGGGAGAAGAGGTGGAGGCCGCCGTGGAGGTGGCGGAGGAGGCCGCGGTGGGGGACGCGGGGAGCAGCGGTGGTGGGACCCTGTCTGGCGAGCTGAGCGCCTGAGACAGAATCAGGCCGAGGTAGCCTTATTGGATTATGTTAATACGATATATATGATCTTTTTCCCTTTTTTTTTGGGTTTGTTTGTTTACACGAGTTCATTTTCGCTATGGCTGAAGCAAAGTTCTTGTCTTCTTTGTCACCGCTGTTTGCTTGCCAAGAAATCAGCAACGGAAAGGATTGAAAGTATTAAGCTTATGTCTTATGTTAGGAAATTTTTAACAAATTAAATGGAGATACATGATTAAATTTAACCTAGCAAAGGATAGACAGTGTACCAATTGGAAAAGGTTTTTCTTTTATTTTTTTGGACTCGGAATAATTTCGAGGAAAGTTGTTAACACCGAAACATTTTCAAGTTAAATCTATTTGGTGCAGATTATTTCATATTCTTTTTCTTTTTCTTTTTCGGGGATAGGATTGAAAATGATTTTAATATGCAGATGGAAGTTCTTGATGAGAATGAATGGTGGAGTAAGATGGAGCAGATGAAAGGAGGAGGGGAGCAGGAGATGATAATTAAGCATAATTACAGTCGTGCGGACCAGCAAACCCTATCTGACATGGCTTATCAGCTGGGGCTTTACTTGTGAGTGCCTGTAAATACTCAGCATCAAAAGGGTTTAAAACTACATCCAGTGGTAGCATTAACACATTTGTGGCAATGTTCATGCGTGTCAGCTAATTGTGCATTAGGCACTGAAACATGTAGTTTGATTAAATTTGCATAATTAATTTCTGTGAGCTATGCGATGTGTAACTAGTGGCTGGTTTGCTTTGATGTTATAAGCACTAAAACTTAATTTGTTCTTTGGTATGAGAATGACTCACTCTCGTGTCATAGCCATGTGAATCTATTTAGGACAAGACAGGTAAATTTTGTAACTGTAGTCTTGCTTTTTGTTCAAAAGTAGATCAAAGATCGGACTTCTCTATTAATAGATATTATTTTGTATAATTTAGTGTGAAAAAGTGGAAAAGATTAGTTAGAAGGTAAGATATGGTGTTATGTATGGGATTCTAGATCAAAAGGTAAGACTCATAAAAATGAGTGAGACATGGGATGATGAGTCTATCTTGCTATTAGTATGATTTTTTATAATTATAACCTAGCAAAATTGACCTAGGCAATCTAATGTGATTCTCACTTACCTTGCTGTAAATATGATGAATTTATGGCATCTGTAGTCAGACTTGAAATATTATTTCTTTCAAATTGTTGAGGGTTTCAACTTGATTATGTTTTATTTTACATTAAAAAATAAATTTTTAAATGTTGTGCCTCTCTGTGCTTTTCTAATGAAATATATATTACCTATAAAAGAAATAAATAAACTTTTGAAGCCTCATCTTACATTTTTTCCTTATGAATTTGTACTTGTGGAAAGATAGCCATGCATACAATAAAGGGAAGGCTCTTGTTGTCAGCAAAGTTCCATTGCCAGATTACAGGGCAGATCTTGATGAACGTCATGGATCCACCCAGAAAGAGGTACAATTGATCTCCACTATCTGTATATATGAAGTCTGTGTATTGGGTTTAAAAATATTGACCTTTCTGCAGATCCGAATGTCCTCAGATATTGAGAGGAGAGTTGGCAGTCTTTTGAATAGTTCAGAGTCTCAGCAGGCAGTGCCTGTTAATGATTCTTCTGGGACACCTGCTCGAGCAGGCAATAAATCATCAGCTGGTGGTAATGTAAGAAAATCTGACTCCTTGTTGGATATTGATTCTGCTAAGGAGAAGCTCAGTCTCGAACTTAAGCAAAGGCAGGAAAACATGAAGGTAATTATTCCAATTTTCTCAAGTTATGACATTATTTTTAAATGTCGTGTGCACCAATAACAAATTGCTCTCGTTATTTACTTTATTTTGTAAGAGTATTGCAAAGTCAAGTATTGTTCATGGTGTGTACTGCCTACATGCAGGCAAGTAATTCTTTAAGGGCAATGCAATCATTCAGAGAAAAGCTTCCTGCATTCAAAGTGAAATCTGAGTTTCTGAAGGCTGTTGCAGAAAACCAGGTCTGGTTTTGCATATTGATTGTTTTTCCTGCTAGCCATGCTTTAAAAGTTCCAATAGCATTTTCATATTTCTTTGTGTGTGTGTGTGTATTGTGGGGGGAGAGAGAGAGAGAGAGGCAATCCTTGACCCGCTGTATACTAGAAGTATCAATGAATGCAGTGTCTTTATGCTGCCTATTCTTGATGAGCTACATGTATCCTGAGGTTGCATGTTAACAATTTATGATGGTTGTTAGTTTGGGTGGTAGAGGTTGCATGTTAACAATTCATGATATAGTGGGGTTAGTTTGGGTGATTCCTAGAAGGGTGGTTGATTTACTAGCAAGTATGTAATATGATTTGCTTATGGTGGTGCATTTGGAGGGAGAGAAATGGAAGTTGCTTCGAGGATAGCAAACAGACAAAGCTTAGAATGTTTTTTCTTAATATTTTATTCCATTGGTCGATTGTAATGGATTTTAATGGCATGAATATTCACGACTTTCTAGTATCTCTAGACAATCGTGCATAGGTGTTGCTCTTGTATACTTTCCATGTACTTAGGCCATGCCTACTTTTCTTGTCAATAAAATTCTTCTTTACCGATAAAGAAAAATGTTTCTTAAGGGGATGTCTCTAGAAATTCATTGATTCCCTTGAATATTAGAGTAATAATCAATCCACAACTTATTTCCTCGGTTTCTGTTATCCAGAGTCACTTCTTATATTTTCAAGTTTTACCTGATTTTTTTGGTTTTATTTGCAACATAGGTATTGGTAGTTTCAGGGGAGACAGGCTGTGGCAAAACAACTCAGCTCCCTCAGTTTATTCTAGAAGATGAAATATCCTTTCTGCGTGGTGCTGATTGCAGCATAATGTGCACCCAACCCCGTCGTATATCAGCTATTTCTGTTGCAGCTCGTATAGCTTCTGAAAGGGGGGAGAGTCTTGGCGAAACTGTTGGCTATCAGATCCGCCTAGAAGCAAAGCGCTCTGCTCAAACACGGTTGCTATTTTGTACCACTGGAGTATTACTTCGACAGTTGGTAATGTGATATTTATCAACTGCTTGTAGCTGCTGTTTGGACCTTTGTTTGGTCTCACGTAGATTTTCTTTTCTCAACTTGTGTATATATATCTTGGTTTTCATAATTCTGGACTGTGAAATTACTTGGAAAGTAGCTTGATTTGATAATTATTCTCAACTTATATATCAAGCCTGGAGAAGAGCAAACTGATGGTTTTCCGAGTGTTCACTGGTGAAACATCACCTGTGTAGTGCATACAAGTCAAATAGGGCCACATGTTGGTGGACAACTTTTTTGATAAATAAATAAATAAATTGTCCAAAAACGCATTTAGCTTTATTTGGACAACTAAAAGTATCATTCCACCAAAATATAAAATGAAAAAAGGGATTTAATGCCATGATGTCTCATTTTTGTCAAAGCATGGTAAGCCTTTGATTCTCGTCTCTTCCAGGACATTGTCATATTCTTTCACATTTGATGTTGGACTGCAGGTTCAGGATCCAGAGTTAACTGGTGTGAGCCATCTGCTAGTGGATGAAATCCATGAAAGAGGCATGAATGAAGACTTTTTATTAATAATTCTGCATGACCTTCTTCCTCGCCGTCCAGATTTACGTCTTATTCTAATGAGTGCTACCATCAATGCCGACTTGTTCTCCAAATATTTTGGGAATGCCCCAATTATACATATACCGGTATTTATTATTGTTTACCTTTCTTCATTGAGGTTGCTGAATATATAATGTGTTTACACATCATTTTTCTTTCTCAAAATGGCAGGGATTGACTTTCCCTGTGGCTGAGTTTTTCCTAGAGGATGTGTTGGAGAAAACTCATTATAATATCAAGTCAGAGTTTGACAACGTTGAGGGGAATTCAAGGAGAAGGAGACAGCAAGATTCTAAGAAGGATCCTTTAATGGAATTATTTGAGGCATACTTGCATTCTCACCTCCCTAATTCTCTTTCTTTTCTTTTTTTGTTTCCCCATATCCGCTGAGATTTATGTTAGATGTCATTTTGGGCATCTAAGTTTAGCTTCCGATTACTTCATAGTCCTTGAAATGCAAATCTGCAATGGATAGGTACATATTGGATGTATTAACAACTTGACACTGTGTCCTTGTTGAATTTAGAAATTAGATTACTGATAAGAAAATTTTATGATGGCTGCATAAATTGAGATATAAAGAAGACAGGTTAAGGCTTCTGGCCACTAATTCTCTAGGCAACTCTTTTGTTTTTGTTTAATTTTGGACCTTAAAGGAAACAGCGAAAACCAGAAATTCTCGTCTGCTATATTCTTGGTATCTGAAACTGCTGGACATTTCATTGTGTGTAGAAACTGTCATTAATCTACAATGTTTGGCCCATATCTCTAGTACTATTTTTTTTTCTCATTTATCTCAATTCTGCTTTATGAGCATTTGGACATTTTCTAGGAAGTATATGCCGAATTACTCATTACAATATCCTGAATTGTGTCATACAGGAATTTCTGCTATAATTTCATATCATACTCACCATAATATCGTTGTGTTCCATGCAGGATGTTAGTATTGATTCTTACTACAAAAATTTTAGTACATCTACAAGAAAGTCTCTTGAAGCTTGGTCTGGTTCACAGCTTGATTTGAGCCTGGTATATACTTTCGGTTATCCATTAACCAATGAAAAGAATTTTCTTTATCAATAGCTTGGAGTTTTTTTCTTGCTCAAAAGAATTAGCATAGTGTATCTGATTTTCTGCTTAGGATTGTTTTGTTTTGTTTTTTTTTTTTTTTGTTTTTTTGTTTTTTTGTTTTTTTGTTTTTTTGTTTTTTTTTTTCTCCTTTTGATGGATGTTCTTTTGCTCAATTGTGTCGCTCCTTCCCATCAATAATTTTGCTAGACAATTTCTGTATTTTGTCAGGAGATTAAAAAGAAATGTAATACATACAGGATGAGAGGTGTTATCATCCCAACAAAAAACAGAAAGATGTTTAAGAATTGCTCAGCCATCTGTCCCCCTTTCTTTGACTTCCAACATAATTTAATGAACCAAATTTCCTAGGAAGTATATTTCTTCTAACATTTGACCTGCAACCAATGGCGGATCTGGGGGTTCCTGGTCCCCTATGAAACTTGGCACAAAGCGTAAAACAGATTATAAAACACAGCTGCTCTGTTATTCACTGATATGCCCCAACCTAATCAGCATGTGTAATGATGATACAACATTCAAATTTACATTTAAGTGGCACTTCCCCTTTTGGTAAAAAAGACTCAGCTCGCTTTTTATATATTGCTTGGATGGGGTACTTTCCTGTATAGGTTTTTTCCTCCCATTCTAAAGATAAGATATTTCTATCACTACTTTCTTCTGTGCAATTTCATTTGTTTTTTTATATATATTTCCTGTCTCCAAGTAAAAATAGGATTTTTTTCATGATCATTATCATTGTCATTGGTATTTCATTATAGGTGGAAGCAACAATTGAATATATTTGTCGCCATGAAGGTGATGGAGCTATTCTTGTATTCCTTACGGGCTGGGATGACATTTCCAAGTTACTTGACAAAGTTAAAGGAAACAGCTTCCTTGGTGATCCCAGCAAGTTTCTCGTCCTTCCCCTCCATGGTTCAATGCCCACCCTTAATCAACGTGAGATATTTGATCGCCCTCCCCCTAACAAGAGGCAAGCACACTTTCTAAGTTCTATCTCTTTTATTGTTATGATTAACTCATTATCTTTTTAGATGTTTAGCTTTTACCAGTTATTATGGAAATATCTGTTTCTTTTTTATATGTTACGCAATTTTATCAAAACATGCAAAGGTTGCAACCCAAGTACATAGTTAGAACAAGAAAGGATACAACCAACTAGCAAGGCTAATAAAAAGGCAAAGAGTCTTCGAAATCTACAAGGCTAGAGAATTGGGAGCTATTTTGAGCAGCTAACCAAACATAAAGGGAGTTGAATATTGTGGAATATCAATTTCTTAGTTTTCTATCAGCATGATAGTGCATATATGGACCATATAGCTCAATTATTGCTTTCTTGCCGTGCATAGTTTTCATAAATTAAAAGGACCTATGCAAAAGTAATGACACTGCAGTCGTGCAGCTATGGTGTCTTTCTCAATTCATGAACTCCCACACAAATGAGCATAAATTGACATTTTTTGCTTACTCACAGTGTCATATAATTGTCGAAGTGTAAGAATGATGGGTCTTTATGGTACCATGGACGTTATAGTTTATTCACAAGAATACTCGGTTTCTCCTTGTATTAACAGTATAGTGTCAATTGGAACACGACCAAGCCTGTGTCTCACTTTTCACGAACCACTTCAAACTTCTTGCCATTTTTTTCCTAGATTCCATATAATTTTTTGCAAGAAATTTTATATATCCTTCATCTACTATTGTAGGAAAATTGTGCTGGCAACAAATATTGCAGAAAGTAGTATCACTATAGATGATGTTGTGCATGTCATAGACTGTGGAAAGGCAAAGGAAACTAGTTATGATGCTCTGAACAAACTGGCTTGTCTGTTACCATCCTGGATATCTAAGGCTTCTGCGCATCAGGTATACAGTTAGTGCCACAAAAGTGTAATAGCCAATGGGAGGTTCTCTTGAGAAAAAAAAAATGTTTCTCCACCTTATATAGCTTAACTGATCTGTTGCTTAATTGGAAATCTCCTTTTTTCTCCCTCTCTTTTTCTTGGGACTATGGCGAGATAACTTCAGAGAAGAGGTCGTGCTGGCCGTGTGCAACCTGGAATTTGTTATAGACTGTATCCAAAAATGATCCATGATGCAATGCTTCAGTATCAGTTACCTGAAATTCTCAGAACACCTTTGCAAGAGCTCTGCCTGCATATCAAAAGTTTGCAGCTTGGAACTGTTGGATCATTTTTGGCAAAAGCACTTCAGCCACCAGATACTCTTGCTGTGCAAAATGCAATTGAACTTCTTAAAACAATTGGAGCCGTAGATGATATGGAGGAGCTTACGCCACTTGGTTTGTAACATTGGATACAAGTTCTCTATTAGATATCAGCTTTAGGATGTTGACTAATCTTAATCATTTATTGTAACAGGTCGCCATCTTTGCACTCTACCGTTGGACCCAAATATTGGGAAGATGCTTCTTATGGGATCTATCTTTCAATGCCTCAATCCTGCCTTAACAATTGCAGCTGCTCTTGCACATCGTGACCCATTTATCCTACCAATAAATAGGAAAGAGGAAGCTGATGCAGCAAAAAGATCCTTTGCTGGTGATTCTTGCAGGTTGGTCATTAAGCTGAGCCATTCTGCTCCTTTTCCTTTGTAGAGTTTTTTTGAGGTTTCCCTTGATTCCGTTACTAATTCTTTAACTTTACCATTTTTTGTATGCAGTGACCACATAGCACTTCTTAAAGCTTTTGAAGGATGGAAGGATGCAAAACGTAATGGAAAGGAAAGAGCATTCTGTTGGGATAACTTCTTATCCCCAGTAACCTTGCAGATGATGGAGGATATGAGAATGCAGTTTCTAGATCTATTATCTGACATTGGTTTTGTAGACAAATCAAGGGGTCCTAATGTGAGCCCCTATGGTTTTTAATTTAGTATTCCTTCACCCTCCCCACTTTGTCCATTTATTTATTTATGTATTTTTTAGTACTTGCACAATTTCATTTGGAGAGATTTCTCATCGACTGATTTGTGTCTTGTGAACTAGTATTGCTTTCTTTCCTTCCCGACGAAATGATTCGACATCTGTACTGCATTTCAATCCAAAGAAGGATTTGCTGGATTTAATAGCTGTCATATGTTTGTGCAGGCTTACAATCAATACAGCCATGATTTAGAGATGGTCTGTGCAATCCTTTGTGCTGGACTCTACCCAAACGTAGTGCAGTGCAAAAGAAGAGGAAAGCGAACAGCATTCTACACTAAAGAAGTTGGGAAAGTTGACATCCATCCTGCATCTGTCAATGCAGGGGTTCATCAGTTCCCTCTGCCTTACATGGTTTACAGTGAAAAAGTGAAAACGACCGGTATCTATGTCCGAGATTCCACAAATATATCAGATTATGCTCTACTTCTTTTCGGTGGTAATCTTATCCCTAGCAAAACTGGGGAGGGCATTGAGATGCTTGGTGGTTACCTACATTTCTCTGCCTCGAAGAGTGTTCTAGAGTTAATACGGGTACATTTTGTCTCGAGATTTTTTGTTTGAATGCCTCTTCAAATGAAGTTCCCTTTCATTTTCTTTCTCTATTTCTTTCTCTTTCCATGACTTTGATGAAGTGAATATGTAATGGGTTTTTGCAGAAATTGCGTGGGGAACTCGATAAGCTTCTGAATAAAAAGATCGAGGAACCAGGGTTTGACATTTCTATGGAGGGAAAAGGAGTGGTTGCTGCTGCGGTTGAATTATTGCACAGTCACAACGTTTGATACTAAAATTTGGATCTTTTTCCAAAACTAACACCGTTAAATCTGAGTCATGTTCTTCTTCTTCTTCTTCTTCTTCTTTTCTTCTAGAATTAGAAAGTCCAATGCAACATAAAAGGAAGATTCTGCCGCTGATATTTTTGGGCATTCGGATATATGTGATTTAGTTCGGCCGCTGTGATACCGAGTCTTTTTATTTTTTGGTTTATGTACACAAGATTACGTGGAACATGTTTTAGTTATCTCCGTTTGTATTATCTATAATATTTATACAGGTTGCAAGATTTTTCAGTACTCGGTTTTTCATGGTCACAGACATGAACAGACCTTAAGAAAAAAAGGGAAAACTAATATGACAACTGACAAGTAACTAGCAGCCACAAAAAGAGTAACTACCACCTCTTTCCGTTTTCAATCTAAAAACCCATCGGCATCATATGATGTTTGAGGGCTCGTTTTAACATTTGGAATATCATTTTGTGAACAGTAGTAAATTAATTTGAGTAAAAAGATGTGAGTGAGTTTTGAAAAATGAGAGAAGAAAATTGAATAAAAATATTATAAAGTTAAAAAATTGTTTGAATATAATTTTTGTTTTGAAGTTTGTAAAAACTGTATTGAATTTTTGTTTAGAAGAAAAAGTTTGAAAATTTAAAGCTAAAAAGTGTTTTAAGCGTTGGTTTTTTCAAGGTTGGCATGCTCACTATTTTCTAACTTCACGATCCAAGAAGCCCATGATCCTAGAGATTCTTTGCGTATATATATATATATATATATATATATATATATATATATATATATATATATCTACCGATTTCAATTAGGCATTCCTTCGTAAATCGTAAGGAACTTGTGCACCGCGTGTTCTTGCACGGAATTATAAAATGTCAGCTAAAAATGAAATTAGAAAACATGAGCTTCCCTTTAGTTTATGAAAGAATCAAGCACAAGGGAAAATACTGAAGACAAGAAAAAGAAATACATCAAGGAAAAATGAATTAATTACAATAATGCAACGATATTCGACGTACGTGGTGCCCAAAACTTGTTTTGCTTTTGCTACATGAATAAGGTTCGAAACATTCTTTAAAAAAAAAAAATGCATGATTGATTCAATATGATCATTAATTAGATTGATCACCTGAGTACCAGATCATGGCCTGCAACGACTGATGATGATCATCTCATGCAAGATTCAGCTAATTAATGTTAGCTGTAGTACTCCTCCCCTACAAATCTTTAGAATTTTCTTCAGATGATGAACACCAAGGAGATCGTAAAAGAGAGAGGTAGGTGGATGGAAATTAAAGGTGAGCTAGCTATATATAAAGCTTATATAATAATTTCCTAAATAATGTTATTAGTAATTAATTTTTTAGGATCTTTTATTGAGCATTATTTTAGGATTATATATATCAAGGATTGATGCCGTGATGTCATTTGATTCTTTGTAGTTAGCTGTACTACTGGATCTATTCCAAAAACCGAATACCAACTCCAGAAGTACTTGAGTTTTATTAGAGATCAGGACATAAAACTGGCCTGTGTGATTGGAGGATGAGAATCAAGAACTCGAGGGAAACCACTATCAAGCGATCTAATGCATGTCTGCCTGTGGAAGAAACTTAAAATGAGCCTCTCAATCTAGGCCATTAATTAATTGTTTCCCCTGTGCACCGACACCTTGCATCAACCTACGGGGCTGCGACACACTACCTGTCGTCCTCCAGTACGGCCCCATCAAATCCCAATTTGTCGTGCACTTTCATGTGCATGGGGCGCGCGCTCATACGCGTTAATTTCCAAGATGCCCTTGAACAAGTTTAAACCCAATATTATTCATGTTCATTGGGGTATGCATATACGTTCCCAATAACCCATATTACTTTGTTGGCACCACTGTATTCTCTCCAACTGACCCACATCTCCTCCCAGCACCCATATTACTTTGAGGGCTTAATTTTGATAAACATGTGCCAAATGATCATGGAGAGATGATGGGAACTAAACATCGATATATCGCGAAATTGTCCCCGGTGTGGTATTCTTGTAACACAAAATTTTGCTACTACAACAACTACAGCTTGACACAACCAAGGTACTTTTGCAAGCGCTGCATGCAGAAGGTATTGGACAAAAGGCGGATCCCTCAGGAATGTACCCGTTGGTGGTGGCTACAGAAAAAACAGAAGGGGAAAGTCCTTATTAAGGCTATCCACTGATGGTGTCCAGTCAAGAAGTTTGGCTCATGGGAATCTCCCAAATGGCTCATTGGGTCATTCGTATGGGGCCGAAGGGAGTTCCTCGTTTGAGTCGACTAGCTCGATCGTCAATGATGCCTGCTGGTTCACAGATTGATCTTGCACTTGTTTATGCAAATTTTTGAATCAACAGCCTGATTCCAAGACGACAGGGTTCGAGTTGCCTGAATTGCCTGATTCAAGTTTGGAGACTTTGAGTGTGTCAAACACATGAGAGCACTTCATGAGCTCGAACATAACCAACGAATTGGTGGAAGAAAGTGGTTTCTTTGGACGCCACACTCTTTTCGAACGCTCTGTGGATAGTTGTCCAAGTTAATTCCAATTATAAGCAGATGTACTTTTGTGGATCGGACTCCATTCGGAAGCATCAAGATAGAGCTGAACAATCTGCAAGGTATGACACAAGCAATATTTGTGGCATGGGTTGCCGCCACCATTGCCATTGCTAGGCGAAGACATAACTTCTCAAGAAGTAGTATGGTCGATCTCTCAAATGCTAGCTGTGGAATCATACCTTTCAAGCAACAATATTGCTGCCAGGACTTGGAGCAGAAGCACAGTATCCAAATTCATTGATTTCTAATTGGTGCCCCTTCGATTTGTCAACTAGTGGTGATCATATGTTATGAACCCAATTAAATTGGGTCGGACTTGATGTGCCTTCAAATTAGTTTTTACTTTTATTGTATTCGAGTTGTTAAATTGTTTAGTGGCCCATGGGCTTAGTTAGTGGAGTAGGAAATTAGTCCAGGGCCTTACTTTGGTTACAGTCGATTAGAGATGTTGACATGTTATCTCCGAGTATACGTACTGGGATGTCCTTGTGGGAAGGGGATCTAAAATCTGGAATATTGTCAAAGTTTCTTTAGAATCCTGCAAGGAGGTTGGAATCCTTCGAAGCATTCATTTATCAATGAACGTATGCATGGCTCTTTGAAGCCTTTTCTTTGCTGCCATACCATGTCTGCTATTACATCCATTTCCTAGTTACACCCTGTCATCACCACTACAATCACAGCAGGTTCATTACATGATACTTTTCTGAGGATACGATCGACGAATATGATCATTTGATCCTTATTTTACTCAATATGGTAAACAACCTTGACATAAATAAGAAATTGTAAATTAGATATATCCCAGTCCTATAGGCTATAGCTAGCTAAGTCCACTGATCTATATATATGTGTTTAAGTTTGAAGTCTTGATCCATTATTTGTCAATTATCTTTATATCACGAAGACCTTCCCAATTTACATTTCTTGTTTGACAGTATCATCCATCGATCCTACTTAATTATGATATTTATAATGTATATTGGGATACTATATATATTGTGTATATAATATATATATCTCAATTAAAAGCTTAAACCATAAGGTTTGGATGCGATTTAATTTGTGACTAACAAATCTACATGAGGTTTCCCATAAAAAAGAATTGCATATGCAGTAATATTGAAGTTATTTTATCTCTCATTTTCACTCAAAAGTCATGATCAAGTGGATGCAGTAATGATCAGTATGCCTACTTTTTTTACGAAATTATAACTACTTTACCCTCCAATAAATTAGGTGTTATATATTCTGAACCCTAAACTATCGAAATTAACAAACTACACCCTCAAACTTATAAAACAAATTACAATCACTACAAGAAATTAGGCTTTTTTCGGCACTCAAAATCGTTGTAAATACCCCTATTAATCGCTGCATTTAAGTATTTTTGGCGATTTTTAATTCGTTGCATTTTCGACTAAATTAAAGTGTCTGTTTTGATCAATTCCAGCGATAGGCAAAAATCGTCGATCAATTCCAGTATCTGTTTTGATCAATTAATCTAGCAATACAAATTAATTTGTATCGGCCTCCATTAGAATCCTACCATTAAGATTGTGTCACGTTACCTATTTTCGAATTATATATTATTGTCTGTCCATCTTAACTGTTAAAATTAGATTAAGATTTTATCATTTTTAATTAATTACATATAGTTGAAGGATACAATATATATATAACCAGTTATATATGATAGTTTAAATAGAGGGATGGAAAGTACTGTACGTATAATATTCCTTTGTTAAATTTTCCTGCTACATATATACGTTGGCTTGGCATTTATAAATAGTACTAATCAGAGGTCTGATCGAATATTATTATTGTTTTATATAGTAAAGGATATTTGAAAGGTCTATGCAAGCAGGGTATAATCTCAATTATTTGATCTTCTTCGATGATATTCTTATATTATATCTAGCTAGCTATAGATCCAAAGTATATATATATATTAATGCTTGTAATTAATTAAGGGTAATTTGAAAAGGAAGCTAGCTAGCTAGCTGGTTGCATGGGACTCATGTTCGGCGCGCGTAAAGCGTTAAATTAGAAAGATGGGTATTTGGTCAGCGTCCATAATATTGTACGTTGGATGCATGCTGTACTGGGATCAGGACGATTACGTGCACAATATGAAATACTAAATGGACCGAAAAGATCATGAGTAGTACTGCATGCAGGACGCTGCATATATGATCAATCTAATCCATTCAAGCAAACGTTGTATATAGACATGATTAATATGCATGCATGAATCGCCGCAATTTATTACATACACGTACCGGCCATGGCGTGCGTATATTCGTGATATAATTTCAACTATTTTACGCGCAATAGAAAGAAAGGAATATTGCTGCCTGTAATGCCCAACTCGCACGTACTCATGATAGATAGATATATCAGGCCAGCGCCCGCAGTTTGTAGAATATGATCATGTATATATACTTCTTCATGCATAATTGACCGTAGAATTCATACAAGTAAGAGACGCCAAATGGATGCAAGTTGCAAGAATCGTACGGCCAGTTTTGAACTAGGTCAAATTGAAGGAGGAAGTTTCTATATATCTTTGCTGGTCATGATATTATGAAGAGTGTTCCCTTTTTGGACCTGAATAGGCTGAATTAATATAATTGAATGAAATCCTTTTTAAATTAATTTTATGTATTTAACCTTAGATTAAGCCATAAGCCATATTAAAAAACCTATACATATATAGCTACCTTTCGCATAAAAGTGCATGCATGAAGACAAAATAGTAATTTTCTATCGTTGACCTTCGCAGAAGTTGTGAACCACATGTTCTAGCTAGAGGGTATAATTAAACATATTCCATTCTGATCTTTATATACAAGTTATATCATTTGAATTTTATGTTAATTTTGTAGCTCATGTTTTTTCAACTCTGAATTAATTTGCGGTCTTCCTAATTGGTTGGAGCATTCAAAGATTAAAATATTATAATGATTAAAAGAGGCTATAGTCTCGGGCACTCGAGGCTAGAAATTGGCAAATTAATTAAGTTGCAAGGGCTTAATTAGAAACTAATTGGAAGGGGTAGAATTAATATATACATGATATATGCAACTTATGATCATCCCATGAAATTAAGCACATGATCCAAGAAAACTACTCCCAAAATCATCATCGAATTGACGAACCTTTCAGAAGAATTAATAGAAAGGGTCCAAAAGTATGATCGTGTCCAATTAATCTTTTGAAGGAGCTAATTCCTAGCTAGCTAGCTAGCGCATGAATCACGACTAGATCTTAATATAATATTTTAATAAACCACCCATCTTGTACGCTGCTAATTAGCATATATTTGGTTGAACGACGACGGAGTACTTAATTAAATTGCCCAGTACTCGACATGATCAGTATATGCCGTGCAACTGTCGCAGCTTGGATTGATCATAACGATGTACGAATTAAGAGACACGGTGGTCACCATCATTTGCCATAGAACGAACTTACGGCCAGTAATTACTTTCGGTGAAACATGCGGGTTTGGCGCTTTACCATGTGTAAGTAAGCTTAATTATATAAAAATACTTTGTATTAATTCAATAAAAAAAAATTTTAAAAAAGTAAGCTTAATTAATATATATATATATATATATGACGTAATTAACAAGGGAAATTATATTATTATTGGCATAATTTCAAGATGACAATATTAATCTACAATTAAACAGATCATGATCATGGGCGCCAGTATCGTGAGAATTTAGTTGAGTTTACAAACAGTACTAAAAAACACGATTCTGAAAATCATTACGATCGAGTACGTACATGACTGCGGGCATGTTACATGACGCGCACACAAGCTTAGCCCAAGCTCAACGGTACGTACATACTCCAATTCTTTGATAAAGAATATAAACAAACAATTAAAAGTTCATTCGAGAAAATATATAATATGTGTGTGTGCATGTGTGTGTCATGTGTGGTATAATACTATAGTAGTACCACATCGTATAGTCATTACAGGCCTATATTTTTACTTAGAGAGAGCGGTACTTCTCTCATGTATAAATAATTAATGTAGGCGACAAATTAATTAGTTATATATTGATCATGAATGTAACAACCATGGCTGAAGGGAAGCTTGTGCGGCGCGGGAGGCTCTGGAGGAAGAAGCGACCGAGACCTAAGTCTGAAGTGCACGTGGGTGTAGTTGAACTGGAGTGTTAAACTGAAGTGAAGTCAAGTTGAAGATGTGTTGGGAATGAGCGGGCTGGGCCATCTGGGCCCATGATCAGTAGATAATGCCGAAGGATGAAGATATGCTGGAAGAAGTGGGCTGGATCATTCTAAGCCCATGGTCTGTTAGTCACTTACGAGAATTAGTGGGTTACGGGAGTCTTGGGCTCTCATCTATTTTACTATTGTTTTATTTACTGCTTTAATTTGAATCTCTTGAAGAGTCCGTTAGTAGGCCACAGGCCCTTTTCGATTAGATGCGTTTTATATGTACTCAGACCTAAGAGTGGGGGTTATCGAAGTTGAATACAAAAAAAACCCTACGTTTTCCTCTTCTCTATCTCTACATCTCTATCTCTTCTATCCTTCTGGAGGCTCTCTCCTCCCAGATATTTTACTAACTCTGTGTGGATTCAATCAGACCTGTTACAAGTGGTATCAGAGACTCATCCTGTGAAAGCAATGGCAGAAGGTACTAGAAATAATCAACTACAAGAGGGGCTCAATGCCCTTAAAAAAGCTATGGAGGCTACCGATGCTCAATATCAGGAAATGAAAAAAGCGAATGAGGCTAGGTTCTCTACTGTAGACAGCGACATGGCAACCCTCAAGAGACAAAATGAGGCCATAGTACAGCAACTGGCCATTCTTACTGTGGCAATGCAAAAGAAAAATTCTAGCAGCAGCTCCAATAATGACTCAACTGAAGGAGCTCCATCAAGGGATGAAACGGGTAGTCTACAGCTGCAGCAGCACCCGCATCAACAGAACTTTCAGCAACAACAGCAGACTTTTCAGCAACAAACTTTTCAGCATCCGCAGCAGCCTTTTCAGCATCCGCAGCAGCCTTTTCAGCAACAACATCAGAACCTGCACAACGCGCACATGGGTGAGATGCAACCCAGAATGGTGAGGCTAGACTTTCCACTTTTCAGTGGAGATAACCCTACAGGTTGGATTTATAAAGCAAATCATTTCTTTATGTTTTATAACACCATCCCACAAAATAGAGTAAGGATGGCCTCCTTTCACATGGAAGGTAAAGCATTGATTTGGTTTCAAGACATGGAAGACAGTGGTCAAATTCCAAACTGGGATGCCTTTACGAAGGCTTTGCTTATTAGGTTCGGTCCTAATACTTATGATGACCCCATGGAAGAGTTAACAAAGCTAAGACAATCGGGTACTGTAGAAGATTACCAGTCCAAGTTCGAAACATTGTCAAACAGGTTACGGGGTCTATCGGATGCCTACAAACTCAGTTGTTTTGTGAGTGGGTTAAGGGACGATATTCGACTCACGGTGAAAATGTTTAACCCCACAAACCTTATATCAGCCTTCAGCTTGGCAAGAATCCAAGAAGAAAAAGCAAACATCTCCAAAAAATACCCAAGATCCAGTCTAACCTATTCACCTGACCCAGGAATTTTAAAAAATCCTCATACTCAACCAACTGAGACCTTGAAAACCAAACCAAATATAGCCATCCACAAAATAAACCAAAACCAAATGAAAGAAAGGAGGGACAAGGGTCTATGTTATCATTGTGACTCTAAATGGGTGCCTGGCCACAGATGTCAAAATCCAAAGCTATACATGTTGGAGGATATAGCAATGGACAGTGAGTGCAGTGGGCATGATGAAGAAGAGCTTTGTGTAACCAATGAAGATGTCATTCCAGCCTTAGAACTTTGCACCACACTAACAAAACCAGAAATTTCCCTACATGCCATTATTGGAACCCATAGCCCTAGAACCATGAGGGTAAAGGGAAGAATTGGAACTCAATGGGTGACCATATTGATTGATACGGGTTCTACCCATAATTTTTTAGACCCTGCCATACTAAAAAGGACCAACTTACCATGGGAAAATCAAGAACCTGTGAAAGTGCGAGTGGCTAATGGCGAAGTCATTATTAGTGAAGGAAGTTGCAGCAAAGTGAAGGTTGTAATCCAAGGAACCGCCTTCTTCTTGGAATTGCAAGTATTGGTGTTGGCAGGTTGCGACATGGTGTTGGGCATTAAATGGCTTCAAGAGCTTGGTAAGGTGTTATGGGACTTTGAAAAGCTGACTATGCAGTTTACATATGGGGGTCAAGAGGTCAAGTTACAAGGTCTGACAGCAGCAAAGATGATTGAGGAGGGTCCCTTGAATAAATTGAACAAGCTGGAAAATAAAGGGGTAATTTTACAACTGTTGGAAGCTCAAAATCTCACTGAACAAAGGGCTAGAAGTGAAGTTCCAGCCACTGTAAAAAAATTGTTGCAGCAGTTTGGAGAAGTTTTTTCTGAACCTAAAGGCCTTCCACCTCCCCGGACCCACGACCACGCGATAAATTTAATACCCGAGACCAAGCCTATTTCCATACGACCATATCGTTATCCTTATTACCAAAAAGATGAGATTGAGAAGATTGTTCGGGAATTATTGGAAACCGGAGTAATAAAACCAAGCCAAAGCCCTTACTCATCCCCGGTGTTGTTAGTGAGGAAGGCGGATGGAACTTGGCGGCTATGTGTAGATTACAGGGGGCTGAACAGCGTCACCATCAAAGACAAATTTCCTATTCCGGTGGTTGAGGAACTAATGGATGAGTTGCAAGGATCAGTGATTTTTTCTAAGCTGGATTTGAGATCCGGCTATCACCAAATTAGGGTCAAACCCGATGACGTGCCTAAAACTGCTTTTAGGACGCATGAGGGACACTATGAATTCCTAGTGATGCCTTTTGGGCTCACCAACGCCCCTTCGACTTTCCAAAGTCTCATGAATGAGGTATTCCGACCATTTCTAAGAAAATTTATACTTGTTTTCTTTGATGACATTCTTGTGTACAGCAAGTCAGAAATGGAGCATGTAAACCACCTACGGGTCACATTGGAGACACTAAAACAGCACCAGCTGTTTGCAAAAGAATCCAAGTGCTGTTTTGGATGTAAAGAGGTGGCCTACTTGGGCCATTTAATTTCAGCTGCAGGGGTCAAGGCAGATCCCGACAAGCTTAAGGCAATGATAGAATGGCCCATGCCTAAATCCCTTAAAGCTTTGAGGGGATTCTTGGGATTAACAGGTTATTACCGCAGATTTATACGGGGTTATGGGGGTATTGCAGCTCCTCTTACCCGAATGCTGAAAAAAGATGGATTCCAATGGACAGAGGAGTCTAAGCTGGCCTTTAACAAGCTTAAGGAGGCTGTGACTCAACCTCCGGTGTTAACACTACCGGACTTCACTCTACCTTTCACCATTGAGTGCGATGCATCGGGAACGGCAGTGGGGGCAGTTTTAATGCAAAAAGGGCAACCTATTGCATTTTTCAGCTAAGCTCTAAAAGGAAGGTCACTTTTGTTATCTACTTATGAGAAGGAATTATTTGCAATAGTGTCAGCAGTCCTAAAGTGGCGACCTTACTTGTTAGGGAGGACTTTTGTAGTCAAAACTGACCAACAAAGTCTTAAGCACCTGTTGGACCAAAAGATTGGCACTCCAATGCAACAACGATGGATTACCAAGCTCCTAGGCTATGATTTTATAGTGGAGTACAAGCGGGGAGCTGAAAACAAGGTCGCGGATGCCCTGTCCAGAAAAGAAAAGCAGGAAGAAGGGACTTTAATGCTAATTACCTTCCCTAATGTAGATTGGATCGAGGAACTCAAAAACGCATGTGAAGCTGACGGGCATCTACAGTCCATGTTACAAAGCTGTTTGGGGGGCAATTTGGGCTCTAATTACACAGTCAGAGAAGGCTTATTGTTGTTCAAGAATAGACTCTACATTCCAGACAATGTGGAGTTTAAAAACAAACTGATGGAGTTAGCCCATAGTAGCCCCTGGGGGGGTCACTCAGGCTACGACAAATCTGTCCACAGAATGAGAAGGGATTTTTACTGGACCGGGATGAAGAAGGACCTTAAACAGTTTATCCGCTCATGTGACTTATGCCAACGGGTAAAGGCCGACAATTTTTTGCCAAATGGCTTGCTGCAGCCACTACCTATACCTTCTCAGCCATGGACTCACATAACCATGGATTTTATTGACGGGTTACCTAACTCTCATGGATACAATAGCTTATGGGTGGTCGTCGATCGTTTGACTAAGTATAGTCATTTTATACCTTTGAAACACCCTTATACAGCCAAGTCAGTGGCTGAGTCCTTTATGAAAAATATCTTTAAGCTACATGGTTTGCCCCAATCAATTGTTTCTGACAGAGATCCTACGTTTACTAGTCAATTTTGGCAGGAAATCTTCACCTTACAGGGAGTGCAGATGTCCATGAGCACATCATACCATCCCCAAACTGATGGCCAGTCAGAGGCAGTTAACAAGGCTGTGGAAAACTACTTGAGATGTTTTACGGGAGATCGACCAAAGGATTGGTCACTATGGGTTCCACTTGCGGAATGGTGGTATAATTCCACCAAACATCTCTCGACTAAAGTCTCACCCTATGAAGCCCTCTACGGCTATTCCCCACCACGGGTAATGGACTACATTCCAGGCAGCTCAAGAGTGGAAACGGTGGACCAGACACTACGTAGCAGAGACCAGATTCTAAAAATTCTCAAACAGAATTTACAACATGCTCAAAACAGAATGAAAAAATATGCTGATCTTAGACGTAGAGAGCAGCAGTTCGAAGAAGGACAGTGGGTATACCTCAGGTTGCAGCCGTACCGCCAAACATCAGTGGTTCACAGGCGAAATCTCAAGCTGGCTCCGAGGTACTTTGGGCCATACAAAATACTGAGGAAGGTTGGAGCCGTGGCCTACACGCTTGATCTACCGCCATCTTCGAGGATCCATCCTACGTTTCATGTATCCCAACTCAAGAAGAAGATTGGGTCAAAGATCTCGGCTTTTCCATCCCTTCCTCCCATCGATGAACATGGGGTTCTCCGTCCCGAACCTGAGGAAGTGATTAGCCGTCGCATGGTGAAAGTGGGTAATAGGGCTCGGGTAGAGCTCCTAGTGAAATGGCACGGCCAAGATGCCACCGATGCTACTTGGGAGGTGTATTCCACACTCAAAGATGATTTTCCTCACCTTGTGGGCAAGGTGTTTTGATGGGGGAAGGTATGTAACAACCATGGCTGAAGGGAAGCTTGTGCGGCGCGGGAGGCTCTGGAGGAAGAAGCGACCGAGACCTAAGTCTGAAGTGCACGTGGGTGTAGTTGAACTGGAGTGTTAAACTGAAGTGAAGTCAAGTTGAAGATGTGTTGGGAATGAGCGGGCTGGGCCATCTGGGCCCATGATCAGTAGATAATGCCGAAGGATGAAGATATGCTGGAAGAAGTGGGCTGGATCATTCTAAGCCCATGGTCTGTTAGTCACTTACGAGAATTAGTGGGTTACGGGAGTCTTGGGCTCTCATCTATTTTACTATTGTTTTATTTACTGCTTTAATTTGAATCTCTTGAAGAGTCCGTTAGTAGGCCACAGGCCCTTTTCGATTAGATGCGTTTTATATGTACTCAGACCTAAGAGTGGGGGTTATCGAAGTTGAATACAAAAAAAACCCTACGTTTTCCTCTTCTCTATCTCTACATCTCTATCTCTTCTATCCTTCTGGAGGCTCTCTCCTCCCAGATATTTTACTAACTCTGTGTGGATTCAATCAGACCTGTTACAATGAACCAATTAATTAGCAGTATTAATCTTGGGATTAATGGCTTTTCTGATCCTCCAGATCACGGAGATCGATCGTCAACTGATCGAACTATATCATGTACAAGAGGAAGAGAAGTTCTCTTTTACCCCTAACAGCATGCGGTAATTAATTGGCTGTATTCAAGTTGGCTGCGACGACCAGGCCGTAACGTACGCAATCATTTTGGTGTTCCAGACCCATCGTAGTTCATGTAAAAAACACGGCCTGAGAATATTATGCCGGAGCATTTGACGTTCTCGAAATCCGGCTCTCTTTTATATATCTTTCTAAAACCAGAAGATAAATTAGCCCTGTGTACGTCTATTAGTTAGTGCATTAACATTTATGTTCAATAACTATTAATAGATCAGCTGGGTCGGTACTGATATGCTGGTTTGTCGAATACCTGACATGGGAAGCGCGCAATTAGTGGCCGCGTGCAACAATGAAAACTAGGAAACTATGAAGAAAGATGGGAAGATAGCAGCTGACGGCCTTCCATTATTATCTTTTGGGAAGAAGAACTCATATATATTACTCTAAATTCGTGCCTTAATAACCACTTTAAAGGTAACAATATTGAAAATGGAGAAGAAACATGAGTTCATGAAGTACTAGTACTTGAATATCTATTAATTTTCTTAATTGTGATCATATATATATATATATGGACAGCGATATAATTAACAAAATCTCGATCACACGTACCCAAGATATATCAATAGAAAAAGACTCCCAAATATATATAATCTTGACCTCATGTGTATCATATTGTAGATCAACATTATTGAAGTATTTTTTGCCCATAATATGCAATTCCAAGTTCCAAACAATCTGTCCATCAAGAATCGAGCGGCCTAGAAAAGGGGGAAAAAAAAAAAAATCCTTCCAAGCGATTAATGAAAAGTGCCGGCACAGCTAATTATAATTAATATTTGTGATTTGCAATGATCTTACATGAATTTCATCATATATTTTGGGGTCTAATAATTAATTCATCCCCACGTGCGTAATTCAATAAGTAATTATGTACAAGTCATGCATAAAAAGGATATTCCTTCAAACAGAAAGGCACAATTTACTCGATCAGCTCCCTGATCAAGATGGATACCAAGAAAGCAAATTGTTTGGTATACATGGAGAACTCTTCCATGCCCTAGCGTGCAATTTAAGTACTTCTCTAGCTTTCTCTCTAGCCTTGTTCCCACAGTCCACTTGAAGAACTAAACACAGCTTTGCCACAACGCCCAGCTGCAACATTTGCTGAAGAACAGCCGGAGCTGCAGAGAACTTCGAAATGGACCAAAGAATTCTCACCGCCCTGTCGCTCCCGATCTGGGAAACCCTGAGAATTTTCTTTGACACAATAGCCAGTCCCGCTCCGTGCTGTAAAAGCTCGGCCCTTCCCTCCGCGCATCCGCACAGCATTTCCAACGCCATTAAAATCATTTCACAAGTCCTCCTTTCGGAAGAATCAAGAAGAAGTTCTATCAAAATAGAAACTGCGCCCGCTTCGACTGCTTTATTTCTGTTTCTTCCCCATGGACAAAGCTGGATTAGTAATTTCAATACAGCTTTGGAGGCCTGCTGCGAAATCTGATCGCCCAAGACTTGGACTATTTCGATGAAGAATTCGGTTCTCAAACTGATCATCTGCATCCCTTCAGCCACTTCAAACATAGATTTCAATAATAGAACCGCACAAGCTCGAGAATCATAGTTCCCACGTTGCATCACCCGCATTAAGCTGCTTATAAATTCATCATTTTTCCCAGGGAGGCTCTTTAGGACGGCTTCAGAAACTTGGAGACTGTGGAGGATGCTCAGGGCTTCACAGCTTGCACTTGTAAAATCAAGGCCATCATCCGAAACTTCTTCTGATGCCGAATAATTGTTACAGACGATTGACGCTAGGAACTGAACGGCACCTGCAGCTTCCATGCAACGTTTATTGGTTTCGCTCTCGGAAGCGATTGAGCGGAGCTTTTCTAAACATTTCATCTTCAACTGTGGGGATTTGGCATCGTTGATTAGCTTGGAAATCTGATTTTTGTGGATCGGAGGCTTGGGTGTTGGAATCCTTTCGATGCCATGTGAAGCGTTCATGATACACCACGATTGGATCAATCTCCGGAGAGTGTGGTTTTGTGTGAGATCACAATCAACAGGGAGAGCTTGTTTTGTGACCGGGCAGGTATTGTTTTTACCGGAAAACAACCATTTTTCGATGCTTTCACGGTCGTAGGTTATCCCAGTAAGGACTGTAACAGGATCCTTCATGATTTCAAGAGAGATGGGGCAGAGAAAGAATCGAGGAACATCGATCTCATCCATCTAAAAGCCGATTACCAAGAAGATCAAGAGTTCAAATAAAAACCCGGAAGAATTGAGTATATATTTGACAAAGGGTAGCTAGCTAGCTGGGTTGCGAAGCTGTTGCAGAGTTGTGAATTAATGGGTTTTGAAGACGTTGGGGTTGGATTTTATATGCGTGTGGACGAGTGAGTACTGATCAGGCTTTCAAAATTGGAAAGTCAAAACACGGAAAATAGGAGCGTTGAGAGAGAGAGAGAGAGAGATGAGACGACTTTTCCAATCAATTCAAAGGCTCAAGGAGGGCCAACTTTACCAGGTCAGGAATGGGTGGTGAATTGCGCGCACATGAAGATATATAGTTTTATGCTAAGAATTATCCAATGCCCTTCCCAAACTTTTGACTTTCTCTCTCTAGAACACGGCTCTGCATCTCTCTCAAACTCGTGTTTTCTAAGCGTCAACTTGCCGACAAAAGCAAGTGGAGACTAGGCAACGAAATCACTCTCATTGGTTTTAGTAGTGGTAGTAGTACTTTGCCTTATTAGTTAATGTGGCCAACATGTACTTTTCTTTGGTTTTGATCACGTACTTCTTACTTGGCTGCTAATTAACTAGTACTTTACTTTATGATCATTTGGTTATAATTGCATGCACGGGAGTGATTAATATTGATCCTCCCTCCCTCCGTATGATTTGGTAATTAATTAATTAGAGCATATGCATGCATGATATATAAAGGCCTGCATGCATGCGCGCGGTTAATTAAAAAGAAAATGTGAAAAGTAAGTAATTTGAGATCAAATTATGATCTCAACTATGGCAATATATATATATATATATATAGGTGATCAAATTTGAGATCAAGCCCTCATGATGATCTGATCTTGATTGATGTTCCAAATTATATTTTACTTCCATCGGTCGGTCAGTTTTGTGACAATTTGATTGCATATAACAGAAACAATATTAATATTCAGAGAGATCCCAACAAGTAATTAACCTTATCATGATCATCATCTACATTTTGGCAGCATTTTGTTTTAAAATCTCATTTAAAAGTTTTAATTAATATATATATATATATATGCAATTTGAAATTGTCATTTAGCATGAGTTTTTCTACACGACACTAGACAATTAACATTATATATAAAGTACGTACTTCGGTCCCCATCAGGAAATTAGATCGAGTCGTATACTATTAATGTTTGTTCTCGTAACGTAATATATATATATATATATATATATATGATGAAAGTTGTTCACAAATGAGTTTCACCAGCTTCGATCTCGCTAAATTATAACCCAATACAATAAACCCTGCTGATCATGATACTCTCGCCCAATCTTACAAAAATCTAACTTCTTTCCTAATTTTTTTGAAGCCTACGTATGCAGTTTCGTTTCCCACTAAATCTCACCTTTAATTAATTAAAGAGGAAAAAACCTAGCTACGTGTTTTTATGAACAGGTCGACTTTTGACTTGAAATAACAGTACTCGATCTATACTACTGCGTTTTTGTTTGTTTAATTGTGTATATATATATCCAGGGAAAACAGTAAACGTCACGAAGTTGTTGTAAGCTCTTACATCAGCAAAGTATTTGTACGTTATTTTAACAGAAAATAATTATTTTCGTAAAAATTAGTTAATTACATATAAATAATTTTTTTTATAATATATATATATATATATTAATGTATTCATGAAAACGTGGTCAATCCAAAGCCATATTTTGTATTGATCAAGCTAAAAGACAAACAAGCTAGGTAGAGAAATAGCTAATTATAACAAATTTCTAAAAGAGACAACATGGGAAGAATTAAAAAAAAAAAAAAAAAAAGTGGAAGCCCTACCACAAGACAACATGGGTGGGGGAAGTCGCATTTTGGCGTCGGTCGTGAAATACTGTCACGTGGTAAACCCAAATATATAATCGGTACTGAGAAGTAGTAATGGAGAATAGTACGTAGGTAGTGGTAAGTGGCAACCATATCCACAGCCAAAACGTCAAAGCCGCCAGCCAAGTCGGAGTCTTAGCAAAAGCGCATTTACTATTTAGCAACGCTGACCTGTCCTTATCTACTACTTGCATTGCTGGCTAGCTAGTAGATACTACCACACGAACTGATCTGCATGGATCATTGCGATCATCATCACACAGATTTAGATCAAGCCGTGTGCCAGCAGCGTTGCCGTTTATTGCTCGTTTTAATTAAGCTGGTTCCTCCACTCATTTCTTTCCTTTTTTTTTTTTTTTTTTTAATTTTATTAATTATGTTGTAATTGGAATCCGGAACGTCTTGTTAATTTACACGTGCAATGAAAATATTATAATTGGACTATATGATCGATTCAGAAAACCTAACAACCTCCTTTTGAAATTTCCTGCATCCTTATAAATGCTCAGCTGGCTGAAAAGCTGAATTTTCTTTAGAGTTGATTAATTAGGACCTCCATAGATCATAGCTAGAGTTTTCTGGAATATGCATGCATGGCTGGAATTCTGGTCTTGGTTAGAGACACAACAGATTATCCCACCTCAGCTTTTAAATAAAGTAAAGGAGCCATATATTGATGTAGAATGATTTAGTTAGTTTGTTTGTTTGTCATCTTTCGTTGCTGTGCTCTACAGAAGGGTATTAATGTATTTATACTTTAATAGTTTGTTAGAAGATATCTTTATGCAATTGTATATATGTGGTCCTTGTAAAAGCTGCACATAAGACAAATACACTTAGAGAACAATTTTCTCTCCCTTTCTCTTCGTCTTGTCTGCACTTTTCCCTTTTCTTTAATATTCTTTCTCATGAAAATTATTTTTATCTTAATTTATACTGTTTTATTAAACAGATATCCTACATATCAGCATTAGTGCGCGACTTGATGCACAAATTATTTTCATCTCAATTTATACTGTTTCATTAAACAGATACCAAACTCGCATGTAAGAAGAGTTTTCCTCCCAAAATATCATTATTTTTCCTAAAAATGCATATATAAGACCATGCATTTCATTATTAAAAAAAAAAAATCGAAACTTAATTAATTTAAATAAAAATATTAAACCGTACGTGGTTTTGTTTTATTTCTCGAATTTAAATCATATATATACTGTTTGAAATATTTCATTTTCTCAACCAAATAAAAAGCAGCTTATTTACCGAGGAGAGAAGATATATATTTCGAGTTTATGTTGGAAATGAAGAATGACTACCACGCTAATTACGTACAAGTGTACGAAAGCCCTAACGTTTCATATATATCATTACAATAATACAACTAGCTAGCTATGTACGTAATTAAAAAAATTATCAATAACTTTTAGTCCATCTACAATAGAAAAAATTATAGGGAATTGGAAGGTGCATGGTTTCCACCTGAACTTTACTAGAGAATATATATATATATATATATATATATATATATATATATATATATTTATATAATACATTGCCCATGATAAAATGGTTTTGAGAGGGAATCTGCTTCAGTACTTAGATCATGCATCCAAAAATATATAATAATCTTTTGATCATATCGTTGAAAGACTTAAAAAATAATTATCCTCGCTCAAATACCTTATACGTGTCTTTAAAATTAATGTAAAATTCAACCATTTTCTTCTCGGTAATGTAGTCAACTATTGAATCAACCGCAACATTTAGCCAGTCATGATTTGAGGAATTAATTTATACATAATAAGTTGTTAAAAAGGAAATGGAATTTGGACCCCGACAAAGCTAGCTAGCTAGCTCTCCGAATTATAATTAAGAGGATTACATCACATTAAGATCAAGACTATTGACTTTCAAAATAATCACAACAAATTAAAGTACATATATGCTTAATTAATCTATATATGAACAAGATCATGTCATGATCTCCAATTTCTCGTCAAAATTACTTAATTGTATAATTTCCTTGTTAAATGCTATATATAATATCATAAGCAAAGGATGGCATGGAGGAGTTATCCTGATCATTAGCTACAGCTCGATTGAGTCTGATCTCTTTAATAAAAGATCCATCCTTTTGTCTATTGCTCCATCTATATTTTTGTTCCTTCCATCCCAATTCATATAAACCCTTCATTTAAAATCCTCATTTGCTTCTCATCAAGTCTTGGTCTTCCTTCCCCTCTTCTCATCTTGAGTTATAATTTTATTAAAGTCTCCCATAATATTCTCCTCCGCCATCATGCTCTTAGTAGTTGTATTAATTATGACAAGCCCCATTACATAAAAAATATCTATCTGTCGTGTTTTATTTATTAAATCTAATATATATTGTACCGATGAAAATTCATGGAAGGTTGGTAATTAATTATTATAGGAACGTCGATCGGTGGTGATCATATTGCTGGTTTATGAAGATATTTTTATTTATAACTTTGATATAATAAAAATTAAAAAACACTCCACATTGATGTCATGTTAAATTAAAAATATTTAAATCCAAGATTAATATAAAGTTGTTGAAGTGATCTCGTGCATGACTAATAATGTTAATTGCTTCATGTATGTCTAAATAATTTGGTTCACAAGCTTAGTTCCTTTTTTTTTTTTTTTTTTTTTTTTTGTAATTAAGTTAATGTTTTATGAATTAATTGGCGTTTGAGCCCTACGTCCGTCCTCCAATTTTTTTTTTAATGATTACATAAAGTTTTTATGGAATATTTAGTCTTCCCATATTGGGTCAATGGGCCGTAATTAATAAGTAATCATGGCTCTCGTGACAACGTACATTTGACGGTCATAATTGCACGTACATCCATCTTTGCCATTAATTGTGAAAGCTTAATTTGCCATTATTAATTATAATAACTATATATATGTAACTACATTCAACAGATACATGTAAAATATCTTATCTTTACATATAAGAGATGAAATATCTGATCTACACACTTAGAATTCACATTTACAAAACAATTCTCAAACTCAACTCGAGAAAGAAAAAAATTTCTCGTGCTCTTGAGATTTCTTCTCGCCGTTGGTACGCAGTTCACTTCTAATTTCACCTCTAACTTCTGCATCATGTTTTTCTCTTTTCTGTTTCTCGCATTTATGTTTCTGTTTCTCCATGTGCTTTTGCGTGGGGGAGACGGAGGGAGACGGAGGGCTGCGCGTGGGGGACCCCGAAGGTGGGTGCGATGGTCGCCGCCTTGAGGGGAACTCCTCGATGGTGGTCGTGAGGTTCGGTGGCGACGTACGGCGGCGTGACATGAAACAAATGGGTGAAACCCATTTTCGTTCGGTTTCCGTTGGGGAGACGGAGGGTTGCGCGTGGCGGCCTTCGAAGGTGGGTGGGATGATCGCCGCCTTGAGGGGGACTCCTCGGTGGTGGTCGTGCCCTTCGGTAGCCGCGTACGGCGACGCAAAATCACATAAATGGGAGAAACCCATTTCGGTTCTCTTTCCACGGAGGAGATCCATGGCTGCACGTGGGGAACATTGGTGGTGCCAGGGATGCTCGTCGGCGTGAGGGGAACACGCCGGTGTTGGCGGTGATCATGGCCGGCGCTCGGCGGCAACGGGCTGCGCTGGAGGAGAAGAGCCAAGCTCCGGAATCGCCTAGGAGAGAGAGAGAGAGTTTAGGAATAAAAACTTTTTCCAATAAAATCAGTTAAATAACTATTTATATGTTGTATTATTCTACAATTTTCCATCTGAAAATATTAAATAATAGTAAATTTTTTTTTTCTTTACAACTCTACTTTTGTTCTTACTAGAATTTTACATTGTTGAATTTTTTATATAGGTTGAGCTCCGTGAAGTTGAAAGTGGAAACAAAATATCCCAACAACTAGCTGCTTATAAAAATATCAAAAGTATGGATCTTTTAACTTTTTAGTTTCATGCTGTGAATTAATAACTGAAATAATTTATTTTGCTTCTCTGATTTTAGAATCTTTTAAATCAATTATTTAATATCATTTATTCAATATTTATTCTGCTTAGCTGTATTAAATTATAATTTCAAATTAAATGTTATTCCGACATAATTAAATGTTATATCTTATTAGTTATATATGCATGTTTATATAAAAAAAATTAAAAAATTGTTATAAAATTGCTCATAAAATTCGACCGACAAATTTAGTTCTATATGTAAATACTTACATCAATATTTACAGTTTTACCTATATAATTATACATAATCAATTAGTAAAATATTGAAATTTTTAAAAATCAAAAATTTAATTAAATAATTTGATAAAATAGAGTACACATTCAATAAAATTAATATTGTGCATAAACTTGTATTTTAAAATATGCTTCAAAAACAAAATGAAAGAAAAATTTTATGAATATTAATAATAAAGTTTGTAAATAATAGAGATGTACTTTCCGATTAAATAATTATTAGATTTTAAAAAATGAAACATAACAGTTGAATAAAAATTATTATAAAATTGAAATATTTTCAAATTATAATTTTGTAATCATACCTCTTCTGCTATTATTTTACCACTAAACAATTTGTTTTCCTTTTACTATTTATATTTGAATTAAAAACTTCAGAATTTATTCTTATTGCAAAATATGAAATTAAATTAATTCAATCAATCATTATAATTATATAATTTAATTAAAAATAAATTTAATTTTATAAATTTATTCAATTTCAAAAAAAAATTTAAAAAATTGCTATAAAATTGCTCATAAAATCCTACCGACAAATTTAGTTCTATATGTAAATACTTCCATCAATATTTACAGTTTTACCCATATAATTATACATAATCAATTAGTAAAATATTGAAATTTTTAAAAATCGAAAATTTAATTAAATAATTTGATAAAATAGAGTACACATTCAATAAAATTAATATTGTGCATAAACTTGTATTTTAAAATATGCTTCAAGAACAAAATGAAATAAAAATTTTATGAATATTAATAATAAAGTTTGTAAATAATAGAGATGTACTTTCCGATTAAATAATTATTAGATTTTAAAAAATGAAACATAACAGTTGAATAAAAATTATTATAAAATTGAAATATTTTCAAATTATAATTTTGTAATCATACCTCTTCTGCTATTATTTTACTACTAAACAATTTGTTTTCCTTTTACTATTTATATTTGAATTAAAAACTTCAGAATTTATTCTTATTGCAAAATATGAAATTAAATTAATTCAATCAATCAATATAATTATATAATTTAATTAAAAATAAATTTAATTTTTTAAATTTATTCAATTTCAAAAAAAAATTTAAAAAATTGCTATAAAATTGCTCATAACCCAAACACTTTACTTTCAGTGACAAAAGAAATACTTATGTAATATTTAGTTATTTCAGACTTTACTTTCAGTAACAAAAAAAACAATTATGTAATATTTAGTCGTTTTAGACTCTACTTTCAGTAACGAAAAAAATAATTATGTAATATTCACTTTCCAGACTTGCTTAAACGTATAGTTTGTTTAAATCTATTATCAGAGATCTTAAACAATTATAGTTTGTTTAAACAATTAGTTATATTATCTTCATAGACCTTATCATTAAATTCTCTTCTTCTACACTAGATGTTTATATTTTAGAATAATCTAATACAAGGCAAACGTGCATCGCACGTAGATTCACTGCTAGTATATATATATACTAGTAGTAGAGGCAACGTGCAAGGCACGTTTGCCTAGTTAAAAGAAAAACAAATCGTTGTAAAATAGATATGAGCTTTGCATTAAAAGAAAAATAAATAAATAAAAACATAATAATAAGTTTTTTTTTTATATGTAAAAAACATAATGACAAGTTAACGAAGGATAATAATATCGTCTGCCTATTGTAACTCAAGAAATAATATCGTGTGCCTATAGTCACATTTGATCCTAATTTAAATTTATTTTCTGACAGATCCTTCAAAAAATTTAAATGATTGCATCACTATCATTAGTCGTTGAACTGAATAATTAAGGAAAATTATTTTTATATGAAAATAAAATTGTTTGTGCTTGACTTATTTGGAATTAAATTTGACAGTTCGTTAGGTCCCAGAACATGACCCGTTTCCAAAATTTGAACTATATCTGGGGCACAATTTGTACATGTAAATAAAGATGAAAGGACAAGTTGCTATACCCTTAAATATAAAATCAAAAGTTTTAGAGAACTTACATGCAAAATCTTCTTCTATATTCTCATGTGCAAGATTTGACAATTTATCACTGAATCGATTCATGGATAGTTCAAATATGATGCTATCAACTTCACGAATGTACAGATCAATAGCCATCCACCTAGATATGAGAGAGACATCCTTTGTGACCTGAAGCAACAGAAAGAAAAGTACTTGATGCCATCATGTACTTTAGTAGCGAAAGCACAGTGATTTTTTTTATTCTGACCCTTACAAAATTTGCTTGATATGTTACCAACTATTCCAAAAACTGCCCAGTTCATTACTAATCAAAATAAGGAAACACAAAATTACAATTTACTCTACCTCTTTATTAATTTTGTGATAAGCCATAAGATTTTCCTTGTAAGTGCAAAATGAAAATCCAAGTATCATGAGATGTGTAAAAGAAAGTTGCTTCGCTAGAGATAGAAAAAGAGAAAGAGAAAATCATGGAAACTAAACCCATTAAAATCTATGGAAGCTATCCAAAGGAGGAGAGTGTTGAGAAAGAAAGTATTCAACTCCTTCATCGTCCATTCACAGTCCTCAAAGTTTTTAACATTTTTTTCTCACAAATTACACCAACTAATGCATGTAGGAACCATTTTCCACACAACTGAAATTTGTTGGCTACCACCTAATCCTTTACGATGGTGAAAAAGATCCACTATACCTCTTCATTAATATATGTGGAATAGTTTAGAAATTAATTGCATGTCAACAGTTTTCTTTTTTAATATATTCCTATTCAAAGGAAAAAAGACAGGTTTGCTCTAGAATGTTTCTAGTGTGTTTTCAAACCATGATCCTACAGGACTATACACTACATCTACATTCAGATGGTAAATAATATACACTATGCAAGCTTAATTAAGGGAAAGATATCAGAAATCATTTGGAAGAGGAACAATTGAAAACATGTTGAAGATATCCTACAAAAGCCGTATACAATTTGAGAATCAAATAAATGCAAAAAATTCACAAATTTCTTCAACATTATCTTATAGATACAAGCAGTTCCTCCTCCCACCACACACTCACACTTGACAAGGGACTTTAGGAGGGATGCCATGCCATTAGGAAAATAATACCAGATCCTCCTCGATCAGCATTTCTCAATCTTCAAGACCAAGGTCAAATAGGTCACTGTAGTCTAAGAGATGCTAAAAGGAAAGGAAATGTTAGAATAAGAGAAAACCTGAAACGATATTAAGATATAATATTTCAACATATTAAAATTGTGAAGGCCATTAAAAACTTACCGCAATTCTAAATTTGCTTGTATTGTAACGCGCGACGATTAATTTGTGTGGGATGTGCAGTAAGAACAATTTCAACCTCCAACAGAAACAATCCTTCCAATGTCGAGAATAATAGACGGACAATAAAAAAGAAAAAAAAATCTAATATTGCTACAACAAAAGCTCTATTCTAACAATTTTGCTTAGCTGAGGTTAGTGAAGTAATGCAGTTTCCAAACTCTCAAATTAATGACATTTTTTTTCTTGCTAAAAGAAAAGAAAATAAACAACATGTTGTAATTTTTAAGAGCTCATTCTTCTTTAGTGTTGCTTATCAAGACAAAGAAAAAAAAAACAAGAAGAAGCTGAAGCCTAAGAACCAAAAAAAGAGACCTGCTTGCCTGATTGCAATCTGTTTCATAAAGCTCATTTGGGAAAACTCCACCGTGCACCAGCTCATTTCCGGCTCATTTTTTCTTTTCTTCTATTTTCTCAGCATCCAAACAGGAACTCAAGAAAAAAAAAGAGGGAAAACAACGTCACAAGAAAGAAGATCAAAGAACCAGGGAAGAGGCCAGAAGTTAGAAGCAAATACAATGAAATGGGAAATAAAGGGAACCTGAACGAGGGTATTGTTCCTCTCGACTTTCTCCACGAAGTTGTCTCACACCTCATGCTGCAACACGTCGTTGAGATGACTCCTGAGCACTTCAAAAGGAAAGACACCACCACAACCACCAACAACATAAGGAACAGAGGAACAAAATGAGAAAAGAATAATCACAAGATTCAGATCCAAAAAGAACAAGAAGGAAAAAAACCCAAACTGGTTCTCAGATTCACACCCAAGTGAAAAGAGAAAGATATCGAGAAAGACCATACACACGGGACACCAGCACTAAGAACGAGCAAGAAGAAACGAGAAATACAGAGCATGACAGAAATCTTTTATTTGTCTTCGGAGCCTCAATTCTGAAATCTCTATGCTAGATCGGCAAGAATCAGGACCGAAGAATTTGGCACCCCTCAATCTCACAGGGGCATAAATGAAACAAAATGTGTCAAAACGAAAAATGCTGTTCGTTCTTGTTCACTTTCGGATAGCCTCTAATGCACATTTAACGAAAAGCAAACGGAAAACAAGAATTTCCGTTTGTGGCCGTTTCATAGCCACTTATATAATAGTAATAGATATATCTCTTATATATATAAAGTGGCTATCTAACGGAAATTCTTGTTTTAACGATTTTTATTGTTTTTCTGTTAACTTTAACGCCATTTGGCCTACTGAAAATGCCTGCAGCCAATAAGTTTTGTTTTAATATCCGGCCCCATGGATTAATTGAAGTTTTAGGAATCATACGTAGTCCAAATCCAAGGAAATTGAATATACGAATTTGAAAATCTCCTGATCCAAGGAAATTGAATAAGAAGCAAGTATTATAGAGAAATCTGCTTGCATAGCTGTTAGAGACATCGACGGTGCCTTTGAAGGTGGAACCGAGCAAAACCCCAACTACGCGTTTACGAGTGTCCTTGGTGACCCTGTTGTAGTTGTCGACGATGCTGAGCAGTACCAGAGGATGTACTATCACCTTCTCTATGGGTCTCACCGCTATTTGCTGCGTCTTTATCACATCCATTCTGCTTCGATTTCGAGTTTCATAGTTTGCTTCTTCCCCAGGAAACCCCTGCAGCACTCGCCGTATAAATTGCTTTTGATTGCCTTGTCGGTTGCTCTTTCTACCTCAAAGAAGACTTCAAACATAAAGAACTCCGATCGGGTTATTGGTTGGGCCTAATACATGGGCTGGTCTTTTATAAGCTCAAGGCGTGGATTAGAACCCTAACTCGCTTTTAGCATGGAACTTATAGAGAAAAAGTTGGGTTGGATCTTTTCTTTTTTTGGGAAAAGTCTGACTTACTCAAATAGAAGGCCTGATATTAAACTTAAATCACTATGAGATGTCAGCCGAGACAAATATAAAAATTTGGGCATGAAGGAAATTAAGGGATTTCTTCTAATTTTATTCAAAATCTTATATAATCGCCATACTCTTTTTAGTAGTTGCAGTCGTGCATGTGTAAACGTTGTGCAATTATTTTAAAAAAAATAAATAAATATGAGACTCACATAAAAAACATTAATTTTATTAATAGATCACTATTTTTCAAAATGACTACATGGTACTTGCGTACTCTTAAATTCTCTTCTTCTACACTGGATGTTTATATTTTAGAACAATTTAATACAGGGCAAACGTGCCTCGCACGTAACTTCACCGCTAGTGTATATATATATATATATATATATATATATATAGTTACGTTGGCACGTACAAGACAAGTGCTATATATATAATTATATATTGAAGTACACGCGAGTGGAAATGTGATTAATTCTTTGACAAATCATAATACTGCCTTTAATTTTAAAAAAGTAGGGCCTGGCAATTAATGCATGAAATCCACATGGTGCATTGAAATCGTCTTTGGCTACACGTACAGTATGTGGAATCTTTTACCACTAATGAAGTCCAATGTAACATTTCATGATAAAGATTAATATATAAGGGATTCAGTTTACTTACCGATTTTATCAAAGCGTACGTAGACGTTGCGTTAATGGTGCATGCAGCGTATATGAAATGAAATTAATATACTAGACATATCAATTAAACGTCAAAAGAGAACAACGAAGTGAATTCTTTATTATTTCTGGTTATTTAAAAAACAATATTGTAGCAGTACTGGGCCGGTCTTATATATGGGCGGCCTCATGTACGTGACACGAATTAATTAGTTGCATTCTGATCATGATCAGAACCAAAAATGCTGGGAATTACAAGCTTGCAATGGCAAGAATATGAGATTCGGGCAGGCGCTAGCTAGCTAGCTAGCTATTCCAATCATTAATTAAATTAGCCTAAATTAATTAATAATTAGTTAATCATGCCCTGTACTCGTTTACAGGAAAAATTGTATATATACATACATATTGCCTTGACCTGCCAGGCCAATAAGATGCTTATATATATATATATATAGCTAGCACGGTGATATAAATATTGCTTTCGGTTTCTACTGCCTTTTTTTTTTTTTTTTTAAGAAGATGACGGTATCTCAATTTTATTGATAGCCCTCATTTTTATGGAGGAAAACCATTGAGGATGCATGTGACAACTAATTTGCATATATACTTCGATTCTATCATATTTGGCAGAAAATATTCATCTGGATAGTTTCATATATAGTACTCATTCCTTCTTCTTTAATTGATCATGATCTAAAGACATAAATTTGTAATTAAGTTGATGATTCCTTGTCCATCGGTTAATCCCACGAAAAATACACTTTTATAAAATAAGGAAATCAATACAGTATATATAATTCAGAAATGCTATAATTAAACAACAAAAGCTGATCTATAATATATATATATATATATGGGCAGGCAAATTTTTGAGAAGAAGACAAGCCGAAGGTATAACTAGTGGTCCTTGAGGTTGTTGTTGGAGTTCTAATCCAAAACCGTGCTAGCTTTTAGTTTTCTTTGTTCTACCAATTTATTAATTTGTACTTCTACCAATGAGTAATACTACATGCAGTCGTGGAATGCGCAAACGTCGTGCAGTCGCTTTGAAAAAGAGTAAGGTCCACTATTAAAAAATTAATTTCTTTTCATGTGGGTCCCATATTTATTCATTTTTTAAAGCGACTGCACGACGCTTGCACTCTCACGACTGCAAGTATAATTTCTCTCTACCAATACATAAAATACACCTATCTTACTACGAATTCGTGCCAAAGTAAACACACCAGCTCGTTTTTCTTGCATTAATTGTTCAAAATCACATATGGATATATAGGGAGTGACAGAGAGAGAATGAACTATGAAGTAGGTGATGCGTTTCACCTAAAATATCTTTTTAAGGGAAATTGTCATCATTCATTTATCAGATAAACTTATATCCATGACCGGAAATATTCTTGAATGTCTCTATATCAAACATGACATCGTAAACTAAAATAATACATTTAGAGCTTCATCAGTACACTATTTCCTTTTGTGACTGGTCTGGTCTTCACTATTGTTGCTATTCTTTACAGACAAACGTCCAAGAGATAACACTCTCTGCCTAAACAGAGACTCAACCTCTATAGACAAAAGTCTGATAGACGAACTCTTTTTTTTTAATTAACAATGAGAAAACAAAAAATGAAAGCAGTAAGATAAATGTGAGAAATGATGGATTATAGTTTGGACCAACTCCGGTAGACTTTGGAATCTGTGACGGCCTGTGAAGGCAACATATTTGTCTATTTTCAGCCATAAATGTCATATTTGAAAGGTTTGGTGGTGATGAGTCTAGTGATTTAGCACGTGTGATGTCGAGACGAGCTGCTGGAATGGGTGGCGTGTGAGGACCATGCACAGATGTACGTGGGCGGTGCGTGAGAATCATGCACGGTGATTTTCGCAAAACCACAACTTTTCTCTAAATGGTTTTGGACTTGTAAATCTTCTTATGCCACGCATGTCTCTTGGGAGTTATTGGAAAGATGTAGATTTGACTTTTTCAACTATGAAAAAAGTAAAATAAAACTAAGTAAAAGAAATATTGATAGACAATGTGTGTGAATGAAGAAATGAGGGAAGCAGAGGGAGGAGGAGGATCAAGAAAAAGCCAAGGCCTCCTCCCCTCCGGAGAAAATCAGATTAATTTGAAAGCTTTGGTTTTTTTTTTTTTTTTAACAGAGAGAGAAGGGGGGAAGGAGGCGCCGATTTCACCTAAAATATTGATCTTGAGGAACACCAATGCAAGGAGAACCCTTCCACTCATCAGAGTGTGACTTGAGGATTTCCCTTACTCTGCCTTTCAAATATGTGTCACAGTTAGCTTGGAGCAATGAACAAAGCCTTGATACTGCCCCAACCTTCAACATCTCCTGAATCACCATATTTGTCCCAGAGAACTTACATATTATTGAAAGGATCAGAACCGCACGATCATCGGCTGCCGGTGAAACCCTAGAGATCTTGTTTGAGACCACGGCAATGCTTCCTCTATGACTCAGAAACTGAGCTCTCCCGTCGGCGAAGGAACATAGATGAAATAATATTCCTAAAATGAGCTCTGTCGTTCTCTTTTCGGGCAACTGCAACTCAAGTTCGATGAGCTCGAAAACTGTGCCTGCTTCAACCATCATCATTCGATTTCTACCCCAAGCACAAGCAGCTAATAGCACATTCAAAGCGGCATTAGATCCTTGTCGAGTGATCCCACTTTTTAAAACTCTCGTAATCGTGTTGAAGAATTCTGGTTCCAATCTTTCGAGAATACGTGAGCTCGGATCTGTGGTGATTGTTTTCAACACTATCATCGCATGGGATTTCACCGTGAGTTCTTGGTTTTCCATTTCGCAACCAAGGACCCACGTCAAAGAATCGATAATATGATCGTTTTCCATAAGAAGTTGCTTTGCTTCAGCAGAAGGAATCGGGATAGAGTTAAGTACACTAAGAGCTTCTTCAAGACCATCAGTTTGGCCTTCCTTAAAACGTGTCGCAATAAACAACAACATGGCTTTAGGCACTCCAGCTTCAACCATATGACTCCTATTCTTATCATTTTCGGATGCCAGCAACTCCAATTTTCTAAGGGTTTTCAGCTGGAATTGAGGTTGCCGAAGATGCTTGATCAGTTTGAGGACTTGAAACTTGTCGAGAGGAGGTTTCGGTGTGGGAATCCGATCGATGCCATGCGAGGCATTTTGGGTGCACCAGGCCTGGATAAGGCGGCGTAGCGTGTGATTAGGGATTAAGTCGGAGCCTTTTGGCAAGGCCTGTTTGCTGACCGGACATGTGGCTTTCCTGCTAGTGAATAGCCAGTGTTCAATGCTTTCCCGGTCGTAGGTGATGCCTGTTATGGCTGTCACTGGGTCTTTCATTATTTGGAGGGATATAGGGCAAAGGAAATACTGAGGAACTTCAATGTCATCCATGAAATAGCACAAATACATGCAGAATAGTGTGTATCTGAAAGAAAATAACAATGTATATATGAAACTATGAAAGCACAAGGTTGCTCTGGTAAAAGAAGGCGGCTAATCTAGAGGAGCGTGAGAGATATATATACATCCTGATCAGACTGATCGTTTCCTGCAAAATCATTTAGTCTAATGGGACGACTCTACGCAATAATTTCATTCTATGACAGCGTTCGCTGGTCAAATTAATGAGGAAGTTGTGGACTACGGCCAAATGAATGTACACGGAATAATGGCTGATACGCGACAAATCACTAACTCCTTTAAAAACTAAAAAGAGGAGAAATTTAATGAGAAAATTAGATATTTACAACTGTGAATTGTGCAATCGTCGCGTAATCGTTTTGAAAAAAGTGAATAAAATATGAGACCCACATAAAAAAATTAATTTTTTAATAGTGGATCCCACTATTTTTCAAAGCGATTACGCGACGTTTACGCATTTCACAATTGTACGTAGAATTACTCAAATTTAAAACAAAAAATATGGAGTACTAGAAGGAAAATGAGTCTTTTGTATTAAATCGTGATGTACCAAATAATCATGATCTTAATTATTACTCGAAGACGTTAATTTTTTTTTTTTTTAGAATGATAAAATTAAATACGCCAGTATATTTTAATTTATTGAAACTATTTAAATTTATATAATCATATTCTTATATATTAAAGCTAGCCAGTCAATAAATTCATTTTAAACTCTTTTACATTTGAACTTAAATATATGAATTGCACTTTATATATTTTTTATTATCAACGAACTACTAGATCCAAACATTTTATTATGAATCATCCAATTCATTGAATTAATTATTCTCCGACTCGTTGAATTAGTTCTTATATGGTTCTAAATCCAATTCCAATTTGTCAAACCTTGTAGAAAATCACTTTAGAACCAAGTTATGGTCTCTGTATAAATTTGTCAAATAATCTTAAGATTAACATTAGTTTTCATCTTTTGGATATTGGTTTAATTATAAGGAAAATACAATTGGGGTTTCTTCTTTTAACGAATCCACAATCCATGCAATCCTGTTGAGAAATTCAAAGGCAATGAAGTACTCTTGGGTGATTTGGAGTTCGTAGCGATACACAAGTACGTATATATAGACCTCGCAATCCTAATATTGTTTATGAGTACTGCTATTGATCTAAGGTCTCTACACCGCACACTACGTCCACATGACATAGCTTGCTTTGTAAGATTTAAATTTTAAAGTTTATCTTTTAAATCAGATTATGATGTGTGAATAGTATAGTGTAGATGCCTTAGAATATAATTATTTATAGTTTAATTTTATGTGCTTCGCCAAAATAGACTTGGCATATGAAATTACTAGCACCCACTACCGGTGCACTATTCAATCAACTAGGTGGCAAGATTACTAGGTTTTTCCGTTTAGTTTCTTTGACATGTTCTCGCCCACCGAAACAAGCTAGGTATATTTCAGTGGATTCAAGACCTTCACAGCGGTTGAAGGGTCGATGTTACATTAAAAATGATGAAATCCTGGGGTTCGGGTTTGAATGCATTGTATATTACCGAATTAGTTCATGGTCATGCAAAATGATGAAAGTAACATCCTTGATCGATCCATCGCGCCTTGGACCAGTGGATTTCCACGCTTTAGAAGTATAGATCAAAGAGCTGTGAATATATATTATATATATATATATATATATATATAACTTCTGAGTCATGAGTTCATGCATATTAATTTGGACATACATATATATATATATATGTAGAGAGAGAGATCAGAGAGAGAGATTTACTAGCTTGTCGAGTTCTAGTTCACAATTAGCAGTACTACTTGGTCGAAGTCAAAATTATAATTTACAAAGAGTCACTTGAGTCAATGCATGATGGTATGATTACAAAGAGTTTTGACAACAATTATGTATATTCTGTGAAAAAAATCCACCAACTAGAATTTATACCTACAGAGGGCTCCTTTGAATTTTTTATGGTCTGCCGCCCCCAAATTCCAATTAACTATATATAGCGCCAACTGATCTAATTATTTCATATATGCGTACGTATCGTGTAATAAATTTCATCTAAGAATTGTCGTTGCAGTTCTGTCTTTTATATATGGAAAATGTTAGTAATCCCGCTGGTCGCTCTCCTTAGATTTTTTTTTTATTATTTTATTTTTTTTACTTAATAATTAAATAAGTACTATTTTTTAATAATATTATGAATTTTAAAAAATATATATTTAAAAATATTTAAAAATAAAAAAATTCAAAATCAACTAACGCTCGGAACTCCCAGCGATGGAAGTAGAGAGCCACCCCTTATATATAGCACTTCAAATATATAAATATATATATATTTATATCTATATATATTTATTTATTTATTTATATCTATATAATATCTATTGATCCATCCTAACGAAAAAAAAAAAAACTTTCAACAAATCATATCTGATATCTAAAGCCCTAGTAAACATAAGCTGCTAAAGCGCGTTGAAAGATGCCTATCATCCCATGATCAGTATATATATATATATATATATATAGAACTCTCAGGGTGATTATGGATTTATTAACCAAGATTGCACTCTTATTGTCACATAGTAGAAGGGGCCGTTGTGAATGAGAAACTTTGAGGTCACGAAAAAGATGCGTGAGCCAAAGAATTTCGACAGCAGTGAGAGCCAAAGCACGATACTCAGATTCACAACTGAAGCGAGAAACAGTAGGTTGTTTTTTGGCACTCCAAGAAACCAAATTGTCACCAAGATAAATAGAGTAACCAGAGGTAGAACGGCGAGTATCAGGACAGAGACAAAAGCTGAGTTTCCGCATTCTAGCACATATAAGCCGCCATCTCGTTTACCGATTGCCACCACCTTTCCCGTTTGGCATTTCTGAATAGTAAAAAAATTATTAGTAAATATAACGGATACCGGAAAATCATTCGTTAATTTACTAATGGACAAAAGATTTTTAGTGATATGAGAGACAACCAAAACATCTAAAAATTTAAGATCAGCCGAAAGGGAAGTGGTACCAGTGTGAGTAATGGGTAGGGACGCACCATTTCCGACAATAACACAATCCTTACTCGTATAGGAAATGTACTGATCCAAATTGGATTGGGCCGAAGTCATGTGGGCCGGCCGAAGCCCCTGTATCTAAATGCCAATCGGAAGCCTCATTTCCAGAAATGGAACAAGAAGTAGTGAGGGCTTCGGCAAGCTGAGCTTCAGGGGCATGACCATGGCGATCATACGGTTGCCTGCAGCGATCCACATAGTGACCTTCCACGCGACATATCTGGCAACGCGGGGGACGTCTACCAGAGGAACATCCATTTCCTCTACCGTGGCCACCAGCGCGACCTTGAGAGTGGCGAGAGGAACCATTCCGCTGATTCGGTTTTTAAGAGGTGCGACTGGAAGCGACGAACGCTGCAGCAAACGGCACAGCAGGCTCCAATGATTTTTGGAAGAGCTCAAAGCTCTCTACTTTGGGCACCAAATCTACAAAACAGGGTAAAGGGGTGAGGGTCATTTGAGCTGTGGAGAAGCTCGAGAAATCGGAGCCGAGGCCTCGGAGAAACCAGTGCACTTTGTCAATGCCATCAACAGCTCGTCCGATTGCATGAAGTTGATAGCAAATGGCCTTGAAGGCGCGGGCGTACTCTGAAACAGTTCTAGTGCTGCGTTTCATCAGTTGCAAGTCATCTTTGAGTTGGATTTCACGGGCCTTGGAGTGGTGGCTGAAGGTGTTCTCCAGGGCAATCCAAACCCCGCGTGAGGTGGAGAGTCCCACAACTTCAGCCATGGCCTCCTCGGTGAGGGAGGACAACAATAGGCTGAGAAGACGTTGATCGGTCTGTTTCCATGCCATGTGTTTCATATTTGGTGTTTGAGAATCTGCAGGGACAAAACGGGGTGGGGGCTCAAGAGTTCCATCCACATGACCAATTAATTCTTGACTCTCTAAGAGGGGAAGCAATTGGCTCTTCCATAGGAGATAGTTGGAGGAGGAAAGTTTGATTATAACCATGTGGATGAGAATATTGAAAAGGAGAAGAGTGGAGGAGGGTTCGGCAGCCATGGGAAGGGAGGTGGGATCGTGGGAGGTTAATCCACTAGGGCTTTTGATACCATGTAAGTATTTGAAAACCACCACTTGTTTCAATAGTGAGACATTTCATATATAGGAGTAATTACATAGTCGTAGATGGTAATTACATGTATGGAATGTTTACAAATAAATAAAAAGAATATTGAGTTACTACAATTACGGGTCAATGAATACATAAATGGCAAGCCTTAGATTAAGGTAGAGAATCCTCAACATGATCCTCAACAAGATGCAGCAACATTTGAGACCTTGAGGTGCCAGGTGTGAAAAATTACTTATTCCTCTGGAAAGCTGCCAATAATCTACTGCCAACAAAAGAAAACATGTATAAGAGGAAGGTGACAGATCAGGAGAAAAGATGCCCTTTGTGTAATGTAGAAGAAGAATCCATTATGCATGTGTTGTGGGAGTGCCCTGCAGCAAATGACATATGAGGTAATGATGCAAGTTGTGTCAAGAAATGAGCTAGATCAGAAATGGACTTCTTGAAATTGTGGGAGCAACTTATGACCAGACTGACCAAGAGCCAGTTGGAAGAAATGGCAGTGTTGTTAAGGAAGGTTTGGCTCAAGAGAAATGACTGAGTTTTTGAAAAAAGAATGGCTTGCCCCTGGAATTCTTTCATTGCTACAAAGGCAGCTCTACAAGAGTATCAAGAGACTCAGGTTCAAGTTCTTCAAGGCAAGTAGAATGGTACAAAGCATAACAATTTGATTCAAAGGGTGAAGTGGGAGAAACTAGAATGGGTCTTTGTTAAGGTTAACTGTAATGCCTCTTAAGATGTGAAAAGGAAGAGAATGAGGATTGAGACCATGATAAGAGATGAAGAATGAGAGGCTTTGGTTGTTGTGTGTGATCATAAGACTAATATGGTGAATGCAACAGTTGCAGAAAGCTTTGCTCTGAGGAAAGCAGTAGAGTTGTGCTTTGATATTAACATTCAAAATGCCATAGTCGAGGGTGATGCAAAAGTAGTTATTGAAGCTGTAAATAGTGAGGAGGAAGTCTTATATGACTTCAGTTCTATCATTGAGGATGTTAGATTTTACTTCAGAAATAGGACAGATTGGCATTTACAATTTGCTCTTAGAAATAGGGGGAGAACAAGTATGGATGGAGAAGGTCCCAGATTTTATTGTGGCTCGTCTGAATAGTGATACAAATTGTAACACGTGAAGCTTAATGAAAAGTTCCTGAGGTTTATTTTAAAAAAAAAAAAAAAAAAAAAGTTGAGACGTTCCGTGGCATGGCTTCTGCCTGCATGCATATTGCTTGCTAAATTAACCAGAAGATCGATGATCTACTAATTATATATGTCAAAAGATAAGGGCTTGTTTTTAGAGGGCCTGACGACTTTGTGAAATATCAATCATCAAGAATCAAGATGGAGCAGAAAGACCGGCAATTAACCATTTTTATTTCTTAGAATATTAAATACGCGCTTTGATATATATTCAATAAAATATTTTATTTTTACTAATTAATAAGCACGAGAACAGCTAGCTTTGGAGTTTCCTTATTAGAACTCTTTCTATCTTTGGCTATATATATATATATATATGAATTGGAGAAAAATAGGGTCAAAGTTGCATGCAGCTATATCTCAATGTGATCGATCCAGCATGGGACTCGGTAACAATTATATGGCTAAAGTCCACCGATAGAATTTTAATTTTGAGAAATTCCTGCTCAAATTTTTGTTCGCGTTTCGTAACTGTGCTGAAGAAATTCAGGCCATGTATATTGGGCCTGAGCTTGCTATATATCCACGTAATTATGGGGGCCTTTTGTTATGAAGTTTACAGGAAGTAACGTTCTCCGGGCCTGGGCCTGGCCCATCTGATCTTGTTCGTGGCAGACCAAATTAGAATCTCTGTTGCGCCGACGTTTTCTCTGTTGTTAGGTGTAAGTTGTAACCCACTCGACCCTCACACACACAGGTTTCTCAGGTTGCTTGCTCGTGCAAAATGGAATTAAACGAGCTTCTTTCCGAGGAACAAGGAAGGAAAGAGAAATTCAAGGTACCGATTCTCTCTTTCTAACTGGGTTTTCATATGTCATCTTTTTCTTTTTTCCAATCCCTATGGAGTTTATTCAAGTTTTTGGCAAAGCAATGATTTTTTCGCTTGTTATTTCTGTTGCCTTCCCTGTTTTTGTAGAATGAATGAATTTCAGTGTTTTTGTCTCATACATATTATTTAATTTCACACTAATTTATTAGGCCCCAAATTGATTGCATTCTAATAATTCTGTCTGGGAAGTTGCATACAAATCATGATAATTTGGAAGAAAGCAAGACGAGCTTGGTTAATGGTGAACTCAGAAAAATAATAAAAGATTTGGGTTTTACAATTAAAAGTCAAAATGTGTGCCCACTTCATGAAACTCCTTGTTTGCCCTTCACTCACTTTTTTAATCAAATCGATTGTACCATAAATTTTTTTTTGTTGTTTTTTTTGCGTCCATTTTTCTTGTATTGTGTTTCAGTTCCTTTTCTAGAAGCCACGAAGCTTCTTAGAAATGGGCTTTTACCAGTGAAGAGCAATCACATATGGCTTCTAAAGAGATGTGAAACAACTCTTGAAAACATAATATTCCTAGGTGATTTGCTGGTTTTAAAAATACTAGTCATGAAGCAAACTTGAAGACTATGGTTTCTAATGTCTACGATGGGAAAAAATCGAGCTGCTGATTGCTTCTCTAGAATAGGCATCTCAGAAAAGAATAGAAGTTTAGAACATGAATTTCCTAGAGATCTTTTTTAGAGATGACATTAATTACTATATAGGTTGGATTGTGCATGGTGCTGCCTTTCACGATTGAGATTAACTAGCACATTTTTTGTTGGCTCCGAGGAACCATAAGCTTACCTTACATATCATCCTTGCTTTAACTCGCTGGTTTCTTTACAAAATCCACACTGTTCCAAGGTTTAAGCTTTTTCTTAGGAAGCTCTTGGTGTCATCTTTATTACATTGTACCATGGAGAAAATCCACATCTATGAATGCATTTTTTATGAGTAGATTTACTTGCCAGCCCTCTGCATCAAAAATTTAAGATTTTGAGGTTGGAAGGTTTAAAGTTTGTTGCACTTTGCAGCTTTGCCATCCATTGAAACCATTATATTTTTCATGCAATAAAATTCCTCCTTTGGGTGTATTCCAATTGAAAACACAGATAATGCAGTAACGTTTTATAATTGGTGAGAACTTTTAGGCCATGTTGGAGATCTTATGTGGCGTTTTATTGGCTGTGAGATCTAGTTTCAATTATGTATGATGCCATTTACAATAAAAAGCCTCTAGTGCTTATTAGTAACAAGTATGAAATGAGTTGAAGTGTTTGTAATAAATTGGTTTTTCATGTTGATTCTTCTTTATGGTACTGGTGACATACTGTTAATGCGTAAAAAACACTCTTTAGAAAGAGTGCCAATTGCTCCAATGGACTCTTCTCATGTAAGTTTTCCACTTGCTTTTCATTTATATTTTTGGTCATCTTTAGAATCATGTCACTTGTTTCTGTTTCCATTAGTTAAACATTGGACTGCTGAAATTTCTTTATGTTTCTGTTCTTGGCTGTATGATAATGATGACACTCTAAGTGAACCACTTCTCTGTTGTTTGGTGCTGTTGAGTGGTTTCGTCCACTTCTGCAATCAAAAAACTTTATGAGCATTATTTTCTTTATAAGACAGCCATTTGGAATTTAAACTTGCAAAGTTAAAGCCACGTTCTACATTTTGAAAGTTTCTCTGATGTCCAACACTCACTGCTCAGTTGCCCATTCTTTTTTTCTCGACCTTTTATCTTTCCTTGCTTTCAGGGTAATGAAACAGTGGTTCCTAGCAGGACTGGTGACCAATCAACAAGAGATGAAGTTGTGAGACTATGAACACAGGACGCTGAGATAATTGGATATACTATCACTCCCACATACTCGTTGAGAAAAGCAGGTATTATCCTGGCTGTCTTTCTGTGAATTAGCCAACATGTCAGATCCTTGATTCATGCAACTGCGTTTGAGGTTTACTGCCACGTATCTGACTTTGACTACCATGTCAATTTTCTACACCATCTCAACGTTGATTTAGATGGCTCAGACATGGATGACATCTGACATGGTGTTAGAAATTCCCTTGGCTACTTTCTGGAACAGATTTTTTTGGTCTAGCTTGGGCCGGGATTACTAAATAAGCATGCCACATCAAGATTTGAGTTTGCGGTTACGTTTTTGTCCTTTGATCGACAATTACTGATGCAGACTTCTCGGAAGGATCTGTCTGTGAAATTGAGAATCTTCTGCATTTTCTCTATGAAATGATTGTAAATTATAGGTCCCATATTATCATTAAGTTAATGTGCTGATCTAGCCACTAAAGCTGACAAATTTAGGTCAATATTAGTAATTATTCTTGGTAGTCCAGGGCTCGAAGGAAACGGATGATCAAATCAAACCAAAAGAATATAAAACACTATTGAGTGGGAACTTCTTCATATATATATATATATATATATATATATATATATATATAGTACATAAAAGTCTTTAAGAAGATACGTACAAGCTACCAGGTATCGTTTCCCGCGAAGCAATCCGATAAATTTGTCAATAACTTTGTTTTATATTATTTGAGTTACTTTCTTCCAGATTCTGAATTGTCTTTAATAACTTCTCTTTTTAACAAAGAGAAGGGAACCATCTTATTAATGGTGAAACCCTCGCTTGTAGACGAGGAATACCGTGGATACGACTCGTATAAAAAACTACAAGCGGCTTTCTTATGCATTATAAATTAACATCTAACAATGCTTAATTGAATGCCTAACCTTGACTCCATTGAAATATCATGCTTGGAGACAATCTTTGCACCACAGCAGATCCCATACTCTAGACTCCTTCTATAGCACCTCAGCACAAACGAGCACATCCATTAATCGAATCTCCGAAAACATCAAAGAACTCATCAACAACAATCGATGCATAAGGTGATCAACAGATCTAAAATGGTGGCAGTGGTTTAGAACTAAGAAGGAGGAGGGAAAAAAAAAAAAAAACAAAGTTTTAAGGCTCAATCTCTGGAAATAAGGTTCCCTTGGGAAGACAGTGAGGAGGATTTCTTTTTTTTATCTCTCTTAACTCTCAAAGTTGTGTAAAATAGAGTTTATATATATAGGTTAAATAAGGGTCTTGCTGCAGGCAACGAAGGGACCCCAAAATCAATTAGAATTGAAATTATTATATCGTCACGCATTCTAAGTTAGCCTGATCGAGTAGACTATAAGCATACGTCGAGCTATTTTACAAATTTTGACAACATAGCATCTGTACATTAACAAGATGAAAAGCTCAAAATGATTATGTTCAAGGAAAATAAGGAATGGATTTAATTTCACTTCATGCTTTGTTCAAGCTTGAATACATGAAAGGAAAATATAGTAGCCTGGTCTATTTTTCCATTTTCTTCTCAGAACCCTCGAAGTAAATTTGCTCCTAGTTTTCCTTCCTTCAGGACAGAACACACATTAATCACAGCGGCATGTAATTACAATCATTAATATCATTGTATATCCAGCTAGATAACTAATCTTTATGACATCATCCATCTATCCATCTTCAAAACTTACAAAAATAATATACAATCCTCAACCATATGCTCTCAAATCCTAAGTTGTCTAAGAACTCAAATGGTTCTATTCGAAGTATAAACCTATACTAGAGTAAATATTCTTTTTTCTCTACACTACCATGCATTTTCCTGGTTCCTTACTCCTTAGTATTAGAGGGAAGAGGAAGAAATTGTGAAAGATACCCTTAACCCATGACGCCACCAATCTCATATCTTCAAGTATGCTGTTATTCAGGCCACAAAGTCGGGCAACAATTGTGCTGCAAACCTCTTTGGGTTCTGAATGTTGATGTTCTCGTATGCAGCTGAAGAGTGAGGGTTGGAGGTGCTTATGGCACCGAAGTCATTGGGTTCACCGATGTCTACTCTTCTTCCCAGTTGAATGCTCTGGTTAGGGAGAAATGTATGGTGGGTTGCGGACAAGGAGAGGTTTTCACAGTGGGGGAGACCAAGTGTAAGAGAAACACCATTGCCAGAAAACCTTGGTGCAAACTGCTCAGCATCGAACCTTCCTATATCCTCAATTGGGTATTGCCCAAAACCTCCAATGAAGTTCATTTGGCCTCCCATGAATGAGTATCCATCTCTGCTCTGCCTCTCATCCCCGAATTTCATAGAAACTTGCTCATTGCTTGCCTCATTAGAGTTGACATCCATGTTTATTGATGGAACACTTCTTGGAGAATGCAGCATCTCATTGCTCCTCTGTTTCTTTGGACTTCCCTGTGTGATTCCTTCCAATTCTGACGATCCAATGAGAGTGAAGCCAGTCTGGTTCCTAATATTTCCTCCAACCGGAGATGTTGAAGCTTTGGAAATTGAAATTGCAGGAGCCACGCTCTGGTTTGCAGAATTCTCTTGTTTCGGATTGAAACCTTTGGTTTGATTTTCAGTAGCAGGGCATTTCTCTTGCAGAGCAATGGACTTTGATGCTGAATCTTCATTGCTCTTGCTTATTTTGTCCTCTGATCCATTATGCTCATGCTCCTTGAGTTCCTCCATGTACATCTCCTCCACCATTGGCTTCCAAAGCCGAACTCGAGCATTGATAAACCAATTAGACACCTGCATTATGATCAAGCTATTCAACTTGAAAAATTCCACAACAATGTAAACAACTATAAAGAATGCAAGGACATTGACCGGATACCTGGCTCCTAGTAAGCCCTGTCTGCTTTGCAAGCAGATGCTTGTCTGAGTCCTTCGGATATCTAAAATCCAAATTGAATGATGTTAGTGAAAACATCATGAATCATTGCAATATGAGAAAACAAATGCAAATGGAATTATGACAATTCTAAGATGCTTACGGGTGGAGAAAGTGGTCAAAAAGCCAAGCACGGAGAACAGAAACTGATCTTTCAGGCAATCCTCTCTGGGGTCTCCAAGCATTGTGCTGGATCATTCCCAACTGTTGGAGAGCTCGTTGTTGTCGAAGATGATGGTCGACGTATTTGAGTCTTGAACCTTCGATCTTGCCTCCTAGGCAATCTTCTTCGCCTAAGCTCCTGTTTGCCGATCGAATTTGGCCAGTTATTGCATCCTTCAAACACCGGAACTGCTTTGAGATTGTTTGTAATGCAAGGGCTGTGTACGTTCTTGCCGAGCCTATTCCGGCCGCTTGTTCGAACGAGGAAATCACAATCTGCATCTGGTTGTGGTACTGTCTGTACCGTTGTTCCACCTTATATTACAAAACACGAACAAAGGAATTCAGATTGAAAAATTGATGAACCACTGGAATCAAAGCTACCGTATTTGGAATTCCCATCGAAATTCGGGCCTATCATAAATTTTGTATTTTCATTGTAGCTGAACCAAACTAACAACGCGCATTTAGATACCATCAATCTCTAAAAGCTGAACCTAGGAAACTTGTGAAGATTTTAAGGACTCATTTTATGGAAGGAACACCTTACAAATTTTTAGACACGCGTTCTATTTGAGGAAGAGCTTTTAGTCAAAATCTCTCGGAACTTAACCGATAAAGACCTTTTTTTTTTTTAAGAATCAAAATTCAAATTCTTTTTATCCGTTCCTCTATATGGAAAACCAAACCCCCTACCCAAGCCAACGTAGAGACTAGCTGCAAACCATGCATCTTTACAAAAAACGACCATACCTCATCAAGTATGTTAATAAGCTTTGCCTTTTTCATCTGAATTTCCTGCCTCTCGGCCGTTGATAGCTCGGCAGCACGCTTTCCACTTGCTTCACCGCCAACCGAACCTTCACCACTCGCCGCCACCGATGATTCTCCCATCACCGTAGTCCGCCCATTAGCCTTCTTTAGTATCTCACTCTTAATTCCGTTACCGACATTCACAACCTCGTCAAGAAGTTCTTGAGCAACCTTCAAGTACTTAGAGCTCAGCAGCACACTCCTACCCGAAACACCATTAGTAACCCCCGAAGCTGAAGAAGATGATCCACCAGAAACCCGCATATCTTCCCCTGAAATGGCCGGCGCTTGAGACTGTGATGGAACTTCACGGTCGGTCCGGAATGACCCATACGCAGGTTGCTGTGAAGACAGGCTCAAAGACAGTCCCTGCTGTGACCGTGGGGTCTCACGCGCCGCCGTGTTTGGGTCAATTGAGTTCCAAAGATTGTACTGAACCCGAGGGATGAAGCCATGCAAGGCGGAGATCTCGTGGTGGGAGTGCATGGGTTGAGAATTGGGGTCATGGGATGAGGGTGAAGCAGAGGTGGGTACAGGGATTCCGACGAACTGCTGGGTGTGGAGTGGCGGCGCGTGAGGGAAGTTTAAGGAGCTGGCAGCAGCAGCCGCGGCGACAGAATTTAGAAAGACGAAGTTGTTGCCTGCGGTCTGTGCCGGTGGTGGCGTGTCGGAGTATTGGACGTAACCAGCTGGATTCATGAGGACGAGGGTTTGTAAGCCATCAGCTGCTTGGATTTCTGAATTGCCATGAAAGTACGTCGCCATCGGTTTTCTTGGAAATAAATATATTATGTATCTGAGGTTACTTCATTGAAAAGAGACCACGTTAGTTAGGCTTCACATCCAGGTACCCAATCCAGAGACACACAAACACATGCACAATATATAAAACTGGATTGTATATGTTATAACTTATTGCATGCTAAGATAAAATATATCTTGAGGGAGTATTTATCTACCTTGTGAATTATGCGGGAATTAGGGTGATCGCTCAACCCATGAAAGAGCTAGAAGCGTTGAGAAACGGGTATGTCGGAGCTTTACGGGTGACTTACGGAATTCACTGTGAAGGTGGTCTTCTTTTCAGACAAATCCTGGTGAAATCAAGAGGCAAAAGAACAACAAATTTATTCAGTTTGCAGTGATCAACCAAGTTTGTGCACTAATTCTGATCTGTCCAGGACTAGCACTTCAGAGGCCATGCACTTTATTATGTTCTTCTTAAGAACCTAATTAAGTTATCATTGCTTGAAGGCGGAGGAGGAGGAGGAGGAGAGGGACTAAAATATGAAGCCATGTTAGCTTAATATTTATGGAAAGACGGTAGGAGAGAGAAAGAGGTAAAGATATATATTGATGCAAAGAGAGAGGAGGAATCGACTAGTGTATTAGTTAATAAACTGGTACCTGTTGTGACTAAAACCCGAGTGTGCACGTGCTTCACGATCATCTCTACACGGCAAAGGAAAGAAGAATCTGCCTTACAGTGACCAGAACCCATTACAATTTGAGAGAGAGAGAGAGAGAGAGAGAGAGAGAGAGAGAGAGAGAGAGAGTAGATGTATGTGTGTGTTGAGACGAAACCGTATTGGCTAAAATACAGGATCAGATATAAAAATACATCAGAACAGAAGCACCAATCAATCCCACCTGTCTTTATTTGTATGATCTATCTACCCATGGGATTCATCAATCTACACAAGGGGATAGCACTCTGTCAGACTCAAATCTCTGCAATTCCTCTACTGAAAAGGCGAAAAAAAGGCAGGGAAGAGAGAGTTGGGTTACAGGACTGAGAAAAAGATACCCATCTTTATTCACCTCATTATCCACAAATTATGCCATTTTCAGGGAAAAATAATTTAAAATTAGTCCAAGGATTTATTTTATATGTAGACGTTGCTGATCTATCTCTCTCTTATGGCCTTTCCAGTTTCCAGTGAAGTACCTGCGAATATAGATCAAAACAAAGAACTTCTTGTTGATTTGACCCTCCGGGATCCCTTTTCAAATCATTTGATGCAGCCAGGACTCCTAGATCAAAATAACTTTTTAAAGATATATAGAGTGATGTATCATGTATCTGCATTTATGAAGTGAAATAAAATATATATATATATAATGAAATGTAATTTCAAATCGTGTCAGTAGATACAAACAGCTGAAAAACGACGAAACGTCTCCTTCCACCAAAGCTTAATTAAAAAGAAAAAAAAAAAAAAAAAAAGGAAGATGACGATGAACAACAAGTGGGGGGTGGAGGGGGTCTTCTTGTTCAATTCAATATTAAATATCTCCTTGTCTTTTTCATATTTCGGTTTTCTTTCTTATCATCTTTGTATATATATATATATAAATCTTTTTTTTTTTTCTTTTTTTGCGGTTGGATGCCAGAGTTTGAAGATAAAGCAGTTGGTTTGTTTTTAAGAAATCTAAAATTTTAAAAATTTTAAAAACTTTCTATTTAATCATTATAATTGTTTAAAATATTTATATAAAATAAAATAAATAATTTAATTTTTTAAAATTTTAAAATAAAAATAATATTAAAAAATATATTATAACAATATTTTATTTAATTTTTTAATTTTAATTTCAACTCATCTCATCTCATCTAAAAAACAAACGAACTTCGTTTGGAATCTAAACTCATCTCAATTTATCTCAACTCATCATTACAACTTTTTCAAATCTCAATATAAAATATAATAAATAATTCAACTTTTTTAAATTCTAAAATAATAATAATAATAATAAATAATATTCTAACAATATTTTATCATCTCAACTCAATTCAATTCAACTCAGTTCAACATTCAAACTCACTTTAAATTTCCAAGAGAGAGAACCAACCACCCTAACACCCACTTTAATGCTTAAAAAGTTAAAAATACGTCTCTACGTACTTTTCGAACTATACCGTATTTTTGTCATTCATATACATGCATATTCGTGAACATTTAATTAAACTAGAAAATGTAAATATGTATATATATATATATATATATATATATATAATCTGCATGCATTTGCCGAAAAGTAAGCAATCACATCCAATAGAATATATTCCATGGTGGCTAATAGATGTTCGATAAATTCAGATGACATGGGGTTATTTAGGTGAAGTTTGAATAGTGAAATGACATAAAATAATTTTAGATGAAAGTTAAAAGTTGAATAAAATATTGTTAGAATATATTTTTTTAATATTATTATTATTTTGATATTTAAAAAAGTTAAATTATTTATTATATTTTATATAAAAATTTATAAAAATTGTAATGATGAAATAGACTAAGATATTTTGATATCCAAATTGAGCCGAGTGGCTCGACATCTTTTTCCACTTTTTCATAAAATCATTTTCCTATTTAATTTTTATTAAGTGCTCATAAGGTTGTATTTGAATGTTGAATTGAGTTGAATTGAGTTGAGATGAAAATTAAATAAAATATTATTTTTTAATATTATTATTATTTTAAAATTTGAAAATTTTAAATTATTTATTATATTTTATATTAGAATTTAAAAAAATTATAATAATTAATTAAAATAGATTGAGATGAATTAAGATCTTATTTAACCCTAGTTCCTAAACTTCATTGAAAACAGCTGCCTCGGAAACAAGAAAGTGTCCTAATTGCAATTATATGTAAGGACAAAATAGAAGAAGTACCTTGCTGAACAAAAAAAAACAAATACACTGCTAAAAAATAAGAAATTATACGCTGGAAAAAAGAAAAAAATACAGAAAATAACCATAAATAAATCAGTCACAACCTTAATTAATCCAATGCAAAAGGCAATCCAAATGTCTGCAACAACCTGACATCTGAAAGTACAACAAAATTGTCACCTACAACTTAGGCTATGTTTGGCCAATGGCTACCAAAGAATTCTAGAGACTTTTTAAGTATTTTTGTATTTTTGAAAATATTTCACAAATCAAATAATTTAAAATACTCTTAATGGCACCTACAAACCCACTTCAATCTCTACTCATAATTATTCACAAACATTCTATAATACTTATCACTATTATATATAAATAAAAAATAAAATCACTATAATATTTATCACTATTAAATATAAATAAAATAAAATCATTATAAAAAATATTTATCACTATTATATATAAATAAAAAATAAAATCACTATAATATATAAATAAAAAATAAAATCACTATAATATTTATCTCTATTATATATAAATAAAAAATAAAATTACTAAAATATATAAATAAAAAATAAAATCACTATAATATATAAATAAAAAATAACATTACTATAATATTTATCACTATTATATATATATATATAATTATTATAATATTTATCACTATTATATATAAATTAAAAATAAAATCATTATAATATTTACCATTATTATATATAAAAATAAAATAAAATCACTACAATATTTATTAATATTAAAAAATCACTATAATAAAATCATTATAATATATACTACTAAAAATAAAATCACTATAATATTTATGGGACCCACACATTTTTCAACTACCTACCTAAAAGTCAACAATTTAACATACTTCACACATTCAAACAACTCAAAATACTCTCAATGGGATCCACAAACTCACTTCAATCTCTACTCATAACTATTCACAAACATTCTCAACATTTATCAAGTATTCTCACTACCCAAACGTACCCTTAGTTTATAATGAGAAATGATTTGTACAAGTTTTAAATAGATAAACTTTATATAAGTTCTTGTAAAAAGTGGATCCTATTTTAAAAAAATATAAAAAAAATTATTATTTATTAGTATGACTCATTGTTTTATAAAAGACTTATATGGAGTTTGTCTATTTGAAACTTGTATCTAGCATTACTCGTTTATAATTCACTAGCTTGGTTACGTTAAGGTGACTGAGTTGAGCTGAATTACGATGAATTAATTTTTTTATAAATAATAATAAATTGAGATGATAGAATGAATTTTATATAATTTATTTAAAATAAATTTAGATGTATTTAAATATTAATATGATTTTAGATGTAGTTATAAAAAATTAAAAATGTTATCAGTTTCTTGTGTAAAAAAAATATTAAATTGAAAAAAATTATAAATCTCACATATAAAAATATTTTAAATTGAAATAATTTTAATAATTTAAAAATTAAATATTTAAAAATTAAATTCAATTTAAAATTAAACTGAAATAAATAGAGTTAGTTCTGTGCAAATTACAAACGGGGCCAGTTTTCCATCGCCATCAATAACAATGATGGCGTGAGAATGAGCAGACTTTTAAAAGCTTCTGATGTTAATAGGAGTACGTAGACGTATTTTCAGGTACATTATAAGACCGTAAACAATGCAGTGGTGAGTAGGCGGCGGGCGTTATTAATTTATTTATATAGCTTTGATCTCATGTGCATATATAGGCTGTTGTAATCAAATGTCATGATCCTCTCAAAATCAATTCAGAGTAATTAATTTTCAACACGTCCTACCATATATCTTTAACCCAAACCTAGCAATTAGAATTAACTTCGCAAAATCTATTGACAATGCGCAGACATACACATGAGTTTCACTGCTATTCATATGCCAGTTAAAAACTCGTGTCACAAAATCTGAGCTTAATCATCTCATTACATAATTGGCCTGCAGGGTCTTCTTAAATGATCATTAATATCTCTTAATTCCCTTATTAAGACAGCTCGGTCAATTTATCAAAAGGTTACCAATGATTTGGAAGTTGACCTACCTGATCAATGTCATATATTATATATACTCGAATCCCAAAATCTGTACGTGTCTTTTCTTAATTGTGGCAAATATGTTTTGTTTCGAAGTAGCATCTAAATTCAAGTAAAATTACTGTTTCATCGGCTTAAAAGAGCTTTTAATTAATTTACTGCAACAAATTTGACTTTTAAAGTTAATTTTATTTTAAAAATAAACTTTTTTTTATCCTTAAAAATAATTATTTTAAAAGATGAAATTCAAATCTCGTCTCAAAAACAGTTTGAATTATAATTACTGATGGTCGAACAGTAATATATATTTAAAGACAAAATCATTCGTCTCTAAAATTGATTGTCCGTTTGAACTGCAATATATTATGTTTTGATTATTAGGACATGGATAATATAACTGCATGGATACATGAAAAGTTGTCTCGAGGTAGCGACATAAATACCAAAAAATTGCTTGAATGCAACCATGCACGGGCTACTTTATAACAGAGACCAATCCTACCTCATGTCTATGGTCATTTGATTAAGAAACTTTTGCATGAGATCAATATATATATCGTCAAATTATAACTATAGTGCACAGTTTCAACACCTTGATTGTGACACACCGGATAACTTGGGTTTATTCATTAATCAAAATAGGGTCAATAAAACTTCAACGTAAGATTCAGATTGATTCTTGCAATTAGCAGTTTCATATATATATATATATATATTTACTTATACAAGTCATTTTCACGTTTTTGGAAGATCGATTAAGTATACCTAAGCTAGCTGCTTTATTAAGCAAGCATCGTAGACGAGGTGTAATATTCCTTGTACATGCGCCCGTACTAAGATGTCAGCTTAAATATTAGTGGTATTATCAGATGATGATTTCAAACATGTGAGTGACATGCACCTATCACATCATATATCTAGTAGCTCCAGTAAAAATTATTTATTTGTGACCAGTTATTTTTAATAAAATAATTATTTTCAGTTGAAATGAGTATATTTTTTTCACAAATCATCATTTTTATCGTAAAAAAATAATTACAAGTACCAGTTTATCTTGTAGTGGTACTAGTTTTCCCGACCACTTTGTTGTGCTCTCTTTCTGTCTGTCTTAATTTATCTGATCATGTGTACATGTGTGATGTGTGTATATGAGATTATAAATTATAAGTTTGTAAGTGGCAGGCATGTATGTCCCTCGTGTACGATCTATATATAACTATATTTTAAATAATATTGTCACTCGTGGGATCGAATCACTTAATTGATTCTTGCTGCTTAATTGTCACTTCTTTCCAAATTTTAGTTTCTTTTCACGGCAAATTCATGACTAGCAAGGAAACAAGAGAACATCTAAAAAGCTAGGGATTTCACGCTTAAAAAATTCCCATGTACGTATTGTGTCAAAAAGAGGCAGGAATCAAAAGATTGCAAAGATGAAAGTTGTTATAGGGAAATCAAGACAAGCCACATGTACTGCATCATTCTCCAAAGCTAATTGCATCATCACGATCGACCATCAACATATATACATCAAACTGACCCTACAGTACCCAACCCTCTTCCCCACACCCCAAAATTAAGACGTGGGTGTTGATGTATGTGGGGGCTTTAGCTACCTATTACAAAAGTAAGCATGACCTACTTTTCAATCTTGACAATTGGTTTGGTGAGCAACTAGCTAGCTAGCTTCGTGCGTTATACGTACGTGCCATAGCCTAAAATATTCAACCTTTTTCTTATTACATGAATCCCCGGTACATGATCCCGCCCCAGCTGCCCACCCAAATAAAAAGGCAATGCATCCTTCAAGAATTAATGTACGTAGTTACATATAGTATAGCAGAAACTTCATATATATGTAATTTTGCCACAGTTTTAATTTCGTAAGCTAGCATCGAATAAATGAAATGGTTAGGCGAGTTTTTCTTTACGTATGTTAGTCATGTAATACCAAACTAATTTAGCAAGTATTTTCAAGATTTCAGCTAAAAAAATAATGGTCCTAGCTGTCGAAATTGTTGACCGCGAGGAAAGGGAGAGTGGTGTTGCTTTCAAAGATGGACCCATGTCTTAATTAAGCTACAAAAGCGGCTGGCTTCTGTGCTCTGCCATGTTAGTCTTTTCTTCGCGATAATACCCGTTCCGGGACGCAACCATTATTGGGTTTTCTTGAAGAGAGAAGATCCCTTAAATAACTATCCAAAAAACAAATATTAATTCTAATACTAGGAGGATTTGATCAAATAATTCGTGAATAATAATCATAAATAGTTTATAAATAGTAATAAATAATTTATAAATAATAATAATATAATTTAAAAATATCAAAAAACAGTTATATTTTCAAACAAAGCCTTAGTATTACTATTTAACACAAAAAAATATTTGAATCGCTTTTTACCTGCTAACTTTATTATTATTGTCATTGTCGTCGTCATAATAACCGTCATGATCACGCGCCTATTACATATGCATGTACATCATGCATATATATATATATATATATATGTACACACGTGTGTACATGCGTGCCTATAAACATGTGCAGCTAGATTGTTTAGATCATTGATATAACTTAATAGTAGCAAAAAAAAAAAAAAACTTCTTAAAACAAATTTATAAAACAATTAATATTATCATTATTTGTGTTGACCATTCATTTCTCATCTTACATACCTAAAGTCATAATTATTGTTAAAATGAATTCATTTTCCAGTTACATCCCTCCTATTTCATGAACTAAAGTAAACTTCGACAACCAAACCGGCCTTTTGCAACGTCCCCTTTAACGTTTGGTCATGATCATCAAGTAGTTATAGATTTCACATGCCAAATTCATCTAATTATTTCAAACGTTTGGCATTTCCATCATTGTGCTTCTCTTTAATTAGCTTATCTATGATCTATTGTTACTCGAATTAAGTAGACAGCGTTTTAAGTAATCGGGAAAAGAATCTCACGAATATACGAATCATGACGTATAACATAATATACGTGTACGTACATGCTGATCATGCATGTATGTACGTATTTGCAGATCTTGGATGCTCTTACGAGTTATTGTTGTATAAACGTTTGTGACTTTAAATTCTATGAAAAATGCAACATAGAATATTGTTTTGGATTCATATTAAAAATCACATAAAGTACTTGTAGTAATAAATTAACTAAGTATGTAATAAAAATTGACCATATATAATAGATCTCTTCCAATCCATAGTATAAGTAGGACGAGTTATATATTATATTTAATTATCCCCAATATTGAAAAAACAAAATAAAGGAATTTAAAAATACAAACTAAGCAGTACCTCTTCTCACGATTTTAATGGAGCTGTCAAAAATGAAAAATCATCATGCCTCCCTCCAAATCAAGCCCCCAAAAAGTTTTTACATGTATAATTATTATTTTACCTCGAATTAAGGCACGCTAGCTTCTCGATCGGCTTATATTAGTGAGTACTTTAATTTCCATCTCTTGCATAATTTTGATCTTGTAAATTCTCAGACAATTTGTAGAAACAATTTAGAAAGTGTTTCATCCCATTTTATCTCATCTCATCTCATCTCATTATTACATATTTTTTAAATCCACATACAAAATATAATGAACAATTCAACTTTTTTCAAATCTCAATTCAAATTTTTTCAAATTTCAAAATAATAATAAATTAAAATATAATATTTTAAACTTTTAAACAAAACATAAAATTCTCATCTTACCCCAGACTTGTCCGGCCGGAGTTTCATTTCAGAGAATTCAGCATCTAGCCTCCTAATATAGTTGCATTAATTAATAGGTATGCATGGTAAGATATTTATATTGTTAGCTAGTCAAAGCAATTATACAAAAGTGTTGTTTCTAAACCAAATTTGAAATAATTCCTTCAACCAATCTATTAAATTATAATGCCCCTTGGAAGCGCGAGATACATATGATTTTTCTAATAAATTTGGTAATATAAAATAATCTGTTTCTGAAATATATAAAAGTACATATTTTGTATATATTCAACAAATTTATTTATTTTTTAATTTTTGTTATCTCTAATTACATATATTAATAGAATTTTTTTTATTCTTTCATGACGTGATATTAAATAATAAATTTATAAATAAAATATAATAAATAATTTATAATTATTTAATATCCATCATAAAATAATAAAAATATGATAAAATAAAAATATCAGCATTACTCATACTAATATTTTTGGCCCGAAGGGTTCAGTGACCGCCACGTCACACAAAGCACGAGAAGCTAGAGTTAGGCAAGAAAACGGGTCCCACGGCGTCGATCCCACGCCCCGTCTCTGAACCTTAATGCAATTCGGGAAACTTTTTTTCTTTTTCTCTTGCAAATTAGTGGTCCCTCACGGGCCCCAGCGCACTGTACACGCGTCAAATACACAGGTCCCATACCACCTAATCCCTTAAAGGAAGATTCGCCCCGTCCTTCTGTACCGGGTCCCACTGTCCAATCAAACCCCCCCTCCCTTTATTTAATATTTTTAGGCGTGTAATTCCACGAATAGACGGGTCCCACGTCATTCACAAGGTCAAGAAAGCAGCCAATCAGGAGGAGAGCTGGTTCTCTCGGCAACTGCCTTTTCTTTAATGCGGATATATCCCCGACCTTGTCGTTGTCGGTTCCATGATTGGACACGTGTCTCACGCTTATAGCACCTGACAAACTTGCCCCGCTCCCTGCCCCCACCCTCCTGTGACTTTTGTGCACCCACTTACTTAGTCCGGTTCGTCTTTTTGATAAAAAGACGGTTTAATCCTCAAAAGTTAAAACCCCCTTTCGCACATTCTAAAACAAATTATAAAACAGATTAATTTATAATTTGGCGTGACGTAATATATCAGATATATTTTATGTTATATGAAAATTGTCTCAATTTATAAAATAGTTTTTTAAAAAACCAAATATTTCTATTCATTAAAACTTTTTTGTATTATTATATACTAATTAATTTGTATGGTTCTGCCCATTTCTATACTACTAGAAATTTATACGTTCGTCACCAATATTATAGTATTGGATTTTTTCTCTTAATTAAATTAATGGATGACATCGGTTAACTGAATAAATAAATATTTATAATCTGTTTACTTTTGTTAGTATGACACTGCTAATAAATATTTCTCAATTCAACTATGCTTAATTGAATAATAGCACCACGTTAGTAATTTGTACACTTATTCAGGAGGAAATTAGTCTGATCCACGCAAATTAAAAAACTAAATTCATCTATTTTAATTAATTAATTAATTAACCTTTCGGGATCTAGAGTGTCGGCCATTAACGGGCATTTTTTTGTTCTTTCCAGTTTTTTAGTCCATAACTACAATGAAACCCAAAAACGTGTTTGTAATTAACTATATATATATATGCTGCATGAACCACTTAAATCCATAAAATTCGAAAAAGAAATAGTAGTAGTGTATGTTTGTTTGAAATTATATATTGGCTGACGTGAATACAATAATGTTGAATTAAAAGATATTAAAACAATTAGTGAGAGATATTATTATAAAAAATCTAATTCTTTATCCTCATACCACATAGGGCCGGCTCAATAGGTTCGGAGGTCTAAGGTTAACATTTTTATTGAGGTTTATTTATTTATTTTTTGTTTAAAAAAAGTAAAATTAAATAAAATTATTTTAATTTTTACATTCTTTTTTTATTTAAAAATAATTGCAATCGTTTGCCAAGTAAAGTTACTACATTTTCAACCAATAACCGACTTAATCTTTATTAGAAGATTGTCGTTTAGAGTATTTTATCAAATCTAGTTTTATAAGACATGCTTTAAGGGTGTGTTTGGATGTTGAACTGAGTTGAGTTGAGTTGAGATGATAAAATATTGTTAGAATATTATTGTTTATTATTATTATTATTTTGGAATTTGAAAAAGTTGAATTGTTTATTATATTTTGTGTTGAGATTTGAAAAAGTTGTAATGAAGAGTTGAAATAAATTGAGGACCCAAACAAAGCCTACTCTTAGGGGCCGTTTGAGAATACAATTGTTATTAGGTATTCTCAAATATTCTCAAATTCAACTTTTTTCTCTCATTTCTCAAAATTCAATAAAATATCTTAACTCAAACTATTTCACTACTATTTACAGATATTCTGAGATATTATTAGTATATAAAAGAGCCATGAAAGCAATTATAATCATTATTATCAATAAAGTTATATAAATAACCCACACATTTGGAAAAATGTTCATATAAAACAATTTTATGAAGACTCAAAAATTAGATTTTGATATTTATAATTTTTACATTATATATTAAACTAATAATGATAAAAGAGAATTATATTCTTAGAAGGAGAGTACTTGAAATAATTATTATATAGAATATTTTTAAAATTAATAATGACATAATATCTATTTAATACTTTTGAGGTTATGTTTTTGGGTTAATTAATTTTTTAATTAGATATATATATATTTTTTTAAATTATACTTCTAGACTTTTTTGGGGGCCTCTTCCCGTAGGAGCCTTATGGAATAGCCGGCCCTGATACCACAAACCACACGTTATTTTAATGAATTGAGTGTTGACCTAGCTAGCTTGCTTCTCCTTTCTCCACACGTTACAGGTGATTATTTTTCAAATATGAGAAGCAACACGAAGATAAATAAAAATAAAAAAATAAAAAGATAAATTTATGCCAACATCACGAAGTCATTGCTGGACAGAGATTAAGGAGAGGATGGGTTGAGATGGTTTGTGAATAGTAGAATAAAAGTTGAATTATTTATTATATTTAATGTGAGAATTTAAAAAAAAAAATTTTAGATTTGAAAAAGTTGAATTGTTTATTATATTTTGTGTGAAAATTTAGAAAAGTTATTTTTAAATTTGAAAAAGTTGAATTACTTATTATATTTTATGTAAAAATTTAAAAAAGTTATGAGTTGAAATGATTTGAGATGAGTTGAGATGGATTTTGAATTCAATCATCTTCTAACACTACTATATACACATGATGTCAGTACGTACGTGGCTCCGTCGTTCGTACAGTACGTAGTAGGTGAACTATTAGTACTACATCGTTAGCAGCTAATTAATTAACAATATCAATTCAATGAATTATTTATATATATATATATATATAATATTGAACGAGAACCACACAATTTTTTCCTCGCATGCATACATGCGTTGAAAAGTAAGATCTGCAAAGGTTTCAACCTAATTTTGAGGGTTTTGAGATATTTGAAAGCGTAGTATAATTGTAATTGTTTTAAAAAAAAGAGTAAATACAGAATTTACCTAATAAAAAAAAAATTTAATAATTAATCTCGCTCTTTTTAAAAAATATTATACAACGCTTACGTATTTTTATAATTGTATCTAACATCATGATTGCAAATTTGGCATACATTAATATATCATACAATTAGCAAGCATAATATATAGATTTTTTTTTTTTCTCAGTACTAGCTAATTAATCACGTTCGTTTTTTCTTGAAATGACTTTATCTCATAGATCAATTATATCCTTTAATAGACTTTTGAAAATATTTACGCTCTCATATAATAAAATGATGTCAATTAATGCAATATGACTAACTAACTCGATCGCATTAGAAATTAGAATGCACGATCTCTTTTTGGTTTTAGTTTATATATAACATAGCATATATATTTGGAGGACCAAAATTGCGGTTATTTCATTGTAATATTTTTACGGCCGGCTATGTTGTAATAATAATGACAGATATTAATTTCAAGCTGCTGGATCTTAATTCATTTTATATTATCTTGTTGAATTAATAATGTACCGTTAATATAATATATATTGACGCTGAAAGCATTTGCGGTGGATTCCCGAAACGGACATGAAAACATTTTAAGAATTAAGGAATTAAATTAGTTAGCGCAGACATATATACGAACATCAAAGTACGTATATAGTAGTTTTTACACATATATACACAATAATATCCGACCTCCATGCATGCAATCAGAAAGGTAGAAGCTAAAAGGGATATATATATATATACAAGTCGATCAGAATCGCCATGCTGCGCATGCACCCTTTGATAGACAAGATCTATACATCTTTTTTTCTTTGCCGGTCGAACTATATATAGAATAATTGCATGCAAGCTTGTTCTATAATTAATAAGATAATTATTTAATTAAAGTTTCAATTGTTTGTTGAAAATTCAAAGTCTAGTGTACAGGACACGCACACACATATGCATGTCAACTTGTAATTGGACAATTATTTAGAGCTGGAACAATATTTGTCAAAAGATTCCCATGACTTTTCATTTCCTTTCGATGATCCCTTGGTCTTGGTCTTCCTTCGGCCAGCAGCAAAAAGGGGCACTTGCTTATAAAAATCCTACTTCCCAACTACATAAGTAGATAATATCTGAACATTAATAAAATACGTGGCCTTTCTGCATCCGCGGACCAGCAACAGCTAGCTGGTATTTAATTTAGGCAGCCATTGTTGATAACATGAAGCCATACGTCACTCGTAATCTCTCTTAATTTTGACCCTTATTTGTTTCATAATTAAAGATAACGACGTACATGTTGTAGAGATGAAGCAATATTTCCCAATTAATAAAATCCCGGCTGGCCAGGTCAACCGTGATCAATTAGAGGGAACCCATGAACTCAATTTATTATTAAATTCTAAAAATCGGACTTACCTAATAATTAGAGGTGTCTTGTGCTTGGGATCCAAAACTAGTTTTATATACGTCATATATTTACGTATGTCGTAGTGCATGTTATTTTAATACGAGAGAGAGAGATCGACAGATGCAAGTGCTAAATATTGCAATGTCCTTATAAAGGTATATATGGGATTGTGACATTGTAGGCGTATATATATATATATATTCCTAAGATCATATAAATCCATATGCCATTGGGTCTCGACGATGAAGTGGGGATCGGATCAATGAAACCACGCACATCAAATACTATTTGGGGAGATTAATTAATTCCCATATGCCATTGGGTCTCGATCGGTAAAGCCCATCTGGAGGCATTAATGTGCAATGAATTAATTGGCTCCTACACCAACCATGCATGCATACATGATTGTGTTGCTTTTCTTTACATTTTTCTTTTGGTCTGTTCTTCTTATTTTTATTATTCTATAACGATATTGATTTATATATATATGTGGATGGTTCTTTCTTGTGAAAGGGATGCTTAATCCCATGATCGAAGTATTATATATATATGATTCATCTTATATATATATGATTCATCACGAGTACCATCAAAATCATCCTTTGTATCTTTCAGTCAGTACTACTCTCGATCATTTGTTGTGCTTCTTAATTTGCAAACGTTGATATACCATCATGCATTGATCATATTTAAATCAAGCTTGATAGTTTGTCATCTTTAATTTTAATGAATTAACAACTAAAAAATCAAAACAGACTGCTAAAAATTCTCACGATGACCATTATTCTCTGATGGCCGATCGAGCTGATAAGAATTAATAATTTGTTTAGCTTGAAAAAAAAGAAAAAGTTGGCAGAGTACTTATAATGGGCGCGCATGAGTAGTACGCGGCAGTCACTCGATCTCTGGTGTAAATGAATGTTGAGGGCCGGTTTCTGTGATGGTTCAATTCAGATGGAGGGAGGCAATGAATTGAAGTTTCTGTACGTTTTATATATAGAACGGAACAAAAGATGAGACAATTCCGAGTACACATGCATATATGGTTGGCCCATGAGTCAACTAGACGATCAGTACTTACGTAGTAGTATTGAATCAATGATAGAGAGAGATCATGGGGCCTTAGGTTGTTTTATTTTATTTTTCACAAGAAGAATGCTAGCTTTGTGTTGCTCAATCATTAGATTCCCATTTTCATATTGGCCTTGGGGGAAGTGGTATCCTACAATGTTCTCATTGCAGCGTTTGGGACCTTTCAAACCGAAGTTTTCATGTACTAGATGATCTGATCTGTTTGTATACCAAAACAAGTGCAGAAACACAGTCGATCGTTAATTAACTAGTCTCTTGTAAATTGTAATTAATGAATATAAAGGGTAGTCGACAAAATAGTTGGACTAATTTATCGGAGAGCCCAATAGGCGGCCTGCTTGGAGTTGTGTCATGACCACAACTGGACTTATCAACCGACCCAAAAGGCCCAAAAAGAAAGTACCTTATAATAAATGTATCCTGAATTTAATGTCCTAATTTTGCTCTATCAGATCAACAAAAGAACATGATCTTTTAATTGCTTTTGTGGGGTCGGGCCGGGGGGGGGGGGGGGGGGGGGGGGGGGGGGGGGGGGAACGTACAGATGTTAATTTGCCTAATACATACCAAAATATCGAAACCCAAGTTGTAGACGAATTTGACTTAGGCCGAAAACGTTTCACCCCAATGAAAGATCGAAGAAGAATGCGCATCATGCACTTATAATACATCTTGTCTTAGGCATATTAGCATGCAATTCCACGGAGTTCATAGCTAAGCTTTATATGCCAGTTAATTAAATCCATTCCCTTCTCCCCACGAAATCAATTAGAGTACTACAAGAACTTCTAAAAGTCAAATCACACTAAAAGTCATCGATCGTCTGCTACCTACAGAAGTTAGACTCCATGATCTTCAACTAAATATATATATATATATATAATACTATTTAGATAAAATGATTTTCTACTATTATAATATTTTTAGAACTTCTAAAATATAAGAGACTTACTTTAATTTGAAAGAACGTGAGAACATGAACATGGAGGGTGGATTTGCTTCATACGAGCTCACTACATCTTCTGCATGGTTGGAGGTAACATGACATGCATGTATTAATCTCTACCGTCAAATATGGTTAATTTGTAGAGCTGAAACTGTCATGCAGAGCTTTAACACGTGATCGTGATTGATCTTTCACGTACATATGATCAACCCAAAGAAAATGTTGGAAGATACTACGATTGGAAAGAACTCTTCTTATTAAAATAGAGAAAGATGAAAAATCATATATGCTTGCTTATAATAGGTTTTATGCTCCTATGCATTAGACTATTTACAAATCAATCTTATGTACTCTTTCAAGATTTTGTGATGTATGTAAGGAGTCATACTTTATTTGCTGTTTGGACACATTATTTTCAAGAATTTTGTTTTTTTTTTCTTTCAATTAGACAAATGTGACAAACGTGCTTTGCACATTAAACCACTACTAAAATTTGTTAGATAATTTATTAATCATTTTTCTTCTGTAAAATATCATATATTTTTTATAAAAAATCTAAACTAGGCAAATGTCCCTGGGACGTTGCTCTATTACTAGTGTATATATATGGGCTTTATTTTTCCTTTTATTGATTTAATTTAGTGCTCTTTTTTCGAGAAATAATCTCACATATTTTTTAATTAATATGCTTGTACTCATATGTTAATTACTTGAGTTTTACAAATTGATGAGCACTTAATATGTTGTTGTTGGGTTTGTGGAGTCTGATTTTATTGGTGCGTCGGTCCAAATTGATGAGTAACTGACCTACAAGGATGTGTTGTGGTTTTCTGGTGGAGTTTCAATGAGGTTTATGCCATAGAGCACAGGCTTGGGCCGATAGCACTGTTTGCGATCAGAAAAAGCGATAGACAGAAAGTTCACTCGACACTTGCTCGAGCAAAATTTAGACAAAGAGTTCACTCCATACGCTCGACATGCCGCTCGAACAAATAACGTAGAAAAATAAAAATTAGGGTTCCCACTATGTGACACTTAAATATGTTTATTATGAACAATATGATGGTTTTGAACAATGAGATTTTGCCCCAAAGTGTACTTTGTGATTTCTCAATATAATAAAATTCTCTTCAACTTTGTGGACGTATGCATGTTGCCAAACTACGTTAACTTTATGTCGTATGGTTGTTTGCTAGTATTTGCTTATACTTTGTTTGTCATCATTGGTTTCACAACAATTAGATCATGTGACGTTTTCTCCTTTGGGCACATGGTCTAATTAATGTTTTTTCGTTAAAATTGGCCGCCATGTTCTTATATATGACCTCTTCCTTACAAAAACAAAGAAAATGTTATTGTTGACCAATCGGTGTTTGATTAACTTCGTTTTTATTTTTTGTTTTACTTATTAGCTTCAATCGGTGTTTTACATTTGTTTTAGTTCCACCTCGAATTGAATACACACAGAGGCAACTTGGCCAAGAGGATGAGTAATTACTATTGACTTCTGTAATTCATGCACCTTTCTTTAAAACTGTTGGAGTAACTTTCATCGTAGGGTGCAGGCCTGGGACCGGCCATGCATGAATATATATATATATATATATATCTCCTTATACTTAAAAGAGCCTATCGCTCAATGAACAGTGACATCTACAGTAATGAACAGTAACATCAACAGTATTAACACGGCAAAATCACAAAACCTCAAATCTCGTCCCTCTGCATCCTCGAAGCAAAACTACAGAGGCAAAACCGAAGCAAAACCACCATAAAATCATCACAAAAATACACGGCAAAATCATCATAAAATCTTCACAAAAATACCACAAGGCAAAATCACAAAACTACAAATCTCGTCCCTCTCTACATCGTCGAAGCAAAACCACAGAGGCAAAACTAAAACAAAACCACAACAAAATCACCATAAAATCATCACAAAAATACACGGCAAAATCACAAAATCATCATAAAATCTTCACAAAAATACCACAAATTAACAAAATCACCACAAATTACGGTGGTGGAGGTGGCCCAAGGGGAAGTGGGCGTCCGTGAGGGAAGGTGAGCATCCATGGTGGCTCGGCTAGGCGTGAGGACGGCTACGAGAGGTGGTCGGTGGCGAAAGGAGGTCCTGGTGGTGGTGCGGTGGCCAGAGGAGGTGGAGCTCCGTCGTGGGTGTGGAGAACCCGTGCAAGAGAGAGGTAGATTTCGTGGGAGCAAACGGCACGGAGATGGAGGCCGAGCTCGCTGGAGGGGGATGGCCGGTGGGAGAGGAGGCTACCGTGGAGGTGGTGGCGCCGGAGGATGGCGTACGGCGGTGCAGCAGCATCAAACCCATTCGGGCTGTGCACAGCCGAGAGAGAGGAAGAGAGAGCGTGAGAGGAAGACCGGTGTGGGGGGACTCGTCGGAGTGAGGTGGTGCCGGTGGAAGAGGTGGTGAGGCTCACCGACGCACGGCGGCGTCGGGCTGGGCAGAGGAAGATTCGGCTGGGAGGAGGGGCAGCGTACCGCGTACGCGTGAGCCGAGGGAGGAGAGAGAGAGGGGAGGGAAAAGTGAAGGAGAAAGGAAAAAATTATAAGAATTTATCCAGTTATTTCGTTTTGGGATCTTCAAAATGATTTAATAATAAAATATTAAAATAATGATTTAAATATACATAAATATTAATTTAATTAAAAATATTGAAATAAATTAAATAAACAATAAAATTTTATTTAATATTTTTAAGAAATTAATCTCAATTCTTCATTTTAAATTCTTAGATTTGATCTAACAATAGAAATTTAAATATTGATTTAAACTAGTTTAAAATTTAAATAATTAATATATAAATATCATATTATACATAAACTATCAAATTTAATTTATTAAATATTAATCTTCCATCATTAAATAAATGATCAAAATTTTACTAAATATTTTTATGAAATTAAAATCATATAAATAATTAGAGTTTTAACATAATTTAAATATGATAATATTCTTAATTAACTAAATTAGGCAAACGTGGGGAAAATGTTAGTTTTTAGGATTTAAATTACAACCCTTTATCTTTAATCTTCAGATTTAATCTAACGATAGAAGTTTAAATATTGATTTAAACTAACATAAAACAAATAACTAAAATATAAATATTCTACCATACACTTAAAATTAACTTTAATTTATAAAATATTAATTTTTCATCATTAAGTAAAAGATAAAGTTTTACTGAATATTTTTGAGAGAATAATATTATATCATACACTTAAAATCAACTTTAATTTATAAAATATTATTTTTTCATCGTTAAATAAATGATGAAATTTTACTAAATATTTTTAATAGAAAAAAACTATATAATGAATTTAAAATTTTAATATAATTTAAATTTCATAATAAATGATGAATATGAATAAATAATAATTTTACTCATATACATTAGACTATTTTAATATTAGAAATCATTATTTATTTATTTTTTTAATTAGGCAGACATGACAAACGTGCTTTGCACGTTAGCCACCGCTAATATATATATATATATATATATATGAATTACCCCATGTAAGTCGGGAAAACATCTCATCTCATCTCATCTAATCATTACAACTTTCCCAACTTTCAATACAAAATAAAATAAACAATTCAACTTTTTCAAATTCTAAAACAAAAATAATATTAAAAAATATATTCTAACAATACTTTATTCAACTTTTTAACTTTAATCTCAATTTATCTCATCTCATTGCATCTCATCTCCGAAAACAAACGGACCGTAAATTTCAAGAACTCGCAATTTAATCTCTATATTGGGCACGTCAATCAGTAGGCTTCTTTTACGGAAACAATTACTAAATAAATCACTAGGTAATGTGGGGCAAAATTTAGATAATTATGACGGCTAATTTTAACATATAATTAAAAAAAAAAAAGAGATTTCCTCAAAATACAGAGAAAATAATTTTAAAAATTATTGATTAATAGTAAAATTTAAAATTATTTTATAAAACCCACAAGCCAGACTTAGATAGCTACAAAATTTGAAATCATGAAATTTTTTTCAAAAATGAAATAATCTAAATTATTGTATGAGAAATAAATACATAAATAAACAAAAATCCTACTAAAAATTTGGCCAAAATCAAAATCAGAATCACTTTCAAAACTTGAAATCAAATATTTACTAACAAAGCACAAAAGATCATAAACATATGATTTGATGGAACATCGGAAAATATTGTCCTAGTCCAAGGAAGATATTAAGTTTTTCCTTCCATATTTATACATATTCATCTTCTTAAAGCAGTACTTCAATGCAATTAACGTATAACTTGAACCTAGATACCCCATATCAATTTGGGTTTGCACCATTCTCGTTGAGTTGGAGAGAATTTGTCTTCGAATTCTAAATTTTCTTGTCTCGATCTTTTAGATGTCCAATTAGATCAATCTTTCTTTCCTTTTGTTGTATCGTCCCAATGATCATGGAAAAACTAAAATTAATTTGATTAGCTCGAAATAAAATAATATTAGCATCTTATACTCCAAAATTAAGTTTCTTTTCAACACCTCATATCCAAAAAAAAAAAATATTTTGCATGTGAGAATTTGAAAAAAAATCCTCAACTCCAAGAAAATCAATTTAGTTAATTGTCTCAAAAGTTGTTTCATGATCTTCAAACTTCAAAACTTCACCACTATTTTCTTTTTTCAAATTTTCTATCATTACTCTTTCAATAAAAATAGTTATCTCATCCACAATGTTATCTTCATCAAGAAAGATATCATAGATTGGTATAGAGTTATGTCATATGGAAGAAGGTCCATCCTCAAAATCTTCTTCATCAGAGTAGTAAATCCAATCAACCTCATGCAAGAAATCAATGAAACATTCAACTTGAAGGGTACCAAAAAATTCTGGTAAATCAACTATGAAATCGAGGTCTCCATGACGCTCCTCCCTACCACGGTACTCCCAAAATGGAGCACGATTATGATACAGGTTCTCAAAACTGGAATCAGAATCACGATTACCAATATCATACGTCGCTCGACACTAGGTTAACTCTGCAACTTGTCTCTGCAAATCTTCAATCATCACATCCTAAACACTACGATCACGATGCGGGACTCCCTCGTTCGGAACCTGTCGACGACCACCACAACCATGACTACCGGCCGTGGAAACTTATGAGATATAATTTCAAGAAAGATGCTTAAGCTCTGATGCCAAATGACGCTGGATAAAATTTAGATTAATTATGGAGGCTGATAACCAAAACAGAGAAGACAAGAGATTTGCCCAAAATAAAGAGAAAACAACTTTGAAAATTATTGATTAATAGTAAAATTCGAAATTATTTGATAAAACCTACAAGCCGAACTTAAATAGCTGCAAAATTTGAAATTATGAAAATTTTTCAAAAATGGAAAAATCTAAATTATGGTATAAAAAAAATAAATAAACAAGAATTCTACAAAAAATTTGGTCAAAATCGAAATCGGAATCACTTCCAAAATCTGAAACTAAATATTTACGAACAAGGCAAAAATGATCATAAATATATGATTTGATGGAAAATAATTAATATTGCCCTAGTCCAAAGAAGATATTAAGTTTTTACTTCCATATTTGTATAGATTTATTTTCTTAAGGTGGTATTTCAACACAATCAATGTAGAATCTAGACCTAGAAATCCCATATCAATTTAGATTTTCACTAGGTCCGATCGATAACCATCAAATTATTAAGTAACCCGTATTATAAGTTCTCACGCACTCGCGAGCACGCGCGCGCGCGCACACACACACACACATATATATATATGTATGTATGTATATATATGGCTTTTATTTTAGTTTCTAATCGTACTGTCTTTTTAGTTATAATTTTTAATGTTCTTTGCCTAATTAATAGATGGATGGATGGTGCTACGTCTACCGCTCCAAGCTCCCGTTGGATGCTACGTACCGTTAGGTATAATTGGTCTTTTTTTTGTTATATTTTTTACATGTGTTTTTAACACTCTTAAATATTTTTTTTAAAATTTTTTTTCTTCTCCAAACCTCTCTCGTGCTCTCTCCAAACCTCCGATTAAAACAACTCCAGACTCAGATTTAGCGAAAGGGGGTGGGAACTACGGCTCCTCCCCCCTCATCTCTTCTCCTTCCGATCCTTTTTCTTCCTATCGTTTGTTGTTTTTTTGGTTAGTTTTTGTGTTTTTCAGGCCGAATAAAGGAGGTTTGTCATTCGGGTCTCTCCGTCCGTCTCCTGTCAACACGCACCCCTCCGGGACGATGCCCAGCCGCCGATCTTCAAGACCACCGAATCCGGCGTCCATCGGAGTGGAGCGTAGCCCGCACGCGCGGGAGTAAGTTTCTGGATCGCATCTGCGCGTGTCCATCACGCGTCACCGGAGAGCCTTTTTCCGACGCCACGCTCAGCTTCTCTGGACTCCTCGACTCTGGGACTTCCAAGATTGACTGTTGACTTTCCTCCCAGAGTGACCAGTGAGATGGACGCGCCATTGCCGACTTTATGTGCACTGTTCACTCGTTTTGTTGTCCAGTTTTTGTTTCTCTATTTTTGTCGTTCAGTTTGTTTGTTTTTTACCCGAGTGTGATGTTGAGCTTTGGATCGGACGCAATCCGGAGCAAGAGCTGTTCGAGAGAGGCGGACGATGTTACAGCCGGTGGTCGTACGACCAGTGCTCGTGCGTAGGTGCTGCCTGCGCAATGGAGGCTGTGTGTTCGTATGTGAAGCTGGGTGCTCGTGTTGTCGAGATTCGACTTGTCAATACTTGCGGTAGGCGTGACGTCCGGGTTCACGCCATTGCTTGTGGATTTGTAGTTTGGCTATGTGTTTTTATTTGTAGTTTATTTGTTGTTATTTTAGTTAGTATTATAATAGAAATAGGCTTTTGGATTCAATATCTATAGCAGTGTACCGTACTTTTCCTCCTTGCGAGGACAGAGGGGGTCGTGTAGTTCTGTTATTAAAGAACGCTTTCTCTATTTGGAGAGAGTTCTTAGAAGTTAAGACAATGTCCGCCACAAAGGAATTTGTGTGTGGGGAAGCCCCAGAGCTGACGCATAGTTTGACTTGTAGTCTGGATTTTCCATGTATAAGTCACATTTGTAACTTCGTTTTATTAATGAAACGAGTCTGTTTCCATAAAAAAAAAAAATATATATATATATATATATAAATAAATCACAATATTATTAATAAATACTTCCTTAATTAAAATTAAAAAATATAATAAAAGATCTCAGTGATAACATCAAGCGGCAAGAACCAGTGGTGAGAAGATCATTTTTCTTAATAGATTATTGAGGAGCGGTTTGGATTCAGAGATGAGTTAAGATGAGTTGAGATGGTTTATGAATGGTAGAATAGAAGTTGAATTATTTATTATATTTTGTGTGGAAATTTGGGAAAGTTATTTTGAGATTTGAAAAAGTTGAATTGTTTATTATATTTTGTATAGAAATTTGGGAAAGTTGTAATGATAAGATGAAATGAGTTGAGATGAGTTGAGGTGGGTTGAGGTGGGTTTTGAATGCAAACGACCCCTAGTGAGAGCGAGCTCGGATTATAAGTCGGCAAAGCTTCAAGATCATAAATATATATATATATATATATATAATATTGTTCAAGCTTTTTCTTAATTATATAATTTTGTCTTTCCTTGTAATCTTTTATGATTAAGAAAAAATGCATGGGTTACGCATGAAAATGCATCATGTATACATATATACAATCCTCCAACGTCGTCAACTAGCCAGCTTGCTAGCTATACATTAATTCGATTAGTCTAGAAACTAGAACTCATAAACCTTTTTTATTATTTCATCAAGTTTCAACCACCATGGAAATCAAAGATCGTCAAGTTTCGTACGTACTTGGATACAATATTAACACTTGTCATGCATGGACTTCACATGACATACGTATAATTTACAAATATAGCTAGCTCTATGCAGCTAGCTATAGAAATTAGGCCAGCGTCGTTATTTTTTTCTTTAATTAATTAGGTGAACGTCCATAAATACAGCCCATTCATACAGAGGAAACTCCACTTTGACCAACTATAATACAAGCGACCGCGTAGTCTCCCATGCTGTCCTGCACTTTCGTAAAATTAGGAGATAGCTTAGCACATCTGCATGCAATTATAAAGTACACCCTATGGCAGAATGGAAAATGATTTATATATAATATTTATATACAATATTTTTTTACAATAATGTATTAGATAAAGGATAATTTTATAAAATATTTTATAAAAATAATATTATTTTATAAAAATATTTATATATTGTGCGTATTAATACTCATCGCAGAATATATCCATATATATATAAATTATCTCTGGCCTAGACAATATTTAGCATTTATTATATATAGAATTACATGAAATATCCAGGAGGAGTTATGATCCCAAAGGAATACAACTCAATAACCCTAACTATCTAGCTAGCACCTAATTTCAACACATGCTGCCATGCGTCATCATGACGCGTGTTGCATGAGGCGGCTGGCCGGCTTACATCCTCTTATTTTTTGTTAGAGGATTAGCATTGGTACGTATGTGCTTATTCATCCGTTAAATCGCCTCTTTTCCATAATCATTTTGTCATTCAATTAAAATTTTTATATTGCCTTATATATATTTAAGACAAAATAATATTATTATTAATTTTTTTCTAAAATCAATTTTTTTTATATATATATTTTACAATTTGCATCCATTACATATATTTGACATTAATAATACAAATGTAATAATAAAAAATATAATTTTTTACATATTATATTAAAAATATAATAAAATGAAAAAATACATATAATATATTATAATAATAAAATGAATGTGTGAGTGAAAATTTGTTATGTTATTGAAGAAGTGAGAAAATGAAAAGATTGAGAAAGAGAGAGTGGCAGAATGAAGAAATAATGATTAGATATGCATAAGCTAATGTAAAGGATTTTAGGGTCATATTATGCAAATTTGACTTTGCATATACATATGCATAGATCAATGTGTAAGGAGTTTGGTCCGTCTTGCATGAGGCAGCTGGCGGCCTTAGGGCGCTAGTATTGGTTTTTCTAATGTTGGGAGAGTGAATAGTATTTCTTCAAACTTAAAAAAGTACTATTCATAACTATGTAAAAATTTAGAGATGCATAAGACAATGTAGATGAATTTAAAGACATATTATAAAAATATGAATATGAATATAAAGATGAATAAACCATTGCTAGTGCTCTTACATCTCATCATGAGGAGTGCAAGGAATTCGGTCCAAAGCAGCAAATTCGATCGGATCAAACTCTAGACTGGTCGATAGGACTGTAAAAATAAATTGGAGAATCGAAAAAGGGGTCTGAACCAGCCCAAACTGGCTTATTCAGTCCGATTTTGGACCAGTTCGATCTGGAACCCATTCCTTCATTTTAAAAATCGGTCATAACTGATCCGATCTCGATTTTATATTTTCTAGGATCGAACCGAACTGATTCGCATATTTATATATTTTTAATTAATTTATAATATTTTATATTATATATCATTTTTATAAACTATAATTATAATATTATATTATAATTTATAACATAAAATTTTAATCTTAAATATGAACATTTATTTGATCATTTGTTTTAAATATAAAATATATATTAATTACATTTTATGGCTTAATAAATTCTCAACATATTCTTTTTTATATATATTAGTAATACTAATATATATTAGTATATTAATTACTATATTATCACTAACATATAGTAATAATATTATACCAATAGTATTACTATATACTAATAGTATTAGTGTATTACTAATACTTATATATATTAAAGGAGATATTAATACCAGTTTTTGGAATATAAAATTCATAAACTGGTATTTAATTCATCACGGGGTTTTCTCCTAAAATTTTGGATATATAGAACCGATATTTAATTCCTATTAAATATCGGTTCTACCGCCTGCCTTTCAAAGGTTAGGCATCAACGCCTCTGTTCTTTTTTGTTTACGAGATGGCAGATTCCTCAATTTTGAGGATAGCATTCTCGGTATGATTCAATCCTCCCTTTCGGAAGGACCTGTTCATTTTGATTGTTTTCCCAATTTAACTTTGTCCCTGAAAGACAAACATATTTTAAAATGTTTGATTTTAAACATACTTACTTCAGGTTATCAAATGCTTGAAGGAAGTCAACCTCTTGCTTTAATTTTCAGGATTTATTATCGTCTTTTAAAAACGAATTTAGATCCAAAAGCCATTGCAAAACCATCTAGAAAACATACTCTACTGATCCAGAGTAGTTCTTCAGATGTTGACATAAAAGTTCCAAAAAGAATTTATTGGGAAGATATAACCCTTCCCACTGAATGGACTTTGGAACAAGAAATACCTATGCCCCCTCCTAGAAATATTGTTTCGGATGCTAATGTTGATATCATCCAACAGTATTTGAATGGAACTGTTAAAATTTCTTTTAATCGATCCGAAGCCCCTAGTAGAAGAAGAAATTCTTTTGCCGGCTCCAGATCCAGTCTTATTGATACTGATCGGAAGAATCCAAGGGATGATGCTAATCTCAATCAGTTCCTTGAAGATTCGGTACGAACAGTTCAACCTGCTAAACCTGCTTTAAAGTTAAAAGGACTTTCTATGTCCTCTCAAGTTACTTCTGCTTTTTATACTGCACAAGGAACAGCTGGTTCTTCAAACCAGGGTATAAATGATGAAGCAGACAAAGAAGATACGTCTTCTATGTCACCAACAGCTTCAGATATGCAAGCCCCTGTTGCATCTGTTCATCATAGTTTAAATGTTTTAAATAAATCTTTTGAAATTGATTTACCTGCTCTTTTAAAAGATTTTGCTGCACCAGAAAATAAGCAAAGGCGTAAAGCCTACCTTGCAAAATTTTCTGATACAGAAAAACAACGTGTTAAACGTAAATGGAAGGAAGAGATGAATAGGCTTCAACATCATATTTCTCTTCTAGACTTTGCGGAGAACACTTATGTTTCTAAAAATACTTTAAATGTTTTTAAAACAGAGCATCCTTTGAACTTCTTCAAAGATCAGCCCAAGAAAAAGATTGAAAAACCTTTGATCAGTTTACCCGAAGAAAGGCCAAAAGTAGATTTTCAAAACCCTCAGGCCAAAACTTTGGAACGGATTGACCAAATGATTGCTGATCTAAAGAAAGATCAACCCACCACCAGTACTCTTAACAGTAATGGTGATAGAGTTGTTCTTGAAGAAACTTCGGAAGAATCTTCTAACGATGAATCTTCTGAAGACAAGGATATTGATTTGATTGAAAAGAATTTTCAAAACCTGGAAATTGCCAGATTTTCTTCAAAAGGACCCAAGCCCATGAGTCTGACGAAAAACTGGTATTCCAAAATAAAAAGTAAATGAATTTTGGATATATATTTAAAACCTGGAAATAAACCATTGCTAGTGCTCTTACATCTCATCATGAGGAGTGCAAGGAATTCGGTCCAAAGCAGCAAATTCGATCGGATCAAACTCTAGACTGGTCGATAGGACTGTAAAAATAAATTGGAGAATCGAAAAAGGGGTCTGAACCAGCCCAAACTGGCTTATTCAGTCCGATTTTGGACCAAAACAGAGGGAATCCGAAAACAAATGTTATCCTGGCAAACATGAGCATTATTGAGCTCATAATTAATGGTCATCTTTGAGCCATTTGCCGAGAATAATTTTTCGGTTGATTTTTCAAAATATTTGCTGGGAATGAGTCCTTCTTGAATGCAATTCAAGTCTGATCCGGAATCAATCATAGCAACAACAGAGAATTGAAAATCATGAGCAACGATAATATTAACACGTGAAAACCATTTAGGAGGAATGGTATGACGAATTAAACAAATCTGGTTGTCGGCAGGAATATCCTGTTGACTATAACCAGCCTCAGTTTGCTCATTGTCAGAAGGAATATCTTGATCAAGTTGTTTGTCAATCTTGATTAATAAAAACTCTTGTCTTAAAACTTCGTTCTCAGATTTGAGGTTGTTTATTTCAGATCTGAGTTCTACAATTTCTTTTTTGACAGAATTTATTTCATGTTGCAAATCAGAAACAGAAATATCCTTGGATTTTTTCTTTGAAAATCTTTCCAAGGTTTCTTGAAAATTAATCCTTTGATTAGAGGGTTCTGGATCCTTTCGGACCATTACCTTCTTCAGCTTTAGAAGATATTCTTCCTTAAGTTCAGGATTAGTAATTTGAGAAATAAGGGTTAGCAATAGGTTTTCTTGTTCTTCAGACTTAGTCAAGACATTGATTGTCTTTCCTGGTGTCTTACTACAAGTGGTATTACAATTGCAACCCAGCTTTAAATCAGATGGTTCATGATTATCAGTTTCAGAGTGATATTCTGAATCACTAGAACTGATTTCAAGAGTATCCGATGATGAAGACGATTCTATTTCTAGGAGTCGAAATAGTTCTTCTTTATCATGGTTACCAATATCCAACTGATTAAGCTTTTTCTTATTTTTTGGGCTTTCTTGGGACATTTGTCTGCAAAATGTCCAGGCTTGCCACATATAAAACATTTTCCTGAAGAAATATCTTTAGAATCTTTTTTCTTGGAAAACGATTTAAAAAAGGGTTTTTTGTATGGTTTTTTATAAAATTCATCACGGGGTTTTCTCCTGAAAACCCCTAAAATTTGTTTTTAACAACATTTCCCTTAATAGGAATAACAATAGACCGCAAAAGAGGATGACTGGCTAGGATGACAGTCCTTCCTTCTTCTTGGACAAATTCGTTTTTAACAACATTTAAAGTATTTTTAGAAACATAAGTGTTCTCCGCAAAGTCTAGAAGAGAAATATGCTGTTGAAGCCTATTCATCTCTTCCTTCCATTTACGTTTAACACGTTGTTTTTCTGTATCAGAAAATTTTGCAAGGTAGGCTTTACGCCTTTGCTTATTTTCTGGTGCAGCAAAATCTTTTAAAAGAGCAGGTAAATCAATTTCAAAAGATTTATTTAAAACATTTAAACTATGATGAACAGATGCAACAGGGGCTTGCATATCTGAAGCTGTTGGTGACATAGAAGACGTATCTTCTTTGTCTGCTTCATCATTTATGCCCTGGTTTGAAGAACCAGCTGTTCCTTGTGCAGTATAAAAAGCAGAAGTAACTTGAGAGGACGTAGAAAGTCCTTTTAACTTTAAAGCAGGTTTAGCAGGTTGAACTGTTCGTACCGAATTGAAATATATATTAAAAATCAGAAAACTGGACCAAATTGGATCGGAGCTGGTAAAATCGAAAGTACCGGTTTAGGAGGATAACCGATGCGCTATCGATTCCTGAAAATGCAAAATCGGTGTATACCGGTTCGGTCCCAAAATTTGTCCAAAACTGGACCAAATTGGACTAAATTGGATCGGAGCTGGTAAAATCGAAAGTACCGGTTTAGGAGGATAACCGATGCGCTATCGATTCCTGAAAATGCAAACTCGGTGTATACCGGTTCGGTCCCAAAATTTGTCCAAAACCAGACCAAACTGGACTAAATTGGATCGGAGCTGGTAAAATCGAAAGTACCAGTTTAAGAGGATAACCGATGTGCTATCGATTTCTGAAAATGTAAAATCGGTGTATACCGGTTCGGTCCCAAAATTTGTCCAAAACCGGACCAAACTAGACTGGTTACACCTCTATCGGTCGGTCTCGATCCCATAAATTGTGGATCAAAAAAATTTGGTCTGGTCCCAGAGTATATAAATTTTGAACCGAACCGGACCGAACTCCTATATATATTTTTAAAATATTTTTAATAATTTAATATTTTATTTTTATATAGTAATTATATAAGGTAATTATCTAATTTTTATCTAATTTATTATCATTAATCATATAAAATATTTTGTTATGTGTTAATTACATAATCCACATTAATAATTTACTTAATTTTAATTTAGAAATTTAAATATTTTTTTAATTTATTTGAAAAAGAAGAAGAAATAAAATAAAAATAATAATCAAGCCGAACAGAACGGACCAATAGCTACCGGTCCAGTCGGTTCCTATGGATGTTCAGTCCGGTCTAGAGAAAATGAATGACTGAAAATTTTGGTCCATCACCCCCTCAGACCGGACCGGACAGATATATATATATATATTTTGATGCTTCGGGGATTGATTGGGCTTACATCTTCTAGCTTTAATGCTTCAGGGATTGATTGGGCTTCGTTATACTTGCGTAAGAAGCCCAAAAAAGTCATTATTAGCTCTAAAATGATAACTAACACTCCTAATTAGGGATGTAAACCGATTGGTCTGGACCGGAGAAACCAACCGGATCGAAAAAAGGCATGATCGGTTTCGATCCAGTAATTAAGGAAATTTCTATCTTTGGTTCGATCCGCGGGTGGAGATTTCTCGTACCGGACCAGACCAACCGAATAAAAAATTAAAAAAAAAAATTATATATATTATTTATATAATAATTATACAATTAACAATATAAAATTTTAAATATGTTATTAATACTTGTTAATATTCTATAAATTAACAATATTTTATATATATCTTCATCTAACCTATCACTATTAACAATATAAAATTTTAAATATGTTATTAACACTTGTTAATATTCTATGAATGAACTAATATATGATATCAATTAGTTAATTATATAGTAATTATATAAATTAATAATATAGTTTTCATCTAATTTATTATCATTGTCCTTATAAAATATTTTTTTATTAACTTTGTTACATAATCCACATTAATAAGTTACTTAATTTAATTTAATATTTTAAATAATTTTTTTATTAATTAATTTTTTTAAAAAAAGGCCGGACCGAATAGACCGATCGGACCGGATAACTACCGGTCTGGTCCTTATGGGGTGTTCGGTCCGGCCCAATCTGAAAAAATGATGGACCGAAAATATTCTGTCTATCGCCGGACCGGACCGACCGTTTTACACTCCTGCTCCTAATTGGCATTCGCTGGAGCATATATACACGTTGGGTGTAAGATGTCATTCCAGCCTACAATATCATATATATATATATATATATATAATTATTGTCACAATTAGGACCATTCGTCCGTAACTAAAATGTTATAATATTTTTGGCCGAAATAAAAAAAAGTTGCTAATTAATCACCAAATATATTGTCCACTTATATTGTAACAAAATTTAATACTTCATATTTTGGGCCTCGCTAGTACGTACGTACTTTGGATCAACTAGTGGCCTCTATTAAAACTTCCTTCTTTTCAGGACTTCAATGAATGGAAAATGCATGCTAAATCCACTTGCTAGCTAGCTAGCTTCTTTACAGTCTATATACCTCCAAGTCAAGAAAGGTTAGTCAGAAGTTTAATTTCCTTCTCGAATGATATCTTGTCTTGATCTCATCCCGCAATAAGGCGTCCCCGACAAAATATTCTTGATCTATAGGACTGTAGGCTGTAGTCATCTTATAAATATATGCAGTCACGGCGAGAGAAGCCCAACAAATCAAGAGGAATTTTCTCTCTAGTATCATTCTTCGCATTTATACTAGCTTAATTTCCTCCACTAGTTCTCTTTAGCTAGCCATGGAGATCGAGCCAGGTACTCTAGGAAAAGCCAGGCTTTTCGCCCGTGGATGGAGCTGGCTCAAGGCCTTGCCTGCAAGGAAGTTCAAGAAGGTTGTGGAGGCTGAAAAGAGCATAAAGCAGCTTGGAAAAGACGACCCAAGACGAGTCATCCACTGCCTAAAAGTGGGACTGGCTCTCACATTGGTGTCCTTGTTATATTATTGTAAACCTCTATATGAGGTATTTGGTGTTTCGGGAATATGGGCTGTGCTAACAGTGGTACTGGTCTTGGAATTTACAGTTGGTAACTTTCTTCTTTCCCCTTCCGAGCAGTTGGTAACTTTTATATACGAATTGATTAGTTCAAATTTCTTTTAACTCAAAATAACGAAACTATCCCAGATTGTAACCATGTTCAATTTCATTCAAAGTAATTAATTATAAATGGATCAATATATATCATGATATTTCTACTTCTAATGAATTTGTAGCAGAATTAATAGAACTTTTTAGAAAATTGTACGTACCATATAATATTAAACTAATATACGTATATATATATGTTTTTACTATATATCCCAGGTGCAACCATCAGCAAAGGTCTAAATAGAGGTTTTGCAACATTATTTGCTGGTGCTTTGGCGATTGGAACCGAGCACTTTTCACGTCTCTTTGACAGGAAAGCAGAGCCCATTGTCCTCGGGGTCCTTCTTTTCTTGCTAGGTACGTATAATACGTAACTAAACAACGCATCTGATCAAACTTTTGTCTGTGTACACATGCATAAATATATTAATATTCATGCTTTAGCAAGAAGCTAATTAATTAAAGGAATGCAAATACAAAGTTCAAAGTTCGATCGGACTCCTATTATATATTGTCAATTAAATTACTTAAAGCTAGGGAATTGTTTTGGTGTGTGCATGCAGCTACAACATCGTCATTCACACGATTCATTCCACGGATAAAGGCAAAATATGACTATGGGGTCATGATTTTTATATTGACATTTAGCTTGGTTTCAGTCTCGGGTTATCGAACTGAAAATCTCTTAGAGGTGGCCCATCAAAGACTCTCAGCAATTGCAATAGGAGGAGCAACCTGCATAATTATGTCCGTATTTGTTTGTCCTGTATGGGCTGGCAAAGATCTTCACAAGTTAACTGCTTCCAATTTAGAAAAGCTTGCAAACTATCTAGAAGGTACCTACAGGTTAATTATTAACTATTTTTCTTGATTGATTTTCGTACGTTAAACTCATGTACTCGATCGGAACTTGAGCGATAGTTAACAAGTAGAGAAGACATTTTACAGGTTTTGGAGGCGAATATTTTCAGGCAGACCCTGATCATGAGGAGGAAGGGATCAGTACTATCACGGCGGCCTCTAACTCTAAGCTGGATGATAAAGCACTTCTTCAAGGATACAAAAGCGTCCTCAATTCAAAAAACACTGAAGAATCCTTGGTGAGTATATATAGCTCCGACCATCCCAAACAAGGGAGGATCGGAAAAACAGTGATGCATGCGTACGTACGTAGAACATACAAGCTAGCTGGGAACAAATTCTGTTTATTTCTCTAGAGTTTTGACCTTTCTCCAAACTGATTCCTGCATGTGTTAACCAAAAAATATATATATATATATATATTTTGTTAAATAATACTCATGTATCGAAGTAATTTCTTCATGCAAAGTCTGTTAATTAATTGCTAGCTCGATATTGCTTATAACATCATGTACAACACTCGCTTGTCACGTCTCAAACAGTACTATTTGCGTACGTATAACTATATATTGTTTAGAGTCCACTCTTTACATTTTTTTTCTTTTCACATTTTTTTTAATACATTTTAATATTTTTAAAAAATAAAAAAATATACCAATACATTTAAAATCATTTTTTAATTATTAAATAAAAAATAATAAAAAATTTTAACCAACTGTCAAATGGAGCGGTCGGGAGGCAAAGTAACTTTTTTCTATTGTTTATGGTAATGTTAGGCTGTCGGCCAACAATTACTGTTGGACGTGCCTGCTGGCCCGCAAAACTCAATCTTTTTGTTTTTGTTTTTTGTTTTTTTTCATAATTTTTTAACATTTTTAAATATTAAAAAATATATATATATATTAATATACTAATAGTCACTTCCTTAATCAGTAGAAAAAAAAATTAAAAAAATTTAAATATATGATCTGTCAAAATAAGAGGGCAAACTGAGAGGATAAAGTAGCATTATTCTTGTCATAAAACTGGTATAGTTAGAGGATGTTTGAATAGTAGTGAGTTGAGTTGAGATGAGATGAAAGTTGAATAAAATATTATTATAATATGATTTTTTTAATTTTAATTTTAATTTTAGATTTAAAAATGTTGAATTGTTTATTATATTTTGTTTGAAAATTTGAAATAATTATGATGACTAAATGAGATATCCAGTTGAAAGTAACTCATTATCCAAACAAGACCTTAGTCTTTTTTAAATTTAAAAAAGAAAATCCCACTCAACATACATGCATGCTGCCACATCAACAAAAAAAATTGAAAAATTAAAGAGATATATATTATAAAAATTAAAAATTGAAGAAAAAACAACCAATATTTATAATTAGAAAGGAACACAAAAATAAATTTAAAAACTAAAACAAAACAATTATAAAAATAAATATATTAGAAAAACCCATAAATTAATTAGAGAGAGAGAAGAGCGACTGACGAGGGGTGGCCAGCAGGGGCTGAGCTACATTGTGCAAATCATATATAATAGGTAGCAGCTTTGTGTAAATTAATAATGGTTTTGAAGAGATTCATGCACAACTGCATATGAAATTAGCTAGTACTACCTAGTATCTAAACTTTTCATGCTAAGTACCTTTTTTTTTTTTTTTAATGTTTATTTCGGTCTTACGTACTTTCGGGCTACGTTATTTTAGGCCAGAATAAGGATTAATATTATTGAAATATGACGAACTATAATATATATATATGCGCAGGCAAGTTTCGCAAGATGGGAACCAGGACATGGTGGTTTTCACTTCCGTCATCCATGGAACCAGTATTTGAAGATTGGAGCCCTTGCTAGACAATGTGCTCATCGTATTGAAGTTCTTGATGGCTACATCAACTCCGACATCCAGGTACGTACGTGCTACAATATCATGACTCTTCCTAGAGATTGCATGCATGCAGGTTAATTAATCATTTAATAGAGATCACATGATGTCAAACTTGGTTTTAGTAAATTTAAAATTTTAAAATTATTTTTTAAATTAAATTATGAAAGGTAAAAGCCTTCAAATAAATCAATTATTCATAAATCTAAATAAAATGCATAAAAGTTGCATTCTCAATGAAATTCTAAGGGAGCATGAAAAGTAAAATATTACCATTATATTTCATGTCGAATTAATATATATAGGACCTTTACGTATTTCTGAAGGCCTAAATATTTCCCCTAGCTAGCTACTCTGCCTTCTACAGACTGGACAAATCTCTCTAATCTTCAAAGTTGAAAAATGATAGTTGCACATTTTGAGAAAAAGTGAATATATACGGATCGAATTTATAAGAAAAAAAAATTAATAATAGATCTTACTTTTTTTTTTTTAAGTGATTACTCTTACGCATTACTCTTTTTTTTTTAATGACTCAATTTCCTAATTAATGAAGTGAGTATATATTAAAGGAAATTACCAAGTAAAACAATATATATACGTATGTCGATCGTTTCATATGTATTGAATGAGTGATAAAATTTATATATATACATTTACTTTTGCAGGCACCGCTAGAAATCCGAAATAAAATACGAGAATCGAGTACAAAGATGTGCTTAGAATCGAGCCAGGCATTAAGAGCATTAGCATCATCAATTAAAACGATGACAGACCCTTCGGCTGCCGATCCTCATGTGAAAAATTCCGAAACCAGCATCAATGACCTCAAAATTGCACTCGAATCTGCCTCAAAACTAGAGAACGCAGACCTCCTGGCAATTATACCCATTGCCTCAGTTGCTTCAATACTAATAGAAATCACTAAATGTGTGGAGAGAATCTCTGAATTGGTCCATGAGCTCTCTCTCCTAGCATATTTCAAGAGTGCTGCAACATCAGATCAGCAGGAACCAGGAAGCGGACTACATCGCGGAAGTGTAAAACCTGTTTTCGATGATGATAGTGACCGTACTGTTACAATCATAGTGCAAGCAACAAACGTTAAAATCATAGATCATCAGTATGATCCCTCAAACACGGACTCACAGGGAAATGGAATATTTCCTGATCCTGCAGTAAAATCCGACCGACTTGAAGAACGTTAAATTATATTTTGGGACGGATGTGAGAGATTTTGTTGGGAGTTTTTTAAGAAGGAAATTATACGAATAAATTCTTATGGACATTAAGAGAGAGTAATCTTGTCAATCTAGTAGTAGGTTGATGTAGTTAATATTTTTAGTTTCGTCTTTGAAGAGTTATACGTAGAGTTCATCATTATCTCTGTTATAAGTGGATCACTCGACGACGTTGTGTGAGTATTGGATCACTTGTACTTGAGAACTACTGGGCAATTAATTAGTACGTACTTGTATCCCTCGACGACGTTCTAGTTCTCCTTCCTATTTCTTTTCCTCCTCCCAATACACTCGAATATCTCTTTTTTGTGTATATGTTTTCTTATCAATATTGTATTCTTCTATTATAACATAGAGATCAGGGTATTATAATAACTAGCTATATACGCACTTCTCGTAGATCAGTACGTAGCGTACTTTAGTACAAAAGGATGATCGATCTCCGGCAGTTTTCCTAATTCAAGATCACAGTGATTAACTAGTTTACTGATCCCAATCATATCAGTGGAGTGAACGAGTATGTAAAAATGATTGTACATAGAATTTTTATTTATAAAAAGAGGATTAATTAATTAATAGTGTTGTTCGTTAAATGAAAGTCCGTTAATTAGGAAGAGTATTTTTCGTATTGATTAATATTTGATTTTAGAAGGCCGTTAATTATAAATTCTAGTTCTCCGGCCGTTAATGCTTTGGCTTTTAGCTACATTAAAGCCTAATAAATATAAGAGAATTGTTGATCTAATAAATATGTACAACGGTACAAGGCTACAAGCTGTAGTACGCATATATATGGCTTATAATGAACGACAAAAGTAACTAAACCAAGTTAAAAACCTTCCACCACAAGAGCAACTAGAGATCATGGACCCCCAATTAAGTTGAATTACCATGCATTGCGTACTGACAAAGTCATGAACACATTAGTTTCATTTCCGGTCTGTACGTGCACTAGTTGCCCTTTCAGACAAACCAAATTAAAAGACACAAGCTAGGTAATTACGACAAGAATTAAAAGGTTGTTTTTGTTGCGAAAACGAGGATAGAAAAGTAAAATTAAACAAAATAATCAATCACATCATCCAAAATTTACATAAATCAACAACGCCTATACGTTTACGAGAGCTGTAAATAATTTTCTTATCTCTAAAAAGGATAAAATACACTTTAGAACGAAAATACTATTCTAGACAGTTATATTAATGTTTATTAAGTACATATTCATAAAGTTATACGTGGATGGAAATCCTAATTTTACGATTTCTTAGTTATTCATTCGAGCAAGGTGTTGACCAAGTCTTCTGTCTAATTTTTACTTAATGGAGTGTCGAGCGAACTCTTTGTTTAAAATTCGTTTGAGCGACCTGTCGTGCGAATATTAAGCAAACTCTACCTGGCGATTATCAAGTCACAAACAGTGCCAACAAATTTTCTGGGGGCAAGCCCAAGCCTGTCTTACATAGCCCAAATCTCATTGAAAATTCACCCAAAAACAGTAGCCAATCTTTGTTCAAATCATTTTTCATGCCCTCTTAAGCCTCTCTCTCTCTCTCTCTCTCTCTCTCTCTCTCTCTCTCTCTCTCATTACACATTATACATAATTTATTAATTTTTAGTTTTTTTCTCTTTACCAAATGTGTAGTGTATAGATGAAGAGTAGAATAATTAACTCAATTAGTTTAAGAAGAATAAAATAAAAAATAAAAATAAATGTGGTGTGTGATGTGTGAGGTTGATGAGTAGCAAAGCGCTCTCTCTCTCTCTCTCTCTCTCTATATATATATATATATATTAGTTTTGCTAGGTACAAGCAGTTTGGCGCAACAAACCGCGTACCGACGCTGACATGATTTTTTTTATTGAAAAGAAAAATAAAATAAGGAAAATTTTGAGAGAAGAAGAATGTCATTTTTCTCATGAAAATAATATATTTTCATCTCAATTTGCACCGTTTCATTAAATAGATATCTTATATGTTAGTATCGGTGTGCGAACTCCTTTGTAAGAAGACTTTTCCTATATATATAGAGAGAGAGAGTTAGAGAAAAAGAGGCACAAAAACAATCTTACAAATTTAGACAAAAAGCAAAATGAGGTGGAGATTAGAGAGACAAGCTGCAGGTTGATGAGAAAATGTGTTATATAATTAAATGGCTCCGTCTAAGGAATAATATTATAGCGCTATGAAGCGAATTAATATGATTATTTCAATAAATGGTCATGTAGAAGAGAATATGATCATTATTTCAATAAAATTTATAGTGCCCGACTGCCGTATTCTTTATGATGTCTTGCGGTGTCTAAAGTGCTAGAAGGACGTCCATCAATCAAAAACAAGCAAGAGAACTCCCAAAAGAACAAAAGTCGACCTACTCGCGCGATCGACCCCATTTCTATGTGAAGACTTTTTAGTGATTCCGGTGTTACGTACGCGGTACGTCTATAGTATGAAAAAAGAAACCATCAATGGATGGACAAGGCTGGGATGGAGTATTAGAGACACAAGTAGAAATGAATCGTTGTCTTGCTTTGCTGTTTCCCTCTTATATTAACTAAGGACCATACATGTATATATGTTGATAGTCATATATCCATGTATCTAGCCTAGCTAGCTAGACAAGTTGCTCTGAGAATTGGGCAAGATTTTGAGCGTGGATGGAAACAGACTAAATTAAGTTTTCCATTCTGATATAAGGTTAAGTGTCGTTGCTATATATAATACAAAGAAGAAAAAACTGCCAAAGAAAAGAAAATATGTGATAGATCAAACATTAAAGCATCGCTAGCTATATATGCTTATTTCTTTCTATTAGGGTGCCAAAATGAAAGAACCTATATATATAGCTGCATATACATTATCGAGTCAGATCGATCCTACTCACTAGTGATTGCTGACGTTTCCGATTCAATCCTATCTAAAACATGACCAGGTTGGATACAGAAGCGATTAGATCGATACATCAAGCCCACGAATGCAGAAGAGATTAATACAAAGTTAATTAGCTAGTTTAATAGTATTTAAAAAAATCTTTAGAACGTTGCATTTCATATATATATTAATTATAGTGCGTAAGTTATAATAAACATTAATTTTTTGTTATTAGTTTGTTTGAAAAAATGGAAAAAATGGAATATATATATATATATATGGAGGGTTCTGAGAAATATATATATATATATTATATTTCTGCCTAGCTAACTACTATTCATTTGTCTTGTTTTCATGTTTTCTTTTAGCTTTATCCTTTTATTAATCGACATCCTCGTGTTGTCGCTATATGACTCAAGCTGATGCCCTACCACTCGGCCTAAAACTCAGAACGATAAGTAGTGGTCGTATAGATCTTACTTCCTTTTCTTTATGAAATATTAATGCAGGCGTACGTACGTACAGTACTTCCTTTTCTTTATTTGTAAATTTGTAGACGTTCAGTACTAGCTAGTACTGGTACCATATCCGTCCCATTCGAGTTTTATAGTGCATAAGCACTTATATATATATATATATATATATATATATTTATGGAGGAATCCATGCCATGAGCTCTCGATCCCAACATCCATGCACATTAATTATATTGATCTAATTCTGTTATCATGATCTACTCCATGATTAATTATAATGCATGGTTTTTGTGGTCATTTAATACTAATTAATAATAAAAAAGAACTTTTAGATATATATTAATACTGGGAGTAGTTGGCCGTTCAAGGAATCATGCATGCTAAGCTTTCTTTTACCCTCTAGTGCAGGGATAGTGCAGGGATGCGAGTGATTATTAAATGCTTTTGGGGAAGTATCAGTTCTTTATAAATTAGCTAGCTAGCTAGCTATATATGAACGTGAAGTAATTAAGTGAATTAATATAAATCTCAACTTGCTAGCTACTCCCATTTTTTTATGTTGATGTATATTAATTACTTTGAGTAGAATATTACTTAGATTAATTATGTTGATATATATTAATACTTTGATTAAAATACTTCCTTTTTTTTGTCTCTTTCTCTATAAATAGACCCTCTTACTATATATACATAATACTCATTCAAAAATAATAGAAATCTATTTCAAAATCTATTTTTACTTGTAATTTTCATTATGATATCAAAGAAAAAGTTTTGAATTTAAATTCTTAATCTATACTCTATTCTATTTAATTAAATATTTTATATGTGTCGAGTCTGCTTATTGAGAAAGAGTTTGATTTATAAGTGAATATTAAAAATATAAAATAAATAATTAAATTTATTTTTTAATTTATATTAATTTAAAATTTTAAAATAAGTTATGCTTTCACATTCCAATAATGGGAAGTGATTCTTCCAAGAACATCTATTCACATTAAAGATCGTCGACGTCTTTAATGTGTTTAACTGGTTAGTTTATTTTTTTATATATGCCGTTGGCTTAGCTAGACTAATAGGCGTTGTTTGTATGTTTCCTTTCTTAATTATCATGGCTTCATTATTCCTTTTTTTCCTGTCTTAATTATCATTAATTATTTTTTAGTCTTTCAAGGGTTAATGAAAAGTCCGAAGCTCAGTCTAGTTTGGAGGATGATCCAAAAACGTTATTTAATTAGATTAAAAAAAAAATTTGTAGGCTGACTTGTTTTTCGTCAAGCTCGTGAACAGTGGGATACAGTGCATCTCATGATGGACTTGCATCGATTTCCTATCTCGGCAATTTTGATAATGCTAGACCTGGGTAATTAGCAAGGCTTCATTGTGTTTATACTTTATACATGCATGAAGCCAAAGTTAAAAAAGCTAATGGCTTCGGCAATATTTGTTGAGGTTCGTTATTCATCAATCTTACCCAATACACATCACATTTATTTTTTTATTTTTAGTTTTATTTTTTATAAATTTATTTATTTATTTTAATTATCATCTATATACCACATATTTGATAAAAAAATAAAAAATAAAAAAATTATATATAATATATGATGTGAAGATGACGAGTATAATTTTTCATTATCTAAAAGCTAACGCTGAACAGCCCCTCCTCCCTCCGGTTAGTGGGCTGAACTAATTGGTTCTTTTAGTACATTTTGTTCTAAACTTTGTCATGAATTGTACCGGGCCTCTGTTTGTACTCGTGGAAAATAATAACCTCAGATCCCAAGTAAATTAAACCCTAGTCCGCCAATTCTTCGGTCGCAACTCCTTCCTCAAAAGGTTTCTGTCCCCCCGTTCTACAAAGACAAGTACCAACATGTGTGTAATTGAATATTGTTGACCTGCACCCAAGTTAATTTTCTTATTATAAATATTCAGTCACAAGGTGAGACACCCACCAAGAGGCATTTTTCTCCGAGCATCGAGTTTCACTCCACCCTCGCCACCCTAAATGTTTGCTTAGCCTGTGCGTAGCCTCATTTAACTAATTGGAAACCTTAAATCAGTTAATGCCAAGTAGCTTTAATTTCCGCCACTCTTTAGCCATGGAGATTAATGAGGCAGAAACTCGACAGAAGGCTGGACTTTTCACCCGTGGTTGGAGCTGGCTTAAGGCCTTGTCTGGGAAAGCCATGAATAAGGCTGTCAAGGTTGCAAAGAGCACAAAGGAGGTCGGACAGGAAGACCCAAGAAGAGTCACCCACTCCCTAAAAGTAGGATTAGCTCTCACATTGGTGTCCTCGTTTTACTATTGGAAACCTCTCTACAATGGTTTTGGGGTTTCAGGAATGTGGGCTGTGCTAACAGTGGTAGTAGTCTTCGAATTCAGTGTTGGTAAGCTTTTAATTTCCAGGAAGAAAAATCGAACCAAAGCCAAATTTAAGATTATCAAAAATGTATTTGAGTCTTCTTAAGATTTGTAGCTAGTATGCATGCATGTTAAAGTAATTAGTTATAGATCATATTTCTTCTGTTGATCAGGTGCATCTCTCAGCAAATGTTTAAATAGAGGTTTTGCAACATTACTTGCGGGTACTCTGGGGGTTGGAGCTCAACACACAGTACGTCTCTTCGGCGAGAAAGGAGTGCCTTTTGCCCTTGGGATGCTTGTTTTTTTACTAGGTACTATACTTATCATCAAGTACTGCATATAACTTACTAGGAATATTGCCACAAGGGGCTAAAGCAGAAAGTTTGGGTTCATATATATAATATATATTTCATTTCTTCGCATATATATATATATATATATATATATATATATATATATATATATTCCCGCAGGTAATAATTCCAAGTCCTCCTTTCTTCCATATACTCTGTACTCAACCGAGAAAACTAAGTACATAAAAGCAAATTTATGTGGTTTAATTAGTACTGATGCAATTAGTCTTGTATCGTATGCATGTACAGCTGCAGCATCATCATTCATACGGTTCATTCCACGTATAAAGGCAAGATATGACTATGGGGTCTTAATTTTTATATTGACATTCAGCTTGGTATCAGTCTCGGGATATCGAGTTGAACAACTCTTACAGATGGCCCAACAAAGACTCTCAACAATTGTAATAGGAGGAGCATCCTGCATAATCATATCCATATTTGTTTGTCCGGTATGGGCTGGCGAAGATCTTCACAAGTTAATTGCTTCCAATTTAGAAAATCTTGCAAACTATCTAGAAGGTACGTACCATTAATGCATGGTGCATGATTCAATGTTTACCTACTTTAATTTGCTTTCATTTTATTTGTATGCCTCATCACTAGTACTCATATATTGATCATCGATCTTAATTTGGAATGTTTGTAATTACGTACTAATTAGAAATTAATTAATGTTTTAGTGCAGGTTTTGAGAGCGAATATTTTCAGGACTCTGTGGATGAATTAATGATCAAGGGTGGTGCCACGGCCTCTGAGGGTGATAAGGCCGTACTTCTTCAAGGATATAAAAGGGTCCTCAATTCGAAAAACGATGAAGAATCTTTGGTGGGGCCTTTATATAGCATTTTAAATTAAAGCCATTAATTTATATATATATGAATCAATATATGATCTGCACTTTGATCATCTGCTGGACATTTTTGTTTCCGTACGTAGTTCGTGCATGATATATTACATTACAACGTGAGTCAAGCTAGCCAGAATATTGACTGAATATGATTTGAATATTCCAGGCAAATTTCGCAAGATGGGAACCAGGGCATGGCCTTTTCCCCTTCCGTCATCCATGGAAACAGTACTTGAAGATTGGAGCCCTTGCTAGACAGTGTGCTTACCATATTGAAGCTCTTAATGGTTACATGATCGCCAACTACTCTGATATCCAAGTACGTATTCTAGCTTGTGTATCTTTTCTACATGCAATTAATTGAGAATAACTACTGGTGAAATAAGTTATGACGTAAAGTATATATGTTCGTGTGAATTAATATGTTTGATTAAATTTCCGAAAGAAACACGCAACTTGTCTAGGCAGCTAGCTTCTAAAACATCAACGAGATCAATTTCCTTAGTCTTGATCTTAGAGATTTCAATTTCTATCTAGGTTAAGATTTAGGGGACGTTTGGACACAGATCAGATCATGAGACACAAGATTCTCAAAATTCTCAAAACTTATTATAATTTCATTCTCAATTATCACTCAAATACAAAACACTTTTCAATTTCAAATTAATCTTTAACTTTTTCATTTATTCATTACCTAATTAATCATTATCCAAACACAAAACTAATATCTTTTTACAAATTTTAAAACATAAAAATCAATACAACTTTTCCAATCTTCAAAATAAAAATTGTATTCAAACAATTTTTTAATTTTATAATATTGTTATTCAATTTTTTCTCTCATTTTCTAGAATTCGGTAAAACATTTTAACTCAGAACATTTCACTACTATCATTTTATAACGTACCTGTTTTGTGGGGTTCGAAATTCAAAGGAAGACGTACGTACGCTCGCTTATTGATCATCTCTTGATCTATTGCAGGTAATTTATAGATTACACCAACACACTAATTATAACAGAAGGGATAATAATGAAGATTTTCACACTTAATAGATGGACAAATTAACACTAAATAAATGACGGTGCTAAAAATCAAATTTTCAGTTTGTTAATTTAATTCTCTGAACTTTGTCATCAATCATTTTACGAAACTTGTTGATCATGGGTTTAAAGAAATTTATCAAATAATGAAAACTTTACTTGAAAGAATTTACTAATTATTAATATGTGTACATGTTACTCTTGTAGGCACTATTAGAATTCCGATACAAAATTCGAGAATTAATAATAAAGATGAGCTCAGAATCCAGCAAGGCACTTCAAGCATTAGCAACATCAATTAAAACAATGACAGACCCTTCGGTCGCCAATTCCCACGTAGAAATATCTAAAACTGTCATTAATGAACTCGAGATTGCACTCAAAGCAGATTCAGTAGTACTAGAAAATGTGGACCTTCTAGCAATTATACCAATTGCATCAGTGTCTTCAATTCTAATAGAAATCACAAGATGCGTGGAGAAAATCTGTGAATCCGTCCACGAGCTATCTTGCTTAGCACATTTCAAGAGTGTTGAACCCTCTGTAGCACCAGAAAAGCCGCAGCTACTTCACCGAGGAAGCATAAAACCTCTTTTGGATGATGACATGAGAAGTATCGACCATGTTACAATTACAGTATCCGCAACATCAAACATGAATATTGGTCCAATGGAAAATGAGATTTCTGAGGTACCAAAAGTCGACGGCAGCCAACGACTTAACTTGGGAGTGTAAAAACTCACAACTGACCTATGATCACCAATATTATCTATATCACATTATAACCATTTGAATTTGATCAACTGTAAAAATAAAAAAGTGCTGCACGATGAATATTAAAATAAAATATTATTTTCTTTTGGTTATCATTAATTTTCAAGTTAACCGAAAATATGCACAAGATTATAAATATTTAACTAGGCCTGGATCTCTGATCTGAAGTTTCCTCAAGATAGTTGGACTGGACCCTATATATGGAGAAGTTTCATCAAGACTAGGTGTTGATCAATTAATACAGAAAGATCTGTAATACCGCTGAATTCGTATTTTAATGTGACCATAATTAACTGGGTTTTTGCAGCCAACCGTATGCAATTCCGTATTCTGCAATTTGGTGAATGCTATGTTGCGGAAGAATTATTTGTCGAAGAGGAGGCCAAGTACTCGAGCATGCATGGAGGATGACAATTAGGATTAAGGCTCGTTCAGCAAACCAATAAACGAGACGATTGAATTTTAATAACGATCGAATCTGGTTGCTCTACAATGCTATTGGAATAATTCCCAGAAAAGATGTTTGTCCTTCGGCATAAATGGTAACAATAGAGAAATCTGGTAAGCTAAATAATAAATAAATTTGAAAGATTGCGAGTACAAAATTGCATCATTCATAATAATATAACTCCGATGACACTGTTATTTTAGCATGCTGCTACACTCGGGAGAAAAAGAAAAAAAAAATAACAAAGAGGCTCTATTACGTAATTGGGTTACACGCAAGAGACACAACGAGTCCCGTTTAGAGGAAAGAATCCTATTTCATACATCTTGGTGTTCTCCCCAGTCTCCTGTTGCCAGTAACCTTCTTTATACAAGCAGAACAGCGTTTATACACCCATCATTCTCGGGGTTATTTGTCACCTGAGCATATTTCCCTGCGATCACCACAAAACAAATGAGACAGAGGGGAGGCTAATATAAAGAACAAACCAAATGCGACATGCACTGATGGGAGTTGAAAAAAGAAGGCATTGATAACAATGGTAATAAGTGGTTAAATAAGTGGTTATAAAATCAGAAGCGGAATCTTACCCCATACAACTTTCCCAGCTGGTGTAACCAGACCCAACTCACTGACATTCACCTGAAATTCACCGTAACAGGAGAAACAAACAGGGTAAACCCATTATGCTGACTGCATTCTTTCATGGATCACAGCTTTTGATAGAAAAGATACCTCAATGACTGTTCCCTTTGTCATCACGCCTAGAGAGGTATACATTGGACCATTAGGATTTTTCTTTACTCCAATTATCTCAAGATTGAAAGTGCATTTGAGTTCAGGGTGTGTCACGTGAGCTTTGGTGAACCGCAAACCTGTAGGACGGATGAACCGCTCATACTTGGGAGGTTTTCTCGTAAAACCAGGTCCAACAAATGTGGCTTTCGTGACCATTCTTTTCCATTGCTTGGCTGCAAAAGAGAATCCGGGTGGAGAAATATAAATAATTCGAATTTAACATGAATCAAATGAATTTCATGCACTCCAGACAGTCATAAGTTCTGTAGAGTTAGGCCAAATAATAAATAAAGGTGAGAAAAATGAAAACAACAATAGCTCTACACCAATCTTCTAGCACTTTAAAATCGTATCTTCTTACAGTCTGACCATAAGCTAAAGACATACAAATGAAATCAAGGATAAATGAATTTTAACAATACACAAACTGTCAATGTCAAGAAGAGATTAATAAGAAGGTGAGTTAAGAAAAACTTACTCTTTCGTTTACCAGATCTGATCACTTTGAACATTTCATCTTCAGCCACAGGCCTCACCTGAAGAAGGGACGTAAATTCCCGTTATAAAGTTCCTCTGTTTACATTTAAGACAGGTGCCCAATTGAAGGATCTTGCACGATAACCACAATGAGCACACGTGCACATATGAGCAAAGGAAATGGCAAAAAAACCCGTAGAAGTGCAAAATAGATACACTAATGCGAGGAAGTTGATTATCAATTCACCTTTGGCAGAGGGACTTCCCACTTTCCAGCTTTCTCTTTCCTCTTTTGCTTAATGGTATTGCTAAGAACCTATATACAGTGTAATCTTGGATTTATACACATTATAGGAGATGTCTGCATATAAAACAAGTATTTTTAGATTGCAGGAGCAACATACTTTTGCCCGTGTTGTGTTCTCTCGATCCAGCAGATAAGCAGGAACAGCTCCTTCATGGACATCATCATCCACCTTGCGCCTGGTGGACGATTCCTCATGCATGGCCAGTCTGTTTGCATGCAAAAATGAGACGATTTTAACCAAGTAGCAGCTATCCAATTTAAGAGTAGTCATCAAGAAGAAAAGATAAGTTATATGTGACTGATCACTGAATAATATGATACATAGTGATTTAACTTGATACAAATAGTATGAGCGATTGAGTAATGAAATAACAGAGAACTGCAATAACTTTGTCGACCATCATGACAAAGATAAGTCCGTTATTCTCCATATGGTCCATGGCACATCTTTACTAAGGCATCAAAATCTCATTGCCCAAAATTTATAAAGAACAACGCATCGTGCTAATACCCTTTGAACAACTAGTATATAGAAACGGTCAAAATTCCATAGTAAACTGGAAATGAAACAAATCAATTCGGAGAAAAATCGAGTGAAAAAGTGAAAATTAGCACAAAACAGAAATAAAACAAAGATTAAAACAAAAAAATTTAGACTCACGTCTTCTTCATCAGAGCCTTTTCTGCATAACGTTTCTTCGCGAACATCTTGCCCTTAATACCCAGAGCCTGTTCCATTCAAAATACGACCCCCCAATAAAATGAGAGATCAAGCTCTAAAAATTAAGAAAGAAGAGATTGTGGAATTCACAGAACACTATAATTTTTTTGACAAGTCACAGAACACTATAATTAAAAAGAGAAAGAAGGGGAAGTTGACCTTCTGGGCATATTCAGAGCGCTTGTGGACTTCACGAGCCTCCTTCTTGCGCTTGCGCTCGAAGTGGTCGAGGCGGAAGCCATGTCTCTTCCTGTGAAGCTCTATGTAATCTCCTTGCGGCTGACAAAAGAATTAATAATAACACCAGTAAAAACCACTAATCAGCTATCAAAAACAATAGATGTAACCATAAAGAGAAAGAGAGAGGACAGGGACCGAACCATAGTGATGAGGAATCTTGAGACTCGGCTAACAGAGAAAGTGCAGAGAAAAATTAAAATCAGAAAACCCTAATCTGTGGTGAGGGTTTAGAATTAGTGTATTAGATTCGAAACTTTGTGAGGGCCGAAATGGGCTTTGTCCGGTGGAGGAGAGACGGGTTGAACTTCGAAGTTGCGGATTGGTCCATACCGACAATTCAGTCGGACGGTATGAATCTTTGCGCTAACTGGACTAAGGTTGTGTGGGCCGTCATATGGGCTTTATTTCAAGACTTTGTGGGCTCTAGGCCTCTAACATTGGGTTAGAACCTATTAAATTATGGAAAATGCTAGGGAACCGTTTTGGGTTCCTGTTTAGGATGCCCGCTTGACATGCAAAGGCCACTTGGCCTTTGCCTTTTTTTTTTTCTTTTTTTTCCCTCTCTCTCACTTGCCCCGCGTGCTACCCATCCCCTCCCCTCACCCAGCTCTCTCTCACTTGCCCTGCGTGAGACCCCTCCCCTCCCCTCCCCTCACCTCACCTAATTCATTTTCCATCTCCTCTCACCCAGTTCGTCTCCGTTCATCTCCACTGCCCCGCGTCTCCATCCCCGACTGTCTCCCCTCCCCTCACCCAGTTCATCTCTGTTGAAATCTTGGGATTTGGTCGAAGATGGAGACTATCATCAATACTACCACACATGATCAGCTCTTAAAGGACACCTCATCAGAGAACGTGTCAAGCCAGAATGTTCCCTCATCAGAGAACGTGCCAAGTCAGAATGTTCAAGAATAACTTTATGTTATACGCGTGTAATGCCTCTATTTGTAGTGATGGAATCTGTTACAAAAGAATATTCTGATTTTTGTATATAGATACCATCCTGTACCGAATATACTATCAATGAAGAATACAAACAATTTCATTTCATCATCTCTGCGTATACTCTGTTTTATTATGGTAATCATAGCTTTTTAGGACTCACGTCCATCTTCTTGGGTTTTTAGCTCTTAAGCTCTTTACGCTTGTTTCCATGGCTGAAATACCTGAAGTAACTCCTGTCGCACAACTCCCTTCAAACCAACCTTCCAATGCTGCTCCTTCCCCCAATTTCTCTACAAACTTGATCACTGTCAAACTAAACAATGAAAATTATCTTCTGTGGAAGGCACAAATCATGCCTTACCTTAGAGGACAAAACTTATATGGGTACGTTGATGGGACCATCGTTCCCCCCATCTGCTTGATGAAAGTTCCAAACCAGAGTTTCTAGCTTGGCAACAACAGGATCAAGCTATCATGAGTATCCTTATTTCATCTCTTTCTGAACCTTTAATTGCACATGTTCTCGGGGCATCCTCTTCTCGTGAAATATGAGATATCCTCGATGAAACTATTTGCTGCAAAATCACAAGCTCGCATCATGCAAGTTCAGCTGTAGCTTACTACTCTTAAAAAGGGCTCAGATTCTATAACAGAATATTATAGACGTGCAAGGCTCCTTCAAGACACTCTTGCTATGGCTGGAAAAGTCTTACCATCTTTTGACTTTATCACATTTCTCTTGGCAAGCTTAGGCACAGTCTACGATTCAGTAGTCACTTCCATTACAACTCGAGTGGATCCACTCACTCCAGCTCAAGTCTATAGTCATCTTCTTACTCATGAGTCCAGATTAAATCATCAAACTACTGTTCTTACAACATCGCCTGAGTTCTCAGCTAACATCACTCAGAAACAATCAAGCAATAATTCCTCTAGAGGTTACGGTTTCTCTCATGGCAGGGGAGGTTTCAGAGGGCTTGGTGGTCGTAGTTTGTCCCCTTCTCCACCCTTCTTCACACCTAACCGACCAACTTGTCAAGTATGTCATAAACAAGGTCATACAGCCAACACATGTTATCACAGGTTTGATTTCAGTTTGCACATGGCAATCTTCTTCTCTCAAAATTATATCATGTACCTTCAATTTCCAAAAATTTAATTTCTGTTAGACAATTGTGTGAAGATAATTGTATATATTTTGAATTTCACTCTTCATTCTTTTGTGTAAAGGATTTCCAAACCAAGCAAGTTCTTCTTCAAGGTCCAACTAAAGATGGAATGTATGTGTTTCCTCAAACATCTCCATCTCCTCAAGCTAATGTTGGTGAACATATCTCCTCTTTCTAATGGCATATTCGGCTAGGTCATCCCTCCATGCAACTAGTTGACAGAATAATTTTGCAAGTTTCCCTTCCTACAAAGTCGTCTTCCTCCTCGGGTTTATGTTCATCATGTTGCAAGGCCAAACTTCATCAATTACCGTATGGTCAAGCCTCTTTTAGATCATCTGCTCCTCTCCATCTTCTATTTTATGATGTGTGGGGTCCTGCACCTATGCTATCCCGTGGTGGTTTTCGATATTATCTTTCTTTTGTTGATGACTACAGTAGCTTCACCTGGATTTTTCCATTAAAATGTAAATATGATGTAGTCACAGTTTTTCTTTCTTTCAAGCGTCATGTAGAAACTCTCTTTAATACAAAAATTCGGGCATTATAATCTGATTGGGATGGTGAGTTTAGATCTCTTAATCATGTCTTACAATCCTTTGGTATTTCTCATCGAATTTCTTGTCTCTATGCTCACTCTCAAAATGGATCAGTGGAAAGGAAACACAGACATATTGTGGAAACAGGTCTTGCACTTCTTGCTCACTCTTCTTTACCTCATTCTTACTGGTCTGATGCCTTTGTCACTGCGGTTTTTCTCATCAACAGACTCCCACTCTCATTTTAAATAACAATCACCTTTTGAAGTTTTATTTCATCAAAAACCAAATTACATGTTTTTAAAAAATTTTGGTTGTCAATGCTGGCCTAACCTCAGGCCATTCAATAAACACAAAATGAGTTTCAGATCTCTCCCATGTGTATTCCTTGGATATAGCTCCTCTCATCATGGTTGTATGTGCTTTCACGTCCCTACGGCACAAATGTACATCTCAAGGGATGTATTGTTTGATGAAAATAACTTTCCATTCTCTACGTCAAAATTAAGTTCATCTCCAGATTGTTCTTCTCGGCACAACGTAACTCACACTACATTACCTTTCTTTCCTCCATCTCATTCTCTTGGGCCCTCATCTTCTTATTCTAACCAACACAATACCAGGCCCACAACCTCACCGTCCAATTTCAATACCCATTCAACCTCACCCACACAAAATATCACTCCTGGCCCACAAACCCATCTGCCCTACCCTTTACCCAAATCCTCTTCGACATTAAACCCATCATCATCATCAAGGGCACCTCTCGATTTCTCTTCTCCAGAGTCTTCTCTTCCTAGCGCTCCTCCTTCATCTTCTGAAATTTCCCTCACCAACACATCGGTTCATCCCATGCAAACTAGATTCAAGGCCAATAAAATTTGCCCCAAAATAAGAACTGACGGCGCCATTCCATGGCCTCCCTCCACTGCGCGCCCATGTCACCTCCACTACTATTCCAGAGGAACCCACCTCTATCACTCAAGCTTCCAAATATCCCGAATGGAGACGTGCGATGTAGCTTCAATTTGATGCACTTATGTCCACCAACACTTGGTCGTTGGTCCCTCCTGATTCTAATCAAAATATTGTTGGCTGCCGTTGGATTTTTAAGACCAAACATCTGTCAAATGGATCTATCGAACGAAGGAAAGCGAGACTGGTAGCCAAGGGCTACAGTCAACTTGAAGGTTTGGACTACAATGAAACATTTAGTCATGTGATCAAGCCAACTTCCATCAGGTTAGTTCTCTCCATCACAGTCTCCTCTGGTTGGCCGATTCATCAGTTGGATGTCCAAAATGCTTTTTTACATGGGACTATGGATGAACAAGTTTTTATGTCTCAGCCACCTCGGTTTATACACCCTCAGTTTCCCCACTATGTATGCAAACTCAATAGAGCTTTATATGGCCTTAAACAGGCTCCACGCGCTTGGTATACGCGACTTAGCTCTCAGTTATTGGAATTGGGTTTTGTTGTTTCTAAATCAGACACTTCACTATTTATTTATCGGCATCAATCTGTGGTTATATATTTCCTAGTCTATGTCGATGATATAGTGCTTACTGGCTCCAGTCCAAGTGTTCTTGCTTAGCTTATTTCTACTTTAAGCATTGATTTTCCTCTTAAGGATCTTGGGGATTTACATTACTTCTTGGGTCTTAAATGTCGCCGAAATACTACTGGACTGATTATCTCTCAGAGGAAATATATTTTGGATCTACTCAAAAAGAAGAACATGTTAAATTGTAAGTTAGTTAGCAGTCCCATGTCTCATTCCACTAAGTTGTCTGCCTTTGATTCATCACCTATAGAAGATCCTACGCTGTATCGCAGTGTAGTGGGCAGTTCGCAGTACTTGCTCTTCACCAGACCAGATCTTGTTTTCTCTGTCAACCGTGTTTGTCAGTATATGCATGCCCCATGCATATCTCATTGGCAGAGTGTTAAGCTTATTTTACGCTACTTGAAGCATACTCTTCATTATGGTTTATTTCTTCAACCATCTTCTACTTTGTTTCTGGCTGCATACATTGATGCAGACTGGGCAAGGTGCCCTGATGACAGGAAATCAACTAGTGGCTATTATATCTTCTATGGTAAAAACTTGGTCTCATGGAGCTCAAAGAAACAATCTACTATAGCCCGGTCAAGTACGGAGGTTGAATACAAGGCTCTTGCTCATGCCACTTGCGAATTACTGTGGCTACAATCTCTCTTGTCTGAATTAGGAATTTTTTTTATCAAAACCTCCTATTCTCTATTGTGACAATTTGGGGGCAACTTACCTATCCATGAATCATGTCATGCATTCTCGGACCAAACATGTAGATATTGACTATCATTTTGTAAGGGACCGAATTCAAGCAAAAGCTCTTTAAGTTTCTTTTCTCTTAAGCAAGGATCAGCTCGCTGATATATTTACAAAGCCCTTATCCACTTCCAGATTTTCAACACTTAGATCGAGCCTCACTGTGCTTCCAGACATGCTTGGCTCGCAGGGGCATATCATCAATACTACCACACATGATCAGCTCTCAAAGGACACCTCATCAGAGAACGTGTCAAGCCAGAATGTTCCCTCATCAGAGAACGTGCCAAGCCAAAATGTTCAAGAATAACTTTCTGTTATACACGTGTAATGCCTCTATTTGTAGTGATGGAATCTGTTACAAAATAATATTCTGATTTTTGTATATAAATACCATCCTGTACCGAATACAATATCAATGAAGAAAACAAACAATTTCATTTCATCATCTCTGCGGGGCAGGGGAGAACGAACTAGGTGAGGGGGAGGGGAGGGGTCTCATGCGGGGCAAGTGAGAGAGAGCTGAGTGAGGGGAGGGGTAGCACACGGGGCAAGTGACAAAAAAAAAAAAAAAAAGGCTATACAAGCAGGAAGCCTGAATGGGAACCCAAACGGGTTCCTAGCATTTTCCTTAAATTATTAATAAGCTCATCAGCTTTGCCCAAGGAACCAACGTGCTGACGGAATACGGCTGCACGTGCAGAGATAATTCGGAGGAAAAACAAAAAGTTTTGGCTAGCTAGTTTGAAATCTGTTTCCAGAAATATTTCCCAGATTTTGAGGGAATGCCAAATTGATATTTTTGTTGTTTTTAACAAAACGAGTAGAACCATCATATATATATATATACTCCTTCTGTATATAAGATTGCCCATTTTTTGAGGGAATGCCAAATAAATAGACTTTTTTGTTGTTTTTTTAACAACAGGACAAGAACGACCCAATAATCATTGGCGATCAAGTTCTAACAGCTTGCATGGTATCTTCATGTAATCCTTCAATAATTCATGAACTCATTTTTTCAGCTCCCAAACATATGATCATCCCATGCATGATGGTTTGCAGTATTACAACCAACAGGTAGCTAGCGCAGCTGGCATCTCAAGTCATTTAGCCACTGTTCTTCGATTATTTATGTTGTCGTCGGCGGTGGATGTTCAAACTTCAAAGAAGTCCAAAGAGAGTACTTCTATTACGACTACGAGCAATCTAATTATATATATTAGAGATCGAAGGAGATGGCCTGCTGGGGACTTCGATGTCCTATATATTACATGTTTGATGTTTAGGCATGCTGATCTTTCCAACGGAACGTTCAAACCCTATTTTCTTGTTTGTTCTTTGATTTTCAACAAGGCCGCCTTAACTGCTAAAATATATGCATGATCGTAATAAATCGCATTGCATGCCTTTCTTTAAGCAAACCCAAATTAACTTATTTGCGCATGTTTTATTTATTTCTAGGATGTATGTGTACGTACGTACGTGTCCCCCCTCCCCCCCCAACTTGACAGCCATGTGTTCTTATATAGCAGAAAGGGAGGGTAAGCATCTTCGTCAAAACAACGTTATGATCTGGATAAGACTTATATATAACCTCCACCTGTCATAATTGACAAAAGAATGGTGGCAGCTCTTTATTGGAGAAGATTCTACCTCCCAACTTCTCATCTTTCATTTTCAACTGGCTATGGGTTGCAGCTAGCTGTCCTTTGTTGTTGGAATTATTCTATCTGAGACCACCCATGCAGACTTTATTATCCGGATCGACCATTCTTTTCCTTTCACCAATATATATACCCAATATGTATAAAATGTTTCATGCATGTCTTGTGCTAAAATTGATGATCATTAATGTTAATTGATTGCCTATAGGTTATGTAATTCTAAGGGGTGTGATCACCAAACAGTATATCCCTTATAATAACACCCTCCTCATGGTGATGGTTCTCATGAGATGATGATTGAGGAATTGTCAAGAGACACAATATTTTGATTTAATCAAAAAGTTGTCACTTGTTAATGATCATTGTGCTCTTTGCCAACCATTGTATTACTAATAGTTGTAATCCTTGCCAACCAGTGTCTCATGGCCTATAAATAGAGGTCATTGGTGCACAACGAAAACACTTAATTCCTTTTGTCCATCACTAACTTATGGGACAAATACTCTTACAAGAGTGTCACCATATTATCGAAATTACATTCGATTTTCGTACTTTTTGTTCTTCATTTTTCTACAGGCTAGGCATTGGAACAACCCTCAAATAAGTCTGCCTAAAAATTACTGAAACATAATTCAGAAAAATCCCACCCAATGCAACCCAAACACAGAACAGATATCGCTATCGATCGCATGAAGGAGGTCAAGCTCTGAGCATATTTTATATTTTGTCAGCTATGTATAATGGATTTTGCACATCCCCTTTGCAGCTGGCAACCAACTTGCTACTATCTCTCTCATTTTTTTCCTTCTAATTTCAAAGAACATATGTCTATCTTATTGAACTATATGACAGAGTTATCAAACCTGCTGTGCTCAGAAAGCTCGCGACTCATGGCCATTACGCAGACTTCACACTCACTAGCGCACCGCATAAGCCATAGTATGTAGAAATTCCAAACGTTTTCGATTAGACCGATTCCTCCCAACCACCTGATCACAATAATTAAGGACGACGAAATGTTTGGTTTACGCGAAAATAAGGATACTTTTAGCACCGACGCAATACACTCTCGACTTAATTCGTTCAATAATTTCATCCCATCGAATCAAGAGTCTTGGGAAATTCAATAAAAAAAAACATATAAAAAAGAAAAAGGGGTGGCCTCAAAACTTTGGACTGTTTGGACCCAAGTTCCCTCACCCACTAGCTAGGAACAAAAAGCTTAGCATAAGATATGGGACCACAGCTTTGTCTGTGATTTATGGCTCAATCAAAAGGCCAGCTTTTGCACCGCCAGAACCTTACCAGATTGCGATAGAATACTTTATTTTTAAGAAATTGTTGATGAGAATATATACATGGATCCCACTTTTTGTTGGTACACTAATGATTGGTCAATATATTAGGTCCAATCCATACATATATCTATTATATATAACGAAGAACTTGAAAATTTTGGTTAAAAAGTATTGTTGGACGTCGAATAATTGTTCTGAGAATTGAAAATTCGATTAGTTTAATAAGAATTTCATGGGCTTGGTTGGACAAGGGAATATATGAACTTTCAAAGGCAAAATTGTGGAATACACGGCAACCTCTATGCATACGTCTACTTTTTCAAACACGCATTAAGAGAAATTGTAATTCTTAAAAGAGGTTTAGGGTTGGTTGTACGATGATAAGATGAGATGTAAATTTTATAAATAATAATGAAATAATTTATAAATTATAGTGAAATTGTTTGAGTTAAAATATTTTATTAATTTTTTAAAAAATTAAAAATTAAAAATAATTATTATAAAATTAAAATTTAATTACTTTTCTGTGTATTCTATAGTGAGAAATGATAGTTGTAGTTATGAGTGTATAAGTGCTGCGTAATCATTTGAAAAAAAAATAAATAAATCAAGATCTATTTAAAAAGAAAAATAATTTTTTAATAATAAATCCACTTTAAACAGCAATCGAATACTCTTGCTGAAAAGACTCTAAACTTGTGCAGATGCAATTACTTGACCCAATATCCCACCGACAGATAAATTATTTAGTAATTTATGATCATATTAAAAAGATAATAGATATCCTTAATCTATTATTTTTGAGTTATTGTTGAAAATTTAAGGTAGGAAATAAGAGATCATAAACATATTTATAAAAAAATAAATCTGACCGTATTTTGAGACTATATATTACTTTTTGTTTTTTTCTAATCAAGCCTGCTTATCATAAAACAAAAATATTACAGACTGCTAAAGAGATGGTCATTTCCACTGTCAATATATAAAATACAAGTAGGTAAATTATAACGAGTATGTGGCCAAAAACAAAATTGGTCGCTAGCTACCCATTGCGCCACTAAGTGTGCTTACTGATTTTGAGATCGATCATTTTTTTTTATGTCGGGGAACCTCTCCAAGGCAAAGCCCTTCAAACTCACCTCTGCAGAGTAAATCTTGATCCTGTGCACCGTATCCTCGAAAATTTCCCTACACGAAACTAGATAAATCGTTGACTTTTCACCAGAAGATGTGACCCCTAAAAATTGTTTGCACCCAAGAGGATTTGAACTCTGGACCTGGGGGAGCATACTCCCAAGCCTAAGGCAAAATTTTTTTAACTCTCCAGCCTTTCTGATTTCCTATATTCTAGCAATGTCTTCAATGATAAGTTTTATTTCTCATGCTGGATCTTCACCTTGGATTGTCGAGATTACGAGTTGTGAGTCGCCTTCCATGATTGTAAAATCTTTTTGTAAGTGTTATGCCATTTTGGTTGCAAAGGGAGCTGCGCAGGCTTCTACTAAAACTGAGACTATATATTAATGTTGAGCTTAAGCTGAAGTTGTAGTTGCATACCCAAACTCTCTCATTTCAAACCCATGCAATCGGAAACAAATCTTCAATGCTTTTAATTAATCCAGCTAGTCGCCGAGGTTCGGGTAGTTGACTGCTTGATCACGTATCAAGAGTTTTCCCCATTCTCTTAAATATTTCATGATCTTTAGAGTACTAATTGAGATATCAAACAAAAATTATTTAAGAAGATAAGAGTTGCCGATAGATTGGATTAATTTCAATTGGTACAAATAAGAAGAAGATTTCCAACAAAAAAGAAGATTTCACACATCATTTAAGCATGTGATCAGAGACACTTTTTTTTTTTTTTTTGGTAAGATTAGCATTGGTAAATTGCAAAAGATGAAGCTTTTTAGAAATTGAAGGAATTTGAGTTAAGGGTGGACTAGCACCGCTAATCCTATTTAAAAATATGTATCTTTTTTTGGATTCAAAGATGAATTGAAATGGTTTTAGATGAGTTGAATAAAATATTGTTAAAATATTATTTTTTAATATTATTATTGTTTTGGGATTTGAAAAAATTGAATTGTTTATTATATTTTATCTGAAAATTTGAGAAAGTTGTAATGATGAGATGAGATAAATTTCCAATCCAAACCGGGCTAAAATGTTCAAATGACAATTTAATAAATTAATTTGAAATAATTTTCTCCAACCCAATTCAAAACCGGAAAAAAAAAAAAACTTTATTATAAGAGTAATAACAAGCTACCAAAAGTGGACAAAATATATATCTAGTTGTTACTCATTATTTAGTGGGGAAAATCTTTCTAAATAGTCCCACTCATTAAAATACTCTTGTTGGCCTTGTTTATTGTCACAACTTCACTCAACTCATCTCATCTAATCATTACAATTTTTTTAAATTTTTACACAAAATAAAATAAATAATTCAATTTTTTCAAATCCTAAATTAAAAATAATATTAAAAAAATATATTCTAACAATATTTTATTCAACTTTTAACTTTAATCTCAATTCATCTCATCTCATTTGTAAAAACAAACTAAATCTTAGGGTCTCAGTATAAACCCTATTGTCTTACTATTAAATATAATATCATTAAAAAATGTGATTACGTAAAATATTTAGAATGCATCACACAAGTGTGATTTAGATGATAAAATCTTAAATGAAAAACAATATTTATTTTAATAAAATAGTATATTATAGTGAGAATGATACTTGTATTAGATAAAAATTGTATAGAAGTAAATTTATAAATTCATATGATTTGATATAGAGAAATATTTAAGCTGTAAAGAGATTTCTCAAAAATAAACTAATAAACTAACGTAATTTAATGTGGTACATTAGATTGTAAAATAAATATAATTTTAAAATATATAAATTTTGTACATTCTCTTAAAACAATAGTTAAATCTGAAACATTTTAAAATTAAAGTCTTGTTAGGTATAAGTGTCAAACTGCATACCAATGCTTACATGATTTTTTTTATTGAAAAAAAAAATAAAACATTTGAGAGGATAAAAGGTTATCTGTCTCATAAAAATTATTTCCGTTTTCAACTCACACCATTTTATCGAATAGATGTCTTACATATCAGTATCGATATGTTTGTTAACGTCCGAACTCACTAAAAAAAACTTTTCCTTAAAATTATATCCAGCATGACTAAGGTCAGATACGTAATCTCATGTATAGTGAACACGTAAAGATGGGAAGTGCCGGTTAAGGTGCCGTAATGCAGGAGCCACGGTCCGTTATTGGGAATGATTTCAACCTCAATTTTCGCATGATCGGTGGTCACGTTCCCTGTTCTATTCTCAATTTACAACACGGCCATTAAGGTTCATCACCTTTTGACTTCTTATCATTTTATTTATTATTTTGTAGTCGTAATTTAATTTTTTAACATATATTTACAGCACTAAAGTTGAAATAAGGGTCATCACGTTATTTTCATTTTGTTTTTTTAATAATTTTATTATTCTGTATATTGGGTTTTTTGTTTTTCCTTTTTAGATATTTCTCTTTAGACAGACAAATGAGATTTCCAGTGAGAGCATACACGTGGTATCAGAATAAAATTTGTTTATTTGCTCTAAAATATAACTTGTCCCAAGACTTTATGATGATCAATTTTGTTGGCGTGACATTGGTAGAGATGTATGAGTTTTATTATCTGAGTAATGTATATACAATCGTGGAATGCGTAAATATTATGTAGTCGTTTTGAAAAAGAGTGAAGTTTACTATTAAAAAATTAATTTCATATCTTATATTTATTTACTTTTTTTAAAAATAATTATATAATATTTATAAATATGATTTCTCATATTATGTGTGATGTGCACAATTCTTTTGGTGGAAGGGATTTGTATTAATTCACGTTATGAATTGTCATGTCTGAATTAGAAATCGTGTATTTAATTTGTCATGTTTCTGGCACTCTGGCATTACATTATTATTTACTTTTGTCAGTACTGAACTTCTGCCATCGGCCAAGATATTTTAGACATACGTGGTTGATGCTCCTTTTTTTTTCAAAATTTATCTAAACTCATTTTATTTTATTTTATTTTATTATTATAATTTTTTTAAATTTTTATATAAAATATAATAAATAAATCAACCTTTTTAAATTTTAAAATAATTTTTTTAAATTCTCACACAAAATATAATAAAGAATTCAACTTTTATTTTTCTATTTATAAATCATCTCAACTCATTTCTAAATTCAAACTACTTCTGAATTAATAATTTTTTTTAAACAGTCTTTTGGTTTGGATTGGGATATCCTAATGATATAATACAATATATTATATAATATATTACATAACAATGTTATAAAATATTTCATTTAAAATATAATTATATAAAATGTTGTAAAAAATATTGTGTACAAATCATTTTCTATCAATTCAACTAATCTCACTATTATTTATTATTATTTATAAATTTCAATTTATAAATCTTATTAATATTTATAAATCATTTCAATTTATTTTATCCCATCTTTTAATTCAAAGGGAACTAATTGGCGTGATATATCTCCTTATATCATCGGATCAAAACCTTGGACGATGTGAGCGTGAGATCCTAGCACTACCTATATATTGGCGTGTGACTTTTAATTGGTAACATTTCCAAAGATTTTATTACCATTATTTTCAATCTCTTTTGGCAAGGTTAAAAATATTTGAGTAATGATACATGTACTATTTTTTTTTTTATAATCTTTACATAATCATATTTTAAAATGAAAGTATTTATATAAAATGATGTTATTTTTATAAATTATTATATAAAAATATTCCTAATTTAAAACATTATTGTATAAAAAGTTATAAAAAATTATTATCTATCTATTATTTTTCTTTTCAAATATATGTACGGAAGATATGAAAAAACTCATCAAACCTTTTAAAATTAGGTTATTATCTAAAAAGGAAGAACATAAGAGCGTAATGATATACTTATAACTCTTTTATAATTATTTTATAATTTATTTTTAAATAATTATTAAAATTATGTCACTTCATTAAAAATAAATTTTAATATTATAAAACTACCCTCTATTTTATATAAAATTATAAAATAGTTATAAAATAATTGTAAGGTTATTATTTTTCTAATGAGAGTGTTCATTGGTCCCTCCATAAATTTTGGGCTTAGTCAGTTTTATTATTTGTTAATTACGAAAAAAAAACAAAAAAAAAGCAGAGAGAGATCAGAGATGCGTGGAAATTAGCCTCACTTGGTGTTGCCGAGAGAATGGGAACGGCAGTAGCTTCCGTCAGGTCAGGTCAGGTCAGGTCTGACAAAAATGTAGCAGCCATATCTATTGATGAAAAAATTAAATTTTAAGCGATTATGTGTTTAAGTCTTTAAGATGTGTATTCATTCCATATGATTAGTTAGGAAGTAAATTTTATTAAAAATAATATTAATTTAAATTTAGAATATGATGATAATAATATTTATATATAAATTGATATGTAAATTTACTTGTACATAATAAAATTTTATATGGATATATCTATACTATACGGTCAATTTTTGACTAAATAATTAATATATCATTAAAACTAATCCAAATCATGTTCATCTAAACAAATCAACGCACTTTAAAAAAAGGTAATCATTCTGTCACTCACCACCTTGAGGCTTGAATGCCACCAGTACCCAGAGAGACTGAGAGAGAGAGAGAGATAAGCGAAGGAAAGCGTGGTGCGTGGCAGTAGCAAACCACTATTTCGAAACGTAAACCACTGCATTCCCAAACAGGTACGGACGAAACACCGGACTTTTTCTCCTATTCCCGTTAATTACACCGAGTTTATCCGCGAAATTTTTCTTCCACTTGTTGCAAAATTTTTCTTCAAAGATCCGCCTGTATTTTTCTTTAGCGGATTCATCAAGCTTGAATTTTTTTGTTGTTATTTTAATTTTGATGTTTTTCTTTAGTTTAGTCCTGCGTGTGAGGTTTACTTCTCCCCACCACCCTCCGTATGCTCCAAGTAATCTGAATTCTGTGTTTTGCAAGATTCTTCATATGGTTATCCTGGAAAACCGCCATTCGTGCTTCAAATGACGTTTCTTTTTTACGATTTGGGGTTTCAATATTTGCGATGAAGAAGCATGGTGTGCTATCACTGATCTACCATGGAACCCCATCATAAAAAGCTTGTCTTTCTACTTCTTCTCTCACTTCTCGTGGTGGTTTTCGGTGCCACTGACCCCAATGACCTTGCGATTATCAACCAGTTCAAGAAAGGGTTGGAAAACCCAGAGCTCCTGCAATGGCCCGAGAACGGTGCTGACCCATGCGGGTCTAAGTGGAAACACTTGTTCTGTAAAGGAGACAGGGTCGCACAGATTCAGGTCCAAAACATGGGTCTCAGTGGCCCTCTCCCTCAGAATCTCAACAAGCTCTCCATGCTCACAGACCTTGGCCTCCAGAAAAACAACTTCGCCGGAGCTTTACCATCGTTCAGCGGCTTGTCCAATCTGCGCAATGCTTACTTGGACAACAACCGTTTCGATACCATTCCTGGCGATTTCTTCGATGGCCTTGTGAGTTTGGAGGTCTTGGCATTGGATTATATCAATTTGAATGCCAGTACTGGGTGGATGTTCCCTACTCAATTGCAGGACTCGCCCCAGTTGAGAAATCTGTCTTGTATTAGTTGCAATTTGGTGGGACCGTTGCCAAGCTTTCTGGGAATGTTTTCTTCTCTGTCAAACTTGAAACTTGCTGTGAACAATTTGTCCGGTCAAATTCCGAAGAGTTTTAGTGGTTCGGCTTTGCAGATGCTATGGTTAAATGACCAGCGCGGAGGCGGATTGACAGGCCCAATCGACATGGTGACAACGATGACCTCTCTTAGAAGTCTCTGGCTTCATGGTAATCAGTTCACAGGGGAGATTCCAGATAGCATCGGGAATTTGACTTTGCTCATGGATCTGAATCTGAACGGTAACCGACTTGTTGGCTTAATTCCTGATAGCTTAGCTAATATGCCATTGGTTAACTTAGATTTGAGCAATAACAGGTTGATGGGTCCAATACCAAAATTCAAAGCCACCAAGCTCTCTTTTAATTCTAATGCATTTTGTCAATCAACTCCTGGGGTTCTTTGTGCGCCGGATGTTATGGCACTTATAGAGTTTCTCAAGTGGGTGAATTACCCTTCAAATCTTGTTTCTTCATGGACTGGTAATCAGCCTTGTGAAGGGCAATGGTTGGGACTGAGTTGTAATCCCAGCAATGAGATTTCTATCATAAACATGCCCAAGTTTAATCTCAATGGATCCTTGAGTCCCGTGGTTGCAAAACTAAGTTTTCTTACTCAAATTAGACTTCAGAATAATAATTTGAGTGGTCAGATTCCCCAAAACTGGACTAGCTTGAAGTATTTGACAACTTTGGACCTAAGTGGGAACAATATTTCCCCTCCATTGCCAAAATTCAGTGGTACTGTGAACCTTGTCATTGTTGGTAACCCTCTATTGAATGATAATCAGTCGCAGGAAGGCCCCCCTGCTGGAAACAGTCCACCGGAAAACGGCCCATCATCTGGTAGTTTGCAGTCCCCATCGAAAAACCCCTCTTCCCCAACAGCAGGCTCAAGTTCTAATGGTGACGATACGTCTCGCAAACCAAAAAGTTCTAAGAGATCCATTTTGGTTTCAGTCTTGGCACCTGTTGCAATAGTTGCTCTTCTGATCGTACCTCTATCTGTCTATTACTGTAAGAAGAGAAAAGACGTGGCCCCAACTCCTAGTTCTGTTGTAATTCACCCAAGAGATCCATCTGATTCAGATAACACAGTCAAGATTGTTGTTGCCAACAACACCAAGGGTAGCACTTCTGCCCTGACAGGGAGCGGTTCTGGAAGAAGAAACAGTAGTGGAACGGGTGAGTCTCATGTCATTGAAGCTGGAAAGCTAATCATATCAGTTCAAGTTCTTCGAAATGTGACAAATAATTTTGCCCCCGAGAATGAACTTGGTCGTGGTGGCTTTGGGGTAGTTTATAAGGGAGAATTGGATGATGGTACAAAAATAGCAGTGAAAAGAATGGAGGCTGGCATCATTACTAGCAAAGCGTTGGATGAATTCCAGTCTGAAATTGCAGTGCTTTCGAAGGTCCGGCACCGTCATTTGGTATCTCTTTTGGGTTATTCCATTGAAGGCAGCGAGAGAATTCTTGTTTATGAGTATATGCCTCAAGGGGCTCTCAGTAAGCATCTATTCCACTGGAAGAGCGTAAAGTTAGAGCCTCTCTCTTGGAAGAGAAGGCTAAATATTGCCTTGGATGTTGCCAGGGGAATGGAGTATCTTCACAGTATGGCTCACCAGAGCTTCATACACAGAGATCTTAAATCTTCAAATATCTTACTTGGGGATGATTTAAGAGCAAAAATTTCAGATTTTGGATTGGTGAAGCTTGCTCCTGATGGTGAGAAATCCGTGGTAACCAGGCTTGCTGGAACTTTTGGATACTTAGCACCAGAATATGCCGGTAACCTTCAAACTAATTGCTTTTCAATTTGTTGCATTGAAAATTTATATGAATAAGAGGGCAGTGATCTTCTTTGTTTAGTACTTAATACCTGAAGGAATACGTGTTTATAGAAACTATTTTAGCTCACTTAGGAATATATAACAAATTTCAACTTGGAACTTTGTACCCTAAAGATGGACATAGCTGACCCCCCATTGGTGGATCAAGAGGGCTACATTTCATTGAGCTTATGGCACTAATAAGAAAACTTCTTGCAAAAATCAATTTGGATCCGGTAGATAATGAGTATCTTCCATATGCTTTAAGTATGCTAACTGGAATTTGAAAGTTATTTCCAAAAATCACATTACTTTCAAACTGTTGTGTCCATTTGTTTCGATCTTGATCATTTATAAGTTGATGGGCAATTTGTGCAAGTTTCTCAAGGGATTTTGAAATGTTAGGTTTTCCTTTCAATTTTGAGCGGGAGAGAAATTTTGGTGCCCAAACCAGAAATGAAATATTGGTAAACGAATTAGAGCCCTTCCAACTTATTCAAGAGGTAAAAAACATCTCTTGCACAAGAAGTCACCTACCTAAGTAGTCAACTCTATTGCAGATGATTGGAAATGTACGGATGTATATTTACTTATCTCTTGTATAAGTAGGAATGACCATGCAATTTCATTGTCTATTATCCCAAAATTAGTGCATGCACAAGTCTTACTAACTCCAACTGCGATCATTTGATTGGTCCAGTGACAGGAAAAATTACAACCAAAGTTGATGTCTTCAGTTTTGGGATCGTGCTAATGGAGCTATTGACCGGGTTGATGGCACTTGATGAGGACAGGCCTGAGGAGAGCCAGTACTTAGCCGCGTGGTTCTGGCGCATAAAATCAGATAAGGAGACACTGATGGCAGCCATTGATCCAGCCCTAGATGTAAAAGAAGAAACATTTGAGAGCATCTCCATAATTGCTGAATTAGCTGGGCACTGCACTGCTAGAGAACCCATCCAAAGGCCAGATATGGGCCATGCCGTGAATGTGTTGGCCCCACTTGTGGAAAAATGGAAACCATTTGATGATGACACTGAGGAATATTCTGGAATTGATTACAGTCTTCCTCTTAATCAGATGGTGAAGGGCTGGCAGGAAGGAAAGGACTTGAGTTATACGGCTTTAGAAGACAGCAAAGACAGTATCCCAGCAAGACCGACTGGATTTGCCGAGTCTTTCAATTCTGCTGATGGACGGTAAAAGAGGTTCTTTTTTCTAAGGTGTAGGTAGCATGTTATCTTTTTTTCAGCGGCAATACGTTTACGTTGGACTTATGGCCAATAAAAATGGAGATTTCAGGTGCTTGAGATCTCACGTTTAGGCTTTGAATTTTCAACTGTGAATTTTTACTTTTTATTGTTGATGTAGATAGAGTGGAACAATGATTGTGAAATGTTGAACTGTTAATTATATATTGATTTCTACTTTCTAAGATTTGATATGTTAGATGCATAGAAGTGTTGGTGTTCTATTGGACAAGATGAAATTCTCCATTTGTGGGCATTGCTACATGCTTGCTTATGTCACAAAAGCGTCTGAAATTCTCGTTTGAATTCCAATCCTTGGAGTTGGGTGCATGAAAATCAGTTCTTCACCCTTGATAGGTACAAATTCCATACAAGTATCCTATCACGTGCGTCTTTTTCGGCTATGGATGCTGAAAGAAATGTCATACATACATATATATATATATATATACATACATATATATATATATATATACATACATATATATATATATATACATACATATATATATGAATATATCAATTTCGGAGTGAGCCGGAAACTTAGCTGCTGAGTTGTTTAGGTTCGAACCACACATAAAGAAATGCATCAAGATTTGTCTGGGAAAAGTGAAGCTTCCTAGTGTGTCCTTTCAAACACTGACCAACACCCATTAACACACCAGAAGCTAAGTAATTTGGCAGGGTAGTAATTTGGCTGGTCCAATTAACTAGCTATGCCAATAACATTCATAAATGGAATGAGATGAGCCTCGCCTGCATGTACAGCAGAGAGAGGGAGAGCCAGGGGAGCAAAATACAAAGGTAGGCCCAAATCCCATAAATGGCCATGCCATTATGAGCCACTCAAACTGGAACCATTTGAGTGAAAAGGGTGATGAAAACCGAAAAGCAGTAGAACCTGACCCCACATATTTCGGGTTTCACGAGTCGCAACAATTGTAATCTTTTTGGTTAGGAAAAGAGAAAATATATTTGCAATCGTGAATTGTGCAATCGTCGCGTAATCGTTTTGAAAAAAGTGAATAAAATATGAGATCTACATGGAAAAAATTAATTTTTTAATAGTGGACCCTACTCTTTTTCAAAGCGATTACGCGGCGATTGCACACTTCACAATTGTACGTAGAATAACTCATTTTTTTTAATTTAATAATTAAAAAAGTAATTTTAATTGTATTAGTATATTTTTTATTTTTTATTTTTTTTAAATATTTAAATATATTAAAAAAATATGAATAAAAAAATTATAAAAAATAACTATAGTTCTAGACTACTCTGAGCGGCCCGACTCTTTTGGTTATCCTCTCTTCGTCAATTATCTCATTGATTTTGCTGAATTTGTGCTTCCCACGTAGTCACATTGATTATCTCATCGTTTTTGCTGAATCTGTCCTACGGGCTGGGGAGATTTCTCTCTCCGCACGCTATTATCTGACTGCTGCATCATGCATGCATGCCTGCCGACTCACAAGTCACGTACCTGTTCTTACTTTTATTTATTTGACTAAAGAACAAAAATTCAACCCACCACTATACGCCAAATGCCATCTTCAAATCTGGTAGCTTTAAAAAAAAAAAGAGTAATGATACAACTAGAACATATTTTACAATATATTGTATAACAATGTGTTAAATGGGGGTATTATTATAATATCATATTATTTTTACAATAATATTATTACAATAATGCCCCCATTTAACACATTATTGTACAATTTATTATAAAATGTGTTGTAGGTAAATCATTTTCCCAAAAAAAAAACACATCTTAATCAACCATTGTTCGAAAGACTACTCGAGGATTTTAAAAAAAAATGGAAAGCAACCTTCCATTTATTAAAGCTCCATTTAATTCATTCTTTTTTTTTTAAGTTTTTTTTTATGAATAGTAGTGAGTTGAGATTGTTGAATGAGTTTGGCAGGATCCACTTAAAATGAATTTAAAATGTGTTTGAATGTTAAAATGAGTTTAAATATATTTATGAAAAGTTACAAAAAAAAAGGTCACACCATTATTTTATATTGTTCACCTGACAACAAAAAGGGAAATTGTCTAAACAGCACTGTAGCCATTCGCGCCAACAAAAGCTGAAGTCAAAACGTAAAGAAAGTTAGCAGCTGTCGGTTTTTTTTTTTTTTTTTTGCATTTTCATAAGAAAAATGATGGATGCAACCGGCCTGGGGAACCCTGCGGTATCGCGTTCGACGTGGCATTAATGAAAAACGACGTCGTTTTGGTTTTGCGTCAAACACAAGCACAGAGGCCTCCCATCCCCACGAGTCTTCGTCTGTGTTCTTTATGAAATTCTCAAGTCTTCTCCATCGACAAATGCAACGCCCCCACCGTTGCCAAAGATGACGACATCTGTATTCATCGACTGTATTCACATCTCCTTGAAGTTCAATTTGGTAGAAAATCGAAGATGAACTCCGCAAAAGACTCTACTTCCAAGAAAACTATGAGCAATGGCGGTAAAAAGGCTAAGTTTTTGGGAGCGACGAGGAGTAGTCGAAGCTTTGCAACTAACCACCCACTGGAATCTGTCCACACAGCCTATTATAACTCACATTTAAGAACTATAGATTCAGTGTCGTCATCTCTACCGGAATGCCCCCATTGATCTTGTTGTGGTTAAGATCCAACGAAGTCAAGCTCTTGGGGAAATCCACCTTGGACAGATTGAACTTGAACAAGTTCCTCGACAAGTCCACGATCTGCGTGGTCTTGTTCGAGCCGAAAACCACGGATGCGTCTCCTTCGAGCATGTTAGATGATTGGTCTATGGCATTGAAGTCCATGTTAGCGAACGAGGTTGGGACTGGACCGATAGTTTGTTGTGAGAGAGGTACAAGTCTGGTACCTTGCTAAACGTACCGAAAGAGTATGGGATCCTTTCGGTGAGTTTATTATGGTCCAAGTGAAGCGCATTGAGGTTTGGAAGCAGGGAAAGTGAGGGTGGGATAGAACCAGAGAGGTTGTTGAAGGAGAAGTCGAGGAAGGTGAGCTTCTTGAGCTTGCTGAGGAAGTCAGGAATTGGGCCGGAGAGGTTGTTCCAGTTGAGCCTGAGAAAAGTGAGGCGTTGGAGCTTGGCAATGGCGGGCGGGATGGGGCCAGTGAGGTTGGGCTATTTGTGGAGGACGAGAGTTTCGAGGAAAGGGAGGTCACCCACCGTGGCAGGGATTTGGCTGGAGAGTGAACCGGTGACGACGAAGAGTGAACCAGTTGTTCACGCGAAGACGAACAGGTTGTTCAGTTCTTCTAGGCCCAAAGACGACGATGCAGAAAACAGATGTGTTCTGTAGCTTCTAAAATCTGATTGTACATATGTGTTCTGTAACAAAGGGAGTGCTTGCTTCAGTCGCTAGGTTCAGTCGCTTCTCGATTTTCATTTATTTTTTTTCTTTCATATGCCTACGTGTCAGCCGGTTGCACAGCGGTTCCGCTGGGCGGTTGTATCTAGCAAAATTGTTTTCATAATATGCACTATTCACAAAGTGGACGTGTGAATAGTGCATCTACAGTGATCAATTTGAACTGAGCTGTTTACGTCCATCTACAGTCTGGGAGCAGAGTTCAGTCATTTGCAGACGTGTTACGTCCATCTATAGTCTAAACTGGGTTGAATGACAAAACGCAGTTTCAAAATGCATTTGGATGGCAAATTCAGTTCAAACTTGAACTGAGCTGAGCTGCTTTTAACTTCTAAACGCAGCCTTAGTTTTACAAAAGGATTTCTAAAATTTAATGGTGCTATAAAGTAAAATGGAAGATTCTTTTACCAGATTTATTATTATGATTATATAAAGTGAATATATATATTTCATACTAGATTTTGATTTTCATAATAAAAATAAGCATTTGAAGAGAGTACTTAGCGTGCATAGAGATTACAACCTAGTTTTAATGTAAAATAGGATCATCACAAATTAAGCACTCGTAACTTCGTAACATATATATGTATGTATATGAGCTGTTATACAGTAAAAATATGTATAACTATGCTCGTGCATAGGAGATATCATGTTGTGTAGAGAAGACAAATTATATTCATCATCATCACACTACATTACACATGATTTTTTAACTTTTAATTTTTTTTCACTTATCAAATGTGTGGTGTATAGATGATGAGTAGAAGAACTCAATTAATTTAGAAAGAATTAAACCAAATAAAATAAAAATAAGTGTGGTGTGATGTGATGTGATGAGTAGCAAGGCTAGTATAATAAATCCTGTCTTTTCTATCCTTTGTTTTCCGTATTCGGAGCATGGGATTACTGTCACGAGTAATGCTACATGCAGTCGCAAAGTGTGCAAGTGCCGTACAGTCGCTTTGAAAAAGAGTAGGGTCCACTATTAAAAAATTAATTTTTTTCACATGGGTCTCGTATTTATTCATTTTTTTCAAAGTAATTGCCCAGCGCTTGCACACTCACAACTGCAACTATCATTTCTCTATTGCCACCAGTCGTTTCAGAAGTACCACTCTTTGTTTTTCTTTTTTATTTTTGGCACAAAAAAGAACTTCTCTTATGCACGGTATCAATTGGATTTGTGGAACTTGGTTTTGTTGGTACGTTGGCCTGATTTGATGACCCGAACCGACAATGATGTGTTATGATTTTTTGGCGTATTTTCAAGGATGTTTGGGCCATAGAGCGCATGCTTGGGTCGATAGGCAACACCCCCGGGAAAATTTTATGACACTGTTTGCAGTCAGAAAAAGCGGCAGACAAAAAGTTCACTCGACGATCATACAATAGGTGGCTCAAACGAAACTCAGTCAGAGAGTTCGCTCAAGTCTTGCTTGATAGGTAGCTCAAGCAAGCATCAGACAGAGATCTCGCTCAACATTCTGCTTGAATGGATAATGCAGAAAAAGTGAAATTAGGATTTCCGTCGTATGACACTATAAATATATACTTAATGAACAATTTAGTACGCCCTAAGTGTTATGAACAGTGAGATTTCGCTCTGAAGTGTATTTTGTGATTTTTTAGCATAATAAAATCATCTGCAGTTTTGTAGACGTATGCACATTGACGAACCTCGTTGATTTTGTGTCGTATAATTGATCTACTTGTATTTACTTTCACTTATTTGTTATCGCTGTGTTTTCACAACAGTTTCGGGTGGGCAAAAGCCACGAAACGATCCATCTCTTTAGCGTTGTAACAGTGATGGCTTTATTCTGCTGGAGCCGATGAGGACTAAGATTGTGTAGGTAAACATTAGAAACAAAATAAATAACCACATGAATGGTGTCCAAAAACTAGACCCTAACCACGCGGCCCAAGATCCACAAACTTTTTTATCAAAAAGTTTTGTTTCCCATTTCCTTGCGTTTGACGCTACATCGTTCGATAAATCCTCTCCTATTAGTATGCCTCTCAAACCTACGATTTAGCCAAGTGATTTAGCTAAGTTTGAGTACTAAGAATTTTTTAGATATTCTCAGAATACTCCACTATTATTCATTACTTTATTATTACTTTCTCCTACTTTTTACTTAAGAGATCGTTTGGTTACACAAAACCAAACTATATCTTCTCATCTCATATTTACAACTTTTTCAAACTCCCATATAAAATATAATAAATAATTTAACTTTTTCAAATTTTAAAACAAAAATAATATTAAAAAATCATATTATAACAATACTTTAAACAAAACAACTCATCTTATCTCATCTCATCTCATATGCGTAACCAAACGAGGCTGAGCAAAGGGTTGTTGAACCCTTTTATGTGTTAAACCTTAGCACATGGAGATAGAATACATAAATAATCTCCATTTCTAATCAATATCCGAACTTAACACAGTTATACAGCCCAGTAAATCCGATGCCGGTGCTGCATGCAGTCATTGCAATTTGCAGCATGTAAGCAGCCACATTTGTTCCACTGTATAAAAACTCAATATGAAAATTCACTTTACAATCTACAGGATTTGGTTTTTTTTATTTTTTTTTCCACTTTTTCTCTTACTAGATTATGCAACAACTAACAGGACACCTTAGTAGTAACAGAAAACGGGATGAAAACTGCAACATACAAGTAAAGCACAATACGTGGACTTAAGCTTCCTCTGAAAAGCAACTAACATGATAAGCCCGAGCAAGATCAGAACTCCTATCGTTTGCTGAGGAAATGGGTTGGATAGATGACATTTCCAATGAAGAAAACTGTCTGTAGGGACGATAAACTGGAGGTAACAGTAAAGCAGATTTTTTGTCCATCAATAGCAGCCGTCCACACTTACTGCACTCGAAGCAGAATAAAGTTTAGAACATCAACATTACCAAACGAATCTGAAAAAGTGGAAAACAGCAAGTCGAACCTGCAAACTCTGGTAAATAAAGTTTGATAGCTACAGATCCACTTCTGCCAAAACAAAAGCAGGCAGTTATGAATTTTTAAACCTTACCATAAGTATATACTACGCGGTTTATTAGCCCAGTAAATCTGCAAGTACAAAACATATGGTACCAGAAGATAATGTACAGTTGTTTCAGCTTGAATTCCAAGAAAATACTGCAGAGCCATAGCAGCATGCTCCTGAGGACAATACTAAAATAAGCGGGAAGGGTTTAACCACCTTAACTCAGAGAGAGATAAAATGTGCGGCGAAGGCTGTTACCGTAATCAATCTAAATACATGATAAACTGAAATCCCCCTAGCATGTATGTAGCTGCTTCCCTGTCAAAGAATGCTAGAAAGTAAATAAATTGCAGCAAGATATAGCCACAGCCCACATTATAAAGCACAAAAGTAACAGTAAAAAATGAGGGTCGAGAAATATAAAAATAAAATTCAAGATAAAACAAAGAAACACAAGCATCTAAGCCATCTATGATATGCAAGGGAACAACAACTAAAAGCTTCAAAATAGATTCCAATATACAAGTGAAGCTGAGCACCACAAAAGCATTTTAGGCACATGACACTCAGTTTACTTCATTTTAGGAACTCCAGCAACAAATGGAAGCACAAAACATAATATCTAAAACTCATTCCCTTCCTGCAGGGGAAAAAAAGACTAACTCAGCAAATCATGACCAAACCCTATGTATACAACAAGAAATCAAACTGAAGACAATGAAGCAGCCGCCTCATGCGACAAACTAATATTCAGATTAAACCCCAAACACATAGGATCACTTGCAATTGGCATAATTTTTTAAGACTCTAGTAGTGACCCCCTTTTTAAAAAAATGTTACATGTTATATCTTTATTCTAAGATAAGGGCAGTTACACAAATTGAACCCTCACAGAGAGGGCATTTTAGACAATTCACTTGGGAAATCTAGGGTTCCATCAAAATTAATTGGGCAAAATGGACATGGTGCAAGTTGAGAAAATGCTGTACTCTAGGCCTTGGGATGCAAATCAGGGTTTTGGTAGTTTGTGGTGCAATACAAGAAAAACAATCCGGTAGTTTGGAAATGTAAAATGAAATTTTCCCTACTTCCTAACAAAATCACAATCTTCTTGCATAATTGATTAAACTTAACTAGAGATCTGGAAAGAATATCTTATAGAAGCAGATTAGAACAACAAATAATACACTATTAAATAAGAATATCACGTTATATTTTTCAAGAAAAGGGCTTTATTACCTCATCTGGAGAAAAGAAAGCAACTGAATCAGGATCAATAGAACCAACAAGATGAAGAGATACAATAACTCTGAAGATGGAGGGGAACAGCAACTCAATTACAGCAGTCTTCTCTGTAGCTACAGCACTCAGCGATCCTAGTCTTAGTTTTATTTGAACTGCGAAAATTGTGTTCATTAGATGTTTCCATGGAAGTCACATTTGCTGAAGAGGGCAGCGAAGATGCTCTTTTCAACCAGTCCAATCGTTCATAAGTGAAGACTCTGAAATTTGGCACTTCTTTTTCCAGATGTGTCAGAACATCTGACAGTGTCTTATAATCACTAAGCTCTTCTTGATGATTTTCCATCCGTACCTGGGGACCACAACGTTTCTTTGAAGCAGATTCGGTACTCTGACCATCTAATCCATCATCAAGGTGAGGGAAAAACCGTCTTTTCTGATCAGTGAAGGCCTTGAGAGCTAACCTGAAAAGATTAAAAAACATCTTAAAGCCATAGCATGTGCTACAAACATCAAGCAGCAGGAGAAATTTATTGAATACAACTGTTGAAGGCTAGAAGAATCCCTCAATGTGTTGAGCAATACATTGATCAGATGAACTCTTCAAACAATTGCTGCATCTTTAGCAGAGCAAGATAAACATGCAAATCCCTTTTACTTTTCCTCAAACAATTTTGTTAGGAAGACCAAAACCAGTACAAGTCAATATTTCAATCAATCAAAAACCTAGTAACCGTCCACATTCAATCAAACCATACATGTAGTTTTTCAAAGAATCCTTCAACATCAACTAACCCTACATTAATGTTTGCCCAAAAACACAAGAACTAATCTCCATAGAAATAATCACCGGTCAATGTAAAATGTAAAAAGATTAAAAAAAAAAATCACAAATGTCACTCCGGCAGAACTGAAATAAAAACAAACCTCGTCCTGTCGACCGCAGAAGCACCAGCCTGGCCGGCTAGTTGGCGTTTCCAAGCATATGCAACCACAACACCGTCTGGACAGACCAGGGGCATGTGCAGCCCCCACGAATTACTTTGAGACCGAAGTGACTCGTCCAGAACCCCAGACTCCTCAAGTTGCCTTCCTACAGCGGCTAAAAAAAGTCAGAAGATTTTACAACGCAAATAAACTGATTACAATGGAAGAAGATTCTTCCTAAACCCTGACCCTAGGGAGCGAGAAAGGGACTATAATTGTGACTCAGGACCGTGTGTGCTACGATACGTACCAACGGATCAGAGCTCTTGGAGGTGTTGACGCATGGAGGCATCTTCTTTGAGGAACAACTGCAGAGGTTTGGTGCTTTGGTGAGGCTGACCGGCGACAAAGAGGGCTTCGAGGAGACGGTCGGCGCCGAGCCCGATGTCGGCAATGAGGCGAGCAGCGTGGCCCACCCTGTCAATGGCTAGAGCCACCAGCTTCGGCGGCGCCTCCGCAGACAGCGAGGGACCCGAAACCGGCGTCGACGTAGCCGTCACCGCCTCCGCCACCTGAGGTTGCTGCAGCTGTGGCTGATGTAGCCGCATTGCTCGAGGGGTCAAAGTGTGTGGGACGTTGGGGGCGGGCTCTTTCCTGGAGGTAAGTTGGCTACATTGGACTGTTTGGATACAACTCCTACTCAATTTATTTTATTTAATTATTATAATTTTTTTAAATTTTAATATAAAATATAATAAATAATTCAATTTTTTTAATTTTAAAATATTAAAAATTAATATTTTATTTAACTTTTAATTTTTATCTTATCTCAATTTAATTTAATATTTAAATACAATTATATCCTTCAAAAAAAAATAAAATAAATGGCTACATTATCAGAAAAGATATTCTGAAAAACAGCCGGAAGCCGCACTATCCCTGTGTGAATTTTTTTTTTTTTTCAATTCAACACGTTAAGTGTGCTGTAACTTCTTTACACAGTAGTGTGAGAAGGAGAATTTTTCTTATCAGAAAAGGTTAGGCTCGTCATGTTGCGTTGAACACTGTACTTTGTAGTCTGTAGCCACTGACCCATTGGTAAAGCCCAGTTTGAAATGCGAGTCACGACAGGATGATCGGAAACAGTTTATATCGCATCTATGTCAACTCTTTTTTTTTTTCAAATATTATTTAAATATAAATATTTTTAAATTAATTATTATAATTTTTTTAAATTAATTTTTATAACTTTTTAAATTTTTAAATAAAAATTATTCAACTTTTTAAATTTAAAAAAAATATATTATAAAAATATTTTTTATTCAAATTTTTTTTTTCTCATTTATCAAAACTCAATAAATACTAAACTCAAATTATCTTAATGTTATTCACAAAATTCTTATCTCGTCTCATTCGTCTCATTCATCAAGCATCCCTTCAAAAATGTTTCAAGTATAAATAAATTCACTTTGACGTGAGATATGAGACGTGAGTTTATAATTTTTTTTATGATTATTGAACTAAATTCAACTCATATCAATGATTCCATTATTTTTTTAATTTTCAATAAAAAATTTAAACTCATCTCAACTTAATTCATACATTTCAAAATAAAAATTTAAAATCATCTCAATAGAACCCACAAAATATTACTATTCACAATTTAACTCAGCTCATCTTAACATCCAAATAAAATTTTTCGGTCTTTACGTTATGAAATATAGTTTTTCTTAGTAAACTTTTTATTGTAGAACTTTTCAAAAAACTCTACTATTAAAAGGTTTTTACTATTTTGTACATATGCAGTTAAAACATTTTTAAAGTTAATTATAATAATTTTTTTAAAAAAATAGTATTATTCATAGGAGTTTTAAAAAAATACTCAATTCGGTGTTTTATAAGTTTTTTATAAATATTTAAAGCAGTTTTTACCAATTTACCAAACCCAAATTCAAACAGGTAATTAAGGTTGCATTTGAATAGAGAAGTGATCTCAAATATTCTATGAATAGTAGTGAAAATGTAATAAAAAATAATGATAGAATATTAAATAATAGTGAATAATAAAATAAATAAATAAATAATAATAATAAAATAATAAATAGTAATGGAGTATTCTTACTACCTAAAAGTTATTTTGAAAAAATAATATGTTTGATAAATTTATAAAAAATATTTTTACTATTTTTTCAAAAAGTTGAAAATCTACTTTTTAAAGAAAAATACAAAATTAAAGCTTTTGTTGAAAAGCATTTGTAGCTAATGGTAGAATTTTAAAAAATCAACTTAACTGACTTTAAAAGTCTTTTAGTTACATGTTTATTAAATATTAAATAACATTTTAATAATATAAATTTTTAGGAAAACTCCACGATTAAAAGTGCTATTATGAAAAATTTTATTTCCTACACCTTAAATATTGTGTATAGGTGATGCCATATACTTTTGTTGTGCATTATTAAAACAATTCTACTACATATAACTAGTGTGTGCAATTGTAGCGTAACTGGCTGATGTGGCCTTTTGCCATGTCAGCATCTATAAAAAATAAAAAATTTTGAGAAGCTGATGAAACTTGGGAAGAAGACATATGAGAAGAGGCATTACTAAAGCTTTTCGTTCTTTGAGTGAAACTCGAGAAGAAGTATTTCGTTCTTTCCATCTTTCATTTATCATTCTTTGAATGAAACGCGGGAATAAGATATTGGACTGAAATTTTCGTTCACAAATGCGGAAACCCATTTCAACCGAAAGGAAGAAGACAGAAGAAAAATGCCCAAACACATAGAGAACGAAAAATTTAATTAATCAATTAAAAATAGAGAAATTATGGTCAAGGAGACAAAGTCAAACCATCCATCATCTCTCACGACAATCATGTTCCTATGCGACTGCAAGGCCAAGAAAATCGAAGGCAGACTTGGCCATGAGGGTCAAGAATTTGTTAAAGCTAATGACGTTGTTGCCAGTGGTGTTGGCCTTGCGCATCATTCCGAAGAGCTTGCGGTACGTCAAAGGGTGACCCATTATGGCCATGGAGTCGGCGAGTTTGGCTACCATGATGTAGTTGCTACCGTCGTAGTCAAAGGACCTGAAAACCTCCAAGATCTACTCCTGGTTGATGAGCACTTGCTCGTTCATGTTGGGCAAGATGTCTAGGACAAGCTTGTAGAACTCGACGGTGGCATTGTTGTTGGCGTCCATGTTGGCTAGAAGGACGTGGAGCTGGTCGCTGGAGGACTTGAGACCAAGTGAGCGAAGAAGGGCCGCCAATTCCAACTAGGTAAGGCTATCGTCGGAGTGCATGTCAAAGCGCATGGAGATTTCCTTGAGCTGCTTCAGCTAATCCGATTGGAGCTTGGCCATTGTGAAGCTAAAACATACCAATTAAGGACCATGACCAATAATCTTAAACCTCTTGCTATAACCAATACTCACAGACGGTGCTTGTAAGCGAGAAGGGGAAAACGAATGGGAGAAGGAGGAAGATGAAAGAGAAGGTTGGAGAGAATAGTTGGATGGTGAGAAAGAGAAGGAGAAGAAAACACACTTTTTTTTTTTAGTATACTGCTTGAAAAGGTAAACTAGTAGATACTTTTTATTGTCAAATCATCATATATACTGTTATAAATAAGGCTCATAGGCCTTACTTATAGAAATGGTTCTTTCTTAAACTAGAGCTAAACCTAAGCAAAGGGAGGATGCAAATACAAATGCACGAGCTAGTGTGTCTTTTTGGTTTGAAACTCATTATGTTGCTTTTCCCTTGCGTCTGCTGCTATTGCTGGTTTCCAACAGGTAACAGACCATAGAATCAACATCATCCCCAAATATGCTATAGGCTTCAATCACCTTGGTCTCACTGCTTGATGAACCAGTAGCTCCAGAAGATGATGGTTCAGCACTAGAAGTAGATGATTCTCTTCGGCCAAGTTGTTGCAGCTTGTATGAATCATCAGCAAGATACTCAGCTCGAGAAGCTTCCATCACCATGCGCTCAATTTCTTTCTCAGTGAGCTCAAGATCAAAGTAAAATCAACCCTCAACTAGAAGTGCATTATCAATTTGTTGATCTCGCTGGGCTCTAATGGCAGCCTTGACTTGATCCTTGTCAACATTTCTCCCATGAAGACAGCTGAATCCAAGTCCTTCGCCAATGGTCAAACGGCGAGAGTCAACAAGTGAGTTGTAATGATTCCCATGACGATAACTCAGTCGTATGGGTGGTGTGTCAGTGTTGTAGCTTCCATGAAATATGTATATAGGCTCTGTGTTGTAGGAATAAATATGGATGGGTCGATTATACATTTCTGATAAGGCTTGAATCTTTACATTGTTTCCGTAGACCTTATCTCTTCTCTTCCTCTTACAATAAGATGTAAAGCCTTCTGTTATAAACTGAGAGAAATGATCTCTTTCCTGCTCCTCACTTCGCCAAAAGAGATAGAGCCCACCACCTCCGCCGATGTAATCGAAATCTCCATTATAGCTTTCTCATCAATACACTTCAGTTTCTTAATAGGACTCAAAGTAACCGAAGTTAGTGAGAAGGACTCACCGTGGCTGTGGTGCACTTGGATGGAACCATCGGTACTCGCCGTGATACCCCTTGCTGAACCCGATCGCCAAGTTGCACTGCTTTCCCTTTCCCCCTTCGTGATTTAGGCTTAACACAGAATTGTGATTCTGCTAGAGCTTCAAAAGGTAATGTTGGGTCGGGCTCCAAACAAGGCCCACTTGAACATGATTTAAGCCCCAAGAATTGCTCCACTGAATCAGGCATTATCAACGACGGTTTTGAGACATCTTGTAACTACTTCCCACCAAAAACCGCTTGTGATGGAGAAACTGAGGAATTCAAGCCCACCAAAGACTTCGTCGGAGATGGAATACCATCATGTTAGGCAAGCGCTACCTCACCAGACAAAGATCCTTCAGTCATATTCTGTTTAAATTCACCTCTGGGTTTATTACTAATTAATGCTCCTCCAGCCCGTAACCAAGGACCATAGAGAAATCCATCAGTTTCAAACTTCTCCTTGTTTTTGTTCCATAACAAACAATCTTGATCACCATGCCCAAGTAAACTACATCTATAACAGAATTGTGGTAACCTCTCATATTTAAAATGAATCCACATGTAATCTTGGCTTCCCATAAAAACTCTCTTACCACGTGGTAATGGCTGATTAATATCCAAGGAGATCCTTACCCGTACAATTTCTCCCCACCCTGGATGGGACTCCTTTAAGTCAATATCCTTAACTGGACCCAAAGTCTCCGCAATCTTCCTTATTGCCCTAGCATTCATCCCATCCATTGGAAGACCATAGAACCGTACCCAGAAAGAAGCCATAGACAGAGGAACCTTTGAGAGTTGTAACGAACCATCATACTATGCCAATACCACCGAACTGTTATTGAACATCCATGGACCATTATTCATAATACGCTCCTTTTCTCCCTGTTTTGCAAAAGAACTCAAAAATAAATTTTTACCCATATCATAAATTCTGAACCCAGTAGGGGGATGCCATACGTTTTGCATCATTGTCCTGAAGGCCTATTTGTTGTAAAACTTCCCACTTAGAAGTTTGAAGAGGAAGCATTGATCCGTTGCAAAAGTTTTATACGAGTCCCAATGATCAGATAAATTAACCGTTGTTTTCTCATGTTCAGACAAGGACAATTCCTTCCATTTCTCATAAATATCTTCCACCATTCCGATGAAAAATCGATAAACAAGCAACAAACAATTGTGATTCACGAACTGAAACTCATACCCAAGCACCTTCAATTATAATAAGACTCTTATCAAGAGAGAAATACACTCTCATGCAAAGAGAGAAGAAACAACTTGAACCAATATGAAAAGCAGTTAATGACAGTTACACGAAATCACCGGAGCTTTTTCACCAACTCACTAAAATTGCTACATAGTCCACTTTTGATTAGGGGTGGGTAGCGGGACCCCACCCCCGTCCGCCCCGCCCCCCATGTGGGGGTGGGGGGTGAATTGACCATGGCAGGGCCCTCCCCACCCCCCGCTCCGCACTCCCTCCATTTTTAATATAAAAAATTATAATTTTTAATATTTATATAAATAATTTATATAAATATATTGTATATAGATATATAAAATTTGTTAAAAACTTGAAGTTCCTAGGCCAGCCATTATATAGGAGGTCAATGCAATAATACAATAGTGATAGTTAAGTAATGCGATACTTAACAGTAAGTCCCACATGTTAAGTCCCACATTGCTTAACTATCACTATTGTATTATTGCCTTGACCTCCTATATAATAGTTGATTTAGGAGGCCAAGTCAATCCAAAATATAACTCTAATGAGTTTATATTTTTTTTAAATGTATAAATTTCAATTTATACTTTAAATTATATTATAATTTAAGTCTACAAAATATTTTTAAACTAAAAAAAATTTTAGACAATGGATTAAGCGGGGGGCGGGGCGGGGTATGAAACGCTGCCACCCCCATGGTACGGGGCGGGGGGCGGGGGGTGGGGAGGGGGCACGGGAAGGGGTGCCCCCTCCCCGCACCATGCGGGTAGCATCCCTACTTTTGATTGCTCTCTAGAAAACACACTTTAATTGCAATCAGAACGTATCGTCTTATTTTTTCGACATGGGAAACGATTGTGCGGCGATTCCTCAATTCGATTGCAAAAAGCTTTTTTAAAAGGATGGTGCTAGCGGGTTGCTAGCACAAATTTGAAGTTTTTTTTTATCGTTTTCTTTTAAATATATTTTTTAAGATTTTTATTCATTAAGACAAAATTTAAAAAAATATATAATTTTATTAATAATTACTCTATTAACCACTAAGTAAAAACAATTAAAATTAAAATATTAAAATATTCGAATGATAACTTTAAACGATAATATTGAGGAGATAAGTAGCATTTTCCTTATTAAAATTTTGGATGTATAGATTAAGGTCTCGTTTGGTTATATAGTTCATATGAGATGAGATGTTTTGTTAAAAGTTAAATAAAATATTATTATAATATAATTTTTATTTTGAGATTTGAAACAGTTGGATTGTTTATTATATTTTATATATAAATTTAAAAAATTATAAAAATTATATGAGATAAAATAGATAATATAATTACAAAACCAAGCCCTAATTTAAGTTGCCACCCTAGACCATTCGACCAAAAAAGGGGGCGGGAATTATCTGCAGAAAGCTAATTGCCCAAATTCAGATGGCGCCCCAAAGCCAAAACGCCAAACGGCCAAATTGCCAAAAACCATAAATGAAAACACGAAGAGGCAGCAATCCAAAGAACTAAAAGGCATTCATTCGTTTTATTCATGCAATCCAAGATCAGTTCATTCTTCAAACCATCTGCTTCTGTTGGACCCAAGTCGCTGATTTCTGACGGCGACAACGATGACGACGAATTGACGTATTGGGAGAAGAAAGAACATAATTTTTTCAGTACGTACTCGCGTAGAGCTCAAAAACCACACAGGTATTCTACGATGTCTGAATGTTTCGATTTTCATGGTTTCAGTCCAAGAAATTGGATCTTCATCTGTCGTGCCCGTTTAATTGGGACGAGCCCGTTTGTTTGGCTGCTGAGAAAGTTGGTGAAAAATACTTGTTCAGATAATAACATTTACTATTTTAGTTATGCAGCTGAGCGGTGATCTTGATATCTGAGTTGTTTCGCGAAGAGAAAATTAAACATTCATTTTCCCACCGTTTCTCAGCAACCAAACAATACGCGAATTTATTTCCGCAGATGAGTTTGTTTCGAAAATAAACGTTGAACTCTCGACAATATTGATTTTGACGAAATTTCTGGTTTCTTTTTGGGGTTGGGCGTGTTGTCAAACGAAGTGAATCCAGCACTTTAGGGTCAGTCAGCCAAACGCTGAAGAAACCCATTTGCGATGATTCGTGTCTAAAGCCGCAATCAACGGCATCTGGAAGACCAATTAACAAGAAGAAGAAGAGAAGCTATGCGCAGTTCCATTTAGATTTGGGTCAGTCTGATTTTATCCTACACACATGTTCCGCATGTGGGCTCAAGTACGCTGCTGGAGAGGAAGACGATGAGAAGGCTCACAAGGCATTTCATAGGGACTATACCCATGGGATCCCGTTCAAGGTATATATATCGCTAAAGTTCAAGTCCATTTGTGTTTATTTGGCGTTGGAATACTATGGTTTTGTAAGTAACATTATAACGCCACCGCATCATATTGCAAAGTATTCTAACATTGGCATGTATTATGGTAATCTAACATTCGTATAGTAATCTACAGGGTTGGTGCAATGAAAGGGTTATTCATATGCCTTGTACTGAAGGGGATCGAATCATTTTGGTGTTAGATTGTGACCCTCCAGCTCATAGGAACAAGGTTCGTATTTATTTATTTTTGATGGTTAGAAATTGATAATAAGATGGTCTACAGTTTGTCAGGCTATGTCGATGGGTGTACACATAGAGACTTATTCGGTTAGTGTTCCTCAAGTATTGAATTGAGACATTATTGTATTTGCAGGTTGAGGAAGTGGTAAAGATGATGGAGACAGAGCTTGGAAGTGGATGGATTTCCCATAGGAGCTGTAAGGTAATTGTCTCAGAAGATTTGTTTCCCGGTTCTTCTGTATGAAATTTCTTGAAGATTCTTGAATAGTAATTGAATCCTTCTAAAAAAGTTGATAAACGCATGAATTTTGTGCATGCATCTTGAATAACGTAAAACTTTTTATGGAGATTTTTAGATGGCTCCATGTAACTCTGAAATGATAGAATGCCTTATTGTCTCAGCTTACATCTGGTGGATTTTTGTTAAGATTTCTACTGGCTTTCCATATGCATTGGCTTCTCATCATTTGATTCTTGCTGTTTGCTATCTGAAGTTGAACAATGCTAGAGTAGGAGATGATGCCTCTAACTAAAATATCTAATAAATTTAGAATTGAGGTGTTGACTACATTTCTTTGGTGTTGCCACCTATATGATGACAGGTGTATCTGTTTATTTCCTCTCAAAGGATTATAGGATGTCTACTTGCAGAACCGATAAAAAAAGCATTTAAACTTCTCACATGCTCAGAGGATGGGCGATCTGATGGTACTGCTACAAAGGAAATAGCAAGCCGGAAATCGACCACCTTCCAATTTGGGGTTATTAGTTTGAAAAGGGAAATAAATAAAAGAGTCCCTTCTCTTGATTGTTCTGAGGTGGTGGATGGTCATCTCAATGGAGCAATTTTCTGTGAAAATAAAGCTGTACCTGCGGTTTGTGGAATTAGGGCTGTATGGGTCACTCCCTCAAACAGAAGAAAACACATAGCCAGCCAATTACTGGATGCTGTGAGGTAAATTCTTGGGCATTTTACAATTTTAAGGCTATTAGGGTCTCATATGCTATTTCCTTCAAATGTAGGCAACTCATGTGAGCGAAATAAAGGTAGCTAGATCTACTAAGTGACTTGGGCCTATCCATCTTAATCACAATTATGAATCGGATACGCCCTGTTCTTGTGGTTATAGGCAGTAGTTGGAACCTTGGATGATTAAAAAGCTATCTTCCTTTTTCTTTTTTGGTTACTGTAATGTAAGAAGTAGGGTTTATTAGGTTTCTTTCAGAGCTTCACACTTTCTTTTTTCTTTTTGGTGACAAATGTGTGAAGACTGTACATGTATTGCTCGAGTCTCTTTCCCAAAAAGGATAATAAAGCCTTTAATCTTCTCATCATTTGCATTCCTTGAATTAGAAGACGGGACTCATTGCTTTTTCTCAATGGGTCATCAATGTGTTTTGCACTGGGCTGCTCTCTTACTTTTGTGCGCATTACAGGAAAAGTTTCTGCATGGGTTTTGTCCTTGAACACTCTCAGTTGGCATTCTCCCAACCAACCTCAGCTGGAAAGGCGTTGGCATCCAGGTATATTGGCACTGGATCTTTCTTGGTATACAAAACCAACAATCTGGACTCATCGAGAGTAATTTAATTATAAATATGTCGGCTTAGTTCCATCACTTTGAGAACAACGGAACGTATTTCAGTAGTTGATTTGAAATTAGGCTGTACTGTGGAAATCATTCAAAACTACAGAAAGTAGAGTTTTTCCTTTTTTCTAGGTTTCAGAGAATCGTGCAACTTCTAGTTCTTCCTAGTTAACCAAATATTATCTGGCTGTTGTCCAAATCACAAAGTTGGGTGCCAAGGATTTCATTAGGAGAAAAAACCAATCCACTCCGCTCAATTTGTAAATTACCTTCCAAATTATCAATTTTGACAATCACCTCTTTAAATTATCCAATTTATACATTTTCCTCTAAAAAGACAATTACCTTTAAAGATACTCATAAAAGGCAAAAGAACCCCATTAAATTAAAAAAGAATTTAAATAAAAGTTATGCTAAAGTAATCATTGCCAAAATCGATAGTGGGATGATTGTAAATTAGATCGTAATTTAAGGGTAGTTTGTGTATTTTTCCTTGACTTATATATATCTTTGTCAAGTTCGAAGTTCTTGTGAACTTTTAAGGTATCTTCTCGTTTGGAATTCCTACTCTTCTGCAATTCATCTCCAGGTGAATCCCAGGTTTCATGCGATTTCTAGTAAATTCATCAAGTTAGTTCTAGAGCACCTTTGTAGAGTTTATGTACATGTGAGATGATACACATTGGAAGTGAAACTTTTTTGACCATATCTTTTAATTATTTGGGATGAAAAAATGTTAAGTCTGATACGTTTGCCGTTTCAAGTAAGCTAATCTACGCAGCATGGTGGCAGATGGAACTTCTTGTTTCTAGGTAGACTTTTTGCAATGGGAAATGCTTATTGAACCGATGGTTTACTGAGGGTTTGACCGATGGTTTTTTTATATTTTTTATTAGTGATTAAGAAAGTGAATGTTATTTAATTTATGTATTTTTTATAAAAAAAAAAAAAGTATTTAAAAATGTAAAAGAAATACTTGAAAGAAATGAAAAAAATTAAAACCTTAAAAATACACTGCATCGGTTCACCATCGGTCGGGACCATCGGTTCCAGTAGCACTATCCGCAATGCAATATACTCTTCATCAGGGGGGAAACTATTCCTGATGGATTGATCTGGTGGAAGGGTTTCCTAATTCCTACTGTTCTGCTTAGTCATGCTAGGTGAATGTGCTGCTATCATTAATTGCTTTCATCATGAAGTTTGGTTAGACAACTATAAGGGAACTTAACTCTGATAAAAAAAAAAAAAAAATATTCATATATAACTATAAAAGTAGTGACAAGATAAGGAAACAAAATCTGTAGCAGATAAAGACCATTAAGACCCCGGGGGAACAGTAACGACCCAGAAACGGTATTTGGGACATTAACTCATAGACATTGCGATTCGATCCAAATAGAACAGTCCTTTAATTGAAATGTTTTAGGAAGTTTAAAAAAATTATAATAATTAAATAAAAAATAAATTGAGATTGTTCATCTCAATTCAAATAAGGCCTATATTTGAAATTGAAGATTTCATTCAGGTCAGCATGTCAATAATAAAGGGACAAAAATCCCTTCATAAATAATATTCTCCCAACAATAAATTATATATATATATATATTTATGCATAGGCTTTATTGTGCATAATTATATGGCAAGCGCGAAAATTTACCTGGTTATAAATGCAATTTCGATCGGCACGGCGATGAAATAGGGAACTTTTCCCACTGGATAGCAAGAATACACGTGTCGTTTTACTTAACTGGTTAACTTGGGCGCCAAGCTGCGGATTACTGATATGCTACTAAATATCATTCCATAAATATTCCCCACCGCCTTTATATATTTACCGTTTTGCACCTAAAACCCCATCTCTCTCTATGAACCTTTCCTTTATATAAACCCCTGTCCGCACCTTTTCCCTGTTTACTCCGTTACAAGCCCCTTGGGCAGTCTGTCTCAATCTTGCGGAATCTGAAGTAGTCATGCCAGAGATCGATTCGTCTATGGTGGGGATCGCCGACGGCGTCTCCTTCCCTGTTGTTTTCTTTGACGGCGAACGCGAGACGAGCATCGGCAACGTCGTCGTTCACCCGTCGTTGGGATTCAAGAACTTCCAATCAATCTTGAGCAGCAAGATCGGAATCTCTCCGCATCAGTTCTCGGTCTACCTCGCAGTGAAGTACCGGTCGGAGACGCTCCGGAAGATCCCCATCACCGGGAAGGTCAATTTTGCGGCGATCTCTCGCGAGAAGGACTGCTTCTTCCTGGTGATCCTGAAGCGATCGAGGCGCGAGAGGAAGCGAAGGACTCGGAAGGAATTTCAGGAGGAAGAATACTACGCTTCTTCGATGAGCGTTGTGCAGAGAAGGAACAAGAAGGTCCCAGTGAACGTGATGCTCCTGCGGCGGGACGCCGGGACTGAGGGCCAAGCCTTTACAGGTTACGTATCCCCGATCGTGGATCGGGACGGATACGAGAAGCGGGTAAAGGAGCTGCAGATGGAAAGAGAGAGGTATTTGATGAATATGGGTCTGAGCGGCTTGTCTTTGGAGAAGGAAGATAACGGTGGTGTGGGCGAGAGAGGGGTTGCAAGAAACGGTGTCGTTGATGTCGAGTGCGAGGAATGTACGAGAGCCAAGCAAATAGGAGACGAAGTTGGGTTTCATGGGTGCGTGTACGATACTGTGACTGTAGGGTTCAGGTCTCCGGCTGGTCCGATTGCCCGGCCCGTCAAAGGATGCTCTTGAAGTTTGAATCTTTTGTCCTTGGAGTGTTCATAAGGATTGATGTATAGAAGGGGGAAGGAGGAGGACGAAGATGGCATACCACAAGTGAGGTAAGCTGCCGTGTTAACGGAAGTGTTTATACTTTATAGACGGTATATGATTATAGCCCTTTTTTTTTTTTTTGGTCCTATTAGGACGAGAGGGTGGGGTAGGCAGTAGAAGGACTGTTCTGTATCCCACGACATACCGTTTTGGGTCTTCAAATTGAAGACAGAAAGAGCGTCATTGTGGAGATTGAAATAAATGAGTGAGGAATGCTATAATGGACCCCCTTGAATTATCAGTTACCGTTTAGATTTTGCTGAATGTAATGGACGGTTACGTTTGTGAGTGTTTCCAAGCTGGTACCCATGTGGGTTATGTGTGGCATGGAATATGTCTTCATTCTTTTTTTCTTTTCCTTTTGGGTGCAATGATTCACACACCTTTGCTTGAATGACCATTGACAGGTTCAATATACCTAAATGTGCCTAATATTATTCGTTCTGAGACTTCTTTCTTTCCTTCTATTAAGATTGGATGAAGGCCTGCGCTAATCTTCCCACTGGGCAAATTGGAAGTTCCATTCTTATGTTACCATGCGTTCCACTATTTTAGTACTTTTCTTGCTGGAAGCCTGGAATTGCACCCTTTTTTTCTTTGTTCTTTTGTTCTGTTTTCCGATTAGAAAACGATCCTCTTTTTTAGTCAAAACAACATTAATCTGACATTTACGTCTGTGCACGTGTATTTGGAACGATAGCCCCCCCCCCCCCCCCCCCCCGCGCTAATAATAACTACGATATAGTATTAATGACTTGTTTTTATTTGGTGTTGATCTAAATTCATCTAGTCATTATATTATTTTATATTTTTATATAAACTATAATAAATAATTTAATTTTTTTAAAATTTAAAATAATAATAATATTTAAAATAATATTTTAATAATATTTTATTTTACTCATCTATAATTAATCTCAACTCCTAGTCAATATGAGAACAATTGTTTAGACTGATATTAGCTAGCTTCTGAGTTTTATCAGCAATTTGTCTATACTCGGCCTTAAAATTAGTTTCGGTTGTTATTTCAGGTAAACCAAAATTATATTTAGTAGTTTTTGAAGTACATATACTATCTATACTTTCAACTAAATAGTGTGATTTTTCAAAAAAAAAAAAAAAAAAAAAGAAGAAAAGAAAAAAAACTGAAAAAGTCTTTGATTTAAGAGGGCTATTAGAGATACAAAATAATTCCATAAAAGATCCTACACTGATGTGGAGTGTGCCATGTCTCTCCTCTCCTTCCCCCTTCCCAACCTCTCATTGACATTGCCGTCGTAGCCTCCCACAACGTCCTTGTTGAATTGTCTTTGCCCATTGTCAACGTCGTTGTCGCACCCTTCACCTTCTTTGACTCTCGTTGATGTGCCCTTCACGGCAACCCAATCATCTTCTTCACCTCCATCACCAACGTCAAAATGTTATTGTCGCTGTTGCTGCCCCTCACCAGTAGGTACGAGATCTCTTTCTTCTCTCGGTCAGGCTAAAAGGGCGGGGAGGAAGACCTTCTTTGACCCTCGTTGGTGTTGCCCTTCACGGCAGCCCAATTATCTTCTTCACCTCAATCACCAACGGTGAAATATCGTTGTCGTTGCTACTGCCCCTCATCGATAGGTACGAGATCTCTTTCTTCTCTCAATCGGGCTAAAAGGGTGGGAAGGTGGAGAGAGGCACAAGAAAAGGTGGGACAAAGAGAAGAAAAAAGAAGAAGGAGAATGTGACACACAGTGTGTCATATTAGTGTGTGAGGTTCCTATGTCTATAATAGTTTTTTTGATTTAAATAAATTCTTTTTATCATTTATTTATCGAGAGAAACAAAAAGCAGGTTGGTTCAATGGTAATAACATAAAAAAATATTAAAAAAATGATAATAAAATAAGAGCAAATAGGGCTAACAATTTATTCATAATTTGTAAATAATTTTAAATATAATAATCTTATTAAATTGAAATATATTAAAATAAAAAAAATATTATTTTATTACATAATTATATACAAATTATTATTTAGCGATAATTTATTATTTCTCTTTTCTATTTGTAAGACTCGTTTTTTAAACTTCGTTTATTTTCAGAAAACATCTCATCTCATCTAATCATTACAACTTTCCTAACTTTCAATATAATACAAAATAAACAATTCAATTTTTTCAAATCTCAAAATAAAAATAATATTAAAAAATATATTCTAACAATATTTTATTCAACTTTTTAACTTTAATTTCAACTCATCTCATCTCTAAAAACAAACTAACCTAAATATTGAGATATTTAATTATTATTTAATTATTTAATTATTTATTATTATTATTTAATATTTTATTATTACTATTCATAAAATATTTAAAAATACTTGTATGCGCTGCGCCTCGGCTTCCAATCCGGGAGGGTGCTCATAGTAAATACAAGTGCCCTTTGGATGTATCATTGGTTGGATATCTTCTGAAGTCATCTCCGGGCTGACACGTGTAATCACGTAGGACGACTGGACGACTCCTTATCGAGTCCATGGCAGGTCGCATCCGTTGCGTTGATCTTCTTCCCTGCCAACGTATCAAACTTTACAGGCTTTTATCTCACGCTTCTATTCGTACATACTTCTTATATTCGCCCTAGGAAAGAGACACGTGTTCAAATGGTCTCATGGCTCACCTCCGTAACACACACAGCCTAATTCCTAGACGTGGGAGAGTTTTGGACTCGGAACTGAAGCAAACGACCGAGTAGTGGCCAACGAGGAGCCGATCTATACGGCCCCCGATTCCACCCCGAGGCAAAAAAGGTGAGTGCCGAACGGTCACGTGACATAAGTACGGCTGTCTCGGCCGAAAGGAACCCTAGACCATGTTTGTTTTACGGTTTTGAAAAGTCGAGGTCTGATTCGTTTCGTAGTTACTATAAAATCGGTTTCTTTGTTTTGGATAAGACAACACGAACCAAACGGGCCCTTAGCAATGTATCTTCTCCTTTGTCTATTTATACTTTCTTTCTAGAGAAAAGAGACGAACTTGTAACGTCGTTTTGAAAGCAGAGCCCCCTCCCTCTCTAGTCTCAAGTCTCTAGCCTGTCTCAGACCTTGGAATTCTATCTATTTTTCCCGATGTTTCTCTGCTATTTTGGGTTTCGTTTGCAAGAAAACTCAAATCCTTGCCTCTTGTTTTAGCTTTTGTTTATTTTGTGGCTCTAATCCCCCAAAGCAAGCCCTTTTTGTATGGCGGAGTTTCCTCCGAATTTGGACGATGGAGAAGTGTGGCTTCCCTCCGATATTTTTCTCAACGAAGTAGTGCCGGCTTCCAGTCTCAGCCACCGTAACTTATCTTGCGTGGACGACCTCGCTGAACGTTTCGCTGCTTTCGCGTTGCTCCAGCATCGCCGAAACGTATCCAATGCTCCCCGCAATCTGTCCCCAAACTTAGAGGTCCCTCCACTCTGTCCCTCCACACTCTTTCCTTTAAGGGTTTATACTTGTGCTATTGAACAACCTTGCATGGCTATCTAACACTTCTTTTGGTTGTTTTTTTGTATTTTGCAGTGGTTCAGACCAGAGGTTCGAAAGTTCGGTACGATTAGTCGTGTGCCACATGAATATATGAGCCTCAACGGCGGTTATGAAAACACCGGTCGCGGTCTATGCGGGTGCGGAGCCAGGCCCTACTCTCCCGTAAACAAACTGCTCTACGAGTACCAGCTCCTGCAACCATCTCAACCTAAGGTAAAGAAAAATGAACAAGAAACAAGAACCGATTGTTTAGAAAAACCAGTTCTTTTATTTGCCGTCTTTAGGAGTTTTTGCTTTTTCTAAGCTTTAGTAAATGAGGGCTTCAGAGCAAGTTTCTAAAACAAGAATTTAATGTTCGTCATTTCTAGGCTGTTGTTGACGGCTTAAGCGCGAGGGTCCTGCGGAATCAGCAAAACCGCCTTCAAAATCGCCTTTTGCCATTTCAGGGAAGTACTGGGTCTGGGCTTAGTGGTGGCTTTGTAAAAGAGTCTGGTGGTACAGGTGTCTTCATTCCCCGTATTTTGAACACCTCCGCCACCACAAGTGTCGTCGCTAGTGATATAAGAAAGCGAAAGGGTGAGTTATCAAACCTACGCTTGAACTTTTTTATCTTTTACTGTTTTACGCTCGTGTGTTTCTTTAAATCTGCATTATGGGATATTTTTTCTTTCCTCTTGCGTTCAAACAGTCGAGGTAAAGCATGGAGGGTTTGCTGGGAAATAAGGAAAGCATAGGTGGGTAATCAACTAATAATTAGTCTGATCTTACATGGTGTTTGTACAGGCATCATTTGGGCTTGCATTTAGTTCTTGACATTATTCTTGGTTTTGAAACCCTTATTTTTTCAATTGGTGAAGCCATTCTGTGTCTTTTACAAATTGAGATGCCAGGTGACTGGCTGATTTTAACATCAAGTTCTAATTCCAAACGTTTTGTTTCATATCATATCGGATTCCTTTTGCAAGTGATCAAAGAAACAATGCGAGACATAAGTGCATCCTGCTTTTATTTGTGTACCTACCATCGTTTCATTTCATATCGGATTCTTTATGCAAGTAATAATAGATACAAATGAGTGTGTGCTTTTACTGTTTCCTGTTTGCATACGAAATTAATTGTCCGGTGATCTGCATTGGATTTGTATGTTTGGATAGTGACATGTTGAGTATCTACTATTGTATTATCTTGCCGGAGAATGTAGAGAACTCTTTGATTTTTCAAAATGCACTGAAAATGGGGGAAAGTTTAGGTTGTGTTATTTTAAGGGATGTTTGGAAATTATTTTTGACTCATTCTATCTCGAGCTATTTCTAAACATCACTCAAATAAAAATATTTTTAAATTAATATTTCAGCTTTTTCAAATTTTCAATTAAAAATAAAAAAATAATTTAAAATTTTTAAATTCTAAAATAAAAATAATAGTAAAAAAGTATATTATGACTATTTTTAAATTCAATTGATGGAGTTCAATGTTTATATATCTATTCCAGTTCTGAGAAATGAACAGGAGATTCAAGTAACGGGGAACTCCCTCAAAGGAATTGATGTAGCCAAGCAAAGGGAAAGTCATTGCTATCTTCCTCCTGAGATGAGTTTGCCTCAAGACTGGACTTACTGAACTCATCTACTACTACAAACTCGTTTTTGCTGTAAATTGATCTTCTGGCTTGAGGATGATATTAAGTAGAGCTCAAGGAAAGAAGAATGGAAGGTCAAAATAATCTTTTGGGTATCGTGCAGTAAAGCTAAAGAAATGGAAGTTTAGAGAAGTTTAGGTTTGTTTTTCTTCCCGATGCTTACCTTTGTAGAAATAAATAAATAAGTGCTTGGAAGGTTGTCTTTGTACGTAGGAAATTGAACTGTTTCCTCAGCTGGGTAGTGGCTAATAGTATAATAGTAGGAAAATCATAAATTAGTATCTCGTCATTAGTGTAATAATTTGATGTTTCTTGAAAGACCCTCCCTTTATTCTGTTTGTTAGTGATTTATCTTTTGTGGCATTTAATGTTAATGACAGATTGGGGGGAGTGGCCCAAAAGCTCTTTTTGCCTTTTCGTTTGGTTTACAGACTTTGGGTGAAAGACAAAAGAGGAAAACATTGGTTTGTTTTTAGAAAACATAATTTTTTTAATTTTTAATATGAAATAAAATAAATAATTTAATTGTTTCAAATTTTAAAATAAAAATAATATTAAAAAATATATTTTAATAATATTTTATTTAATTTTTTAAATTTTAATCTCATCTTATCTTATCTGAAAAATAAAATCTAAATGAGCCATTCCGCATGGGGGTACTGGAAAATCAAACTCCTCTTTGTTTTGCTTGAATCAAAATTTCCCCTTGGCAATTTTCGTCTAATCAGCATGCTTATTGAGAAAAGGGTAACATGCTTAGATATGGTGCGCGCAAGTCTTGCACATGTAATATATCCAATTGTAATGTATCCATTTTTCTGAAAAAAAACCCGTCGGCCATCCTATTCTGTTATGTTAGAAATGGGCATCCTAGGCTATTAGTTTGCACAGTAGTGGACCTCTTTGCTCATCAACTTAACAAATAAACGAAGCTGTGACAACTATAGGAATTTTCTTAAAATGCTTATAATTTTTAAGTTTGAATGCTACCTAAAATTAAGTTAAAAGATAATTTTCTAACTCTGAAATTATCAGCCATTTAACTGATGGGAATATATAAATTTTATTATTTATTTTATATATTAATATTCTTCTTCATGTGTGAGTTAGACTCTTTTTAATGGGTGATTTAACATACAAAATATTTAATTAAATAAAGTATAGTGTAAAGTGTTCGAATTTAAAATTCTTATTATGATATTTTATATGAAATCATGAGCTATGAAAATTAATGTGAAAAAATAGATTTTATTATTTATTTTATATCAATATTTATAAATTATTAAATTTACAAAAATTACATATTTATATTATATAATATAATATACCCAAGTTTCATTTTTATAAATCAATAAAATAGTTTTCATTTTTTAAAATAAGAAATTAAAATTAATTATAGTGAAGGGTAAAGCAGGAGGTGGTCCCACTCGTGGTTGTGGGTTCCTATCGAAAGTTTGCAAGCGGACCTGCCCATTGACCATCCTTTATAAGTAAGTTATAACGATGACAAATTCTATTCTTCACATCGTATATCATTTTTTTTTCTTATCAATTAAATTTAAGAAAGAATAAAATTAAAAAAATGTGATGTGTATTGCGTGAAAATGATAGTAAGTAAAACCATTTTCATCAATCATCACCTTCCTGTATTTCGATGACAGTCCCAAAAACAACGGAGAAACTGATTTAGGGTGGATTTGGATGTTGAAGTGAGTTGAGGTGAGTTGAGTTAAGATGATAAAATATTATTAGAATATTATTATTATTATTATTTTGTGATTTGAAAAAATTGAATTGTTTATTATATTTTATATTAAAATTTAAAAAAATTATAATGATGAATTGAGATGAACTCAACTTCTAAATGAAGCCTTGGTGGTACCACAGCAAACAGAGAAAGAGAGTGGTGCAAAATCCGGTGACTACAGAAAAATGGGGGTACCACAGCAATAGAGGCCTTGAGCGCTAGAGCAGATCCATCAGAGTCGCTGCAGAAGAACCAGACCATCATGGACAACATGGTCTCCATTCTCGGTTCCTTCGACCACCGCCTCTCCGCCCTCAAAACCGCCATGCGTCCCACTCAAGTACACTTTTCCTATTCCCTGTTTGGTTGTTGAGGAAAATAGAGGAAAAAATCTCCAGTGCGAGCGAAAAGAAAATGATAGAAAAACCTACGAGTTTCATGTTTTCAAACGCTTTCGATATGTATATGTATGCATTTTCTGTGGCTATGGTAGATTCGAACGCTTTCGATACGGAGGACGCATGAGAATATCGATAAGACATTGAAGGCTGCAGGGGTTATTATTATATTGGGGAAATTCGACCTCACAAGCAAGGTTTGGTCTCTCTTTTGGTTCTGAGTGAGCAGTAAGTGTGATGACAGGAAAATAAATAATGTTTCAGCCACTTTTTACTATGGAAGTATTTTGTTTAGTTTAGACTAAAAACTTGATTAATTACTTGACGATAGCAAGTCCGTCCCTTTTTTTTTGGGGGCGTGTATGGTCTTGTTTAAACCATTTTGGAACGTAGGCAGATGAACTTTGCTATATAACCTCCACGAAACTTTATATTTTTTTAAATTTTTAATATTTTTTTAAAATTTTTTTTGAGTTTATTCTTTTTAAATTATTTCAAATTTTTTATTCATTATTTATATAATAAATATTTAATAAAAGAAAAAAATAATAAAAATTAAAAATAATGTGGAGTGTAGAGTGTTAGGAGGTTGTGAAGATTTTTTGTATTCTAATTTGCCTTGTCAAATGACGGGAGAATGAGATTTTTGATCCACCATGAGCTGTAAAATTATATGATCAATAAAATAGCCATCTTACTTAAAAAAGAAAAAAAAAAATCTCTTTGGAAGACAAAAGTTTTAAGTCATTTGAATAATCGAAAGTGTTTCATCTCATCATTATAATTTTCTTAAATTTTCATATAAAATATAATTAACAATTCATTTTTTCAAATTCTAAAATAAAAATAATATTAAAAAATAATATTATAATAATATTTTATTAAACTTTCAACTTAACTTATCTCATCTTAACTCACTATCCAAATTGCAATTTGGAGCCGGTAGTTAGTCTCCATGGATAACGCAGAGAATTTGAGAAATAAAAGAGTATCTTGCAATTCTTTTTAACACGTAATTCGGATTTTTTATGCTGATTTTCTGTTCAATATAAATATGTAGGCAGAGGCGAAGATACTCAGAGGACCCACATGAGGACCTTGAAAGTTACCTGGAAGCAATTGATCGGCTGAGAAGCATTGTTCTTTTTTTCAGCAGCAATAGAAGTTTTAAGAGTAGTGGAGGCCTCCTTAACCAGACAAATAGCTTGCTTGCAAAAGCTATCTCAAAACTTGAAGATGAGTTCAGACAGCTGTTAACAAATTACAGGTTCATTTTCTTAGATAACTACTGCAGTCTGCTGCGTTAATTTTGTCTTATGGGGCAGCTAATCAGCCAGGCTAATCTATTAAAACTTCCCCGTGTTGCAATTACCTGTCATGGTGTTCTAATCATATTAGGAACTGCTCTAGTTACATAATTCTTTTCACTATTTTTTTGGCATCTTCATGGACCTTTTTTTTTGTGTTGAGCTGTAAAGACTGATAGATCTAACCAGCAGAATTTTGTTTTTATATGTTTTATTCTTGTTTCTTACTTTTCGTCAGGGAAGACTAGGTCTAGTACCTGACTTTTCTTTTCTTTGACTAGTTATATAAACTATGTTTCACATACACAACATTGCTTAATAGATATGATAAAAACAAATAATAATAATAATAATAAATGGAAGGATTTAAAGCACAAATAACAACATTTGAAAGAACTTTTGTTTACCAACTGCCGAGTGAATGTACTATAACTTCGCTATTTAACTCTCTTTAGAGTTTGGGTTTACCAAGTAGCACATAAGTGTACTTTATTTTATTATTCAAACCAGTTTTATTTTGAATCTTTTGATCAGTAATGGTACTATTTGATAGGTCCGTAAAGAATTTATGATAATTTTTAATCCTTGTTGCCTCACTTTTGCTTATGATATTTCTAAGCTGAGATGCAAATCAACTCATCATTTCCTCTTTTTGCACTCATGGATGAAAAGGAAAACAATTTAGATTAAAGCTTTTTAATTGATCTTTGAAACCTTTCGGTAAGTGACAATTTCTTAATTGATTAGTCGAAACGCTGTTCTTGTACGCCTGGTGCCAATAAAAAAAAAAATATAGGAGATCTTCCAAATGAAAATATAAATGGATATGTTATTTTCATTTTTCATTTAGCCATATACCATTTCTAAATTTTCATCTTTTGTGGGACGAAAGCAGTTATGAATGGACAACCTATAAGCTTTGATTTGTCATTAAATGTCTAAAGAAAATAACAGTATACCTTGTTTTCCTTTTGTTTCCTGCACATGATGCACCTGTGAAGTTATGTTTGGTGGAACCATCATAACATTGAAGTTGGGATGCCTATCACATTTTGAAGCCTTGTGCCTAGTTTTCACAAAACAAAGGCTGGTGAGGTTCTCTGCTTTTGTGAAAACGTCAGGGTTGAAACATGTTTCTAACGTTTATTAGTGGATGCTGCCAAAGGAATTGGCAATGCCACATGTAAAAGGGAAGAGACTCATAGAATGGCAAAGGAAAATAGAGTTTTTGCACAACTCAAGTTGATTTCTTTATTTTCGGATATGTGATATGATATATATCACTTATAAAAAAAAATGATTTATATCACCTTTTCATTTCTAAATTAAAAATAAATTGAGGCAGTTGTTTCTTTTATTTAAGAGGTGATTACGTGTTCTGTTATCATATGGAATGATACAGTTTGCTTTTTCTATTTTTTTTCTTCCACTTACTATAATATCTTGTCTCTTTTTAATATGGTATTAATTATTATAAAAGAATTATGGTTTAATTGATTACAATCATATACTTTTTTAAAATATCAGGGACACTCGTGCTTCGGTTTTGGAACAGGCTTAGAAAATTAGGTGTGGAAAGACTTGTGAAGGATGACGTCCAGAAAATGCAGTGAGAGGTTTTGGAGGATTGGCAATTGGATATATTACATGCGAATTGCTGTGAGTACTTATTTGTAGCTGAACTGGCACTTCTGTTGGTTTCATAACTATTAATAATGCATGTAACAGGTCATGCTGCCTGCTCTTTGCTGGGGAAAAGAAAGTCTGCGACCAAATATTGGATGGCATTGATTCTCTCAGGGATCAGTGTTTTGCCGATGTCACTGCAAACAGTGTGTCTCTGCTCCTCAGTTTTGGGGAGGCTATTTCCAAGAGCAAGAGATCACCGAAAATTGTTTGTTCTTTTAGACATGTATGAGATAATGAGAGAACTCCAGCCAGAGGTATGAGAAATTTTACTCCAAATATTCTGGGATAAATAGACTTGCTTATCCCTTGATGAATAATCCTTAAGGCAGTAGCATCTCTCTTCATATTCTCCTTGTACTGCTTCTGATTTTCTTCTGTCCAAGATGAACTCCCAGCTACTGGTGGGTCTTGGAAACCCTCTTCAAGCGACTCCCAAAGATCGTATCTTCATCATTTGAGAGCTCCAGTAGTCATAGTGTTTTCCATTAAAAATAGGGACTTGGTTTGATGTATAGGCAAACAAGGTGTCTCCACAATTTGCTGCCTTGGAGACTTGCAGGAGAGTGTTGATAAGAGAACAATGGATTAAGCCTGCTCTGATACCAAAATTTGTTGGCGTATGCAAGAAGCAAGGTGTGAAGTATATTTTTTTTATTGATAAGAGAACAATGGATTAATAAAACTCTGTTTTTATTTACTTATACAGAGCTGCTGCACCTGCAGTTTTACACGTTTTTTTTTTTTTTTCTTATAGATACATCTAGTCAACTTTGAGAATATCAAAAGTCTTATCTTGAAATACTAGAAGTTATTTTCTCCTTAAACTTCTATGCAAAATTACAAATTAACTTCCAACACTTTTGTCTCTTTTCTTCGTTCTTTCCCCCTTCTGATTTATGTTATTGTTTCCCAATATAATTAGAATATTAATACGATGTGTTATTGTGGGTGCCCGCCAAATTCATTTTTAGAACCATCTTTGAAAGAGATAAGATCAGAGATGAGAAAATTAGGAGAGAAGGGTAGTCTGGGATCGACAGAAACTTAAAAAAAGTACTGGACTGGTTTCCTCGTACTGCCTGCCGTGCCTGGTGCTTACCACACTCGTCTCAACTAATTTTTACATTCAGCATCCTCTCTGACCGCCATATTTTCCGATTTCCAAGTAAATCTTCAAAGAAATATCTCCGTTCTTCTTGTATACAACGCTTTAAAAATATGCTGATATTCGTATATGATTTGTTCCTTCGCGTAACTCTTTGTAATGTTTTGTTTTCCCGCATTACTTGATCGCCCACCGATCGATAGCTGTATATAAATGAATGTGAATCGAGAATGGCTCAAAACAGGAAAATTATATATGAAAGTTGCTGGAACGTACAATGAAAAATAAAAGATCATAAATAATTAGAAATCTCCACTCATGCTCTCTCTTTGTCTGTGCGTCGTTTGCACACACTTTGAATATGAACTTGAAGCGGCGATGTTAACTCGAAGATTTCAACCTTTTCCAAGCTTTTGTGTACTACTAGGAAGACCCTCTACCATGTGCATTGTCCTTTGTCTCTCACAAGGCGCCAGGTGTTTTTATTGTTTTCTTCACGACGGCAAAGATAATGCTACGTCCAGGTGTATTTACATGTTTACAATTATAACTACCATTTCTATTCCGTAATAGGACGCAAGCTGTAAAGATGGCTTTCGACAGGCAGTCAAATATTAAAAGAAATTATCTGCGGCAAGAAATCATTGAATTAACAGGGCCAGCTGCCGACAGACGAATATCTAACGAATTACAGAACATTTGTATGTATCTCCTTGTTTGTATTAGTTTTGTTGGATTTTAGCGTACGGCCGCGGTAATCATTATCATGTAAAGCTCCCATGCAGGTAATGCCATGTATGGATCGCTAGCTTCGTAGGAAAAACTGTAATCTTGTCCTCTCTTTTAACAACCTGCCAAATCAAATTAATCAGTTTCATCGACAACGTCTGCTTTCCATTTCTCGCTAGCTTTGCTTAACATATAAGAAAAACCCTGCAAATGCAATGGGCAGACGCGCTTCCCGCGTTTTATAATCTTCTTCTCTATTCTCTTTGATTTCCCATTCATTTTGTTGGATAATTTCAATTATTGCTGCGAAAGATCAGAAACCGGAGAACCTAGATCATTGCTAATCATGGCTTCTCGTTCCGAAGACCAGCCCGATAAAGAACCTGGTCAGCCCTCGGATGCGAACCAGAACAACACTCCGACTGCTCCCAACGGTCATCCCCAACCTCCGATGAGTCATACCCCCGTTATGGGGTACCCGTACCCGAATCCATATGGGCAACCCTATCATGGTTACCCTCCCAATGCAAACAACGCTGCCTACCCTTATAATTCTCAACCACCGCCAGCAGCCTATTATCGTACCCAGTCATCCCATCCCTCGAGCGGCTCAGGCTTCTTTCGTGGCTGTTTGGTGGCGGTGGTTATATTCGTAGTCCTTTCATTCCTGACCAGTCTCGTCATGTGGTTTGTTCTACGTCCAGAATTCCCAGTTTTCAGAGTAGACACGTTCACCGTTTCCAATTTCAACGCCTCCGAGGATTTCGATTTGAAGGCTATATGGGAAGCCAACGTTACTGTTTGGAACCCCAACCATAAACTGAAAGTCCACTTGAATGAAATTGAGAATTTTCTCTTTTACAAGGATGAACTTTTGACGTCCTCGTATGGGGAGCCTTTGTTCCTGGATACAAAGGGACAAGGCGTATTGCATGTGAAGCTATCCAGGAATAACCCGTCGGATCCACGCGCAGTGCTGGATAAGTTGGTATTGAAGGAGATTAGCCTTGACCAAAACGCAGGCTCGATGAGCTTCAATTTCAGGATGGTGGTGCCGACGGCATTCAGACATAAATCATTGTGGACGACGCACAGAACACTCAGAGTTTTTTGTGATGAATTGAATGTTGGTTTTGTGGGTGCCTCTGGCAATGGAACGTTTCCTGCTGGCCAGTCTAGGGTCTGTGCGGTTTATGTGTGACGATTCTAAGATCTTTTTTTTTTTTTTTAATTCAATTTTTAATTCATTTTATTCTTGATTTTTGCACCTTATATCTCGCTACTTAAGGCAAAAAATATTTTCCTCAGTTCTTGTCCGGAGTGACTATTGAGAGATACATACAATGAAATAGGATTTACAATATTTGTTTTTTTTAAAGCAAACATTTTAAAGATAAACTAAGTAGTTACAAGATACTAGATTCAATAGGGTGTGAGCCTCAACAATCATCCAAAAACAAGCAAATGCAACAACACGATAAATAAAAAAGAGGGATCTGAAACAAAAAATTTGGCTCCCACCAATTTCCCAATAAGGGAAATTCGCTTGAAGTGATTTTTGAATAGTCTGATAAACGGATTATAAAATTACGACTAAAAGTTGTAGTAGATTATCATGTGCTGCATATTGCTGGTTTGGACTGGCTGAAGGAACTAGACTTTCATACCACTTTATCTTGATCATTTGTTAGGGAAAACGGGAACATAGGGAGGTAGCAATCAGAAGATGAGTTGATACATCGGCATAGGATCGTCACTAGCGGTGGTGGCGCGTGTAGCACACGAGCCACTCTTGGAAAGAAGAAAAACTTGAATCTAATAAATTCGAAGCCGCTGACCCCGATGGTGCAGCGCAAAACAAACATTTCAAAGATAAACTAAGTGGTTACAAGATACTAAATTCAATAGGGTGGGAGTCCTCAATAGTCATCTCAAAACAAGCAAATGCAACACAAGAGAAATAAAAAAGAGGGATCTGGAGCAAAAAATTTGGCTCCCACCCATTTCCCTATAAGGGGAATCTGCTTGAATCGATTTTTACATAGTCTGATAAACGGATTATAAAACTACGACTAAAAGTTGTAGTAGATTATCATGTGTTGCATATTGCTGGTCTGGACTGGCTGAAGGAGCTAGACTTTCACGACCATTTTATCTTGATAATTGGTTAGGAAAAGCTCCCCATAGGGAAGTAGCAATTGGAAGATTGGTTGATACGTCGGCATAGGATCGTCACTAGCGGTGGCGGCGCGTGTACGTAGCACACGTGCCACTCTTGGAAAGAAGAAAAACTTGAATCTAATAAATTCGAAGCTGCTGACCCCGATGGTGTCGCGCGCGTGGCGGCAGCAGACTCCATATGGCATGGTAGCGGGTGAGGCTCACGCGCATTGTGAGTCGTGCGTGAGATGCATGCACTTCTAGTTTAGTCAGTTTTCTTTTGTCGTCTGATAGATTTGGCGGCTGGAGAATCTGGTGGTGGGGTGCGTGGCGGTCGTAAGAGGCCAGCAGCAGATCGATGCATCTTGGTGCTACAAGTGGAAAACTAAGTAAAAATCGAGAAAGAAAAACCGATGTACATTTTCGGCATTGGTTGAATAGGGGGAGAGAGGTCGGAGCCGAAGCTCTATCCCCTCGAAGTGGAGATGCTGGGATGGCTGGGTCTTTGGTAGAGAGAAAAAAATCTTCTAGATAGAGGAAATGTTAACCGAAAGTATTCTACAATATTTATTACTTAATGCTGCCAAATATTTATAAAGACAATAATAAATAATCTATTTCTTTTTACTTGAGGAACTTAAATCATATCTAGAATGAGAGCTGCTACCATGTCGCTCAGCGTGCCCCTTAGGCTAAATGTCACTTTTTTATTTTTAATATTTTTTTAAATATATGTAAATATATTTTTATAAGATCTGTAAATATTTATAAAAAATTTAAAAATATGAGCGATGAAACAAAATCATAGGACATAGTATCATTTTCTATTTAGAATACTGCTTGTTTGATTGCAAAAGAAGAAAATAGGAAAGTTTGACAACCGTTTCGTTTCAATTCTGGCAACGTTAGCCGCAGTTCTCCTTATTTTACCTTTTTTCTTATGATTTATTACCTTTTTGGTTTCTTTTTTTTTTTTAAATAAAGAAAAATCCCTACAATTAAAATTTGCAATCTATGGGAATAAAACTTAAATAACATTGCCGAAGAGATTCATTAATGGAAAAAATTAGGATCCCCCACCGGGATCCCGCTGTAAGCTATCACTGCCTTTTTTTTATTTTATATTTTTTGCTTAGTAATTAAGAAATATTTTTTTAATAATATTATGAATATTTTTTTTAAATATTTTTAAATATTAAAAAATGATATGAAAAAAAAAATTGAATTGGCCTAGCGGGAGCTCTCAGCGGGTGGTGTAGACCCTCCCTTCATTAATTGGAAAAAAAAAAAAAAGGAATATTGCATGGGAAGGAGAAGAAAAATGAAACGTAATAAACAAAAAGAGATTGAACAAAATATTTGTTGCCATTGCCAAGCAAACAAGAAAGCCATATGTTGGAGCATAAATTTTCATGTCACCAATGACAACGGTCGCAAAAATATATATGTACACGTACATGTATATGTATATGTATATGTATATGTATATATCTAGGGTTTATCCATGCAATGGGTTTAGAGCTTTCCTCATTGTTTGGTGCTGGTTAAAAAGGTTCTTCTATTCAGCTGCCTATATCACAACCAAACTTTATTTTTTATTTATTTTTGTTAAATTAAATGAGTTTTTCTATTCATCATTCATACACCATACACTTACTAAGGAAAAAAATAAAAAGGTAAAAAATAAAAGTAGGTGTGTTGTGTTGGAAAATAGACAATTATTTGAGGTAGTTGATAAGTTACTTACTCGAGGGATGGAATTGGACAACGTTTAGGTTTCATTTGGTTACATGTATATGATAAAATGAGAAATTTATGAATAATAGTGAGATAAATTGTAAATAATAGTAAAATAATTTTAATTAAAATATTTTATGAAATTTTGAGAAATAATATTGTTAAAATATAATTTTTGTTCTAAGAATTGAAAAAATTGAATCTTTTTTATGTTTTGTTTGGAAGAAAGGTTGTGATGATTAAATAATGATTAGATAAACAAATTAAAAATTAATTTAAATGTTAAGATGAGATGAATGATATATGATGAAATAGGTCCAAATCATTTGTAAAACCAAATGCTTTTTGTTTCTTTATGAGTAACCGAGTAACCGAATGCTTTTTCTTTCTTTATGAGTAGGTACCGTAGCGCAGGTATCAATTAACCAAATGTAAAACCAAACATGTCGAATTTGGAAGTTGAGGTCATCTTAGATGATCTGAGATGATTTATAAATAGTAATATTTTATGAATTCCATTGAGATATCTTTGAATGTAAGAGTTCTGTTACATAGAATTATTTTTGTATATTTCTTGTACATTCCACTGATTTTATTGGCCAAAGTAATTATTTAAAATTAAAAAAAGTGACGCAGGCAATTATATTAGTAAAGTGCGTAAGGAATACGTAAAAGTGATTGTATATAGAATTTTTGTGAATATAAATAAGTTGAGATATGTGTTTGAATGTATGAAATGACTGGATATGAGTTTTAATTTGAAAGATAAAAAAAAAAGAGTAAATTATATTAATAATTAATTTAAGATCAATTAAGATCAATTCATCCAAACACAGCCTAAGGGTATTAGTATTGATCTATGTATATGCATATGCAAAGTCATATTTGCATAATATGATCCTAAAATCCTCCACATTAGCTTATGCATATCCAAATATTTAGCTACCTATGAACAGTGTTTATCCAAATTTGGATAACCACTATTCATCCTACAAATAATATTTTAATCATTATTGCTCTCTCATTCCACTCTTTCTCTCACAATCATTTCATTTCTCCCTCCTTTAACAACACAATAAATATTCACTTGCACATTCATTTTATTATTATAATATATTATATATATATATTTTATTTTATTTTTAATATAATATATAAAAAAATTATATTTTTTATTATTAAATATGTATTATTAATGTCAAATGTATGTAGTGGATGTTAATTATAAAATATATATAAAAAAATTGATTTTAGCAAAAATTAATATTAATAAAATAATAATATTTTATTATTATTTTGTCTCAAATATGCATAAGTTAATATAAAAATTTTACTAATGACAAAATAAATAGTAAATATGTAAATGAGGTGATTTTGTGCCTAAACCAATGCTTAAGCTTACCGTTACAGAGTAAATCCCGTCTCTTCTGAATTTAATGTCAACCTGTCAACGGACTTCTATTTGACTTAGAAGTTAGACCCAACCATAGGATTTATCACACGCCACGTGGACAAGAGTGCCGTTATAGCCACCCGACTGACCTTCTCTTCAATACTCTCCGTATCGAATTCTCATCACTGATCCTCTCATTCTCCTCCTCATTTCACCTACTTCCATGAATACGATGGCTTCGGCGGCGGCGGCGGCAGCAGCAGCAGCAACAACACCCGGAGCCCCAGACAAAACGGTCATCGGCTACCCGGCTCTGTCCAACCACGTCGCAGCCGGTTACCCAGCCGCCGGGACAGCCTACCAGTGTGCGGTCCCACCTCCTTCCTCCTACCCACAAGCCTACCGTACTGTGGGCCCTCGCCATAGCGGCAGCCGGCCCTCCTTCCTCTGCCGTCTCATCGCCGCCGCGACCGTCCTGTTCGCGATCCTCGGCCTAATCTTCTTGATCACTTGGCTCGTCCTCAAGCCCCGCCTACCGGAGTTCCGGGTCGACTCGGTCTCTGCCTCCCTTCTCAATACGACTCGCTCCCAGTTAACGGCCGCGTGGAACATAACCCTCGTGGTCCGTAACCCCAACACCAAGCTCAGCATCTACTACGACCGTTTGCAGGCCTCTGTTGTCTACAGGGACGGGTCCCTAATCAGTACGATGCCGTTACCGCCCTTCTTCCAACCGAAGAGGAACGAGACCCGGGTCAGGTTCCAACTCGGCGTGGTAGGTCAGTACGTGGGTGAAGAAGTGGCGACAGAGATTTCGGACGAGAGAGCTGGTGGGTCGGTGGGATTCGGGGTCACAGTGTTTGCTTGGATGAGGTTTAGGACTGGATCTTGGTGGAGAACGAGTCAATGTCTGCTTCGGGTTTACTGCGATCGGGTTCAAATCGGGTTTGACCCGAGTAAAGCTTCCGGATCTTTGACGAGTCAACCCGGGTCTTGCGAGGTTGATCTCGAGTAGCAGACTAGTGGTTACTACATAAAGGTTCAAATAGTATACTATACTTGTGTCTTCTGCGATAGACATTGTTATTGTTTTAAATCAATGAATGAGATAAAAACATAAAATTAGACAGCACTTGCTTTCGTATCGCATAGATTACTCATAAAATGATTACTTTTTCCTTTTTTTATTTTTTCAACTGGAATGGTGCTATCTCCCGTGGTATATATAATATGTGCTCTAATACATATATCTTGAGTTGAGAAAGTCATTTATTTGTTGTGTTGGAAGTTGGGATGCTATTGTGCTGGCATGAAATCCAACTTGGTGCATGTGTTTACGGTACTGTACGTTTTGTTAATATGCAATTCTGCGATTCAAAATGTTGGGAGTTAATTAGATTTTTTGTTCGTAGTTTACTCAGTGGAGATTCGATCAGTTAGAGGCATCTCTTATTTTGTACAAATCATTATTGTTTGTAATCGAAGGTACCGTTCGTGTTCCTACTTTGAGTTTTGCATTGCTTGGTCTTCGGACCGGTCACTACTTTTTGAGCTTTAGCCTGGCTTGGGTTGAGGTTTAGCTGAAAACAACTTAAATAATAAAAAAAAAAGTTCCTTTTTAATTGCGTTTACTTTTTTATACTTGAAACTTGAAATCTTAAATAAATCATCCCATTCTTATATTTGCAGTATGTAGACTGTCGAATCTGAATTCAGGCGCTTTAGTCTCCCTTCTCAATGACTCTTCCTTAAATTATCAACTATGACTAAAATGTGTGTGAGCTAGCTCAAATTACAATCGAAATGATCTGTTTCTCTCCTTGCTGCACTGCCGCCTTCTTGGTGGATGGAACATCAAATAATAATCCAGGCTGTTTTGATTGGAATTTCAGCTCTCGAAATGCAAACAAAAAGATAAGCTAGCAGATATGCTCCAACCATATTTGACGCCTTATTGTTAGTGGCTATGGTCTCTTGCATATCTATTGAATGAATAGAAGCAGGGTAGGCTATTGGGTGGCCTAGCTTTTCAAAGGGAGGTCATTTATTTGAGGTGGTCGTGCAAGTCTTAAGTTTTTACATACCCGGTTTCTAACTTTCGCTTGGATCTATCTGTGGAAGGAAGGTAAGGTTACTGATGTTTTGGTGATTGATCGAGGTGGCGGGCGTCTTATCCTGGTCATGTTACTGGGCTGCGGAGGTTTGTAAGGTAAGTGTTATCAGAGACACGAAGCAGATCCAGTGCTGAATGCAAACTAGAGCGTGTTTTTCATATAGCCATTAGCCATATAGGTCAATAGATTTGTTGGATCCGCATTGAATGACTCATGTCTATTTCCATGAAAATACCTTTAGGTTTTGTAGATTTCATACTCTCGTCGTCTTCTGAACCTTGAAGTTCAAGCTGATCCCATTCTGAAGTTCCTCTATTGTGCATTTGCTTTTAGAGGCCGGACCGCCAATTGGGTTGTCAATCCTCCCGTTGACACCCTGCATTAATAAGTGGGGAATAAACTATGATTATTATCTTCAGTCATTTGTTTCTGGTGTCGAGAACGTATTATACAAATGGAATTCTTTGGTTAAGTACATGCATCATCCAGTTCTGACAATGTAAGAAAAATCTGATTATTCTTTTTACTTGGTGGATGAAGAGGCTGCGAATGACGCGAAGTCCCCTAGCAAGTTCTATCTTGTGAGTAGGAAAGATGTTTTGCTATGGAATGGTTCTTTTAATTTTACTGTAGCTCGGAACATATAAGTGGCTGGTTTCTATCTTTCTTCTCTACTTCTATATAGGTTTTCCTATGATTTATAATTCGAGATTTATCGTTCCATTGCTTTATAGTGTTGAAGGCCCTGAAACATTAGGGGATCTCAATCCCTCTATACGTATTAGGACTTCCATACTTTTTTCCTTTTTGAACCTCTTCTTGATTTTAGCCTAAAGTAATGCCTATCGTCAGTCAGTAACGTCTTGGTCATCCATCTGGATTTTCCTCCCGGTTCCGGCCAGTCGTCTTCGCACAGAAAACGCAAATTCCATGCGCGAAAGCTCACTCAATGGGCTTTTTACTTGTAATGAAACGCTTATTAATTAAATGGGGTGGGGGGTAAGGTCTGAATTGGATATGTGGATATTGTGCATGTATTAATCTTTGGATAGAAATGGACCGTTAAAGGTAGATTATCATTCGGTTATTCTTTGAAGGTGAGAATTAGACTGTTAGAGGTAGATTCCCACTAGAAGTTGTGCACTTAATTCTCAACACGCAAAACAAACCTTAATGAGGAATAAGACCAAAACATTGGGCAAAACTTCCCAACTTAGAGCTTAATTTGCTATGCTGTTTAAAGCCCACAAACTAAAATGTTTAAAGCCTCTGGAATTATGATTAGCATCATGCATTTAGAAAATGTCACCTGGCTAATTCACCTTTATTTGGATATATATATAACTAGAAGCCTATGCAAAATGGAAATCACAATGGCCGTAGTGTTTGCGTTATAATACAAACCTGATAAGATTCCCCAATCACCAAATGCGGGACCATCTTGCGTTGTCCTAATTGAACATGATTAAAGATTCTTATAAGTGGGTGATGTTGAGAGAGAGAGAGAGAGAGAGAGGCCACTTGCATAGTTTTAGGTTTTTGTTCGTTAATGTTTCTTACAAAGGCTAATTAATTCATTGGAAACTTCCATTTTCCCCAGTTGTGTTCATGTACTAATGTTGTTTAATCAAATGATGCCGGAAAATACCAATCGCATCCCGGAAACGTGTATCACATAGAAGTTATAATCCCTTCACCCTCTTTCTTTTGATCATGCATTGTGTCTTTAAGTACTTTCAGTGAATAAAAAAAAAAAACCAAAATCATTTTTAACTGAAGAGCTTTTTCTTCAAACAATTTTTTTATTCCACGTATTAACTTTTAGAAAACTCAAACACAAATGTGTTTCAAAATTCATTTCGAGTGGACTTTAAAGAAAACATGAAGAGAGTCGGAGAGAGAAAGTTGGTGTGGTAGTCGCATTGAAATATTTCTTAAGCTTGGTAAGAACGTGGATGTCATTGTTAGGAGGCCCCATGCATCTAGCTGTCTTGCTTTAAGAAAATAAAACCTGACAACGAATTAATCTAATATTGCAATACAAAGCACTGTTCATTATACTAATTATCAAAATAAGACCTGAAGCTGACTTTCCACCTTCCTTTCTCACCCACTTTCTACTGCCTTTATAATCACGGCGACGGTAACATGATCTACACGATTCCAGGCCTCGAGATATCACTGTTTGATTGTTGTTTTTGTTTTCTTGGAATTTTTCCCCACCACTATAGATAGAAGTTACTATTGAGAGCATCAATTCTGCACACATGATGTGGCATCATCTAGACCACACATCTCCCCAAGTGAATGTTGGGAACAATCAACTAGAAGCAGTCACGTAGTGAGTGCAAAGTGTGCACTGCTATAGTGACTGCTCTTTAGCATTATCTATATATATATATATATATATATATATATAGAGGTGTTTAGGGAAGCAGCCATAGCCTCCAAAACAGTACCCACCACATGCATCACGTGGAGAGGATATCCATTTGGCTTCATCTTCCTCTTCTGTGCTTATCCAAATCCAATCAACCTTATTCTCCTTCCTTCCAGCTTTTCGCTATTCGGACCATTGCGTCGTGGATCAATTCATCCTATAAAGTTACTATTTGTACATTACTTGCTACTTTTTTTTTAATTTATATTTTATACCCCCAATATACATATAAAAAAAAAGGAAAAAAAAATCACTTATGACTGTTTTTTCTTTGTCCTTTACCATTTATGTGGTTACATATGAGCCAAATAGCGCTCTCCTTTTTTCTCCCTTTCGTATTTGACTGTGACACTTGCGCGTGCTATCGTATATAATTAATTAAGGGGTCAAATACATAGGTTTAAGCTTGAAAAAAAAATGAAACTTTCTTAATTAAAAGGTCGACCCTAACAGATGTGGATTACTATGTTGGTAAAAGGGTGTATAGATAATTTTCACCCCGGCCAAGGGGGTCTACCGACACTCAGAACACATAAATGTATTATAAAAATAGAGTATATATTTAATGCACATGATAAATGTATTTAAAAAAAATTAGAATATTTTTGCACATTATTATTATTTTGTGGAGGGTACAAAACTCGCTTTTTACATGATCATGACTACCCAACCGTAGATGCTCTAGCTCTAGCGAACTTTATACGTGTGACGTGGATTGTTTTCCTATATGCTTATTGCTTACAATTATATTGGGCATACTTTATAATGTGGTGCTCATTAATTGGCCCCATCTCTCTTGTATGTTAGCAGTACTTATGTAACTATATATGTATATATATAAATAACTTAGTTAGTACCGGATGGAACAAGATCATTAATTTTAACCTTCACATGGTGACTAAGGGTGTAAGAACTTTGGTCCAAATTGGAAAGATTGATCGAACCGGACCGAACTCCTGATTTGTCGGTCTCGCTCCCATAAATTATGAACCGAAAAAATTTGGTTTAATATCGAGGTTTATAAATTTTGGATCGGACCGGACTGATAGTTATCGGTCCCTATAAATGTTTGGTCTGGTCCCAAAAAAATGATAGACCGAATTTTGATCCATCATACAGGACTGGACTGGACTGGACTGGACCCGACCCATTTACACTCCTAAAATGATGACTAAATATACACATTAAATGCCATATCATTTGTTCAGATGGTAAATCTCGGACAAAGTACGAGATTTACTTATAAAATCTTCCACGCACAAAGTGTCTGTCAAGATTAATGTTTATTATAAGCCTTCACGTATGAATTAGGCCGTAGAGTCTATTAATAATCTATGATTTTTTTGACTGGTTTTTGCCCATTACATATGAATATATATATATATATATAGCATTCAATTCATGAAAAAGGATTCGTCCAAAAAAAAAAAAAAATTAATAATGAAAAAGGAAACCGACAATAGTACTGCCTTGCTGGTATATATATATATATTGACTCGCAGCATCCAGATGAATCATATATATATATATATATATATATATATATAATATAATTTTTGTGAATATATAATTAATTAGAAGATTGATCACGAACAGGATCGTTTTATGTGGGATATTAATTGTGATCAATAACATTTAAGATCATGTAGCAGATTATCTATCTAGCTATATATACGTGATAGATCGAGTACCTTTCCTAAGCAAGCATAACTTTGACTGGGAAATTTTAAAGCGTGTGGGCCACTGGAAAAATATCACACGTTCAATATTCATAAAGGAAGTACTGGACTGAGAGATAATTATTAATTTCACACTAGCGCGTGTTGAAAATTCGGCCAAAACTAATTGAGTTAAGAAGAGTACGTATGTGAAATTGAAAGTCTATCTGCATCCGATTAATTGGACGGTGAGTGCGTGTTGCGCACTAGGCTTTCCTTCTCGGTATTATCTTATATATATATATAGCAAAGTGGGCGGCTACGTAGAGATCAATTTTTTAAACTATGCTGATCGTGATTATTCATTTGCTTAATTTTGTACATATTTCCGGACTTACTTATGCAACTTATAAGATTAACATTAGAACCAGCAAAAGAGGGTAGCTTGTTGGAAAGGTTACGAGCGAGCTTTTCAAGCATTCCCCTCAATAATTTAAGGAAAGTAAAAGGGAGATGTATGATCTTTCAACCTGGAATTCAACTGCATGTTTCTCTCTTGAAAAAATATATTCTATATTCTATTTTTTATTATCTTCTCATCATTTCAGTATCAAATGATTGGTTTATAAATAAAATATAATAAATAGTCTCCAATCATCTAATGTCATATTATTAAATGATGAAAAGATGATGATAATTGAGATAATGGATAATACTCCTCACTCTCTATTTTGGTCAGCTTGATATTCAGTCTATCCGGCCATGCATTTGTGTGATAGACCCAATTCGAGAACATGCGAAAATTGTCAAGAAAATAAAAAGAAAAAGGATTACATAAGAGAATTCTTTTTGCAAAGATCCGTACGTCTTGATTCTATTCCCTCTTCATGCCCTGCTAATTCAGCAGGTGATCGAAGGCATGAGTATATCCTGGAAACAAAACAAAACAAAAGGAAAGCCGGTGAGCTGAGCTGGGACCTTACAGTTGTCATAGGTGGGCCCAGGAATGGCTCCGAAATGTATGCTATACCTATCCAACCATTATTATTCATCATTTTTTATTCATAAATATTCTTCCATTGGCACGCAGACATATTATAATTAAAAATAATAATTTTTCAAGGTCATATTAATTATTAAGTAATAATTATAAGATATGATGAATAAGGCTTTTTTGTTTTTTTGTTTTTTTGGATAACGAATTTGTTCCATCCTAAATATAAAAGGACTCAACCTTTATTTATTTGGGCTTTTTGTCTGTCTGAATAAGCATTAAAATTTCATAAAATATGTTTATTCCAGTGGATCGAACACACCAAATACCCACATGATGATACATCTGAGCTAAGCGCGCAGCAATTTTACGGTTTTACCATCCAAAAGCATAATAAAAAGATGGACGAAAAGGTGCTTGAAAGGGAAAACTGATTCTAGTGCAGTTTAGACCAGCCATCACGATACGTAAGTGTCAAATTGGCGTTTGCGTTCGGGAGGCACATGGGCTTGGCTTGATTACTAAAGTTGAACTTGTTTTATTATTCTGCCAAACTTTAAATTATCATCCCATCCGATTAATTTAAACAAATAATTATAGAGAAATGATACTTACAATCGTGAGTGTGCAAACGTCGTGAAATTACCGCTTTAAAAAAAATGAATAAATATGGGACCCACTTGAAAAGAAATTAATTTTTTAATAGTGGACCTCACTTTTTTTCAAATCGACTGCACAACGTTTACACATTCCACGACTGTATGTAGCATTACTCTTAATTATAACCTCGTGCATATGGTCTTCCTTAAATTAAACCCTTTATGCCATTTGGCTGAAAATAATATCATTTTCTCATGGTGGGTATCATTTTCTAGAAAGTATATAATTAATTTCTCTTAGACCTAATACTGATCTAAGGGTAAAGCTACTTGATATATAAAAAATATATATATACCATTTATTTTACATCATATAAAAGGGTAAAGCTATATGATTTGGACTGACACTCAGTAAAAGATCCATTGATTATGTATTTGATTTGATTTGGACTTGCGTCAATTCCATTTAGTTGTTAGCTATATCTAATAACTTTTTCAACGAAAACAGCCCAAACTCCACAAGATTTATCATATCTTCGTCATTTTCTTCAAAATCCGAAACCAAAGCCTTAGATGCAATATTAATACACTCGCACAAGAGGCGTTCGTTGTAGGCCACACTCTCCTCACAAAATTAGGAGAGGTCCCTTCACCTCCTAGTCCTCTCATATATATTGGTCTACCGGGAGAAGAATTCATCACCTACTTAAAACCTTCTCTTCCTCCCTCTGATCTCTCAGATCTCTCGCCACCCACCGCCACCACCACTGTCACTGCTCTAATTATAACCAGAGAGGAGTCATGTCGGGGCATTGCGGCCACCATGGGCAATGCAAGCGGCGCAAGATATTCAAGCTAATCTGTGCGGGCATCCTCGTCTTCATCTTCATCGTCCTGGTGACTGTGCTCATTGTCTGGGCCATTCTCCAGCCAAGCAAGCCCAGGTTTGTACTCCAGGACGCTACCGTCTACGCCTTCAACGTCTCCTCCCCGCCGAACTTCCTCACATCCACCTTCCAGGTCACCCTTTACTCCCGCAATCCGAATGACAAGATCGGTGTTTACTACGACAAGCTCGACGTCTACGCCAGCTACCGCAACCAGCAGATCACCCTCAGCAGCCAAATCCCTCCCACCTACCAGGGCCACAAGGAGGTCAACATCTGGTCCCCCTTCATCTACGGAACCTCCGTGCCGGTGGCTCCTTACAACGCCCTCTCGCTCTGCCAGGACCAGGCCAATGGGGCAGTGCTGCTCAACATCAAGATCGACGGACGGGTCAGATGGAAAGTTGGGACCTTCATTTCGGGCCGCTACCATTTCTACGTGAGGTGTGCCGCCTTTATTAATTTCGGAGCGGCCAATACCAACGGTATTCTCGTCGAAAATAGTGGCGTTAAGTACCAGTTAGTACAGAATTGTAAGGTTAGCGTATGAACATGGCGCCGCCCGCCCGTACGTTGAGTAGTGTCCCTCTCTCTGATCTCTCTCAGTGACGCCGGCCGCTAGTTTCATGTCAATTTTTCTTTTTCTTTTTTGTGTTTAATTAGTTTAAGCTCTTATCTTCTTTAGGTATACGTCAGATTTAAGTGTGTGAATTGTACAATGTTTTGCTAAAGAATAAGCGGAGAAAATGAAAAGAAATATATGGGGACAAATAACGACAAAATTACAATCGGAGATTTTATATGAATGCGAAATAAGTGTTTTTAATGGAATGTCAGTTAGATGATCGATGTCTATATATATATGCATGGAGGTTCTGGTGTGATCATTTGCTTTTAATTTTCCTATCTACTGTTGCTAATTTACTCCACTTGCTTAATTTTTGCGATTATATTTTGAATGAAATATAATTAGCTACAAGCCTTCAACCATATATATATATATAAAATATATGTTATTTTTGCAGTTAATTAATCCTAGTAGTCTTGTAGAATTTGTGTGTGTGTTAAAGTGCTTGCAATGGAGAGATTTTCTATGTGCGACCAAAGAGATAAAGAGACAAAACTCAATTCAATTTCGTGTAGAGATAAATAAAAAAACAAGGCCGGCCGGGGAAAAACAGAAACGACCTTAGAAAGAAAAACATGTAGAAAAATACATCAAGTGCCGTTATTGAACAGGACGAAAGAGTCCCTCTAAGGAAGGGGTTGCCCATCTTGAAAGGTTGTGAATTGTAGTGCGAGAAAGAAGTTTCAAAAAAGGTGGCTAATCAAATTCTACGTTATACGTAGAAGAATATATAATATATATAATAGCAGTCGGGGTCAATGACTTAATGGCCGTTGAGTGTTGGCATGTATGGGGATCGAGGATTCATCTTCCCACATGGGCTTGGGGCTGTGGGATGGTGGCAGTCCTTTTCACCCATTTCTCCACCACCTCACCTGCTCTACCTAATATTTAATATAGCAATTAATCATAGAAAGGATCTTTAATTAACTACTATATACTGTGTCCATGTCTGTAATCATTAATGGACCACATCTCTTTTTAATTTAGTAAAAGACTTAATTAGTTGCCCAATCAATTTAATCATGTTTTGTTAATTAATCATAATATGAGGCAAAGGATAGGATAATGTGTCCAGACTCCACAATACAGAGTGCGTTATTTGTTAAAGCCGATATGTGGGTGCTAATTGCCAGAATCGGCCTCCCAGATCATAGCCCTAAGCACTTTTTTTTTTTTTTTTTTTTTTTTTTTTTTGCGTTGGTTGGAGGTTGGTACCCATTTATTTAATTCAGCTTGCTTTTCCACCACTGATATTTGATTCGTTTTGGAAGGGCAACGGTACCGCAATGACTACAAGTTAGGCCGAGGGAGTAAAGGTCGGTCCAAGTCAAGTAACATGCATGAACCTTTTTGTAGGCCTGCCTGGTATATTCGTATCGATCGGTTATTCCTGCGAACTTTTATTTACTTTTTTCCCCCTTTCACTTATGAGCTGGCCTTGAGCTTGGAACACTAACGTGAAAAGGAAGTCTTTGCCACGTCCAGATCAGCGACCCCTTGATTGGATTGATGGCGGTCAGTTCGTTCAGATGGTGAGATGATTTTAAATATTTTTTAACTAATAATAAGTATTAATAAATATTTTATAATATATAAAAAATAATAAATAATAGTGAAGTGTTTAATCACACAATACTTAAAGACCAGTTAGTAAGATAATCTCAAATTGTTTTATTATTATTTATAAATTATTTCCATATTTTCTGAAAGGACAAATTTGACTCAAATTGACTGGCTCGAGCAAAACAACTCCAATCATTAATACATTTTGATACAACTTCAATGAAGAAGATAAAGAAGATTAAAATGAAATGAAATCTGTGATTATTCTACTTGAAGAAATACATCGACTTACCCTTCTATTTATATACAATTGAGTCTAATTAATTGGTAGTAAAAGACTAAAACAAAATTAACTAAAACAAAGTAACTAAAGTATTTAGTAAGGACTAAAAAGTAAAATCAACTTGACAGTATTTACAATAGTCCCCCTCAAGATGAATGATAGATGTTGTGAACATTCATCTTGCATAACAAGGAATGAAAAACATTAGAACCAAGAGGCGTGGTTAATATATCTGCAAGTTGATGAAAAGATGAGACATGTAGTGTTCTGAGCAGACCAGCTTGAATTTTCTCTATAATGAGATGACAATCTAATTCAATATGTTGTTCTCTTATGATAAACGAGATTAGCTGCAATATGAAGTGCAGCTTGGTTGTCACAAAATAATAAGGAATGTTTAGAATGAAACTGATGAAAATCAGTGACCAATGACTTTAACCAAGTTAATTCACAAACTGCATATGCCATGGATCTGTATTCAGCCTCTACAGAACACCTGGAGACAGTGGTTTGCTTCTTGGATTTCCAAGAAACTAATGAATCACCAAGGAAAACACAATAGCCAGAGACGGATCTTCTTGTATCAGGATAACTTGTCCAATCCGAATCAGCAAATGCTTTCAAATGAACTCTAGATGAAGCTGAAAGGAAAATGCCTTGACCTAGTGCCATCTTGACATATCTAACTATTATGAGAGCTGCTTGCATATGGGGAACACGAGGTGATTCTAAAAACTGGCTCAAATAATGAACTGAGTAGGTAATATTTGGCCTGGTATGAGTAAGGTACAATAACTTGCCTATAGACCTTTTGTAGGTAGTTGTGTCTTCAAGCAATTTTCCATCAGACTTAGAAAGTCTGCAATAGGAATCCATAGGAAAATCCATTGGCTTAGAAGCCAATAAACCAACATCAGCTATCAATTCTAGTGCATATTTTATTTGGCATATAGAAATGCCCTTCTTGGATCGAGCTATTTCCTTTTCTAGGAAATACTTGACAGGACCTAAATCCTTTAGGTTGAAAAATGTATTCAAAGACTGCTTGATATTCTAAACAACAGAGAGATCATTACTGGCCAGTAGGATATCATCCACATACACCAAAAGAGCCACAAAATAATCATCTATTTTCTTTGTAAATAATGCATTGTCAGATTTAGATTTAACAAACCCCAACTCAACCAAACCAAGGTTGCAGTGAACTTTGAGTTCCATTGCCTAGATGCATGTTTTAATCCATATAAGGATTTTTGCAGCTTGTAAACTCGAGTGTCCCCCTTTCTAAGATACTCAGGTGGAGGTCTCATGTAAACTGATTCATCCAAATCACTATAAAGGAAAGCATTATTCACATCCAAATACACTAGATGCCAACTATGAATTACTGCCAGGGATAAGAAACACCTCACTGTCACCATTTTTGCAACTGGGAAAAAAGTTTCTAAGCAGTCAAGCCCTTCCCTTTGAGTATAACCCTTGGCAACTAGTCTTGCCTTATATTTCTCAATTGAGCCATCAACATTATACTTAGTTTTATATACCCACTTACAACCGATGAGATTTTTATCTTGTGGAGGTTCAGTGAGAGTCCAGGTATCATTTGATTCTAAGGCGGCTAATTCAATGGACATAGCATCTCTCCAATGAGAATGCTTAACAGCTTGGTGGTAGAAATCAGGATCTTTTTTAGATGAAATAGAGATGCTAAAAGCTTTATGAAAATGAGACAAATGTTCATATGATAAAAATTCAGAAATGCTGTATTTGTTACCTGAAGTCATATCATATGAGCCAAGAGATGATATGGTAGAGGTAGATGCTGGTGAAGAGGCTAAATTGCAATGATAATTTTGCAAATAGTCAGGAACTTTGTGTTGTCTAGTAGACCTTCTAAGAGGAGGAAAATGATTTATATCTTGTAATGGAGGAATATCTGGAATTTGGTTTGAAGAGAGTGAGGATGCTGGTGTAGATGTAATAGAATCCGAGATATCATTGGAATTATTTGACAAGTCATTTGGAATGTTCGATGATTGTGATATATGGTCTGAAATGGAATTAGGTAATACCAACTCAGATTGTATGCAAGTTTGTTGGGAAGAATCTATAGTCTGAAAGGGGAAAAGATGCTCATGAAAGACTACATCTCGGGAAACAAAAAAAAATTATGAGAGTTCAAATCATACAACTTGTATCCTTTTGTTCCAAAATGATAACCAACAAATGCACACTTTCTAGCTCTAGGAGAAAATTTTGATCTGTTATTGCTTAAGGTAGAAGCATAACATAGGCAACCAAACATTTTAAAATGATTATTAGGAGTATCACCATAAAGAATCTGTTGTGGTGATTTATTTTCAAGAATATGGGATGGTATATGATTAATAATGTGAGTTGTTGTTAAAACACAGTCTTCCCAAAAATTTAATAGAACATTTGATTGAAATCTTAAAGCTCTTGCCACATTCAAAAGATGTTGATGTTTCCTCTCAACTATTGAATTTTGTCGAGGAGTCTCAACACAAGAAGTTTGGTGTATAATTCATTTGGAATGAAAAAATTCTCTTATTCGAAATTCTAAACCATTATCTGTTCTTATGCATTTTATTTTTTGTTGAAACTGTGTATAAATCAGGTTGTAAAATGCTATAAGAATATGTTTAACTTCAAATTTAGATTTCATTAAGTAAACCTAAGTTGATCTAGAATGATCATCAATAATTGTCAAGAAAAACTTGAAACCATCATGAGTAGGTACTGAAAATCGACCCCATATATTACAATGAATTAAATGGAAAATTGAACTAGCTTTATAAGAGTGAACTGAAAATGATAATCGTTTTTGCTTTGCCAATTGGCAGATTGTACAATGATGTTCATGTATAGATTTATTGAAAGTGAAATTTGGAATTGACTTGGAAAGGAACAATAACCTCAAAGATGAGGGATGACCTAGTCTATTGTACCACAAGTGATAAGCAGAATTTACACTAGGTGAAAGTACGGAAGTAGCAACTGTATTGACTGATGGTTGTTGCAGGAGATTAAAGACCAGCTGCCCTTCTACCCTTCCCAATCATCTTCCATGGGGTAAGGCCCTGTATATAGCAAATCTCAGGAAAAAAAAAAAAGCAACATTTCTGATCAAATGTAAGTTTAGTTACTGAAAGAAGATTATATGCAAAACTAGGAACACATAAACCATCTTTCAAAACTAAACCTTCTGATAAATTGACAGTACCAAGATGTGTTACTGTAAAATTTTCTCCATTTGGTAATTTGACAAATGTATTGAGAACTCGAGTGATTGTGGTGAAAAGATTTATAGAATGAATAATATGGTCTGTAGCACTTGTATCTATGATCCAAGTGCTAGATAATGATGTTAAATTCTCATTTTTCATGGATGGAAAGGTTGAATGACAAACTGTTTTACTTGAGAATGAAGGCAGATTTGATGTTGATAGTACATTAGCTGCGTGATGAGTGTTTTTGGGTAACTCAGTTGGTTATGGTCGAATTAATGCCAATAGTTGCTGATACTCTTCTTGAGAGAAAGACATGCAATTTTGATCAAAGGATGTACTCGAGGGTTAGACCATTACTTGATTTGCTTATGAAACTTTCCCTTTTTGTTTGTAACTTGGAGGATATCCATGTAATTTGTAACACTTGTCCACTGTGTGATTGGTCATTCCATAGTGAGTGCACAATAGTTTTTCTTTTCTGTATTGCTGCTTTTGAGTATTAACTTTCAAACCTTCAACTCTTTTGTTCATGAAGGCTACATTAGGTTCAAACCTTACTCTTCCCATTGAGCCAACTTCTCTTTGCTTCTCTTATTGAATGATTAAAGAGAAAACTTTAGTAATAGATGGTAAGGGTTCCAATAGTAAAATTTGGCCCCTAACATGAGCAAATTCTTCATTTAGCCCCATAAGAAACATGATTGCATGTTGATGTTGTTGATATTCTACAAACAAACAAGCAGCTCCACAAGTACAGTTTGTAGATGCAGTACATGTACGACAAGGCATTTGATTATAGTTCATGAGTTCATCCCATAAGCACTTGAACTTTCGATAATAAACACTCACCGAGGTTTGATCTTGAGACAAAGAAGAAAGCTGTTTTTGCAACTGGAAAATCGTTGGTCCATTGCCTTGAGAGAATTGATGCTTCAACTCATCCCACATATCTTTGGCAGTTTTTGTATAACAATGGTTTCCCCAATATCCCTGACCACGAAATTAAGAATCCATGATAACACCATGCTATTACATCTATCCCATTTAGCATATGAAGAATTTGTTTCAACTGGCTGAATAATTGTATCATTGATGAAACCGATTTTGTTCTTGACCTTCAAAGCCAATTCCATTGATCGAGACCAACTATTATAATTGTCTCATATGAGCAGATTGGAGACCAAAATCGATCCAGGAGAATCTCCATTTTGGAGATGATAAGGACTGGAATCTTCTGCATTAGACGAAATAGAGGAGGAAGAAGAATGAGCATCCATTCTTGCAGCATAAATTCAAATCTTGTAGAGGATTTTGAAGCAAAACCCTAGGTTATTATTCTTCTGATACCATGATACAACTTCAATCAAGAAGATAAAGAAGACAAATGAAATCAAATCTGTTATTATTCTGCTTGAAGAAATACATCGACTTATCCTTCTATTTATATACAATTGAGTCTAACTAACTTGTAGTAAAAGATTAAAACAGAATTAACTAAAACAAAATAACTAAAGTATTTAGTAAGGACTAAAAAGTAAAATCAACTTGACAGTATTTACAATATATAAAAAATAATAAATAATAGTAAAGTGTTTATCCAAACAAAACTTAAGACCTGTTAGTAAGATGATCTCAAATTATTTTATTATTATTTATAAATTATTTTACTATTCCCTGAAAGGACGAATTTGACTCAACTCGACTGGCACGAGCAAAGCAACTCCAGTCATGAATAGATTTTGTTCTCTCTCATCAATTCATTAAGGGTGAAAAGGGAATGCCACTAAAAGCCATTAAGAAAAAGAGATGCGACTTTCTATGCTTGAATTGGTCACGGAAAAAAGAAAAGAAAATGACACATCGATTAGAAAGAGACCAAATAGTTTTGCCATCTCCTCCTGAAAATTCTTTTGATCGAGGAGGGAGAACTCCTGCTTTAAATCGGGGTATGCAGTATGCACGATGGGGAGATCATATTCTCCCATGCACCCACTGACTCTCCCCATTCAGAGGACTCCGTTTTTGTCCGGAGGGGTCCAATAATTATAAATGGGTTATACAAAAATAAATTTGTAGTTTCATGTGATCAATCAGATTTATTTTATAATAAAAATAATTTTATAATTTGACGAAACATATCAAACCACATTAGTTTGTAAAATTATTTTGTATGATCCATTTGTGATTATAATATTTCTCTTTTATCTAGTGGCCTTGTCAAGATGAGGCCGAGCAACCCATCTATTCAGTCTATTGGGATTTACCGATTTACTATGCATCAGCTATCATTCACTCTCACACCCCACACCTATAACTTTTTCATAGAGTGTGAGAGTGTTTTCATAGGATATGAGAGTATTTTTCATAAGGTATAGGGTATAAGATGATAAATAGTGACTGATGAAAAGATTTTTTTCTAGTCTATTTTAATATTTCATATTTTATACCATATTTATTGTTGAAACGACATCTACCAGTTTAATGGCTGATGTGGTATATGTCTTATATATAGTTAGCAAGATTACACGTCAGTTTGCACTAGGATGTAGTAAGTATGGTGGTACCCATGAAAGCAGTCATTCAAGAGTGCCATTAAATTAAAACAAGGTCAATAGGACACATGCGGGACCATATTCTAAAAACAGGAGCACAAAACTATGGATAAATTGGTCACGAGTTCACTAAACTATAAGCTATAATTAAATCCCATCATATGATATGGAAGTTTGACAAGTCTAACAAAACCAATCCAGGCCGGCCCACAACACCAAAATCAACTTTTTCATTGCAACTCTTGCTACCTATAAAATGGCCCGTATGGCATATGCTAATAACATATGGGCCATTTTAGTGAGAAAAAGGAGAGGAGAAAAATATACTTAATATGTAAATTTTATGATTGTTGGAATAAATTTATCAAATAATTAGTATAAAATATTTATTAATTATAATAAGGTTTATCTTATGTATTTATCTACTTTTTATTTTATTTTATGTCTTTAAATTCAAATAAAAATTATAGAGGACTTGAATATGTGGAGGATAGAGTTATGATAATATATATATTGCTTATGTCATGTTTCACGGGCCGGAGCAACTTCACACAGGCAGTGCTCGAGCGATCACTTGCACAGTAACTAAGGAGGGACCTCGGGGGTCCGTTGATCCTCCGATGCCTAAGTCAATAATGATGAAGGAGATGATAAACAATAGTGAAGGCGAGAGTATATGATGATAGTTTTTTTTTATTAACTTGCTTGCTGCTGATACCGTCTTATTTATAGTTACCGACTTGGTCTCCACGATAGCGGGGTGTTGCATAGCAGGAGATAATATGCTTGTGTTGTCGATTTGTCGAGTTATCCCTGGGGAGTCACCTCGCCGAGCTATGAAGTGCTCAAGGTGGCTGGGTATTGCTCGGGCCTTGGGCCGCATTGAATGCGACACGCCTTCTGCTCTGGGCCACATTTTTAACACCCGGGCCTAGCGCCAAACTTTTTTTTTATATATATATTTTTGTGTTAAGTATATGAAAAACCCAGTTGAAATTTTTGGAGTACTATTTTATGGGCCCAAATTGGTTTTTAAAGGTTATAAAATTTTCTAATGGACTTGCCATTGTAGTTAAATTTTTTTGAAATAGATACTACCCGATCACCGCATGGCCCATGCCCATTTTTATTAAATTGGGAGACTCAATGGCAGTTTGTTTTAAAAAAAACTCACTTCCCACCTTTACACGTCTCTTTCCATTAGTCATAAGCTTAGACGTCTCTTATTTATTTATCCACTCCCTTGCACATGCAGGTCTCCCTTATCCCTCTAGGGTTTGTTTTGGTTTTTCTTTGACTATATATATGTACCTAACCCTTCGTGCATGAAGAAAACCCAAGAATAGAGTTGTCGTCTCCTTCCCTCATCCTCCATTAGACAGAACCTCAGCCACCCCAAACTACCGAAGCAACCCAGCACCACAAAGACCCACACCACAACACCTAATGAGTCCACGTCTAGTTTTCAACCGTAACCCATCTTCACCATGGAAACTGCTGTCACACCACGTTCAAGTAGCCACTGCACAAGCTCCACGTACGAAACCACCCAACCAACAACAACTCGATCACACCTCCTCCTTGACTCCACACCGTCCGAAACCCAACCCCACGCCTCCACAAACAGCCACGTTGAAACTGTCACCCACTGTGCAGCAGTGCAATGAAAAGAGGGAGAGTCATGCGGCCGTAGGAACAGCCCTAAGCCACCGTTCAAGCCACTGTAGGTCCCCTGTTTTTGACCTTCGAAACAGAGGAAGCCACAACTTAAGCTGCCACCTCTACATCTTGGGAGAGCCATGACGCCACCGCCAGCAGCAACAGTATATGCCGGAGAATAAGTCTCCACAGTTGGAAGCCGTCCAGTTGACATCCAGCACCACCTCTCACCGCCAACACGTTGCATGATACGTAAACCCCCTCTCCTTATCTCTCGTCTCTCTCTCTCTCTCTCGTCTCTCTCGTCTCTCTCTCTCTCTCTCTCGTCTCTCTCTCTCTCGTCTCTCTCTCTCTCTCTCATCGCTCTCTCTCTCAGCAACCTTCCGCCGCCCTCAACACCGTCTTCCACTCGCCCAAAGCCGCCGCTCATTGCTCCTCTCGGTAGGTCCCAGTCGTACCACCATTTGCTAGCTCGGTTTTGATTTCCAAAATAGGAAGAAGTTATATTGTTCTGTATAGTTGAACATAAAATTCTGATGAAAGTACGATTATGCACTTTGAGTTTACAAGCCAAAGTTTGAACTTTAATATTTGTTATGGTTGGACGTGAAATTATTGTGGGCCTTATTAGGATTGGAAAAATTAGGGAATCAATTATTTTTAGAGTGACAATATTTTAGGGTTATGAGGATAGGTAGATGTTGAGGAAAAATACGAAATTTTATATCTCAAGTTTTAATTACAAAGTGTGTATTCAATTGAAAATTTATGGAAGTTACATGACAATTTTATAGGTGACGATTGATTTTCGTTCAGTACTGTTGTGGAGATATTCCGATAAACTAAGAAGTTCTGGTAAGCGGAGTTCCTATGCTAGACTTTGCATAAAAAAAATGAACTGAGGTTGATTTATAAAAATGTGCATGACATATTTGTTTTTGAAAAGAAATGTGAAAATAACCTCAATTATTTACTCTACATTACTCATGAGATCCATAAGAAAGAGGAGTATTTTTGTCATGACTGGTGTAGACATGAGCTAATTTTTGTGCATTCTATTTCAGATATGGAAAAGAGCGAATATGAGTCTTTTTCTTCTCTAAAGTTTGTTTTGATGAAATAAAGATGTTCTGATGCATGAGATCTAAAAAATTTTGCTGTGAATAAATAAAGATGTTTTGATTCTGTTTATTTCGAACATGTGCAATTATCTGAAAATGTTTAGTTTTTGGCTTTTGATATGAAGTGACATCTGAAAACCTTGGCATGAGATTCTGATTCTATATTCTGATTAAGTCTGGTTATGATGTTCTGTTCGGTTTTCCATTACAGCCTAGCCACGGGTGATAATAGTGGAAACGGCCATGCTCTGATTGATGAGAATGAGGTCTCAGATTTTGATATGCCAAAGGATTTTTGAATAATAATGGTTTTTTGAAAGTTTTACTCTGATATTTTTGTAACATGTTTTGATATTTACATTCTGAAAGTAAACGTTTCTATTTCTGCATTCTGAAGGTAAACATTTTATTTTGCATTCTGAATTCTGAAAATGCTTATATTTACACACTAGTATATGTTATCTGCTTATTGAGTTGTTGATAACTCACCTCTTATCTTTACAATATTTTTCAAATAATTTTGATGCTTTAACTGGAAGTTAAGAGTAAGGTTTGATGATCATAGAGGAATAAGGGTCAATGATGCAAGTTTATTGGAGAGTGTTTTTTAGTAGGTTTATGATGTTATGTTATTTGATATTTGGAGTCATGGATGTTTCTAAATATTTATGGAGTTTTTAAATTATTTCATTGAGGTAATCAAAAAAATTGTAACCTGGGTCCTGCTCTGCTCTTGGCCCAATGTAAGGAATTTTCCCCAACACACACATACATATATTATATATATATATACATATATTATACATATATTATATATATATATATATATATATATCATTCTAATCTTAACCTCATCGTATGCTATTGCATATCAACAAAACCTGGGTTGATATTAAAGTAAGAATTGGATTACTTAAAAAGGCCGCCATCATTACTATATATGCCAGCACGTCACATCCTTTTCGTGAAGTTTTCCCGAAAGACAAAAAAAAAATCAAAGAATTAGATTGTCCGTATATTCGAACTCAAATTACTAAAATGTATTTTGCAAGGTATTTGAAAAGAGCAGTGCTAGTCCGAAAGTGTCTCGAGCAGGTAAATTTTTTTTTTTATTTAATGTATTTTTTTAATCATCATAAATATTTTTTTAAAAAAAAATTTTTACAACATTATTAAAAAATATTTTTTAATCACTCAATTAAAAAAAAAAATCACATTCTAGATTTTTTTTTAAATCTCAAATGTGAGACCCAAAGCATTTCCCATTTGAAAAAAAGATAGTAAAAAGCTCGTAATCTTAAACACGATTGATTTTTCCTTGGTGTGTAAGAAAAATGCTGAAAAGATACAAGTAATTAGGTCTTTCGATCCTCTTTCATAAAAAGGTCATAATCTTAATAATAATGTATTATTATTGGTATTACTATTTTTATTACAACAGTAATTATAACTGTTGTATGATGTGAATGACTACTCGTTTGTTTTGTTATTTTGGGAAGCATGACATGACTACACTCACACGCGTTAGAATGAGATAGTCTTCCACTCCATCAATCTGAAATGCGACTTCTTGTAGGATTAAGTACCCATCACTTCTCCTTGAGTTAGGTGACCGAATCACGAGTCAACAAATCCCATCACTTCATCTTCTTGTGCGAAAGAATAATGTTAGATACACAAATTTTATATAATTTTTTTTTATAAAATAATGGATTTTATTAATAATATATATATATATTTTAATAAAATGAGATTATTTTTTTATAATAATTTATGAGAAATTCTATTTGGAGTTCTCAAGTTATTTGCAGTCTTCACTTAGAAACTGCATGTACAGGTCTCTTATTAAATGAAAAAAATATCATTTAGAAGGAATAGTTTTATAATTTTAAAAAAATTTAAAAATAAAATTACTTAGACTTACATTACAATCGTTAAATGAAAATTATGTCTACCATTACTAATCATTTATATCAAACTTAGCGAAAATCATTTCAAAGTTACAGGAAACCAGCCACCTCATTTCCCGACGCTCTAGTTCTCACGCTCTTTCAAGTCTCACGCGGTCCTCTCGCAATCCTTTTCTTTCTGAAAATTGTGACGCAACCGCCAACGCGGCTTTTGAAAACCCCATCTATATAAATGCCGTATCCTCCTTTCTACATTACCCATTAGCCATATTAAGATATTCCACCTTTCTTTAATTTGCTTCTTTTTTTCATCGCAAGCAGCTTTCTTTTTTCTCTCATCCGTTACGCCATGGGATCAAAAACTGGGTGCGGCTGTTGCAGCTGCCTATGCGGATGCCTATTCAGTTGCCTTCTCAGCCTTATTTTCCAGATCTTGTTCACGTTGCTCATCATCGTCGCCCTCGCTGGGTTCATCTTCTGGCTCATCTTCCGCCCCAACGAGGTCAAGTTCCACGTGACCGACGCCTCTCTCACCCAGTTCAATTTCACCACCGGCGACAACACCCTTCACTACAACCTGGCCCTCAATGTCTCCGTCAGGAACCCCAACAAGAGGATCGGTATTTATTACGACCGCATTGAGGCCAACGCCTACTACCAAGGCCAGCGCTTCGACACCGAGACTTTGACGCCGTTTTACCAGGGACACAAGAATACGACCGTTCTCAGCCCGGTGTTTCAAGGCCAGCAATTGCTTACGCTCGGCAGCGGCGAGGTCTCCAAGTTCGATTCGGAAAATACTGATGGGACTTTCGGTATCTCTTTAAGGCTAAATCTTCGGATTAGAGCCAAGCTGGGTTGGATCAAGATTGGGCACTTCAAGCCCAAGATCAAGTGTGGCTTGAAGGTTCCTCTCAAGTCTAATGGGACATTATCAGCGGCTGCTTTTGAGACGACGAAATGCGACTTCGATCTCTGATCGTCTTTGCAGCAGATCTTGTTTCTTTGATCGCGCGAGGCGTCAGTTATTTCATCTTTCCCCCATTCTTTCATTGTTTTGTTTTTTCCCAGCCTTGTTATCTAGCTAGCAGTTGGTAATAATAGTTTGTTTTGATGATATTCATGTAGATTTGATTTTCCATTGTTTTTCTTTTAATTTCGTACATAAATAAGCCATCGTGTTTTTGATCTTTTCCTTCTCCTAATGATGGGATGATATTGGATTTGGTGTTTTGTGGATTAATGCGGTCACTGATTCAAAGCTTTCTTGCTTTCATTTTGTTCTTAATAATTTTATGCCGCGAAGGTAGGATTGAAAGGTAGATATACCAAAACTGATTGCCATTGGGCACAGGCGTCATGTCATGTGCATGAGTACCACGATGTGAACGTGTGCTACGTTATGCCGAGGAAAGAGGATAGCCTGTGATATTAAAGTGTCCACCCGAATAAAATAATTGGAATTTCCAAACAGTATTTGTGTGACCATCCACCAAAGTCCAGAGATTTGAGGTGCGTTTGGAACATAAACATCTCTCAACTCATCTTAACTCATTATTATAATTTTTTTAAATTTTAAAATAATAATAATATTAAAAAATAATATTATAATAATATTTTATCAACTCAACTCATTTCAACATCCAACTCGTACTCTTCTCTCTTGTTATATTTTCAAGTTTCTCAAGTCACTTGTGTATCTGAAAATTACACATTTTATATTGATTAAATTATTAGATGAATTTATCGCTTTACTATTTTATCAATTTTAACTAAATAATAATTTATTTGTAAGCACTTTTATTGACGCACCAAACACGCCACTGATGCAAAAAGAGTGCAACACCAACGGCAACCAGTATAAAAAAGTATTTGCTATTTTCAAACCAAAAAAAAAAGTATTTGTAATTATTATTATTATTTTTTTATAGTTATAAGAAGTGCATTTAAAAACCGACTTTTGAACAACAGCTTGTATTGTTTACTTCAAAAAAAAAAAAAGTAATTGTCGATTGTACGGCGCCAGGTGGGCCAAGGCCCAAGAAACTCGGCCCCAAGGATTCCCTGTCCAAGCAAGAAACTTAAACGTTAGCCGGGGAGTGGCACTGTACAATCAACAAGACAGATTAACCTGACACATTGTGGCTGTCTTAAGGAATAGTATATACACAGAACGCACGAAAAATACAGAGGACTCGATTTATCGGCATAAGGTTATCTACAAGTGATATAAGTCGGATCAGAAATTAGGAAATCACTATGTATTAATGATGCTGCTGATTAAATCACACGCCACATTTATGAAGCTGGCACAAAGCCACGCTGCATTAAAGAAAGTTTTACAGTAGACACAAAAAGAGAAGCATGAACTTTATGGAAAAAAGACTATCTGCACCTTCTCAGACACGGTATAAATATTTGATCCATAGACTTTCTTACTTATTAACTACACTTCAAAAATATTTATTAACTTTGGCATCAGAGGTTCCCCAGGCCCAAGGCCGCCCTCTCCAAGTCGCAATATTTTCTACGTTGTGTAAGGCCCGTTTTCGAAAACCTGAATTGTCGAAACTTGTTCCAAAGTGTGTGAAACATGACGTTAACACTCACATTTGATGATTATGCAAGAAGTTTAATTATATAACATACTAGGGTCAAGGTTGAAATACAATGTATACGTGCTGATATTGATGGAATGACTTTGTCCAATAAAGTTGTTTCAATTTTAAATGTACAAAGTTCAAATCTTAATACAATCTCAATATTAGAAATGGTGTGCATGGCCTTTGGTTTTGGGCGTTAATCACAGGCATGCAGTTGCTTTGTGTACAGACATGGAGCTAGCACCACAAATCAACACTCCTTATTTTGTATTTATAATAATTATGGGATATTTGACATAAATTTAATGGATAACTGAAGCTGGATCCAAGGTAGTTCTTCGTGAACTATTAAGAATATCCCATAATTATTAATTTAGAAGAATTGGATCCAGTTTCAGTTATCCATTAATTTTAATGTATTATACAAAATAATAATATATTTGAGAAGCTCATTAGTCTATTAAAAAAGTCCTGTCATTCTCACATTAATTGAATTAATGTAATTTGTGCATGTTCTAGATAAATGTTTTGGAAAAAAAAATCGAGATCTATTAAAGAAAAACTCTTTTTTTTTTTATAAGTTTTATTTATTTCAAACAGTTTAAAAACTCATACTTATATATAGCATGAGTAATGATAGTGTGAGTGATAATTTGTATAAATTCAAAATAGAAAAATCTTGCACAATTTCTTTATAAAAAGTAGATCTTACCATGAAAAAGTATAAAAAAAAATCGACTATTTCAAACTTGTACATGACTAACATGTATGGTATTAATCGATAGAACTCTGTACACGACATACTCGATGCGTGGCGTATGAAACCATGAGTAGGTCAAAGGATTTGGAAATGGAAGCTATTGATTCACACGGAAGACGCGCAAATTCGATGGAGTTTCCTACAAAGCAAACGCGTTGATTTAAGGCCTGCTTCACACACCGTGGTTGGCTATATAATTTGAACCCCCGGCCGCCTCATTCTATATCAAATACTTGTGTTTTTGCTCTGTTTCTCACCTCTGATCAACCATGGCTGAAAGTCAGACTCACCTGAACGGTGCCTATTACGGCCCATCAATCCCACCTCGACGCAAAGACTACCACCGCCCCGGCCACGGCAGTCGTGGCTGCGGATGATGTGGCTGCCTTTTCGGCTGCCTCTGCAACTGCATTTTGAGCCTCATTTTCAAAATCGTCTTCGCTGTCATCGTCATGATTGGCCTTGCCGCCCTCGTCATCTGGCTCATCCTCCGCCCCAACAACCTCAAGTTCCACGTCACCGACGCCGCTCTGACGCAGTTCAATTTAAGCACCACCAACAACATGCTGCAATACAATCTGGCCCTGAACGTCACCGTCAGAAATCCCAACAAGAGGATTGGCATATATTACGACACCATCCAGGCCAATGCTTACTATGAAGATCAGAGATTTGATTCAGAGTCTTTGACTCGATTTTACCAAGGACACAAGAACACGACCGTCTTGAGCCCGTTGTTTGTCGGACAGCAATTGGTGTCGCTGGGGACAAGTGAGTTATCCAAGTTCAACTCAGAGAAGAGTAACGGGCTCTATAGTATTGATTTGAAGCTGAGACTTAGAATTAGGGTCAAGGTGGGTTGGATCAAGTTTGGGCACTTCAAGCCCAAGATCAACTGCGACTTGAAGGTTCCTTTGAGTTCTAATGGATCGTCAGCAAGTAGCTTTGAGACTACCAAGTGCAGTTATGACCTCTGATGGTCTTGTACATCTTTGATCGGGGCTTTGATTTCAGTTTCGTATTACATTACCGTACTTGATGTAGGATATTTCTTAATTTATTTATTTTTCCGGTATAGATTATTTTGTTGAAATTGCACTGTATGTTGTTTTTGTCATTGAGTTTTACTTATGATCACAGATTCACATTCATTAGTAAATTAGTAAAATATTGATTATGGTGACTTTTTCTTGTTTCTGAACTCTGATGACGTTTATGTGTTGGTGATTGGTGTTTCTGCTAGTTTCCATGAACTTCTTCCTTGAAATTCGAAAACAAAAACGCAAACTAAACCAATAGTAGTCGATGCTCATTTCTTTTTCTTTGGGTGGGTTTGGATGTTGAAGTGAGTTGAGTTGAGATGATAAAATATTATTAGAATATTATTGTTTATTATTATTATTATTTTAAGATTTAAAAAAATTATAATGATGAGTTGAAATGAATTGAGATTAACTCAACTTCCAAACGAAGCCTAAATGTTGAGCGTACGCTTTAATAATTCTAGTAGTAGGTGGGGAGTGGGAATAGCATGCAGGTGTACAAATCAACTCATGACCATCAACGTGTTCAGAATTTTGTTCTAATCTTTTGCCCAATCAAACTTCTTGTGAACATGACAAGATTCGGCCGCACTCTGTTAAATACGGAATAAACTTAAATGCGCCATTTGTCTCTAACTTTTAAGTAAGGGAATTAATGCTTGTTGTCTCGAGGATGAGTTTTTTTTTTCCTAATCTAAGCATAATATATATATAGAAAGGTATATAGTTTGGAAAAGTCTAAAGGCAAGCACTTATGCGCACCGATGCATACTGAAGTGTTGACATGGAATAGTTTTAATGAAACGAACCGTTTGGGAGTCATACGGCTGACTTAATTTTTAAATTTACTAGTACATATTTTGTGTAAATTGTAGTGTATTAGTTTTTAAACTATGTAATTTTTAAATTTGTCAATGTATATTTTGTGAACAAGTCTAACAAATTGTAATATATAGTTATATATACACAATTTGTAAAATATAAATATAGTTTATATATATGTATATAATATATATATATATATAAATGGGGTGGGGGCGGGGTGGGATTCCACGCGCCCCCGCTAGGGGAGCTAGATGCGGGGCGGGGGGGCCGTCCCGCCATGCGGGACGGAAGCGGGGCGAGGCAACGGGGGCTGGGCCTCGCTGCCCACCCCTAAATAAAATAGCTTTATCAGAACTCATCTCAGAGATGTGGGTGTAGCACAACTCTTTTAAATAATATCTTTTTGTTCTCAACCATGAGTACGCTTCCAAGGCGGTGAAATATGGCCTTAAATTAATGTTTTAAATTCCAGATTATTCTATTTAATTATTAGAATGAAATATTTTAATACTTATCTGTTATGGTCATGTATTGTTTTGAGATTAGCTATATACATAAACTAATAATTAATAAAAGAAATACACACACACACACATATATCTATTTATATATATAAAGTGCCTATCTAATAGAAATTATTGGTTTAACGTTTTTTTGTTGTTTTCCGTTAAAGTTAACAAAATTTGTCAATTTGTCCATTATCTATAAAATTCTCATCTGTCAGCCATCATAAAGCAATCTTATTATAAAAGCAATCTCGGTTAAAAAAAATTAGAAAAAAACAAAAAACAAAAAACTCTTCGTATTTATTCTATTCAGGCAGATTCATGCATCTGAAAAGAAAAAAACAAAAACTCATGCTCGAGATACATAGCAACTATTATCGGAATTGAAAGAAAAATAGAGATTTACACAGACAGAACAAATAGTATATCTATTTCTTAACAGTAAAAAAATTAGAAATTAAAACCAAAAAAGTTTGCATATTCTTCAGGCAAATTCATACATTTGGGAGGATAATGAAAAATTGTCATTAAGTCAGCGTCAATCCATTCACTTCAATATTTTAGTCCAACACCATATTCAGATAACAGAAAACGCTACACATGGAAAAGATCAGGGGTTAGTCAATTACTAGCCTTTTCCTTTGTTCTTTATTATAGGTGATTTTTTGAGAAAAAAAGTTTTGCTTCTTAATTTTATTTGTAATTTCTTCTTTTCCCATTTATTTTCTGCATATAAACTAAGTAATGCACGTTACTTTCACCTAATATATATATATATATATATATATATATATATATTATATACCTATGGATTGTTGAATTAATTATCACATGAGAATATATATCTCTCTATATATATAAAGAGCCTATGAAACGGAATTTTCTTGTTTTAACAGAAATGTCTTGTTTTAACGGAATATGCTGGTTTTCACTAACTTTCCATCCGTTTGTAATAATTACAGAACACAGGGATATAATTGTATTTTCATTTATATTCTATTTATGGCTACTTTTATGATTTCTGTTGGTTTCTATTCCACTATTAATATGTTTAAATATGCTAATAAAGCAGATTTATTATAATAATAATCATGGATTCAATTTCCAATTTGAAAATACGTTATAATAGGAAAACAAATTTATGTAGATTTATCTTTTTGTATTCATTATAATAGGAAAGCATTATAATAATTTACAAATAGCCTATTTTTCAATAGCTTTTAAGATATATATTAGTAATAAAATAATAAGATATATGTACTTTATTTTTATTTTAATAAAATATATTAGTGCTTTGAACTGCACATACGTGCCTCAGGCACGTAACATCTTACTAGTATATATATATATATATATATATATAATTGAAGATTTTTAAAATGAACATGGATAAAAACATTACAAAAAGTAGAGATATTAGTGTCAAAATATAATTTAAAAAAATCACAAACTTGAGTTAGACACAAAAAAAGATCTGAGAAATTATTAAAAATAATGAGATTTAAAAAAAGAATGAGGGGATATTTTTAAAGTTACAAAAAAAAAACTTAAATTATACATATGTGTTTTAGATTTTGAAATTATATAAATACTAACTAGATTTGAAACTCATAAAATGCCATCTAAACTCAAAAAAAATTAAAAAATTACCATTAAAACAGTTCGAATGTAGTTTACAATTAATGGACCGAAATTTTAAATGAAATGGAATATGAATATATAGTGTACCGATTAATATACTGGAATGAAAAATTTTGATCGGAGAAGAACAAAACGGAATTTAAAACTATACTCTGAAGTGGACGAGACCCGCACAAAACGTTGAATCGTTTGTGGTTATTACCAAAAAGAATTGGTACCATAAGCATTAATTTCTAGTTTTTGGCTTTCGCGGGGAAATTGTGAAGGATTGATGGCAACATTAATGCATTTAGGTTTTTCATTGATAATCGAGAAAGGCTGGTCAACAAGGCCTCTTGGTTATAGACTCAGCAAAAACAGGTAAATGAGATTTTGTTGGATAGATTATAGATAGATAGGAGTAAAACATGATCATGAATAGGAGTAAATTATTTATAAGTTTGTTTATTGACACATTAAATACATCAATAATTTAATAGTTTACGATGTTAGTCCGCATAAGAAAAATATTTGTGTGTGTGTGTGTATATATATATATATATATAGCTCTACTTAAATATGATATATATACTTATTAGTAGGAGTTTTTTAAGCTGATGAAAGCTGGCCGGCACGTAGGACATGGAGCTGCATGGAAGCTCATCATGGAGAATATGAGTTGTTTTTAATTATCTTAGTTGTCGATGTAATCATTTAATAAACACAAATGACTTCACCATTTGTACGTATTAGATTGATATTTTTGTGTTTGAGATAATCTTTATTTCGAGTCATGTGATGGGATATGTTGAATGGGCAACTGACCTACTGCGCGCATGAAGTCATGATCAGAGGCCGCCACCATGCAGCTGGCATTACATTTTAGACTTTATCTCATACGTATCGACCAATTGGGCGTTTGAACTCATCAAGTCGTGCACACTGTCGGTCCCCTACCGACGCCAATTGGAAATTATTTTCTCAATTTGAAAAAGAAGTTTTTTTTTTTTTTTTTTATTGATTGATAGCATCTTGACGGTTGATTTTATTTGTTCTTAACTCGGAACCAATGACTCATCATGTGATAATATTGGAATTATGCACATGATCCAATTGTAACGTCGGTGCCCATGGTGATCAACAAATTATACTATTCATTTAATTTCTAATTAAATAAATATATGAATTTCGTTGTCGGTGCGATTTCCATAATAAGTAAGTAATTAACAGGTTGGATTTTGAGGGTTAATTAACGAATTTCAGATAAAAATAAAATAACAACTCCTCTTCCTCACAAGAAAGAAAAAGAAAAAAAATAGGACATAATTTCGATTTTAACATGTAATTTGTGGCGCCGGAGTAGTTTTTATCCACAGTAAAGAGGTTTTCCTATAAACTTCTTTTCAATTAAACACATAACAAGAAGAATTGAACATGATGTATAGTTTACCAAATCATACAAACGAACAAATTAAATCCCTTGGATTATATGTGAAAACGACTACAAGAAAAGGAATAGTCAAAGTTGACCTGGTCCCATATATAGTATCAGACTACGCGTACAGCGCATCAAAATGAGTTTCCAAACATGTACAAAGTTTCACACAAAGAACCTACGTGGGAAGCGAACAAGAAACCTCGTCATCGATCTGTGCTCGATCTTCAAAAGCAAGCGCGTTCGTTTCGAACCAAACGTCAGCCTCTCATGCAGCCGTGCCGCAATTACACAAAAAAAAGAACGTTCCGCGGCTTTGGCAAATGCCACCCGGATTTCTGGCCAACTCCATTCTCCACGCTATATATACACCCACATTATAGTTATATCTTATACACCCTCACCTTCATATCTTTCACTTGCATAATCTTCTTGTAGCATTCCTCATATATAGAACCGTCTCACTTAATCGATCGCTTTGTTGCGCTTAAACCATGTCGTCAGAGAAACAAGCCCAATTGAATGGGGCATACCACGGCCCCTCAGTCCCACCACCACGCCAATCCAACCACCCTGGCCGCCGTGGCCGCGGCTGCGGCTGCTGTGGCTGCCTGTTTAGATTTCTTTTGGGTGTCATAGTCTCTGTAGTTGTCACCCTTGGCCTTGCTATCCTCATCCTTTGGCTCATCTTTCGACCCAATAACATCAAGTTCCATGTCACGGACGCCTCGCTTACCCAGTTCAATTTAACCACCACCAACAATCTCCAATACAACCTTGCGCTCAACATCACCGCCAGAAACCCCAATAAGAAGATTGGAGTCTACTACGAACTCATCTCGGCCAGGGCATACTACGAGGACCAGCGTTTCGGTTCAAGTGATCATTTGGAGCCGTTTTACCAAGGGCACAAGAATACGAGTGTTTTGAGCCCGGTGTTTGTAGGCCAGCAATTGTTGGTGCTTGGGGCCGATGAGCTTTCAGAGTTCAATGTAGAAAAGAAAGCTGGGGTTTACAACATTGACGTGAAGCTCTATCTCCGGATTAAGTTCAAGGTAGGAAAGATCAAGACATGGCGTTTCAAGCCCAAGGTCAAATGCGAATTGAAACTTCCTTTGAGTGCCAAAGGGACTTCAGCAGGTGGTTTTGAGACTACCAAGTGCGACATCGATTACTGATCGACCCGCCCACCTTTTGATCGATCTTCTTGTTTGATCGATCAGTCTTTTATTTATTTATTTATTCATTTAATAAGTTTAGGTGATATTGTTGTTATATTTTTTGCAGACGTCATGACTAGTATATGTTTGTTTATGAGAGATTATATTGTGTTGTTATATTTGACTGTTGGATTTATCATATTTTATTAATTAATTTGTTGCTTTCGTTGTGCATGTAAATAAAGAAATCGTTAATATAGTCGCCATTGAGTTTGTTTATGTTCATATATTTGACTTTGGCTAGTTTACGTCTTCAATATAATTAAGCTAAAAATAATGACGGGTAATACATTGTTTCTTTGGGAAAATGTATTGGTTTCTACAAGGCACTGTGTGCAAAGTGAAAACATGCACATTCGATTTTCGAATCACCAATTTTCCAACTCAGTCTAATGAAATTTCCCTCGCACCACCAAGTTTTTCTAATATTATTCTTTATCTTTTCATCCTTTCTCGATGTTACATATAGCATATATAAGTTGAAAAATAACAAATAATATAATTATTTGATATCACATCAAAGTTTAGTAAAAAAGAATAATGGTTATTAGGATGGCAAATAGTATTTTTTTTTTTAAAATTACTTGCAAATAAATAGGTTCATCGACAAGTAAATCATATTATTTAAAGAGAGTATTGGTTAATAAAAAATTGAGAAATTCTAAGTGAACCAATGACCGATTGTGTGTTTTTTATTTATTTATTAATAATTAAGGAATTGATTATTAATGAATTTGTGTTTTTTTCTTTTTAAATATTTTTAAATGTTTAAAAAATAGAAAAAAAGGGAAAAAATAAAAATGAAAATGTACTTATCGGTCCTGCTATCAGTATCGATTATCGGTACTAATTGTTGTGCGTAACACACACACCAACATGAATGGCAAACAAAGTAAACAAGCACGATCAAGTGCACGACACATAATATATGTGGTTCGGCAATTTGCCTACTTCCATAGAACTGTAAAAATTTTATTAATTCAGAAGAGATTACAATCATTCAATCTCAACTCACTCTCTCTAGAGCTTTTTGCTCTCTCACACAATATGCACTCACTTAATAATTATTCTCACTCAAAATAAGCTGAAAATCTTACAAAATAAGTAAAATATAACATATTTATAGTAAACGGCACTGGAAACCTTAAAATGGCAAAAAATACGTTCTTAGCTTGAGCAGAATGTCAAGCACATCTCGAGCGAATATTAGGATTTGTGTCTCGCTCGAGTCCACTGTCGCTTGAGCCCATTGTCAAGCGTATCTTAATTCAAAAGAAAATAATTTATTAATAATTAAGAAAGTGATTATTAATAAATTTGCGTATTTTTTTTTCTTTTTTAAAGAATAGATAGAACAAAAGGAAAAAAAAAAACAAAAATATACTTATCGGTCCTGCTATCCGTACCAATTATAGGTACTAGTTGTTGTACAAAACAAGCACACCACCGATGACAAACAAAGTAAACAAGCACGATTAAGCACACGACACACAATATACGTGGTTCGGCAACTTGTCTACGTCTGCAGAGCTCTAGAAATCTTATTAATTCAGAGGATATTGTAATTACTCAATCTCAACTCACTTTCTCTTGGACTTTTTTTTCTCACACACTATGTAATCACTTGATAATTTTTCTCACTCAAAATATGTTGAAAATCGTACAAATCAAGTCAAATATAACATATTTATAGTAAACGACACTGGAAACTTTAATCTAGCAAAAAATACATTTTTAGCTCGACTGGCATGTCAAGCGCGCCTCGAGCGAATAACCAATGAACATTCGCTTGAGCTCGCTTTTGCTTGAGACTCGAGCGAACCCACAAGTTGAGTTTCACTCGAGCCCACTATCAAGCACGCCTCAAGCGAACTCACGGGTTAAGTTTTGCTTAAGTGCCATGTCGAGCAACATTGAGTGAATTCTCTGTTTCTTGATTTTCTACTCACAAACCAGTCTTTACATGCAACCCAACACTAGTAGTAAGACTCAAATTTTTTTTTATAAAAGTAAACTTATAAACTGATGTATCTTAATATAAAATGTTAAATTATAAATACTTTTTATTATAAAATAAATTGAATGATCACATGGCGTTTGTTTATAAAATTGTTTTTAATTTTTTTTGGTAATCTATCAGTTCTTGAAAGTTACCATGCAAGTACGTACCAACTAACAAAGGAAAGAGAATTTACATTTTTTATTTTCCCATATCGGGCCCAATACGTTTTCCATAGAATTGGATAACTATTTGTAGGCAGATGTCGCCATGCCGGTATAAGTTATAGCACATCCTGGCAATCCCACTCTAACACGTTCCTTTGAAAAAGGAAATACGAAGCAATGTGGGGTACGTACTCTGTACTCTGTACCATATTAAACGTTTAAAATTTCCATTTACTGTTAATTTGTTCACACGGCTAAATTCTAATTACGTGCAATGCTACACAACCTCTTCAATTTTTATACATTATATTTTTTTAAAATTTTTAAATTTTTTTTGAGTTTATTCTTTTTAAAATAATTTAATTTTTCTATTCATTATTCATACATTAAATATTTGATGAAAGAAAAAAATAATAAAAATTAAAAACTACGTGGTGTGTGGAGATTGGGAGGTTGTATAGATTTTTTTCTCTAATTATATATGCAATTTTTCTTAGGCTTCGTTTGGAAGTTAAGATTATCTCAACTCATATCAACTCATCATTACAACTTTTTCAAATCCCAACATAAAATATAATAAACAATTCAACTTTTTCAAATCCCAAAATAATAATAATAATAAACAATAATATTCTAATAATATTTTATCATCTCAACTCAACTCACTTCAACATCCAAACCCACCCTTAGTTGATTAATTATTGTAAAGGACATTGCTTATAGCAAGCCATTTTAATTTCCGAGTAGATACCATCTTTAAGTTTCGTCACAGTCCCCAGTGTAGTAGATTGGCCTAACTACTTGTTTGTTTTTACAGATGAAATGAGTTGAGATAAAATTTAAAAGTTGAATAAAATATTGTTAAAATATATTTTTTTAATATTATTTTTATTTTAAAATTTGAAAATGTTGAATTGTTTATTTTATTTTGTATAAAAATTTTAAAAAATTGTGATAATTATATAAAATGAAATGAGAACGGTTATGAAAACAAACGAGACAATTTTGGGACATACGATTCCTAGCTCTTTTAATCCAAGAAGGCGGATTTGGATGTAGGCCTGCTATTCATGATCATATATGTATCCCCATAAAATCATCGAGGCATTTGAGTTAGTTTGGATCTCAAATCCATCTCAACTTATATTCTCTAATCATTATAATTTTTCTAAATTTTAACACAAAATATAATAAACAATTCAACTTTTTCAAATTCTAAAATAATAATAATATTAAAAAATAATATTTTAACAATATTTTATTTAACTTTTAACTTTTATCTCAACTCAACTCAACATCCAAACGGAGTCGTCGGACTATATACGTACGTACATATATATATATGCAGAACGAAGCTAGCGCTGATGTCTTTCCCAACTGGTCATGGCCATGCAATTATGTTCATTGTTGTCAAAGGCTTTTGTATTGCTGAAAATACTTGTATAAGCTTCAAAATTTATTTTAAATTCCGGACATCTTCGTCAAATCGAAGCTGAGGAAGCTACCAGGAACCACCCCCCCATTCCCATAACCCAGCAAAACCGCTTTTACACGCAATATCCATGTTTAGAACTTAGAACTCGTACCGCCGCTTACTCACTAACTTCTCACACAATCCTATATATATATACAAGCACCCGCCCCTCTTCTACGTCATGGTAATTCTCTCCAATTTCCCCCCTTTAACCTTTCCTTGACAAAGTCTCTTAATTTGTATATTCTTCCATTTTTTCCGTTGAGATGGCAGAGAAACCATCCCACTTGAATGGAGCATACTACGGCCCCTCAGTTCCACCACCCAAGCGATACTATCGCCACAAAGGTAGCGACGACGAAGGGTGCGGCTGCCTTTTGAGTTTCCTTTTTAACCTCATTCTAGTTGCAGGCCTTGCCGTCCTCGTCTTCTGGCTCATTTTTCACCCCAACAAGGTCAAGTTTCATGTCACCGATGCCTCTCTTACTCAGTTCAACTTCAACACCAACAACAGTACTACGCTACTCTACTATAATCTTGCCGTCAACATTACTGTCAGAAACCCCAACGAAAAGATTGGCATTTACTACGATAGCATTGAAGCTAGGGCTTACTTCGAGGACCAAAGGTTTGGTTCGGCGACGCTTACCCCTTTTTACCAAGGCCATAAGAATACGACTGTTTTGAGTCCGATGTTCAAAGGGCAGCAAGTGGTTTTGTTGGGAGCCGATGAGCTTTCAAAGCTTAATCCGGAGAAGAGTACTGTTGGGGTTTTTGATATTGAAGTTAAGCTCTATCTTGGGATTAGGTTTAAGGTGGCTACGGTCAACACTTGGCGGGTTAAGCTGAAGATCAAGTGCGAGTTAAAAGTTCCTTTGAGTTCGAATGGAACATCAGTACCAGTTGGCTTTGAGACAACCGAGTGCCACATCGATTTTGACTTTTGAGTCTTGTTGATGTTTAAGATTGACAGTCTTAATTTGTTTTTGTTTTTATTTTGCTATTACGATATTGTATTTCTTAATTTTAAGCAGACATACCCGATGGTTTGTTTCTAATTTCCTGGAAAGCGAGGTGATCCATACGCTCTCATTTCATATTCTATCATATATATATATATAAAATTCTATACACCATACTACCATCCCACTAAGTATGATGTGACAAATTTATCACCATTAAATGATCATTTATTGCATACTTCTTTATCATCTAATGGTGATGAATATGTCACATACCACTTAGTATGATCAAAATAGGATGAGAGTGTGGAGTATAACATTACTATATATATATATATATCTTGTTAGAGTTAATCCTCATGAGTCAGCATATAAGCCCGATTCTTCGGCAGATAATTAAAGATCTTCCACAACAGAAGTTTGATATATATCAGTATTTAAATTCAAATTCAAATATTGGATATAGATAACATCAGTTCAAATTGATTTAAATTGTAATTGATAACATTTTGTAACCTATATATATAAAATATATTACTCTATTTTAGTATTGAGAACCAAAGCAATTCCATACACTTCGTATTTTATTTCATGGTATCAGAGATACTCTAAGCTCACGCTTTCTATCTCAATCCTTATGGCATCTTCTTCCGCTCCCTTCCATTTTCCTAATGTTGCTCAGCTTGGTACTATCAAGCTCGATGGATCCAACTATCTTAGTTGGATTTCCATCAGTGCTCCAGTCCTTCGCACTTATGATTTGATGGGTATCGTTGATGGCTCCGAACTGTGCCCTCCAATACTATTATCTACTGACTCTGTTTCAGGGTCTGCTCTCGGTCCTGCTTATTTTCTTTGGGTTAAGAAGGATCAGTTCATCTTGAGTTGGATTAATACCTCTCTCTGAATCTATTCTACCCACCGTCTATGGTCTCCATACTTCTCGTGAAGTTTGAAAATCTCTTGAACTGAAATTTGCCTCTCATTCTCGCTCTCGGATTACTCAACTTAAACGCCAACTGCAGACTCTTCATCAAGGATCCAAATCCTGTACTGAATTTATTACTTTTGCCAAATCTTTGGCTGCCCAACTTACTGCTTCTGGTCATTCAATTACTAATGATGACCTTATCTCGTTCATTATTGGTGGGCTAACTCCAGTTTTTAACCCTTTTATTACCTCTTACTCATTTGCTTCTCGTGATTCAGCATTGTCACTTGCTGATTTCACTGCTGAGTTATTATCCTTTGAACTTTTGCTGGACAACCAACACCAACAGATTGCACCTGAACCCAATGTTGCTTATTTCTTGCGCAACAATTCTCAGCTATCTCACAACAAGCAGAAGCCTTCATACGGTAAAAAAATTCATCACAAGCAGTCCTTCTCTCACCAAGGTTTCTCTTCCACTCTACAAGTGTCCCGTAGCTCCTCTCAACAAACTACTGCACCTCGCTCTCCTTGCCAAATTTATGGAAAGAGTATTCACCGTGCGCTTGACTACTACCATCAGATGGACTATGCATATCAAGGTCGTCATCCCTCTGCTCAGCTGGCTGCCATGGTTGCTTAGTCTAACTCTCTCTTTGATAATGATGTTTGGTTTGCTGACAGTGGAGCTAATGTTCATCTCACTCCTGCTCTTGAGAATCTCACTATTCATGAACCATATATTGGAAATGAAAACATTGTTGTAGGCAATGGTACATGTTTGGATATACACAACACTGGTTCTCTTACTTTACAAAGTTCTTCTAACCCTTTCAAGCTTTCTCGTGTTCTTCATTGTCCCAATGAATCTGCCAATCTTCTTTCCATAAATCAATTTTGTAAAGATAATTCTTGTTCTTTATCTTAACCGATTCTTTGTTTTATATTAAGGACAAACACACAGGTCGCATTCTACTGCAAGGAAGGAGTGAAAGTGGTCTCTATCCCATCCATCCCAACAAAGTTCATAAATCCAATTTTCATACTGAGATGCTAGGTGTCAAAGCTCCAGTTGATGTATGTCTCGACCACGCCTCTTTTGCTACAATTTCAAGCCTTCTGTCCAGCCATAATCCCCCTCTTATAGGCTTTCATCGTCATTGAGCTGTTTGTCCTTCATGTCAACTTGGCAAGAGCAAACAACTTCCTTTTCAGCAATTTACACGTGTTTCCTATGCTCCACTTCAAATTATCCATTCAGATGTTTGGTGCTCTCCAATTATATCTCTCGGTGGATTTTGCTACTATGTAATCTTTGTAGACGATATCTCCCTTTATACATGGATGTACCATTTATTTAATAAATCAGATGTTTTTATATCTTTTGTTAAATTTAAAGCTCTAGTGGAAAAATAGTTTTCCTTCTCTATTAAACAACTACAATTTGATTGTGGTGGGGAATATGTTTCAAAACAATTCAGTAATTTTTGGAACTCCATGGTATTTTTCACCGAATTAGTTAGCTTTATACTGCTCAACAAAATGGGTTCGCTGAGCGTAAGCATCGCCACATTGTGGAAATGGGTCTCTCCATGCTTGCTCATTCTCATTTACCACAATCTTTTTGGGTTGAATCATTCCTTACTGCTGTTTACATAATTAACAACCTTCCTACTCCAGTTCTTAGTAACTCAAATCTCCACTATGAACTCTTTCACAAATAACCTGATTATTCATCGTTTTGGACATTTGGTTACTTATGTTTTCCACTACTTCGTCCCTATAATTCTCATAAATTAATGTACCGTAGTAAACACTGTATTTTTTTTTTTTTTATGGCTATCATCATAAAGGCTATCGTTGCCTTGATCCTGTCTCTAACAAAGTTCTTGTCACTCGACATGTTGTATTTGCTGAAACCATGTTTCTAGGTATTTCCACTTCTCCAAGTACCACCTCATCTCCTCTTACAAATGCAGCTCGTGTGCTTGTTCTTCTTCCTGCTGAAGTTATTCCCACTAAGGCTACTACTACCATTTCCAGCTCAAGTATTTCTTCATCTCTTGAGAGTTTACATTCTGATTTTCATGACCAATCTCCAACCTCTCTCCCTGTAGCTTCCCAAAGTTCTGTTTCTGACCTCCCACTAGTCTCACTACCTACTCAACCTCATCATCATCCAATGATAACACGGTCTCATACTGGTTCTCTTTGTCCTAAATCCTCTCCCGATTATCAAATGTTTTATTCTACAAAGCATCCATTTCGTGCTTTGAGCAGTGTAATTCAACCAACTGAACCTACTTGTTATTTACAAGCTTCCACCTCCTCTGAATGGCAAGCTGCTATGGGTCAAGAGTTTGATGCTCTTATCTCAAATGGTACTTGGACATTATGTCCTAAACCTACTGGCCACAACATTGTATGCAATAAGTGGGTCTATAAAATTAAATGTAAGCCAGATGGTTCTATCGAGCTCTTCAAAGCAAGGCTGGTTGCCAATGGGTATGATCAACAATGTGGAGTTGATTTTATTTCATATCTTACTTTTTCTTTTTCTTTTTGGTTTCTCACTTTTGTCTAAATAAATAAAGAATTAAATTATTGTTCCTTCCTATTGTCTAGATGATGGTTGTGGAAAATTAACACATTTGTACGTTTTAATAGCTTATAACAAGTAACACCTTGAGTGTAACGTCTAATATGTAACATCATTAAAGTCAGATGCATGTATTGATGACGAATAAGTCATGCTGTTGTTTCTTATATGGTCCATAATAGATCAATTATCGATGCTCAAAACATTTATAGATGATGTTCTTTCTTGCGGGGTCAATAATATTAGAGCTAGCATTGTCAAGATATGAGTACCATTATTATGATGTTTCAAATCATAAGTACTATTTTTGTACGTTTCGATGATGTTTTCGAAACATAATTGTAAGTTTTTTTCCTCAATAATTTTAATCTAATTTATTTTCTTGGTTAAATGGTTTTGTAATTCAATTTTTTTCCATAACAAATTGGTAATATTGTTGCAACTAGGTAAACAACACGTTTAAGAGTTTGTATAACAATGCTCGAGAGTTTCTTCTCTTTTTCCCATTATTTGACAATTTTCGTAATCAACAATAAATGGACGTCTCACTTTTAATGTCTTGTAGCAAGTAAATCAAGTGGTTCAAGAAAACTTTATTGATGTTATTAGTGTGTGGGAGTCAGCCTGTTTATTTAATTTGTCAGTATCTTATTTGAAAGAATATAGTTATAAGTGTCTTCGACACACCTTATACTCTACTATTGTCGAAGTATTACACATTATTAATCAGGCCAAGAGTCTGATGGCTTGTTGGTATATGATCCGGTTCTCCAAATAAAAAATTTAGATTCAAAATCCCCACCCTTTTATACACTATAAAACTCGTCTGTAAAATTTGTACACTATAAAACTATATCTAATATATATTACTCTAAAAGAAAAATCATATTTCTTTTCGGTCTTTCTTTTTTGATTGAAATAAATTAGGACTGTCATTATTATTATTATTATTTACATAGAAAGAGAAAATTCCCAGGTCTATGAAAGCTAGAAGCCCAGCCCATGGTTGTAGTCACGTCTATTTCGGTCATGCTTTCTACATCATTCATTGGGCCCGACGATTTAATTGCACAACAAAAGCAAGTCCAATCCTACAACTGTTGAACTTATAAACTGGCCATTTCATGGGCTTAGAAAAATGGACCAAAAGTATGGCAGCAATAAGTGTAAACGCTCGTTATCTCTACACCATATATTTATTTTTATTTTTTATTTTTTTAATAAGTGTATGGTAGAAGAACTCTTATATAAACATAATTATTTTGATGATTGAAATCTTAATATGAAGTTGACAATCATGCAAGAGGAGTATATTAAAATAAAGACATAAATGAAGTTTTTTTTTTTTGGTTATTGGTGCCACCTCATTAATTTTTTGATAATACTTTATCCACCGACAAAAGTCATTGATGGTCGCTACCGATTGATTTTTTTTTAATTAATGATTAAGGATATATTTTTTAATGATGTTGTGAATCTTCTTTTAAAAAAATAATATTTAAGAGTATAAAATTTTTTTCAAAAAAGGTCATATGTCTGACATCTCTCGTACTACACCCTCTTAATTTTTAACAAACTCAAAACTAGCTTGGAAACATATAACGTTAGTAATTGTTTTGTACATTAATTGCATATGTTTTTCAGCACGCACTAACACAAATAATGTTCAATTATATTCTTATATTCTAAAGGATCACTTAAAGGTCAGGTTGTAGTGAAATAAATACAAGTACTCAAAATCCAAGACTCCATCCAATGCTCTTGAGAGTTGGCGCTCTGATCTCTTTCTGAAATCTGCTCACTAAAATATATGCTTTAGGAAAACGACCCAACAATCATCAAAAGCTCGAAAATGCAATCATCATTCGGACACTCATTCTCTGGCTGATTCGCGTGAGCGTTTTCTCCTTTTGACCAAAACAAAATCCTTTATACCAAAGACCACAGCCCCACACGACCATACACAAAAACCAAAACGAACATCGTGGCCATCAATGCTACCTCCCTCTCTTCCCAATAACTGAAACAGCAGCAGCACATGAAAGTACTCTCTTCCTCCTTGGATCCCTCAATCTCATCACTTTCAAATGATAAATTCATAAAAAAGCATAGGAGAGATATAGAGAGGGATGAAACTAGCTATAACTGGGGAATATCTATCCATAGATATATTGTAAGACTTTTTGATCTGAGATTTCCCTTACTTTTATGCAAAAGAAGGAAAAAAAAACAAAATAATAAAAAAAAGTCACTTATAAGAGAAAGCAGAGATGAAGGAATAGACAGTGACCTTGTGCAAAAGAGCCATTTGTTAGCTCCCCTTTTCTTAAAGTCTGCAAAAGTCTCAAGGAATGTGGAAACTTTGTCTTACTCGTTGTCTTTTTCTAGATGCTAACAATTAATCCTCCTTTGCTGGTGGGTCTCAATTGACAGTTTCTGTGATGGGTTTCGGAAGCTTGTATTTGTTTGTTTAAAATCAAAACTTGGTATTCGGTGCAAGCAAAGGGGTGTAGTCGGAATCTGTCTGCTCAAAGCACCAATACTGGTAGATTGATCTGGCCGGGGTTCTTTCATATTAATTTTATTTTGTGTATATATATATATATATATATATATTTGTATGTATTTTAAGGAGAAATACTCTTTTTGTTGCTTGTTTGGTCTTTGTTTGTTCGTGTAATGTTTAGATTGATTTTAATTCTGGTTTCAATACTTGGGTTGGAATTTTATGATTATTTGTAATTCTTAGGTGTTTTTGGTTGTAACCACAGTACTATTCTTCTGTCATAAGTGATGACTATCAATAAAATTGGAGTGATATTTTATATATATAAAAAAAATATAGATGGGATTAGTAGGATTATGAGATATTCTATAATTTAGCCAAAGAAAAGGAAAAAGATCTTACCTGGATTTGCTCAATGCCTTTGGCTGGCTCGAGTTAAAATAAGCTTGAGTTCCGCCCAAGCTTTTATTTGCAAATCCTATTTGAATAATCAAAGGCAACTGGCGAAAGCAATATGCTTCATGTATTTTTATTTTTTTTTTAAATATTATTATAGTAACTTTAGGAAGAAAGGAGGGCTAAGATATATGTGATAAAGAGCCACCCATTATTTGAACCACGAAAAGAAGATGAAACCCATTATATCTTGAGAAAGATTATATGATTAGAGTTCCAAAAAGTTAATTAGGTATTGATTTTGTGGTGATTTGGAAAGGTCATGATGTCCAAAGCAAGGGAAACACATATAATTTAGCTCTTAAAGATCATGGGAAAGGAATAATAATATAAAAAGGATGTGTGTGTGACAATAAGCTCATTGGCTGCAACAAAAGCACACAAGTTTAATGCCCTAATGAGTATGTCCCCCGCCCTATTCCTTAAAGCTTAAGAGTGAATTCTGGCCATGTGTAGGGCCGCTTGTGATGTATCTACTCCTTTATCACCCCCCACCCTCATTCAGACATTTAATGTTTGGGGACTTGTCCTTGTGCTGCAAGGCTCCACCAAGCACTACTATACCTTCATTTTTATGGGCCACTATCGAACTTTAGTTGTTCTAACTGATGTCAGGTGATGGAAAAGTAAATTCCCTTTGAAATTGTTTCCCAGTTATTTAAAAAAAAAAAGAAAAAAAGAAAAAGAAAAAGAAACTGCATCACAAATTTACTTTTTTTATTCTTTCTATTTATTATGACTTTACTCTTTTCGTTTACAAAATTATGTTTGGCGGAGATTATAAATAGGCAGCCCGTGCTTAAAAAATTAGGGAGAATAAGTTTGGGCTCAGTCCAGACTAGCCCAACCCAACCCAACCCAACAAAGCTTCAATTATGCTTTTCGGCCATTCTACTAACCTTTTCTTTTTTCCATGTGTTGACAACTGGGCCAACGTTAATTTTGTCTACAAAACGGGTATCATGGACTAGCCCATCACAATTGAGCAAACAGGGATTCTTGAAATAACAATTGTCTAAAAAACCATGGTTTGTTTCGCATTCATGAAATTTATTTTGAGCACCCTACGTGTTTGATTTATTGCCCGAAAAAAGGTGTAGTGAGTCAGTCAGTCAACACATGACGCACAAATTGGCCTACTTTTTGGCGTGAGGGACTAGACACTATGGGTTAAATAATAATAAAGCTCAATATGCGTTCCATGTGTCTTTCGTTGGCATGATGCATCGATCAAATCGGTCGATTTTGGAACCCTTATCACCCTTTTTTTCCACCACCCATATATTTTTACTACAAGAACACCTTTATTTATTTATTTATTTCTGTTTTTGCAACTAAAACTTCTAAGAGTGAAAAAGGTGAACCATCTGAATGTACAAACAGAAGCATGTTTCAGTGTTAAATCCCCCGTAAGAAGGGGTTAAATATCAGCCATGGAGTGTAAAAGAGAGGACTTTTGCTCTGAAAGAGCCACCCACTTTCTAGGATTAATTAAGATTTATGCCTTTATTTTTTTCTTTTTCTGATGAAGGACTACTTTACTCTCTGTTCTTACTTTTGAGGGAAAATTAGATTCCTATGGTATTCAAATCTAATTAAAGTAATTAGTGTTTCTTGACAGGGATATCGAACAGATAATCACAAAAATATTTCACATTAACAAACTTAGGTAAAAAACAAAAATAAAAAAGATTTGCGCCACGCACCTAGGGAATCTAATAATCTATGTAGTTGGAGCTGATTTATCGTTGGTTACTTTGCCCCTCTTTTCAAATCTCTCTTCTTCTTTTCCCCACCAGAGACTACTAGAAAGGGAGAAAATAGAGCTAAATATATAAGCAGTGAAAGCTGCGTGTAAAACTTCAAATTCAAATTGGAGTGAGCAAAACTATATGTCTTGGTGGCTTTGGACCCACTTTGGTCTTACAAATAGGGAAGATCTACAAGAAAAGAACCCTTTAAGTGATAACAAATAGGGTATACGTGATATTTCTAATTAATTGGCTCAGTTCCTTCCTTGTCTATGAGTGCAATCGCACATAAATAATTAAGTCTAAAAGTTTGAATGAGTGGTATCAATTATGGCTGCTTCTGACTCAGAACATTACGTATTCCCCAACTTTTTCCTCTTTTGATGTCCTTGCTAGCTATTAGTGAACCATTAGGAGAACATTAGTTTTTCAATTAATGGAGAACAGAATATTTGTGCAAGTACAATGTAAGACTACTCGATACTTTAAACTCAAGAGGAATAATGGTTGGTAATTAATATTCATAAAACCATATATATATATTGAACGTGATGCATGACTGCATGGAGTACTTCACAATAACACACACACACACACACATATATATATATATTTGCTTCCATTTGGCATAAATATACACCGTTTGGAAAAAGTTGGAAACTTAGAAGAACCCCCCCAACACTTCTGAAAGCTAGCCAATAGTATGATACCAACTCAGCAAGCAAAGATCAGGAAGAAGTTTTAAAAGAAAGAAAAGAGAAATATTTCCCAGTAAATAAATGAAAAAGATAGAAAAAAAAAAGGGGGAAATCTTGTAAAATGAAAGAAAAAGAGGTCTAAGATAGAGGCTGGCTAGCTAGCTTCTTCATAGATGGGAGAAAAGTTATAAAAGAGATAAGTGATCAAAAGTAGAAGAGAATATAACACCATAGGTCAGGGATTTAGTTTGTGCTTGAGAGAGAGAGAGAGTGATCAAAACCCACCTTTGTCCTCCACATAATGCATTAATACCACAAACTCCTAATCTTTTGAAAAGCCACAAGCGACAAATTCCCTACTTATGCTTTAAGGGTTTTAATTTAAAGTAGAGAAGATAATGATCTTTTGGTGATTCTAAAGTAGCAACATCTTTAAGGTTTAAAGAAGAGATGCTCATCTATGATTTTCTTAATCCTACTGTTTTTTTTTTTTCCTTTTTAACTTTAACTTATTTATTTTGTACCCTCATACCACAACTTTACAATGCTTTCCAAAGAAGAGAATGTTGGGGCTACGAAAATCAATGAAGGAAAAGTTATTCTTTTACAAAACGCTTCACAAAGCATGAAAAGTAGTGCTCTTTTGATATTTCTTAGGGAAGATTTTGCTTTTTCCTTCTAAAGCAAAAGGTTGCTTCTCCTTTGCACAACCCTTACGTTATGGATCATGCCTTAATGTTATTTTGCATTCCCAACATGCATTCCTTTTCAAATATTATAAGGAGCATCATGCAACTATTTATTTTTTAGATTTTTTTTTTTTTAATTTATCGTCCAACGTATAAAGCTTTAAGTATTTTATTACCAGAGGCATAGTCCCACACAGAGACATAAGTACACAACTATATATGATACACGTGTATTTATAAATATATATACAGATCGAAAACATATGCACAAGCACATGTGTATCTGTACTCTTTTATGTTAACAAGCTCGAGCAACATTAATAGGTGTATTAAGTTATATTCTCTTTCTTTCAAAATAGATGACATGTTGAATTAAAGGAAAAGAAAAAACGCGAGATGCTTTCTTTTTGAACTATCCCATATATTTTGGGAGTTTCTAAAAATTAAAGGAACATCATGAGTTCCCTCTTGGGCTATTTTACAAAATTATTATATTTACTTATTTTTGCTGAATTTACAAAATTATTATATATACCTATGAGTATTAAAAGACCCGCCTTAATTTCATGTAAACTCTTATTGTTTTAAGAGGAGGGAATAGATCATTTTTCTAAACGGCCTTAATTAAAAGCTTGAATATCCCACACTGTTCTGACGTTATAGGAAGTATCCAGCCGATCGAAGTAAATAGTCTTCTTGACAGTTCCGAGCCAAACTTGCTTCATCTTGAAGTAAACATGCATAAAGGTCACTAATATTTGTAATTTTGTATGGAAGAATTCCATCAATGAGACTTAAAAAGAAACAACGATCCTAATTAAATTACCATATATCCTAAACATGAATAAAAACTTAATTAAAAACGGATGCAACAGCTGGAAAATTGATACCGGCCGCATACATGTAGTGAGTTTAAGTTTTGCTTTGTTGCGAGAAAGGAACAAGTGGAATAAAGTTGAAAGTATGCATGTTGGATCAGCGATTTATAATTCACGTTACTCATGTTTCAGAAAGATCGAGCTGCAGGTACGTAGATGCGATCCATGATCCATAGATGATAATGGCTAATTCCATCATGAAGATCATGTTATCTTCATAGATCGATCAGTTATCCGCATGCATGAATATTGTGTAAACTCTGCATGGATGCCGCTTTTAAGTTTTAAGTAACGTCGTTAACGAAACTTATGCTAGTCACAAATTCAACCAGTCCAACCGAGTAGATATTGCATATATATATATATATATATATATATATATATATGTATATGCTAGCTATTTTATAAAAATCGGTAAACATGAACTTTAGTATATATATAGTTACTTGGAAGAAGCAATTGGCCATCTGCATGCCCAAGAACGGCATTTTCACCTTTGTCTAGCTTTGATTTCACTAACATATATAGTATTTTCATGACCTTTGTCCCCTTTCTTTTGATTCAGAACTTGTCAACTTTCTCGTTCGTACGTACGGTTATATACATGTAAATCAAATTAAGTCATTACGGTTGTGCTTCCATCTTTGGTTGGCTTTCCTTATCAAATCCTCCCAGTTTTTTTTTTTCTTCTAAATCCTAGTTGGTATAATTCATTGATCAATTAGATAAGCCGATCAACTTCGGCTAGCAATATGTACATGCCCGTTCTATGGCAAAAAGCTGGGAATTAGATATTGGGAAACTTAACTTAGGGTTAAAACGGGGCGCCCAAAAGTTCTAGATTACGTGGTAGTAGTACTATGTAATCGACTTCATGATCAGTGGCCTGCTGGATGCGAGATATCACAGTACTCGTGGACGGAATCATCATGAGGATAATTATAAATTAATAAGAATATATATAGATGGAGAGGAGTAGGTACAAGACTGAGGAGTAATGCATTAATTCATTTTCTTTATCGGGTGGGTTCTTCAATCTATATGTTCGATTTGGAGATTTTGTGCATATGATCATAATTCTCGTTTTGTATGTTGCGGGAGAGAGAGCTTTAAACGTACGTTTTCACATTGTTCGAATCCTCCAATTTTCACATGGAAGAAATTAATTATTTCTATATGATATTCCTTAGTTGTCAATAATTTCAAACAACTAGGAAGTTCTTAATTTGTGCTACTCCTTAATTTTTATTTTATTTTTTTAAGATGAGTATTATATCTCAATTTTGTTAATATACTTAAAAAAAAAGTTTTCAAAAATTCTAAATCAAAACGAGAATTAAAAATTTAAAAGATCGCCCGTACAATTTCTAGATAGAAACAACATCGACATAGGGCCACATCCATATAAAGGGGATCCATCCCATAAAAGCCGAAGAAGATCCATATAGAAAAGTTGTAATTCCTGATTATCTACAAACGTAAATAACATGTCTCATGATGCAAGTAGAAGCCACCAGTAGTGCTCATGATAATTATAAACTTTTAACAAATAGATATATAATGACTTCTGGGATAATCTCCCATCATTAGTAAATCAAGCTCACCTTAGTACCCTTATTGCCATAGAGATTGATTGAGTCCCCCCCCCCTCTCTCTCTCTCTCTCTCTCTCTCTCATTGCAAGAATTTAAAAAGTCATTAAGTGATCGATCTCCACCTGCTGATCATGTGATCAGGGTGAATCTCGATCGGCCGTCAGCTTGTTACATCCTTGGGTTTCAATTTTCTTAATTTTATCTTGCTCAACTTGGCAATTGAACATCTCTAGCCTAGCCATTGAGATATGTGGGATTTATTTAAAAAAAAAAAATTATTTGCAATCAAAGAAATCATCAATATATATTTTATATCGTCGGGAAAAATTAAAAAAAAAATGGACACCGACATGAGTGCATGAAACAGCTTGATCGCAGGCTCTTTTTATTGGTTAATTTGGCCGCTCGATATTATAATGTAAACAAGTAAAAGATCAAAAGCTAGCATAGCGAGAGTACGTAAAGAGACCGTTGCTTGGTGGAATATACAGTACTACTAGTACACTAGTACTGATTAAATTGTGCGGTAATTCATTTGGGGGTAGAGATCACTAGAGAGACAACATGATTCCATGCACGAACTGAGTATTATCCCATGAATTAATCCACGTAAGTAGCTTGGTGCAGCATGAATGAACTATCTATGAGTACTAGTGTTGGACTTGACTCCACGCATAAATGAAATTGAAGAAATCTTGATCACGATCTAATTATATCTACATTAAAAGAATCGATCAAAAAGGAAAAAGAAATTCAACCGCTATATATATAGATAAAAACTAGGAAAATTGGACATTATAAACTATAAACCGCTAGCTAGATCCTCGACTTATAATGAGAAGTGTTGATGTCGTGTTTCACAATCTGAGCAACTCCATGTACTGAGTCGATCTATCCCTGCAAAATAGGAAATGAGTGCTCGAGGTGGTTGGGGATACTTCGATGCCTAATTCAGTTTGGATTCTGAGTTTGTGATCTGTGGGAGCTTCCAATTAAAGTTTGTGTAGGGTAGTTTTTGCCCCCGAGGGGGGATATATATACTTGGTAAGAGCGATCCCTTAACAAGCTGATCGTGGTGGTGCCGCTCCGTACCCCAAGTCGTGTCTTCTGCCAACTCTCTATTATGCGACAGGCCCCCCATGCCTGATCGTGGTGACCGTTGACAGTCCTGGGTCCACCTTCCAGGCCTGTCCAACCGTCGGTGCCTAAAGGCTAGGGTTGTCCTTGACCTTGTACGTGCAGATTGTCGATCAGTAGAAGTGTCAGCCCTTCTAACTCAATCTAATGGCCCGTGCGTGCTACCTTGCTGCGGGCTTCCTGGGCCAACCTCACCCTTCTTGACCCAATCCGGCCCATCATATTCTCTCATGCCGATTTTGCCTACCTGGCCATCCTTAGACCCATCGATGCCTCGTGGGTTGGGCTCGTGCGGTCAGGCCCAACCTTGGGAATGGCCCCCCTCACAAGAAGGATCAAGATTATATGAAAAGAAAAAACACAACTCATGATGATCATGTTCTTTTATCATTTCTTGATGTAATATATGCCAAATGCTTAAGAAATTATTTGCTATTTTTTCTTTATCAGATCATAATGACAAAAAGATGATCGAAATAATAATGAATAACTTCATTGAAAAGGCGTATAAAACATGGAGAAAGCAATTAACTGAAATGTTATTGAATCTCCGAAGTGAAAATAAAAACCTCAAATTAAATGAAGTGAGAAAACTGACGGAAATACGCCAACCATTAATAGAAGTAAATGCACGGATTAATATACATGGAGTTTTACATAATTTCCGACAGTCGGAAATAATCACTGAGAATGATCTAATAAAACACGTTAAACTGAGATATAACCCAAAAAACAAAAAGAATGAAAATAGCTAGAAGAAGAAACTGGCCACCTAACATAAATGTTCTTCCAGAGGTTTTCCTTTTCCTTCTTTTTTTTTTCACAATTCCTGAATCTTGAAAATAATTAGTTTATCAACGGTATCAAGGAGCCCAATGTCATCGATCGACTGATCAACAGCGTTATCGTCATCAATGGAAATGTTCAAATCCAGAGAGAAACCAGGGCTTGTCTCCTCCAGTACTACTGCAGCAGTACCCTTCTCTTCACACCCTTCTGATTTTTGCCTAGTAGGGGGGGAGCAGGCTCTGGATCTTGAGCTGAAGCTTTCACAACTCAAAATGATGATAGCATCACTAAGGCCAACTTCTTCACAATCAGAAGTGGTAATTCTTCCTCTTTCGATAGCTCTCTTAAAACCCATTTGAGAGCGATAGTCGGCTTGCTCCACGTCTTCGACTAGAAAAACCCTACGGGGATTAGTGGACACTGCCTCGGCGAACCTTTCAATATAACTGCAACTTTGTTCTTCTCTGGATCTTTTATTTTTGCAATCCTCGGTCGAATCTGCTCTTGTGGATGAAAATGTGCTCAGGGAAATTGAAATGAGGCTGCTCTGAGAACCAAAAACAAGCTTAGCCAATTCCCTAGCAATCTTTTCTTTTGCTTCCACATCTACACCTTGAAAGAACAACCACGTTTCCTCTTTGGCCTCATTGTTTCTCACCTCCCCTTTTCTTCTTACCAAGCCCGACCTGCACTGTAAAATTGTGTTTGCAATTTCGGGGATGATATCTTTCTGCCATGGAACCTTTTTCTCCAATGCGCTGCATAGGATGTTTAGGTTTTCTACATTAAGTTCCTTGAACCTGTTGGTGTAATCCGTCTCCATGAGATCACTGGAAGAAGGCGAATTAGGGGTTGAATTCTGTTTTGATGGTTGCTGAGTATCCTTTTTCTCAGGGATGTACATTCTCAATCTTGGTTGATCAACGCTCATGTTATAATTTTCAGAAACCCAGAAATGATGATGCCTCCAAGATTGCTTCGGTTCAGCCACCGGCCACTCATGGTGGATTTGGTTCAAGTAATTAGGGTACGTCTGGTCATGTGAAAAACCTGAAGTGGATGAAGAAGGAGATAGGGAGGAGAATGTGAGGGTCTTCGCAGAAGAATAGGTTTGATTGTGGATTGAACTGCAAATTGAGTTCCACTTTTTGCAAAGGTCTCTGACTGGGACACAGTTCTGGTAGAAAGAGACACGATAATTGCAAAAGCAAAAGTTAGTTTTCAACTTTTATAAATGCATTAATGGTGAACTATATAGGTATCAACAAAGTTTAGGAGGTTGAGAAGTGATTAAGACCTGATCATTAGAGCCAAGTCCATTTTTCTCATTTTTGTACTGTTGGAGCCATGCAGGAAGGCTTGAAGTAGTGGAGACGCTGTTACAAGTGCTGCTTTGCAAGCTTCGAGCTTCCATGTCAAACTTTGCTGAGCAATCTGTGCAGCAGGCAAGCTGCTGCCGCTCCTCGTCACCTTCAAGCAGTAGCCAGCTATTTTCCTTTTCAGCTTTTTTGCTCGTGGACTGACTTTGTAGGTCACTGTAGACAAAGTGGATTTAATTTGAGAAAAAAATAATATTCAGTGACTTGGGGATCAATAGATAGATTTCACTACTAATTAATAATTATAAGTCCGCGAATTTGCATCAATTATAATTTGAAGGAAAAAATATAAAAAATGAATCTTGAAATGATATATAACTTCTTCTTTTTTTTGCATATATTGCGCGCAATGTCACAGATTCATGTATCAACTCATAAACAAAGGGAATTAAAAGGGAACTTTTTTTAAAATCTTTTACAATTTCCTTTCAATTCAACATGAACTTTTTTTTTTTTTTTTTTCTCTAAAGAAAATTACTATCCTTCATTAAGGCGATTCACGAGGAAACCTAATTATTTTAGAAAGCGAATATGGAGCTTGAAATAAAGTTTACAATTATGTCCAACATTTCCAACTGTTTTACCTGTCAGTGATGAGACTCAAGCGCAAGCTGCCTGCAGGGATTGTAAGAGGATGAAGATCCCAAACAGTCTCCAGTGATGGATGCCCTGATGATTTACATCTCATGTAAGTTTGGAAAGTGGCAATTCCCATGAGCCAGAACCTCCCAGTCTCTCCAATATTCCCACAAACCAATTTTCCAAGCTCCATGATCATGTGCTCCACCGGACAGTAATAAGCCCTCCCTTGCTCTGTCGAAGTTGCCCTATAATCAGTAGCCCAATTAAGGTCTCCCACAAACAAAACAACTCCTTTGCTCAAACAGCTCTTCACAAGACTCTTAAGCTCTCCAAGTTTCTGTTCCACATCTACTCTAGAAAGATCCCCAAAAGAGGATAGTGTAACGGGTATAAATTTTACCTCTCTCAAGACTTCAGGAACGTCTCCCTTGTCAACCTTGTCCATCACTCCTCTAACCGTGTTCTCAAGATTTGCAAGACACTCTCCTACAACCACTGTACTTCTCCTTCTTTTGTTCACCATATTGTCTATGACACTTCTAACGTCGTCATTCCTAATTGGATCAGATGCCACTGGTTTGTCTACTTTTGTTCCACTTTGACCAACAGGTTGAGACTGGCGGAGGTCTAATTGATTGCTATTCTTAGACTTGCTACTTAGGGAAGGAGTCTGAGAACATATTTCTAGCGACACAGCTTGTTCTACATTGCTTTTCACCTGGGTACTAGAGAAACCAGCCTCTCTCATGACTCTACTAACACTAGGATCATCTAAGATGGATATTATGAGTTGCTCTAATTCTATTTTTACTGCTAAGAGGGGTTGCTGCTGGCTTTCAATGGACCCACGTCGCTGGTGAGCCTGAGCTCTTTTAAAGGCGGCAACCAAGGCGTTGGAGATGGAAGGATGTTGGGAGTGAGCGCCCAGCATGGGGCTAGCATTGGAAGCTGGGAGGCGGTTAAGCGCAACGTTGAAGCAGAGCTCTAGGGCTTTGCACTGGAGGGGGTGAGAGTGGGATTGAAGGCAAGCCGTACGAAATAGGCCAGTGGAAGCTGCAAGCAAGGTGTTTGCCACATGGAGGGGAGTCACTTGGGCATGGCCGCGACGCCTAGCAAGGGTTACGGCTTGGTTAACCACTCTCGCGGCGTCTGCGGTTAGAGTTTGTTGAAGGGTGTATCCTCCTGTTCTCATCTTTCAACTCCCTCGAACACTCGGAACTACAACAGCAGTGACAAGAGACTTAAAAATGTATAAAGGAAGAACTTGTGCAGATTATAGCTTTCATGGGTTTATCTGGATTTGAAGATACGGAAACGATGCGTGTTTATGGCTGGGAAAGCAAGGAAAAGATCACATAGGCTTAGGGAACTTTAGGGTGAGAGGGCCGGGAGCGGAGGTTGTGTTATTGAAATCGGTTGTTGGTAGGTTTCAATCCACCTAAAGCTTGTCTATATTATACAGAGAAGTTCCATGAAGCTTGTTTGTTATGTAGCTTGTCTAGATTTGGTTTTGATTACCATATTTTGGCTGGAGAGAGAGAGAGATAGAGATGATCAGAATAAGGTTTGAAATTTATGGGAGGTGGGCTGTGCTTTTCTTGTAGGTGAGGTAAAATTTGGGGTCCAATGTCGATTTTGTAGTGGAAAGTGGAATGCATGTGCTGACAAGCAGGACGAATGCACCAGTATCAAAGGCAACTTAGCTTTGCTCTTTCTCTGATCTACATCAAATTAATTTCATAAAATTAATTAAGATATTGTATTTGTAAGTGGGTCTCTCTCTTTTATGCAAAGTTTAGGATACATTAATACTAGACTGATCAAAAACAGTACACCCCCAATCTTATCAAAGTATACATCAAATCTTGGTATAATTTAATAATCCTGAACCTTTATCTTATTGAAACCCATCCAGTACTGAGATTGTCAAGAACCGCAATAAGGCACATATATAGGAGAAATAATAGCACTGATCTACCTAGCCACCTAGGTGCTTCAATGATCGATGAGATCAAGCATATCAAATTTGAACAGACAATCTCACCCTTCTATACAACGTCTTGATCCATTTCAATAAAGGGCAATCTTGAACTTTCATTAGCCAAAACATTGAGGTATCTCACGTAGAGAGAGAGAGAGAGAGAAGGGGGTGTGGAGGGGTGAAATCTTTTTCAGCATCCGCAAAAACCGAGGACCTGAAAAGAGAATGGGGACTATATGTCTGAAGGAATCGGGAACAGTGTACGATTTTCTTCCGGACTCGAAGACAAAGGAATAAAGCGTTCGCATTCATTCAACCTTTATGGATAACAAAGTTACAAAACTAACTCGACGCTTTGAATGCACATATTGCATGGGGACTAAGAACAACATACAAACATTCCCTCCTACCTAGCTAGCTCGTATGACATGATCTCTCTCATTATTTCATAAAGTTGGATCTTTTGCACCCTTGTTAATTCATCCAAAATAATAATGAGTAAGCAAATCACAAAGTGAAAAAAACAAAATTATCACAAACTCGTAAGGATGTACATCACTTTGAGATGGGCCCGATCTTTTTCCTTAGGCACAGTACCTCTTCAGCTAGAACAATATGGCCTCCAATTGCACCGATGCCGGCCGCGTCAAAGCATGAAGGGTCTGCCTTCATTGTATTTTCATCATGATTCTAATTATATATTATTTGTATGATATATATTAATGATGATTAACAATAAGAAATATGGGGTAACAAAGCATGATCATAATAACAGCAACTATATATATATATATAGTGCCTTTTCTTTTTCGATGAAATAAAGGCCGCTGGCCGTCCTCCATTACTCCTTGCTGTATTAATGTGCATCTATATATATATATATATATATATATATATATATATGTTGAAGCGAGACCGATCAACTATATATTGTCGCATAAATTGATCGAGAAATTGGCCGGCAGAAAGAGGGGCAGAGCAACATTTTGCTTAATTCAAGGCCGGATCATAACGATAGATTGATTAATTAATAAGGCTCGTTTTTTTTTTTTAATCGGGTTATAGTTTACGTTATAGTTAGGGGTTTATTTACTGTTATGCGATATAAGAATTAGAAAAATGCTTCTTGCAACCGGCCTGTACACCGGTGGGGAATATCCACGTCTTTAAATAAAACGACGTGTTTCATTCTACTGCAAATAGAGTAAATCATAGAAAGGAAATGAATGAAAAAAAAAAGAAGAGAAACTTAACGACAAATAAGACATAGGAAGAGTCACAATCTCTCTCTCTCTCCAGAAATACCCACCAGAAGGAGACCAAATGGAGTCTGGACTCTGCTTAAAAAGGATGAAATCCACTAACACCGTCAGATGGTAGCGAAAGCGCAAGCTTTTCAAGGCCTTTCTAGATCTTGATCTCCCCGTAGAGAAGTAAGAAAGCGTCTTGGTAGAAAAAGCGTCTTGTCAGATCAAACGAAGCAGATTTGTGCTTTTGAAATGAAATATTTGCTTGTTTACGGTGATGTTAGAAATAATTTCTCTGTTTTGAGATTCTTTTTGTTTTGTTTTGAATGTTTGGAAAATGAGTTTTAGGAAACTGAAATGCATACGGGTTGGCATAGGATTTTCTGTAGTAAATTTTCTATGCAATCTATACGAAATGCTCTCACTCAAATATGAAACTTTTCTCAAATCTTCTTCTCGAGGTTCTACTTCTTCTCAGATGTTTATAGTCAGATGGAATATTTTCTTTCCAAAGTTCTACTTTTCTCAAATTTTTCTTTTTTTTTTTTTTAATTTTTCTGACAAAGCTAACGTGGCAGTCAACAGGTTGCACACGCTGATTGTATGTAGTAGTTCTGCATGATATTGTGTGCGGAACTTTCTGATCAACTTTTCTTGTATAGAGAGATTTTTTTTTTTTTTAAACAGAACAACTTTCATTCACAAGAGTTACTCAATACAATATTTTTCAGCTAGTAACTTACTAGTAATCATATCAGGCCCTTCCTCAATCCAACATTGCATTTCCTCTAAAGACAAAGCCAGTTTTGCTAAGATATGTGCTACCTTGTTTCTAGTTCTTCTTACAAAACTGATCTTCCAGCTATGCAAATCTTTCAAACTCTCTTTGACATCTTGAATAATCTGCTCATATGTTGTCCAACATATCTCTGAATTAACCGCAGCCCCTAAGATAGATAACTTTTTCATCTCCTTCTATAATCACCTTTTTGAATCTCATGTCTAAGCACAACTCAATTGCTTTCCTCATAGCTGCTGCTTCTGCTATTAATGGTTGAGACAACAAGCACTATGGTTCACTGCAAGCTGCCATTTGTTCTCCATTGTGGTCCCTGATTATAATCCCAATACCTACTTTCTGATTTTTTGAATATATAGCAGCATCAAAGTTAACTTTAAGCCAACCTTCCTCAGGTTTTCTCCATATAGCTCTCTCTGGTGATGGATGTTCTGCAGTGTTCCCCATTACCTTCTTCTGTTGAGCATCTTTGAACTCTTTTAAGGACAATAGTGCAGATTGAACAATCTGTTTTGGGCCATCAAAGAGATTCTCGAAAACTGATCTATTTCTCCTATGCCATATACCTCTTAACATAACTGTTACTTCTTCTAATTTCTCTTGAGACAGCCTTAGATGCATCTTACCCCATAGCTCCATAAAATCCCTAGTCATAACAGTCCACTTCACTTCCATTTTCTACCCATACATCACTCACAGCAGGACATTGCCATAGAGCATGTAAAACAGTCTCCCTTTCATATTTGCAGAGTGGGCATAATTCATCTTCAACCACCTTTTTATGCATAAGTGCAACCTTAGTAGTAGGGGTGTAAATTTAAACCGAAAAACTGGTCTGGACCGGACCGAACAGGACCAGTTGGTCCGGTTCGATTTCGATTCCGTAGTTTCCGGGACCGAACCGGACAGGTTGGAAAAATATATATATATAAAAATTAATTGTACAAAATATTTATATATATAATATATAATTATATATTAAATATTTATATATAATTATATATCATATATGAAATAATTTCATATTATAATTTATAAATTATAACATAAAATGTTAATCTTAAATATGAACATTTTTAATTTGTTTGATCATATGTTATTAATATAATTATATATAAGATAATGTTGTTATAATTTATAAAATTTTAATCTAAAGATGAAAATTTTATTGATCATATGCTTTAAACATAATATATATATTAAATTATTAATAACATTTTATCATAAGAAGTAACACTTTATTATATATTTTTTACATTTAAAAAAAACCGGAAAACCGAACCGGACCGGACCGGAAACAAGTAAAACCGGTGGTACCAGTTTAGGAGGGTAATCGGGGCGTAATCGGTTTTGAAAAATGCAAAATCGGTACATACTGGTTCGGTCCTAAATTTTGTCCAAAACCAGACCGGACCGGTTATACCCCTACTTAGTAGGAAGAACATTCGAGCCAACCCTCCACAGAAAGTGTTTAGTTGCGGTAGGTATCTGTAGTTTCCACATTGATTTCCACAACCTCTCTACATGCCCCCCTTTTGATGATTCCCCTTCCCTTCTTAGGCTTAAATGCTTTGCTACATAATAGCCACTTCTGAATAAATTGTTTTATTCATATAAATATATATATATATAATCCAGGCATCGAATGATCTCGATTTTCATAAATGACTACTTGGGAAGCTCAGAAAATATAACCCAAATTAAGAATGTAAAATCATATCTCCAAGGCCGACTAATCAGGATGGTTAAAGATATATAGAACATAATACGATTATAAATTATCTGATCTAAATAGGGTACATGACAAATATATATATATATATATATATACACATACACACTATAAGAAAACTACTTATTATAGTTAACTATTTTCTGCAAAATGATTATTTTCTGCTAAAATGAGTTTTTTTCATCGCAAATAATCATTATCGTCACAACTAATCCGTCACAAATGCTATTTTTCTTATACTAGTGATATAGCTTGCCTTTGGGACTTGGATCAATTTCCTTCGAAAAGTAGAGGTTCTAAGACTTGATCATTTAAGATTGGAGAATTGTGGAGTTAGGGATTGTTTTACTTTCTTAATCTTCTTAGTTAGTTTGATTAAAGAACAGTAAACTTAATTTGACCGATTTAATTATTTGTAAAAGAATTGGACCACTACCCTAAATTCCATATCACCCTTAGATCATTGGAATGATAATCATGCCATTACGTAGTGTTTGGAGATGATATTGTTTAGATGGGGCCACAATGATTCCTTATTATTCTATTCCTTCCGACAAGATTATAAGCCTATCCGCCGGATAATCTAAAGGTATGAAGCAACTAACAATTAGGTACGAGGAATTAATTATTGAAGATAATAGCCTTAAAGTCGAGGATCTCCTGGAAAATTACATAAATCAACTAGAAAGGTTCTGAGGGCCATAATAAGCATGGGTCTTAATTAATAATAAGCATCCGGCCTCCTCGGATGAATATCTGGGTAATGTTTTAATTAATTTTGCGGTTTATTTTAGGTTACAGGTCCTATTCCTCAACGACGATCCTCAGCGTGCCTTTGCATAGAAAGGAGAGCTAGCTCGAGACCACGACCCAGTACTACTTACCCCGCGCGGGGTCTCGAATGAATGAAAATACCACGTACGAAATTACATAAACAAATGGGAAGCTATTTTCCAAACACAACAAACGAGAGATCTCATTTCATTCATCAAATCATCTTCAACTTTAAGTTGTTCGTACAAACACCTAAAGGTCTGCGACAAATCAATGTTTACTGATTATACTTTCAGTCTCACTTATTTACTTCAAAGTGAAGTAGTTCCCAGAAAAAAGGAAAAAATAGATGAGAAGAAAGAGAAAACAGAATGATCATCTAGCAATCATGCATAGACGAAAGCTAGCTAGTGATGAAACAAAGCTGGTTCATGAATCATGGCGCCATCCATGGAGAACAAGTACGTACAGTACTACTCTAAGCCGCTCAAACCATAATGTTTTCTTCATAAGAAGCGCCCAGAAAAGCGCTGGTACGCATCAGAACAAATTGATCATCAGACATCTTGACAAGATGATTGGATCGTCATGTTGGGAATGTCACAAATTAATTTTCCATTGCCTTTATGTGTAGTACGCGTGCAGTTACGTACAAGCTATATTTTTAGTGTCTTATGAGATCAAACGTCGTCATCTCCTGCATGCAAGCAACCTTGCTTGCTCGCTCGCTCAATTCTGGTTAATTTGCAGTAGTGATAACTGCCATTTCTAACGAGCCTCCAACGTCGTCCCTCGATCTAATATTTCATTCACGTTATTTATGTAGTGCGGGTGCATAGTGGGTGCGTGCATGGTTGTAGCGCGTATTGGGTACTCGAATTAAGCAAATTATAGTACTAGGTCACGAACAGTCCTTGTATTGAAACTAATTAATTATATCCTAATTAACCGTTTATTCTTGAGTTCTAATTTCTCGGTACTGAGTCCGCAGTCAAAAAGCTTCTTCTATCTTTGTTGGCCTAAAAAGACATACATTAAAGGGCACCATATAATTTGAACACAAAAGCACTCAGCATTGCTAGAAAAAGGAGTGTCTGAATGAAAGTGAGGAAGATATTGCACATTACACTTACTAATAAGGATATTACACCCCCAACCCATCCTTCCCCATCTCTCTCTCTCTCTCTCTCCCCGCCAATAACTATATATTAAATTTGGCAAAACATGAGATAGCTATAGAAAAAGCCATCTCTCACTGTTAATTAGTCGCTAAATCTGCGTTTTAACTTTTCACAACATGAGATTTGTGTCAAAGTGAGTAATTTTATCTTTTCTCTAGTCTCGCTATCAGGCCCTTATATAATTTCTAAAAAATTCACATATGTGATGATGACTATATTAATTGACATTAACGTACAGTATATATAGAGGAAATATTTGTACATTAAAGTAGTCTAATATTAATTGTATGGAAAACGTTATTTAATATACATCTTTTATCAAACCCGTTAATTAATCTAACGTATAATATGATAATGAAGTAGATGCTACTTATATATATTAAATTGATGGTATAGACGAAATTAATGTCCATATTATAGAAAAATGCAAGTAACATTATACTACTATATCTCTATATATCCGCCCTTTTGCTCAAAGTAAAGCACTCTCTCATAAAGCGACATTAAAAGTAAAATATGGCGTTATCTACTCAAAAGGGCCGCTCATTTCATGCTTTTATGCTTCAAATAAGCATCTTCGGCCTATACGTGGTGGCCATGTGGGTGAAGGCAATTATAAATATTCAAGAGAGCCTGGGAACAAATCTCAGAGAGAGAGAGAGCGTAGTTATAAATAGCATTGTGCTGGCCGGTCAGGCTTTGAACTTTAAAGGGTAGAATGGAGGAAAAAGTAGGTCTAATTTTGACAGGGCAGCCTTGTTAACGTAAAGGCTATGGAATTACGTACCGGTACCACACTCCTTTTCCTAAAAGTTTTCATTATTTTATGCTAATTAATTAATAATACCTACTATATATGCATTAAACCAAATTAAATTAAGTTTAATTCAAACACGTACAACAGCCGGCATCATGAGAATACGATGGTCATGTTTCGATCTATTTAATTTGTATCACCTATTATTCTGATCAACACTGAATTAATAATACTGTTATAATTATTTTTATAAATTATTTTATAATCAGATGGGGAAAAGAGTTGCGTAAAAGATTATATATGGTGAAACTCATGTTATGATACTCGCCCCTCCCCCATCATTTCCACACACGAAAAAAAAACATCGGCGACGCACCGATTGCAAGACGTTGCTACATGTTGTGGGAGCGAGTAAGTTGGGCCGTGGTAAGTTGACCAGAATCAACCCAATCGCAATCATATTGTAGGGATCGATGAGCTTTGTAGGAGTTTGCGACAGGGCCCAGCTTGTACACTACAGGCCTCGATATCTGAAACTTTATCTTATTGGGCTCTCTGATGATGAGACTTAGTAGTCCCTTCGTTGAAATGCTAGGCCCGAAAGTTTAAACAAACGCCCATTTCTGTTAATTGAAAATGGTTGTTTTTTTTTCAAAGGAAAATGGTTGTTTTTTTTTTCAAAGGAAAATGGTTTTAAATTAAGATGTAAATAAAAACAAAGGTTGAGTTGGCCAGTGAATTCTAGCCTTTCCATCCAACACCTTAAGGCTTTTCAAGCTACAGTTGCTTAGGCTTTTTGGATATCAACTGGTCTTCAGCTTCATGCATCTTCAAAACATGCTTTGGCATCAACTACACACTAAACCGGGTTAATACACAGATGACACTTTAGCTACTATATTTCTCTGTCCAAATTAGAGATGATCAAATCTAATGTGAAAAATAATATTTCTCTTTGCAAATTAGTTTTATAACTCTGCTGCAATCAAATTAGTTTTATAACACATGCTGATTGCAGCAGAGTTATAAAACTAATTTGTAAAGGGAAATGTATACATGAGCCGAGTTGAGTAATGATATATGCATAATATATATATTGCACAACATATTGTATAATAATATTATAAAATGATGATTTTTTTGTAAAATGATGTTATTTTTATAAGAAGTTTTACAAACATATCTCTCATTTAAAACATAAATGTGTAAAGTGTCGTAAAAAATATTGTGTAAATCATTTTCATATATATATATATATATATATATATATATATTTATAAGGTGAGGTCAGCTTGACGATTGCCTGCCAAAGACAGTTGAACAAGCTTGAGACGAAAGAAAGAGGAAAGAGGGAAGAAAGAGGAAAGATAGAAAAGCACATATTCTGGTTGTGTCGGGTGATTTTTGTGGGTGAGAGGGGAGAGCATCATTTCCATGGAAATTGGAGAATCCATAAGGCCATAAGTGGCGACGTGTACCACTGACAATATTCATGCATACATTTTCAAAAGATAAATAGTATATACAGATATAAAATAAATTACATAAAAATTAATTTAAAAATTAATTTATTTTGATATGATATGTTAAATTATAAATTTATTTTTATTATAAAATAGATCTAATCATAATAATTTTTAAATTTATTTTTATAAAGTTTCTTCTTAACTAAAATATTTATTTTTAAAATAAACATGATAATGATTGCTGAGTTGGATCCACCGTGCTCAAACTCCAATATCGGGCTATATAGCTAGAGAAAGCAATTCGAGCTTCACGTACGTTTCGTTGAGTTCAAGTAAAAATATTTGGTCCAAAACGTCGCATATCTCAAAATTTAGGAAAAGTTGCTTTTTAATCATAATTAATTAGAATATGCAATCGCATCATCGTTTTTTTATTCATCTAAGCGTCACAATTTGATGAATAAAAAATTATAAACTTGCTTTAAATTTTGGTGTAAATTTTCAAATTTCATACTTAATTAAATCTGATCAAATTATAAAAAAGAGTGAGAGTTTAAGAAATTAATTTAACATATTTGTTGTGTGAACGCAATTTTGGGATATCCTCAATTAACATTTGCACATCAACTATCTCTCTTCCAAATTGTAAGAGCAGAGTTGGCGAGGTTAGTTAAATTGAGATGATTTAGGAGTTGAACTTAAAAAAGATTGCTTAATTTCTAGATCATGTACTTAAATCTTTACGTTATAGAAGTGGTCAAATATAGAAGTCGCACTGACATGATCTTCAGTGCGTACATGTCAGCGTGCATGGAGATCTGAATTACTTCACACGATAGTGATCACCGGGATATAATTGGATCATTGTTCTGACAAGCTCTAATTAATTGGTAATTCCATACCTCAATCATTAGCAATTTAACAAACGCAATGATCACTATACAAAAGTGTCAGAGACAAATGCCACCAAATGCCACCCCACGACCCAGCTACTACGTGCATTCAAAAGCAAATGCACCACTTAGCACCCACGCCACCCACGACCTTTTTTAGTCTTTATGCCGAGCGATGTGTGGACATTATAAATCCAATTCAAAACCTTCCCATTTTTACTTTAGTTCTACAACCATGTACTTCTTCTTTTTTTTTTAATTGATATTGGGTATTCGAAAACATCGTCCCACTAATCTCAAGATGTACAAGTTCTTGATAAAGAGTTTTCTACAGAAAATTAAAAAAAAAAAAAAAAATTCTAATCTAATGATCTTTAAAGATTATTTGCATTTAAGAAATTTCGAATTTTAGCCTTTAGAGAAAGCATACCATCAGAACTTTACCCCGACGCCTTTTTATTTTCTTCTAATAAATGAAACCCTCTTTTTTAAGTTACCTATTTTACTTTCCTTACTTGCGTTCGAGTGCAAAAGTTGTTGAAAAGTCACAAAATCCCACGTTAACACGATTTCTTTCTTCTCATGCAACTGACGCATCGGTTAAAAGCTCACATCAGGTTTTAGAATGATTTTAAAAAGTAATTATAAAAAAGCAAATTTAAAAGAATTGGAGGTGACCGCACTGACCAGTTACTTGTACTGGGAATATCACTCCTTTGGGTGTGTGTGGTCATAGGCCTGGCACCCGACCAGCCTTAGTTGGGTTTGAACTCGATCCGATCCGATCCGACCCGACTCACATACTTAGAGTGTGCTAAACCGATACAACCCGATTCAGCTTATTCGGGTCAGGTCAAATCCGTCTTCTTCTTCTTTATTTTTTTTTTTAATTTTTTTAAAAGATAGTCATATTACATATAGTGCCGTGATGATAGAGTTGGTTTTAATTCATGGGAGGCTGTAACGAGGGATCTAAGAAAGTAGACTTCATTTATATGTGGGAGAAGAGCCTCTTAATGTGGGTTTCTTCATTTTACTTCGTTTTCTTATGAGCCAAACAACTAAAGCCACAACAGATTCTAATTCTGAGAAATACTGTTGTGTTGAACCCATTTCATTTTCTTTAGGTCATATCTGTATCTATCCTCCACATTAGTAGCCCATTTCATTTTATTTACTCAACGCCATAACTCATTTTTTCCTTCGTTTTCTCATGAGCCAAACAACTAAAACCACAATAGATTCTATTGAAATATGGAGAAAAAAACCAACATATTTCAGAAACTTGAAGATTAATTAAACCAAAAAATTTAAAATAGCCATAGAACTCCAAATCTGTAGAAAAAAACACCACGAAAGCCATATCATTTGTCAAATCCATGTAGAAATTTTTTGGGAAAATCAAAACTCAAAGGAAAAAAAACAAAAGGAAAGATAAAGACCCGTGAGATTGTATAATAAAATTTCCAAGTCAAGTGTGTCGACATCGAAGCTAGCTTCCAAGTAGTAATCGAAGTGACCAAGAGAATCGACATTCTGGAGAGTTGGCGAGCAAGCTATTATTCATGCTCTGTCGGAGCTAGAGGAACAGGCTGAGAGCTGGGGTTAGAGATGGGAGGCTAGGGCCGAGAGAGTTCTAGAGAGTTGGAGATGGGAGGCTAGGGCTTCTCATCTATTCACGAGACTTGGGCGGCTAGGGTAGTATTTTTGTCAAAGGGTAGTGTTTTCGGTTTCGACGGATTTGACGGGTTGTTTTTCTTAAAACCCGGTATCATGCATTTGACCCGATAAACCCGTCTTTCACGGGTTGGGGAAGTCGGGTCTTTCGGACGGATTGGGCTTACGGCCCATTATGCATGGCCCTAGTGGTCATCCCCACGGCCACACGAATGACTTTTATTAGCCTCACATGAATCATATTGGCTTGAGAATCTGAGCGAGTACCTGGCCTCAATCCATCGTCCACTTTTTAATTTGTTGTGTTTTAGCTAAGTTTTTATTTACTTTTTGTCATTTTTTTTTTTTTTTATAAGTGAGGTAGAGAGTTTCAAACTCAGATTTTTCATTTAAAGAATCGGACTATATGTCATCATGCCATCAGGTTCTAATTGGCTACATTTTTCAAAATTGACACTATAACATTAATGTTATGTTATTAGTTAATATAGTAGAAGCGGTAAGTTTTATAAAAACCTTGACAATAAATTAATGTTGTAATATGACCAACATTACTTGTTTTTTTCTTTGTCCACTTTTCTGTAAAATTGCTTGACAAATGGTGGTTTTGTCTAGAGAAGTGGTCCTATTTTGCTTTTAATTTTTGAAGTTTGGGGTGGCCCCGGGGGATTTTGTTCGTTCCTAGCTAGGTCGTCTTAAACAAAGGCGATGGGATAAGGTTTTGCCCACTCCTCGACTCCTTCTCATGCCTCATCTAGTGGTATATAGGACTAAACGTACATGCGCACATGATAGACGTCGTTCGATCTATGCTTTGTTGACATCAGACAGCGCATGCATGGGACAAGTATCTATGCCAGCTTGGACACGAGACAGACGCGACTATGTGTGTGTGTTTAGTTAAATCTCTATGGATCACGGAATCAATCAAAACCATCTGCGACCTAATGTAAGAAAGGAATTAGGATACCACTGGTACTTGTTTCTAATGCACATGTGAGTTCTACAAATAATGCATTGATTCGACTGATCATCATCGTGCATGCACACAGACTGGCTCACTTAAGGGTTGTGCCGATGCAGTCATATACAAAAGAGAAATCGGAGATAACGGGATTGCAATTAACAGTTGTATGCTCAATATTATTCCATGTCTTATAGCTAAGGGAAATGCTTCTCCTCCCGATAATGAGTCCGTTGATGGGTACTCTCAATTCCACTATTTTCTTTTTCACTTAATGATTGAATAAGTGTTTTCAAATGATGTTGTAAAATTTTAAAAAAATATTTAAAAAGATTAACAAAAATATATGAAGATGCAAAAAAAGATATGAAATAACTTTATTTGTGAGCAGTGTCAGGATTCACTATTGGTGACCCTAACACTACCCTATGCATACTAATATCTCATCGTCTCATGATAAGCATATATATATATATATATATATATATATATATATATTGCTGATTTTGTGAGTAGACAGGCAAAGAGCAATTGAAGTACTCGATCCAAGGAAGAAAAAAAGGATCGATTAAGAAGCTTACCTATGAAGATAAAGAAAAAGTGATACACTGCAGCAAAAAACTTATGCTTGGAAGTTAGAAAGCAAACAGGACATGATCCACGGAAAGGAAACGCATAAAGTGGAACGGTAGCCCCAAAGTAACACCAAAATCAGCGTCAATTAACACAACAGGTATTAGAGTCAGAACATAACGGCTAGTGTGATGATCTACACCACATTGTTTAATCTTATATCTAAATTTCACAACAGCTTTAAAATATGCCATAATTTTGAAAACACAATTATTATTTCAATTATCGCGATGATAGCCTTCTACTTTTAAAATTATTCTAGTACTATTTAGACGATAAATTATAAGAAGATTAAATCGGTGAAGTCTTTATTTCACCGCGCACCATCCACCATCAATCCCGAGTACTCCGGCAACGAGCTTTTACGCTTCACCGCGAGGTCGCCGCCGCCACCCACCATGCATCTTCACTTCACCTCATCGTGTATGTACGCACTGAACGTGTCCCATCCAACAATTAATGCAAGTCCTTTTGACACTGTTATTAGTGTCCTACTATCTACGCCAGCTCAATTCTTGCAATTTTGTTGCCGGAAGCCAAGCCTCTCGTTTTCCAAGTCGTATTCCACGTAGAAATTCTGCTGCTGGAAATTACCAAATATTATGGCCGGCCCACCCGTCGAGCCCAAACCGGAAGAATTGTCGGTGACAATGGTCAGGCACACGACACTTAAATTACCGGCTAACGCAAAATAATTCACAGCGGGCAAGATCAACTTTGCACCACCTTTAAATTGGAAGGTTAATTCCGGAAGGTTGACCGTTTTCTGATTGAAAATATTGAAACACGGCTCTAGACCGGACCTGGCTTCAATGTCAACAGCTCTAGAATAGTTAGCCATCTGAATCTCAAACTCTTTCGCCACGGCTTCGAAGACCGGCCTTTCCATGAAGGTGAAGGTCGACCCAGAGTCCACTATGGTCCCACCGTGACCGTCAGTCCCGGGCACCAAATATTTATACGGGATCTTTGCGGTCTTATCTCCCACCATGACTTTACGAAGGGTTACGTAATAGAATTCGCGGTATGCAGTGTTATTGGTAACGGGATTTTTTCGGAACGGCGTGTAGCTAAGGCCCGGGGTCTTGGCGGAACTGGACCCACTGTACAAAACAAGGTCACTGCTCTCCGTGGTATCGTCGAAACGACGGGACAGTAGACAGTAGGAGAATTTGCTGACACCCAATTGTGAGGGCAAAGATTCGGGACCGCGACCAAACCCGGCAATGCCGGCAGGTTGACGGGTCGAGAAAATGGAGCACCCGACAAGAAAATCGGGGAAAGTTTTCTTGGAGAAATCCAGGGTCTCGGAGAGTAATAATCCGACGGTTGACCCTGAACCGTATTGAATTATGTACGGAGGGCAACTCTGCGAGCAATTCTGTGAAGCTGGGTTGCAGTCTTGGCACCGAGACTGGACATCCGAGCCAGCAATCCAAGTACATTTGGGGTTTTTGCAACCCAGAATCTTCGAAGAAGATGACAATTTTGGAATGAATTTTGGGATTTTTTCTGGGTCGTTAGGGAAGTCGCAATTGGAGCAGAGATAGCGGGAGGTGCAGGGGAACCAGACGAGGCTACTGCCAGTGTCCAAAACAAAAGTTGTGGTTTGCTGGGGTGTGCCAAAGCTGAGGGAGATGGAGTAGCCTCCATAGCTGTGAGGTAAGACGTGGGTTTTGGCAAGAGGAGTATCGGGTTTCTGGCGCTTGAGATGGCGAGCTCTGCTTAGAGAAGCAGAGGCGAGGGAATTGAGGGTCTTAATCGGATCTGAGAATGGATTTTTGGAGGAAAAGGGTGAGAGAGGAATGGTGAGGGTGGTGGTTTCGGGACTGGGAGCTACAGAGGATGAAGATGAAGCTGAGAAGGAAAGAGAGAAGACAAAGATGAGAGAGAGAAGAGATGAAGCCGCCATGGGCGAGTTTGGTGGTTTCTCCCTTGTGGGCAGCGAGTGTGAGGGTGGAGTTCTGTGAAAGCGTGGGGCGGACTTGAGGATCGACTTGGAGTTGTTCGGTGTCGTTTATAGACTTTTTGGAGAAGGGAGGGGGTGGACATCAACGGTCGGCAGTAGAATCAAGTTCGATTTAGGCGATATAACTACCATTGAAGTGAGCGGAATTAACCAAACATGCCAATGCGAATAAGTCAACTTTCTTTTGTTCTTTTACTTTAGTGGAAAAAAAAAAAAACAAACAAAAATACACCAACATTTTGATCTTATCTTTTACTTTTTCTTTGTAAAAGCAGTGATTAGTGTAATAGAAAGTTAGAAACTACGGTTCCATACAATTCAATAATTCTTGAGTTCGTAAAATTCCTATTATGTTGACATGAAGTTATTCATCATCAATTCTTAAATTTATTAAATTAAAAATAAGTTTCGATGTATACGTATATTCACTTCTATAAGAAAACATAGCGAAAAATATCTTAAATACAGTTTATTAAGTTGCTCTACAAGTTTATCCAGTCTAATAAATCTCAAGCGTCTCCTCTTAATTGCGAAATATATTACGTAGTGTAAACTAGAATAGCATTCAACAAATCTACAATTTAAATACTATTTCAAAAGAGAACAAAAAGAAAAACAATAAATATTCACAACTTCCTCACACTCTACGCTCTACATTTTTTTAATTTTTATTATTTTTTTCTTTTATCAAATATTTATTATATGAATAATGAATAGAAAATTTGAAATAATTTAAAAGAATAAACTCAAAAAAAATTAAAAAAATATATTAAAAAAATTAAAAATTTAAAAAAATATGAAGTGTTGAGTTTGGTGGAGGTTGTGTAGTAAAATTCAAAAAAAAAAATAACTTTATGTTTCAGATGATATAAAAAACCAACTAAAGATACGGGTGTGTTTGGATGTTGAAGTGAGTTGAGTTGAGTTGAGTTTAGATGATAAAATATTGTTAGAATATTATTTTTTAATATTATTATTATTTTGAGATTTGAAAAAGTTGAATTGTTTATTATATTTTGTATTAGAATTTGAAAAAGTTGTAATGATAAGTTGAGGTGAGTTTGGATCCATAACTCATCCCACACGACTGACCTTAAAATGCCAACCTTCGATCTACCATTTAAATGGCAATAATGCATGATTTTATAAGCAAGTTAAACGCGTTACAATGCAAGAGAAGACTAGAGGAAGGATCAACCTCAGGTGGGCACCGCTCCATCCAACAACTCCATTATAGAAAACGAGAATATAATGTAACTGAATTTAAAAATTATTTTGTTCTATTATTATTTTTCTAAATAAAATTATTTTTGCTCCAATATTTTATGGCAATAATGGCGTGACAGCCCCAGAAAACAAACCAATGATGATCACGCCTGCCCTGATCAATACTTGACATGCTTTTCCATGCGACCATGCTTCATCCTGTCATACTCAACGGATTGTTTATCATATCGGAAATCGCGCACTCCAGTCCTGACTAGGCCTGTGCATAATGGACTTTGGCCCGCACCGTCTCCGAAACATCCGATCCGTCCAACCAGTATAAAAATGGGTTCATTGAGTCAAAGTTGATCATCGGGTTTAGAATTATAAATCCGTCGAAACCGTGAAAGTGAAATGAAACCGAAAATTCTATGTGAATCTCTTCTCTCCACTACAAAACCCTACCCTTTGTCGCTTTCTTCAGCTTCTCTCCACTTCGTTTCACGCCGAGCACCACCAAATTCCAACGCCTAGCCATCGAGACAAATGGCTGAAACTCTGGACACATGTCGCTTTCACCAAAAGAAATATGCATGCAAACCCTCCCATTATGAAAGAAATAAGAATTGGGTGTCTGTCCTGACCCAATGGTAACCCAAATGGTTGTCTCTTGATGCATTTGTATCAGGGGAATGTGAAGCTAAACCTTGGATACCATTAGGGCTGATATCGGTCCGGTCCGGTCCGGTCTTGGGCCATTTTGTGGACCGGACCGGACTTATTCGGTCTACAATTTCTCCACCCTGGACCGGACCGAGTCACATATAGGTCCGGTCCGGTCCGGTCCATTTCGGTTCGGTCCGGTCCAGGGTCGGTCCAATCGGTCTGGACATGCCTAAAATGGGCCATTCAGCCCATCTAAATGTGATTTTTTTTTTGCCCAATTTCAATTATTTTCGGCCTATTTCAAATTTGGTACATTTTTTAACTAAAACTATTTAAAAAACTTGATTTTGAAAAATACAATGATAAAAAAAAATTAAAACTAATCTATATAAAAAAATAATAATAATAATACAGAAGTTATTACAAATTACAAATTATAATCCAAAATTAACAACTTAAACACTTGACATATAACGGGACCAAAATTCTAGTTGTTACTTGCTACATCCAGCTTACTAATCTTCAACTCAAACTTCAATTACTCAGGAGTTAGGACAAGTAGGCCTGCGACAAAAAAAGAAAAAAAAAATTATCAAGTAGGAATCAAAATTCTAGCTGCTACATCCAAACTAGCATAATCAACAACTTCGATAAAATTTAGAGATTATAATCTTCTCACCTCTTTAGTCTTTAATCATCATTGGGTATAGGGCCAGTAGGAATTGAATTTGACCCCTCCACAGAATCAGCAAAACTCGGGTCCCCAACAAGTTCTATCCATAAAAATTTAAAACAAAACAAGTTAAATAAAGTTATATAACATAAAAGATAATACAAAATAAACCACAAAATATATCAAAGATAATTTTATTACATACCCATATCCAGTTGCTTCTCAAATTCCTCAACTTCATCCATTAAAGTCCTAAGGCTTATTGGAGTAGAAGAAGAACGAAGCCAGTTTTGTGCACATATGAGACCCTCAACACTCATTGGATTTAAACTACTTCGGAAAGGGTCAAGTACACGACCCGCAGTACTAAATGTAGATTCAGAAGCCACAGTAGATACCGGTATTGCAAGAACATCACGTGCAACCTTTGAAAGTACGCGATATCTAACTGAATTCACCTTCCACCAAGTTAGAAGGTCAAAACTATCATCTTCATCCTCACATCTTTCAGCTAGATATCTATCAACCTCTGACTTACTTCCCAAACTATCTTCTGACTGCAACTGTTGCTTAAATTCAGCCATAATTTTTGCCTTTCTACTAGCCACATTGTCAGCTGAAAGACCTACATCTTCATGTTAGGAACTTGTGCGCTGAGGAGAATGTCCTTCTTCATTTTCCATGTATGCATCATATATGCGGATAAATGCATTTTTTACTTTCCAACTAAAATCAAGTTTTTTTGCATGATCATGTGCATACATTTTCCCCAACCCAAAATCAAGATATCGCATCTTGTAGCGAGGATCAAGAAGAACACCAACATAAAGCAACATATTTTGATTTTCCAAGTTCTCCCAATTCTTATCAAACTTTCTCTTCATATTTGTGGCCATTAATCCCACCACGGGGTTTCGTTCTTCACACTCCATATTAATGGCATCTTTAATAATAACCAACTCCGGGAAAAAAATATTACAAGTTACATATTCACCCCCCGAAAATTTTAAAGTTGCATCATGAAATAATGCAAAGAACCTCACAAACAACTGTACCTTCGCCCAATCGGATGCATTGGGAGGCCCTAACTTCTTTGACTTTCTCGTATTCACCACATGGTCTACATTTTCATCATCGACATCGTCGTCATCATCATCTCTAATACTACTAAGGAAGCATGGATCTTCTTCCTCCAACCGATCAAAAGCCCTTTTAAATTTTGAAGCCCTCTCCAACATAAGATAGGTGGAGTTCCACCTAGTCGGTACATCTAGGCAAACTTGACTTTTAGATTGAATATCTTCCAATCCCACACATTTCTGATATGTACTCCACCTTTGAGGGGATGATTTAACATACTTCACAACACCCCTCACCTTTGCAATAGACTCATCATATTCTTTTAACCTCTCACGAACAATTAAGTTCAAAATGTGGGCACAACATCGAACATGCAAGAATTCATGTTCCAAGATCGTGTCTTTCCTATACTTTGTTTTTTTTTTCAAATAAGAAACAGCTCCATTATTAGAACTTGCATTATTAAGTGTCAGTGCAAGTATTTTTTGTCGCCCCCAATCATGCAAACACATCTCTATGCCCTTACCAAGGGTATCACCCTTGTGATTTTCAACCAAACAAAATGAAAGAATCCTCTTGTGTAACTTCCAACCATCATCAATAAAATGTGCTGTGAGACACATATAGTTTAGGTTTTGCACGGATGTCCATGTGTCCGTGGTGAGAGAAACTCATAGAGTATAGACTTATATATTAATATTAATAATACATTAATAATTTAATACTATAGTGATTAGTATAATTTTTTTTAATACCATAGGTCCATATTACTATATTAGAGTGATAGAGTCTATTATTATACTAATACTATATAGACTTATAGTGTGTGTATATAATATATATATATATATATATATATATATTAATGATATAGTGATACTAATACTATATATTATTCAATCATGATTAATATAAGTTATAACTATATAATAGATTAATAGTATTAGTAATTTAGTACTAGACTATTAGTATATTTTTTTTTAATACCATATTTGAGTCTATTACTATACTAAATTACTAATACTATATATTATATAATAAACTAATATTAGTCTATAAGTCTATAGACTATAACTATTAACTATTGTCTTAAATCACTATAACTAATATTAGTTTATTACTAACATATATGATATAGCTATACTATATTAATATTTAATATTACTAAAAGTACTAAATTACTAATACTATTAATCTATTATATAGTTATAACTTATATTAATCATGATTGATAATAACTAATCACTATAAGTCTATAGTATTAATGTATTATTATATAATATATAGTATTAGTAATTTAGTATAGTAATAGACTCTAATAAGACTAATATGGTATTAAAAAAAAATATACTAATAGTCTAATAGTCTAGTACTAAATTACTAATACTATTAACTATTGTCTTAAGACTCTTACTCTATGTTAGACTATTACTAATTTACTAATATACATTATATACTATTAGTATATATTTTTTTTAATACCATATTAGAGTCTAGAAGTAGAGTCTAGACTATTAATAATTTAATATAATACTTGTATTAGTATAAATATTAATAATTTAGTATTACTATAAAATTATAAATATTACTAATTTACTATTAGTATAAAATTATAAATATTAGTATTAGTTAATAATTACTTAATGATGAATTAGTGATAGGATTAGGTTAATTAGTCAAATGAAAATTATATACTTAATATATATAAATTATTAAATTATATATATATATTTAATTCGGTCCGGTCCGGTCTGGAAAACTGCCGGACCGTGGATCGGACCGAATTCATTCGGTCCTTTAATTTTTGGACCGGACCGAACCGGACACACTCTCGGTCCGGTCCGGTCCGGTCCGGTCCGGACCGAATTGACCGGTCCGGTCAGTTTTTTCGGTCCGGACCGCCCGATTCTCACCTCTAGTTGGAGCGCAAACAGTACCAGGTCAGGTCGGACCAGGCCCAGACCCAGTTAAATGTCATCGGGTTGCTGATCCCATTAAGAGCGTTAAGAGCATCAATATTGGATTATGTAAATATAAATATAAAATTTATATAATATAATATAATTTTACATTTAACAATTACATTTAAAATTTATTTTCACATTACATTATTTATATATTAGTCAAAATAATAATAAAATATTATAAATTTATAATTTTTTTTTTCAATTTTTCTTGTTCTATTAATTCTTTTTTTAAATTAAGAGCTATATGAAAATATTAATATTATACAATATGAGACTTGGATAAATATGTGAATGGATCCTAGAGTGCACTTAATACATTCTAAATATTTCATAGAATACTATTGAAAAAAACACCTATCTATTATATTTTCATCTAAAAAAAACACCTGGGACGAGCACAAGGTATAAGCATTAAAAAAACACCTGCTCAATTGCAGTACAAGATAGAACCATAGAGCTACAATTTTTTTTTTTTTTTAGGTGGTTGGTAGAACTACTACTTGCCAGCAAATGACTGGGACGAGAACGCGCATGGATCTTGAACAATTTCCTCGTCCAAAATGCGATTCAGTAGTGGGAAAAGAGAGAGTGTTCAGACGGAATAAATAATTATTTAATAAATTTAGTTGAGCTACAGTGAATGTCAAATATAACCATAACAGATTATTTACTATAGCTGAAAGTCATTTTGGTTTACATTTGCATAATTTAATACAGGTCATTTTTATGTTCTATTAACTAAATTATCCATTTTATTTACATTTGCATAATTCAATATCAATGCTCTAACTCATGGTGAAGCATGGATCACAGCCTACATCGATCAAGATATATGGGCTTAATCCTTCATTAATTAATCAGATATTAGTCATGGGCTTAATCCTTCATTAATTAATCAGATATTAGTCATCGATAATGGAAAGTGGACCAACTTAGGCTAGGCTAGGCAGCCAACCTTGTGTAGCATTTGAAAAATATCATAACAATTATTCTATATACAATTGTTGTGTGCAGTTGTTGACGCCACGTCAAATTTAAAAGAAAAAAAAAAGAAAAAAAAAAGAAAAAAAAAACAACAACAACAACAACATATAGGATGCCTCTCAAATGCTTTGTGAACTTTATGTGGCAACACAAAATATTTCTTTCAGGCATAGAAGCTTCCTCCTCTTTGCTGAATACTCAACAAAGAGACAACTCATTAAGAAATGCCATCACCCGCTTCTATGCTATATCACGATTCGGGTCCAAATGAGAATAATCCTTGATGAAATATAAGGAAGAAACTCTTTCAACCAACCTTCAATCTTCCTCCTCAACCTCAAACCCTTTGAAGGGAAAAGTGGAAAATCGATTGCTTCCATTGGCTCCCCAAAATAAACCCCTCTATTCTCTTAATTGCATTTCTCTGGACCACAAACAATACCTTTTCCTCGCTCTCAACCGTCAAACACTTCAACCCGTCTTCCATCTCCACAAACCTAAAAGACACATCAAGATTCATTTACAAGCACCTTAAAAAATCCTCAGGCAAGCCTAAATACCACTGCATTCCCTGGATAATCTTTAAAGGCAAAAGTTTCTCGTTACTCATTTGAATCAACCTCTTCAACCTATCCTTAAAATCATCCATGCATTCCTCAAAGACCCTTTTCTCCTTTTTATCGATCTCGATAGCTTTTGGTTCAGCCTGAACCAAGGTAAGTTATATTGGGGACCCGTATACTCTTAAAACATTGTTGTGTATTGCCTCAAGAAGCTCGCAACCTTCATGGAAGCACCCAACTGTAGTCACCTCTTGGAGACTTGAGAGATTGGGATGCACCCATTAGGGTCTTCGGCTATGCGGTTCTTCGAGGAAACGATGGGCTTGATTTGTATGGACCCAGGGATGTGCTCAATTGAGTCATAGTATGAGTCTTTCTTCCACTTCATGTACACATCTACATAGTGGGATTCCTGGGTACAATTATAAGGAGGGTTTAGGGGCTGGTGTAGGGAAAAAAAGTTCAATTTTTTACAGGAAGAGAGCAGCTTTTTAAGGATGAAGGGAGATGAAGGGAAATAGGCTGGGTTAGGATGATTTCTCTTCCATTTCATCTTCGAGGGAGAGAAACACAGAGATGGAGGGAATTGGAGAGAGGCCTCGGCGAAATGGAAGGGCTTCGTCTTCGAGGGAGAGAAACACCGAGGGGGGAAGGAAATCAATTTTTCGACGGAGAGATACACAGAGGGGAGGGAAATGGAAAGAGGGAGAGTTAGATATGGGGATATGTAGAGAGAAGGGAAACGGTGTGGTTTTAATTTCTCCACGTCAGACTTGCCCCGCGCTTGCACCAGGCGACTGCATATAGCTTTTTTCATATCCTAAATCGTATCTCAATCCACAAAACCAACTCACATTGTTTAATCATGTTCCTATCCAACAGTCCAACTCGCAATGTGTTGGGGAACACTGGAACTAGCTAGCCACCAACCCTAGGCTGCAAAGAGAAACCAGATCGAGCCTGCATCAATGTTAATTAGGGATTCAAGAGGACGTACATAGGTGCATATAATAGAGAAGTGTTATATACATAAAGAGAGTACACAAAAATAAATCCACAAATTGACATGATTTCGTGTGATCCATTATATTTATTTTATAATCAAAATAACTTTACAATCTGACGTACTACATCAAGCCACATCGATTTATTTTTATGTAATTTTTTCATGACTAAAGTATTTATATATATATATATATATGTCCATTTGAAAAAGCCTTGGCCCATGTTGTGCCTTGAACCTCATTATTGGGATGACGCTCTAACCAGTTGAGCTAAGAGCATTGCCAAGTCTAAATTTTGACTATAATTTGAGGTTTTGGTTATAGTTAAAACTTTTGAAGAGGTTAATGCACATTGGACTAACCATTTTAAAGTCAAAATAATAATATAATATTATATATTTTAATAATATTTTTTTTAAAAATGAATACGTTGTAAATACACTTGTATTAATATTAAAATTTAATATTTGTAAATACACTTGTATTTAATATTTAATATTTTGTATTAATATTAAAAGAGAGAGGTAATTGGATGAGAAAATTATAAAATATTGATTTGGTCATTCTACAATGACTCTTCAAATATGACTAGGAGTCCTAAATTATTGTAACTCAAAGTTCCACAAATATCCTTTTGGTTAGTCCAATGCAAGAGTTTTAACAAAAAAATAAAATAAAATAAAATCTGGACTTGGACTTAGCAGAGCCTAGGCCATTGCCAATGCTCTAAGCCCATTTCGAACATGTCATCTACACCATGCATGATGTGGCAAAAGAAGATTGTTATTTATAAGGTTTTAAGAAATGCCTAGATGTAAAATAAATTATCAAAACTTATTTATCATCGACTATTTTGAGGTTTGGACACAGTATCTAAGTGAATATCAAAATATTAATGATTAAAATGCTAAGAAAAATAATTTTTTTAAATTTTATCTAGATACAAGATGAATATAAAAGTATTGAATTTATCGTTTCCAGTTCTTAGTATAGTAATTATTATTTTATGAGTGGGGCTACTCTGTCGCCCCACTCTTACCGTTGGGCTTATTGGCCAGTGGTTTTTTTTTTATCATATTTTTTTAATACATTTTAATATTTTTAAAAAATAAAAAAAGATATATCAGTACACTTAAAATCACTTCTTTAATCACTAAGTAAAAAAAAAAAAATTGACCCGCGATCAAATAGAGTGGTCAAAATGGGAGATCAAAGTAGTTTTATTTTTATTTTAATACTCTTTTGTATCAAAAAATTCAAATAAAAAACATTTTAAAATATGTAGTTTCAATTGGACGATAAATTGGGAAGATATACATTTCGCGTGGGAAAAGAAAACAGTGGTGCTACTCCCACACTGGGAGCTCCCGCTAGTACTTTTGTAATAAGGTTTTTTTTTATTATTATTTTATTTATGTCTTTTTTAATATATTTAAATATATTTAAAAATTAAAAATTATTTATAATATTATTAAAAATTATTTACTTAATTATTAAGTAAAATAATAATAATAAAAAACTCACAGCGATATAAATTAACGGTAAAAATAGTATTTTTTAAAAGAAAATAATAGACATATATATTATAATTTTTTACCTAATTAGATTTTAAACGAAAATTAATTTTATAAAATAATTAATAAAAGTAACATCAACTCCAATCTTTCCAAATCATTGTGTTATAATAAGCTTCATCTTTATACGTTACACAAAGTGTTTAAAACATTTTAGTATAGAAGTGGGTTAGTATGCCGGCCCACACTTTCCGATTAACGTTTTTTTTTTTTAATATTGTTTTAATATATTTAAATATATTTAAAAAATTAAAAATATATTAATTTATTTAAAATTAATTTTTTAATTATTAAGTAAAAAATTTGACCAACAACGGTCAAATGAGACAAGCAAAGTAGCTTTTCTCTTTAGGAGTTATAATACTTCTATGTGACAATTCAAAATATCGAGGCACTGCATGAGAACTTCGACAGTGACAGACGAATGATAACTCGAGGCAGAAGGTGAATGATCTCCTTTTCTTCGTTCAAGTGCATTAGTGTTCAATTGCATTAGTATTGATTTATGTATATACATATGTAAAGTCATATTTATATAATATGATCTTAAAATCCTTCACATTAGTTTATATATATTCAAATATTTAGCTACCTATAAATAGTATTTATCCAAATTTAGATAACCACTATTCACCATACAAATCATATTTTAATTATTATTTTTCTACATTTCTACTTTCTCTCACAATCCTTTCATTTTCTCCCTCTTTCAACAACACAATAAACCTTCACTTACATATTTATTTTATTATTATAATATATTATATATATTTTTTATTTTATTATATTTTTAATATATTATTATTAAAAAATTATATTTTTTATTATTATATTTGTATTATTAATATCAAATGTATGTAATGAATGTTAATTATAAAATATATATAAAAAAATTGATTTTAACAAAAAAGTAATAATTTATTATTATTTTACCTCAAATAGGCATAAACTAATATGAAAATTTTACTTAAATAGCAATGTAGTTATGCAAAAGAGATAATTTTATATATATATATATATGCATGAACTAATCCTAATGTTATAAATCCGCCGTGCCCGTGTCGAACAAGAACATCAAATCCAACTCTCTGTCGTTCTGCCGTGGGTCACAGTCTGACCGTCGGTTTTTAGCCGGCGGCTTCTCTCACGTGCGTCCACCTGCTGCAACTCCCGCACTGCCGGAGGAGGAACTCCCAACGGTGAGATTTGGATCCACGTGGGGTAAGAATGAATTTCTAAGCAATTTTCAATTCCATTATAGCATTAACTTCATAAGTCATCTCTAAAATTTAGTTATAAATACATATTTTTTATAAATTTAAAATCATAATCTCATATTAATTAATCAAAATAATAATATAATATTTTTTTTAATAATAATATTTATAATTTTTTTATATTTTATAACTACACTAACCATATGTTAATTAATAATTTAATTTAAATTTAAATTATTATTTCCTAACTAATTTTGTTTCTCAACTTATTTTACAAAACCAACTTATTCTTGAAGACTGATATGTGAACCTGATATGTGGCTGATTTGGTTATACAAAATCAAACTATTTCATCTCATCTTATATAATCATTAAAATTTTTTAAAATTTTCATATAAAATATAATAAACAATTCAACTTTTTCAAATATCAAAACAAAAATTATATTAAAAATTATATTATAACAATATTTTATTCAATTTTCAATAAAACATCCGATCTCATCTCATCTTAATTGAATAACCAAACGAGGCCTCAAGACCAAATATAATAAAGAAGCAAATCTTAATATATTGAAGCAGTTATGAGCAGTTGAGTCTGATATTTTAAAATAAAATATCACTTTTGAAGATGGACTATACATCTTCAAATATGAAAAAAGCCTTAGAAATATTGTAACTCATATTTGAAGCCACTAGTATTTGACTACTCCAATGTAGATGATTCCATCTCTATTTCTTCAAATTTTAAAGATAAACTAACATTTGGCTAAGCCAATATTAGTGCTCTTAAGCAAAAAATATTATTAGTTTATACAAAGAAAAAATCTACTCAACCTCTTACTATTCACACAACCTCCACACACACACTTTTTTTAATTTTTATTTTTTTTTTCTTTTATAAAAAATTTTATATATAAATATTAAATAGAAGAATTGAATTAGTTTTTAAAAAATAAACTAAAAAAAATTTTTAAAAAAATTAAAAATTTTAAAAAATACGGTGTGTGGAGGTTGGGAGGTTGTGTAGTAGGGGTGAAAAACCGACCTATCGGTTCGGTTTAGAGTTGAAACCGAGACCACACCGATACACTGAAAAAAAGAATATATCGACCGAAACCGGCCAGTGAAGGGGAAGAAAACCGTCGACATCGGTCTCGGTTTTCTACCAGTCGGTTCATCAGTGTCGTCGGCGGCGTGAAGAGAGAGAGAGAGAGAGAAATGAGAAACACAGAAACCGAATCGGCGTAAACTCGAACTCCATCATCACAGATTCACAAAATTACAAGATATACAAAAAATATCAAATGATTCACAACAAATATCACATTATCACAACACTATCGGTACCCTCCTGAGAAAAATAAAAGAACTGTGGTCCCCATCAACAAACCTCAACAAATCGGAGATGGAAGCTTGAAACGAAACAAATGGATGAAACGGCGCAAATGGATGGAGGGAGAGAGGGACGGCATCGGAGAGAGAGGGAGCTGAGACAGAGACGAGAGAATCTGAGAGAGGGAGCTGAGACAGAGATGAGAGAATCTGAGAGAGAGAGCTGAGAGTCTGAGACGCAGAACGGCTCAAAGAGATGAGAACGAGAAAGGGGAAGGGAGATTTTAACCTAATCATTTTTTTTTTCCAACTAGGTGGATTAAAACGACGTCGTTTCACTCATTTAAGTGAAACGACGTCGTTTCTTATAGGTATAAAATGGGAAAAAAAAGAAAAGAAAAGAAAGAAGTAGAATCGGTCAGCCGGTTCATCGGTTTTTCCCTGGGTCGAACCGGCTGGTTCTTCACCGATTCCGGCCGGTTCCTGACTCCGGCGGTCGGTTCCAGTCGGTTGCGGCCGGTTTGGTCAGTTTCTGTACACCCCTATTGTGTAGCATTGCTTTTATACAAATTAAGACCGATCTCATTTAATCTCATTGTAATATCTAAATGTTATTTAAATACAAACATTTTTTAATTTTCTTTTCATACATTTTTATCTAATTATTATTAATTATTGTAACTGTTCAAACTTTCATATAACACAAAAAACAATCAAAGTTTTTCAAATTTTAAAATAAAAATAATATTAAAAAAATATTTAACGATAATATTTTAATTTTATAATACTTTATTCAACTTTGTTTCTATCATTTCTCAAAATTTAATAAAAATTTTAACTCAAATTATTTTACTTTTATTTATATATTTCTCGTCTCATCTCATCTCATCTCATCTCACAATCCAACATAATCAATATCAAAAAAATATTTTTTGATACTGATTAGTATCAAATAATATTTTTTTCATTATTGTTGAACTTATGCTGTTGACCATGTGTTTCAATTAAAGTATAAATGTATTTTTTTATAATGATTATTTTAAATTTATAATAATTACTGTATCATTTTTTTTACCGAAAATATATCTTCAGACTTCAAATTGCACAATCACGTTTTTGCTTAAAAAAATATTTATTACGAGTTAACTTTTTTTATTCAATTAAACGTTTTGACCGGTTAAAAAAGATGTCGGTCAAAATATTATTTTTATTTTATAATTAAAAAAATTAAATTATTTATTTTATTTCGTATAAAAGTTTAATAAAATTAAAATAATTAGAAAAGATTAAACAAATAACCCAAAGCCTTAGACAGGTTTAGAGCTTTAGATGAAATACAAAATTATCATTTTATCTCATTTGATTTTATTTCTAAACATAATTCAAATATAAAATTTTTAAATTAATCATTACAATTTTTTCAAACTTTCAAATAAAAAATAATTCTAACTTTTTCAAATCTTTAAACAGAAATAATATTATAAAATTATATTATTACAATATTTTAACTTTACAATATTTTTTATTCAATTTTTTTTTCAAAATTTAAAAAATATTCAACTCAAACTATCTCTTTATTATTAATAAATTATTTTATTACTATTCACAAAATTATCTCCTCATCTCACTCGCGAATCAAGCTCTTAATATCAAGAGTGGTGCTACTCTGCCGCTCAGAGTAGCCTGCTACAACTTACTACTAAGCTAAAATTATCTTTTTATTTTTATCAATTTTTTTCCATATTTTTTTATTATTTTAAAATATTTTTTAAAAAATATAAAAATATATCAATATACTAATAATTAATTATTAAATAAAAAAATTAAAATATTAAAATAAGTGACAAATACAGTGGACAAAATAACATTATTTTAATATAAATCATTTTTAAGTAGGCATGTGTGACTTGAATGTTATTTCTAAAACAATTCTAAATACAAAGAGTATTAATACAGATGTGATGCGATGCGAGAGGAAGATGCATTCACTCATAGCTGACGTACAGTCTATGCTAATTACTACCCACGTTCGAGTTGTAGTCACTAGCCCTAGCAAATTGAGTAGGCCCACCGATCGAAAATCTCTTCCACTGGACTCATTTAAGGGCAGGTTAGAGATGAGATGAAAATTTTATATTTTATTTTAATGTTTAAAATATTATATTTTAATATTATTATTATATTAAGATTTAAAAAAGTTGAATTAGAATTTAAAAAAGTTGAATTGTTTATTATATTTTGTAGAGAAATTTAAAAAATATGTAATGATGAGATGAGAATTTTGTGTCTAATCTCACCTCAAGAAAGTCTACAAGGACCCAATAACATAGTTAGCACTGATATGTTTGTTGGGCCATGAGAAATCTTATACTTAGATAGTTATTTTCATTATTTGTTAGGCTTTCGTTGTTTTAAGTAAATTTTAGTGCTAGTGTGGGTTAATGGGCTTGGATCTTTTAGAGTAGATCTAATTTCAATGGTTATTTTAGTATGCTTTTAGTCTTGTTGAAGTCTTCATACTTTATGTAAGGAGGTAGGGACTCTACGAAAATTATTCTGGAATGATATGAAAACTTTTTATTTTTCTTTCATTTTCTCTCTCATTTTCTTGGAGGAGCTCCTCTCAAAGAGAGCAAATTAGTGTTATCTTATTTTAATCCTTGATGTATGTTACAAATTGGTATCAGAGAGACACCGATCTCTGTATTATCAATCATGGAATTAATTTTTCAATTAAAACAAAGTTGTGAAATGTATCAACAACAGCTAGAAAGATTTGGAGATAAGATTGCTACCATGAAAAAATAAATCAATGCAGCCAGCCATGGAAGAGATTTCTATAGCAATCGAAAATATTATTCAGGAATCAACCAATGTTGAAACGAGTTTTACGCTATCTACCACGGTTACAACTGCAAGCGAAAATGAGACAAAGGAACCCGTGGGATTCTCTTCAATCTCTATGTTTGCATATTCTAATCACAATCAAGAAACTTCCAGAGGATTTTTTTATGGCTGTAGATCTGGCTTGTTCGACTTCATCGGAATCACCGTTTGCTTCCAACCTTGCTATACCTTCCATAGTCACAACTGAAACGGATGAATTAGGGCACTAGTATGGAATCTTCGATCCAGGTGGTGGGTCAAGAAAGCGAATGATGGTTTTGGAAGAAAATAAGGACCACGACCTCCAACTTGAGTGTGTCAATGTCTACTACAACATGTCCTGTTATGACCACCTTGCCGAGGTCAACCAGATCCTGAGCCTAATCATCGGCACCTTTTATAGCAACAAGGAGATTTTCCTTCGCGAGTGTGTACGGAATTCCTCTAATGCTTTGGATAAAATCCAATTCGAGAGTCTCACAGACAAGAATGAGCTAGTTGTTCAATCAGAGCTCTTCATTAGGGTCATCCTTAACAAGGTCAACAAGACCCTTTCTATCATTCACAGAGGCATCGGCATGACCAAAGCATATTTGGGGACCAAAGATTTCATGGAGGTGTTACAGGCCGGAGGGGATGTGAGCATGATTGGTCGATTCAGTGGAGTTCCTACCGGAAGCATGAAACACGACGACGATAAACAGTGCCTCTGGCAATCCTGATTCCCTACCACTTCAAAATATTGGTTCTGAAGTGGATATGGATGAAAGAGAACCATTTCATTACCAAGGCCAACTTGAAGGTGCACAACTTGTTACTTACTAACTAAATAATAAGGTTGAGAATGATTAATTTTATCATAATCTTGATTCTGGAACTGTTCAATTTTCATTTGGACAAACTAAGTAATCTGTGTGATCATATTGAGCTGGGATTGTATGGTAAGAATGGTTATTTGAGTTTTTGTGCACGACTTGTTGCTTATGCGAGATTTTATTTCTTGGATGGGAACATATACGGTACTTAGGAACTTTGGATATTGTTGTAGTTTTCTTGTTAGAGTAGAATTTTTTGGTGGGAGTAAAACTGAGAAAGTTCTCAGATTGCCTGTTGTTTTTGCAAATACTGCAAACTGCTATTCCGATTCATCTTGAAAGTTTTCTAACTTTATTGTCTTCTTTGTACGTAGTGATTGTTACTTCGGGAAAAAAAAAAAAAAGCCAAACGTGCACAGTCAGGAGGTGTTGCGACTTTGCTAGTGATAAATGAAGAAGATCTTTACAAGAGGGTCTATTATGATATTGCTGCTAAAGAAAAATGTGCATCAGAAGTGGTTGGTACAACGGGGGTTCTCTACTTGTTTTTACACGGCCCAGGCAGGTTACATCTTAACGTTTGGGGCCAAGGAAAATGGAATTTGGCCTTAGAATTCATGGTGAACATGGTGTTGCTATGCAACGCCCCCAGCTTCCGCTTAGGATTTGACGGTGACTAAATGCGTCAGAACATGTAATACAAGACTACATACACATCATATATGATAGTTAAGATACAATGTACCTAACATCTAGCAATATGCAATAAAACTCACAGTAGAAAAATTATTTTCTATCTACTTAAGCACAATGGCAAAATAATTACGATACATGGTACCAATAAGAGCAAATATCCCAAAAGCTTTCATATAAGCATAAACATTTCAAAATAAGAGTTATGTTTTTCAAAAAGACTTCCAAAACATGTAGTGTATCTTAAAGTTATTCCCAAAACATGAGACCCTTGAAAATATAGTCTAATCCTAAAAAAAAAAAAAATAATCCCATTTTAAGTCTTTAGGGCTTATCAGGCTTTGGCCTCTTTTCTAGGAGCTGGTCCTTGCCATAGTTCCTGAGTCACTTAAACTCATCAATGAGTTTAATTACTTCGGTAATCATCTGGTCTATGGTGGCCAACTGCTCCTGGATGGAGGGCCCAGAAGAGCTCACTACCATCTTGGACACTATATTATCCGGAGGGAGTGCTGTCATATTCCGCTTTGTCATCAAGGTTTCCTATACCTGTTAAACCTTCTACCATTCCGAGTGGGGAATGGTAGTGGAAACTACCACAGTGAAATTTTGAGAAATATCAGCAAGTAAACAATCAACAAACCACATATACCACAAGCATATAAAAGCAAACCACAAATGAATGCATGTACATGTACTTTAACGTAAAACCTTAACATATGCAACATAGATTTTCTCATAAAACCACTTTTTCATCTTTTAAGCTCTTAACACATGTTCATATCATTTGAGCTCGGGTTCTTGTTCATATCCTAACTTATCATGTCATTTCCTTATCATTTCATATCATGTCATATTGAGATCACGTCTCTTCATTTCATGTCATCACATAGCATATCATGCCATAACATATCATGTCATATCATATCATGGCATATCATAATATATCATGTTATAGAGCTCAAATGCCTTTTTTTATATCATATAATTCACATGATTGAATACCTCACGGTTCCCCTATGCACCGTGTGTTTCCCACTAGTTACCGCATCAACCATCAATCCACATGATCGAGGTGACTACGTCATATCATAAACATATTCATTTAAGGCAGTTCGCTTATTTCGCCTTCACTATATTGCACCCATTAGCTTTAAGTGTAACATCGCTCCGATATCCTTCTATAGGAACCATTCGTGACCCGTCGACTGTACTTCGTCGAGTGGAGACCTCACTCGACTTTAAACACTCCAGAGTAGACAGAGAGTTCCACTAAGACATTTCTCAGTCCTAGCATTTGGGGTCGTGATAAAACATACGTTGATTATTTCTTTTGAAAACATAGACACAAATGCATGAGACATGGACGTATGATGAAGCACTTATCATATCCATGAAACCATGTAAAAGCCGAACCATGTAATCCAAACAACAACATGCATCGTGCATCATAGCTTGAAAATATTAAAACATGCTATCAATGGCAAATACATGTAAACATATTCAATTCACACTTGGTAGCATCAAAACTAATTTTTAAAACACTAATATGGTCTTGGGCGATTCATCCAAACCTTCCAAAACATGGATTTTCGTCATCACAACTCATAAACTCATGCTTCGACACAATCTTATGTCAAAACAAACATGCTTAACACATATACATTGTAAAACTGAAACCCTTGCATGGTATACTCGAAATTTTCTTTAACCAAAGCATCTGAAAACATGGCATTTAATTACTTTAACCAAACCTGAATACATTTGCATCAAGATAATACGATTCAAGTAATAAAATACAAACAAGAGTTTACACAATATATATGAACCGAGTATACGCGTACAATAAGTTGACAAGTTCAAGCAATGAAATACAGGAAATAGTTTACACAATATATACAAGTGTTATCAAGAGACTAAGTTGGAAGTTTACTTACAAAAGTCCAATGAATAAACTAGCAAGAATCTGAAAAGTATAGTGTGACGTATTAGAAGACATCAAACAAAATCTTAATCTCAAAGTATGAGTGGGTGTGAGTGTCTAAGAATTTCAAAATCTTTTTCTCATGCTAAAAACCCTAGAGCCGAAACCTTTGGAGGTTCAAACCCTAGTTCTCATTTTAAGCTAAAATTGAACCTTACACTACCTTAGATCACGTGTTCATGTGTTCAAAACATCAATAACATCTCGGGTTCCATCTTCCATGAAGAGAAAACCCTAGCTTCTAGAGTGAAAATGTGCGTTTGTGTGAGAAAATCCTAAAACCAAAAATGATCAGATGAGTTCTTTACTTGGCCGTGCTTGTGCATCAAGAAAAGAAGTGAAGTGATTCTTACCTTCGGTGTTAAGCTCCTACTCAAAATATGGAAGGTAAAAATCTTGATAATATTCGAGAATGGAAGTGTTTGGCTAGAGAGAAAGTGTGAGAAAGTGAAAACTTGAGAGAGAAAATGTGGTGGCCAAAACTTCAAGGAAAAGCAAGATAATTTTTTAGCAAAGAGCCCTCCCAATTTTGGCTACACATTTATATAGTGCTCCCCTTTGCTTTTCACCAACCAATGCATGAAGGACACTTGGCAAAACTTTATTCCCTTTTCCCCCAAGATGGGACTTGCATGGGGAAGACCAAAGGTTGCATAGTGTCGGGTGCCCTCCTTCCTCTCATCCAAAAACATCTTTGTTCCATTTCCCAACATGCCATTCCACTCATGTCTAGGTTCAATGCACCAAAAGGTCAAAATGTAATTTTCTCAAAACCCTAATCTTCTAAAACACACTTCTAGTGTGCATGGTTGACATGTGACGTGAGGGTGTGTGGGTTCTTGGGCTTGCCGAAATCACCATGTCACTTGAGGTGACTTTTCTGTCATTCCCTAAGTTACTTTTTGGATATCTTCTCCTCCCCTTGTTTCCGTCGGTCATAAGCTTCATATCCCTTACAAAAAGTCGTCTAGAATATGCTTTTCTTCCCAAGTATGACACATCTTGAGATTCAAAAAGTCACTTTTTGCCCTAAGCTTGACATATTTTCATTTAGAAACTTGTGCCTTGCAAAAGTGGTGCCTAGCCCTTCCAAAAATTGAAACTCTATGTCTTTTTGCTTCTTCTACTTTTTCTTCTAAAAATCCAATGCATGCTTGACAAGTATCATCCTTACATTTTCCTAAAGTTTCAAATGAGAAGTGTTTTTCTTAAAATGACCAAAAACTCATTCTGAAGCCAAGTGGCGCCTCCTCCTTATCCAATGGGTTAACTTGGGCCTTTCAAGGCCAAAATTCTTACTGGGCTGAATTCCTATGGGCCTATTTCTTTTATTTCCCTCTTATGGGAATTTCTAACTTAAAACCCCAAGATCCAATCCAATAAAATAGAAAGTGGCATAAAGGATCATTTTAACACTTATCCAATAATCGAAACAAATAAACAAAAAGATAAATAATATCCACAAGAATTACAAATGGAATCTTAGCAAAAAATCCGAGGTGCACATGTTGTGGCCGACCTTCAGCCTGTGGATGTGGTGGTCTCTCATGTTCTTAATCAAATACTCTTACTGGAAACCAACTATGTTCCCATTACACGAGACAGTAGAGTGGTGCTCATGATCAATGGGTTAGGAGCCACCCTTATAATGGGATTAATGATTGCATAAGGAAGAACAGTGCTAAAATTATAGATTGAACATTGGAGGCTGGGAAGTTGGCAATAATAACAAATGCAATAAAATGGTGCATTCATTGCAGTTGGGTATTGTGAGGCTGCTCTTTGATGAAATGTTCGAGAGTGCTTTGCTCTCTTGGAATGTTAGGAGAATGAAATATGTGAAGCAAGGGGAGATGGAGGGCATTAGGAAATTCTTTAACGAGATTCCGAAGAAAGCTGTGGTGACTTGGAATGCAATGGAAAGTACAGTACATGCTGGTTATGGGGTAATTGGGCAAAACATTTTGTTGATGAGGAATGAGTGGGCAAAGACTTTACATGGTCTCATCGAGGCCTATTATCTTCACCCGATTAATTCTCATCTACATTGTTCATTTGACTGCATTTTAAAATTTTAATCTACCTTACGTCGCGGAGTCGTATAATTTTTTTATGTGTTCATCAAGATTTTAAGCAATATATGGTATAATGACATTGCAAAGTTTAGTTTTGTTGCAATAGGGAGATCTGGACCTTCAAGAAAGGAACCTATAAGCCCAAGTGAGACGTCAAGCGTACAAGATACAGTTCGTACAGAAAGACTAGCAAGCCTGGGAGGGGTTATGCTTGGAATAGGACAACAAGTTGTTGAAATTTGTGAGTTGCATTATCATGCCTCACAGCACTCGGCTCTAGTACGGGTGATACCCGCATGGTGCGGGGCGGGGGTACCCTCCCTCGCACCCCGCCTTGCACCATGCGGGGTTTGGAGGTTTTCCCCCCGCCCCGGTGCCGGGGGGCGGGGGAAAAAATTCAATCCGCCCCGCCCCCTGCCTTTTGACCACATTGTATTTAAAAAAAAAATTTTGGTTCAAAAATATTTTTTTAGATTCAAATTATAATATAATTTAAATTATAAATTAAAATTTATAAATATAAAAAAAACTTAAATTCATTAGAGTTAGATTTTGGATTGATTTGGCCTCCTAGACCAACCTTTATATAGGAGGTCAAGGCAATACAATAGTCATCCTTAAGCAATGTGTGACTTAGTAGTAAGTCCCACATTCCTTAAGGATGACTATTGTATTGCCTTGTCCTCCTATATAAAGGTTGGCCTAGGAGGCCAAAGCAATCCAATGACTTGAATATAATTTTAAGTCTTTAATAAATTGTATATATCTATATACAATATATTTATTTATATATATATATATATATATATAAATAAATAAATAATTTATATATGGAGTGGGGGCGGGGCGGGGGGCGGAGCGGGGTAGCCCGCCTACCCATACGAAGGCGGGGTAGCGGGGGTGGGGGCGGGGCGGGGTAGCGTTCAACAATCTTCTTTTTAGGGAGGCTGTTGTACCGGATTACATGTTCTATAGCGACCATTACCTATCAGAGTTCCATGGCTTAGCAAGAACAAGGGGTGAAATGCAAGACTTGTGCCTACTTTCCCAGTTGAATGTAACACACACTCTAAACTTTCATGAGATTCCCCTAGTGTTGCTAGTTGAAAAGGCAACAACAGTCGTATCAATTCCTTTCATATTCTAATTCACATGCACCTTGTGGGCAAGATGCTTTGAAGGGAGATTTGTCACAATCCAAGAAAGTGTACAAGGACCCAATAACATAGTTAGAGCTGATATGTTTGTTGGGCCATGGGCAATCTTATGCTTAGATAGTTATTTCATTACTCATTGGGCTCTCGTTGTTTTAAGTGGATTTTAGTGGTAGTGAGTTAATGGGCATGGGGCCTTTTAGAGGAGATCTCATTTCAATGGTTATTATTTTAGTATGCTTTTAGTCTAGGCCCATACGTGGTTCAATCTCGTTGAAATCTGCATATTATATGTAAGGAGCTAGGGGATCTAAGAAGATTATTCTGGAATGTTATAGAAACTTCTTATATTTCTTTTATTTTCGCTCATTTTTTTGGAAGAGGGAACTCGAAGAGAGCAAATCTCTGTTATCTTATTATAATCCTTGAGGTGTGTTACACTATCTCCTTTCTAGCTCCAATATATTTTATGTACTATCTTTTTTGAAAAAAAAAAAGACCCAGAAAAATCGTTGCGTAATGGGCAACTTTCACATGAGCCGTGATATATGGACGAAAAGGGACATATTTAGTCAAAAAGAAGAAGAAGAAAAAGAATTACTGAGGAAATCACTCGGAGGAGAATGACAATATTTAAGAGTGATGAGGTGTAGGTGCAGTACTGGTTCTTTTCTTTCAACTTACACATTTCGCGCCTGAAATTTAGATGCTAGATAGCGAGTTGAGATGAGATTATGAGTTGAGTTAAAAATTTTATAAAATTTTATTTTTAATATTATTATTTTAAAATTTAAAAAAATTAAATTGTTTATTATATTTATGTAAAAATTTTAAAAAATTATAATAATAAAATAAAATATTTTCACTGTCTAAACGGTCTTACACTGGTGTATTCGTGTTTCCGGCTTCAATTAATTGTTTTAAAAATTAATACTTTTATGAGTGCGTAGCATATCCTCTTGTGTATATCTGTTCTTTTTTTGTAGACTATTAGATGCTAGCAATTAAGTAGGAATAATTGTCATCTAAAAATATAATAACTCATAATCTTAGGAAAAAAAAAGGTATATACCTCTAACTAATTCTTAGAGTTCTCATAAATATTATTCGTTCATTTTTTTTTTTTTGAAATCTTTTATTATGATGTTCTTATTTACGTAGAAAATATAAGAATTTCACGGAAAAAATAAGGTAGAATAAGAAGTCCACAATATTAATTAATTGATGACTTTATATTTTTATGGACGATATTTAATACTATGAAATTTACATATATATATATATATCAGTCTCTCTGTATTTAAAACAAAAAAATATATAAAAAAATATCTTTATTCTATCTTAAAATTAACGTCCAGTTCCATGTTCAAGCCTTCGAGTGGCCGGCATTCTCTCTCTCTTTAATATTATTAATTTTTTTTCTGGGGTTTACACACGTGATCCTGCATTTGGGGGGAGGGGAGGTTGTGTTTACACGTGATTCTGCATGTCTAACAAAGAAGAGAAAAACTATTGAAAGACGAGAAAAACTATGTTATTTGTTTGTTTTTTAACGACAAAGGTGTATATGAATTAGATAATTTAGACGTGACAATGGGAAAAAGGTTACCTCCTACGTACTTACTGATCTAGTGACAGTGGGAAAAAAAGGTTACGATGAGGACCTCCTACAACGTACGTACCGATCTAGTTATTCTAAAGCTAGCTAGCTATCTTTATATTGACAGATCCTGCTACCTACCCCCACTGAAACAAGTGAAATCATTTTTACAAATCTTAAACAGAATTTCATACGAGTTCTTATAAAAAAATAAACTCTACTTTAAAAAATATAAAAAATATATTATTTATTAGTGAGACATATTATTTTATAAACTTGATCAGCGATATGTTCCAAATCACGGAGGCAGGATTAAACCCGAAACCTTCTTAGTAGCACTTGGAATCTTATCAAAACCTAATTTTGATAGCTAGCTAGAGTACTTAGCTATATAAATCAAAATCTCCAACCATTTATTTCTCTGTTTTGTTCCTTGTTTCTGGAATGTACCATGATCGGCGTATAAGTGTTTTAAAGATGGCTGTAGTAATTATACGGTACAGCTTGTTGTTGCTACGTACTACATAATCAATTTAACGAAAAGGATAGATCTTTGAACCTAGTAAATAATAGTGAAAAAGAGCATTTCAGATCATTTTTGAATAATAATAAATAATTTATAAATAATAATAAAATAGTTTTAAAATATCTAAAAAAATAGTTATGTTCCCGCCGATCATGGTACATTCCAGAACAGTAATACTTAATATTTTTTTTACAGACTTTTGTGGTTTTTTCTCTCATAAATGTAATAAATGAATGTAAGGATTTTAAAAATGTCAAGTTAAAAGACAGGCTGTAGTGTGAGGCCATGCAGAGTAATTAATTAAGCAGGTGGGTTTGGATATAAAAACACTTTTAACTTATTTCATTTCATTATTATAATTTTTTAAAATTTTTATATAAAATATAATAAATAATTTAATTTTTTAAATTTTAAAATAATAATAATATTAATTAATAATATTTTATTTAACTCATCTAAAACTATCTTACCTCATTTTACCCCAACTCACTGTACAAACGAATCTGACTTTGATCTATATATTAATATCACGGCTGGATAGAATTTCGATCCCAGAATTTTCGTTTTTTAATTTATTTTTTCCTTTTCACTCACGTATGATCATGTACCGTTGGTCGTCCAGTGAAAAGGTAAAACGACACCTGAACTAGAAGTCTGGAAGAGTATATCCAAGGTAAATCATGATATTCCCATCTGAACTGCATGCTACCACTATCATGCGAAGCAGGGTATCTCTACCCTATCACATAATTAAATGTCAACCAGGTTGGGAACAAACTTTTCTAATTTTATAGAAACGGCCTTCCATCGCATACCTCTTGTTATAATATCAACATGTCTTATTTCTAGCTTCCATAATCTAAATAAATAAATACACGCCAAGTGTATTATATTATGTTTCTTGGCCAAGGAGTTAACCAGTACTGATTGTGGGTTTGCAGGGATTTTTATATTTAAGCAGATATTCACTCCCTTCTCATTCTCAACCTCTTCTCCCTCGACAGATTATTATTCCCAGAGAGAGAGAGAGAGAGAGAGAGATGGAAGAGGCAAAGTCGAGATTCAAAAGGATTTGTGTGTTCTGTGGGAGCAGTTCAGGGAAGAAAGCCAGTTATCAAGAAGCTGCTGTTGAACTTGGGAAGGAACTGGTAATGTCACAGTTCCCCTCCCCCCCCATCCTCTTTTGCCCTTGTCATAAACTTTTCATTCTCTCCTATACCATACTAGGCGTTTTCCGGGAAGAATATTTCATGGAATTAATTAGTTTATGACTATATGCATGTTCAACACATTCTCAATTTCTATCCCTTTCAGCTAGTCCTTTTTTTTTTCTTTTTTGTCGTCTTGGAACTTTTCCAACATCGATTCGGAATGCCACTCCGGGTTTCGGTTTCTGTCTATGTCTTGATCTTTCCTTGTTTTCATAAACTACGATGAGATGTCACCCTTAATGGTGCAATCTCTTATGGAAATAAAATAGTCTTCAAGTTGATGCAATTAGACACCTTCTTTCTTCCTCGAAAGATGGCCAATTATATTTCACCAGATCAATCAGATTATTATTATTTTTTGAATGCATTTCTTTCTCCACTGGTTTAGTGTTTTCCGCATTCTTTCTTTCTTTTGATCAAGTGGGTGTGGTGGTTTGTTGCAAAATACAAGCTTCCAACGTGGGTTTATGATTGTTGAGAAATTAGGGGAAGGTTTAGGGTTTATGTTTGGCATGAGAGAGAGAGAGAGAGAGAGTGTGCTAGCTGTAACCTGCCTGTCAGTTGAGCAGCCTTCTTGCATGATCTTTCTCTGTTTTGGTTTTTTAAACTCCGTTAAATAATAATCTCCTGCTTTTTCCGGGGGAACCAAACGTGCTTCCTTGGTATCATGACTCTTTTAAGCATGTTCCAATAATGGGCACCTTCACAAGCTTCCATGACCAAACCTCCATGATTTTTGTTATTGGGGTTCCATGAAATATATTTATTTCGATCAGCAGGCCGTATAGGGGCTTTTTTTCTCCCCAGGATTAGTTTTATTATTATCATCGTCGTCATCATCGTCTCATGGTTAGTGAATTAATTTTTTTTTTTTTTTTTTTTGTGACACGCATTAATGGGTCTAGTTATTCGATGTGTTTTGCAGGTAGAGAGAAGGATTGATTTGGTCTATGGAGGTGGGAGCGTGGGATTGATGGGTATTGTTTCTCAGGCGGTTCATGATGGTGGGCGCCATGTTCTAGGGTTTGCCTCTCTCTCTCTCTCTCTCTCAGTCTCTCTCTCTCATATGTCGTTCTTGATGTTCCAATGTCAAGTAGAAAGATTAGCAAGGGGTTCAAAAGACAGGCATCATTGTATTTGTCTCCCCATAATTACTTTTCTTGGTCTCTTTGAAAATGGTTTGCTCTCTTTCTTCACTTCTTAAACCAGGCATGTTTTCCCAATTTTCTATGAAATGGGTTCTCAAACCACTGAAAGGCAGGCATAATGGGATCAAATGCCAAGCCAGATGAAAGGGATTTCAAAATGCATTTTTCCTTTTTTTCCTTTAAGCATAAATGTCATCATGTTTTGGCGGATTGCGAACATGGTTCTAATAGTGTACAAATGGCTAGCTAATTATCTGGTCTAAATCTGTAGAATGTAAAAGAGTGTTTTAGTAATATTTATGGGGCTTTCAAGCTTGCTTGGGAAAAAAGTGGCTTTTTGAGCTTTCTTTTTCCCCCTTTCTTGGCGAGCCTTTTTGAGCTCCCGGATTAAGTTTGAGAAGGAGATGAAAAAGCATGGTAGAAAGTTTGAGACCTTTTGGAATTGATATAGCTGCTTTTTCTTTACTTTCAATAGTTTAATGAAAGAAGGAACAAGTTGTCTTTCAACGGACCGTACGTGCTGCCCATGTCAGGATTATTAATGGCCTGTAGTTCACAGCGCGGGCCGATTAGCCTAGTTGCTCTTTCTTTATATATGAAGGGTCTTTTGAGTTGTTTTTCCACAATCCAAGAACTTTGGGTAACCTTTATTAATTAGACAAATAACTATGAGAAATACGATGTAGCTTGCAGAAACCACTACAAGGAAAATGGACTTTTGTGGCCATTTAATTGCGGCGAAAAGATCATTTGTGACCAAAACAGACTAATTTTAACTGTAAATAGTCATTTTGCTGGAATTAACTGGCTGCAAATAAGCAGTTTTCTTGTAGTGAACGTTAACTGCGTAAGAAATCATAATTATACTGGAATGGTACTTATCCATGTTATTCGATTTTTGTTTCGCAGAGTCATTCCAAGGAGTCTAATGCCGAGAGAGGTAGTTTCATAAACTCCAGAGCGCGCAATTGCATGTTTTTACTTGTTAATTACTTAATTTGGTGGCTACTGGTTTTTGCATTTACTGCAAGTGATATTTACAATCTTTAAAAATGGCTAGTGGATTATATATATAATTTATTGGCAGGCTATTTCATTGTGGCATCCATTCATATTGGTGTCTTTGTTCAGAATTCAGATACATTTATTGGTTGGTGTTCAGCATTTTAAGTCCGAAATGAATAACAACTATTCCAGAATTCATTTACAACTAAGTATTAAATAATAATTTATTTTCTTGTAATTTAAACTGTTGCTAGGACAATAATTAATTTTGAATTAAAGTGAAAAGAAATAATCTTTTAGTTTCGTTTGGATTTAGAGATGAGTTGAGATAGTTTTAAATGAGTTAAATAAAATATTATTTTTAATATTATTATTATTTTACGATTTGAAAAAATTAAATTGTTTATTATATTTTGTATAAAAATTTAAAAAAATTGTAATGATGAGATGAAATAAATTGAGATGAATTTATTAATGTAAAGTTGTAGAATAGTTGATGTACGTTGTATTATATATTTTCTTTTTAAGTTTAAATTAGATATGATTCATGCATGACGTATGTGTTGCATGCAGATAACTGGGGAAACAGTCGGAGAAGTGAGAGCTGTATCTGATATGCACCAGCGGAAAGCTGAAATGGCTCGTCAAGCCGATGCCTTTATTGCCCTCCCTGGTACGTCCGAATTATCCGGTCCTGAAATCAGATTCAGTTTCAGCCAATTTGAATTTTATTTTCTTTAGCTTGATGCATCGATCTTCTTGATCTTGGAAAATTTGGAATTCTTATATATATATATTGTGTAATATGATCAGGCGGATACGGCACAATGGAAGAACTGCTAGAAGTCATTACGTGGGCTCAACTTGGAATTCACCGCAAACCCGTAAGAATTTATTCTCTTTTCTTCTTTTTCTTGATGGAAAATAATATTGTTCCAAAAAACAATGACAACAAATTCTCTAAATTAATTAATATTAGTAATAACAATTGAACTTTAGCAAGTCGTCTGGAGCAGGATTGTAGTTGGGCTAAAATCGAAAGATAATTATGAGTACTTTTATGTTAAAATATTTCCTCTTGCTTGCTTTGAAAAATTCTGACAATCTCTTCTCTTGCCTTCACATGATAACATGCATGCATGCTTTATGTGGAAGAACTCGAATTAATATTTTCTAATTCACATCCATAATACTTTTAACTTGTCTCCACGTTTTATGGTCCCACGCTATGCGGAATGATTTGTCATATTTCTTCGAGTACACGGCTGTTTTTTGTGGAGGGATGGATATACAGGATAGCTAGCTAGCATACAGATTATATATATATATATAGTCAGGTAGAATCAATGCATGTGGTGCTTAATTTGGATTCACATGGAAAGATAGCATGCATGAGATATTCCCTTTTAAACAGGGTCATGCTACATGATTTTGGGGGGTTTGATTGGGAGAGGATCTCCGTTTGAATGGGAAAAATGGTTCTCATACATGACAGACAATAAGAAGGACAAAACATTAAATAAAAAATTAGAGTTGTTGGTCAAAAGAAAATTGTTTCCCTTGTATATGTTTTTGGTCAAATAAAGATTATGTTAGATGTCCGGGTTGTGTTCGGATATCATAATCTATCAATAAATCAAGTGATTAACTTTCGCAGGTGGGGCTCTTGAATGTTGATGGGTTCTATAATTCCCTATTGTCTTTCATTGATAAGGCCGTTGATGAAGGCTTTATCTCACCAATCGCCCGTCGCATTATCATGTCTGCACCAACTGCCAAACAGTTGTTCAGACATCTTGAGGTAAGTACTTGTATAGTATAATATATAATTCTGAAGGTTGAACAAGTTGGCTGCATGGCCTCATGTGTGTGAATGCCTTGAAGATTTGTTCGATCTTACCTTGTTGCCAATGATCAAAAGTGCCCAAGTTCTGATCAACCTAGCTAGCTAATGATCTTGATCTGGAAAAAAAGTTTATCGCGAGTAATTTTTCAGATTTTGTTTTTTGTTTTCTTGGATATCTCAATATATTCTCTTTAAATTTGTACCAGGAATATGTTCCGGAGTACGACGAGATAACATCCAAGCTGGTTTGGGAAGAGGTGGAAAGACTGAATTATACACCTGAATCGGGGGTTGCTACGTGATCATGAGTACTGTTGACGTTGCATGAATCATACAAGACGTACGTACAAGACCTTTTGAGTATTCAAGCTGCTTAGTATATAGTGATCATATGGTTTTCGACCGTACAATTAATATCGATCTAACGCATAGAAGTTTTTGGGTACTTTTCTTTAATTCTCTTCTTTTTTTGGGAACTGGGGCAGCATGAGTAGCACGTACTGCATTGCAGCGTCAGTTTCTCATATATATTATATAATATACATTTCTGAAGGCAAAAAGAAAATAGTGTTGTAACTCTCTTTAATTTGTGAAATTTTATATGGAAGAATCAAATCAAGGCTTTTTTGCTTCCCATCTCGATCGTACGTGTACTATAAATTTTCCTTTCGGTATCGATTAATTGTAGATTGTTGGCAGTATATATTTTTTTCCCATCTCACGTTCGGTCGTCGCTAAAATTTTACAAACTGGATGGTTTAATTTGTATAATTTTCTTTTTAGAATAATAGATCAAACATAACATGAGTATTTTTTTAAATTACATTAATATAAGATACATAACATGAGTATTTTTTTAATATCTAAGAAATTAATAGCATTTCTCATAACAAAGTTTTTCATCTACCATATATTAATTATATTGATTATTAATTTGTCTTTGATCATGATCAAAGACAAATTAAGGAAATAGTATACTTGTTTTTTTCTTGATGTCGAATAGTGTCAATGCAAGTTATACGTACGAATCATTCATCCACCCCAAAAAAGCAAATTTTCCTACTTTTTTTTTTTTTAAAAAATTCAAACTGTTCACACTCATGTAAATTAATCAGCTTGCTAATATCTCATTAACATTTGTTAGCAATTTTTTTTTTTTTGTGGGTCACGTTAATTGTTAAAATAATATGTATAGTCAAAGATCATGATGAATAGCCTTAATTAATCAAGATGAATTGTTTTTCCCTTTACTTTTGGAGCAAGTCTCTTTCTAAAACTCAGAGAAGTTTGATCAAAATATTAATATTATCATTAAAAAAAACTGCTGATGAATCATGGCTTACGTTGAGGGAAGCTTCTCAGCTCCCAGAGTGGGTTTCACGAGATGCTACAGAATTGAAGTCCATGATCTACATTACAGCCAGCTGCATTAAAAATTAATATTAAATATTGTGACGTCGATCGTCGACAACCCACGAGATCCAAGCCATTCGTATTAACTCTCAATTACAATTTCAAATGTATTTGTACGATTTGTTTTGTTTTTTTTAATTTTTTAATAATTCCGATCCAAAAACATAATATTTGTCCATATATTAGAGGCATGTGTCACGTGTGAGTGACCAATGACCATAAATATCCGGTCTTTGCGGTGTCATCATTTCAAACAGTACCGTCTCATGTTGCCTTCATCTTTATATATATATATATATATATCGGACGGCAATTGACAGGCCAGGGGATTGTCACGTGGCATATATTACGTTACCTTGTCGATTGTTTGATGCATGGCACCTTGGTCCTTCACCATGCAGTAGTCCAGTCTTCGAGTGTATATGGGACGACCTGTACCCTTGAACTCAATTTCTTTTTACATTAACTGTATGCGATTCATGCTTCAACAATATTAATATTACAGTATTTACAAATCAATGTACCCTCAAATTGTTTTCCAAACTTGAATGTCGACTCAAGTAGGAAATACATCGATATGGGTTGTTTGGGAAAGTCGTCTCATCATATATCAAAATTTCTCAAAATTTTCTTCCTAAATATCATTTAAATACAAATATTTTCTAATTTCAAATTTTCAACTTTCTCATCTAACCATTACATCTTTTTCAAATTTTCAAACAAAACAAAAAATAATATTAATTTTTTAAATTTTAAAACAAAAATTATATTCTAACAATATTTTAACTTTTATTCAACTTTTTCGCTCTCATTTCTCAAAACCCTATAAAACATCTTAACTCAAATCATTTTACTACTATTCACAAATTTCTCATCTCATCTCATCTCATTCCCCAAACATCCCTATATGAATCAATATATACATACCAGATCGGCTCATTTCATGCCTCTTTTCTACTTGAGATCATTTGCAATGAGCAGGAATTTGAGGAATTTTTTTTTTATTTTAGCTGTCAGATGTACGTGTACCATTGGTGTAATATTGTACGTTAAGATTTTGATTAGTTCGTATCTGAACTCTAAACCCTAGAGTTAGAGCTAGAGATACATAAAATTCTATAATATTTATTAAACATTTAATACTATCCAAAATATTTACTGTTAATATTTTTATATCATTCACAAAGTCTTAGGCTAGAGTTCAAGTAGGAATCTTTTTAAGTAAATTATATTTCCCAGCAAGTCTTCCAATTTATGGAATTTATTGGAAATGCTGAGTTTGGGGCCTTTCATCTGTAAAATTAAAGAAAAAGTGGTGCGCAATCTTGGATATATGATGCCACCAATATCTTTCAAGACACTCTTTTGAATATATTTAAATCAGTTTTTTACCGATAAAAAAAAGAAAAGAAAATCGATACCATGCAACTTATCAAGAATCTTCTCCACAATAGCATATCAACAACCACAAATATTACAAGGGTTGTTCTGAGATCTTAAAACATCATCTCTATTTAGTCAACACGCAAGCAGACTGAAGATTAATCCAACCACTGCAGCATGACAGGCCACCACAAAACCTCATTGAAACACATTGACCCAGAAGCCTAAGATCAGAGGGAGAGAGTCTTTGTTGAGAGTACATGAACCAAAACTCTCAATATGTATATATTTGTTTATAAAAAGATGACGGCATTATGAACCCTCACTTATATTGGAGTCTCAGAAGAATACCAATGTATTCAACATACATACATACATACATACAAACACATAAATTGCATGTGCCATCTAACAAGAGCCTGTATTATTTTGTAATAAACCTCACATTACAAGCTGCCTCTCTCTCTCTCTCTCTCTCTCTCTCTCTCTCCAAGGAAATAAAATGCATGACAGAGGAAGGGGGATTGGAGTGGATCAAGGCAGCTGAAGATCGGGGTCAAACGATGGAAGAAGGTAAATGGGTAGGGTGTGCATCCGGTAGACAAATTGCTGGCTACTACCTATCAAGGTTTATATTCACCAATTCAGGCAAAGAGAGGAAAGAACCAATGCTACAACATAAGAATCTCCAAATAATTGCTGTAAGAAATTTAAGGTATCCACATGATTGCAAAATTATTGTGGAATACTTGCATATTTTTTTTAATACCAAAGAACGTAATGTATCTACGTGATTGCAAAATTATTGTGGAATGCTTCTAAACTTTTCCCAGTTGATAAAATAGGAGTATAATAAATGTAAGTAGACGACAGAGTTAGTTCTGGATCTTAGAACAACATGCATGTTGTTCTTGTTTTAATTATAACATGATAATCATAATTGTTATTAAAATATGTATTTAATATCCAATCTTTGAGGAGATAATCGCTTCGGGCTGAGAGTCAATGGCATATTGGTGGGAAAACCATCCACCATGTGAGGCACATGATATTTTGATAGGTTCTTAACGTCCAATGGCATATGATCACATAGATATCATGCAATCCATATAAGTCTATAAGATACCCAGTCAGTCAACTAAAATGTCGATAAATATATTAGGCTCTTGGCTTTATTGGTGAAAAACACAAAAACAGGGGACATTCCAACAACTGACTGGTTTAGGTATGCTGCTCATGTAAGCTACTAGATGGATCTTTTATTTAAATATGGGGTTTGGTGGTAAGCATAAGACCTTCTAACAAAAACCAGAGCGTATAAGAAATCAAAGAACTTCCTTCAATTCCTAACCCTCGCCCACCTAACTTTTATATGTATAGGCCCAAGTGATGAAAAAGGGTGATGTGGGTGAGATCAGGTTACGTAAAAAGACCTTATTTGTGGTGTCGGTGATGGTGGTGATGGGATATACTTGTTAGTTGTTAACATCCAACAGAAATAAGAAATGAAAGAGCCATCTTCAACTCTTAACACTCAACCCACCTAACTTCTTCTAATCATTGGTTTACGTGCAAGGCAAAAAGGGATGCTGAAAGCGTATTATGCTAAAATAAAAATCAAGGTCAGTGAAAGCCTCTTCACTCTGAAACTCCGACTTATGCTCAACACTGCAACTACTATGTCTACAAATATGTTCGAGAACCCCTAATAACTTATTCTGGAAATAATGTTATACCTCAAAACATAATGGCCACCATTAGGGCAAATTAAAGAACAAATAACTGAACTGAATCACGGTTTGTTAATTATCGAGTAACATGGACAATTTTGGGTGCAGAAGCTGTTCTTTATCTGTAGCGGAGTTTGCAAAACAAGAATTTGGCTGAAAGTCTTCATTCCAGAATCCAGACAGCGCATGGTTTACATTGCCTTATTCATGGCAATGAGGATGTCCACAGCACTGAAAATCCTAGGGGGCAATGACAAGTAATAAATTGCTTACAGCAACGAGTATATGATAATTTGGATGCTGGAAATTGTGATGCAAATTGAAAAAGAATCAAGAGGATATCTGCGTCATGAAGTTTGCAATGCAGGGTACCATAAGAACAAAATATCAACAAGTTGTCACTAATAGGTTCGACAAACCACCTTCGCAAGATACAATAACCAAATTCAGCATCAGAGGCTCAAGTTAGGGTTGCAATTTAAGAGAGTTTCTTTACGGCTTTACCACTAAACTCAGCATTTTCTTTCTTTTGGGTAACTTCCCCCCTGGTAACACTAAATCGATGTCCATAAGACAGCCGAATACGCAAACAACATGATGTAAACTTCCGAGGTTGCCAAACCACACCTCTGGCTGATGAATTGTGCGGCAATTTCACGGATCACAAACAGTCATCGAGAATTTATTTCCCCAAAAATGTTTCTAAGTTTACTGTATGCTTTTACTTCCCATTGATTACTGTTGTAACCCCCTTTCTACAACGATGCTATTGGGAGCGCAGCCCTGCTGCTTACCATACTGCCACATTACATTTAATTATCTAAACTATTGCATTAAAGCAATCCATTTCCATTTGTTTTTCATCTTGATAAATTAGAAAGTCTCAAATACCATTCCCAATGGAGTCATATAGAAACAAGCAATCCTTCAACGCAAGAGTTCTAGGAGCTTTTGTTTTTGCTATAAAAAATCTCTACCCATTTAAGCTATTCGCATGTAGCAGCTCTTCCATTCGGGGATTGTGCATGAAAATGCTACAACAATTCTTTCTAAAGGCTGGACAATTAGAAAAGAAAACAATAGTGAAGCCGCACGTGTACCTCAAAAGTTTTCTGGACTGTCGTCCAACTGTTTCTCATCTTCTATATCCACCTCCAAGATTTCCTGAGAGAAAGCGAAAATCAAATACTATCACGAAAAAAAGAGCAGGACATTTCGTTCAGCTTTTACCAAAATCAACAAGCAGAAATATGACTCACAGGGATTCTCTGCTTCAGATAATTACCGACTCTGGCGAGAACAGTGCTACGTTTGTGCCAAAACCGACCTTTGAGTCTAATCTTCACGAAAGGTCCATCTAACTCGGCCAGTTCAACTTTTCCTAAAACCACATAATCTTTCACCTTTTCGACACCAAATGTTACAACTGAAAGACCCACATGTGTAACCATAGGAGGAGTCACCTGTCATGCCAACGGAAGTGTCGAAAATCTGCCCCAGCTCGGCACGAGCTTCGACTAGAACCTGTATGATGTTGTCTTCCGTCAGATCGAGGGGTGGTGGGGATGAAAGAGCCGCAGCTGAAGCCGGTAGTCTCGTACGAGTTATGGGCATTGATGTCCGAGGCGATGCTACCATTATTAGCATTCTCTTCCTCAACGATGGCGGTGGCCTTTCTATGGGGTTTCGGGTATTTGAGATAGGAAAAGAATTACGGGAGCAGAAGACTGATGGTACAACCATGCGATGAGGATAGTAACGGTGGAGACACGCCTCCGGCGACATCCCTTTTCTCTTCCAAAACTTTTTCTTCTACTTCAACGAGCAAGAGATAACATATAAGAAATAGATAAGAGTAATGGGGCCCCCTTTATTTGGATATATGGACAAGACCATCTTTGTATCAGAAAATCTGAGAATTGTTGGCAACGAACTGGAAGCTTTAAACTTTAAAGAGACTAGTTTGTTCATCAAAGGCTGAAGTTCTCGCATCAATTTCCATTCTCTTATAAGCCATCCAAGTAGCATAATCACGTACATTCTTCGAACCAAGAGCCACAAATATAGGGCAAAATCAAGTTTGCTACGCTCAATAGTAAACCAGGGTTGTGTCTAATGCCTAGTACTGGTACCCATGTTTGTTGGAGCACTACCGATAAACGATCCGATTGGATCATGATTCAAACATGTGATAATTGTGGCTGCAATGCATCAACTGTACTTAGCGACATCAATAGTTTCCAGAAACAGGTTAAGTCCTGCATTTATTCCCACACCCTGCTGCTCAAAATTCACGATAACTAATAAGACGTTACACGAATACAAAACTCCTTTACACCTCCCGAATTGAAATAAACATGCAATTTGGGTCATAAAAAGATAGCCCAACTCTATATTGCTGCGAAGTACTCTTTGCTGAGCTTAGGGTCTGGCTTCATGGACTTCTCTCCGGGCTTCCATCCAGCAGGGCAAACTTCGTCTGGGTTCTCCTGCACATACTGCAAAGCCTGCATGGCACAAAGCGACGATGACTGAGTTTGAAGTTAACTAATCAAAAGTTGGGTAGTAACTCTACTTATTCTGTCCTTCAATACATAATTACCTGGAGTGTTCTTTTCGTTTCATCAACACTCCGGCCTATGGCAAGATTGTTAATGGTAGAGTGTTGTATAACTCCTTCCTTGTCAATGATGAAAAGTCCCCTCAATGCGATCCCCTAAAAGATTGAACGAACTTCAAAGCTGGAAATTATATGCAAATTATAATGCAAACAAATAAAAAAAACATAGATCACTATAAAAAAAACATAATGCAAACAAAGCTGTAGCAAATGGATAAAAAGTATAACCAAAGTACCAAATGCATCTATCCCAACATTTTACAAGCATTACATATATTCCATCCATTTTATATTGTTTGTCCACCATTTTATTTTGTGAAGTTCCAAAAAATGAGCAAAATATTAACAAAAATCCCCAACTTTATCTTCACTTTATTTGAAAAGTCAATACCCTTTTTTTCAATCGCTGTACTTCAGTTTAATTTAAGGATGGTAATTTGAAAAACTGGCAACTTTATTTTTAAAACAATATAGAAAACAGTAAAAGCACCAAGGAAACAGAAAAAGACAGAAAACAGCTAAATTCAGACCCGCAGTTTAGACCTGACTCCTTATCATCCAACTTTGTAATTATCAATTAAAGACCAAAGACATAGCATATAAAAGATTAAATGCAAAAGTTTTTCAAGCAGAATATGCAATATATAACTAGATAGTAAGAAACTTCTATTCTGAGATGTGCGTGTATACATATGTGATTATTAGAAGGAATTTCGTAGAAACAAGTTCATAATCTTTGCCTTGTACCATGTTTCCTGATAAAGGTCCAAATGTCAATTTTTAACAAGCTTAGATAACCCCAATTTACTGCAAGGAGTTGGCCAAGACTACCACAAAATTCAATATTTTTAACTAGATCATGTCGGTTCATAATGTTAGAAAACAATTTTTGAAACTCCATTAATAACGAGTTATCTCATACCTGGTCTGGGATTAGCACACCAAACGATTTTGAGATTGATTTGGTCACATCAGAAATCAGGGGATACTTAAGATCACCAAGCCCACCTGACTTTCTATCTGTTTGGACCCATGCAAGGTGTGAGAACTACACAAAGGATAACATAAGAGAGCATCAGGAAAATAGGCAATTCCAACTTAGAGCATGGCAGTAATCTACTTCTATTGAGGAAACACATGTACACACTTCATCCATACACGAAAGCCAACAAAATAGAACACATCAGTTATCTCAAAAGTTTAGAACGAACAGCTGATATATGAATTTGGAATTACAGTCAGCACTTCATATTAGAAAACCAAAGTTTAGTGTGCCGATCTAGAAGACAACTCTATGTGATGTTTGTAGTAAATGATACACCAATTTATTGAATCCGAACAAATTTATTAAAGCAAAAAAATGAATGGGGTGCTATTGGCTTTAGAAGCCTTCAAATTAAATGGAGAAAGCAACTTACCACACTGTCAGTTGAAACGCCCAATATTTCTGTGTTTAGCTGCTCAAACTCGGCGTGGCGATCGCTGAAAGCGGTGATCTCTGTGAATGAGGGGGAAGAGAAATGATAATAAGGGAAAGCTTTAGCATCCACTAGTACATAAACGTTCGATTTAGATTAGTTGAGTGTCAAACAAACCAGTGGGACAAACAAATGTGAAATCCAACGGGTAGAAAAAGAGAATCACATATTTCTTCCCAATATATTCGGAGAGTTTAACCTGAAATGAAAATGCTTCAGTTATATGGAAACGAAAATAAATTAACAACTTAGCAGGAGCGTAAGAATTGGGTTTGTCTCCGTGGATCAGTCCCTAAATTCATTAATCTACCTAGCTGACACTCTCAAACAAAAAATCATTTTCAAATAGTTTAGACGAATTTATAAGCATCGACTGAAACTTCACCAATTTCATAACTTAACGACCCAGTCTAATTTGGAGATTGCAAAAACAATCATGAGCGCCACTGAGTTTCTGGACATTTGTTCTTTATAAGCTACCTTGATGAACTCCTGATCGAAAACAGCCTCGGCCTCAAAATCCGGTGCTTTATTTCCAACCAATGGAAGCTCAGTCTGTGGAAAGAGCAATAGCGCAAGACATATATCATAATTCGAAATATAGAAAGAAAAACAAATTGATCTCCTCTAGAATATTGGCATTGGAGTTAACAGCACTGCAAGTAGTTAAAAAAGCAATATTGAGTTGCTGAAAGTGGAGAAAAAAGAAACAGAGAACGGAATCTACAAGAAGCGGGGAGATAAAAGAGAAGAAAATAACTCACAGAAGCCCTGACTGAGAAGGCCCGTCGAGAATGGGAGCCGCGAGTGAGGGAAATGGAGCGAGGGACATGGGATTGGAGGGGTTTATGGAGGCCGTTGAAGGACTTGGGGATGGTTAGGGTTTGAGAGAAGGGACTGGAGATCGAAGCGGCGGGTGTGGTAGAGAAAGCCCTAGGGTTTGACGCGAAGAGAGTGGTGAAGGCAGCTGAGCAGGCCATTTAGGGGAAAGTTGAGAAGCTGGCTCGCTCTCACTGGTCTCTGTGGCTTTGGGAAGTGCTTGGCGGAGAAATGGTGGGCAAGTCAAGTAGATAACTGATAAAGAAGACAGGCAGGTGTAGGTTTGGTGGGATGATTGGGATTTAGACATGTCTCCTAACAGGTTTTACTCTGCTATATTATACGCCATTTTTTTATATAAATATATTATCGGGAAACCGGCTCCATACATTCGGTCTTAGCCCATTGGGCTTTCTTTTCCTGGTCGAATAAATCTCCACAAGGCCGGCCTCCTTTCACTCCACTATCCTCAGCCAACACAAATCGGTGATAAAATATTTAATGGCCCAACTACAACTAGAAGTAAAGTCCGAACATTGTCAGGCTTCGTGATCTTTTGGGCCTCTCGTCCTAATTTCCTCGTCTCTCTCATTCCCCCCCCCCCCCACCCCCGGCCAACTTTCTGTCTGTAGCTTAGATTTTCAGATAGCATTCTCTCGTAATCTTCAAATCATCAAGCTTACATCCTTATCCTTTCCAGTCTCCAGTCTCTACCCGCATCTCCTCTAAAACACTCCCCCACCAGAGAATACAACAGCCAACTCACCATCAGCCATGTAGCGCCCATACAATGCACCAAGAAACTATCCATTTCCTCTCCTCCTCCACTAAGCCTTCTTTCTCTCCCTCTTCCTTCCTTCCAAAATCCAGTTTCTTCCCTCCCCACCATGATTCTCCCTCACTTTCTCGCTCAAAAAACCAACTGTTCCATGTATTCTCCCTCAAAGCCGCTATCTCTCTTCCGCTTAAATCCCATACTACTCCAGAACTTTCCTCCATGTCGCCCCCGAGTCGGCCAGTACTCCAGAAGCCCAATCCTCGTCGTTCCCAATTCCAGGAGAAAATGCTCTACCTCGATTCCATCGGCCTCGACTTCTTCTCCCTCATCAACCAGTACCCTCCGGTCGTCTCCGCATCCCTCTCTGACGTCAAATCCACCGTCGATTACATGACCTCCCTGGGTTTCACTGCCATCGAGTTCCGCCGAATCGCCGGTATGTGCCCCGAAATCCTCACCTCTCGAGTCTCCGACATAGTCCCCGTATTCACCTTCCTGCTCCGCGAGGTCTGCGTCAACGGCTCCGATCTCAAGCGCGTCATCAACCGACGGCCGAGGTTGCTCGTCTGCAGCGTCAAGCAACGACTCCGCCCCACCCTATACTTTCTCCAGAGTATCGGCATCTACGAGTTAAACAAGCATACGTCTTTGCTCTCCACTAGTGTCGAAGAAAAGCTCATACCCAGAATCGAGTACTTCGAAAAAATTGGGTTTTCGCACCGAGACGCGGTATCCATGTTTCGGAGATTTCCGCAGCTATTTAATTACAGCGTCAAACATAATTTCGAGCCGAAATTCGATTACTTTGTGATGGAAATGAGAAGGGATTTGAGGGAGCTGAAAGAGTTTCCGCAGTTCTTCTCGTTTAGCTTAGAGAATAGGATCAAGCCTAGGCACCAGTGTTGTGTAGAGAAGGGTGTGTGCTTTCCTCTCCCCGTATTGTTAAAGACGAGGGAGGCGCAATTCCAAGAGAGATTGGAGGTATGGTGTAATTCTTCTATACCATTGAGAACTTCCCCTTTGTGGTATACAAATTGTCATATTCATTCAAATGTATAGACTAAATTTAGATTTAATTTGCCTTTGACTCTTTGCCAAGTTTCAATTGGTTGACGCTTGCGCAATGTGCATTCTGCAATATAACACGAAAAGCACCTTGATGATATAACATGTTGGAACACCACTCCAATGTAAAAGTTTTGAAAAAATTATTTTAGATCAACTATTTAAGTAAATAGCTTGATGTTGTTTCTTGGGCTATCCCTGTTTCTCTCATCAATAAAGTCCTCATTTACCGATAAAAAAAAAAAATTATGCTTGATGTTGTTCATTTCATCCCATGAGAAGCTTCAACAATTTAGGGACCTTGGATCAGATTGGTACAATTTTTTTTGTTGGAAACACTGTTCTTTCTTCCGGAAATTCATACGTGTTATGGTGGAAACTTGAGGTTTGTGTGGCATTTGACTTGTGTCAAAATTTAATTGACCTTATGGATCAACCTGTAAAGATTGGAAGTTTAGGGACAGTGTGTGTCGCATTATTCCCATGGAGTGATTTTTTGGGTTCTTGTAATTGTACATAGCTCTTATGTTGTCGAAAACCTCAGGGTTTCGAATCTAATTAAGAAAACTGTTCTGACATGATGTTAATGGTTCAGTTTTAACCGGGTAGAAAAAGACTGCTATCCATGTGATACAACAATATGGGCAACGCTTGTCATCCATGTAGTTCTTCTGTTCTTGTATTTTTATCTAGGTGATTTAGAAAATATGACATTATCTAAGTTGCTGTCGAGTATCAAATCGTAAAATCTGGATTTGCTATTCTCCTGCGCACTTGAACTGCATTGCCACCACTATCCTGCAATCAAACTAAGATTTATAGCATAGCCCTAAGTTTTAGGTTAGGGAGATTAACCCATTGATTAAGGTTTTTCAGTTCGAGGACGTGCGATAGAATTGGAACGATGCATAGTGTAAGTCAATTCTGTCCTGTGTTTTTAGTTTTTCTGAACTGATGTACCTCCTATGGTACTGGCAGTAAAGTCTGAAAGTTAGGGATATTAGAGATGAGATGAGATGAGATGATTTTAAATGAAATTTAAATAAAATATTGTTAGAATATTATTTTTTAATATTATTATTATTTTGAGATTTGAAAAAATTGAATTGTTTATTATATTTTGTGTGGAAATTTGTAAAAGTTGTAATAATGAGATGAGATGAAATGAAACACTCTCACTACCCCGACAGGAATGATCCCACTTAAGTTACTTCTATGCGTTATAGGTTTATTTACTTTCTCCAACCAAAACATCGTAAAAACAGAAACACAAAAAAACTCCAAACATCGCAAAGCTGGAAGACCCAGCTTATCAACCTTCAATATCCCTTTGAGCAGATGAGGAACATCACTGCATTTCGCTTTACTTTCTCCATCTCGCTTTTGTTATTTGTAGGTTCTTCCATCCCTAGTTTTTTTCGTCTGAATTCCAGATTCAATCCTTGAAGAACAATCATTGGTACTGTTTTGGGGAAGTGCTTATCAGTGTTGTGATCACTGGATCCTGGTATTGTTAGTCATAGTTGTAGGTCGATGCCAAGGGCCTTAGTTTTCATGCAAAACTATGATGTTACTTCACTTGTTATCGCATGCATCTGAGTATATGTCCACCTACCAACTTGAGGAGGATGCTCTTTCTAGCGAGCTGAACGGAGGTTTTTATAAATTTACATGATAACATTTTGAGTTAAATATTAAAAATGGTCTTTCTTATTGGGTGGTCTCTAAGTTCTGAAGGTGAACAATTTTCGCTCCGTATATTTTCACTATCGATAAAATCAAATGCTCCATCCATCTCCTATAAGTAAATCATTAGATATCGTCAACACCAATAACTATTTTGACACATCATTTTGATAAGCATCCGGATGCTTGATCAGTTCTTTATCTATAAATGGTATGAATATTGAAGGCTTGATCCAGCCAAGTACGACAGGTTTCGCTGAAGATAAAGAGGGAGAGAAGATTACGCGGTTGTACATGTGTGTCTGTGAGCTACTATTTTCAACATAAAATGCATTTGGTGATTAAAAAAAAAAAAAAGCGATCCAAATTTGTCAAAAGTGCATCGTAATCTAATACGATGACTTGGTACTACGGAGAAAGAGAGAGGTGAAAACATGGCTACATAACATAGGAGAGCCGTTTGAGGTGAAGACAACTAAAGGCGCGTATCCCTTCGCCTATTTGTTTAGATTTTGTTCTTTTCGTCGGTGGTTTTTTTTTTTCTTTTCTTTTTTTTATAGTAATGCCCCATATTTTTGGGTAAATTCAAATCACGTGCTGCCGTTCCCTTTTTCTTGTACTAATGCCCTAAACCCATACTATATAGTCTCTATAGAGTATGGAGCATCGAATGGTGATTTTTCCATTTTATTTATATTAATTAGAATGAGATTTATTTAATTTGTTTTTTGTTTTTTGTTTGATTCCTTCTGTTATCTGTTGTCATAGTAATGGAACAAAGATGAAAAAACTCTCCTGAGTCTCCCTCTCCATACGTTTTTATTCTTAGGAGAGGGCAATAAACCAGACATGGCATGTTCACCAATGGGTTTGTCAGCACAAATCCCCGTATGGAAAGCCACCGATTAACATGTGTGGACAACAATATTAAAACTAGTAGTTAAAAAGTCAAAACATAAATGATTACTTTTTGGGGTGGGCAACCTTAATGGTGCATCTTTTTTCTTTAGGGCAAAATCTACACTACAAATCAATTAAACGAATGGGCGGAATGGCAAAATAATTTTTTTCTTTAGAGTTAGTTCTTTTGGATTTCTTAAGTAAATTAATATTTATGATTTTAGGTATAGTTTGTTTACACATGCGAGATGAGATTAAATAAAATATTTGTAAATAATAATAAAATAGTTAAAGTTAAAAATTTTATGAGATTTTAAAAAATGAGAGGAAAAAAATTAAATAAAAAATATTATAAATTAAAATAGGTTTAGAATATAATTTTTGTTTTGAAATTTAAGAATGTTGAATTATTTTTTGTATTTTGTTTGAAAGTTTGAAAAAATTATAATAATTAGACAATGATTAAATTAAAAAATTAAAAATTGAAAAATATTTATATTTTAACAGTATTTAAATGTTGAAATGAGATCATTTGAGATGATTGTGAAACCAAACTACATCTTATTGTGTTTAGTTTTTTTATTTTATTATTCTTTGGGCTTGGAGAGTAGATAGTTTCTAATTTCTATAAACCCAGCCAAAAGAGGACTAAAAAAACAAGTACACAAATTAGATAAGGTCAGAACATAATAACACAAAACATTAAGGGCAAAAGTAGAAAAAGATAGATTTCTATTTTCTGCTGTGCTTCCCTCCACATCTATCCGAAACTAAAAATTCCCTCCTTCCCTCGTTTTCTGCTCACTTTCTCCCAAACCCTTCTCTTTCTAACCCACAGATCCCATTCCTCCCTCCCAAAACCCTACACCCCTTCACTTCCGCTCACATCCTCTCCGGTTTCCCCAAAACGCTCAGATTGTGCTTCGAATTACCAAAACCTCTCACAGATCCTACACGCGAGGAAACTCAGGGCTCGATCACTCGGCCATCCATGTCTGGCGGCGCTCGAGCTCCTAACCGTCCGGCACCTCCGCATACCGGGATGGTCCAGATCCCACCGCCGCTGCCGAAGCGTAACCTCACGGCGCTCGCGTCGACGAAGCCGCCGTTTGTCCCTCCCGATGACTACCACCGCTTCTCTTCTGCCGCCGATTCTCGCAGAGCATCCGCCGCCGCAGATCATGAAGCCGAAGCTATTGTCGTTAGATCGCCCGTGAGTTTATTGTCATATTTCCTTTTTTTATTTGATTTTAGGTTCAATCCGCTTCACTTGACCTGTAGGATAATTAATTGGCGAATTTTGGATAATCATAACGAGATTGATGGTGAAATGTTTTTAATTGTTTTTTTTTCTCTGATGGAATGCTAAGAATTGGAAAGAAATTCACGTTTGTTTCGTGAGTTTCTGTCAAATTATAAAGTTACGCTCAGACTTTATGGTCGTATTGAGGATATATGCGCGCGCCTGCAAATCTGTGCTAAATCTGTTCAGGTATTTTGACTGTGTTTTGTTTTACCTGGACGACACCGGATTTGAGCGGATTACTGTGAGTGAGTTTAATTCGGCTGCTTGAAGACGCTGCTTGAAAATTTATTCCAGCATTCATCACTCAGCTTTTCTTGTTTGCTAGTAATTGCTTCATTTTGCGATGCGGAGCTCAGAAAGATGATTTTGGTGAATGCATATGTTATGAATCGTGTTGTTTTTCGCTACAACAATTACAATAACCTTAAGATTTTTCATGCATGAACATGAAGAGAAGTTTGGGCATCTTAGGAAGCTTATTGGATTGTTTTTGCGTTGTTTTGCTCCTTTTTGAGTCATCATTAGAAATTATATCAAAACGAGATCACCACTTGGATGTACACTGTTTGGCAGTGATATGGAGGATTGACCTTAATTTCATTCTTCTACAGCCAGCATAGGATTCCGTATCAGTGCTCGATTAGCTTATACTTGTACCTGATTTCTGACGTCGTGGTTCTTTATATATGCTAACATTTTTTGTCTGAACATTTTCCAGATTAATATTTCATTGCTCATGATTTTAACTGTTTCTGCACTTCTAGTATTTAGTAGATTCGCATACTTCAATATTCTTGTGGTTGTAACGGCTTGCAGTTTCTTCATTGTGGTTGAATTTTCCAGTCTTATTAGAATTTAAGTGCAATATGTATCTCACTCAAGTTGTTTAATAATGAAATTGATTCACCATAATTGTATATATATATTGGTTGACTAGTTTTCTACCCATCATTAATGTAAGTTCATAAACTTCTGGCTATTCTCAGCAATTAAAGCGGAAGAGTGGAATAGACAAGAATGAAGTTCAGTCTATTGAGTGGAATGCCAGTCCTGGATTCACTAGTGTAGTTAACAGTCCCCTGAGCACACCGGTGTCTCTAAAAGGTGGAAGGATATACAACAGATCAAAGGCTTCAAAGGGCAGCAGATCTGGGCCTCAAACACCTGTGTCAAATGCAGGTGAGGCACTTTTTCCACTATACCCCAGTTGATTTAGACCATCTGATATCAGCTTTGATGAAAACTTATTCTCGGAAACAAACAATGTTGGGTTGTTTACTCTTTAATCTGATATGACCTTTAAAAATGGGTTTTGGCATTATTCTTTAATCTGCCAGCATTGTTAGCAAAATATGATCTAACAAGATAGTTTATATTTCCGTGCAGGTTCCCCTTCTCCTCTTACTCCTGGCAGCTGTCGTTATGACAGTTCCCTAGGTAAATCTGAAATGTTGGCATCTTTTTTTTTTTTTCAATTGAGTCTTTCAGATACCCGTGGGAACCTGATGAAGTGCCATAACTTTACAGGATTGTTGACAAAAAAATTCATCAATTTGCTCAAGCAAGCAGAGGATGGTATACTTGACCTAAACAAAGCAGCTGGAACTTTGGAGGTTATCATTTTGCTAACTGATTATGCATTTTGTCATACTAAATACTAATATGGGGGTTTCTAATGATACAGGTGCAGAAGAGACGGATATATGACATCACAAATGTCTTAGAAGGCATTGGTCTCATTGAAAAGAAGCTCAAGAACAGAATACATTGGAAGTAATGTTTAATATCTGATGTTTCTTTGCTTTTGATTGGCTTTGGTTTGAGGTTCTATTTAGCATTTGAAGAACATGATAACTTATGTTAGAATTGGTTGAATGACTGATTAGGGGACTTGATGCTTTAAGGCCAGGGGAGGTGGAAGACGATGCCTCTATGTTACAGGTTTGTAGCTGTGGCTGTTGATTCTTAAGATGCAAACGTTTTTTTTTTTTTTTTGGGGGGGGGGGGGGATTAAGTTTTTTTTTTTTTTCTCCAATTAGTCACAGTTTGGAATGCTTACATGTTCTTTTGTTATGGTCTGTACTTGTCCATATTGAAAATTTTCTGGACCACAACTCCGATGTCCCGTCAGTGACAGGTGTAAATATTGAATGATAATCAGGACAACAAAGAAAGAATGAAAAGGAGCAAAAGAAAGAAAGTAATTTATTTGTTTTCACCAAAGATGAAAATTCTCATGGTTTTTCCTGCAGGCAGAAGTTGAAAACCTTACCCTGCAAGAGCAAAATTTAGATGATCAGATAAGGTTGTATGATTGATTTACTTTTCACACAATAAATGTTGCCATCTTGAAATTGTTAAGTCAAGCTGATGCTTTCAAACTTTTTGCAGGGAAATGCAGGAAAGATTGAGAGATTTGAGTCAAGATGAAGATAACAAAAGGTAAACTTTTTTCCCATATACTTATTCTTAAAGGACAAAGAAACACAAATGGTTTCTAAGCTTTGCACCCTGGTGACTGTTACATTCATCATATTAGGTGGCTTTTTGTAACCAAAGAAGATATCAAGAGCATACCCTGCTTACTGGTTAGTCCATTCTGTGTTATACTGATTTGGTATAATTGTAAATGTTTCTCACCTTCTCCTTCTACATATCTTCAATATTGTTTTGGCTTTTTAGTTAACTTGTTAGGCTTCTTTCTTTGGCAGAATGAAACCCTGTTAGCAATTAAGGCTCCACATGGAACCACGCTGGAAGTCCCAGATCCAGATGAAGTAAGTCCATATCATACAAGTTGAAAGAAGTTATGCTTCATGTTTAGCATTTATTCAATGTATGACACTTTTTCTATTCACACCAGGCTGTTGACTATCCACAGAGGAGATATAGAATTATTCTTAGGAGCACAATGGGTCCTATTGACGTCTACCTCGTCAGGTATTTATGTCTTATTTTTTAGGCTGAAAACCTTGTAGGGTAATGGCCTATTTTCCGTCTGAAATAACACTTTGAGATCCTTTCTATGTTCTGGTGCTACTTGTTTTATTTCCTCATGTTATCGTTTTATTTCCCTATCTCCCTCCTTGTTTCCCCCCTTGAACTCTGTTTGATTATTTTGCAGTCAATTTGAGGAGAAGTTTGAGGAAATGAATGGTGTTGAGCCACCCGTGAGCTTCCCAGTGGCCTCAAACTCAGGTTCTAATGAGAACCCACCCACAGAAGTGGTCGAAATTAAGAGCACCAGCAAGGAAATTGCACTTCAGGCCCAACCCAGTCATCAAATATGCTCTGATGTTAATGCTTCACAGGATTTAACTGGAGGCATGATGAAGATTGTTCCCTCAGATGTTGATGTATGTGTAGTTATTCTGAGTCATTTGTTCCTACAGCTAATTATTACCAAAATAGCATTAGATTTGTGAAGAATGAGAGTCAACTATTGTAAGTCATATGCATTATTTGACTGAGTTTTATCTATTTTCTTATTGCAGAATGATGCGGATTACTGGCTTCTGTCAGATGCTGAAGTTAGCATAACAGATATGTGGAAAACAGATGGTATCTAACTTTTAAGTTTTTTTTTTTCTTTTTCCCCTTTTATATCTAATGTGAATGCTCAATTTCTCAACTCCAACTATGGGCAGGCGTTGAGTGGAATGGAATGGATATTCTTCATGCTGACTTCGGGATAGCTGATGTCAGTACTCCCATTCCACAAACTCCAATATCTGGGATCACTGAAGTGCCCTCTACAGCTGTTAACTCTACTCAGAGATGAATGTGATTTGCCTGTGGCACTTAATCAAGAAACTCATGTCTTTATCCCGGTAATGACCTTTGTGTTAAAATTATTGTTTAAAGATGCCAAAGGCTTGCCTGGCGATGAATGCTGGCGAAGCTTTTGGAAGAAGCAATGGATGTCGGCTAGGGCTAATTCTTATACTGTACAGTTGAGGGCCCCGTGGTATGAATAAATTGGTTCTCTTGCAATTAAGATGGTGAACGTTTACTACGGAAGGTATAATGCTTACTTTATTATGGGTGCATTGGATAAAGTTAGGGCACACGCTAGAAAGAAACAAGGAATATACACGCATGGTCTCATTATATATGCGGACCCATTCTTTGTCTGCAGCACCTTGGTGTCTATTTGGAAAATTGAGGAATGTTGCAAATGTTAACATGCTGTAAGGTTTGTGTAATGGATATTATGGGGCTGCAACCAGCTATATTTCCTGCCCCCATACTGATCTAATTGTATGATTCTAGTCTTTGGTATAAGCTGTGATTGTAAGCATTTGATATTCCATTATGGTGATATAAACCTTTCCTTTCTCATATTCTTTAACCATTATTGCACGTCCTTTTCTTTTTTTTTTTGGTTCCCCGTCACTTCGGTTCTTACTGCAATTTCGGTTTGTTTCCTATGTTTCCATCTCGTGTTTCTCTTCATTTTTAGTTGGTTTCGCTTCTTTATATTCTATTTTCCTGTGTCTGCTTCCTTTTGTACGCATTCAACCGTAATAGACAAGGAGCTGAGTAGGATTATTTCCTTGGATCAAAGTTTGGGGTAGTGAAGAGTCTTTCAAAACACCCAGCTGCAATTCCTATATGAATTCTTGAATTATCAGACGTCGGATGTATCAATTTTTTTGAAAATAGCCATAGTATGGTTTACTATTTTCACCCATATTGAGTGTGTATCGATGTGTGGTTAGTGGAGCTCGGCTGCCTAGAGCCCTCGTCTCAATCATAGGGCTGGGCAATGGGAGGACTGCGCGTGGTCCAGAACCACAAACTAAATCATGGTAGGCAGCAAACTAAATAACTTTCAAGTTGAGTAGTGCCTTTTTCGGCCATTGGTTGACGATGTTTTGGACACGTTAATTTCTCACTTGTCAGTCGAGTCATTTTCACGAAAGAATAGATCTTCACAATTTTCTAATATTTCATATTTTATTTTTATTTTTTATTTTTTTTTCTTTTATCAAATATTGATTATATGAATAATAAATAAAAAATTTAAAATAATTTAGAAAGAATAAACTCAAAAAAAGAGATCCAAATACCTAGTCGTGTTGCCTTTCAAATAACTACTTTATATTTATTTTTTTCGCAATTTCCAGAGCTGTAGGGTGCTTCCTTTTTCAACTCGCAATCGATACCCACGAGCCGAGATCAACAGATGCCTTTGAACGCTGAGTAACGAGCCACATTTATTTCCTTTTAAATCCTTTTTGTTTCATTAACTGATATGTAGATGTCTGTGCCTAAAATTCATCTGCTTGGCAACATCGGGTAATTGCTGATCTTCACCTTCTCTTGTCATAGATAACGCATGTATTCCCTACCTACTTTTCATTTTTGTCTTTTAACGTAATGATATAATATGAATGGGGTCCAAAGAAAACATCCAGCCAATGAATACAAGAGCTTCTTGGTAGACTCGAATATGCAGCTAATGTCTTCTTCATTATTTAATATTTCCTTCATGCCCAACTGTTCAAGCACTAGAAGACAAGAAAACCAAAGAATAACATAAACCTCCCAAGCTGGGGGGTTTCAATTAAAGCTTCATAGTTCGACCCAAATTCTGGAGAGAAGTGTTTGAATTGCAGCTCACCAAATCTAAGTGCTGACTGACTAGCAGTTGATAGTTAAGCTAATGAAGTTTGGGAACTGCTTTCAAATTAATTAAGCCAATAATTAATTTTTTTGTGCCGCTCTCGTCCGAGTAATTATTAAATATTTTTGGTGTACAGACATGTGGTATTCCCATCTGAACATAACATGTAGTGATAGGATAAAAGTTGCATAATTTATATATCAAATTTACCTAATAGTCCCTCCCCACAGTTAACCGAATGAAAAACTTCAACCATGTGCTCACGATAGGCACTAACACAGAGCAGCTAAATCCTGCTGCAGGTGGACCATTGTGTGCAGGACCGGATAATTAGAGAGTTTCTCCATACTCATCGCTTATAATATATCGCACATATTCCTGTCGCCAACATCTTTGTCTGTCTGTATATATACATATATAAGAGGTATTGCGACGAAATATTTTAGGATTTTCTGTTTTATACTCATCGTAACAAATTGCGAGTATCTATATAAAAATGATACTATTGGTTGGTGAAGTTGTTAATTTTAGGTTTAATAAGAAAAAAAGGATAGTAATGTGGGTCGCCTATTCTATCAAGAAATAAACGCGAAACAGCACCTTCTGTCAACTGCAAGACTGACCAAATTTTCTCGTCTTTTGATTAGTTGGATGATACAAAATTTCTTGGACATTATAAATGCTTTTCATGCATGCTGTAGAGTTAAAAGTCTTGACATGTCTAGTATAGTAGTTTTATTAATATTTCTGCTTGGCTGGGGAGCCCCATCATTTAAAATATTCATGGCTGCTGTAATGAAAATATATATGTCCATCATATCATATCATACCATTAAAATAATAGAATTTTCTACAAAATATAAGCTCTAATTCCTAATAATAATTAGATATTTTTACCCGCAAATTATTTGATTAACAGTATCGAGCGCCATTCTTAAATAAAATTTAAAATTTTGGGATAACAAAGAAGAATAATATCGGAAATGTTATAGGCACAAAGGGAATTTCGGAAACCACAGACAACACAACACATGATCCACATTCACGCACCCAACTGTCGGATAAAAAGATGGGAGACAACAGTCGTACAGGCTAAAGAGGTAGCCGCCACTGCCAAACTATTGTCTTTTTACTTAGAACTGAATCCCTCCGTCTTTCTCTACACCCCTTCTGGAATTCTATATGGACCACTCCGCCGAGCTTAATCCAGAGCAGCCGCCGCCGAGGCGATCATCGGCTCTACGACGCAGGAACTCGATCGCCACTCCGGTGGAGGTCCCCGCAAAGTTCTCTCTCCCAAACACCACCACCAAGCCGCTTCACGGTTCCCACAGCTTCCCCTTCCAAAACGGCACCGCACCTTCTCTAGACTTCGAGCTCGTCTCCTCCCTCAACTCCTCTCTGGCCTACACCTCCTTGAAAGACCTGCTTCCCTCCTCCTCCGACGCCACCGTCGCTTCCCCCACCGCCGCTAACTCCGGGTACCAGATATCAATCCGCAACCGCCTCGTGAAGCAGGCCGCATGGGCCTACCTCCAGCCCATGTCCTCCTCCCCAAGCTCCTCCGGCCCACACTTCCTCCGCCGCCTCTGCCGCAGACTCTCCACAAGCCTCACCGCCTGCCGCGCCTTTATCCAAACCCATCTTGTTCCTGCCATGACCGAGCTTCTCGATCGGATTCTCCACGCCTTTCGAATCCGGTCGAGCAGATACCGTCGGTCACATTGACGGCAATCGCCCGCCTTCACGGCGACCTTCCGATGCCCATGACTTGTATGTGTGTGAAAGTGATTTGACAGAATAGCTTCTGTTTTTTTTTCCCGTGTGAATTTGGTTTTTTTTTTTTTTTTTTTTTTTTTACACCATTTTCAATGGAAAACCCCAGAGAGAATGTCTGAAGCTTATAACAGGAAAGTATATATTACAAGAAGAAAATAATGAAATAAGATTTCCAAATTTTCCGAAAAGAATCAAGGTATTTGTACAATTCTCAATAGTGTGGTTTAGAGCGCCTAAACTTTAGGTGACCTTGGTGCGAGTTTTTTCTCGAATGGTTTTCCGGGGAATCGTCTGGGCCGCGCTCCTGGTTGTACTCGTCGTCAGGGTGCAAGTATTCTACTTGGTTGTTGAGGTGAACTTGTGCGACATCGGATTTAGCTGGCTGGGCAATAACGCGGTTGAACATGCTGCCGAGCAGTGGCGGGGCACTCGGACTCGGAGGCCACTGGTTTTTGCCCGACCGGCTGGCTTGGTTGTTGGTTGCACCATTTGGGGACGGTTGGGGCGTGCTCGAACGATGATTCTGGGCCCTCTGCAAAGATTGTTTAAGCGTCAGTTCATCATGAGACATTTCAAGGTCTGGAAATAGGGTTAAAGCTTCAAAATCACGAGTACTGGCCCGGAAATTATAGTTTAGTTCTTAAAGGAGCCCATTGGGTGGTAGTTTTAAACTTTTACGTTTTCGTAATGAATGAAAAGCAATCCTAAATTGTTCTCGATGTGACTGATTAAGACAAACCATGCTGTGATGAGTTGGCCCCTGCTTTCATCAAATTTTTCGAGATTATTCAGCGTTTAAAACGGAGGTTTTCACAGAAATAATCTATGCTATACTAATCCATGTGCTCTGGTTTGGTTATGTGGGTGAAACTCCTGGAAGGCAAGGGAGAACAAGTGAAACGAGACAAATCCTACCTCATTGTTAGTGTGATTGGACCTTCCAGCAGCGAAGTACTGCAAGACTTGGAAGAATGCCGACTGTCCTAATTCCGAGCAGTTTTGCCAATAGAAAATGGCCAAATCCCACATTCTTGCCCTCCACTCCAACAACTTATGATCGATGTCTGTTTCATGCTTAGCTACGTACGGCCGCAACAGGGTCTCGTATACATAACAAGTTCCCTTCATTGTACACATTTTCAATTTAAAAATGTCAGTCACAACCATGGTGAATATGGTAGCAAATCTATGCAAAATGCCCACCCCGCCCCTCGAGAAAACAAACACAAAAGTTCCATGGAAACTCCCTTCCAAATGATGTTTACCTTGGTCTTTGGATACCATAGGTAGATAATAAGTGCCAGCTTCATCTCACCGTATAAAGGAAACCTTCGCACAAGAATGGCATAAGTTTATTAGAGTTAAATAGAGACCGAGTAAATACAGTGTATCAAGACCTAGGCATACCATGTCATGAATACGTCCACCACCCTCTCAAGAGCTGTAAGTATAGCCACAATGATCCTGCAAATTAAATAAAAGGGTGAGATTTAGTTCGTGTGCTATTTAAGGCATCTAATTTAGTATGGTGAATTTGTATTGATGAGCTATGACTTACACAGCGTCATAAGATTGTCATGACGGAGGAATTCACATATCATTCTTCAATAGCCTAAATGGGAGCTATAGATTGAAATTGGCAAATTGCTCATGTGATCCTATCTCCAACTGAGATACTCATTTCTCATAAATTCTTTTCATGTCTAATTATCAAGCCCATTTACAAGAACCCATTATAGTGGGTCAAACATGATTTCGTATTGCTAATAGTCGCATGATATTATTGACTAATTCTATATCAATTCCTTGGCTTACTTGGTAACCTTATGAACTTAAGAGATCAAATTGAACTGGCCTTAAGCCCTTCAAGACCTTTCGATCTGAAAATCCTTTTGAGTTCTTCAGCCTTAAAGTCCCCAAAGAACCCACGAAGGCCATCAATTAGGTCCCTCTAACAGTTAGCGTAACAAAATTAGACAACAGGAATTGAACAAGATGCAAAATAACGAGAGGCGTATGGTTGTTACCAATATTGACACCAAAATCGGAGTTCTTCGATCCCGACCCTGTTCTTCTCCACGGTTTTGTAACACTCGAGTGCGGGATAGGCATAACCAAGAACCAGCCTGGGACCCAGAAATTTGATAAACAAAATAAAAAAAAATGAAAAACCCGTTCCAATTATAAAAATCTACAGAGTAATCAATCAGAACAAGTCAACAAGGAGCTAAAGCGACTTAGATGATCTAAGATAAACATCTCGGAGAATAGATATCGATGCAACATACAGAAGAGATCTGGTTATGAAATCCCCCAACATATTTATTCCCCTTCACGTCAAGCACCGGCTTAAACACTCCTGCAACACCTGGAATCCAAGCTCCTTTATTTAGCAGCGTTATTCTGAAAAGCCAAGTTTTCATTGAAACGAAAAATCCATAGAGAACAAAAGGCAAGACAAAGAAGCATCAATGTTTTTGAACAGAAACAAAATTTGCTCAGTACTCGCTGTTGTCTACACCAACGAAAACCCCACAACTGGACCTCCTATCCACGGCTGATGACCATTTGACGGGTTTCAAAACACAGAGTTACAATGGAAAACTTATAAGAAAATAATTTCAAACATCGAAACAAAACCCGTCTATCTATAAGGTGTCAAGAATTCAGAGAATCTGTAGAAGAAATGGAGGTTTCTACCTTTGGAAGAAGGATCTGTGATTCTTTGGAAGGAATGTGTCTTGTTGGTAGAGAGAAATTGAGACAGAGTAAAAACTAGCTTTGAAAGCTTTAGACGGAAAAGAAAGATCCGAATGACATATATACAGAAACGCGTGATTGGATTAAAAGCCAAGAGATAAACAAATGGAGGATGATTTCTTGGCTCGGACGCTTCTTCGTTATTTTACACGCAACTGTGTTTGGGAGGGATTTCTCGGGATTCTTCAAAAGGGATTTTTCTCGACCTTTTTGGCGGTTAAGCAGTGGAGGGCTTTCATGACATTTTGGTCTTCAAGGGATTGAGTGTGGGCGTCCTCAGCTACTCGCAGTGTCAGATTTGCCTCGGTTCTTCCACGTACATAATTCCCATCCGTACGTACACGTGTTAGTTTTCAATTGGTTTAGGAACTTATTGCTGCTGGACTCAGAACCACTTGATCTACGCTGCAATTTGATTCGAGACAATTCCTCATTCGTCCTTACATCACTTCTGTTGACCTTAACATTTTAATATTAAATTAAAAATAATTTGTAGTTTTTTGTTTTAATTATGATTTATGTGTTTATAGAGAAATTTATTATCCAAAAACATATCAAGGAATTAAGAATTCTTAGATTTTATATATTTAGGGTTGGTTCGGATAGTAAGATGAGATGAGATAGTTTTAGATCAGTTGAATAAAATATTATTATAATATTATTATTTATTATTATTATTATTTTGAGATTTAAAAAAATTAAATTATTTATTATATTTTGTATAAGAATTTGTAAAATTGTAATAATAAGATGAGATGAATTAAGAGTATTTCTGTATTCAAACGAGACTTTATTAAATCATAAATAAATCTTAAGAGTAAAAAAAAAAAAAATCTTGCTCCATATTGAAAGGCATATCTTCATTTTGGTAATGTGCTGGTCTCATTGAGTATGTAAGCTACAACAGTTTCCTCGAACTGTTGCCGAGACTTGATGATGTTAACGATTGTAGTAGTATTTGGAATAAATGTAACATCATGACCTGGTCGCATAAGAACCTTCCGATGAAGGGGTCAAGATGGAGAGCATTTGACTATGAACGAGTTGTTTATTTCTTTTTCAGTTTTTCTTTATGCTTTTCTGTGGGGACCTCAAACTAAATTTTATGATCATAAATGTTCATGTGTAAAAGGGTATCATCGTCAATTACTTCGTCGTTGACTGCAACTTTAGCCAACTAAAACCCCCCGCTGCTCGATTGCCCGTGATTTATACTATATACTATTATTATTATTATTATATTAGTATTTCGATCGTTTTCACACAGCTTGCTTCTAATATATACTATCCTTTCTTATGTGTATCAATCTATATAATGGGTATCGTGCGGAATAGGTCTATTGGCAATGGTGGGACCAACAACTTTCTTTTTTTTTTTTCTATTGTGTAACATATTTATATAAAATAAAAATTGAAGAAATTAAAAATTTAGAAAAATATAACTATATATAAAATTAGATCTCAATAATTTACTACATAAATATAAAAAAAAATTCTAAAAACACAACTTAATAAATTTATTATTTCTCTTAAACTTAATTTATATTAATTTTAATCAGGCCACATCTTTGAAAATAGATAATATATAAAAATTATACAAAATTTTGAAACTACAAGAAAAAAATGAATTATAAATAAATCTTAAGGGCATTTTAAAATTTCAAAAAATTGTGGAGGGTCCGCCGCTGCCTATTGGTTTTAGCTAGCTCCTTCTGTGTATTACGTGCCAAATGGGTTTTTTAATATGATGTTAGGTCGACCATTAACCATCTAAAACGTACACATGATAACAAATGAGTAATGCTATATACAGTCGTGAAATGTTCAAACGTCGTGCAGTCGTTTTGAAAAAAAGTGGGGTCCATTATAAAAAATTAATTTATTTTTATGTGGATCTCATATTTATTCACTTTTTTCAAAACGGCTGCACAACGTTTATGCATTTCACAACTGTATATAATATTACTCCATACCAAAATCTCTCTCTCACATAATATATTCCTTGGTAATGTGACGTTTATATAACATGGTGTGAACACGTTGCCAATTAATTAGGTGCATGCTTCTGTTTATTGGCATCTTCGAGGACAAACACAAAACAATTAGACCGATGACATAAGAGTCGCAGATTGCATAATATCAAGTTTTGGTACCTTTAATTGGGGGTTAGTTTAATGCTATGGCTTGGGCTTATCCGGTTTCGTTTATTTTTACAGATAAGATAAAAAAATAAAAAATAAAAATTTAATAAAATATTATTAGAATATATTTTTTTTAATATTATTTTTATTTTAAAATTTAAAAAAATTAAATTATTTATTTTATTTTATGTAAAAATTTAAAAAAATTATAATGATTATATAAAAAGAGATGAATTAAAAAATTTTGTGAAATTAAATGAGGCCTTAATCCCATTGTATGATCTGCGCGCGATGAGAGCCATATTACTTGGGTTATACGTATTTATATATAATCTATACACTCAATAATGTAATAGTCAAACCACTGACTACGTCGAGAAATTTCACCGAACGTTCGGTGGACAATTTTTTCCATTTTGTAAGATCAACCCACCATACTGACGAGTGTAGCTGTTGTTTGAGTTTACTTTTCATTTGTTCTCAATTAACTCATTCCTATTAAAATCTCTGGAAACTCATCTCGATAAATTCCTGTAAAAAACACTTGATCACGAATCAGCATGATCACCGAAGCTGAGAAATTTCTCTGTCTAGAAATTGAGTTGGTCAAAGACTGGAACACGTTCCATGCACCCACCCTCATCTTCAAATAGTCCTCTAAAATGGGCACTCTCTTTTTAACCGAATCCTCCGGAATCTTCTAACGTGTTTGATATGTTAGGACAACCTTTGACCAATCAATTCCGAACTAATATTACGCACATAAACGATAATGTTTGTTTGGAATCAAGTACATGCTTGCCGGCAATATAAATGACGTGCAAAGCTGTTGACCCAACCAAAAAAGTGTGCGGCCTTTTATTCCACCTAGCCAAATTTTAAAGAACAGTGCTAGCCGCCAGCGGTTCTGGGGCGTACCGCTGATCTTTTATTTTTTATTTTTTCAACAATTTTGTAATATCTTTAATTATTAAAAAAATAAAAAAATACATAATTTTATTAATAAATAAAAAATAAAAAATAATTAAACAGTCACTTTTAGAGGCTCGACAAACAATAAAAATAAAATCAGCATGTACCAATATGATTATTTATACATATTAGTCATTAAATAAAAATTTTCTATTAATTATAGTTGCATATTTAAGTTAATCACGCAATAAATTTTAGTCCCCTAGCTAGTTATTAATGGCTCACTTCAATTCAGAGAGTTAATTATTACGTCTAAAACAAATTTTTTTATTCTTTCAAAAAAAAATTATATAAAAGCAAGTCATTGCTAATTTGGCAAGTCTTGGTTCAACAAAAAATTAATTAAAAAATTAAACTCAAAAGTAAAATGACTAATACATCACAATGTATAGTCATTTTTGTAGAATTATAGTATAGACAAGTAATTCTCTTAATTTTATTAATATATTTTTGTTAATTCACAACAAATTTTTGCCATGGAGTGTATTTTTCCAAGTTGTTAGTGTGAAGTATGAAGAGTATTGATATTTATTTATTTATTTTTTTATAATGGTAGTGAATCTCATAGTTTGTGACGAGCTTAATAAAATAACGAAAAAATGTGGAAAAAATAATGGAAACATTGGCAAGGAAAAAATGTTGGACCTAATGGTCCCAGTCGCTTGCAATAAAGCAGGCCCGTTCGTTGGAGTGGCCCTTAGTTTGCCCGTTTATTGACTAATTTCATAGGCTTTCGAGGATGCCATTTACCAGTGATATGCTATTGCTCCATCTCATTAAAAAAACAGTTCTTTCTACCTACCACCGGCACGAGTAACCGTTGGAGAATCGGTTGATATGGTATTATATTATGTTAGCCGATATATTATTAAAAAAGCAAAACAAAAAAGGAGACAAAAACAACACGAAGAGAAAATACAAAACACAATAGGAAGGAAATCAAAAATCAGTTTGAGAGAGTGCCGAATCTGCCGTCGTCGCGGGTCTATGTGTTAGAAACCTCGGTCAAGTCCTTAAACACTATGATCTCCACGCCTAGGATCTCCTTGAGATGACCGAAAGTTCGTTCATCTCTTACTTGATTCTTGAACAATGGTGGCCAAGATGACCACTTTGGTATGGTGAGGTTAGGTGTTTAGGCTTGAATTGGTTTATGGGATGATGGAAAGGTTTGATGAAGTGTATGGCTTCAATGGTAGATAGGGTTGCACGGCAATGGGGCAACTAGGGTTGGCGCTACTTTGGGGTTTAGGGTTAGGGTTTGGAATGTGGTATGGGGCAGCTAGGGTTTGCAATTAGGGTTTGGAATGAGGGTAAGAGTATTGGGCGGCTAGGGTTGGACAATCACAAGTGGATGAGGCTTGGTTGGTCACTTGAGAGATTTTAGAATGGGTTCCTAAAATCTTGGAACTCAATTTGGTAAGTGATATGGCCGGCTATGGGGGGTGACTTGGTCAATTAGGGTTCATAGAATTTAGGAACACCAATATGGCAAGTGGAGTGGGCGGCTAGGTCAATTCAAATAAGGCAAGTGATTGCCGAAATTTGAATTGGCAAGGCTAATGTTTCGGCTAGGGCAAAGATGATGAGCAAATGATTTATGGAAAGTTGACAAACACTTGGGTTGGTTGACTTTTAGGGTTTGATGGATTGGAAGAGCAATAATGTGATGAACACCAATAACACAATGAAGAACACTCAAGAACAAAAGTATAAAACACTTAAGAACTTGAACAAATGATCAATAATGACAATTTAACAATTGATTCACGGATTGTACAAGAGTTGAATAAATCTCATATATTGATAGACACAACTTGGATTCACGAATTGCACCAAGTTGCAAGAACAAGATAATTGAATCACACTTATTCAAAAAATTGCAAAGTGTGATTCTCTTTTTGGGATTCACAAATTTCACCCAAAAAGTCCAAGTGCAATGGCACCGTTTATGATCTTTGAAACAATGGTCTTCCCTCTAGGTGCGTGCAGGGCCACGCGGCGCATAAGAATGCTCAATGGGGTGCGCATTGCCGCACGCATGGGTGTGCGGCGCATGACTGCGAGCATGGGCAGGCGCCCACTAACCTCGCTGGCCCGCATGCTGGGAGCCTCGTGTGTGTCATCGCGCGGGCCAAGGCATGCATGCATGCTGGGCGCTCCGTGCGTGTCACCCCACGAGCCAAGGCATGCTTGTGGGCTAGTCAAGATGGATGTTCCCACAATGACTAGGGCATGTGCGGCATCTCTAGAGGCAACTCGACGTGGGAGTCTAACACTGTGCTGGTGGTCGTCATAGTGGGAAGTCGAATTTGCACAGATGGTTGTCGTCATGGGTAGCCGAATCTGCTGAATGTGGTTGTCGTGAGTAGCCTGCGTTGCACTAGTTGTGGTTGTCGTGGGTAGCCGGTTGTAACCATAATTTTTGTCAAACAAAATGCCACCCCATAACACAGAGGCCACCCGCCGAAACAGACATACAGAGAGAGAGGGTGGGAGGGAGGCTCTCATCTCATGGACTCCGCTTCTCATATCTCCAACAAACCCTATCCTCACCATACCCATAAACCATGACCAATATGCTACATCCATTTTCATTTCCTGCAATTTTTCTTCCAGAATCGAATTTCGTTTTTTGCTTCTTCCTTGGACTGATGGAGGTTTGATTTCTCATTTATCGAATACTGCGATTTATCGAATAATACGATTTTCACGCTCCATTTTTATTTTTTATCCACGTGGGATGTGGTTAAGCCGCGGTTGTAACCATAATTGTTGTTAAAAAAAAAAAAAACAAACAAACGTAATAGCCTTCTTTTATTTTCTTTCTTAATCGCTCTATTGTGAGACCATCTTCTCAGATCAATTATTCGTTTCTTATTTCTTAATAGGAAGGAATATAGTCTATAAAATAAGGGTCATCAACGGTAGACTATAATATTTCTTACAACATTATTATTTGATATTAAACTGAATAGTACATTTTGAGAGTTTATAAAAGGGATTTGATAATCAGTTGTAGCCAATAAATCGTTTTGAAGATGCTTGCTATCATTATAACAAATTAATACCGATGATAATAAGGAAAAAAAAATGATTTTTAAGTTCTATTTTTTAAATATGCGGGTCAAACGGTCAATTTGAACGGTAAATTTAGATGGTTGGATAACAATGTCCATATATATATATAGAAAAAATCTTTTTCACACTCTACTATTTATCACACACTTCACACACTTAGTGTATTTGAGTTTAAAAAAAAAAAAAAAAATTGAAGTGCATGGTGTGTGGAGAGTGTAGGTAGATATGTAGAATTGCTCATATATATATATATATGGTAATGCTATGGATCTCGCTGGGATCCCGTTGGAGCATCTTGCTCCAAATGTTTTTTTTTTTAGTTTTTTTCCTTAGTGATTAAGAAAACTTTGTTTAATAATATTGTGAATTTTCTTATTTTAAAAAAAAAATATTTCAAAGTGTTAAAAAAATGATGTGAAAAAAATATTTAAAAGTGTTTTTTTTCACATCATTTTTTAACACTTTTAAATATTTTAAAAAAAAAAGAAAATTCACAATATTATTAAATAATATTTTTTTAATCACTAAGTAAAATAAAAAACTAAAAAAAAAAAAAACATTTGGAGCGGGATGCTCCAACGGGATTCCCTAGCGAGATCCCTATCATTTTCCATATATAATAATAATAATAATTTAAAGGTAAAAAAGCGAACTCCATTGTAAAAGAATTTAAAAAATTACTTTTTATGGTGTGACTCATTTTTTTATAAAAATTTGTACAATTTGTACATCTAATACCTATATTTATCAGTAATCATATATAAAAATATGCGTGTATGCATGTGAGAAAACTACACTATAAGAGTCCGCAGAGGGTACAATGAATAATCGGTTTCTTTGGGCTTTCTGGTTGGCGAAGGAGAATGAAAAGATGCACAATAGTTTTGATTTTTTTGTTTTCTCACGTTTGATTTGCCTAATTCTTTGAGAAATTTCATTTTTTTTTCGAATTTTAAGAAAGATACAGTTTTAGTGTGGTGTATAAATACTACATATTCTTTTTTAAAAAAATAAAATTTAAAAAATAAAAAATAATTTTTACATGAAAATTCTAAATTCAAAGAGAGTACATTAACCTTGCGTACCTTACCATTAAGACTAAATATCATATTTCAAACAATAAAGTTAGTCTGCCACCCTAACCATTTCGTTAGTTTGAGTACTTGTTAATTTTTTATTATTTAATAATTAAGAAAGTGATTTTAAATGTATTGAAATTTTTTTATAATTTTTTAAAAATACTTTAAAATGATAAAAAAATATAAATAAAAAATAAGAAATTCTATTTGCAGTCTTCAAATGAAGACTACATGTGTAAGTCTTTTATTAAATAGAAAAAAAGTATCTTTTTAATAAAGATATTATTGTAATTTTAAACAAATTAAAAAAAAAAAATTAAAATGTAGTTCCCATTTGAAATCTATTGGTAGCATTGCTCATAAAAAAAAAATTAAATAAAAAAAAAACACTAGTCACTTGCAGCGGTAAGCTGCAAGCGGGCGGCACGCTACTGCTACTCTATTTCAAAAAATAGGTGGTTATTTCTTATTTTAGGGGAAATAAAGAAAAAAATATTCAGAAAAGAAAAAGAAATTATAAAAGGAAGAACGAGTTGGGAAATGCTTCTTCGGCCCACAGCGCGACCCTGTAGTTCTTCACTCTACCTCCAACCCAGGTAGCTACCATTTCAATATTTTTCGTTTGATTCAAACTTTTCCATGTATCTGTGGTTTGTATGCAAAATTATATGCCGCTTTAAGCCTGTCCTTTCAAGATTCTCCCCTCAATGCAGTAGGTTGGCTGGCCGACCTATGCTTCTTTGACTTTGTCTGGCTCAATGCGACCGGACTTGTATATAATTTGCATCGCACTATATTCTGCTGCAGGAGGAGCTATAGATCAAGGTGCACGAGAAAAGATATGGCTCGAGATGGATTGGATTTTTCGGAAGCTAAAAGGCCTGCTGCTTTTCGATTGTGCAAAGTGTCCGGGTATATTGGTTCCACATGTTGTTGCCTATGAATTGGTGTTATAATTAGCCGTTTCAAGTTTCAACGATGTATTACGTTTTTTTTTTTCTTTTGATTGTCATTTTATCTGTTAGTTACATGACTGAGTTGCTGGAGATTCGCGCTGATGATCCTAAACTGCACGTTTTATTCATTCCGGGAAATCCAGGCGAGTTTTTTTTTTTTTTTAATTGTGTGCGTCTTTCTGGTTGTTGTTGATTTAATTTATAGGATCAGTGGTGTCTTTTCGATGTAGGTATTGTTGCATTTTATAAGGACTTTGTGGAATCATTGTACGAGTTTCTCGGAGGACACGCATCTGTAACAGGCAAGATAGTGTAGCTACTTGTACATGGTAGACCCTTGAGCTGTAATCTCTGAACTAATTGATTGCAAATCTTTATGTTAATCCTCAGCAATCGGGCATGTTTCACACACCAAAAAGGTACTTGGACTTGTTATTTTTCGCATTATTCTTGTTTCTTTCGTAGCCTAGAAAAAGGAGGCTTATGCCGTGAAATCATATATAACGAACGTTTTATTTGGAGAGTGAAGGTTCACTAATGCCCGAATATTCTGTAAAAGGTCTCCCCTAAGCCAGCTAGCAATGTACGCTTTTGCTTTGTGTTTATTTGCAACGTGTCTCTGTAAAAGAATATTTGCAACCTGGTTTGTTTATATAATTTTTTCTTCACTAATTTCTAGAATGAGGAGGATAATGATTTTGATTTTTTTTTTATTCTAGAACTGGGAGCGTGGAAGGTTATTCTCATTAGAAGAACAAATTTTACACAAGGTAACTTTTGGTTAATTTGTTTGAGCAAATTGTTGCCTGGTAAGAGTGGCCAGTTTTCTGTTAGGATGTTGGAATTTATAAACCAAGTAAATTTGTTACCACATGTCGAATCAGATTGATGTCATTGCTTTATGAAATCCTAGGATTCTCATTCGAAAAATTAATTTGGTAACAGAATTTGGACGAGTTCCATTTTATGGAATTTCTGCCGGAAACCGACTTTAAAGGCCTCGTTTGGTTACACAGATGAGATGAGATTAGAAATCTGTGAATAGTAATGAGATAATTTGTGAATAGTAATGAAATGGTTTTAATTACGATGTTTTATGGAGTGTTGGGAAAGGAGAGAGAGAAAAAGTTGAATACAAATATTATAACGTTAAAATATTGTTATAATATTAATTTTTAATATAATTTTTATTTTGAGATTTGAAAAAGTTGAATTATTTTTTGTGTTTGGTTTGGACATTTGGGAAAGTTGTAATGATTGGGTGATTAGATGAACAAATTGAAAATTTGAAAATTTGAAATTGAAAAGTGTTTGTGTTTGAATGGTGTTTGGATGTTGAGATGAGATAGGATGGGATGAAATGGATTGAGACCCCATCTGTGAAACCAAACGGGGACTTGATCAAGTCGAATAGGACTGTTTTACCTCCAAGGTTCTTTACCTTATAGGACTCCAACTAGTTTCCAGATCCAACCTTTATTTCCATTAATTGTCCGGTTAGAACTTAGCTATTACAATTCCCTATAATTTGTTAAAAGTCCCATGTTTTTGCAGGTGGATTTCATCAATCAGGAGCTAGAAAATCTTGAAGTTCCTATATTACTGGTAATTTCATATTATAGTTATAATTTTTTTTTTCCTGTACTTGAACTATCATGCTGGCCTTTCGGAAGTGCCTTGTTGTGAAAGGGAATAAAGGTGAAATTGTCATTCGATGGCGCATTTGAACCGTAAATCAAATTATGGTTTTTTTCAACATACGAGTTATAGTTTTGAATGCCTATCACCAGTTCTGTATGACTAAACACTTCTTGGTCCCTTCAAACTAGAGAAAATTGTTACTTTAGTCCATCAGTTGTAAAATTTCCGCTCACGTGTCATTTTAGCCCTTAGGGTACAAGAGAAGAAAAACAATTTGGTAAGCACCACTTGGATGCTTATCTCTGAAGATGTTTCAGGAACCTGTAAGCTCGTTGAAAATTGTCTAGGCCCTAGATACTTTCTATCTGCATCCCTGTCATTTATGAACAGATAAGCATCTTGAGAATTGGTATTCTGCTAATCTGAAATTTGAAAGGCAATGGAGTTTAAGGTGGTTTCAAGAATATATTCCTCCTCACCCCTGATTTTATATTTTAATTTGCGGAAGCTATCAGTATATATATATATTTTAAAAAAAAAAAAGGGTTATCAACATCTAGTGTAGGTCAGTTCAAGCAGTGATCTCTTTTGTTGCTGTAACCAGTCAATTAGCTCCTTTGGCTGAGAGAAAAATGATTAGATCATTGGGATATTTACTGTGATCCCAACATGGCATCTAATATAGTGGACGCTTTTCTCTGGTTTCTGCCTTGAAATTCTTAGTTGCTTACGTCTAATTTCTCTGTGAAGGTTGGACACTCTATTGGCTCATATATGGCTAATGATGTGTTTAGGAGGTCCTCAGAAAAGGTGATGATAAATTAAATTTTCATTTTCAGTATCATCATGTTACTTCACGTTCTAAATTTAAAGAGTATTTGTTGACATTTTTGCTGGGTTTATAGGTGACCTATTGCATTGGACTATATCCATTTTTGGCAGTAAACCCACAATCGAGGTGGCAGTCTATCATTGGGAAGATTGTAGAGTAACATTCTTTCTTTGTTATGAGTAACATCATTCCCTTCCTTTCACTTTATCTTCTACGCACAAATATGCTAGGGGTTTCAACTCCAATGGACTGGGTTGCCTGCTGGGCCTGCCCAGTGCAGCCAGAAGGTAATTGAATAAGGGACAATGGGATATGGGAGATGCATATCAATTGGGTCTTGGAACACTGGGGTATTGAGCTTTTTGTAATATAATGAGTTTGAATCTTGGCTTTCTAACTTGGTTATAAATGTACATAAATAGTTTCTATTAAACCTTTGACAATCTATCATTGTCAAAAAAAGAAATCTATCATTAAGCACTTGTTGGGACTAATGGTTTTTTTTTTTTGGTTTCAGGTCACAAATTTTAAGTGTTGCACTTAGTTGCCTTGCGGCATCATTGGGATCCTTACCAAGCAGTGCTTATAGGTTGATTTTGACAAACTCTGTTGGGAGTTCATGGTCAGCTGCTGCAGTTGAGGCTGCTTGCTCACACTTGGTGCAGGTGAAGTTTTATCTATGATTAATTCATGAAGTAGCCTTCATAGTTTGCTAATGAAATTTCCAAAAATTATTAAAAAACAATTTGAGTGTTTATTCCCAATTAGCTGAGATTACAGCTCAGGTGAATTCAGTTTATTTATGCGAGTGTATGCAATTAGATTCTCTGACTTCCCCTTTATTCTCATATTTACAGTACCAAGTTGTACGGAACATACTCTTTTTGACTATGACAGAGTTCAGAAAGGTAAACGATTTGCTTTTTTCAAGAAAATATATGTTGTGAGAGTTTGTCACCATTTATACTAAGAGGTCACAATTACAGTAATCAGTCATTCTTGTACAAGGAATACATCTGCTAATACTTGGTACCTTCTATGATATTCTTCCCAAGCCTGGCTGAGTGTTTTGAGCCACAATGAACTGGTTCTTTGAATATAGTCATTGTTTTTATTGTATTATATAAAGTCATACCAGCCACTTAGTTGATTTATTAATGAGCGATAAGCTGCAGTTTTAAGTGCACAGGGTGTATGCAATAGCTTCCTACTGTGAAAGTTGTTCTTCCATTGGTTGAATCATCCCTTTTTCCCAAAAACTAGTAATACCTCCACATATTTTGTTTGCAGCATTCTTGACTTATTTTTCAGGTTTATGCACTTTGATTTTTGATTTATTGGCAGCATCCCGACTAATTCTGGGATGCACAAGCCCTTGGCAAGGAGTTTCCTGCAAGTGCAACTCGGGTAATTCAAGGGGGAAATCTCCCAGTCTGATGGCCCCTAGAGATTGTTTGCAACTTAGGGGATTTGAACCTTAGACCTGGGGGGGAGCATACCCCCTAGCCCAAGGCCTTTACCACTTGAGTCAATCCCTAGGGGTTCACTTTGAAATTTGGCTCTGCCTGCCAAACCAGTATATGCGTTGAGATTTCTGCTTCTACATGTAGCATCAAGTAGTTAACTACCTCCTGTACTTGGTTTTGAATTACATATACATTTTACTGGCCATGCATTCCTCTAGACCTTTGAATAGGAAATAGTGGCCTACTTTTTTTGTTTTGGGGTGGGGGACGGCTAGAGTTACCAGATGTCTCAGAGCACATGTACTGTAAGACTCAAAATGATTTCCTTGTTACTTTAATTGGTCGCATCTGCATTGTTAAACATAAGTAATGAATGAAGATGCATAGATTGCCTCTTACTTCTAAATATCAGATTGCATTTCCCACGTGAGTACTAAATTATATTCACAATTTTGTGCTGACTAAATGCATTTTATGGTAGCTTGCAGAAACACCAGATTGGAAGTTTATGAGAGAAAAGCGGGAGAAAATAGCATTTTTGTTTGGTGTTGACGATCACTGGGGTCCACTTCAAATGCATAAAGAGGTGTGTGATGAATTCTATATGTTATGTCTAAAAATGTTTGTTTATAGAAACCCAAACATGTGTTCTCCTATGCACAGTATGCACTCTCTTAAACAAAATATCCCTCTGTAGCTTTTCAGAAAACCCTGGCCCTTTTAAATGTTGCTTCCTCTTCCTTTCTTCCTCCTACCCATCCAGACTAATTCGGCAAATCCACGGACACTCTTCCATTAGTTTGAATTCATTTCTTGATAATTGTTTCTGAGGTAATACTGACTCCTTGATTTTCGTAAGTGGCTTAGTCATCCCATGGTTTATTTATTCAATACTCTTCAAGACCCTAGAATAAAGAAAGAGAGGGTTTATGAGTGCCAGAGAAGGCATGTGGTTTAATTGAGGTTGCTCTCAAGTTAGCACTCAATATTATGAGAATCCTGCTGTACTATTTACTTTGTTAACTTAAGGATAAAGCATTTACACTTCATAATACGTATTTATGAGCAGTAATTGACAATGATTTTCATCTGAGAATAGCACTGGTTATGTGTGTCGGATGAATGAGCGTGAGAGAAGGCATGTGGTTTAAATGAGGTTGCTCTCAAGTTAGCACTCAATATTATGAGAATCCTTAATAAAATAGGATGATTGATCAACGATTAATAATCAATATGGTGGATATTTAACACGTGGAATGATGTTGATGAAAAATTCCACAACAATACTTATTGTGATGGTTTTAAATACTACAATGAGAAGTATGATCATTTTGAATCTGCTTCATGATGTGTAGCTGCCTAGAGACATATTTTGTCTATTTTTTCCTTGCGTTTTGGCGTTCTTCAATTTGACCGTCTGCATCTTACACATTATCTTTTGCACTCACAGATTTCCAAGCAGGTCCCAGGCATTTCTCTATCAATTGAAAGGGCCCATCCTCATACTTTCTCTTGCACTGAAGATGGTTCATCATGTGTTGCAAAGTATGTTGCAAGATTGATCGAGAATCAAGTACTGCATTCGGGGCAGTAAGGTATCTCTGTTGCTGGCATTTTGGGATATAGTAGTCATGTTCAGTATATGGTTAGGATTGGTCAACGGATATTATTGATCATCCCATTATGTTTAAATAATAATTACATCTTGAAAAAATAAAAAATAAACTGATATAGTAGTTAGCAATGCAATTATATTGATGTTTGTTCTCATCAACTAACTAGTCAAGTTGTTATGCATCTGCCTTATACTGAACACGGATAAGTCCCTTCAAATGCTGGTTATCTAAATCATGCTTTTCATAAAAGTAGCCATTGGCTACTAGCCATACCCCATGTGTTTTGTATAAGCAGGCAACATTCAGGACAATCAATTTTCTTCCTTCCCCCTCTTTTTCTTTTAACGGTAACGGTGATGCCATAAAATGAGACTTGGACCTTTTCAACCTTCCCCAGCCCCATCATTATCTTTGCTAAGACACAGTCGAATTAATGATGGCAAAGTGAGGTTTACGATTCCATTTAAACTTTACGATGGTTTTCTAATTGCGGTTGGACGAATAAGTTTAACTAAGGGTGCCCTTCATGCACAAACATTTACAAAGTTGGGTTCATTTTCATGCTACATCTCATAAAATTTCAACGTGGCTTATATTTTGGATAGAAATAGACGCAAAGAAAGTAAGCGGTACAATATTTTATTTAATGTTTAATGGTAACCGAAAGACTCCTATTATCAACAATTAATGTTGTAAAATCTATGTTGATGTATAATGTCTATTTCTTTTTAAGATATATACCTTACTATTCGAGTTTCAGAAGTGCTTTAGCCACAAATAGATTCTACAAAAATAAATCTCTCAAACCGAGTGACTTGATGTTTATAACTGTTGTACTTTTTTATAGTAGTCGTTCTATTTGTGTAAATTTGTAATAGGATTATTAGTTCAAACGGATCAAATCAGCTAAGATATGGCAGTGCAAGTCCGCTAGTGGCACTAAACAATTGAAACGGGAAAAATCCAAAACTGGTAGCAGAAGTATAGGATCAATCTGCATGATTTTCGCTTCCTTTGTTAGCATCGACCCGTGACTCTTTAGTTATCTGGACCAGCAACCTAGTTTAACAGTTCCATTTTTAATTATAATTTATATTAATATGCGTAAGTATCCCGCAAGCAAAACCAACATCACGGACCACATAATTATGTGTAGATGGAACATTGTAGACATGAACATATTAATATGATTTGTTTACTGATTGGAATGAGGTTGCTATATTTCGAAGTAAACTCGAAGTATCCCGCAAACAAGACCAACATCACGGAACACATAATTATGTGTAGATGGAACATTGTAGACATGAACATATTAATATGATCTGTTGACTGATTGGAATGAGGTTGCTACATTTCGCAATATATATATATATATATGCACTGATATATATTAATTATGAAATTAATGATATGTTGAATGGACTAATTTTTATTGATGGTTGTCAACCATAGTTTTAAAATAAAGAGTAATGTTACGTGTATTTACAATTTAATTTAAAAAAAACATATAATACTCATTTATCAGTTTTCATTTGAATTTCAAATTTTATAATTTTCAACATATCAATAACTAACACGTTGATAATTAGATTTTTTTTATAAGTTTTTTTTAAGTACAATTAACATTTCTCTATAATAAATTGGTTTGTTAATAGGATTAAACCAACAGCCTAATGATGACCTTAAGAGCGGTGGAGGTACAGGGTATGCAAAAAGAAAAATTTTATTAGCCTTACACCACACACTTGCTAAGAAAAAATAAAAACAAAAACAGGTATAGCATGTGTATGGTGTAAGGGTGTTGAGTAGAATAACTCATCTAAAAAGAAATAAATATGCCCCTGACAATGCATTTAAACCATTATCAGACATGCAATGTCCCAAAAATAGCCTCCCAATCAAATTGGGTCTAAACCAATGTATTTGACAAAGAGTTATTTTTTTAATAAAAATAAAAAATAAAACCAAACCCAGCGATTTCTGAAGAGGTAGTCCAAACTTGTCTCCGTATAATACTGTGCTTGTAAATGTACATAGGTTTTGCTATGTATGTAAATGTTTGGTCCATTGAAAAAGAGATCATCTGAACCTTCGACAAGTGGCTTAATATTTTAATTTTTTTCGATCCCTAAATCATTCTGACTGCTATGCCAGTTCCCTAATTCCGTCATCTATATTATTTGTTATGTTTTTCTTGATCACCTACGAGAGATACTTTTCATGTTTATCTTATATAAAGAAATACTTGACCTTTTTTTAATCAGGAAAGAAACTCGTCACTCTGAAACTGATACTAGTATATGACTGCCAAATCTAAAATGCAAGAAAAATATTTTTCCTCACCAAGATGTGCGGTCGTGATCGTGTTGTCATTTAACTAAAACTAACAGACCAGACATTGTATCATATATATAGGCACCCTCCCGTTCTCACATGCAGGATTTATAGAGCACCTTCAATTCCCTTCCCCCCATAATAATCAGTCAAACGCCTCATCCCCACTCTCACTCATCACTTCCTAAAGACACCCTTTTGCAGAATCTCTCTCTCTCTCTCTCTCACACACACACTCACTTCAATGCCCACCACCGGAAGAAAGCTTCTCCTTAACACTGTTTCTGTCAACATAGGCTGCAGCTGCAGAAAACCTAAACTGTTCCACATTTTCCATCCAAAACCAAGACCCAAAACGCCTACACACCAAAGACACAACAAACACCATTCCTCAGGCTCGTGGCACAAAGACAACAGTACCGCCGCCAACACATTCTCTCCATCCGTTGCATATTCTCAATATTCAGACGCCGAGAACGAGATGAAGGGCTCGAGGACTGTCAGAGGCTTTGGTAGGATAGACGGTGAGAGTGTTGCAGTGGAGAAAGATTCCGACGACCCGTATTTGGATTTTCGGCAATCGATGCTCCAGATGATATTGGAAAATGAGATATACTCCAAGGACGATCTCCGGGAGCTTCTGCATTGTTTTCTGCAGCTGAATTCTCCTTACCACCATGGACTCATTGTTAAAGCTTTCTCTGAGATATGGAACGGGGTGTTTTCTGTGAGGTCTAGCTCTCCCAAGCTGCAATATTTTGGGTACAAGTCACGTGAGTTCTAGGTTATACACGTGCGGCCTGTGGCTCCGTGTCAACTTAGTCCTATGAATGATGCAAGGTAGCTTATAATGTCGACGCCTCATGTACCCTGTATTTGCAGAATGTGCAAAAAACAGGATGCTTGGGAAGTCAAATAAAATAAATGCAGAAAGAAATTGGAGAACCTCTTCTTTGTTAACCGCTACAGTTGTTGTTGGTGTTTATGTATGATCTTCTTAAATGGGTTCTGTTTGTTGATGTTCTGTTCTCAATGATACGATGCAAGTTTTTTGGTCCTTAGACCACATTGACAATGGAGAGCATGCACTGTATGGAAACGCTAATTCAATCGGGTCCCCAGAGTAGTTCAAAAGTACAAATGGAATTCCTCTAAAAATAGCCGATTTTAATCTTCATCCGAAATTTTGTCATTTCTATTAAACATTTTAATTGATTTGAGATATAAACTGCCTAAAAATGTAATATACTACAAAATAAATGATGAAAAATTTCGTTGGTCAAAATCTTCAGTGAGTTTTCAAGAGGTGAATCGTTAGTGGGAAAAGATAAGTCATTGGGATTTGAAGAATAATAATTAGACAAGTGTACGCGGAGTGGGACAGTTGTTTTTTTTTTTTATGAGGATAGAAAATTTGTGTCTGACCTGTACATTTTCCAAGACTTGTCATTAACCCGTGGGTGCTTCTTATGTTATTCTGCTTGCAAGTTGCTGCTACATACCAATCAGTACGTGGATTTTGAGATATCTCTCTGTGATCAGGAGAAATTATTTATTAGAAATTGGAATAAGTTTTTATGGTTATGTTATTTCTTGATAGCCATGGTCACGTGTTTGAGTAACTCGTATTTCAAGATGGTTGGGTACCGCCGGGTGCAATTCTGTGTGGGCTGCTTGAAAATCATATGGTTAAGGCGCTTTTCGGATGGTCTTTTCTCTGTGCTTCTTGCACTCTGTTTCTACAAATTTCAAATTTGTGAATGGGCTGAAAAGACTTGAAATAGAGTGAGCGCTTAAATCAATTCAATCTAATACTACTGCTCTGAACTGACTATTTTAATGCATTAAATATCTCTCTTTCTACCCCACATTTACTGTTTCATAAATGTAGTTGTCTGATTTACTTGAGAATTCTGAATGTGGTCTCCAAGGTTAGTGATCTCTAGAGCGGGGAATCTTGATGTTAGTGGAAACAGAGGGGGGCCCTTCATTTAAAACAAGATGCAACAACAGCTCTCTTGTGATAAAGGTTGTGATCAAATGCAACCGAGGCATGCAGGCCAGTAAGCATGTCCAACTTGACCTCCTCAGAATCCTTGCTCTGAAATTCAAATTTGTCTTTCATTGCTTTCAAGGGGGGCAGTGTTTCTCTCATTTCTTTTACCAACAAATTAATGCCCCTAACGTTGCAGGCTTGCAGGTGCAGAGATGTCCTTGATGATTTTTATTTTCTACTTGCAAACTTGTCGATACCAGCTGCCAATAATACCATTTTGAAAGTATCTAATTGAAGTCTCAATTTCACAAGTAAAACACGGTCATGACCATCTTTATCTAATCCCTTTGTTGCCTTTTCTCTAATAGTGGGGGACACTTTTCATGTTTTGTAGGCGAGCAAAAAAGATAACTAGCATGATCTTTTTGCCTTGAGTACTGAAAGCTATGTTGGTAATCAGACTTATCGGGAAAGAAATTTTGGGTGCATATAGTGAATTGTTTCAAATACATATATATATATATATATATATATATATATATAAAGTCTTCTTCAAAGCGTGTTCGTGTACCAAACCATGCACTGATGCTGACATGTAAGGCATCCGTTTAATGAAACGGTACAAATTGAAAATGAAAATGATTTTCGTGAGACAGAAGACTTTCTTTTTCTTTCAAAATTTTTCTTCTTTAGGTATTTTTTTTCAATAAAGAAAGTCATGTCAATGTCGATACGTGGTTTGGTGCACCAAACCGTTTGTACCTAGCAAAACTCTATATATATATATATTTAAACAAAAGAATAGACAAAGTCAGATTGAAGTAAACTCGAAGAGTAGCATGTGACCAATTGGGACCAAACCTCATGAAGTGGATGTCACCGATTTAGCTGAGGAAACAAAAAAAAAAAGAAAAAAGGATGGCACTGATTTGAATGCTGCCTTTAGGGACAAACTCATTACTCCAGAAAAAATAGAGGGAAAAAAAAATCAGAGAAGTAAAAAAGTAAGGTTGTATCAACAGTAGCATCGTGTCTGTTAAATTGTTGGTGAAGGCACCAAGGCTTCCAGTTCCAGTATTACGAGTTCTATGAATTAATGTTGTATCAATTATGGAGATCAGTACCATCAAGTTTGAAAATTAAAGAACAGACATGCAATGATAGTGTCAAATGTCAAATACTTCAAAAGTAGTAAAAATTTAATGAATGGAAATGTATAGACTCTAGATGCTAGAAACTGGGGTGTTCTCTTTAGCCTATAAAACCAATAAAAGCACAACATTTTGATTTGATGTTGCAGATGTACATGAGACTTTTCCGTAAAAAGATCGAGACAGTGGCAAACATATGAGAAATGCGGGGGAAACAAAATGCAAACTGAAAAATGAGACAGGTCATTTATCCACAATGACAATGAGAGCAAGAAACCCCATGGCTTCAATCTTGTCCCTCCATAGGATGCATGCCTCTTCAGTAGAACCACCTTAATATTAAAAGATGCTTACTTTTTTTGTGACATTAATTAGCTACTTTAATGGAAGGCTGGATTCCAACACAGTATCCTTGGCAACCTGAGGACCCAGCAAAGTTTTCAGTTCAAGCTCATATCCATGGATACAAGTACGGGGGCCGGGGCTGGATGTTCTAATTAGTTGAGCAGTTAGATGAAAGCAAAGCATTAACTATTTTATTTTGACTGGAATCAATTTACGGTTTCGAATTCATTCTCGCGTCCTCTCGACGAGCATTTGAGAAACTTGTTACACGTTTTCTAAAAAAGGCCACGCAACAGCGACTTTTTGTCCATCCCTAAAATCCCTTTTTAGGCTAGATGGGATGGGATACATTATCTGGTCTAATGCGGCGCGCAGCATCCAAGCCCATGCTAAACTACAAACTGGTCTCCGTTTCTTATTAGGCCCATTAATTTGCACCAACAATCAGCTTTGTAGAGTTTTGTAACGTGGACATGAAATCATTATTCTCCGACGGTCCGACCATGAGAGAGAGAGAGAGATGTAATGTTGTATAGAAGGATCAGGAACTTAGCTTTGCTTCAATCCAAAAGGAAATTTATGGTAAATGTATTAATCTGTCTTCATAAAATATTGCATGTTTTATGAGTACTCCTTGTGATACAATTCGGCCCTCTGAGATCTAACTGTCCCCCTACATACAGTTTCTGCCCCCGGCCACTTCCCCTTTCTTCCTTCCAAATTGGTATAGCTAGGTTCTTCTGGGTCTATTTTCAATAATTATATATGCTTTCTGCTTCAGGGAATTGACATTTGACTTCCTCTGATAAGTCAAGTTTGTTAGACAACCTACGGGCATGATAGCAACAATAATAGAGATGGAAACATCCAAGATAACAAGTAAAGACTACACCAACCCCACCCTCCCTAGCTTAGCTTCCAGCTCCCATTTAGCCAAAGAGTAAGTGAGTTGAGTTGAGTTGAGTTGGGTTAATAAAATATTGTTAGAATATTATTTTTTAATATTATTATTATTTTAAAATTTGAAAAAGTTGAATTGTTTATTATATTTTGTGTTGAGATTTGAAAAAGTTGTAATGATGAGTTAAGATGAGTTGAGAGGAGTTTATCATCCAAACGAAGCAAATCATATGATCTAAGTCGGCACGAGTCTCAATTAATGAATAAATATATGAACGTACGTACATGATTTGTGGAGGAAAAACAAGTATTATATGCATGCATCAGTAAAAGTGACGATGAAGCAAGCAGGCAATTAAGGGAGGACTGAAGAGTGCATGCATGCCCCATTTAATTAGTCCCAAAAACAAGAGGGAATCATGGATGGGCGTATTTGTCTATATATATATATATATGCAAGTGTATGCGGCATTTAATGTATAGCCCCACGAGCTCAAGCCAAAAACTTTGAATTCATGGGACTGACAGTACCGACTTCTGTATATACCGTTTGGTCATTTTCATTTTCTCCGTTTGAATTAATTTTCTCGGAAAATGTGGGTCTCAGGTCGACTCTCAATGATGGGTCCTGATCTCACTAATGACCATACTTCAGATCTTCAAAATTCCGACACGAAATCTTCATCATCAATTTCAATCTCATGACCAATATCGAAGAAATTTGTTCTGTTACTGTACCTCTTTAATTTGTCTTCTTATTTTTGACTACTTATATATTTAATTTTTTTTAATAGTTAATAAAGTGACTATTAATATATTTTTATTTATTTTTATTTTTTTAAAATATTTAAATATGTTTAAAAAATATTTAAAATAAAAAATATAAATTTAATTTTGACAAGTAAAAGCCTGCAGTGTTTAATTGTTAATTTGTCGGCCGGAAAGTAAAATTGATCGACTGTAGCTCGGTTCAGTACTTCACAATGGACGTTACAGCTCTCTGCTAATTAATATCATGAATCATGCATCCATTTTGTTGAGGAAATTGGACACCGATCTTATCAGATGATTTTATCGTTTCTGTTTTCGTTAATCGATGTACGGGGGAAGCTAGCTAGCTAGCTGTTAATTACCAATAATGCTTTAGTTGATCACAGAAATATGCCAAAAAAAAAATTTAAATTTAAATTATTTCTATAGCGAGTATATTAATATAAATTCTTGTAAATGACGATCCCCATGCACAATCAATGGCTCGAGCACATGATTTCCTTCTTCTTTTTTTGGCTCTCACGATTTCCTTCCTTGGCTGCGAAAGTTATTCCTTAAGATTTAAAATTCCAAGAGCTGTTTGTAATTTTAGTGGGATTCTGAAATAATTCAGTGGGACTGTGGGAGTACTCGGAGAAACCACTTTCCGGCCGTATATATGCATGCATGCATGGCTTTCTCCAGCTAGTTTCGAATTGAAGGGAGTGATCAAATGCATTTCAACGTGCATTACTTATTTTCGGAGGGAAAAATACTGTTTGAAATTCATATAATTAAACAATCATCAAGCACTACTGATGATCATCGATCTGCACTGCTGAAATAAAATAAAATCAATGGCACGAGGTTTAGAAGCTTCGCCGTCGACAAGAATCCGGGCTCATAGATTGAAGAGGCATCGAACATGGAACTCTGACAATTAATTACTTTCTTCCTATATCACATGCTTTAATTAATCAATTTTCCTTAGGTTATGGTAATAATTTATAAGCGCATATATATATATAATATATATAATTAACCTAGTTAATTTTTCTTGTTACGGGCACCTATGACCTATAAATTACCTCTCTGGGAAGCATGGTTTATATAGTGAGTCATATATATGTTTCGTAAAAGAAATGTTGTGATTGATTTTTTAGCTAAGCATAGAGCTAAAGGTGTTAACATGGCCTGGATTGAAGACAAAGATCATTTGCTAAGTAAGTTGAGGGATCTTCTTCACATAGACAGAATTGAAATTCCTTATTTGTGAATTTCATAGTGAGATATTTGTTATATTGCACTTATTTTTCTTTCTTATTATTCTTATTGGTATGAGCTGACGTTTATCTACAGCATTGTCGTTCTTTTCAATTTTTTAAGATTTGCTATAGTGTTGATTGACCTATAAGCCTTGGATATTTGTCTATGGTTGCTTTATTTTAGGTTTTTTAGATGTTTAAAGTTTGGTCCTTTATAATTTTCTGTAAACCCAAGGGGTCAGCATGTAACCATGGTTTTCATTTATTACAAGTGAGGGCTATCAATAAACTTGAGGTACCGTACTCTTTATTTATTTTATTTTATATTTTTAAATGGCCTATAAATTACCTATGTTGACTTCTTAAAATTGGTCCATACAACATATAAGTAACTTTAAGCGAACACGTACAAGCTAGGCTTTGAGGTGGTCCATTCGGTAGTAGTACTCACGAGCTCCGGCCATCCTTACGCGTGATATAAATGTCATCTCATTGACAAATAATACTTACAGTCGTAAGTGTGTAAGCACCGTACAGTTGTTTTGAAAAAAGTGAATAAATATAAGACCCACATGAAAAGAAATTAATTTTTTAATAGTGAACCCTACTCTTTTTCAAAGCGACTGCACAACGTTTGCACATTTTACAACTGTACGTAGCATTATTCATATATATATATATATATTATGTTTCGTTTCATTAAACAGGTAGCAGCTGATTCGACTTGGATAATATGGTCATCAAAGATATGCAGACCTGATCGGCCATTGCGCTAGCTCTAAGAAGTTAACATTAACATAACAATTTGGGTAAGATATTTTATCTTTTGGCAGTACTCATGATCCGCCTAAGGATAAAATCAGATTGGCACTATTCACTACATATCTGGTTGTGACATTCTCCACATGACCCACTAAGAATATTATGTCCGTCCTCCTTTGGTTTTTTTCCAAAAGCATTAGATAATCTTTATGCAGCGATCGAGGTGAAAGGCGATTAAGTTGCCTTTAAATTATTTTATGTGAAAATCTTGGAGCTAGCCATTAGAAATTATATAAATAGCTTTTCCAGCTAAAACAAACTTGTAGTTATTTGACAGTCAAGACAATGGATTTACATACGTTCAAGAGGATATAGTCACATAGAGACAGTGTTCTTCAACGCAGAGATAAATATTTTCTTTATTTCTGGCGCAACGATGATAAATGCTGCAGCCTGCTGCAGGTGCGAGGATATGAGTGTCGGACCACGCCAAAATTCTGCGCTGGTATTGTACCTATCATTTGAAAATGACTATCTAGTTTGAAATGAACGGCCCTGATTGTTGCCATAATGCCAGAATCCATGTACAAGGACTACTGCCTTGTGGAAGATATCCAATGGTGGATATTACTGGAACGCAAAATCTCCACATGTACTTGTCCCTGAAATATTGGTATGCATTGCATGGGATGATCTTTTTGCCTATAATTCAATTACCTAAGCAATTTATAAATTGTCGACATAAACCCATGAAGTCATTTTATTTAACAGAAAGAATGCCGTTTAAGAAAGCTCCCAATTGTAACGTAACTAATTAATTTAACCTCGTTTTCAGAAGTATTTTAGTTTCATGCTGCATGATATCATGCATGCATCACCATATATATATATTTAATTTCTGTATTAAGAAAGACTTCTAATTTGTCTAGATCTTCTGCAATAAAATAAGAGGTTTCGTTTTTCTTACTATTTCTGCCAAACCCAGCTAGGTTAAAAAATGATAATTTCCATTTCTCAGTAGCGCTTTCCTTATGCGTAATAGAAGGTCGACGACTCATGTTAACCACATACACCTGCACTGTATACTTTGAATGCACAGAGAGAGAGAGAGAGAGAGCATAATTCCTCGATCTATATCAAAAACGTTTTCACTATCAGTTGTCAAAGCTACTGGTATATACATAATTTTCAATTAGAATAGACATTTAAAGATGAACTATCACCTTCTTCTTTTTTCCCGATCCCCTCCTGACCTTCTAATAATAAAGATAAACAAGGACAAATATCGCTATCTTCCTGATCAGCTTCCATTGAGGATATGCAACGAGTGGAAGATGAAGAAGATGAAGAAGAATTATAAAAAGATAGAGGAGAAGAAGGAGAATGAGAACAACAACAAGAAGAAGACGATGTAAATGCAAGGCCAACCAACAAATCAACAAAAGCTCCAACAATATACCCGTGGCTGCTCTTTCCATTTAACCTCAAATACCAACACAAGAGCTCTTCAAAACCTTCCCATTCTTTCACCCCATGAGCCTCCACCATCTCTTCCATGGACTTGCGAAAATCCACGAAAGGGTCTTGGGACTCCATTGACAATATCAAGCTGTCCTTATAGGGAAACAACCCTTCCTTTGCCTCTTCCAATATCGAACTCGTCTCTCCCAGCTTGAAAAACAGCCTCTCCGATTGCAGCCCTCGAATAATTGTCTCTATCGGATCCACTACTCCGGTGCTTTGCGAGGTCGTTGAGAAGCTCGGGGAGTTGGATATTGACTTGGTGAAAGATGATTCAGTTGTCTCTACTACATCAATGGGCGTATCTAAGTAGGCTGAGTTCACGGTCTTGTAAATGTCACTGCTGGTTCGGAAAGAAAGGGTTCTGGGTTGGTTACAAGAAGGCCAAGGCCAAGTAGACCTTGCCTCCATATTTTTGAAAAGAAAGGGGAGTTTCATTTTCTTGCCCATCTCTGGTTTCTTCTCAAAGGCTTGGAGAGAAATGTATGTGGATTCAAATGCGGTTTTTTGGGAGGCAAGTTATTTTTGTGGCATTAATGGCTATTCAGAGGTTTGTGAGAGAGATTTGAAGGGAGTGATAAAACGAGTACTGGGGGAAGACGTTGCAAGTTGCAACTGGGAAATAGAAGGCTGGTGGGGTGGGGTCTTTTCTATATGTGTTTTAAATTTTTGGCCATAGAAGTAAATGAGCTTCAGCTGAGCTAGCTAGGCCATTAAATAATAGACTAGTAGTACTCGCTATATATGAGTAGTTTTTTTATTTTCTTGAAAATACAAAAATTACAATATCCTTTCTCTTTAGGTACTGTTCCGTGTTCATGATCTAGCTCAAGTAACAATTATCATGTTGTCCTAATTACAAGAGTTTCAAAATTAATTAGAGCCTCTTTAATTGATTTTTTTTTTTCAAATGTAATGTAGATTTCAGATAACAGAAAGAAGTTGCAAACAGAAATGATCTTATATAATATTTTGTTTTTGTTTAAGTTTAAACAAGAAAATATGATTTCAAAAAATAACATTTTAATTATGTTCTCTGAAAACATACGGTTTCACATTAAGAATTTAAGATGGATTTTATATGGGAATTGATTTATACCTTTTAGAGTGTAAGTACAAATTTCATGTCACTACAAGAAAAATGGACTTTTGTGATCAATTTATTGCAAACAAAAGATTATTTACAACTAATTTTAATTATAAATAGTCATTTTACTAGAATTAACTGGTTGTAAATAAGTAATTTTCTTGTAGTGTGTGTTCTATTTTAAAAAAATAAGCAAAATTTAGAATTCACGAAAAAAATTCAACTTTTTCATGATAAAATCAACTTTTTTAAAAATAAAATGCGTGGAACTTACGCTGGCTGTATCCAAAATTATGTATATTACCATACACATGTCAAAAAGTAATTACTAGTTACAAGAAAATGCCAATTACTAGCCTGCCAGCCAGTATGATCGGTACCATTTCTATCTATTTAGAGACAAATAGACAATAATGCAGAGTCGATTGGGCCCGTCGATTTTACTTATATATATAATTGTTTTTTTAATGAACAGTGAACCGGTTTAAAATTGTTTTGCGGCCATTAATTAAGCCTGATTTTATGGTTGAAAACTTGACGGTCAGCTAGCTAGCTAACAGTAATGTCTGTTTATAAGACCAAATTAATAGTTATATTATATTGATATATATGAGATCGATCATTTTCGTTTATTTTTCTTTAGAGTAATGAGTCTAAAATTTGATTAGAATCTTAATTTTTAGCTATAATATTAACTTTTGACTAGTTGAGTCCACATTGGACTAGCTATCTTAAAGTGAAAATAATAATATAATATTATATATTTTAATATTATTTTACAAATTTTTTTTTTATATTTTACAAATACACTTCATATATTAATCAATAATTTATATTTTACTTAAGATTATTGTTTCCTCAACCTATTTCTTATGCAATGTGCCTAAAATTGCAAGTGTAATCAAAAGGAAATCAAAAGACAAAAGGAATTGAGACAAAACTCTATTCTCATTCATGAAAAGGAATCAAAAATAAAAATGCAGACCTATTAAAATTTAGACATTTTGATCTGTCCACTACACTAAATTCAGACTTACTAAAAATACTAAGAAGGACACTATAACACATTGGAATTTCTGAAGTTTTTAGTTTAAACAAAACTTCATGAAATTAAGGCTCGTTTGGAAGTTGAGATTATCTCAACTCATCATTACAACTTTTTCAAATCTCAATATATAATATAATAAATAATTCAACTTTTTCAAATCTCAAAATAATAATAATAATAAACAATAATATTCTAACAATATTTTATCATCTCAACTCAACTCAACTCACTTCAACATCCAAACCCACCCTAAAAGAAGTGTGACAAGAGGATTGTAAAACTAGATGATGAGCATTGTAAAACTATATTGTGATCAAATGAGCATAACCAAATCTTGTATCAACCATATGAAGAAACAAAGTTAACAAACATGACTCATATTAGATTTACTTCATCTCAAAATCTGCACAATGCATCATGTTCATATCAGAATCTTGTTGATTATATTTACTTATTGGAAATCTACAATTAATGAAACGTAAAAGTGGCAGTTCTGTCTAGTTCTGAGTATACAGAAATTCCAAGCAACCCCAGGTAAAGAAAACTAAAATTTACAATGTACGATAATTTTCAACACAAAACAGAGCTAGTAGTCCAAATTATTAGACTTGAATTTGAACCTCTCAAACTGTCTAACAAAATTAAGATCTTCTTACAATTGAAGTAAAGAATTCTTTAACTATTTAATTGCTTTCGTGAGATTGGGCTGCTCAGAACTCTTATCCTCTGGTCTTCATCTGGTTGCATTAGACTTCAATAATTAACATTATTATTGACAGCTATATTCTAAGGGGACAACTTTTTGAGGGATATTATGTTTGAAGAAGTTAGTTTCTGAATATATCTCATCAGGCAACAGAACCAAGCATCCGTATCAAAATTACTCTAGAAAGAGTAGCAAACAATAGACTTGAAAAAAGAAACAAACACAAGGGCATCGTAACTCCAAACAAACCAACAAGTAAGAAACAAACATAAGGGCATCATCTATATTTTCAAACAAACCAACCATAACTTATAGAAGATTTTCTTTACAATAGTCAATTAGAAGATGAACAACTAACCAAACTTCTGCTTTACTAACTCAGTGAACTCTTCAACTAAACCAAATATGCATAATCCAGATCTTTAACATGAAACTTACGTGCATCAAGAAGTAGACATTTGGGGAAATGTAGACAACAAAAAACTTTTTCAATTAGTTTTCGATCAGTTGTTCAACCTTTTCAAGAAAACGAAAAACAAAACAATAAAAGAAAAAAAAAGGCTCAATAAAAGAATAAATTTCACATCGTATGGGAGTGTAAATCGAAACCCATGTAAGAAATCCATGTAAATCGAAACCCATGTAAATCGAATCCCAAATCGGAAATCAATTTGTAAGAAATACCCAAATGATAATTTTGTTGTGAAAGATTTGGGGAGGAAATGTGCAGGTCTCTTGTGGGCTGGAAGATGACGCGGACACTCGATGGAGAGAAGAGGGCGTGGATGATTGAAGAAGACCCAAATGTCTCTGTGTTTCGCAGGTTTCGGGATGAAGAAAAAGAAAAACGAGGGAAATGGGATGAAGAAAGAGAAAGAACGAGGGAAAGAGTGAACGCAGATGAAATAATAAAAAATTCTTTTCAATAATGAACAGTACCTCACTAGATATGGAGAGGAGCTAAGAAATACTGTAGCAGATATGTTAAACTTCAAGAATTTAACTAGGCCAATGCAAATGTATTTTCTCCTATTTATTTTCAATTTAGACTTGCATTGGCAAATGGCTAGTCCATTGTCAATGCCCTTAGTTAAGATAGTTTCCAAGTTCCAACGGATCTTTTTTCGGCTTCTTTAAACACCTGGTCCCTACAACATTAATGCTTATACATGAGAAACCACAGCCTTCATGCAACATGCAATTATTATAATAATCAGCAGATAAGAGCTAGAGACTAGAGTCAATATCATGGCCTCATTTCCGGGTTACCCATGCTTGCCAGTAGTAGTTTCAAAAGGGATCGATGGCCGCTAGCTCTCTATAATTCAGACTGAGACACTGACCATATTCAATTAATTTTTGTAACTTAAAGAAAACAGAATTCAATTGAAGAGGAGTTTGGAGGAGAAAGAGATCGTGAAAATATCGAAAAGACAAAAAATCATATGGGCCATATGTGGATGAATATCACGTGGACTTAATAATTTCTAAGATGTAACTCTCTTTCACGTGCCTCCTCGTGCATGCCAGACTGAAGATTAATGAGACCGGCCCTTGAAGGCCATCTATTTCCCTCCCTAAATATTCATGGACGTACGGGTGCATGCGGGGCGGGGGGATATTCTGCGGCGAAAGGAAGAGAGAACTCATGAGCTACAAGAGGTTGGCCATATATATATGCTCGGGTTTTCGTAATCCTTACATTTAATATATATACAGCATCATGTTCCTAAGTTCCAAAACCTCCAAAATAGGTCACATGATCCATCGGTTCAAGATAATCAGCTTCAAGAATGCAACTTTCATTTAATCCTAGGGTTGTAATGATCATCGAATGATCATGACCGTGCATGCATGGGATATATACAAATTAGAGAGACATGATTATATATGCATATAATAGGATATCGTTTTGTTGCAATTCTGCAGCAGTAGTACGGCCATGCGCTGACACTATATATATATATATATATATATGCAATATTTAGGGGACCATGCATATTGTTCCCGATTTATATATTGTGGTCCTAGTTATGTACTGCATGTATATCCACCCAATTTTTAACGATAGAGAATGTTTCAGCCTAATTATTATATAATGAACTTTAAAAACTTCAAGGAATAAGATTCAGAGGTTCCATTTGCAACCAGAGGCAACACGTGCAACACAGTAGTCGATCGGTAGGTGACAAACGTACATTATTTATAAATTTGTGGCTAATATTGGCACTCATGTTTTGTCTACCGATATCTGGTAGTTAAATTATATATTAGATATATACGATGATCATGATCATGATGAGTGTAAACTAATTAAGGATGAATTGAAAGATTAATAAGAGAATTAGGTTTTTGTTTTTATTTTTATTTTTATTTTCCCATATCCCTTTATAAATTTGGTTATTCCACGTAATGGCGTATATGCCGGGTAGGGTATCGTTTATGGGGTGCTATTAATGCTATACTGTTTTATAAATTATCTTTGGAGTTAGCTAGCTAGGATGGTATCAAAGGTCGCGCCTCATTAGAGAGGAAAAGGCTAGTTGAAATCCTGTCCTCTACAGAATCGGCCGCATTAAATGCACTGTCGAATGGATGGTATCAAAGGTCGATTCGTCGTTGATGATAGAAGCGGTCGCATTAAATGTGACGTATATCATTACAATGACAGGAGGATCAGAGATCCATTGGAGGAACATAGGTATAAATAAGAGGAAGCATGTAAAAGAGAAGGTTAATCACTCTATATGTACCTTAAACTTTTCTCTCTTTTTTCTCTCTCTGGTTCTCCTACGAAAACCGATAACTGACTTGCATCGGAAGTGTCCCGATCTTAGACACACGCGACCACCCCCTTGATTTCTTTTGCAGGTTCAGGACATAATTTGAATCTGGTGATTACAAAATACATCTTAATAGTTTGCCAATCAAATGAATGGTGCCAAATTGAGTGCGCCAATCAAATGAATGTTTCAATCCATTTGTCAGCAAGTGAAAATGAATCCATCTCTGGAATGATCTCCTGACTCAATTATTTGGTCCTTGCCCTAGAAACAACCAACAAGAAAATCCTGACATTGCAATCTCTAAACCAATTATATATATCACTAATGCAATAGAAATAGTGACTTGAATAGTTGGACCAAGGTTCAATCTTGTTTCATATGCTTTGGTATAGGATAATTCAGTAGTTCTGATACATATAACTTTTCAATTATTTGGAATATATTTGGTATTGTCCGCAAGAATTATTCGACACTCTAGGATTAATTAGTACTAACAAAAAGCATCTTTCGTACACCATTATTAATTCAGTATCTCCTTTGGCATGCACATGTTACAATGTCCTCTTGTTAGTTGGATTCATATATATGCCATTGCCCTCTTCCTGGTCTTTGAGTTCAGACTTCAGAGTGGTCGGTCTGCCTTTTACTGTATAAACTGAAGGTGACTCTATTTACTTGATGTTAGTAATATTCGTTCAGTCGTCTTTAGAATATATACAGTAATAAAGATAACTCAAAAACTGGGCAGAACTTGGGGGTACTCAAAAACCATGTCTTGAATCTTACCACGTTTCAACTGGCCATCAAACATGGTAAGAAAAGACCAAACATGGCTGAAACTGCAGTGCTTGGATCTAAAGTTGCATGTGCAGAAATTGAGGCTGAGATCATCTCAGCCGACAAAATTATTAAAATCAAATATGAGTTGAGATGGGACCGAAAGAGTTTGTCCCAGCAATCGCCATCAAATCGACTAGCTGGAATTGAAAAGCAACAGATTCGTCCTCTAAAGAATTTGTTGTCAAACAACCACCATACATCTCTTGAATACGCGTCATTATCGTTAACACTTGACAGTACTATCAAAACCACAGAATATACCCAAGGCTCAAGATAACGTTCGCTGCCAGTGAATATACAAAAGGTTCTTTGTTTCAGATCACACAGAATTCATTAATATTGTCAAGATATTTTCGATACAACACTTTGATTTAAACCAATTATCGAATTCCCCTCTCCATATATCAAAAAAAAAAAAAAAGAATTCATTAACATTAGGATCAATCACAAGTCATTGATTTGCATCCATGCAGAATCATGCCATGCAGAGTAACTTACTATCTACATGATATTCTTATGAAACAATGTTTTCAAGACACAACGTAGAGGCGCAAGACTTGATCATGACAGCTTGTTGCTGGAAAGCAACAGACTGCCTTTGACACTCTACAGAAAGGATAATACTTCATCCACTGACAAAAGCCACCGATGGTGGCTACCGATATAATTTTTTTTATTATTATTGTTAAGGAAGTATTTTTTTTAATAATGTTGTGATTTTTAAAAAATATATATTTAAGAGTATTAAAAAATGTATGAAAAATATGTCATTTGGCCTTATTGGTGATATCTCTAGTGCTACAACTCCTCGAGGAATCTTCTTACACAGGTATAAGATCCATGCATCTCCCCAGAAATCCTCCTTTATTCAAATATCAGAGCCGACATAGAGGTCACGCTGATAAGGTCAAATACAAATGCAGAGTAGAACACAACTTTCAGATGTCCATCGTGTCAAAATTACATTTTTAATGAAAAATAAAGTTGTCATCTACAGAAGATCCACAAGTGCAACAACGCAAGTTCCAAATTTCATGTTAAACCAGACGATATGATCTAGCTCTGAACAAAGAGCAGTGATGAACACGAGAGACTGTTGGCCCATTTATCATATAGAAATTTAACAGTGATTACAGACAGGGTCAGAGTCCAGGCCCTTATACCTCCATTTGACCAAGCAGCAGAGCCGCGGCATCATTTGTTTTTACAGTTGATCTCAGCTCATCTAATCATTATAATTTTCTTAAATTTTCATACAAAATATAATAAACAATTCAACTTTTTTAAATTTTAAAATAAAATTAATATTAAAAAAATATATTCTAATAATATTTTATTCAACTTTCAATTTTCATCTCATCTCATCTCAAAAAATAAACAGGCCGAAGTCATTTCTATAATTACAGAAAACAAACCCAATATACCATAGTCACCAGTGCAAATCACCACCAATTTTGCCAGGTGAAGGTGAAAGTGAATCTCCCGTTTTGGAAAAAAATCAAAATGGGGGTGTAAATTAATCTTACAAGTTCTCAGCTTAGAATCTCAGGTATATAGTTCAAGTTTTGTTTTGTTCGCTTTTAAGGATTAGAAAGTTATTGCTGTAAAGATCATTTCAATTTTTATAATTTCTACAAGTGTGAGCATCTTGTTGCCTGAACTTAATATTTAGATGATATTTTTACAAAAGCATTTATGGTTCTAGAATCTAAATTTTGTTGTCGCTGGAGACCCAGATTGAACAACCAATGAACCAACACTTAAACAAAGCATTTCATAGAGAGAGAGAGATTTGGGCATTTTTTTTGTTTTTGCGGAGGAAATTTTACAGGAGCTTCGTCGTCCTCTTTAATGGAGAGATTTTGCGGGAGAAATTTGTAGTCTTAACAGGAGCTTCGTCTTCCTCTTTAATGGGGAAGAAAATGACTTTCTGGTTCACAACATCTAAGAGGAGGGAGGGGTAAAATGGGAAAGAAGAAAAGGATGAATAGGAATTCTCAATAATAATTAAATCTAGCCCCATTCCACATCAACGTCATTTCGCTTCCAACAAGAATTTTCCATTAAATATTCAATATAAACGTTACCAACGGAGAAATATAAGCCAAAGCTTGTCCAATTATGCACTCATGTTAATTAATGAAACAGAGTCTTACATCTTTGCCTTAGCAATCCAACCTAAGCAAAATACTGAAAACAAGCTTATGGTCGAGTCCCATTTTTCTTCTCGAGTGCTACATACCATCAGGGTGCCTAACATATCACGATTTCATAAAAGTCGTACATACTCGGTATATATAAAATGTATATCCTGGCTAGACAGTCCAATCAAAAAATTACATATATGGCATTTTTTTTTCTTTTTGAAAACAATCAAGTACTAGAACGACACGGTTATTTCTCTAAAAAATCTTTACAATCTCTTGACACTCTACATTATTTTTAATTTTTATTATTTTTTTCTTTTATTAAATATTTATTATATAAATAATGAATAAAAAATTTGAAATAATTTAAAAAGAATAAACTCAAAAAAAATTTTAAAAAAAATATTAAAAATTTAAAAAATTAAAAAAATATATATATATATAGAGTGTGGTAGAGGTTGTGTAGCAAAGCTCTTATTTCTCTAAGGGCTTATTGCAGTTTTTTTCCTTATTTTCTGATGTTTAATGAAGGTAAAAGCAGAACCATCATCCACAAAGATTTTCATTTCACAAGTTTTGCAACATAATAGGATCAATCAGTCTAAATCCCTGAAGACCTTGAGATAAGATTTTCTAACTACGATTGTGCAATATGACGTTTCAAGAAAATTAGTAATCATCCAGTGATATAATTCTTTTATTTTGTGATAGCACTGGATCTGCTTGGTTACATTTTAACTTTTACAGATGTCTTCATGAATGCATTAATAAGGAAAAGTATGATGTGGACTGATAATAGACAACACTGCCAAAGTTTTCTCAACTGCTAACACAAAACTAATTAATTCCTATGTCTTCCTGAAAATTTACAAGAACACTGAAAAAAATATAAGAATCTGAGCCATGATAAGATCAAATACTATAGACAAAACTAAAAGACAGTTAACTAATAATACTTCAACAATAACAAGTTGGAACTTGATTTTTAAAGATTCTTGATTCAATGATGTTACAAAGGATTTCAAGGTGAACATGACAGTTAAATTGCCCCTACAATAAACATTAACATGTCAGAAACCATATGATGAACAAATGGACCTGGCTTCTGCACAAGCAATGCAAAACTACTGTTATTGGAAATGAAGCAAGAAATTTTGCGTAAGAAATACAATTATTTGAACACCTCCAAGTAAAATTAATGGTCTTAGGATAATTATGGCTATGAGAATAACAGCTTAGTAAGTGAATATTTCCTTTCTTCAGCAATGTGTCAAAGACTCGTGATCCATAAGCAAAATATAACTTCTCTGCCAGACAAAAGCTACAAGGAAAAAAAAGAAGTTTAAGCTTGTCATACCTTCCCATAAATCATATTTCCTGGTTCACAGAAGAACTATAAACAAATCCCAGTTACTTACCTATATAAAGTGACACGCGACCAGAGTAAGACTGTCTTACATGTCATTACTGGTGTAACTAACTAATGGAATCACTAGCCACATCTGCATTTATACTGCAAAAAGATTAGCCAAGATATATAATTGCAACTCGTTGAAAATATCATAAAGCCTCATTCCACATTTTCACCCAGCAAAGAACCAATGGAACTTGACACTCAATGCACGTCTATCATAATTCACCAATCCAATGTGGGACTTGACATGTCGTTACCATGACGGCACAGCCATCACATCACAGCTTTGTCATCAAAGAGAAAGAAAAGACTATTTTAATAAATAGCCGTGAGATCATTCACCATGCAGTCTGCATTTGCTAGATTAGATCATGGTGAATAGTTTGCACCTATCAAACAATAAGAATCGGCCCCATCTGACCCCGTTGAAGCACAAGAAGAATGCAGCAACGGCCTGATCGTATATCCCACAAACAGAAGAACCACATAAGCAGCCTGTGGTGAAGCAGTTATAAGGACCACCTTTTAGAATAATCGCCAAACTTCCATTCAATTATTGCAACCAAATCCCTACAAAGTCATTAACCATGGAAATCAAATCAAATTAACACTATTCTCTGCTAATGGCAAAAGATGTCATTAGAAATCAAGTAAGGCACCTGATCATCTTTGTTTCAACACCCCGTAGGTAAGATCACCGCCCATCAAAATACAGTTCACAGCCAATGCCAGATGGAAAACATCTGTTTTTGTATGGACAGGAGGAACTTCGACGAAATTTATTAGGAAAAGATCCTCCTCCAGCAGGAATGGCAGACTAAAGAGGAACCGGGATAAAAATCAAGCCCTAATTAGCTTCTTTTGGGGTTTATTTCCTGCTAATAAGAAGACTAATTCATACCAATAATTCTTATAAAAGAATACAGCTAATGGACTTCCAACCATGAGAGACAGTGGTTCCCTTGTGGTTTTCTATCAGATAAAATAAATTCTTTCATCAGCCAAATTTTCACACTAGCTACAAACAAAGCCCTATAGGATTGATCAGAATAACAAGTTTTCCTACATAACAAATGCCAAACAGTATGCCAAACACTCTGTGGTAAAAAACTTGCATCACCCAAATCTTCTGATTGCAAACCAAGCTCAATCCTTAAAGCTTCAACCATATAAATGAAAAGGAAAAGCCAATCAAAAGAACTCATACAACCTTAAAATCATCTTACAGCCTCCAAATTATTATCCACAGCAGCTTATAAGTACTTCCACAAAAGAGAAACAACCAAAATTCATTTTCTTTCCCCTTCACTCGAAGGGCAAACCAGGCCACCTTCAACCTCAGCATCCAAAGAATCGGTTGCTGAATACCAATTTTTGATAAAACACTACAAAAGTTCTTCGCAAAACTTCCACTCTTCCCCCAGAGAAACCACAAACACAAAAGCCAAACCATTAAAGTCTATTCATTCCACATCCTCAACACCAGCAGAAATCTTTAATTTTCTCAACAAATTTCCTCTAAATTTCTGAAGAACTAGACAGTGTACCACCAGCCAAGCCCCTAAAATCCTACTCCATATAAAATACTACTTTGAAGCTTTGGACTTCTAAACTTCGCAATTAATTCTCTCGCCCAAAATTTATTTGGCAAAAAGCAATCAATCACCCGCAAAACCATTCTTTCTCATAGAATATAAATAAGGATCAAACCAATGCATGAGGGGAGAATGGGAAAAGATTAAGGTAGCCAAATATAGATTAAATAATATATTATAGATTAAGCCAAATGTATACCGGTTTTACCTTTTCCTTTTAATAAAATGAAATCTACAAGCAATATATTTCATCAAAGATCAGAAACATCTAATCCATACAACACGCCAGCGTACTTTTCTATCAGATTATCTTTGCTGAAATACTCTTTCTTGATCTTCTCGAATGCGTGCAGAGTCAGCAAGCTATCTGACCCGGCTTGGTGGCTCTTCCCAATAATCCGAATCACGTTTAAGGCCTGGGATACCCGGTCCAATCCACCATAGAGACTCGCGCAGAACCGCATCAAATGCTTCACGTCGAAAACCCTAGGCCCGAAGAACACCCTGACTAGGACAAGAAATTCGTGCAAATCTTCCGGCAAGACCCTCTGAGTCAGCATCTTTACCAAGTATCCGAAATCGTATGCGCTGTGGAAAGTGACCCAGGTCATCGAGTCGTTGCAGACTAGCCCCGACGACATCATCAGCTCAGCAAACCGGACGGAATCGATCCCAAACTCCCGGTTCCTTGCAAAGTCGATCCCTTGGCGCCTCAGCAACTCGACCGAGTCGTGGGCGTGGGCGTCACGCGCCACGTCAAAGTCCCTGAAGTTAAATTCCCATATGTAAAGGTTGTCCGTGCCCAGATCCGGGAGATTTCCCTCTTCGTCTGAGAGGGTGAGACCGATCTGGATCAGATTCAAGCGGTCAACGTTGGCCTTGAGGACCATGTAATGACGGGCGGGCTGCCGACCCTGGAAGTCCCGGTCGTCCGACTCAGGTCGAACCACGACGCCGGGAAACTCTGTGTCCATCGCAACGAGGGGGTAAGAATCTATAACTGATCGGATCAAACCGAACTCGGAATCAAGATTTTGGGACCATACCGATCGTATGAGGACGGGTCGAGAAGGCGAAGTCGAAGGCGGAGGCGGTGAGTCCGACGTGTGCATGGCTTAGGGTTTGGTCTCTGATCTTGATCAGAAGTCACGAGGAAGAAGAAGGGATTATTTGAAGTAAATTGTAGGCGTCTTTTAGGGTAAATTATTCCGTGGAGAAACATAATACGGAACAGTTATATTTTAACAGGCGAAGAGAGTTGTGCGAGATTGGAGTTTATAATATAGGAGACTTTAAAGTCGGTTTGGTTTTGTTTTTCGAACTGACGATGGATATTGGATTGGATGCTAACTCATCTTCTCTCTCTCTCTTTTTTTTTTTTTTTTTTTTTTTTTTTAACTATCATCTTTTTATTCTTATTGATTTTTTCATAATCTGTTCGGTTTTGTTTTTGTTTTTCATGGGGTGTTATTTATTATTATTATTATTTTAAAATATAATTTTTTAGTTCTTAAAAAAGTTTATAATCTTTTATTATTATTATCAATTTATACTTTATAATATTAAGTCCATTAAAATGATTTATTATTTAACATCACGTTAAAGAATATTTTAAAAAATAACAACTCAAAAGATAACAAATAATATTTTCAATTCGAAAGTTAAATTATTCAATTAAAAAATATCATGTTTATAATTTTCACTCTAAAGAAATTAATCAATAATACCATGAAGATGTAGACTCGTTTATTTTTACAGATGAGATGGAATAAATTGAGTTGAGATTAAAGTTAAAAGTTAAAAGTTAAATAAAATATTGTTAAAATATATATTTTTAATATTATTTTTATTTTGAAATTAAAAAAAAGTTGAATTATTTATTTTATTTTATGTGAAAATTTAAAAAAAGTTATAATGATTATATGAGATGAGTTGAGAGGAGTAGTAAAAATAAACAAGGTCTTAGGAAACAAAAAAGGAAAATAACGGTGAGTTTTAAAAAAAGTTTTGCTACAAATCAGACACTATTCACATCACATACTCCACACATGACATGAAATTTATTTATATTTATATATTTTTTCATAGGGTGTATAAGTATTTCTTATAGGATATATGAATATTTTTTATAAGATGTGGAGTGATGAATAGTAGTTAATTTGAATATTTTTTTTTTAAATTATACATTAAGTCTTGATTAGCAAATGATTAGTCATTAGACGATGACGGAGAACGGAGAAGACTTGACTTTGACCATTTTAGCATTTACAAAAGAAGTAAGAGCACTCTCAATGGATGTTCTATAATACAATTTTCTTTAAAATATGAAGAAATTTGTTCAAAAATGACCTACAATGGATGTTGTATTTTATCTTCATTTTCTATTTTGCTACAGTGATCCCGCTACATCTAGAGAGAACTGTTCATTCATGTAAAAAAATTTTAATTCATTTCTCTCTCCTTCATCTGATTTTTCCCATCTCTTAAAAATCTTTTATCTTCATTTCAGACCACCCCTCTTTCTTTTTCCCACACTTTCATTTTTGTTTAGCATCAAAGAGTTTGGATCTCTCAAATAACAACTCTAGCCACCGAATTTGATCAAATAATGATTTTTAGCTTCTCATTTCCTTTCAAATAACAATTTCGTATCTTCAAGTGAACTGACAAAATATCTTCTTTTTATTTTTTAAATTAATCTATATTTAGATTTAATTTATAAATTTGGATTAATTTAAAATAGAACATAATTATATGATATTGTATATGAGAAGATATTATAAATATCAAAAGATACGAAGATATCATTATAATTAGAGAAAATATTTGAGATGAATAAAAAAATATTAAAAAGTATAATAATTAAATGATATGAAGAAAAAAATAGATAAATTGATGTATATTGTAAAAGTTAGTATGTAAAATAAAAAAAATAAGTTTTGATAATGTATTTTAAATAATAAGATAAAGAATTCGGATTACGAGAGAGAAAGAAACATGAGTCAGCAAGACAGGCAGACAGTGCGAGGAAGAGGAAGCGCACACGGTCTTTCACGTGAAAAAGTTGCGAGTGTGAATTTAGAGGGACGTTCAATGAACGTGATGAGACGATATCATAATTCAAAGTTTGTTGGCCACAGGCCCACACACCCTTTTTGTCTTGAACTGTGTCAATGACACTACAATTCATCCCCTCTGGCTCTCCCTCATCTGTATCGCATCGTATCGTCAGATGGATCATACAACATAAATTTTCATCCAAATTCTTCTCGCTCTACCCAAACAAATACGAAATATTAAGGCCCGGTTTTGGATGCCCAGATGGATCTGAGCGTACGACATGTTTCATCTATCCATCCACAGCATAATATAAAATTTTATTTCATCTTTAATTTTTTAGCTACTGCAATTACTGTCTAACATAAAACAGTAAAAAGACATTTAACAGTAAAAAGGTTTTGCTAGATAAAAGCGAGTTCGTGCATCATATCGCGTACTGATGATTTTTTTATTTAAAAAAAATGAAATAAAATTTTTTAAGAGAATAAAAAAATCTCATATATCATAAAAATTATTTTCATTTTTAATTCACATCATTTCATTAAACATATATATTATATATCAATATTAATGCACAAATTGATGCACAAACTTTCTTGCAATTAGATTTTTCCACAGTAAAACCCAAAGCACTGCTTTCTTTAGTGCTTCCTGCAGTTCTTTTTTTTTTTTTTTCATCCCATTTCGAATTGTCTTTCTGTTTTCTGTTCACGTCCCTTCCCCTCTGCCGAAACCCACCATTTCACCGGTAACAGGTGAAACCAACGCCATCCCCACCGCAATAAACCACCCCCGTGCTTTCATACTGACTGTGCTATACTCGCTCTGCACCATTATCGGCACGCAGGTGAACACCGAGACGACATTGGTGGTTTATAGGTAACCATTTTCGGCCCGCAGAGGAACACCATAAAGGTAACCATACCCCTCTTTTCCAGCCAAACTGACCATTTTTGTTTTCTTCCCCCCTGCAAATATGTTTTCCCCATTTGCGCCATTTTTCGAAATATCTACCACACTTTTAATACGTATAATTATCTATTACAATAATCAAAATTATTCTAATTTATAATTTGAATAAAAAATTTCGAATTTCCTGTATATATAGAAAAATAAATAGGTCAAAATTAGAATAATATCTTTTAATAAAGAAATTTTAATTTTTGAGAATATAGAGTAATTTCGGCCAACAAAAAAAAATATAATTTGAGATTTAAATTTGTTTATAGATTTTTTAATTAATAATAAATATTACTTCTAATTAATGCATTCATAACTATTACTTAATAATTATTAAATAATTTTCAATTATTAGTGGGACTGACCCCAAAAGCACTATGCAAACACACTTTTTTACAAACCATCTAATCTCATATTAATTCAACAATTTCACTATTATTCAAAATATCTCATCTCATCTGAATTGTGTAACCAAACGAGACCTTCTAATGTTGTCATATATTCTGAACTGGATTAACGAGGGGAACCTTGAATGTTTTCTATCTAAGGTTAAAAGTATCGCATGCCCGTTTGAGCCTGAATAGTCTAATGTAATCATCAGTTTTATGCACACATGTTAGACTTTAGAAACAACACGTTAGAGCATTAGTATTGACCTAGCTAAACTTTGGCTAAGTAGCTCAAAAGGCATTGGAGTAGTCATAACTCCAAAACTCCACTTTTGAGCTACAGTAAATCCATCACTTTCTTCAAATTTGACTAGCCACGATTCATTTCCAAAACAATATTCTCAATGACTACTATTGGATAATTAGGTTGAGGAAAAAAATTGTTAGAAAATAATAATTTTAAGTAAAAATTAAATTATTAATTAATATATAGAGTGTATTTGCAAAAAATATAAAAAAATAAATTATTATTAAAATATCTAATATTATATTATTATTTTGAATTTTAGATGAATAATCTAATATAGATTAACCTCTCCAATGATTTTGACTTTAACTAAGATCTCAACTTTTAGTCAAATTTTAAACTTAGCAATGACTAGACCATTAGACCATTGCCAAGTCTAAATTTTGGCGAGAACTTTAAGTTTTGACTATAACATTAACCTTTGGTTAGGTGAATCTACATTACACTAGTTATCTTGAATCAAAATAATCATATAATATTATATATTTTAATAATATTTTTTTTTACATTTTTTTAATATTTTGCAAATACACTATATATTAATTAATAATATAATTTTTACTTAAAATTATTGTTTTATAGCAAGGGTCATTTTGGGTGAGATACGATGTTGGCTCTGGTTTCCTCTGATTACTATTGGCCCAAACTGACTAGTGATGTGGATCATTATGTGGAGCGATGTTATGTGAGTCAGTGGTCCAAAGGGTTCTCACCAATGCAGGCCTGTACACCCTCTTGCCTGTTCTTGAGGCTGCTTGGCTCGATGTCCATATGGACTTTATGTTGAGTTTACCCTGGACCCAACGATCCATGGATTATATTTTGGTTGTGGTTGACATGTTTTCCAAGATGGCCCATTTTGTAACTTGCAGGAAAATAATGGATGTTGCTCGGATCGCTTATCTTTACTACAAGTAGATTGTTCTTTTACATGGCGTTCCCCGATCAATCACTTCAGATCGTGACACCATGTTCATGAGCCATTTCTGAAAGAGCTTATGGGAGAAACTATAGACAAAGTTGAATTTCAATAGTGCCTACCACCCCCAAACAAATGGTTAGACTAAGGTGGTGAACTGGAGTTTTGGCAATCTTTTGAGGAGTTTGGCTGGAACTAAGCCAAAGTAATGAGATCTGGCTCTTTCCCAAGCAGAATTCGCCTATAACAGATTCAAGAACAAAACCACACGGCTGAGCCCATTAACCCGTCCGGTGTGCTGGACTTAGCCCTCATCCAACGTGTAGGTCGTTTGAATCACAAGGCATATAAGATGCAGAACATCTTAAGGGCATCCATGATCAAGTGAAACTGGCCATTCACGAGAGCAATGGCAAGTACAAGGTTCAAGCAGATAATCATCATCGTTAGTACTTTTTTATGTTGATGATTTTATCTGGGTAGTATTAACTCGTGATCGTTTTCTTGTTGGCGATTATAATAAGCTTAAAGAGCGGAAGATTGGACCCTGTGAGATCCTACAGAAGATCAATGATAATGCCTACAAGTTACGCCTTCCCAGCCATTTGAAGACTTTTGATGTATTTAATGTGAAACACTTGAGCCCTTGTTTTGTGGACCCCGATGAAGCTATTGTGAACTCGAGGGCGAGTTCTTTCCAACTCGAGATAACTGATGCAGGAGGATTTGAGTCAAATGATGTTGAATTGTCAGATTGCACGTTGATTGCACTAAAATACCTTGAGGTGACAGATCAACACAAAGATGGCATGAAACTATGATTTTTCCTTGATTGGGGCACTTATGGACACGTTTCAGTATTTTGGTTATAACTTTAACTACAGATATCAGAATCGCGTATATAACCCCAATTCGGAAAGCTCTTTTCGGTGCACACGTTGTGGGCACCAAGCTATGCTTGGTGTGCATCATTTTTAAGCCAAATTCTACTGTTCTCCCCCTCTGAATTCATAGTTTTAGTTATTTTTTTACTTTTTATCGTAATATTTCATTTACTATTTTGGAAGTGATTCTAACTTGATTTGGGCCATAATTTTGGTAGATTACTTCTTTTATTACCTATTTAATTTTAGCATGATTATTGAAATTTTGATATTTTTGGTAAAATTCTGATACGGTCGATTTTCAATTATTACAACATGGCTTGTGGGTTGACAGACCATTATTGAATTTTGATAATTTTGAATTGAACATCAGAGGCATTTCTCTGTGTTTTTTGGAGATTCTTCTGTCTTATTTCCTGTAAATTATCTGTTGAAACTAGCCTACAGAATAATCACTATTTTATCCGACGTCAATTAGACTAGCTAAATGCTAGTGAAATCTAAAATGTAGTTAAGTTCTACTTAAATGAGCTGCATTGGACTAGCTAAAGTCCTTTAGGTGAAACTCTGAACTACAGTAAATGGGAAAGAAAATCCAAACTTGGGTAATAATTGTTCACATATCAAACCTATATTTAACTTTCAAACTTTTGATTGTTTGCATTTTAAATTATTAATTAACATATATTTAATGTAATTGTAAAATATGATAATTTTTTTTTAAAAAAAAAATTCTTATTAAAAAATAACATTACATTATTATGTTGAATTATTTTTACCTATTCCAATGTGAGTTATACTTAAATGGCTTTTGGCTTTTTAGTTGAACCAAATTTTGGCTTTTGCTTTGACTAGGCCAATGCTTTAGTACGGGAAAGAAGAAAACAAAATAAAAGAACCGTGACCAGATAAAAGAAGCTAGGGGTTCTTGACAAGTTGGAATCGAAAAGGTTCCAGAGAAAAGAGGCCTACTCGGGCGAGGGGACCTTTTAATATTCGACACGCAATATATATATATATATATATATATATATATAAAACCCATTAATCAAACAGCATCTTTCAACAGAGTTAAAGAACATAAGATAACGAAACAACAATGAAGCCCTAGAGACTATAGGAGAAGCTTTCTAGGGCATTCCCCTGTATGTTCTTCACTTCAACAGGATCGACAAAGCATTACAAATTATATATTGCAGATATATGCAATATGATCCGTGATATCTATACGGTGGTCTCGAAAGCTAGAAGTAGGTGCCTTCTGGAGGCTGGACCAGCTTCCTGTTGTGTGGTGCGGCCATCTCCTTTTTCAGCTGGGTCAATATATCCTCCATGGTGTACTCTCGTTGCCAATTCGCGAGAAGTCCAAACTTCTTTGGTTCCACCTGTCCCATTTCAACTATCTTGCTGTAAAAAACTGCATGTAGGCTATTTTTTTTTTTTTTTTTTATAGAATAGACCGGATGATGTGTCCCGTGACCAAGGACCGATGTGGTACATAGAGGGAAAAAAGAGTACATATGGACATACACACACACCTAGACAAGTTGTCTCCCACCACTGTATGATAGATCTCTCTCCACAGGTCCACCAATAAAAAGTGGAAATATAAAAGGCAACTAAATATTTGCAGTGATATATCTTTTAGACCAAATGACATTTTCTGTCATAAATATGGAAATTATAACTTTTTCAAATTCCCATTTCATTATGTAAATTGTTCAACTATCCCCCAAGAGAAGAAGAAGCTACTAATTGCAGCATATATAAAATCCATCACAACATTGGAAGATCATTTAAAGTATATAATGGAATTATAACTTACCACCCCCGTTTCATGGTTCACACAAGTCATATTAATCCGTGAATGAAAACGAACGCTTGGGGGCTTCTCTGGGTAATCCTTATCACAAAATAGCTTCAACTGATAAATTCGACCTTCATGCACCGTCTGGTAAATAGAGAAGAGGTTATTGCACTAGCAAGTAGCCCATACTTGGGCAAAGAAGAAGACAAAACACTAACAAATAAACACAAAATATAAGCACTAAGAGCAGAGGAATCCACTATGTCTTAATTATCAAAACTGACCAGAGGTCCAATTTGCATTAGCATGTAAACCTAGCAGACTACTCCTACATCACTATTCGAGGTATCACCAAAAAATGTTTGATGAGCAGCTTCCATTTGGAATAAGCATGACTATTTATGATATCCAAGTATCTAGACATGACGCAGCATATGTGTGCACAGCCACCCAAGTGTTTGTTCGTGAACACCTGCAAACATAACCCTATGGCTAGGCTCAGAAACAGCACCTAAGCAAGCCAAGGAACTTAAAAACTAAAGTAGATTCCAACAAGATCAGGCAGTAGGAGACCACCAAGGCAATTGCTTCAGAGAGCATTCCATGTTGCAATGAAAGGGGTAAGATCTGATTAGTTGAGGTCTCCTATACTTTGTTTTTTTTTTTTTTTTTAAAATTATTATTATTTTTTTATAAGGTCTACAATCCTTTGTAAGTTGTAACACAGGGCCACATGATTCAGGCCTGCAATGCTGCAAGTCATTAAGCAAAATAAAAACCAGCCTTTACCTTACAGGTCAAAACCGATGACTAATTTCTAGGCAGGACAGAAGTGTAAGTAACCTGATCAATTCATAAAGAAAATGTTTTATCTGTGCATGTGCAAACAAAAGCAATTTTTATCTGCCGGAAAACTTTACAGATACTGCCACACATATGTAAAGGGAGAGAGGAAACAAAACGCAGTAGGCACTTACATTGTGAGGACCGATAATGGTTCCAGTCCAAGAGCGCATGTAGATGTCATCTCCATCATCCATTCCATAGCTGACAGTGCCATCGCCAATACCTTTTTCACCACGTTCAAGCTCCTCCAACAATCTGAAGTTCCTAGGGACTGCATGGAACCTCATTCAGTCAACATTAGTAAAACAGAGAGACCGGAATTAGACTTAAATATTCAAATGCCTACAAACTCAATGTAGGAGTTATGGTTCAAATACAGATTTCATGGTAATGAACTCTTTCAATGGTTTTCCATATGACAAAATTAATCAGAAACTCGAGAATGAAATCTCAAGGCAATTACAGATTCTTTAAACATTATTTATTTATAGTCTTAACTTATTAGATCCCTTAGTGGTTTTGTATTGGGTTCTTAAATGCTGCAGTCTGGAAAAAAAACCATGACTATTCTCAAAGCTATACTTTCAGGTGTTACTTAAGAAACTGCTTCCCAGGCTTCTGTAGATTTGAATGATACGTATGGGATCCTATTTTGTAAATGTTTATGGAAGAGATACAAACTTCATATCAGGGCCAACAAACTTCATATTGTTTGCAATAAAAATAAAAGTACTATAGGATGTACTACAATCATAAAGCAAGGTCGAGATGATGAAGACACAAATTTTGCTTGCATACAACTTCGACCGTATGCATTTAGTCATCCTTTGAACTACCTAGGTAACATATGAAGGAGAAAAAATCTGTAAAAATATCCCAGGAAAGCAAGGCTGGTAATATACACTTAAAACATTATTATTTAGTATCCGACAAAACAAAGGAGAAAACACAAACAATCATAGTATGAAGCCCAAAACTTTTGGCTCAAGCAAAGCACATAAAAACAATCACCATGTCTGCATAAAATGCATTCTACATCAAAGCAGTCCAAACAAACCCTTGACCATGTCTATACCAAACCCCAGAATCACAGAGTATAGTTCCAATTATACAACAACTCATAACTGGATCGAACTACACGAGCATGCCATACGAAATCTGGACTAAATTTTAGCATAAATAAGCCGACCCAAAAGTAGTTTTATGCAAAAATCATTACTTGGCCCAAACAAAACGAAAAGTCGCGCGAATTAGGAATTTCTCAAAATTTCATCATGCAAGGGAGACAAAGTACACGCATATATAAACAAAATAAAGCAACCTAAAGAGCCACGTGACTCATATGCGCAAATCCATCACGAATTTCCCACTAGAAAATGCACAAACAACAAAATTCATCAAACCCATGAGCGGATTTCTCAATATATCAAACCAAAGAACTGGATCACCGAAAATTATGGAAGAAAACGGTGATGGGTTAGAGGCTCACCCACGACACTGGATCCTCCTGAGCCGAGCGTCATGGATGACTTGCTGATAGTTAATCTCGGTTTGGTATATTGGGATCTGATCGAAGTGGGGGTTTTAAATAGCTGGAGGGGGAGGGGGAGGGGAGGGGGAGGGACAGAGCTAGAGAATCTGGAGACAGAGAAGGCGACCAAGGCAAAGGCGGAATAAAGAGGCAAAAAAACAAACCATGATCTTTAATGGGGATACATGTTAAAGATAAGTTGCCCGATGGGTGGGATTTCTAGAATAAAGTGGACTAATTATTATTATTATTATTATTTGTGACTGTGCTTTATTTATTATATAACTAATGTAAAAAATCACCTTACCATTCGATAACTACTTAACTCAATTGAGTGATAGTGGTTAAAATTTCAAAACTCTTAAGATTTTATATTTTTTATTTATGATAATTGCATTAATAGTAAAACAGTTTGTAGCAAAAGAAGAAAGATAGGGAAGTTCTCGTTCAAATGCATAAGATAAGTTTTGCAATAGGATGATAAGCGGGCGAAGGTGTTAAAAAAATGTTTGGAAAATTAAAAAAAAAAAAAAGATAAAAAAGTTTTTGCCTATTCGGTGGTTGGTTTCGGTGACTCCACTTTGAGAGTAGTACAGTCCTTAAATCATATGGAGGACAAATAATTTATGAAAAAAATATTTATAACTGTGAATTATATAACCGTCACGTAATCGTTTTGTTTTCAACAAATTATAGATTATATTATATTATTATCTACCAAACGGTAATTAAAAAAAGGTTTAAAAAAGTTAAATGTTATAATTTTTCAACGAGATTCTACCTTCGATTGAGAAAAAGTAAGTTGTGGAAAGGCTATCTCCAATTTCAATAAAAAAATAAATAAAAATAGTTCCTGAATAATGCCTGGAAGAATCAATAAAAAATGACTTTTGAAAGGGTACTTTTTAAAAAGTTATATATAATATGCCTCTTTCAACTTCTCAATAAGGAACCTCCATTTTCTAGACAAAATTTCACAATTTCGTTTTCAACAAAATTCATTCCAACACTATAAAAAAAAAAAAAAAGTTTTATAGCCTTATCCAAAATTCCTGATGTGATCCATAATATCTTCGCATTCTCGAATCTCATATATTTCTCAAACGTGTAGTATTATATTATTTCAATGCGTATAGATAGATACAATCTTTTTATAATTATTTCAATATTGTGTTTTTTCATTTTCCTATATCTCAACATTTCAAATTGATAAAAATATATCCAACTTATTTTAAAAGAAAGTGTTTAGGGCTCTATAAAAAAAAAAAAAAAAAAAGTGTCTAGGGCCGATCAAATATTTGTCACTTTTTTAAAGAGTAATTCTACTCATCATTTAAATTTTTATCATTTTCTCATCATCTTATAATGTGACATTAGATGATTAGAGATTATTTATTATATTTCATTTATAAATCTATCATCTAATACCATGATTAAAAAATAAATGATAAATATATTTTTTCTTTTTTAAAATTGAGCAACACTACTATTTATTATAAATTTTAATTACACTTATTTATATGATTGTCAGCCAAAATCACTTTAAAGCGAAGGTTTATTCGCACAGTGAAAATGCTCGTCGCGAATTTAAGCTAAAGTTGTAGTGTCGCCAGCAAATGGCAAAGCAAGATTGACTTTCTATGAAATCTTCCATACGAGACATTGCTTTTCTATCGGAGTACGGTTAGAAATTAAAGTATTATTAGTTATTTGAAATTTTGACTGGCTCGATAACAATGTTCAGTAATCTTAAAATTTTTTATTTTTTGAGGGAAAAAAAAATGATTCCTTGCCTATTTGTTGAAGATTTTTCTTTTCTTTTAATTTCTGTGGCCTGAAAATCACAGATTCCTCTATGTACTCTTCAGGTGCGACGCGCCGGGGCTTCCAGGATTTCGTTGATGCTGTTTGAGTCAACAAAGCGGACCGGCGGGTTTGCAGATAGGAAGAAAAGGAACGCACCAGATTGAGAACTCAAAACACCCAAAACCCGGTACTATTGCATTTCTTTTAATTTTTTTCGTTGGTCGGTATTATTGCATTTATTAAGAACCCTAATGTAAATTCAAAAGTTTTCTTTTGCATAAGGGTTTTTTATTGGAACAATCGAAGTTAAACCCGTATGCGGTTTTTGTTAAGAAGGTGATTATTGTTATTATTACTTTATGCACAACAGATGTTCAATGGAATTTCTATGTTTGGTACATTATGATCTCGTTTGGTTGCTTCAAGTTCAAACCCGAAGAGAAGATAAATATAGACAATGTATTTTAATACTTTTGTTCAGTGTTTGTCGCTTAGTCACAGCTAGAACTAGGATGTGCTGGTAGTATATGCTAGTATATACATTCCATTGTTTTCTTTTATTTTTCTTTACCACTCCCTGCCCAAGAACTTAATTACTTTGATTTGATTTTGATTGGGAATCAAGTTTTATTTATGTTTTTTTTATAATAAGACATATTATACTTTTATAAATGAGCAAAGAACATTACAATATGTTTGATACTATCTGGAACATGAACCATATTAGCAATGCCATTAGACAGATGAATAGCCTCTTTAGCTAGAAAATGAGCCTCTTGGTTGACATCCCTTGGTACATAACTGAAATCCCAAGCTGAGAAAGCAGACACCAAAGCAAGAAATATCTTGAACCAGATGACCACAGGAGGAGTGTAAACCAGAACCTTCTTTAATGAATTTCACCACATTTTTAGCTCACCCTCAAATATTATCTTGTCCAATCCCAGCTCCATGCAAAAAACTACAGTAGAGTAAGCTCCAAAAGTTTCTGCAAGTTGAGGTGTTGGGTTCCCATACTTACTAATCTGCTTTAAGGCAAGAACAACCCCCTTTTCAAACCATTAGTTTGAGAAGAGGTAGAGCACACTGAACTTGAGTTTAATTCAAGTTGCAGATAATATGCACTTCGAACTGTATATCTACCATCATTAGTACACCTCCAGATCAGTCTATCGTCCCTTGACAGAGGGCTAAAGCACATGTTAAGAATCATATCAGCTTCTTCTGCAGTAAAAATAGCTTGCACTAAAGACTTATTCCATTCATTAGTACCAGGAAGAATCAGTTTTGAAACCAGATCATCTGCACCTAAAATAGATATTGGAGATATGACCTTATAAGTAGAAGGTGTTGGCAGCCATTTATCCTTCCATATTCGAATACTGTCACCATTTCCAACCCTCCAGCGCAAACCAGCATTCAATAAATCCCTAGCGGAAAATATACTTTTCCATGCATATGAAACATTGTAAGGCAACCCAGCCTCAATAATGGATGAAGTGGGAAAGTACTTAGCTTTAAGAATCTCAGTAGCTAAAGTAGAAGGTTGTTGCAGAATCCTCCATAATTGCTTTGCTAACATAGCTGTGTTAAAAGCCTCCAAATCCCTAAACCCCAAACCACCAGATTTCTTTGAGATACACATCTTATTCCAACTTAACCAGTGGATCTTATGAGAACTATCCTGATGACCCCAAAAAATTTCTGCATCATATTAGTAATCTGATGGCACAAAGTCTTAGGTAGTCGAAATAGGCCCATGCAATAAGTTGGGAGGGCTTGGATGACTGCCTTAAGCAATATTTCCTTTCCAGTCTGGGACAGAAATTTGGATTTCCAGCTATTAAGCTTACCCCAAATTCTATCAACAATCCCTTTGAAAGCACTTTTCTTATGCCTGCCAACCAATGAAGGTAGCCCAAGATACTTTTCAAAACAGCCAGTAGATTTAAGCCCTGAGATCTCTTTGATAATGTGCCTCATTTCAACTGCAGTGTTTCTGCTAAAAAATAAAAATGTCTTCTCTCTATTCAACTTTTGGCCGGAGATTCTTTCATAGCACAGCAGAATGTCTTGTAATCGACTCCATTCTACTGAGGATGCTTTGATAAATAGTAAGCAGTCATCTGCAAAGAAAAGATGTGAGACACGAACCAAACCTCTTGCAATTGGCACACTAGTAAGAGAACCATTCAAATGAGCATGAGAAATAAGACCACTAAACACCTTGGCACATAAAATAAACAAATATGGAGATAAAGGATCCCCTTGCTTAAGACCACTTGAAGGTTGGAATTGTTATTGTGGTGCACCATTAACCAACATTGAGTAAGAAACTGATGAAACACATTCCATAATCAGACTTATCCATCGCTGCCCAAATCCCAATTTCTCCATAACCAGCTGTAGAAAGCCCCATTCGACCCTATCGTAGGCCTTACTTATATAAAGTTTCATTGCCATAAACCCCTCTCTACCTTTGCAGAATTCATAGTGTGGATTGTTTCATAGGCCGCCAATACATTATTAGTAATCAAACGACCAGGTATGAAAGCATTTTGATGGGTAGAAATAAGCTGAGGTAGTATAAATTTGAGTCCATTGGCTAAAACTTTTGATATTATCTTGTAGACAACATTACATAAACTGATAGGGCGAAAATCAGTTAATTTGGTTGGGTTTTCAATCTTAGGAATAAGGGTAATAAAAGTCTGATTAATAGAAGATAGTGGACTGATTATCATTCATGTCTTGGATTTTCTGAACTGTGGTTTACACATGAATGATAATACTTTGTATTTCTATCCCCAAATCTGAGCCAGTGAACCTTGGCCCTCTGCTTCCATCGAGTATCATCCTTCTCCAATAATAAATTCCTCTCTGATTGCAGCCCCCTCAATTCATCCCAAGCTTCCTTTGACCCAACATTCTGAATGGCCTCCATCCTTTCTTCTATCTGCTGTAACTCTTTTCTTTCATTAGTCCTTTTATCTTTGGTTCATCCTTTCAAAGCTACATGACAGTGATTTAGTGAATTTTGTAAGTCTGTCACCTTATCTTTTTTTTTTTTTATAAGTAAAAATATTATATATATCAATAGGAGTAACCAAGTACACTGGACGTATACAAGAAAACACCTAGCCCATACTAGAGAACTTCTAATGACCCAAAAAGCCTGTGAAAATTAGAAATCTATCCGAAATACTCCAAGCCCGAATTGGAATAGAACACACATCCCCATCCCCAACCCCAACCCCTTGTTCCCTTTAAGACTAATACTCCTCCCGAAACTCCCTCTACGAGGACGTCTTCATAAAGCCCTCCCTTTAGTCTTCCATCTACTTGAGCTACCTCCCTTAGCGTCGTAGTTGATTGCCCAAGAAAGATGCTTTAATTCCATGCTTTTCTTAAAACTTGATTTGGTTTCAAGCGAGTGGCCCGCCTCAATCGCAGTGAGTAGTACTTTAAATTGGTCTTCACATCCTCCATATGAAAGCCTCACAATATGCTGAATCTCGTTAACCTTATGCAGAACCCAATCCGATGGCGAACCCGCTATATTGTTTATTGGAGGGAGAGAAACTAGGGAAACAACATTATCCCCAGACACAGTTTCCAACTGCACTCCCGACCCTAGACATTCCTCCTCACAAGGCACCAACGACAAACTCATAATTTCCTCCCCGGCATATCGTGCATTCAAAGCCTGAACTTCAACAGCTATATTGTTGTTGTCCAATGTTGATGTCACCATTAAAGGTTCCTTCACCTCCGGCATAGGTGTCGTCGTTCCATCGACGATGACACTGCTTGTAGGTGCCCCACCCCCCGACGATCCTTTCTGTGCCACTTTGTCAGACCCTACTGCTCCCTCAGGAGGCATAGAACCGAACCTCCTCAACAGCTATATTGTTGCTGTCCAATGTTATGTCACCATTAAAGGTTCCTTCACCTCTGGCATAGGTGTCGTCGTTCCATCGACGAGGACATTGCTTGTAGGTGCCCCACCCCCCGACGATCCTTTTTGTGCCACTTTGTTAGACCTTACTGCTCCCTCAGGAGGCATAGAACAAGTAAGGGAAGCACTACCTTATGTTACCCCCATTTTCATCTTCTAAAAGCTCGTTTGCTTCTTCCAAAGTATTCAAAATCCTAGAAGGACCCCCATCTTCAACTGAAAGTGAACCCAGACAAAAGGTATCAACTCCATTTGCAATTGGTGACTGAGGGTAGTCAGACGGCGCACTTGAGGCCTTCAAACCCGTAGGATCTACCCCTCGCCCCCCCTCGTCCGTTTTCGACCCACCACTCAAACCCGTGACCAGGTCCAGCCCCGTATCCACTTTAATCATAAGATCTCTCACATACTCCATAACTCTCGTTAATTGAGCTCTTACAGCCCACAAGACCCATTCCACTTCTCCCACCCTCAAACACCCGACAGAGGCAGCCATTCCACTTCTCCCAATGTCACCTGACAACCTTTGTCTCTTCCAAGTGCCTTACCCTTTCCTTTCACCGCAGAGCTATTCTCTGCCGGACTACTTGTCGGTGACCTCAACACCGAGGCGTATGAGGCACCTTTGACTGAGGGAGGCCTTCCCACTGTCTTTCCATCAACAAACTCCCATTTGTTTGCATGCTTTAGAGCAGTGGCTTTCGACCCAGTGATGCTTCGAATGGAATGCAGAAAACCTTTCCATCCGATGCCATTTGCACCTTCCGAGATCACCAACAAACCTTTCCTCCTTCCATTCCGAAAATCTGAGAGTTGCAAAAAATTGCCCCTTGCGTTAATATAATGTTGAATGATGATAATTCCATTACCCATCCTTAGCTCCCTGAAGAATCCCTCATGACAGATGAGTTCTAAACAATCCTTTATTCCCTTAGCCTCCCATAAAGTTGTTGTCCCACATAGACACATGAACTTAGCCATCATTTTACTACGATCAGAGATGCGAAAACTATTTCCTCCCTCTTTTGTAAAAAAAAAAAGTTTTTTATTCCACCTTCAACCACCTCTCACCATTCATATGAGACGAATCCGAGTCGTACGTCGCCATCCTTTAATCCCAAATCATAGGAACATTCATCTGCTTTCTATACGAGAATAGAAAGCTCAAATAGAAAGCTGATCACCCTCCATCAAAACAGCTCTAGAAAATACCATAACTACATGCAACATTTACATGCACAAGCCTTCTGTGCATCTCTGAGGAAACCGAGAGGAATACGGCTAAAGAAGAAGGATTTGCAAAAATGAAATCCCCTCCACAGAAAATTCGCAGATTTGACGCCGGAGCTCGGCCTTGTCGGCGACAGACCAGATTTGCGTCGCACACCAGATCTGCGTCAACGAAGCCTAAAGGAAGGCTTTCTATGAGGATCCTGATTGCTGGAGGGAGGGCCGTTGCCAGGGTGTCCTCCAAAGGGTCGCCGGAGTCCATCGGTTTTGTTTGTGGTGGCCACAGGTTCGACAGCGCCTGGCAGATCTCGTTTCTCTCTCTTGTCTTGTCTCTATTGTGTGTGGGGGCTGCACGTTCAGACTTCCAATGGTCCAACGACGACAATGATGGCACAGAGGGGTTCGACAGCACAACAAGATCGAGTGGGCACGTTGGGTACGACGGCACAGTAGGATCGAGTGGGTTCAATGGGTTTGACAGCGATGGCACAACAGTATCCCAACTATGTCTGATAACCTTGTTACAATTAGAATCCAGATTCCAACTTGCCTCATATCTCCATATTTTCCTTTGAAAAGGAAGAACCTTATCTTGATCTGGAAAGGAACAGAAAATAGGAGAATGATCTGAACAAGAAGTGAGCAAAGTCTGTGCTGGAGTACTACCAAATAAATTAAACCATTCCTTATTTGCCAGGCTTCTGTCCAATCTTTCTAAAGTAAAATTATCATCCATTCTATTATTACACCAAGTAAATTTAGGTCCTCGATAACCCATATCACACAAACCACTATCCACTATACACTGTTGGAAATCCATCATCTGCTTCATTGGTCTACTGGCTCCCCCTTTTTTCCTCAGAAAAAGACACAATTTCATTAAAATCACCTATGACAATCCAAGGGGAAGAGATATCTTGACTTAGAAATCTTAGTAAATCCCATCCCTCCTTTCTGTTATGAACCACAGGATGACCATAGAATCTAGTGAAACACCAACATGGTATATTTCTGCACTGCATTACTTTTTTTTTTTATAAGTAAGAATCTTTATTGATCGAATGAAACTAGGTGCAGCCCAAGTACAGAGGAAGTATACAAAATGAGACACCTAATTACATTCTAGGAAGCTGAAAAGAAAATAAAAACTCATGAACATTCCCTCCCTTGAGTACAATAGCAGAAAACCACTGAAAAGGAGATGACACAAAGAAATTCCAGATTTCCTCCATTGCTCGCTCCTTGTTGATAAAGCACCTGTCATTCCTTTCCGCCCATAAACACCACATTAAGTACAAAGGAATCATCCTCCACGCCGCTTCCAGTTGAGAGCTATTATGATGCCTATTCCAACATGCTAGTAGATCCACCACACTCTTTGGCATAACCCAACTCAGCCCAGCTCTACTAAGAATGCCAACCCATAACTCCCTAGTCACCTCACAATGTAATAGTAAATGATCAATCGATTCCCCATTCTTCTTACACATGAAGCACCACTCCATAACAATCATACCACGTTTCCTTAGATTATCAACCATCAAAATCTTCCCAAGTGCAGTTGTCCATGTAAAATAGACAACTTTAGACGACACAAAAACCCTCCAAATGCTCTTCCACTGAAAAGAGATATGCTGTTGGACTGTTAACGCCTTGTAAAAAGATTTAACAGAAAACTTACTCCCCGTATGTTTCCACAGCATTCGATCTCTTCCATTTCCTCCTATCTTCACAGAATACAAAAAGCTGAAAAAAATGCAATCTCATCAAGTTCCCAATCCTGAGCATTTCTAGTGAAAATAACATTCCAATGCACAGTCCCACTAGCACGACACTATACCTCTGAAACAGCAGCCTGCTGATTTCCAACCATGCTGAAGACAACCGGAAAAACAGTATTAAGAGCTCTCTCACCACACCATTCATCAAACCAAAAACGGATTCTTGCACCATCTCCATTACTTGAACATGAATATGTCTGTGAGAGTAATTAATCAAATCCACCTCCAATATATCATCCCAGAACAAAGCTAATCACCCAGAGTTACCAACACCATCAACAGTTAATACATTATTATAGCCCAACTTCAGTTTCAATGACTGTATACTACTGCCCAACATTTTAGTTTCCATTAAAAACACCATATTTGGCTTATACCTTTGTCATATGACAAAGGCTACGAACTGTGCGAGGGTTGCCAAACCTTCGACAGTTCCAACTTAGAAGATTCATTGCTCTTGGCGGGGCTGGACCACTTATGCCAATACCGTAGAATATTGTTGGTTTACTCTCACATACAAATAAGTGCCAAAGTAATTTGCTTTTGGGTTCCTAGCAAACTAAGTTTTATCTGAGGTAATGGATTCATGTTTCTTGGGAGAAAAAAAAATCAACTAATAAGCTGTACCAGTGTTTGGTCTAGGGTATCCCGCATTTTATATTTTTTTATTGGTGAATGTCTAACTTTTTATGTACTTGAAACTGGTGTCTAAGAATAGAAGAAGGTCCACCTTCTCCATTTGGAGAAAGTGTAGTCTGTTAGCAATTAACCATCAAGTTTCCTGTGCCATGATCATGTTCCATCCAATATAGTCTTTTTCTTTTAAATATATCAATGGAGGTGCATGACTATTTTCCTTCCTGTCCAAAAGTAACTTTTTGTGCTATTATTATTTTGCCAGATGTCGTTGTATATCGGTAATCTATCAGCTCGAACTCAGAGAGGTGAACTCGAACACATTTTCCGGAGGTTCGGGAGTTGTAATGTGCAGCTTAAGAAAGATGGATATGGGTTCGTAGTATATGACGTCCGTCCAGATGCAGAGAAAGCTTTGAAGGCTCTGCAGGGTAGGAAGATCTGTGGTGAGCCTTTGACTCTTACATGGTCTAATAAACAGCCTCGACCTTTTCGAAAATATGAAAGAGGTGCTCGATCATATGAGTCACAACAAGGAATGAATGCTGGAAGAGGAGGAGATTATGCCAGTAGAAAAATGGGTTCAAATAGTTGGAGAGATTACAAAATGGGTTTTAAACACCCAGATAGTGATGGAGGAAGGCTCCATTCTGCTGACATGCTTGATAATGAGACAGCCTACAATGAAGACAACATAAAACATAATACCGAGGAAAAATTTCAAACTTTGCATGATGAAGGTGGAAATGTCATAGCCAACCTTGCGGACAATGATAGATGGGGTGGGAAAGCTTTTGACCTCTCAAACGATAATGGGGTAGAAAATGGAATAGGATTTGACCGATATGAACCTTACCAGGGTTATGACGGCAAAGGTGGAAGTGAGAACCAAAGGATAGGATATACAGGCGGTTCTCCTGCGACAAGAAGTTCTCAAGAGAAATTAGGCAAAGAACAGATTGATGCTGCAGCTTTAAACTCCCCCAATGATTCTAAACCTCGGAAAACTTGCTACATTTGTGGGGGTTCTGGTCACAAAGTGCGTAATTGTCCCAAAGAACATTCTTTGTGGAGAAAGCCGACCAAGTTCGATCTTAGGGAGGATGATGATGCCAATAAAAGTGGTAGAGGCAAAGGAGAGCTGGATAGATGTGGATCCAGACCATGGGGAAAACTGCAGTTGAGTAGGGATGATATGTCAGTAAGGAGACAGAAGGATAATAGGATAGCATCTGGTTCACGAAACCATCAGAGGTTGATAAAAGGTGGAAGCTCCCCCATAACAAGGGAAGCTGATAGGGAGCACGAAGAGGACTATGGAGGTAAGAAGAGAAGGAGGAGGGAAAACGAAAGTCTTAGACAAAGTGTTGCCAAGAAAGCTCGGAGGCCAATTTCGTCTTCTCACCATTTCAAGTATAGCACATCTAGATCACATACGACTTCCCAATCGTCAAAGTCTCCACCAAATTCAAATAGATCGAGATCTGCATCTTCCAGAGCCAATTCCTTGTCTTCTAATTCAAGGTCGACTTCTAAATCGCAGTATACTGCATTCAGAAGTTATAAGACTAGGTCAAGCCCAATCTCGCCAACATCCTTGTCTCTGTCACCATCCTCTTTAAATAAGGTGCCATTATATCTGAAAGGCTCTCTGCATAATGCTACTACTCCTGAATCCAAGACCATTCTAGCTGAACAAGGACAACTAATAGACCGTAATGCTGACTCCGAGAATGTTAAGATTGAAAAGCCAATGATGGTGGGGAATGAAACTGTACCATCATCCTCTAAAGTAGAAGATTTGGAAAAGGACCATCATATGGAGAGGAATGAGATTGACAACCATATTATGTCCGGGTCATTATTTGAACTTACAAATCCAAGCAAGATGCTGTTGGATAAAGGTACTCTTACTGCTCGGAGTTTATCTCCCGAGAGACTGGGAGAGATAACTGAATTTCAAAATTCTGGGGTATTGGAGATGGAGCAAATGCCACCACCAATCAAGAAGCCAGATTCAGAAATGATTGCCATTACCCAGACTAGCTGTTCAACGAGCATATTGTCAGAGGAGATGTACATGGCTCTGAAGCATTATGGCCTGGAACTCCCCAAAGAAAATGAAAGGCATCTATCCATCGAGGCATACTTTGGTTCTGCTAGCTTATGGCCTTGGGAGATCATTTACTTCAGGAGGCTGAAAAAGGGCCCTATGTCAATTGAGAACTATGCCAGGCGAGTTGCTCAGAATAAAGAGTTTTGCATTGTGGATAAGTATATCAGAAGCAGTAGTGGATGGGGAGAAATGGGTGAAGACAACTCTTGAAAGGTTTTATTGCTGATATGCTGAGTTAATTTTTGTACTTGTAGACCATGAGATCTATCTTCATGTTGATTCTACCATTAAGGGTTTCACATGCGAAATTTCTTGCGGATCCTTCAAATAGAAGTTTTATGACATGCAAAGCTCCCAAGGCCAATCATATGACTTGGGACCTTATCAACATGATCATAAGGTCAGGTAAATTTGCAGAATGTGTTCTACATGGTTGTAGTCCTAGTGTCATGTACAACACGTTGGAACTCATATGACTTTGATGAACTTTTCTTCTTCAAATGATCCATATAATGTTAATTGTATGCTAGATTTTGAGTAGTAATACAAAGCTTTGGAGTGACAAAAAATTTGGAATTTTTTTTTTTGTTTTCTGAGGGTACCTTTAGAGTGATGCTCTTGTCACATATCTTCTCTGAGCATGCATTTCTACTATCTTGCATCCTCCAATGCTGGAATTCTATGTGCAACCTTAGGAGTGATGCTCTGGTCGCATGCATATTTCGCCAACAAGCATAATATATCTATTAACCGAAGGTGATTTATCCTTGGTGGATGCATGTAGTGCCCTCAAGTGTTTGACATGCCAAATTACCAATATTTTAATTGGAGAAGTGTTCTACGAATGATGGTTGTGATGGGAATCTATTTCTTGGGTGTTATTTGTGTACACTGCAAGAAACGCATTGACCTGTTCCTCTGTTGTTTGATGTACTCACCTACTGTCCGGTGTATGGTTCAAATCGTCGATAGAGTCAATGATCGTTTAATGACCTTACCTTAAACTCAGGAGTTAGTAGTTAGTGGGTTTTCAACAGCAAATGAAGTAATTGGTTTCTTTCTATATGCTTGCATGAAATGCTTGTTGATTGACTGATTTTAGAAGCTGACGTACTCATCCAAGCTTAGAAGAATGTGTCCGAAGCCTTACATAGAGGAATTATCTTCATCTTCATATTTGCATAATGTCTTTAAATTCATCTACATTGGCTTATGCATCTCTAAATTTTTACATAGTTATGAATAATGCAGCACTATTCACTCTCCAAACATTATTTTAATGTTTTTTTTCTCTCCTACTCATTAAAATCAACTTTATGGAATTTGTATTAAGATGATTTTGATATATGAAATTTATATTAAGTTGATGATACAAAGTGTTTTTTAGTACATATTAATATTTATTGATAAAATTAGTCATTTTGATATATGAAATTGGTAATATTTAGATATATGTAATTTTTATTTTTGATTACATGGTGCTAATTGTAAAATATATAAAAAATAATAATTTTAAGAAAAACAAATTAAAAATAATAATATTTTATTATTATTATTTGGTTCAAATATGCATAATTTAATGTGGGGGTTTTTCTTGATATACAAAATTAATCTTCAAAAGATGTGATTTTGAAGATGCATATAGAAAGGAGAGACGCTACGGACTGGTCGGGTGTCGCATGTTGTTTTATACCAGCAAATAAACAACTGCCACGTATGACTTTCAGTAATATTGAAAAAAAAACCCGCATGTAGCATATCACAACTTGTGTTTCCCTTGCGCCCGAGATCTCTCGTAACCGAAAGGGGAGGGAGAGAATCGAAAGGGGAGAGGAGAGAGAAGAGGAAAAGTAAAATTGATTCAATAAAACTTGGTTCATTATAAGATAAATACACCTTATATATGTTGAAATCCTAATGACCGGTGTGAATATGAGTTTTTCCCTGTAGAAAAACCAATGCTAGTGCTTTATGGCATGTAAAGCAGTGGCTGAATTTTCTAAGCAGAAAAAAACAACTTTTTTTTGTTACTCCTGAGAATGAATTGTTAATTTCTCAAACCGGGAGTGAAAGGATATTGGTTTAAAATTTGTTACTAGAGGATAACAACTGATGCTCGGTTTCGTTCTCTGCTTACCTGTTCATTTAATTACATGGAGGAGAATATGGTTGGATTTCTTCAGTTGCAGGTAGGCAAGGATGGGTTTTCATTAGTTTTTCTTATTATTATTATCTTTATCGAATTTTATTGGAAATAACCACCTAAATAGGCAAAGGAGGCTTTATTTCTAACCACTCAATTTTATTGAGATTGTATGCTTCTGTTGGTCAATTAAGCATTCAATTTGAATTTCAGTTCAGGGGTTCATAAAGGTATTTTTTTGTTCATTGCTCTCTCTCTCTCTCTCTCGTGTTTGGAAATGGGCCAAATTCTTTCCTTTATATCTTGTTAAGCATAATACAGCATCAAGCAAGAGCATCTATGAAACAATCTCAAGTTAAATGCTGCCAGTGTGCAGTGTGGATTGATCTCATCAGTAGATTCCCCATGCTGAAGTTATTACACTAACTATCTGAGAGAGAGAGAGAGAGAGAGAGACGTTTGACTGTTTGAGTAAGGGAAAGCGTTGAGATGAAATGAATATGGACTATGGAGAACATGCAAAAGAGTAAGTAGTTACCAAAAATAGTGGATGGCCAAGGGGAGTGAAAAGGAAGGCACCGAAGGAAGAGATGATCAAAGAGTGGGGGGCGAAGCGTGGAATTAAATTTGTATTTATCAACTGACGTAATATCCTCATTATTCTCAACTGTCTCAATTACTCTTTGCATTTATGTGGTTTTAATGGTCTTTCAATCCAATACAGCCTTCCACCCCTCCTTTTTTTCAATGCTCGAACCACTCCAACCCAACTCTCCTTTCTTGATTTACCTGAATACCCTCCTTTCCTTTCTCACCTCTCTGTAAAAACTCACTTTTTTCGACCCCACATAATGAGGATGTAAATAGGGTCACCATATCATATAAAGAGATTGATTAGTTGGCAGGACTTTTAGATCGCTTTTTAACTAAAACTCTTTATCACCTAAATTGGGCAAATTTTGCCTACTCGATATCTTTGCCACCGACTGATGTAGGAGAGACATGTTCTTCTCTCTTTTCTTTCGATTTAGCTACGAAACCGAACATCCTCAAAATAAGAGTGGGGTTTTAAGCAGCTGTTCATCCTTGAGAGGAGGATGATAACCAGTACGTAGCAAAACATCTCCCATTACCATATTATACCGAATTGTGGCTGTACAGAAACAGAGATAACTACCACCGGACTTGATGCTGATATTGTCTAAAGATTGTAACATGCAATAATGGCCAAATGACTTGTGCTGAGCCAAACTCGTTTGGTCATGGTTACTGGTTAGTTTAATGTTTGCCTAATAACCATGTGATCGTTTTAAAAAAACAAAAAAAAATAGTCATGTGATCGTCTCTTGGGTCATTTGATTGGGGCCCTACAAGTGACCCCATGGGGCCAGTGCTCTAGATATTTGCAAGCAACAACACAAGGTCATCTGGATTGGCAACAATCATGGCAGTGGGCCCAAAGATATACCGTTCTACTTTGTCTACCTGCTCACAACTTTTTAGAGGTACCACCAGTGTACCAGAAAATCTACTGCACATCACAGAGTTTAGCCTATCTTTTCTTCAGGCAAAAGACGCAGATCTTTCACTTTCATCTCCGAGAAACATTTATGCAGCATTTTTTTACTGTGTTTCGCACGAGAAAAATGAAAAAAGAAAGTAGTGGGGGCTGCAAGGCAAAAGCAAATATTACCTAAAATTTTGATAAAGAAGATTCTGGCCCTTACAGTTAAACCCGTTTACATCGTCCTCTGCTAAAGAGGGAAGAAAGCTGAACCCAGAAAGAAACAGAGACAGTCCTAACACAGACCCTAGCCCACCTCTCCCCACCCAACCATATGCTCCCCCCCAACCCCAAAAAAGATTGCCCATTTCCTATTTTCTATGATTTGCAAAGTAAAAAGATAAATAAAGGTAGCGCTATTCGCGCTCCACCTTTCCGCAGGGGCTCTGGAGTCTGGAGTCTGGATCCCATCCACCAGGAATAACCTTCCTCAAAACTATGGGATGGAGCTAAAAATGGAGCGCAAATAGCGCTGCCTCTTCGAGAGACATATTAAAAAAGAACAGAGATTAAAAGAGAGATATAAAAGCGGAAACGCTTAAATAAGTCCTAGCTCCGATAGGGAAAATAAGAGAGGGGGGCCTACTCTTAACTCTTTCTTGTCTTTATGTTGGGGCTGGTGGTGTCCTGAAGAAAGTCCAGCAAAACGGTGCTCTTGCATTTGGGGCATTTGGGGTCGTCCTCGGAGAGCATCACGTACATGAGGCAGCGTGGACACCCCACCAGCACCATAGACGTGGCCTCAGGGCTGTTGGAGTACCGGAGAGAGTCATCCTGGTTGAGCTCCATTGACACACACGAGCTTGGTGGTGATGTCGGTGACACTGTGGCCGAGCGGCTCGGCGACTCCACTCGTGGGTTGGGTCTAGGTGGTGAGAGGTTCAGCTTCAATTCTAGTTTTGGACTGCTTCCACTTCGGCGACTCATTTTCGTGTACTTCCTGCAAATATATGTCACCCTGCCTACAGAATCAACCAAAACGAAACAAACTGATTCAATAACGAAAAAAAAATTATATCTTGAAAATCAATTTAATCGAACTTGCACCACACAAGTTTCTGATTACGCAGAGCATGCAACTGAATGCCAATTAACACGTGAGGGCTACAAAGCTTTGGTATATACCTCGAGGTCGAAACGACTATTGTGCCAACGCCAATTTCCGCAGAGGGTGAGTATAGACTGATATGGAGAGGATTATAAGAGAGAGGAGAAGGGATGGACGGAGACCGGCTAGTTATGAACTGATCGAGACTAGCTCCGGCACCATCAACCTGGCCTTTGTGAAGTGGGTATGGACCTCCAAGCGCCATTATATATATAAGGGAAATGAAGGGAGAGCGATGGGTGATCTTTAAAGCTTAATTTAATTGTGGAGGGTATAGGTAGAGAGAGAGAGAGAGAGAGAGAGAGTAATGGAAATGAATTGAAGTATTGGGTAGAAGAAGGGTGTAAATTGAGGCCAGAGAAATGTATTAATTGTTGGGCAAAAACAATTCTCCGGAATAATGCGGGAAGAGGGAAAATTGCAGTAAATATTATATTGTAATTACAAAAACTGCAGAAAGACTTCCCTTCATTAATTTCTTTAGCAAGGTCGTCGGTGTTTTTTTACTTGAAGAATTTGTGAGAGAGCTCAGGTAAAACCCTCAACGGCTTTTTAAGTTTTAAAGCCAAACCCATATTTAATAATAATAATAAAACCCAACGCCACCTATAAAATTTATTGGAAGCAAGTTTATAAAGAAAAAGACCGACAATTTAAGTGAACCATTGAAAATGAAGTGTAACAGCTCAGCTAAACATGATAATGCTGTACCCAAGATTAATAATATTTCCATTAATAATATTTCTGAAAATCTTTTTATACAGACAACTGAAAGACGGACAAATGAATCTAATTCTTTTTTGAAAATTATTTCATTAAATCTAATTCTTTTTACATGTCAAATTAACTAATATATATATAACATGCGTCCACGTATTCAGTAAAAGTAAAAGAATAATAATTAAAAAAAAAAAAAAAAACTCAAAAAAGGGGAAAAGTTTTCTTAGAACTTGAATGTTTGACCGCAAAAAAGTCTAAAATACTAAATTTTAAAATTCAGTAGAAATTAAAAATATTAAATCCATCGATCCCTCAATAGGATGCCGGGTGGAGGAATAATCTCCGACAACCACGAAGGCAGTAGAGAGGGCGGCCGGATAGTATTTTGTTTTTGTTTTTAGATATATATGTGAGAAAATAATATATTTGTTCTAAAGCTCCATTTTATTTGGACATTAATATTTCTTCTAAACGGTCTTTGATTGAAAAATTATAATGCAGGAAATTATTGGACCTCAAATAATCTTGCTGGCCTAAATCGGAAGGACCTCCGGCTCCAATCAACTGACTTGTCCTCTAAACGTGGGACATGGCTTAATTTAGAAAAGTGAATCGAGACATGTAAATGACGCATTAATAATCTATCTAAAAGCCTCATGAAAACACATCAAAATAAAATAAAATAAATAGATAAAAGGGGAAGAGTAAATTAGGTTGCATCCCAATCAAATTGAATATCACGGACCACCACGCTATCACGTAGCGACTTCTCTCTTTTTTTTATTATTATTATTATTAAAAAATAAAAATCGCTTATCGATTTTGTTGTATAAAATATTGACAAAGAGAAACATTTTTTTTATTTATTAACATAATAATATAAAATTCCATTACATCAATTAGCATTAAGACTAAAATATTTATATTTTGAATTTTTTATATTCAACGATAATAAATAATATGTTTGTTTGTAGCTTTGTATAGAAGAACTCTATTGCAATCAACTTTCGAAGGCATGCCATCTATTTGCATATTTGCTTTCTGATAATTTTGATAATTAATCCTTTTCTGCTTCTAAAAAAATAAAAAATCGCATACAATTGGTTGGATCTGAGGTTGTTCATCTTATTTAAATTTTATAATGTATTATATTTGTTGAAAAATAATCTCATATTACCTGTGTACAAGGACTTAGGCATGTTTATAAGGAATGTATAATCTTCAATTATAGAATCGGTTTTATGAGATGAGTTAGGCCTATAAATTTCTTCATGATATCAGAACCTGCAATAGGACGAATGGAGGCCCATACTACTTATCCCGTGACAAGGACCAGAAAAACAATACTAGCCTGCACGTGAGGGAAAATGCTGAGGAATAATCTCACATTGTCTGTGGACAAGGTCTTAGGTATGTTTATAAAAAATGTACAATCTTTTCTTACAGAACTAATTTTATGAGATAAGTTAGACTCATAAATTTTTTCATTTATAAAATTCTGGCCATGCACCTTAAACAAATAAATAATAGCGATATAAATGATAGCTGCATCCTTGTAAAGTCTGTCCCTGGTGAAATCCCATTTTTCAAGTAGCATAAATTAAGATCAGTGAGAAAGTAACACATATTGATATATATATATATATATATATATATATATATATATATATGACACATTCATATCTGCACGTACATTTTCAGCTGCAGAGCCTGCAAAGATTCATCTAACATTTCATGGATGATCACTCGTTCTAATTTAGTGATGGATTACAGCTTGTAATATTACGCATGCAGGAGGCAGTTCATGAGTTTCTCGACAAATCAATCACCATCCTAATATCTTTGTTTTTTTTTTTTTATCATTCTTTTAATTATTATATTTTTATAATATGGGGAAAAATACACAACCAAAATTTTATCAATTGTAAAAAATAATAATTAATTTAATAATTAACGGGTAATATCACATTATAGACCGATATAAAAAAATTACACAAAGAAAAAGAGAAAAGGACGATATATTTATCATAGCCTTTCACTTGGGTTGGATTGATGATGTTAGGTATATATCCTACAGTACTCCTTTGATTAAACAAACTATTTGACCCATTTGGAATTTTTCTTCTTTATGTCAACATTTAACTTCTCTTAATGTTTGTAAGTAGAAGATGGAGAAAATTAACCTACAAAGACCGGAAGCATTACTCCCTGCTTCGTATTAAATAAGCTGGATGGATTTGAGTTAATGAACTACTGGTTATTTGGTTATTCGAATTAATAGATAGTAAGCTGCAGCTTTTCAGTTAATGAGCGTTAAATTAACATGGAGCGAGCTTTTAAGAGCGCCACCAAAGGCGAGGCCAGGAGAACTAGCTAGCTAGGTACGTAGATCATCAGCTCCCTCATTAATATTCTACATGATCTTATTTTAGCTCGATCAATCTTGGATAAGTACGTATTTATGTTAATTAGCCATCTATACTATAAGAATATTATGCCACTTCCATTTAAACATGTAACGCTTCAATAGAAGATTCAAACTACATAGTTTATACTTCAAAAAGACTAGTTAATAATACAATTAGAATCTCATTGGAACATTATAAAGAATAAAAACTTCTCATTCCCAAACAATGTGAGTTCTCATGTACCACCTACTATTATCCTTATCATATGGAGTATCACCATCTATCCTCAAATTCCTAACGTCCTCGTCGGGCCAGTCCGTCGTAGGTGACATGGCTCAAATCCCACATTTCTGATTGTGATAGGCTCTAATACCATTTGTAACGCCTTAATGGAAGACCCAAACCACATAGCATATATATTCCAAAAGGACTAGTTAATAATACAATTGGAGTTCCATTGAAACCTTATAAAGAGCAAGAATTTCTCATTCTCAAGCACTGTGGAAATATCTCATATACTACCTACCCTTATTCTTATCATATAGGACATCACAAAACTAATGAACCAAGAAGAAATTAAGCAATAAAATAAAGGATAAGAGTCTTATTAATGAGCGCTTAATTCCTTTGTTAATTAGTATAAAAATATATCAAAAACTTTATAAAAGTTATTTTTGCTATTTATTTGTTTTCTTTATATGAATATATATGATACAATTTGTTAAAGATCATTAGCGAGAACATCAATACAGAAAAATGCATGATCTTGGGAGATTTCTCCAACTCGGATGGACAAATAAAATGTTGAAAATTAATAATCATTTGGACCGCTTTTTACTGGCTGTTCTTGTTTTGGTAGCTTTAAACCGATAGTAGTGTTGACCCTACTTTTCAGCATCTTCCAGGCCAGGAGAGCAACAATTCTAAAAAAATATCTTGACTCAATGTAAGTTAAATCAATGCATGCCCAGAAGTGATGAATATACAATTACCCTCCACCGGAATTTTAGAGCTAATTTATAAGGAGAGTTGGGGGTGGGATCGATGGACAGCTATCTCTCGAGTAGTACTGGTTTATAAGGTACTTGGGATTTGAAGCTTTGTGGACTAATGTTTGTTGCACATCGTGTGCACATGCTACCATATATAGGTAGGGATCACACTATGTTTTAATTATTTTCCTGCTTATAAAAAATAAAAGAAAATTATATCTTGACGCTCATGTAGCCTCATGCAGAATGGGCGAAAGTTATATATATAGTCTAGGTTTCTGATCGATCGTTGCATGCGTTAATTTGAGCATTTGAAATAAATTAATTGCATGCTTTTCTCAGGGATTTTGTGTGTTAATTTCATGGAGTACTGGGTACAGTGCATGCCACCCCTCTTCTACACGGCACCAAAAGACTACCAGAAAGGCTGCACCCAGGCTTTAAGTTTGAGCTCTCATCAGCCTAACCAATATACCGAATAATTAACCACGTACTAGTGAATTTCTTTACGTTAAATGGGAGTGAGAAAAAGAAAATTAAGGTTGCATTTAGACGTTGAGTTAAGCTCATTTGAGTTCAGTTTTTTATGAATAGTAATGAGTTGAGTAGTGGAGGGAGTTATGTAGGGCCCATCTAAACTGTGTTTAAGTGTGTTTGGATGTTAAGATGAGTTTAATACTTTTTTTATGAAAAATTGAAAAAGGTTATGGGTATCACTTATAAAGATGTGTTAAGTTAAAAAAGGTTGTGGATCTCACGTGTAAGGAGGTTTTGAGTTGAGATGAGTTTAGTAATTTGAGAGTTGAGTGTTTGGATGTTAGACTCAGCTTAAAATTAGACTGAGTCCAACTGAGTTTTGCAACCAAACGCAGCCTAAGGAGTGGTTTGGATTCAGAGATGAGTTGAGATGGTTTGTGAATAGTAGAATAAAAGTTGAATTGTTTATTATATTTTTTTGAAAATTTGAAAAAATTATTTTGAGATTTGAAAAAGTTGAATTGTTTATTATATTTTTTGTGGGAATTTAAAAAAATTGTAATAATAAGATGAGTTGAGGCAGGTTTTGAATTCAAACTAGGCCTGAGATCGTACTAAAAAACAATAAATAAGCATTTACTCTAGAGAAATTCTATTTGTAGTCCCCACTGGGGGATTGCATGTGCAAACATCATTTCAAGAGGGATAGTTTTGTAATTTTAAAAAAATTTAAAGATAAAATTTCCTAAGCTTGCATTGCAGTCCCCAAATGAGAATTGTATCTAGCATTGCTCTTTACTCTATTCTCGTGGCAGATAATTAATTGTTTCAAAATTAGCATAAATTAAAGAGAAAAGATGGGTTACAATCTTTCGAATTTCAACACTACTAAACATGATGTTCTTACCCTAATATTTTAAGGTTATTTTGAAATGGTCGTGGGAAGTTGCTCTTCTAATGTTCAGCCTGCTGAGAGGAAAACTGCCTAATAATAATTTATAGAAAGCCAGTATTGAACATGGAAAACTAATTTAAAACTTCTCGTCCTCCTGCATTACCATTATTCCGATCGAGCAACTGTTAGTTTTTTTTTAGTTTAATGGGCTAATTAATTCTGCATTTAAGGCACAAGCTGGTGTATAGATGAACGTAGATCGATGGCAGCATGCCAGAACCCAGAAGAGGTAGGTGGTGTTTGAATGGCACAATAAAAACTCTTTTTGAATCCGCAAATGCTAAACATAAAAAAGCTAAAAAAGTTATTTCTGTTGTTGAATCGTATATAAAAAAAGAAGTTACGAGGTCAATACACACTTTTTCATTAGGGTACGTACGTACGCACGAAGCTTTATTAAAAAATTAACGATTCCACAATATGCATATATGGGACCTTCTGGCTCTGCTAGGACATATATATAAATGCGTGCCCGGTCGATGCTTGAAGCTGGTGACATTAATTTCCCTCAAGCTGACATATACAAGAAAAATAAATATTTTTTATGGATTATTTACGACGAGAATGATTATTTATTATAAAAATATATTTATTTTGATAAGAAATAATCATTTTTGTAGAAAACAACTGACTATAAATAAGTAATTTTATTGTAAAAGTAATTTTACAATCTGACGAATCATATGAAAACACATCAATTTATAATATTACTTTTATGTAATTCATTTGTGACAAAAATATTTCTCTATATATAATATCTTTGATGCCAAATCTCTTATATATAATGATCGAAGTTATTCGTATATACTTAGTAGCTTAGTCGAGGGATAAAATCCATTGCTTTTTTATGAGCCGACAATTATTTACATATTTTATTTTCATTTACTTGTACCATATGATCAATAATAATATTATTTGACGTAACTCTCAATTCTCTTTTAGCTTATCACCTCCACGGTCCACCCCCTCCTCATCCGTGACATTGCACGGGTCTGACATGTGTCAAAAGTATACATTTTTTTTTTTTAATTTATTGTGGGGTCAAAAGTATACATTTGTAACTCACTTACCTTCACCTTGCATGAGTACTATTTGTGACTTATAAATTATATTTGTAATAATAGGTCGCGTAATTTTTTTTAAAAATAAATAAATTATATAGAATTTAGATGAAAAAATTAATTCTGGGTCAGAGGCTTTTACGTGGAGAAACATGTTCACTATGGTCTTTGCCTGCAAATAGGAAACGTCGGTCGGTAGGTGGCAGCAATAATTTATGCATTAACATTCTATATATATATATATATTTCGATCTCATGAATCATCAAATTCGTGACAAAGAATAATGATAGGGTTTTTATATATATATATTTTGTATTTAATTTTTTTTTTAGTGATTAAGGATGTTAAAAAAATACTTAAAAAAATAATATAAAAAAAAATTGAAATGTATTTAAGTGGTAGATGGATAATAATAGGGTAGAGATACTTCCCTTTGAGAAATTATTAGACTAACATGGCCGCAGCTTTGGCAGGACAATGCCTACTTACCAAGGGCCGGCCAGATCAGACAAATACACATTTTTGTTTGAATGAGTCGATGAATACACTGCAAAGATGGCCGCAGCTTTGGCAGGGCAATGCCTACTTACCAAGGGCCGGCCAGATCAGACAAATACACTGTAAAGATTTGGTATCATGATCAAATAATTTACGGAAAGAATCTCACCTATTTTTGCATTAAATTGATCACTATACATATATGTGCAGTATCAAATACTTGGTAGAGAAAGTAGTTTCTATGATTTAAGGCATTAGGCAAAACTTTGCAGACAGAATAAGTGTCCCGCCGCAAGGAAGTTGGTATATTACTCCGCAAACAGCTACCAAACACAGCCGTGCGGTGCAGTTGCAATATTAATCATAAATTCTCTCTCAAGTGAATTTATTTTACTTTGAGAGCGAGAAGAAAAACGAAGTTAAAAGGAGGAATTTATAGTTCACACGATCCTAAGTTGTAGTATTTATATAAACTTTAAACGCAGCTAGCGGTTGTATGCTATAAATTTTAATACTCTTATCCATAAAACTCGAATTCAATTCTCAACCTCTCCCATGTTGAAATGGATGTCAAGCATTTAGTCTCTGAATACGGAGAGAGAGGGTACGGCGGGGGGTGAAAGTTATGTTCCTTTTAATTTGATTGCATTCACAGATCGAGAAGCATTCAGACTTCATTAACAGGCACATTTTATGTGCCAACCATTCCCACCAACAACCTCTCAGGGAATTGAAATGCTTGCTAATTGCCATAAAGAAGAACATTTAAAGTTTATACTGTTTTAATATATATATATATATGCGTTTTGTTATTCATCATTTTCATATATTATATAATATATTTATTTTTATATTTTTAATTTTTTTAAGTTTTATTCTTTTTAAACTAATTGAGTTATTCTATTCATCATTCATACACTATATATTTAATAAGAGAAAAAAATAAAGATATAAAAAATTATATGTGATGTGTGATATAAAGATGATGAATAGAATTTCATTTTTCAGCAACAAATATCTAAGCTTCAGGATCCTGATGATGGGCCCATATCTACTGTATCACGCAGCACTTGTGCCTGCATATTTTCCACATGTCGCATACACGTGCAATTTCTTTTGACAAATACATGGTTTAGATAGAATCCAGAGTATTAGTGTTGGCACAATTGCATTGAGAATTAAAGCCAGAATTGAAAGGGGATAAAATATTCTGAGCCCAACAAAGGGTGTCTATTAGAAGATAAATAAAGATACAAGAAGGAAAGACGAAAGAGGGGATAAAGAGAAAAAAAGTGTAATAAGAAAGGGAATGTGGCCACTAAAAGGAAAAATGAGAAAGTTGAGAAAATAAATAATCAGACACGTAAGAGAAAAAATTGTCATTCCTCACCACACCAAGGCAAGGGATAAAAAAGAATCAGACCAGACGAGAAAGATGAGACTTATTCAGCTTCTTCAACTTCACGATGAGAGCTTTAACGAGAATACCTCATCCAACAAATAGATCTTCGGCTTCCATTCTATAGAGAGAAATGAGAAACTGTAAAATACTCATGTTATAGTGAATTTTTCCTTCCTAAACATTTATTAACGTAGGTATTATGCTGAACTACGTAAATCTATATGTCTTCGTCTCTTTATTTTCCTTGCATTTACTTATTATCCACTATCATGGATGTACATACAGATGTTGCACAGTCGCACCAAACCATTGTTCCGGGGGGGGGCTCCAAACCCACACCGATCAAGGTCCGAATTGTCATAGCGGGCCAGGATTGACTCTTTCTCCCATTTTGGTCTGTTGTGCAATTTTTCAGCATTAATAGTTGGTGCTGTCTATGAAATCTGAATTACTTTTTACACCAAAAGTGGGAGAAGGACGATTTTCCGGCACGCTAAATAATCTCCGAAGAAGTATATAAAAATTTTCTAAATAAGTATTATCGGCCTAGCAACTTTTATTTTTATGAATAACATTGTTGCAAAAAATGGGTGAGTGAACCTTTTCTCGCCCAGACGAGAACCCAAGTTACTTGCCATGTAAGTTGCAAATGCTCAGTGCACTTTGAGTGCAAAAAGAGGGAGAATACATAGGTTAATAATGTGCAATTTAGCGCACAATGCGTAACACACACCCACTATGGCACGAAAGAGGCGCTGATGGCCACCATGTGGACCGTTGGCATCTACTACCCCTGTCATAGTGTCTGCTTGCGCTGAGAGCACGACGAGCAATGGATGCGTGCATAGATAACATGCGTGCACAGCACTGTGGGCATCTCGGCCACCTACTGCCCAGCCGTGCCTTGCTCAGCCACAAAGCATCACGCACAAATGCATCTCGATCAGAGTTGCTTGGCCATGCATGTACGAGCAAACCTGCATCTCGGCCATGCATCCCGACCACAAGCATCACGGATGGATGGATCTCGGCTTGAGTTTGGAGTTGCTCGGCCACCACTCAGCTCAGCCATAGTGAGTCCCTCGACCACACAAGTTGCCTGCCACAAAGCAGGGACCTTCCTCGACTGTCTCGTGATAGGCATACCCTCCACGACCAAAAACATCTTGATCACACAGGATTGCTTACTTGCTCGAACACAACTCCTCGGCCACGGACCAAGTTCCTAGCCAAGCATGGCGGGCAACACCCTGTCGGGCTAGAAGTTGACCGGCCCCAGAGCAGCTCGGCCAGTGCCTTTCCCGATGTCCCACTCCTCGGTCATGGCCCAAACTCCTTGGCCTCCATTAGCTACTTCGCCTAGTTGCTCGGTTGCCACATGCACGAGCCCACTGGCTCGGACACAATTACATGACCTAGGCTTGCCAAACAAAGCCTCCTCAATCACAACAGTTTTACGGCCATGCACGAGGATCACTTGCTCGGTTTGAACCAGTTGCTTTTCTCTAGGTTAATCGGCCACTGTTAGCAAACAAACAATCCCTGTCGCATAAGGTCACATGGCTTGAGAAAAATGTCCAACCAATGAGACTTGTTGGGCCACACGTTGCATGGGACTTGCATGTCCTATGAAACTGCAAGTCCCATGCAACGGCCAGTCTATCCACGTGGTCAAGGCTTGTCTCCAGAACGAGTTATATGGTGCCCCACAGGTTCCTTAGAGAGAGAGAAGAAGAAGAAGAATAAGAGAAACAACAACCGACATTGGACAATTTTAGTCAAGCAAAATCAGCTACAGCAGCTAAAACACCCTGGTTTGTGTCTCTCAAAATTTGTGTGAATTTTATTTTTTACTAAGATAATTGGTTCGTGTGGCGTGAAACATCAGCTACATAGCCCCACTCGAGTGTCACTTGAGCGTCTTAATATGTCTCCATCAAAATAAGTTGCTTGGCATCGTGGGCACCGAGATCTTCACCATCACCGAAACATGGCCGCCCACAAGCCTCACCGGCATGCCTCCAACCTTCGCCACTCTCTAACAAAGCAATTCAGGTTTGTAAATCTCACATTTGTGTTTTGGGTTCTTTACGCTAACCAAGTTGGCCTTTTTAGTACGAACAAACGTCTTCTCCAAAAAAGCTGAGTTCCTTAACTCGCTACGATGCAAAAGTCGGGCACAAGTTTCTTAACTTGCCAATCCTCGCACCAATAAGTCTAAGTCCCTTGACTCGTTGCGATGTACGAGTCGGACACAAGTTCCTATACTTTTCGACTAGTCGGTCACAAATCCTTTAACTTGCCGACCCTCGTGCCAACAAAGGCGAGTCCCTTGACTCGCTGTGATGTCCGAGTCTGGTACAAATCCCTTGACTTTCTGACCAGTTTGACACAAGTCCCTTAAATTGCCAACCCTTGCACTAACAAAGCCGAGTCCTTTGACTCACCATGATGTATGAGTCGAACACAAGTCCCTGGACTTCTTGACCAGTTGGACACAAGTCTTTTGACTTGCCAACCTTCGCATTGACAAAGCTAAGTCCCTTAACTCTCCGAGATGCAAAAGTTGGGCACAAGTTTCTTGGTTTTTCGACCCTCATGCAAGCAAAGCTAAGTCACTAGACTGTATCCTGGACAACAATACTAGCATAACATCTTCTCTAGCAAATACCAAGTGTTACACTCGTGTCACAACTGCTGCCAACCGGTTACCTCGAGGAAGGAGCCTCCCAACTCCACAATCACCTTAAAGGGTCGACGAGCTACCTTCAGGAATGAGTCCACGGGTTCGGCAACTGCCAAAGATGAACCCAGAGGGTCGACAGACTCCCTGACCACTTAGAGCAGGTTACCACCAACAACGATTCACATCAAGGGGAAAAAACCTGCTAACACCATCGAAAACAAAAACGACCTCATGCAACTTATCAGGCAAACGTCTATACAAATGAATTCACTGGCGGGAAAGGTCAAGGTTTGCTCGACCTTACCCGTTCCTCATCGAGAGTCAACAGGCAAGTCAAGTCATTCGACTGCTTGGCCTCCCAAGTGACTAACGGCCGGGCACGTCATGAATGTCCGACCCAAGCGCTCAAAGCCGAGCTTCGCTCTCGCACCTTACTAGGTCGAGCCTATCTCCAGCAAAATCTGAGCCCCGTGCTCGCACCAGATACGATCGAGTACATCTCCTGCCAAAAGTTGAACTTTGCGCTCACACTTTGGGCGGTCGAGTGCACCTCCCATAATTTATTTCTTTAACGGATTTCAAAAGACTATCTTTGTCACATATTTTATTTTAAAGATTCTCAAGACCTTCTTTTAGAGCAAATTGACATTACAAATTGCGAGCAATTGAAGGGGAATAAAATATCCCAGGCCTAGATAAACCAAGCTCAACCTATCAAAGGGCCCCCACTAGAAAATAAATGAAGAGAGAGGAAGAAGGGATAAAGATGAGACAAGGGAAAAGAAAATGTCAGAAGGAAGGGAATGTGGCCAAAAAAAGGAAAATGAGAAAGTAGAGAAAAGAGAAGTGGTCAGACACGCAAGAGAAAATGTTGCCATTCCTCCCACGCCCAAGGCAAGGGATAAGACCAGGCGAGAAAGAGGGGACTTCTTTAGCTTCTTCAACTTGGCGATGAGAGCTCCAGCGAGAATACCTCTTCTAACAAATAGATCTCTGACTTCTATTGTACGGTAAGAAATGAGAGACTGTATTTACACTCCCTAAACGCCAGTGGACGTAAGCATTATGTCGAACCACATAAATTTGTGTGTCTCAATCCCTTTATTTTCCCTGCATTTACTTTTTATCCACTATCATGTATGTATGCATGGATGTTGTACAGTCGCACCGGACCACTGTTGGAGGCTCCAAACCACACCGATCGAGACACTAATCATCATAGCGGGTCATGAATGACTATTTCTCTCATTCTGACCAGTTGTGTGATTTTCAACATTAACAAGAATCATATTTAGTTTACTAGATATTTTGAAAAACAAATTTATTTTGATTGTGTTAGATCTCAAATACATGCAACGCAATGAACAAATATGCCAAATGCAAAGCAAGTAATGAGGCCACAATTTCTCCAGGGCTTCATGTTCAGGCATAACGATCGAATGTTATTGTTCCACGAGTTATTTCACGTTCGGACTTTTTTCCCAACATCATGGTGTACACAATCAACAACCATAGAGGCTATACATAACCACTCTATTTGATGATCTTTGGCATCAATGAACATGATCCTAGGTGTAACACACTACCATAAATGCCAAGTGTTATTGCTTGGTCACAATAACCAGAGGTACTTCCCATTAGGGTTGAACAGGAGCCACCAAAACTGGCTGCTGCCGATTGGAACCGACTGCCGGATTCCAGAATAGGTCAAAATCAATGGAGAATCTATCGGCCGACAGTCTAAATTAATAAAAATAGACATTGGTCGATTTAGTTCCGATTTGAACCATGTTCAAATATATATTTCTATTTTATTCTTATATAAAACGGCGTCGTTTAACTTAAGTGAGTTAAACGACTTTGTTTTGAGTTAGTGTTGAAGCTCTAACCGTGCCCCTTCCCTTTTTCCTCTACTCACCACGTCGTTTCTCTCTCTCATCTCTCGTACCTCTTGGCTATCCCTCTGGCTGTTCACCTCCCAGCATCGTTTTTCACCTCACCCCATATCCCATTTGCCATCTCTCTCTCTCTCTCCTATCCCTCTGTCTGGCTGTCCATCGGTGATCACTTCGCCTCGATGTCTTCTCTCTCTTGCATAAAGTAATCAACGACTTAACGTTGCCATGTGTGTCCCCCCATAACTGATAGGTCCCAAAACTGATTCGTATGTGATGTCTGATGAGTTTATCTCTTGCAATTGATGCATTATGAGTTTATGTTGTATTGAGTACGTGGTGCTCCATTGATAAAGCCCAAAACTGACTGGAAAACTGTCGAACCAACTAGAATCGGTCCGGCTAGTTTTCTCCCTTTTTGGCGGTTGGTGACCAGTTTTATACAAACAAAAAAAAACTTGTCGGTTCGATTTTGGTTTTCAGCCTCACTTCCCACTATAAGCATGATAGAGCACCCTGTGGTAAAAAAAATTGAACATGATTTATTTATTTATTTATTGAAATTAAATATTACTTATGAGAATAATTTGATATTATTAACAAAATGCTAAAAGTGAATATTTCTCGGTATGATATTGCTCGAGAAATAACATGTAAACAAGGAAAAAAAAAACAGAAGAGAAGGAGAAAATGTACGTCTTTCTAAAGATTTGAGACCTCACCAAAAAGTGAGTTGGACTGGTCGATAAATTCCGTTTTAATTTTTCTTTCAGGATCGGTGCTGCTAATATGGTACATGTGGTTGCAACTTGCAAGTGATCAGTTTCGTAGGGTTGAAGTGAAATGGTATTACTCATTAATATTTAATTTACAAGTACACGAGAATGAAAAGTTAGAACCACCATTAATGACACCCCCCCAAAATTAGTGTGATAAAGATCGATAGCAACAGATTAGCGGCCGTATTAATCTTTCTTGAAGCATCAAGGGAAGTTGGCCGGTGACGAGGGTGGCCAACTTTCTCGAGAAAATATATCCAGTTTTGATTGCACATGGTCTTGTTTTTTCTGATCTGAACTCTGCTAACCACCGATATAAATAATTGTCATCCGAAACCGATAAGTAAGTCTGTTTGGGGGCTCTAGAGATTGGGTGGGTGGGATTACAATTTAAAGTTGATGTAAACTAGACATTAAGTAGGAAAGGAGGTCCGTTTTGGAATGCAAGTTCAAGCGAGGGGAGATTAATGGGTCTTTATCCACTAAAATGATGTTTGCCCGAAACACCTTTTCACATTTGGGAAATACTCTTAACCATAAATGGAAAGAAATTCCATAAATTGATATGAGTTCGACAGATTATAAAATTATTTTTATTGTAAAATAAATCTTATAAATTATATAAAATCACATTAATTTATAAAATTATTTTTATATAATTTCTTTGTCGCAATATCTTTTCATTTGACACGTGCTAAAAATGAATTATTGGTATATTGAGATATAATGCCGATGGATACTGCTTGTGAAAGACCATTTTATTTTTTATTTATTTGGGGTTATTTTCTGTAGACGTAATGGTTTGGGCAGTAAAATCCTTTTCTAGAAATATTGGAACGAAAGGTTGGGAAAAGCTTTCTTCTTCAACAAAAATCTTGGAAGTCAATGATCATCTTCTTAAAAGGCGGCTCGATTATAATTTCTGGGTTGTCTGCCTGTAGACAGCTTCAGCTGAAAAATAATTTCTGAAAAAATAAAACTGCTTTGCCTCCTAATGTATCGCTCCAGACCGCTTGATAGGATTTTTTTATTTTATTTTATTTAATGATTAAAGAAGTAATTTTAAGTATATTGAGAATATTTTTTTATTTTTTTTAAAATATTTAAATATATTTAAAATTAAAAAAAAATAATAATAAAATGCACAGTCGGTCAACTTTAACGACTAATCTGAACAGCCCCTACTATTTCGGAAATATGAAGCCTAATCTAATTATTGGAGTACTTCAGTTGCCTAACCCATTAATGATGCGAATATCAGACTTTCCTAGAAGACACGATCTATATAGTCGGGACTCAGCAAGGGTTGCCGCTATGCACTAAATTCTCGAGACAACCGATCGAGTTTTATGATTTATAAATTCCTCTACTTTCATTTCACTTCCATTTTCCTATACATATATATATATATATAATTGATGTCATATTATCCATTAACGGTTGAATTTGGTATGCCGTTGGGGTCTGTATATTCATGAAATCCAACGTCATGATTTTGGCGGCCCATAATGATAATGTAAGGATTTAAGTCTCTCACATATAATTAAGAATAAGAAAAAAAAAGGGCTGACTGTTTATGGAATCAGTTGTGTTTTGTATATTATGATCGAGTCAGCATGATCTTATGACTTCCTCAACAATCCGCACAATATCATGCCTGCTTTATAAGTCTTTAGTTCGAAGCGAGTAAACAGCGTTGTACATTACTGTCTCGGTTCTTGGGCTTGCAGGGTTACGGGTAAAGGGGCTGTTCCCTGGTTAAATATATAGAGAGAGACTCCAGGCCGGTCGGGTGTTTGTCTTTGTTTTACACCAGCAAATCACAAGCTGCCACGTAAGAGACATAACAAATTACAATATACACTTGCATACAGGTAAATTGTTTTTTTTTTTAAATTTAATTTAATTTTATTTTTACAGCTGTTTGATCTTTTTCGCTCACCCCGAACCCATTCTCAGCCTTCTCTCTCTCTCCCCTCCTCCCCATCACTCGTTGATCTCTCGTGCTCTCCATGCCGTCTCTTTCGCTAAAATACTCTCTCACTAAAAAGCAAAATACAATTAAGGACCTTCTTGATGGAAAAGATATTGCCAAGAAAGTTGAGAGGAAAAAGTGAGAAAGACGTCAACTGAAGGGAGAGATTTCTACTCTTTAAGACCACTTTTTCTATTTCTTTTTTAATTCTCTCTCTCACGCTCTGAAAGGAGTAGCTGTGCTCTTTATGTACTCTTTATGCGACTATGGAGGAATAATCATCTTTAGATTATTGCGGTTTGCTTCTCCTTTTTTTTTTTTATCCGATTTCTTTCTTCTTTCTGGTTCTATTTTTACGTTTACAATTCCGAATTTAATGTTTTTTGTAATCTGTGTTCTCTTTCTTAATTTTACTTTTTAATGGAGAATGCTATCTGAGTTTTATAGATCATACTCAGATCTAAATTCTAATCAAATTTATCAAATTTATATTTGGATGCGGAGAAAATATATTTTTGTTTGGATGATAAGAAAATGTAATGTTGTTTGGATGCTGAGAAAATGTGAGATCTATTTCTCTTTGGCTACTAAGAAAAGATCTTGAGTTTGATTTTTGCTTTCTTATTTCTACCAGCCCTTATATTCGACAATTGCCACTCTAATTTATCAACTGTCGAGAGATGCTGATGAGAAACTGGGTTCGAGGGAGGGCTTTGGGAGAAGAGGAAAGGGAGAAGAGAGAATAAAAAAGGAAAAAGGAAAAAGAGAGATGGGAGAATGGATGTGCACCTACCGTAACTTCAATAAGTCCACCACATGTTGTATTTTTATTGCTTGGTGTAAAAGAGAAAGTAACACCCGACCTGTTTTAAGTTTTTCTCAAATATATAAATACCAACTGCATTGCTCACTCTATCACGCAAGTCCTAATTTAAGAGTCGGAAAAATTTCTGGCAAGCTATTTCGTGCACCAATATTAAATGTAAGATATTTTTTTATAATAAAAAATTATGTGAGTGTTGGTACGCAGTTTAGTATGTCAAATCGCTTGTACCTAGCAAATCCTAAAAGAGCCATCTATCCTTACACAGGCGAAGCTCTCCCCATTTCATAAGAAGTTTTGTTATGTAGAAGCAAATTTACGTACCAATCTGTATATTAATGTTGTTGTCTTTATATTCTAAATTTAAATTAGCATTGTTTTCAATAAAGTCTACTTTCTGACCAATTATATTGAATGGATACGCGTATTAATGCGCATAATCGCTTACAACTAGATTTTTCCTTTCATGAGATATGACCAGAAATCCATGTTGCAGTCCCGTTGAGCTTAAAAATGGGCTACAGAAAACAGATGCATAAACATTTAGGACATTGCTATAGTGTACGTAATGCTTAACCAATAAACATTTACATATTTGTTAAGTTGGGAATCGACGGCAGAGGTACTACAAATGGTCAGACTAATTCAATGTATCCTAGAGATCAATGGCTCATAAATTGCCGAAGGAAGCAGGGCCCTTTTTGAATGAATTATTCCCAAACGGTCTGAGATCCCAACAGGCAACAAAATTACAAGGTTCATATCCCAGAACCCAAGTTATCCAGTGTAGAAGTCCCCAATCCAAAGGAATTCATCCACACCAACTGCATGTGGGGAGTTGGGTCCCTTAGGTAGCACGGCTGCTTATGAAGATTAAAGGCCGACATTAAATCGACTCACCAAATACAAAATAGTTGGATGGGTCTCTTAAGTTTTACAGCATCTCAAATGGGCATGCGCGCATTTGTGCAGGAAACATTAACAATATGAACAGAATATATATAACAAACAATGGCTGCCGGCAGGAGCCAAGATCACAATTAGGTATGACAAGTCTTTTCTCTGAATAAAAGGAAAAGAATAGGTAGGCGAGACAGGCAAGAGAATGCCATGAACCATGAAATTTCCAGATCGAAATGGGAACCATTGCAACTTAAATGCCTCCCCCGCCTGGTGTAATAGACTGAGAGCTAGAAGGTAGTATGTTGGTAGGTAAGGATACCCTTACTTATTCCTATGACAACAAACTAATATAAATTTATACTTGAGATCTATGAATGTAGTGGTTTTTATCCCATTCATAATCAATCTCGAAAGGCATTTTGATAAGGTTTCTTCCCCTTTCGGTAAAGATTCTTTTTAGAAAAGAAATGCCCCAATTTTTATTTATAATCCTCACTTTTGGCAAAGAAATACATATTATAAACTAACTTAGGGTTACTAAAATATTTAACCAAGGTTTCAAAAAATTCTTATACTAAGCTTTACGCTATGTGAGCAATGAAAATAATAACTACTTACAAACATAAAGAATTTAGAGCATTGGCATTGGTTTCATCAAATTTATCTCTAAAATTTGATGAAAAATACATGTTTTTCATAAATTCAAAACCTCTCTAGCCATAACCTCATATTGGATTAACCGTTGGATTAGTCAAAATAATAATATAATATTTTTTTAAAAAAAATTATTTTAAATTTTTTTTTTCATATTTTATAATTACACTAACTATATGTTAATTAATAATTTAATTTAATACTTAAATTGTTGTTTCCTAACTTAAATATATTGTGGATCAAAATTGAGAAACAATAATTTAAGTAAATAAAATAATGGTTATAGAGTGTAAACAATTAGTCTTCAAATTTGGAGATGAACTTAAATATACTATAACTCAAAGTTGAAAATTTTAGTGCATGTTGAATCTAATGCAGTGATTTTAAACACAAATTCATCAAATTTTGAAGATAACACTCATTTGATGAATCAAATGCCAATGCTAAGTGAAGACTTCAAAGAACAAGTAATAATTGTTCAGAAATAAGAATTGAGATTAAAACATCTTATAATAATAGTGAAATGGTTTGTGAATAGTAGTGAAATGATTTGTGAATAGTAGTAACATGATTTAAGCTAGGGCACTCTCATTGGATTAGCTAAAAGCTAAATCCAATGAAAATTTAACTATTGAACCATAAAGAATATCACATTGGAATAGATCTACAGTAACTTATAAAGTAATTTCTAAATTTGGAAGACACTGTTTATTCATCAAATCCATTTTATATCATTTGTTTCTCTTTCCCGATGTCTCCATCAACGACTTTGTCCATTTCTTTTGTCCATTGACCATCTGATTTCGTGTGATTGTGTTGTTCATTGAATATTTTTCTAAAATATGATAAAATAAAATAAATTAATAATTAAAAAAATTAAATACTTTTTTAATTATTAATTACTCATTATTATATAATGAATAAATAAATAATCCAATGTGGAGATTTGATGTGAATAGCTAAAGTCAAATTCATCTTATATTATTTTATTGTTATATAATGAAAAAATAGCTATTCCAATGTGGAGATTTATGTGAATTGAATAGTCAAAAGTTAAATTCATCTTACATTCATAAAAAATGTATTTTAACTTTGGCTAATCTAATGAGAGTGCTCTAAGATGTTTATTTGGTTTTGGAAAATTTTAGAAAAAAAGTTGAATAAAAATATTATAAATTTAAAATATTGTTTGAATATAATTTTTGTTTTACAATTTAAAAAAATTGTATTCTTTTTTGTGTTTTATTTGAAAGTTTGAGAAATTTATAATGATTAGATGAAAAAGTTAAAGATTTAAGATTGAAAAGTGTTTTGTATTTAAATGATGTTTGGGAATAAGAAATTTGAGAATATCTGAGAATACTTAATAATACTTCTTGTACACAAAGGCTCGTTTGTTTTTACAAATGAAATGAGATGAGTTGAGATTAAAGTTAAAAAGTTGAATAAAATATTGTTAGAATATATTTTTTTTAATATTATTTTTGTTTTCAGATTTAAAAAAGTTGAATTATTTATTTTATTTTGTGTGAAAATTTGATAAAGTTGTAATGATTAGATGAGATGAATTGTGTTAAACTGTGAAAACAAACGAGACAGCAACTGAATGTATAACACAAAAGATATTCACGATACTCCGTCCAAACAAAATGCTGAAAGACATAAGACAGGTAATCACCGTAAACGATGATGTCATCATCTGAAAATATAAATCCTCGGCTGAAACTTGAAGAAGACCATGAGTAATAGATATTGGACTTCAGCTCGTAACATTTGGATCCTTTGCATTTAATTTTCCTGTTGTTTAACTAGACCCAGTTCTGGCATCGCTATGTAAGAGCATTTCCATGCTCTAAGAGGAGGTATCGAAATTGCACTAAAATTTTATTTTCATTCTCTATCATTCTCTCTTCTTTGCTAGAGATGCTCCATTCGGATTGAGCGATCCTCAAAAGTATTTTTATCGAATACCTGGGGAGTGTTACAGCTACCTATCAAACTGGCTCATTGATCTTTAATGGCTCAAATGGGCCCAAGAATCGTCATCTTGAAAAAGGTTTTGATCACCATTTATTCAGTATTTTAAAGCAAAATAGTAGACCCATTTTGCCAGAAGGGCTAATACAAATTGAGGTTACAGTTTCATACCGAATTCCAACATTACTTCGAGAGGACATCTGAGAAATTAGGGTTCTCCAATCCAAGGCCTTCAGGTACTCTCACTCCTCTGGGTTACCAGATACTGAAGAGTCCACCAACGCGTGACTTTCCATCAAGTACCTATAGAACCAAGACACAGAATAGATTCATCTAACTGAAAGCCCCTACCCCAATGAGATCCAGTAGCATCTACAAGCCATGGCGAAAGAAAGAAAACTAGGTTCTCTCCGGTCTCAGTAAATGGAGATCACAATTTTTAAAATATGGTCATTCCTATCGTTTCACAAGAGTTATATACTATACCTTCATATCTCATGCTTGTCACATTGCGTTGATATAATAGTACCCATCAATTACTAAATCAATTTTTTTTTTCCTAAAAACTCATCGAAAATGATGCATCAACGTATTAGAATAGAAATAAAATAGAGATGTAGTATATAAGATAATTCTTAATAGAAGATATCGTGCATGACCTATTCATCTTTTTTCAAAAGGGGAAAAAAATATCTGCATGACAATATCTTGCAGCTGCAGGGAGGCACAAGCGGCCATACCCAAGATGACAATCAAGATTGATTTATCAGCAACTGTTGTCCAGGACAACCAAGAAACAACAAGAAAAATGCTACTTTGCCCATTCAATTTATCCCATCATTTTGACACTTCATGTATTTTAATTTTTTTTTTTACTTAATAGTTAAGAAAGTGACTATTAATGTATTGATATTTTTTTTATATATTTTTTAAAAATGTTTTAAAATGATAAAAAAAAATATGAATAAAAAAATTAAAAAAAAATGAAAAGTCCAATTTGACCTATCGGTGACTTGGAGCGGTGCTACTCAGGCAGTAGAGTAGCACCGCTCAAAGAACAATATTAGCTTCAGTCCGAGCTTCCCAGCCAGGAATGACGCATTTGGGGATGGTAAACACCTTACTCGGTAGTCCAGAATCCAGATTAAAAAATATTTGTCCATTGAAAAAAAGGGGCAAGCATAACTGACCGGATTATGTTAGAATCCGGTAGCTGAACCGCATTTTCCCTGTCATGGGTTCAATGATAAACGATCGCTGTCAAAATCCCTCTGCTGCGTCTAATTGTAGAAACTTGCAGCCTTTGTATCAGAATAGAACGCCTACATCTTGGTATTGTTTGTGCACCGATAAATTAGGATTATAGTTTAGATACTGTCGTCTATAACAAGGAACCAGAAGTTTGAATTCTATAGAATTGAATTTCAAATCATATCCAATTCAACTGCACCAAATGTGGCTCTAAATCGGCAAAACCAGGGCACTGCATGAGAAGAGATACCAAGAAACCGAGCCTTTTGAACTAAATCCAACTGCAACCAGGTATTTTCCTAACTCCTTTTTCCTTCATTTTTTCCCTCACAAGAGAAACATCCAACCATCGGTCAGCTGCTGCATAGATGTTGGACAACAGCACATAATTAGCGGGATTATGTGGCTCAAGCTCAAGAAGGCGAGCAGCAATCACCTCCCCTAATTCCACGTCGCACTGTAGCTTACAGGCCCCGAGAAGTGCACCCCAGGCACCAGCATGTGGCTCCACCGGCATTGATTTTATAAGTTCATAACCTTCTTTCAGCCTTCCTGACCTGCTAAGAAGATCGACCATGCAAGCATAATGATCAGGAGAGGGAACTATGGAGTAGTCATATTTCATGGATTCAAAGTAGTGCCAACCCTCCTCAACAAGCCCAGCGTGACTACACACTGTCAGGATGACCGTGAAGGCTACCTCATCCGGAGCCAGCCCTTCGTTTAGCATCCTATTGAATAGGCCAACAGCCTGTTTCCCATGCCCTCGATACGACAGCCCTTGTATCATGGAACAATATGAGATTAGGTCCTTCTTGGGCATCTCCTCAAACAACTTCGTCGCCAACTCCATGTTTCCACACTTCGCATTCATGTCGACACGAGCTGCAGCAACATGAGGTTGACAAGTATCTATTTTGCTCCGGCTCACATAGGAGTCAACCCAAATAGCCAATTCCAAACCACCCACTTGGGAACAAGCTGACATCAAGCTTACCATAATATACTCATCCGGCTTTACACCACTTGAATCCATTTCAAGAAAAACTTTCAACGCGTCGTTTGGCTGAGCATTCTGTGCATACCCCGATATCAAGGCCGACCACACAAAAACATCCCTATCAGGGACCTGCTCAAACAAAAACCTTGCGGACGCCATGTCACCCGCCTTTGCATACCCATCAATCATTGTAGTATAAGACACCACATCCTTTTCGGGCATTTCATCAAATATCCTTCTAGCACCCTTCAATTCACCCAGTTTTACTAGCCCGCCAATAATTGCATTCCACGACACTATATTTCTCTGCGGCATCTCATCGAACAGCCTCTTTGCCTCCACTAAATCCCCAACGGTGGCATACCCGACAACCATAGCCGTCCATGAAACAACACTTCTCTCAGACATATCATCGAAGATCTTACGAGCACTCGCAATCTCTCTACATTTCCCATACAAGTCAATCAAACTCGTCCTGACGTAGGCATCCCCTTCAACTCCACACCTCAACGCGGACCCATGAATTGATTTCCCTAACCTAACCTCGCACTCGCTGGAACAGGATTTAATGAGCGACGGGTATGTGTACTTATCGGGCATGCGCTCCTCCCTCTTCATGCGAATAAAGATCGAAACGGCGTCGATGAAATGAGACTTCCCGCAGTAACCAATGATGAGAGAGTTCCACAGAAAGGTACTGGGCCTGAGAACACGGTTGAAGACGCTGGTAGAGTAGGAGAGGGTGGCGAGGGAGTTGGAGAGGGAGACGAAAAGGGTGACAACGAAGTGGTCTTGCTCGAGGCCTTTGCGGATGATGTGGGCGTGGAGTTGGTGGAGGTGGAGGGAGGTCTTGCAGGCTCTCAGGAGGGTTGGGACAGAAGGGATAGAGAAGCTGGTGCTGGTGCCGGTGGTCGAGTTAAGTTTTGGGAGGCAATTGGAGGAGAGGAAGGTAGAGTAACTGCGAGGGAAAGGCATGGGAGTAACGATGTGTTGTCGACATGGCTGTTTAAGTAGAGAAGTCTTTAGGTGTTCCTGTCGTGTCTTAAGTTTCGGCCCTTTTCGAATTCGGGCATGGAAAACACAGAAGGGAAAATTGGGCTGGCATAATGTCTATAGAAGTTGCTAACCCACTTAAAAAAAAATAGTTTCGGCCCAACATGGAATCAACTCCTTCATGAACCACCCAACTCATGTGACGAACAGAAAAATGTATAACAATGATTTTTTGATGACATGTTCTTGTAATACGGTATACCTCCTTGGGTTAAAGTATAGAAAGGCTATGGACTGGCCCAGTTAAAAAAAAAAAAAACAAAATATCAAAATCAAGGTGTTTGGATCAAAGCCCAACCCTTTTTTTCTTTAATGACCTTGTCTACATGGGCTTTAGATGGATGCAATGGTATTGTTTTGTAATGTGTTTTGGTGTATTATGCACCGTCCTAATAATATGCATGGTTAGGTGACTTCAGCCATGCACCATCTATACATAGGGACCAATCTATTAATAAAAGCTAGCTATATATATATATATATATATAAGTAGGTGATCGTGGGGAGGGGAGGGAGAACATCCATCTATATTTCTTCTTAATTCCTACTCATGACTGAATTTGTAATATAAACAACTTGGGAAAGCTGGTTCACCTGAGAGACCTGCGCGCCTAACAAACCAACGACTCAATCTCACAAAACCTACGACTCAATCTAACATGACCATCTAGTGATCGATCTTGACTTTGAAAATCCAAAGTTATTAGTTGGGGACATCAGAGTATTTTAATTTTTACCTTGACATTTCCGAAATCCTCTTCTTTTTCATCTATCTTGGTCCAAACTCCAAAGAGGTACATATATATATATATATATATATATATGTGTATATATTTAGAAAGTAAAATATATAGCACCTCGTGTATTATAAGACTATAAGAGGTAGCGCATACACATATAATTTCGTGCTGAAAATACATTTCCGCCCTCTAATCTAATTAAATATTAGATGTTTTGCGTTTTACGTCTTAAACTATTGAAATTGATATATTATATTCAACTATATATATATATATATATATTAAAAAAAAACTTACAATTAACATGACATTCATTAATTCGATTTTAATAATTAAATATGGATGAAAAATAGATGGATGATAATGATAAAGTTTGACAGATTTTGAAGACTAGCTGTCATGTATTATGTCAGTTTCGATAATTAAAAGATAAAAGTCTATGTCTCATAAATAAGGGTGACCAGATAATCATGCAGTATGCGGTCTTCTTCAGTTATCCTTCAAAGTTAAGGCCACGATTAAGCTGACAAGTGACAGGTCAGTGCCCTGTCTAAAGTTCCTGGCCGTAGGGGTTTCTTATTAATTTGTCGCTTTTAGTCATTTTGAAAGGGCAACGTACCTGTGGAAAATTGAGGGTCGTCCCAAAAGACAAAAATCACCCCCTGCCAAAACAAACATGAAACACTGCAGGATCCATCCATCCATCAAACCAATTAGTCCACATCCTATTTTATACGTAATGTCTTCATTAGCATTCATCACGGCCGGCAGGAATCCCATTTAAACATCATGATGTGCTTTGTGCAGGACTTCTAGTCACATTTTCGTGTCTTTAGGTTCTTGCTAATTAGCTAAAAACTGTATTCACACATGAATAAATTAACAATATTGTATATATTTCAACCTATTGTTTAGAAGAAATAATGAGATTTTTTACTTGAGTATTAATCATGGGCATGGCTCGTATCAAGAGATGATTAAAAGACTTGCAAGTAGCAATTGCAAATGTAGTGCCCCTTTACCGTACCGTAGGTAAGGCTAGCTTGGTGGTCGTGTTCTCGAGGGCATGCTCAACGTCACATAGTCGGTAAGGGAAGAAAGTCCAGCATGCATGCATGGATTTTGATTTGTTCCAAGTTCTAGAACGCATGCTTTAGAAACCCCACATATAGAAATGTCCTATACACAACGCATGCTTCATTACCATGCATTCCTGTGAATTAAGGGCAAGTCAACGGAGCTCCTTTCACAACTAAGGGCCAGCTTTGTCCCACTCTTGGCAAATGGAGGGGTCATCCCCCTCCCTCCAAACAACAAAGGGACCATACTAGCTATTAGCCTTTAATTTGTACAACCCTACATCTATATATATTGGTCCAACACCTAATATCTATATATATATATATATATATATATCACCAGCCCCTCCCTAAACTTCGTACATTCCTACACCACCACCGTTAAGTGCCAATCAATGACCGAATTGCATTACTCATGATTTATATAAAAAATATATATATATATATATATATAAATTAATTTCTTTCTTAGAGACTCTCTTTCTTTCTCAAATCCCAAACTTAAAACATATATAATTAGAGTACTCTTTGGGGAAACCGTGAACCTAAACAGTCTAAGATGGGAAAAAAAACATGGTTCGAATCACTACTTATCTGGTGGGCCCAGTTCTAAAGAAAAAAATATTAATGTTGTGGGCCCAAGTGGAAGAGCCTCCGCATGCATTCTGATGGAGTTGAATTGATATCATGAGCCATTTAGGGCCAGGCCAGAGAGCCAGAAAAAGAGGAGACGTGGCCTCTTCTATGTATATTCGGCTCCGACAATTTTTTTTTGTTTTTTTTCCAATTAACTAGTTATGGTCTAACTACAGTCCATGAATGTTACCTCTGGGAAATTGTTACCCTGTTTGGTTTCTTATTCGAATATATATATATTTATATATATTGGTTGTAGTATATATGTTAGTCTATTGCTAGCTGCATTTAGGGTGTTGAATCCAGTGCCAGATATTTGCGTGCTTGATTGCCGAACCATAGAGTAGGCCACATATATATATATATATATATATATATATATATATATATAACACTAAGTGTGTGGAGTGTGTGATAAATAGTAGAGTATGAAGAAGATTTTTTCATATATATATATATATATATATATATATATATAGAGCTAGGATGGTGCATATATGGTGTCACGATTCCTGAAATATTAAATAATTGGGATTGCGCGAAGTACTTTCAGAACAATTTAATTAATAATTTCTTGGGCAAATTCATTCATTGTCCGATCCATATGCCTGATATTTTATTAATATATATATATATATATAGGGTTCAGGAATACGTTAAAATTTTAAAGATACGTCTTATTTCAACAATATAACAAAATAATCGTCATGGAAAAGGGATATACGAAAGCATCGATCACCAGTAGATGATGAATATATGCATGAAAGAGGGACTGATCGAGGGAGAACGACGTAGGAGGTGGCTGGAAAGCAACAATTTTGACTGTTGAATATCACACGATCTTAATTAATTTCCAAGCACAAGTTGATAGAAAATCTTTATGCAACTTAATTTCCATGTACTTGCAGTAGTCTTTAACCTCATAACTAGGTATTTTCCGATTAACGGGAAATTGATGACCTAGCTACGAAGTCCATGCATGCATGCAGTATGCATACATGTGTCAGTTCAATTTATGAGAATTTATTATATATTTTTCAGATGTATTCTTTTCTGGTCAATAATAAATGTGTGATATTATTATTATTATTATTATTAGAAAATAGATCGATGGCAGCAACGCAACTAGCTAGAGATCGAGAGGTTTTTCTTGTTTCACGTAAATATTTATATATACTCAAAATGCCACCAACCAATCGCAGCCAAAAGTGTACGTAACATATCATGTCTATCTCATGCCAATTCGCGTTACAAAATATTCATATAGATCATGATATATATATATAATATTATATGATCAGGGACCACAATTTCATGTTTATCCACATACTCATGTACGTAATTGGATGACCTGCAAGTTTGGTGTGATCGAGATAACTTACCCTGCAATTTAAATATTGAAATTATGCATAGGATTCTTTTTCCTTCTTTTTATATTTGTAGTTTCCCATCTTTCTCGGATTTCTTAATAGAATATTTTATCAAACTAATTTAAAATTTAGATTGAGAAATAAATAAATAAATAAATAATCCACAATATTTATAACTATTTGATAAAATAAATTCCTCGTACAACATCATTAAGTCCTAATTAATAAGTGTCATGGGGATACATTTATGTATCTCACTCTGTCATATGTAGAATTTGGTAAAAAAAGTAAGTAGTTTCTATCTACCAACTGGTTTTGGCTGCTTTTAAATCAAACCCAGCTATATAGCTTTCATGGCTAGCCGTTAGCAAACCCCCAAGTCCTAGCACCAAGCAATATTTAGATCCATGGTATAGTACAGCATATGCGTATTGAGTCTACATGCGTAACCTATATATATAGGGATGTCAATGACACGACTCGTGATCAATTCGACACAAACACAAATTTAGTGGGTTTGTATTTGATGTTAATTAATGGATTCAGGTTAAAACGGGTTGACCCGTTAATACACGATTTATAAACGGGTCAACCTGCTTAATATGAAATCAATCCGTTTTTACTAATTTATAATTTATTTTAAAATTAAAATTTTATTATTGTTAAGTTGTAATATTGATATTTCTCAGTATGCTTATATTTTTATTATTTTTATTGTTGGAATTGTAATTTTAGACCTATGCTCATATTTGTTATTGTATGGTTTGTAATATTGGTTTTATTATATGTTAAAATTTGAAAAATATTTATATATTTTTTAAGATATTGTGGTTATTAATAAATATAGATTTTAATTTTTATATGAAATTATATTAATCAGGTCAAATGAATTATGTGTTTTAGTTCAACACATTTACATGAAACAAACAGGTTTAAATGAGTCGTATTGTGTTAGTATATTTATAATTAATTACTAAACGGGTCAAAAAGAGTGACACGACACGACCAGTTATCTAAATGAATCGGGTTAGGATTTAAAAATTTGACACGTTTAGCTTAACGAGTTAGGTTCAGGTTGACGTATATAGTTGAATGTTCATAACTTAACACGATACGAATACGACCCGAAAACACGATTTGTCACCCTTACCTATATATATGTAGCACGCAGAAGTAGTACTCCAATCCATCCGCGCAATTTTTATTAATTTCGGGGGAAGAGGAGATTATAACATTAAAACTCAAATAACATATATCTCAGCCAGGAAAATATTTATATGTAGTCAATTATTTGGTATGAAAATAATTATTTTTTCTTAAAAGGAGTCAATTTTTATCGCAAACAGTAATTATCTTGGGCATGAATGTTAGTTTTTCTCGTAGGGTAACCGACGTGTATTTTAGATTATTGTTTTGTCCACTCCCTCCTTACCTATTATATATCCGTGTACACGTATATCTAATTAAGTCAAGGTCTCCTGATATCAATTAATTGTGCAGTTAGGACTTAGGTAATAGTCATTGAACTTCGAAGGAAATGAAAAGGGTGCTAGCTGCCTGCAAATTATAATCAGCCCCACCAATTAAGTAAAAGTCCAAGATAGCGGCTCCATATATGAAATCTTTATGATCAGAGTTATGGTCCAAGTACTACTGATCCTTATATATAAATCCCTGGCCTATATATATATCTAATATAAGGACGTCTAAGCTCCTCACTTTATAGCGCGTTGAAAACACGGGCAGCTAGCTATACGACAGTTTGATTAACCTTAATGTAGTATTCTTAACTCAAAGGTACACGGTGCATTTTTAATTTCGTTACTCACGGTCCTCCCCATGCATGCGCGCAATATATTATATATATATATATATATATATTATATATATGTTTCATGTACTGACATGCAAGCTAGATCATGCGTATCAAACTTTATATTATGATACATTGTTCTTGGCCTTTCAGTACATGTTTGGACAGTATTACTGCTACAATGTACTGATACAGTCGGAATCAACCTCTAAGATTTAAGCTAAACAATCATGCATGCATTTCTCATATGATCAGTTACAGCTTGAATAACTCCATGTTTTCAGCGCATTATATTTTTTTTTTTTTCTCCCGAAGCTGGGAACTATGGATATAAAAATTGTAACAACTAGCTAGCTAGAGATCAGCCTCACGGATTCATCTTACAAGCCAGGTAGCTAGGCAGATCAGTTTTACTGGGGAATTGAGGAATTCCAAAAATGGAAATAATAAATGCTTTTTCTACGTCAATAATCAACATCGTCCCTTCATATCCGTCACTGCTTTCCTTAAATATCTCATGGGCCTGTCTTGCTCCCCAGTCTCTGAATAAACTACAAGATTTTCCTGATTATATTACATGAGAAACGCGCGTATATGCTCCACGAATTACATGGCAGATTCCTCACCCAGCCAAGTTGTGGATTTCTTAATGGTCAAGGATTCCCGCACTTGGCCAAACAACATCTTTGGAGAAAGTTGAAGAAAAAACTCAGGTTTCGGCACTTTGATAAGAAAAAATAGTCTCATCGATCGTTTGCAGCTTTGTTTTTATGAGTTACAGGTGAGAAACTATTTTATTCACTACATTATGTCTACAAACGATAACCTTTGGTAGGCTATTTGGACTGATCGATCCATTGAAGACCGTGACTTGTCATTACTCATTACTGAGACGAATTGCATGATGTATATTGTATTTAATAGCATGACCAAGATGACACAACATGATGTTTTTATAAGATAATGAAATAGGAATACTGCGGCCTCAACAACCTCAATTATATATGTGACTCCAACATGTACTTAAATTACAACAGCCAGTCCAACCTTTTGTAGACATGAAAAGGGTGTCTGGATCTACCTGGAAATTGAGGTGGGTTTTGTCTGAAACTCACACAAAAGACATATAATCTAACTAAAAAGAAATGATCGATAGAATAGAAAACAGTAGCATGAGAGAGAGAGAGACGCCCAAAGAGTCAGACGCAAGTGAGTGTTGGTGATTAATATATGAAAGAAATTAAGAAAGAGAGACAGAGAGAGAGAGAGAGATTGGAGTGTGAGGAGAGGATTTAAACACCACTGCATGTCTCAAAAGGGAGTTTTTTTTTTTTTTAAAAAGTCAGAGTCACATGTTCACTCGTTTCCAAGTTTATTGAATTAACCCTGGAGTTAGCTCTTCTCAATTTGACATATATATATATATATATATATATATATATATATATATATCCCATGATCTCTCTGCTAATTATTGGAAAGGTAAGGGATATGTAGATCGATTTAATTCAGGTCCCGGCCAATCGTTTCCTTTCCTCGCTCAATTTTTCAAAACTAAATGAATGGCCAAACACCAATAATGCTGTCATGCACGTGACAAATATACTGATCTCAAACACGGGTGACAAAAAGACACTCGTTTATCCTACAACAAGGACCACTACTCCTGAATAATGATCCTAGCTAGCTAATATCCAAGTTTTTCTTTACCAAATTACCCTATTCTCCATGCATATAGTTGATGAACAACCCAAGTTTACCATGAGAAAGATTATATAGTAATAGCATGCATGGGTACTAATTAATGCTGTCATATTATATATCTTTTTATTTTCCTTAGTAAATGATAAGTCATATATATATATATATATATATATATATAATAATAGACTATAGAGTACTAGGAAAATAAAATATTAACTCTTTGGATATAATATCACGTACGCCTATTATATCGATAAAAACAAGAGATGGTACTGATCTGACGAGATTAATTAGGTCCTTTGGAGTCAAATTATATATTTATCAGCTTTTCTTGCAACGAACTACATCAACAAATTTGTATCATTTGTATATTATAATATTCCTACCTATATTAATATATAATGATCGATCCCCATGCATCGACAAGGCTCTGCAAATTTATAAAGCATATATGCAAAGTGCTAGAGGAACCGTTGGATCATGGCATGGAAGCAGACGACTGTTACGTCAGGGTGGCCCCGCGCCCTTTTTATTTGTTTGCCAATCTAGTAACGTGGGGTGTTCCTAGCTAGCTAGCTACTCAATATTTTTCTTTTTCTTTTCTTTCTCCACCTTCATCTGCCGAATCCTTTAATTTTTACTGTCATATATCCTCATTCCTCAGTTCACTGATTAAATTGTCACATGAATTACAAACTTATTATTCATACTTTTCAATTCAAATTCCTGAGGTGAAAAAAGAACACACATGGTAATGGAGGGAGAGAGAGATCAGAGAGAGAGATAGCATATCAAATTACACTGAAAACCTTAAATACTCTCGTACTTATATTTCCCCCTACTCTCCTTTTTCCCTCTCGTTGTCATATCTGTGTTGCTACATCAAATGGTTCCCACAGTTTCAACGTCAAACCCATAATTATCAGGCCTCTCCAATAAAAACCTCCTCTCTCTCTCTCTCTCTCTCTCTCAAATGTCCATAAACGACTTGTCTTCGGACCTTCCAGAAACACTCTGGTGGACTCAACTTCGGCAGCAGCAACCGGCCGGCATGGAGCCAATCCCAAATCAACCTTCATCTTCTTCAAACACTGACCCTTCTTGGACCCCCCAACTCTACCAGCAACACCGGGCCTGGCTTAAGTCGACGACAACCTCAACCACCCCCATCGGCTTCCACCTGAAACGCGACGACAACGACAACGACGAAGAACTCGACGACCAAATCCCGGAAAACCCCTCACACCAAGAAGTAATCCTAGAACAAGAAGAAGAACAACAACCAGCTCATAAAACCGAGAAAGAACCCATGTTTGAAAAGCCATTGACCCCTAGCGACGTCGGCAAGCTCAACCGGCTCGTCATCCCGAAACAACACGCCGAGAAGTACTTCCCTCTCAGCGGCGAATCGGGCTTGTTGCTGAGCTTCGAGGACGAGTCCGGCAAGTGCTGGCGCTTCCGGTACTCGTATTGGAATAGTAGCCAGAGTTATGTGCTAACCAAAGGGTGGAGCCGCTACGTGAAGGAGAAACGCCTCGACGCCGGAGACGTCGTTTTGTTCGAGCGCCACCAGACTGACGGTGAGCGTTTGTTTATAGGGTGGAGGCGGCGTGGGGCAGAGGCGCAAGTTAGCAGTGGAGGCCATGGGATATTGGCGGCACAGCACAGTAATAGCAGCAGAAGTGGGCCGGGGTGGACAAGATCAGAGTTCTATTCTGCGCACCCTTATCCTACGCATCATCATCATAATCCCCTCCCATATCCACCTGACTGTCTTCATGCAGGTGTCATGTCTTTCACATTCTCTTCTAACCCTATCTCTTTCTAACTTCAACAAACAACCCAGAAAGATGGGCAAAAAACAAACCTTGATTATTTTTGAAAAAAAATAATTAGTCTTCTATATTTTATTGGGCATTATACGAGCACATAAAAGTGCGTGAAGGACACCTTCCAATTACTTTTGGAAGAATGTGTTCGTGTAACTGGTACAATTGGAGTATATTACTAATTAATTCCTATATATGAAGCGGTACCGTGTTAGATTATACGCATTGGAAGCATTCCCAGATGCATTTTGTCAAAATCTTCTCGTGAAAATATACATAATGCGCGAGTCTGTTAAAGAAGCTAGAGAATTAATTAATGATGAGTTACTGATCATCGAGAAACCGAGTCCTTACTACATGCACGTGTGGTTAATATTTACAGGGTCGACGCCTAATCAGAGGCGCCAAACGACAGTACCCGCGGTGGGAAGCTCGAGGATACTGAGGCTTTTCGGGGTGAACTTGGAGTGCCAGCCTGAAGAATCCGAGCCATCCACACCTGACGGCTCTCCTTTTGCGAACCAGGGTCCAGCCTTCCAACATTCTTATAATTACGGCCTGCATCAACCTGCTCATTCTAGTTCCGATCCTCGTCACAGTCCCATGGTACGCCGATCAATATATATATATAGATAGATATATATTTAGTTATGGTTTCATCAATTTAATTATTTTCTTAAGTAAATCTTTATGGAGCTATAATATTTTTCTACTAGGATTTTGTTGTTTCCACTAATCAGACAAGTTAATGGAATGTGCGAATATTAATGAGACCGAGGTCTCATGTTAGTGTATAACTAATAAAAAAATGATAATCTTCGTCCAAAATTCGTCTAGTAGTGTTTAATACGTCTGTTGTTTTGCACATGTGAATTTCGAATCATGATATATATGTCTGACTCGATCTGCATGAAATTAATTATTTCGTTCAATTATTGAAACTTTTTGAGAAGCATTAGTAGTTAGCTAGGCGGCTGGGTTATATAAAAGTAAAAGGCCGTCTGATCATCTTTTCTTGCCAACAATGTTGTTTTTAAGCTTATTATAAAATTTATTTTGGTATTTATAACGGGATATATATACATGTATATAGATGCATGTATATGAATTAAGGAGCATGAAAATGCAACTTGGTCTGATTGATTACTGGGGCTAATGCTGAATAATGTGGAATAAAAAAATTAACCAAATTAGCGGGTTTGATTTGTTCATGTGGGCCAAAACCATAATATATATATTACAAACATATTCGAGTTATAATATTTAACTACTTCATTCATAATTACATATATAGGGACTTGCATGCCTTAAATATTATTACCAAATCGAACTGGAATAGTAGAGGCCAGTTTGGTAGTTTTTGCTGTCGGCTGGTTCCAATTTGGAAACTTAGAAGCGATAAATTCGGGGCTGCTGCTATTTCAAGTTTCAACAGTCCAAACAAACATATATAGCAATGATAATTATTAAGCCACAGCTGACCTAATAATTGATGGCCAACTACATGGGTCATGATCATATATAGCTTGTGTTTACATATAATTTTTTTTAAGTTATTTTTTATATAGATTTTTTTAATATTTTTTAAAAATAAAATAAATTTAGAGCATGGTTAAAAATACTTTCTTAATTAAAAAGTAAAAAAAAAAAAATTATTAAAAAATAATTTCTTAATCACGAAATAAAATAAAAAATTATAAAAAAATATTTTTTATTTTACTTTATGATTAAGAAATTATTGTTTAATAATATTATGAATTTTTTTATTTTTAAAAATAATTAAAATTATTAAAAAAATCTATATAAAAAAATAACTATAAAATACACATAATAAAACACACTAGAGCTCAGCTCCCAGCTGGAGCTCTAGCATTTTCATATATATATATATATATAACTTGGCATGCAAAACTAATACTTGCTGAATGATGGAAGATTTTGCATATTTTGTTTGTCACTGAAGTGTAATAATTATTAGCTTGTGTGTGGGATTGTAACAGGATATCACTTTCTCCCGAGATGCCAACCAGATCATGAGAAATCACCGAGGATAAAGATCTGTGGATGTGACGCTCTGAAGTTGGTCTGATTTATTTTCATCTACTTGAAGCGTCCCAAAATATATCTATAAAAATTGGAAAAAAAATCCCAGATTTTCAGGCCAATTACTACTATTACTATTCGAGGCAAAGGGTGGGGGGGAGGGGAGTCGTGGGAAAAAGAGACTGCAGAATGCCAGATAGCTAGGGAAGAAGGGATGGGGGGGTAATTGGGACCCACGGAAAAAAGCTGGGTTTTGGTGACGTCGCCCATTGCCAAATAGGAAATTTGGGTCGTTGAAAATCAGGAAATGAGGAATCTATTTTCCACTGTTGAGATTCTGCCTGAAGATTTTTCAGAAGGGCTCATCATAATAATGGAAGGGTATGGTGCTGGTAATGGTGGTGTGGTGGGGTGGGTGGATGGACGGACTTGAATAGATTGGTGACAGCCCAGTCGTACTAGACCACTCTTCTGTCTCTGTATCTGTCTTTAATTATGTCTATCTCCAAATGTAGCTAAGCTGTCTTTGGTGCTCTCCTGGAATCTGCATAGTAGTGAGAAGCTGAGAGGGAGAGCATATTTTTTTCGTTCACGAAAATTGTTGTTGCAACTTGCAAAGTCAGAAGGCTAAATTTTTCCAAAACACCATGTGGGCATGATGTTGAATATTGGGGGTTGGTATTCTTCATTGTCTTCTGCGTTCAAATATGTGGATGGAAAGGGCTGAGATCGAAATGAAAAGCAAACGGTTTGTAATGCATGTGCCCAAGGGGGAAAAAAATAGATCATCTAAGGGAAAGTAACTAACAGACAACAACGAGGTAAATGAGAGTGAGAGGTATCGTAGTAATTTAAGTGCAGGCCCTAATGGGACTGTATTCTTGTTCACAGGGGCAAACAGAATGTTCCGCCAATCATGGCTTTAAATCACCAGCAGCCGAAGCTGGCTTTTGTTTTCAATAACTCAATGAAACAAACCTCTGTGTTTTGTGCTTCTATCCCTTAAGAGGCAAATGAGGAATCTGGTGAGAAACTGTGTCAAAATGGAGATATGAAACAACCCAGCAAAGAACACTGATGTAATTGGATTTTATATTACTGGTATGAAATAAGTTTACATTCCAGACGTGCAAATGAAGAGGCCTAATAGTTAGAAAAATGGGTCTCCATCAACTTTGTTACTTGGTCATAAAGGACGCAAGAATCTCTACTTAAAAGTACTAATACATCTGCCGAGGAAAAAACAATACTCATATCTCTATCTGATATCCGTCAAGAAATTTGTTCATACATATCAATATACTGCTTGTGCTTATTGGCGTTGTGGGTGGATGTCCAATCCAAAATTGGACACATCTTATATTGATCAATGATATAGTCAGCTGATTACACAGGTTTTTCACCAGTTAAAAGTACCAATAAACAACTTGGCTGCTATTTATGTGCTGAATATTTGCCTTAGTTTCAGTGCATGCATTCTGATTCATCTTCAAGCATGTTAGGCACATAAATTGAGCAACAAAGTGCAAAATACCTGTTCAGATAACAACTGTGTGTGTCGTGATTATGGGGGCCCATAAGATTTTGGTCTAGGGAGATACCAATTGACCTCTGCCTCGATGGTGTCCAATGTTCAGTGGCTCTATTGCTCTGCAAGTGGGAGGGTCCCCAGGTGTGTGTTGTGATAAATGAGCCAGATGCAGAATCGAACAAAGGAATGAAGGGATTTTTTTTTTCTTTTTATATAGTAATGAAGGGGCTATTCCTGTATAATGGGGCTGTCCTGCCAGACGAAATTGAATCTTACATGACTCAGTACAGCACAAATATGGAAACACCAAGTGAGTATTTCTTCATTCCACTTAGCTTTTCCTCTTCTCATGCTTTATTGCTTTTGGGCTCTTGGTTCAATCTCGCATTCACCTCCCTTAGAATTGAATATCCTGTGGAATAAAAAGGGCATCCTTTTTAGAATTGAATATCCTGAGGAATAAAAGCAAGCAATGATGTTGATATCAGCATAGACACCATCAATGATCGCAAGAAAGCATAAAACCATGCAAAAGAATCTCGCATTTCTTTGACCCAACTTTTTATTTTTATGTTGCCAAGCAATCTCTTAGATATCTGCCTCTTTGTGGGACAATGATCGAATGCTTCTAACAGGAGGGAAATATTTTGTTAACAAAATGAATCTTGATAACTGCTGCCCACGGCCCCATTACTGATTTGCAAAAGGCATAGTTTATTGGTCATGATTATGAATTTCCATATCACGTTCCAGAGAAGACTTAAAGCAAGAGGCATGTGCATGAAAAGACTCGAAGCAAGACCCAGTCATGCGGCAGGAAGGAACTAAGATGTGGCAACACCACCAACCACATCACTTAACAGAGAAGCCCACAAAACAGTCCCTCAGTGATGTAACTCTTCCCTGACACAGAAAGAGCAATTGCTACCTCAAAATAATCTCTCAGGATAAATGATGGGTTAAGAAAGTGCTACCATGCCGCACAGAGCAAGCGATCTTATTAGCCGAAACAGAAGGGAATTTCTCATTGTGGGGGCCTTGATTTTCGTTCAATGATTCCATTTCATGTGAAGTCATTTTCAATACTCTTATCTCCACGATGTAGTGTACTTAAAAAGTATTACCCTCGCATCTCATGGCCCGATTTGTTTGTCACAAGTATTCTTTCTGAAGTCAAAAATGGTGTCCCACTGCATCTTCTTCGATCTTAAACAGATCTTCACTGAGAATTCGGTCCATCAATTGTGAAGGATCCATTGCAAGGCTGAAAAGAATCTCCACATGGGAGGAGCAGCAGCAATAGAAAAAAGAATGTTAATAAAACTATCCATGCTGAAGCAAGATATCTCACTCACTACCCCCCACCTTGCCACCTTAAACTTGAGCTGGTGGCATTATCAGACGCTTGCACTTCATAGAATCATTAACCGATGAAGATCCATCTTAAATAATATCTGTCCCGTTCATCATGGTTGTACAAGCAAAGATTATGCCAACTATTCCATTGCCTGGAAAAACAAACAGACAATATCCTTACGAGTATGAGGCATAAAAAGACCACAAAACCAATTTCCTTCGGAATCAGCACTACCGAGGGATGAGTATTTCTAAAGAAATTGGCTGTACAGAATAATTTCCAGTGTATTTATAATTCTCGAATTTTGCTTTACACAGAGACAAAACCTTTCGGGTATAATGGATTATGCTGGTAGTTTCCTACAATCTGAGCTTACACAAAACCATCTCATCTCCCTCATCAATTCTTCTTTATCTTTTGTTGTTTCTCAGTTCCAAACTCCTAACTTCCAACAGCAAAAGCACAAAGCTCAAATTTTTTTTATTCGTAAATGCAATATTCTGTTTTAATTATTTAATTCGGCTTCTATTTTGTTTTTACTTATTCCTGCCCTGCGCACTTTGGATACCAAAACCATCTCAATCATTCTCATCTCATCTCATCATTATAATTTTCATAAATTTCCACATAAAATACAATAAACAATTCAACTTTTTCAAATTCTAAAACAATAATAATATTAAAAAAAATATTCTAACAATATTTTATTCAACTTTCATCTAAAACCATCTCATCTCATCTCACTATCCAAACTCCACCTATAGTCATGGAAATTGAAGTGTTTATTTTTAGTTACAAATGGTCAATATATATAATTATCATTCCTAGCTCATTACTGTAACTTTTTTTTTCTTGCATGGTTCCAATAGTCCCAGCAGGAATAACACAATAAGGATCAGCAATCTTTGTTACAACAAACTTATTGATGTATATTATTTATTGATTTTTTGCAATAGTAACTCGATAAGAATGTGTTAGTATATAGTATGTTAGTTTCTTGATTTTTTGTTTCAATTGATCTATGTTGTATAGAATAACTTTTGTACAAGTACAAGTATACTTAGTTTACAATTTTCTAAAAGTTTAATTGGTTTCGGGATTTTCGTAACCATCAACCTTTCTTCTTGTAAAAGGTATTTCTCTACCAAAAACAAAGACAATCAATAAAATTTGGGTATTAATGAAATAAAGTTTTTGTTTCAATAAAAAAAAAATTAAATAAATAAACAAATCGCAGAAACTTATAGCACGAAAATGTTTATAAATGACTAATATTCTCTAAATAAAATAATATCGTTGGGTTCTACCATGACGAGAAAACTTCATGTGGACTTCTTGTGTTCATTTCAGTAGAACCTTGATTCTATCTATAGCATTATTCTATTAAACTGCCCCAACAGAAAAATCCTAGATCCGCCACTAAACGGCCACATTTATCATCGACAACTCCGACATCTTCCGGGGTATTTCCATCAATTCGACACAATGTACGGCAACTGCAGGCTGAGCTGCAGTCGTTGTCAAGGCCTTGGAGTAGAACCGGGCTCCACCACCCTGGAAATGCCATAGAGCAGGTCAACCAACCCATCCTTCGCCGAAGAGAAGTGCATACACAGCCTTATTGTCGCTACAAACTCAAAGTCACCAATTTGAGTACATATACTTAAAAATGTAAACAGGAAAGAAAGCCTAATAAGAATGAGCCAACCCCAGCATCATTAAGAGTCAATCAATCAAAAAACCACATCGAACAAACCCACTAAGAATTCAAACAAAAACCCAACAAAACAACGGGCCAAAAATATACAAGAAAGCACCAAATTCAAGCTACATCCCATAACGCAAAAAGGTGAGAGAAGTTACTGCCGGGTCGGGCACCCCCGTCTCGCCGTCTTCTTTTCTGCCCTCTTCCTCCATAAATTAGCACTTCGGGCCAGACCCGTCGATTCGCATGCTGAGAGTGAGAAGTCCTTGACTGTCTTAATTACGTTATGAACGTCATCAGTCATTCGCGTGCTTTTTATATGAACGATGAGTCGTTTTTTCTAACAACACCAGAATGTAACAGCTAAATTGGCCGCTGCTAAATAGCCGCAAATTGCCGTGACACTGAGAAATTAAACCGTCATTGAACACCACCTAGGAAATTATCCGATCAGCTTCCACTTAATTATCTTATCGCCTTGATGTCAATTCCAAAATTTATTATGGTGTTAATAATTAGATTTAAAAGATAAGAATCGAATAGACAATTTCAAAATTTATTAGTGATAAAGGATCGAAAAACCATATATAATGACTGAATATCCATTAATATACTTATTTTGAAATATCGATGATTTTGCCCTGAATATAGGAGGTGAGAGAGATTTTAAACGATCATTTTTTTAAAGAATGTTGTTATGTTTGACCAATCGGCTTATGATCTCAACTACTGTTTTATAATCGAATGATTTTGATGTTGTCCAACCTAATTACTATTAGAATATTCTTTTTCTTTAAAGAATTTGTCAGGTATGATTGGCACGTACTCGAGAACAAATTAAACGTGCAGTCCACCTTTTATCGGCAACATCCTTGCGTATTTCACGTAAACAACAACAACAACAAAAGTTAATTAGGAGTCTCTTTTTAATAAAAGTCGGTATCTCGTCTGTTCTTGTAAATGAGATGAAGTGAGATATGTTGAGATAAAATTTAAAAATTGAATAAAATATTATTATAATATATATTTTTAATATTATTTTTATTTTAAAATTTAAAAAAATTAAATTATTTATTATATTTTGTGTGAAAATTAAAAAAAAAATAGAATAATTAGATGAGATGAAATTATATAAAAATAAACTAGCTAGCCATAGTTTCCAAGAAAAACCCATCATGCACGTCCTGATCAGTGATCACGAGCCTCTCTTAATTTCACTTCATTATTGACCTCATGCATACAACTGCCTAATCTCTCTCTCTCGGTCTCTCTAATGACCTCTTCAACTCCTTCCTTTTCTTATGGATCTTCACTCCGCCTCTCGGGAATTAACCATAGCACAAAAGCTCCAGCTTCTCCTCTTCCCCATCCTAACCAAAAGAGAACTTAAATGTGCACTTCCTTTTCTCTTTCTTCTAATCTCTTCCGTTGTTATTTTTAGTTTTGTAATCCCTCTTAATTCTCAGTCCATTCTTCGTATTGGCTTCTTATCGCAAATCCTACCAAACAAAAAGCCATCGCTAGAAGCTTGCGATTATTCTAATGGCAGATGGGTTCGGGATGAAAGCTACCGGCTTCGATCATACACTGAGAACTGCCCGTTTCTTGATCCCGGCTTCCAGTGCAGTCAAAATGGCCGGAAAGACGAAGATTTCCGCAATTGGAGGTGGCAACCAGAGGGCTGTGATCTTCCAAGGTAATGGTTTGACAATGGAGTTTCTCTATGTCTGTTCATGCATGCCATGCATGGAATTAAATGGATAATCCTTGATTTGATATTATCTTGGTCGGACCTCAATCTTTGTTAGCTGAATCCCCAAAAACGTGGGAACGATAACTTGAGAACCATATATATTAGTGGGGTTTTACCGTTCTCATTCAGAAAATAATTAAGATCATTTTGTTTTGTGGATGGTGTCATGTTAACTGCTTTATAACCTCGTCACATCGTGTAGTTGATCTTTTTAAAACTACGTATAACTGTAAATTGCTGGAAAAAAAAACAAAATCCATCTCTGTAATTGTGAAAGACACGATATTATTGTTTGGTTGAGTTCTTTGAAAGATAGGTTTGTTTTTCGAGAGATGCTGCTCATCGTCTCACACCATACATATTATATATTTTATTTTATTTTTACTAAACTAATTAATTTGTACGTTTTACTCATGATCATCTATACACCACATATTTGTTATGAAAAAAATTTAAAAAAAAATAATTAAAAAATGTATGGTGTGTGGGATTCAAAGGACAAAAACCAAAATTACAAAAAAAAAAAAGATTTAATTTAATTTGTTTTGGAAAATGGGATGTTTTCATTTAGTTTGCTTCTTCTTCGGAACAGCTATGGAAATTTTCAATTAGTTTGCTTTTTCTTCTGAAAACTTAAGGAAATTTTCAATTAGTAATTTCTAAAACATAAAAGAACATTTTTTTTTCCCAAATCATAGATTTAATGCAAGCGAGCTCTTGGAACGAAGCAGAAATGGGCGTATAGTGTTTGCCGGAGATTCTATTGGAAGAAACCAGTGGGAGTCTTTGCTGTGCATGCTTGCAGAAGCAGTCTCCAACAAATCCAGAATATATGAAGTAAATGGAAACCCCGTAACAAAACACAAGGGCTTCCTCTCCATGCGGTTCCATGATTACAACCTCACAGTTGAATACTACAGGGCACCTTTTCTTGTTGTCATAGGCCGCCCACCTCGGAACTCATCGGACCAAGTCCGGACCTCCGTCCGGGTTGACGAGTTGCACTGGTATTCCAAACAGTGGTCAGGAGCAGATGTTCTAGTTTTTAATGCTGGACATTGGTGGAACGAAGACAAAACTGTAAAGATGTACGTACGTAAGAGCCTCCATATAATCTAATACATATATATTGACATTCAAAACCTAATTTCTCTTCAGTTTCTGTCATCCTTTGTTATATGGTAGCTAAATGCCGTACGTAGTAAATCAGAGACTAGTGATCATGAAGCTAATAAATCATGTTTCTGGCCTACACTTACTATTGTGTTTTCATCAGGGGCTGCTATTTTCAGGAAGGAGGCAAAGTTAACATGACAATGGAGGTGATGGAAGCATTCTGGAGGTCTCTACTAACATGGAAATCTTGGGCATTACAAAATTTAGATCCTGAAAGGAGTCATACATTCTTTCGTAGCTATTCCCCAGTGCATTTCAGGCAAGTCCCGTAAAAGTAACAAAGAATAACTTTATTTGTGTACGGTTTAAGTAACAATATTCTCCAGTACTACTACTTTCACACAGCCCCAAGACTGCCCTTGACTACACAGTACTTGATCCCGAGCCTTGACTACTTGAACCTGACTCGCGTGTATAATTTTTGCAGGAATGGCACATGGGATGGCGGGGGTTTATGCGATAACAATACAGAACCAGAAACAAACCACACAATGCTGGAAGCTGAACCATTAAATAATGTATTTATTTCCAATGTAATCAAACAGATGAACAATGGAAAGAGCAAGATGATCCAATACTTAAACATCACCTATCTAACAGAATTTAGGAAAGATGGTCACCCCTCAAAGAATCGTGAGCCAGGGACTCCAGCTCTAGCTCCACAAGACTGCAGCCATTGGTGCCTACCTGGAGTGCCAGACACATGGAATGAACTCCTCTATGCTCATCTCTTGTCAAAAGGATTCAGAACCAACTGATCATCAGGTACCGTTAAGCCTTTCAAAGAAATGAAAAATTCATGTGACCACTCACAATTGATATATAACATCGGCTGGCTGTACCAAATTTGCATCGGCTTCTAGTCCGGCAAGTTCCTTATGTGGATGATTTTATCTGCCAAAACGCATATCAATGATATTCAGTCGACTAGGAAAAATACGGGTTTTGGCATCTATAGAAGATTTTTCTTGATTTACGGAAGGTTGAGTAGTTGCTCCTATATCCCACTGAACGGTAGTTAAGACAATGGTTATTCTTCCTTTCCAAAACTATCGAAGTACATGAACTTTGAGCCGCGCTATGACAAATTACCCTTGGTCTGCTTCTTCAAAAGCCACAACAAAATTAAACCGAGAAATGCTTGGGGTCCCCATTTTGATTTTGGGTCCCGAGCATTTCTACCGATACTTTTTTTAAAAAAAATTAAGTGGTTTTTTTAATGATATTGTGAGTTTTTTAAAAAAAATGTTTTAAAGAGTTTTAAAAAATACATGAAAAAAAAAAGAAAGAAAAAAAAAAAGCAAAATAGCCTTCTTGTTGGACAATGTCGGGAGCCACTCTCAGTGGCTCTAGCACTACCCAATTAAATCTGACCCATTTCACGAAATTGATGGAAGAGAAATAATATTTACAATCTTAGATGTGTAAGCCTACTATATTTTTTTGAAAAAAGATAATATATCTATGACTCACTTAAAAACAATTATTTTTTAATAGTACTAAATCTCACTTTTTTTTTTCAAAACGAGTAAATGGACACAATTAATTTGTATACTCTAAGATACTAGCATCACTCTTGATGAAAAAACTTTGAACCGGCATTTGGTTAACAAAGGACAACGAGGTAGCCTTTTTCAAAAGCTTAAGCACTCTCAAGAAGCTGTGGAAAGGCCCGTGAAACCGTACTGAATAATTGAAAATACTAGGAAGCTGGACATAAGGTGTTTGAGGAAAAGTCTAACATAATGTAGACTCAGAGATGCTTTCAGATTCCATGTTTTATATATTGAAAAATGTATTACATCATACTATTTATAGAAAATGTTCATAACAACCTTAATTCCTTCTCCTATCATATTTTGACAGATATTACATTATCTTATAGTCTAGATTCTGCAACATTCCAGCTTATTATCTCTGTGGTGTATTGAGTGTGTTGTGCATTGCTGGTGCGATGCGTTGCACTGCTGCTGTCAAGTAAGAGGCAGAGCCTTGTGCTGCTGCAGTTGAGTGAGGTGCCTTTTTATCCTCCCGCGATTCAAGTTGCAAAAAGGCAAGTGTGAGGCTTGATCGAAATTGAAGAAATCGAGTTTTGGAGAGGGACTTGGTTAAGATGTCAGCCAGTTAATCTTTGCTTGATATAAAGGAGACTTGCAGTGTCTTGGTAGCAACTCGTTGACGAACAAAGTGGTAGTCTAACTCCACATGTTTGGTACGAGCATAAAGAACAGAGTTAACAGCCAAATAAGTAGCTCATAAATTATCATACCACAAAGTAGGTGAGTAAGTAAAAAAAATGCCTAATTCTTTTAACAAAGATTGAAGCCAAAGGACCTCACAGGCCGTGTTGGCCACTGACTTATATTCTACTTCAATAGATAAGCGAGCTATGGTTGCTTGTTTCTTAGATCCCCATGAAATTAGATGAGAGTCAAAAAAGACACAGAAGTCTCCTGTGGACTTGTGGTCATTAAGGCATCCTGCCCAGTCAGCATCAAAGAAAAAAATAAAACCCAAATGCTGTGTATTTTGAAGGTATCTGAGAATTCTCTTAACAGCTTACCAGTGGGATTGGCGAGGACAATGCATGTATTGACACACCTTGTTTACGACAAAAGATATATCAGGACAGGTGAATACAAGTATTGAAAACTCCCTACTATACTTTGGTATAGTTGGGGGTCTTCAAACGTATGTCCATCAAGAGCAGAAAGATGAACAGAGGTGGCCATAGAAGTTGAAACAAATTTTGCCTTATGCATGATAGTACGTAATAGAAGATCAGCGGTGTATTTTGACTGAGACAAAAAAAGACCAGAAGACATATGATTAACTTCGACCCCTAGGAAGTAATGCAACAGACACAAGTCTTTGATTGGAAAATACAAACTTAAAGAAGCTATAAAATCAGAGATAAGAGCAGAGTTTGAACCAGTGACAAATGTCATCAACATATATCAATAGATAAATGCAATCAGATTGAGTATTCAGAATAAACAAAGAACTATCAGAGCGAGAACCTTGAAACCCTAAATCAAGCAATTTCTCTGTAAGCTTTGCAAACTAGGCCCAAGGGGCTTGTTTTAATCCATAAATGGATTTTCTTAACTCATACACATGGTTTAGATGATCAGGATGGAGGAATCCATGCGGTTGTTTCATGAAAACAGCTTACTCAAGATCTCCATGGAGGAACGTGTTCTGCACGTCTAGTTGGTGAAGTGGCCATTATTTGGAGACTGGAAGAGAAATAAGGAGGCGAACAGTTACAGGTTTGATAATCAGATTGAAGATTTCAGAAAAATCTACCCTAGGCTACTAATGGAAGCCCTTGGCCACAAGTCGTGCTTTACGGTGTTCCAAGATCCCATCAACTTGCCTTTTGGTTTTCAAGATCCACTTGGAACCCAACACATTAAGATCAGAGAAATGGGGGATAAGTTCCCAAGTCTGATTTTGAATCGAGGCTTAAAACTTCTCCAGGGATGACACTCGAAGAGGAAATAAAGGGAGTTATGAAAGAGATGGAGGGTCGCAATGGAGGCCAAAGTATTGTACCATTGGTGCGTTTTTTTGGACAGTATATGTGAACCCTTGATGGAGGAGCCATGGGATGAAGGGGAGGCTGAGTAGAAGGTAGAGAAGATGAAGATAGTTTTGGCAGTGAAGAGGGATGCATGAGAGTAGGGCTAGGGTTTGGGAGGTCTAGAAGATGGCGCTAGACGAAGAGGAAGTAGGGTTCTAAGGTGAGGACATGGCAGTTAAAGGCCTGGGTGAATTGTGGGCCGAGGATGAATCGAGAGGTGTGCATTTCCTCGTACGCTTCATGTACAAGCCAGAAGGTGATTCATTCTTCTCAAATGTTAATTATCGAGGCATATATCAAAGTTGCAAACGGAATGTCCCTTGACACCATACTAAAAATCATATCAATGTGGGAGGGGAAGCATTACCTATAACGGTCATGAGTAATTAAATATCTTCTACTTTCTTTTCCCCCGCGTCAGTGGCATTAGGCCCATAGCTAGAATGGCCTCGTGCAAGTTATTGAATCTAAAAGCATACCGGATCCCGTAGCACCCCCCAAAACCAAAGCCCACTATTTGCTAGCTCTAAGATCGGATCCGTACTCTTGCAATATATATATATATATATATATTATATATACTGAATCAAAGTGGCGCTTAAAACAAATATTACATTCATGAGATGGTGATAGATCAATTACGAGAATCTGACCCCTCAAAAGGGAGTAGAAAGAGGCCATTTGGTGATGATGTCAATTGTTCACAACGAAACTAATGCTTCTATGGTATTTATTATACTAGAAGAGATCAGTTGATCATATCTCTGCTAAAGCTACCAATGATCCCAAAAACAGTGCTTGTATAAGATCCCACAGATTACAGTACCAAGGGAGTCAATGGGTACATATATAGCATATAGGATTGGAAAAGGGCATGCTTTAATTCCAATCCAAGTTTGTATACCTAATTATTGACTCAACCCTCTTTTTTTTAAGAAAAAAATGAATTACCAACACACTTCATAGAAAATTTATTCCCCCAAGCCCAAATATTCAATCTCTCACTGAACTTATGGAATTAAGCTACCTAAATTCATAAATTAGACAGCACAGTTACTTATCATCCCAGCAAAATGAGTACTGTTAATGACTAATCACGCTTTGATTACGATGAGCCGGTACCGTGTCTAGACTTGCCAACGAAAGATTTGGAAAAGCTCGATCAAGCTGTCTTGTCTATAATTTGGAAGGTCTCTGATGTTGATGGGGGCAATTCATGATATCAAATAAAAAAATTAAAAGTACTTGGTCATGATCATATATATATATATATATATATATATATATATATATATATATATATATATATATACACACACTAGCGGTAGTGTAACGTCCAAGGGACGTTTGCCAAATATATATTTTTTTTAACCTAGTGATTAAGGAAGTGTTTTTTAATGATATTGTAAATTTTTTATTTTTTTAAAAAATATTTATGATGATTAAAAATATACATAAAAAAAAGAAAAGAAAAATAAAAAAGTGAAATACATATTCAGGACACATTTTCGGGCTACTTTTTCGATAGCTGTAACAGTTCCTTTTAGTTAATTAAGAATATTATCATATTTAAATTATGTTAAAATTTTAATTATTTATATAGTTTTACTTTTTTAAAAATATTTAACAAAATTTTATCATTTATTTAATGATGAAAGATTAGTATTTTATAAATTAAATTTGATAATTTATTTATAATATGATATTTATATGTTAATTATATATTTTAAATTAATTTAAATCAGTATTTAAATTTTCATCATTTGATCTAATTTGGAGAGTTATGATGAAATGTTAGATTTAAATTCCAAAAAGTTTTCTTTTCCCCTCACTTGCAATATATGAATTGTAGAATTCAACCATACTACTCAATGACCCGGAGAGCACTAAAAAAATACAGAGTCTTTTATTTCTATATTGTTCTCATATTTTTTCATCACTAAAGTAAGTCTCTTCTATTTTGGAAACTTCAAAAATATTATAATGGTAGAAAATTATTTTATTTAAATGATTTTAATTAATTAAAAATATTATGAGATTTAAATTATATTAAAAATTCTAATTATTTATATGATTTTACTCTTTTAAAAATATTTAACAAAACTCTATCATTTATTTAATGATAAAATATTAATATTTTATAAATTAAAGTTGAATTTATATTGCAATTATCTATTTTAAGTTAGTTTATTTTTAATGTTTTAATCTTCATAGTTTATTTTTAATGTTTTAATCTTCACTGTTGGATCAATGAGGATTGAAAATGAATGGTTGAGATTTAAAATCTCAAAACCCTAACTTTTTATTTCATTTTCATTCTTCCCTCTCTCTCCTCCCTCCCTCCAGCCGCACGGCTCTCTCCCTCTCGATGTCTTCTCCTCGGCTCCGCCCAGCGCAACCGGCTGCCGCTACCGCGCCACCACCAAGCCCAGTGACCAACGACCTTCCCCACACCGATCTCGTGCCCAACGACCTCTCTCTCTGCCCCCGCAACAGGCCGAAGCTCGTAGCTCCCTCTCTTCCTCTACACGCACGGGTTTCTCTCCGTACGGTCGCCGTTAGCCACCCCTACGGCACAGTACCACCACCAGCAGCCCGCCGAGCTCGTCCCCACAGACCTCTCTCTCTCCCGCCACAACAGGTCGAAGCGCATAGCCTTCTCTCTTCCTCTACACGCACGGGTTTCTTCCCGTGTGTTGATTTGTGATTTGTGTGGAAATTTGTATGTTGATTTGGTGATTTGTGTGGTGATTTTTTGATTTTGTTGTATTTTTTTGGTGATTTGGTTTCTCCCCGTGCGTTGATTTGGTGATTTGTGCGGTGATTTTTTGATTTTGTGATATTTGTGTAGTGATTTGTCGTGAGTTTTTGTGATGATTTTACCGTGAGTTTTTGTGATGATTTTGCTGTGTTGATTTGGTGATTTGGGAGGTGATTTTTTGATTTTGTGCTATTTGTGTGGTGATTTGCTGTGAGTTTTTGTGATGATTTTGCCGAGTTTTTGTGGTGATTTTGCCGTGGGTTTCTATGAGGATAGAGAGGGAGGCGGAGGCAGAGAGGGACGTGAGGAGGATAATTACTGTTTACGGTTACTGTTCATTATTGTAGATGTTATAGACGCTTTTAAGTTATAGGCAGATATAGATGTTTGTGTGTGAATACAATGCAAAATTGTACGGCCCTATAAATAAAATGTGATGTCAATCTTCTACAGAACTACAACTAACTTCAATTAATATTAATTTAATTGGAAGAAAGAAAAAAGAACTTACAACTTGTTTGTGAATATATTTTTCAGCCTAAGTATCCATCCCAGCATTAATAATTTGATGTTTTTGTGAATAAAAAACGGCAGATTATCGAGTACCTATGTAGAGTCACTAGCTTCCCCCCATATGAATGACCGGCGACAAAAACAAGGAATCCGACTTGATCAATATATATGATCATTAATTTCATTAATTGCACGTTTTTTCGACTTTAAATAAATATGTAAAATAAGAACTAATCTACCATGCCAGTATATATATATACATATATATATATATATATATAATATTAGTTTATTATAATGCATGCGTTATACATGATCGATATTGCTTATTGTTTTTTTGTGGTACATGCACGAACGTCGTTAAATAACATGTATTATTAGGATTTCACATATGATCTCGACAAGGATCTAATACTCTGGCTAATGAAAGATAGAGGGATCTTGACCTTATATAATTAATTCCCATAATCAATGAGTGAGCAATATTATATATTATAGAGTAATTTTACATATAACCGTGAAGTGCGTAACCGCCGCGTAATCGCTTTGAAAAATAGTGGGGTCCACTATTAAAAAATTAATTTTTTCATATGGGTCCCATGTTTTATTCATTTTTTTCAAAGCGATTACGCGGCAGTTACGCAATTCACGGTTGTAAGTATCTTTTCTCAATATATAATAATATGCAGTACTCCACGATTCACTTTTTTTCCGCATCAACAATATTTTCTATTTTTAATTACCAACAATATATATACCATTTAATTTAGTATTTATCAACCATTAAAAGAAATTATATATTAGGCAACTTATAAAAAATACTCTTTTAATTTGCAAATATCATGTGGAGCCTGATCAGTAGCCAATTAAACACATCGTTTATGCAATACTGGCCTGAAATTTGGATCAGATTCGATCTACTCTCCCTAGAATTATTGCTTTCTAAACATTATTAAAATTATTAAATACCCTAGAATGCAGTTCTCATCCAATGCAAGATTAATTAATTTTGTATGTAGTCGTCCTCCATCCTAATTAGCACCAAGCGACTAATTCATTCTAGCTAGCTGAGAAATACTGCATGCCGGCGCGCGCGCACCAAAAAAAAAAAAAAAAAAGCCCAGATCTTGGCCGCCTGCGCGCAAACACCAGTAGTACTGATAAGACTTTCCTTCAAGCTGCAAAGATAATGGTTATCTCTAATTGCTTAGATCAGTTCAACCCTCATCCTAATCCTTTTCTTAAGAAAGTACTGGAAAACACGTCTGCGTCACCGAACTATATATATATAATGGGTCATCGTCGCTATCCAATGAATCCGCCACAATTATCTTATCTTATAGTCCGTCACTCTCAAGTGGATCGATCATTCAGATAGTTGAATAAATATATTAATTAAACTCAACTACTCAAGTACTGGTCTTAGCGCATACATAAATATATATATATATATAGTTTTTAAATTAATCTACTTTTGCTATTTTCGATCCCCTTTTTTGGATGTGAATTCATCTGATCAATTAAATTTCTCTTTCATTTGTAGAAACTTGAAGGCTTCGATGAAAACGTACGTTACATGCAACCATGTTGACGCAGACTCTACTTTTTGAAGATTGGGGCATGCATGCATGCATGCAGCCTTATAATCTCGCTTCAAAGCCCAAATTCATCAAGTACTTATAAGAAATGCTTAGTTTGGGCTTTGACCACAAAAAAATTAAAACTTATAACTACTTGATGAATCGGTCGGTCCAGAATTCGCTTAGTTTATAAGAAATAATTTGCACTTTGACCACAAAAAAAAAAAATAATAGTACTTTAAATTGTAAAGTATATTTAATATATTATATAAAATCATATTAATTTGTAGATTTAATTTTGTAAAATCTCTTCATAGCAATTTTCTTATTTATAATATAAAATTACGATTTTTTATTGCAAACACATAATATATATGCACTATATATATATATGATATGTTGCTATATATATATTTTATATATTTATTTATTTATTTATTTATCACCTAGCTAGTCTCGTTTTTGGATTAAGTACTAATTCATAATTCGACTCTGACCGATCGGTCGATCAAGTACTCGATCGATTGTTTAATTGCTAAATAATTGTAGTCGACCCCTGTTATAAACTTATAGATCAAAGAAAATGACGGAATTAAATAAACAATATTAAAACAGCTAGAGAAAATAACACCCAGAAAAATACGTTTTAGAAGACAATGACATCTGCCTTGCCTATATATATATACATACCTCATGTCTTGATTTATCATGATCTTATATAATAATATATGATGTAAATTAATTAGCTTGCATGAACCTAGAATTGGCTCTTTCTCCTAAATATATATATATAATAGATTATTAGCGCGTACTTGTTTCATCAAAGATTATTTATTTATTACCCAATCCCAATCGGAAAGGAATATATATAATAGAAAGCCTCAACTCAAGTCTACATGATGATATTCGATCCTATGAAGATATGAAATCATGCATATATAACACATTATATTATAAGATTGTAGTATTTAACCAATCTTAATCTTCATGTTAAATAAATAGTATACATTATTGCAGAATATATATATATTAACGAACTAGAAGAAAAGCCAGATGCAATAAAACTGGATTTAAAAATAAAATAAAACCGTGTTAACAATGACCGGCTGCGCAGTCAACTAACTTAATTGGGACAAGTAGTGAATGGTAGCCACGTGATTATTGCAAAATTGAGGGGGCATTCACGTCTAAACAAAATAAACCAAACCAAACCAAACCAAAATAGCAGTACTCTCGCACCAACGTTCCCTTCCTATTATCCTATATAAGCCTTGAGGCATGATAAACCTCTCCCTCACCAAACTGTGAAAAGGAAAGCAAAGCTACGTGAATACATACAATATGGCTCCCTCCTCCACTACTACTCTAACGCCACCCATCCTCTCCTCCACCACCGCCACCGTAGATGAAGGCGGCGCCACCACAATCTCCTCCATCCATCCTGATATTATTCAAACTCATCTATTGACCCGCCTGGACGGGCCCACCTTAGCCTCCGCGGCCTGTACATCATCCCAGCTCTACACCCTTTGCACTCAGGATATACTCTGGACAAACATTTGCCTCTCCACGTGGCCCTCAACCAACACGCCACGTCTCCTCCACCTCATCTCCACGTTCCCCAACGGGTCCCGCTCCTTCTTCTCCGACTCCTTCCCGCTTCTCACGAATTCCGATCCCACCCCCACAGCCGACTCCCCGCTTAACCCCGACACTAGTCCGCCCGAGCTGATCTCTGCCGTCGATCTTTACTACAAAGGAAAGCTCGTTTTCTGCAAGGTCATCGAGACCGAGACCGTGTCCGGTTGGTTCCGGTGCTCCCCGTTTCGGCTTGACCTTCTGGACCCAAAAGACGTGGTCTCAACGCCAATACGGTTCCCGGACTGCGAGGACGCCTGCCTAGAGCTCGAGAAGGACTTTGCGCTGAGCTGGATTATGATTGAACCGATTGGACGGCGGGCGGTTAACCTCTCGAGCCACAAGGCAGTGTCGGTTCAGCGGCACTGGCTGAGCGGAGAGATACAAGTACGTTTCGCGACGATCATGAACGGTGAAAGAGGATCCTCGTCGGAGTTCGTACAGTGCGGGATTGTGCTAACGTGCGGCTGGTCGGAGGGAGGGGAGCTGCAGTTGAGGGAGGTAAGCTTGCATATAGAAAACATGGATGGGAAGCATTTGAACGGGAAGGACAGTTTGGCCATACTTGGGAGGGTGTTGGAGGGCAAAAAGAGAGGGAAAAGAAGGAGAGAAGAGGAGGAGGGAAGGAAAAAGTACCAAAATTATTTGGAGAGAACGAGGGAGAGAAAAGCGAGAAAGTTGAGAACGGAAGGGACATTAGACACGTTGTGTATGGCATTTGGGGTGTTGGTATTTTCCAGTTTTTGGATGTTCGTATTGTGCAGATAAAATCATGTCTTTATTTTTTTTTTTTTTCATATTTATTTTACTCTGATTTCATTTCTTTGTGCAATTACATGAATTATACAAACAAGGAATTATTGTAAACATGATAGTCTACTAGCAAGCTAAGGATTATCTAATAAGTCTGTGAATTAGATAAAAGTACGTAGCACACTTTGGCAAAAGAGTTTAAATTGGTAACGGTTTAAATTGGGCTCAAGTCAAGTCAAGCGAACAAACAAAAAATCAAATTACTTTCTTCGTACGTATGTATGCAGGGATTTGGGAACGAACCATGTAGTTTAGGGATAAAATAAGGAGGTGGTGCCAAACAAAGAGTGGTAAATATGCTATTTTGTCAACAACCATTAGGTGTTTAATTAGGTTGTTTCGACCTATAAAAATAAGATTCTAATATAGTTTAGGAGGTTTTAGAGTTGTAGGGTGGTTGGGTTGTCGTAAAAGTGAGGCAAGGTGTGAGGCCACTAGTTTTTGTCCCTCCAGGGAAATTAAATTCACAAAAACTAGTATTTTAATAAGCATGGGTTACAGACAGAATGATCTTTTTAAGCTAGTGAATATTCAGGCAAGACATGATATGTTGGAAATAGAAAATCATGTGACATGCTGCACTAGTCTAGTATCGTTCCTAACCGATGATATGATATTATTAGTTCTCCATTGAATTTATTGTTTTAAAAAATAAAAATTGATCTAATATATATATATATATATATATATATATAATTGCCACATCAGGAATAAAAGTGCAATTAGAATATTATTCTATACAGCATAACTTGTAAAAATTATATAACAAGAATGATGAATGAAAGAAGACCATCCAAATGTCATTTCTTCGTTAACAGGCTAACCAATGAAAGTAACAGCAGTTGAGCATCACTCTAAATTATCTTGTGTTCCCAACACTAACACACATTTCTATAAAACCTAAGGAGAAAAAAACTGTATTCAAAGATTGTTCGGAGATGCGTATGATTTATAGGTATGAGGTAACCATTTTTTCCTGATAGTGGTCCTTGCACAAATAACATCTTCATGTAAGTAATCAATTGTCAGCCACAATCGGTTCTGGAGGCCCTCTGGCTATTGGCATTCCACCCCCAAAATCGGATTTGGGCTTTGCATAGTCCACAAAGACGACACGTCCATTCAATGTCTGCTAGCAATCATCTGGTACTGTTTAGTTTGGAATCTATAAGCTTAAAAGAGTCGTATGGGGAAATCAAAACAGAGCCTGACCTTTCCATTCATCTCTGTAATGGCATTATCGGCTTCGTCTTCTGATGCAAAGGTCACAAATCCAAATCCTTTTGATCTGTCTGAGACTCTGTCCATCACAATTTTAGCTGGCCGAAAAAGAAAAAGAAAAAGAAAGTGTTAAGCTCTAATTGACTGAATATTGCTACTGGCTTGACGAGAGTACAAAATGAGTCAATGCCATAGCACATAAAAAGCCCACGGTCACCTTCAATAACTTGACCATGTTGAGAAAATGCTTCTGATAATCCTTTCTCTGTGGTGTAGAACGACAATCCTGCACCATTAAAAGTTGCAGTTTTAGAGATTCTAAACGAAATAGGAGCTCTCTCTCTCCCCCTCTCTGGTTTCCGTGCTCTCCTTATTAAATTACAATGCAGTGGAAGAGCTTCCGGACTAAGATAAGACTCAAATGATTCATTTGTTGAAACCATTCATTGGTCTAAACTAGTATCCCCAATTCCGAATGTAGTCCCAGCAGTATACGACATGTCCAACACGTTAAACTCTGGCCAGGAAAATAAAAATAAAAGGCTGTTTAGTTAAATGACGTGAACAAATTATAAAAACATATACTACTCATCAGAGTAGAAGGAAGTTGGAAAACTGGTATAGAATTTGAGTGTACTCTAGCCTGCCAGGGCCCCAATAGCACAGTCAATTCATATCGGTTATGGATTGATTAAATGAGCATTTCTATAAAAATGTCAGAATTTATGCATTATCTGACTAAAATGAAACAATAGTCAAGAAAGAACGAAAGGCCCAAGAAAGACTCGCAGAAACATTACGTCGAACAGGTTATGGTTTTATTTCAAATAACTAAACCGGACGGAACAGTACGTAGACAGTGAAACCCATTGCTGTCCTTCTTGTTTTGAGTCAGACAATTAGTGAATCAATATCTACGAAAGGCAAAGAAAAAACAACTATATCAACGAAAGAAATAATGAGATAGACAAGTAAGTACCTCCGACGAAAAGCTTGGAAGCTATTCCTCTGCAACAAATTAGAAGAGCTGGAGGAAGAAGGGAAGCGTGTGATAAATTAGGATTATGAGCAACGAGTCTTCTCAGCGCCGCCATTAATGTTGAGAGAGAAGAGGGGGAAGGGTACGTTCTGCAGCGAGGTATATGGTGTAAACTCCGTACGTATGAAATATGGGTATTATATATAGAGAAGAAGGATTTTTTATTTATTTATTTATTTATTTATTTATTTATTTTTTTAACCAAGTGAAGAAGGAATAAGGCGAAGATGGAGACTGAGTAATTATATTTTACTTGATCAGAAAAAGGAAAAAAAAGAGTTATTATCTTTTTGTGATGTGCATTTCTTTTAAAAAATTAAATAAATATTAGATTCACATGAAGAAATTAATTTTTTAATAATAAATCTCATTTTTTTAAAAAAAAAAACACAACACTTATACAACTCATGACTATATCTAGCATTACTCTAAATGAAAACGGTAGGAGCGAGTCGCGACTCTAGTGGCAATAACACATACCTCCACCGTCATTTCTTTTTTTTTTTTTGGTTATAACTTTATTTATTTAAGAAATAATTGACATTCCATAATCATTCTGCTATAGAAGGAATTTCACAAAATATTAGGAGAAGTTTGGATTCAGAGATGAGTTAAGATGGATTGAGATAATTTGTAAATAATAGAATAAAAATTGAATTATTTATTATATTTTGTGTGAAAATTTAAAAAAGTTGTTTTGAGATTTGAAAAAATTGAATTGTTTATTATATTTTGTGTGAAAATTTGAGAAAGTTGTAATGATGAGATGAAATGAATTGAGATGAGTTGCGGTGAGTTTTGAATCCAAACCTCTCCTTAGGTTTGGCATTAAAAAAGAGAACCCCAGACATTAAAAAAAAAAAAAAAAAAGAGTTTTTTGTGCATGCTAATGGCTAAGCTTCCAATAAACTTCTTTTAACAGAGTACTGGAAATCAGTACAACCCAGTGCAATCTAAAGAAATGACATCAAACAAATAAAGCTTTACAACCCCTAAATGGAAAGAAGAAGAAGAAGAAAGAAACGAAATTTGAAATGAAAATAAATCTCTATTTCAACTGTTACAAGCATTATATTTAAGGAAAGATAATAACATAACGGAACCAACCAAGCGAGCTCCACCCTTCCAATCTCCAAGAAAACAACTTCTCAAAGTGGACAAGCTTCCCAAGGACCAAGAGGTTGAAGTTCTAGTGTCATGTTAGACCAGAAAGATATTTCACTGCCTTTGTTTCTGAAACCCGAGTAAACAAGCTATATACAGAACTGATCCTACAATAGATTTGTCTCGGCAACATCCAGAAGGAGCTCACTACTTCTCTACGGGTACTCTACAGATGTACATCTTAAAAATCTTCAGAAGGAAAGCACACTGGTTCCCGAAGGTACTCATGGATGGTGCACCTTCAACAATGCCTTGTAAAACATGTCAATAAATTGATCGTCCTGTTAAAAGAACCGTTCCATGAGTCAACCAGAAATTTATAAATTTTAGTCTAAAAGACTGGGCATGATGGAATTAAAAAACGACATTCAAGAACAAGGAAGGATGCAACTAACTGCCAGATAAGTTGCAGTTGCAGTTAATACACTAGACAATGCAGCAGAAATCAATAAGCCTAACAATATGAGCACATCAATGCCTTAACATAAACCTCTATACCGTGGCTCATTTTAATTCTGTTGGTGGACATATGAGCAAAATTATTCAGTAAACATCCAGAACAGATTAGATAATCTGGGCAAAAAGGAAGAAAAAAGAAAAATGGAAATACCTGAACAAGCATAATAAGTGCATCACGAACTCTGTCTCTGCTAATAAATGGTGCATCATTTTGAGGAGCAGAGCTAGGAGTAAGAGATGGTGGTGGAGTTGGTGGTGGAAATGGTTGAAGCATTGGAGTGCCATATGGGCGTTGCAAATTCAGCGGAGGATGAAGAGCAGGAGCGGTTGGCACAGATGAAGAGATAGGCAGCATCATCAATGCAGACGAGGAAGATGGGGGTGAAAAAAATAAAGAGGGCTTTAGAAGATTAGCTACCTGATTGCTGTTGCTGATTGGATCAAAAGTCTCATGGAGGGGTGTCGGATTAGAGGAAGCCAAAAGAGAGAGTGATGAAACTTGTGGAGTTGGTGCAGGAGAGGAAATAACACTGGGTGAATGAGAAGATAGAGGGAGAGCTGAATGATAGGAGGGCTGTGATGACTGTCTTGAGTTTGCTAGGTTTAAATCACTGCTTCCAATAATTGTAGCTGCCTGGAATAGTAAACGTGAAAATAACTTGTCAGGAAAGGGATAGAAGTATTCATCCAAGGGCCAAAAGGCAAGGATGGGGGAACTTAAGAGTATCTCATGTTAGCAAGCAAGCGTACACTATCATATAAATCACTTTCAGACTATAGAGGGCCAGGGGAACATCCAAGCCAAGCCTACAATTTTTATGTAAAACAAGGACGATGGTGAAGAAACCTCACATCTTTAGATCAATAAACTTCTCAACACTGCACCTGTGCATTCACTATGTAGCATTTTGTATATGCTATGGTACTCGAATAATGAAAAACAGTAATACCTATGCTGAATACATAACCTACAAAATTTCACATGCATTCCAAGAAATAAGCAAAGACATCTATATTGCTTAAGGAGTTGTTTGGAAGAGGTTTCATCTCATCCCATCTCATCTCATCTCATTCCCAAACATCACTCAAACACAAACACTTTTCAATTTCAACTATTCAACTTTTTCATCTAATCATTACCTAATCATTACAACTTTTCGAAACTTCTAAACAAACACAAAAAACAATTCAACTTTTTCAAATCCCAAAACAAATATAATATTAAAAAATTATATTCTAACAATATTTTAACTTTATAATATTTTTATTCAACTTTTTCTCTCTCATTTCCCAAAACCCAATAAAACATCATCACTCAAACCATTTCACTACTATTCACAGATTTCTCATTTCATCTCATCTCATTCACAAACTCCAGTTGTTATTCGCAATTGCTTCTAAAATTATTCGAATCTAAATACATTGGCTGGATAGTGGAAATGTATACATTGGCTGTATACTTAACTCATTCGAAATTTATGCATTACCTTCACCACCAGCATCACTATCATTCCTCCCCCAATCATTCACACACTGGTTTCATCTTGGGATCCAATCACTAAGTTTTGCAGCTTAAGTAAAATCAGTTATTTAAGATCTTCGTAACCTCACCTCCCCCCCCCCCCCCCCCAAAAAAAAAAAAAAAAAACGAACTAACGATAATCCAGAGAAACTAATCCTTGACAATAATTATGTCTTAACAGAAAAAACAGTGATTATAGATCATTAAACATTTTTTAGAACAAGCTTAACATTAAGACATGGAATTAAGATCCTAAAGAATAATAATATCAGTGATCCGCTAAATGTTAAAATCAATGCTAAACTAGACCACGTACACTAAAAATATTTCGGAAAGAAGAATCTTCAGGAGCCTCAGTGGCAGATGATGATGGCTCAAGAGGACCTTCCATCACCGACATGGTTGGGACTGCTTCAAGTTCCTCAAACTCGCTGAATGCAGGAAAAGATTTTTTTTTTTTTTTTTTGGGGGGGGGATAAGAAAGAAAGTTAGTCATAATATTATGGCTTGTTTGCAATCAACATGATCAAATTATGGATATTTTTGCGAAATGTTACTAAAATATTTTTGCGAAAACACATTGTGAATAACCAGGAACCAACCTGGAAATCAGAAACATTTTAGAAGTTGCATAATTTTGAAAAGAAATAACTATAATACTATTCTTATTCTTTTATATGGTTACCTTTTGCTTGAAGCTACTTTTGACTTTGATGGAACTTTTGAAAATGCATTGAGTATCCTGCAGAAAGAAAACATAACAATGAGACATATAAGGCATTTACTAATTATACATCTTGATCTCAGTGGCAGAATTACAATGTACTTCCTTTATACAACATAAGCGAGTATAGCACATCCAAGATTGGTTTGATAAATACAAACGCACATTAACATATACGAGAATCTGTATAGGGAGTATGCACAACCCAACTCCACACATATAAGCTTCCTTAGGCACTCTAATATTTCTCAAAACCACCCTCTACCCCTCTATGCAAGTTATCTACATAGTTCTTTCCACAATATGCAATACCCACTGGGATGTTTAAACAAGAAGTTAAAAACCAAAAGCTAAAGTAACTTGGCTAGGCAAAGAAATTACTGTACCTACTAAATAGATTTGCAACATCCTCACACTCCCGTGGATTGTAAAACCAAATACCATTAACCTCTTGGGATGCATTCCGGTACAACAGATATGGAACCTGAACTTCATACTCAAAATCTCCCAATAGATTCTCCACCAGGTTATCTGTTAATAAAAAAGGTCAAAGTGAAATAGAGATAAGAGAAATAACATGTCAAGGCTCATGTGACATCTTTGTTGGCAGTCCCAAAAAGTAAAAGTAGGAAAATGAAACGAAAGTAGCTTTATTTCCAGCAGGCAACCAACCGCTGGTGGATTTGAAATCCTTTTTTGGAGGATAAAACACTCGATTATCACATGATTACATACTTTTTCCCAGCAAATTTCTTGTTCATTCAATACGATATGACCCTAAGGGCCTAAGTGAGGTAGTGAAGGTAAGGGAGGAAAGAGTCTTCTTCTAGATATGGAAATACGCAGGTTGCCCTAATCAGCATATAGGAGAGAATCCAAAAATCCACCATTCTCACCTTCATATCAAATGGGTCCTAATATTTCTATTCTATACAAAAAACTACAAAGATTCACCACAGAGTTTTAAACAGCACAAACACTATCATATTTAACCTAATAAAACAGTAAATTCGAACCTGTGTTACGCCGATTCATTACAATGAACTGGAACCGTGGTTGAGTATTCCTAACAACAGCATTAGCAAGACAACCAAAATCATTTATATGACCACAACTGACCACCTGAACTCTGACACAACAAACTTAACTATGAAGTTTTAAGGACAGAAAAAAAAACGAAACTATATAAACAGCATAAGTCACAAACCATAAATAAAAGAAGAACAATTGTTACCTCTTAACGACAAAAAGAGATCCTTCAACGTCTTTGCGACTCTGTAAAATAGTACTTTGCATTCAATTGTTTTACTAAAAGTTAAGAAGTGGAATTGAGTAGGCAGTATAATGGTATTAGGCACAGCCGAATCGAGGTTTCTTGGATTACCAAATGCGAAAAATCTAAGATTCCAAACTTGTAATTTTCGTTTACTGTCAATCATTTTCTCAGCATCTAAACAGAGGGCGAAAAATAAAATTGAGAAACGAACCCATTGGTTGCTCTCAATATTGAACGCGTAGAACGTAACATGCGCCGCTGTGATCAGAATCTCTTCGATGAAGGGATCCATTCTCTGGAGCACGGTGAGGTTGAGCATTTTGGTGGTCTGCTGATCGAGATTTGGCATCAACTTTCCGGTCTGAGACATGTTCTCGCTGGACGGAGAAAAAAACCCTAAATTAATATTTTCCTTCTGGATTTTCTTTCCTATTTACTTTCCCGGGAAAGTCATTGAGACTTGAGAGAGAAACAGAGAGAGGGGGGCATGAGTGCCACTTTGTAGTTCCACTCAAATTACCAAACTAGCCTTTCTCTGCTTATTGTTTTAATTAACTTTTCAAAACAATTAGTTGAAATTTTTACAAAAATTCTTAGGCATCAATAACTATTTTAATTTTTTTTATTGTATAATTTAAAATACAGATTATAAATATGTTCTAATAAACAACATATAAAGCATGACGTGATTACATTAAGACGACCATGTGATAATAGTCATGCAAACAAAGTTATAGATCAAATGCTTAAAATAATAATTGTCAAGAATGTTTAAGACAATAATTATTGTTGGAATTGATATTATGTAATTAGGAATTTAAGGCTTGATTAATTTTTATTGGTTAATAATGATGATGGTAAAATAACAACAACAACAATAATAATAATAATAATTGTTTTGTTTTAAATTTTGAATCGATGAGGACTGAATTTATTATATTAAATATTAAATAAATTGTTATAACATATGATATTAGAATTCTGCATTATAAGACAAAAGAAATATATTTTATCATCCTTTTATAATTTGGTGAAAATCTGTTACTATATTAGTAATAAAACAAATATAAATTTGGTAGAAACTACCGTTCTCTATTTTGTTTGTTAGTAAAATATGCATGCAACAGTGTCTTGGGATTTATCTAATGATAACAAGCCCCCTTTGGATTCGGGAAATATTTGATCTTATCTCATTTCATTACATCATTATAATTTTTTCAAATTTTCACATAAAATATAATAAACAATTCAACTTTTTCAAATCTCAATTAAGCTTTTTCAAATCCCACAATAATAATAATATTAAAAAATAATATTCAAACAATATTAAAATCATCTCATCTCATCTCTAAATTCAAATCCGTCCTAAATTAGTTTTGGTTTATGGGCCTTGTGGCCCATATTTTCAGAGGGCCTGTCAGGCTTAGGCTCATGCATGAAGATCCACACCACTGGTGAAAATGTAGCTTTGTATAAAAACAGCATGTCGTTCGAGACATGTCAATCCGTGGCCCGGCCCATAACGCAGTAGGAATAAAACGTAAGATCAGACGTGAAAGTACTACAAAACAAAGCAAGCTTGAAAGCGAATTGGACTCAAAATTTTCAATAATTTTTTCATTACAGCAACTGCCATGCGTACAATGAAACAAATTACATTTGCCAAATTTCACACGACACGACACGACAAAGAGTTGAAAGAAACACCGAACTAAACACCATATATAATTCATATAATATATAAAACAACAAAATACAAAGACTTAGAAAAAGTTTATTAAAGCATGAGTAGCTAGCTGGTCCATCTTCATCTCAAAGCTTTCGGATGGCCAAAGCAGATAACAAAATAAGGAACATGAACACAACCACCGAAACGAACGACGCCACCACGGCCCCACTCACTTCCTGACAGAAATCACCAAATTGTTGACATATAGCCAGCCAATTCGTGTTGCTATTGCCGTTGTGAGCCAAGTAAACTATGGCAGCAGCTGCAGCGGCAGCAGAAGTATTTAGAGTAAGCGCCACCTGAAATTGATCAAAAAATCCAATTTTCACATGCAAGCTGCATTAAAACGAAGAATAATTTGATGGGAAATGAATATTAGTTGCGAGGAGGATGCATGCATGCATGCTGAGTCAAAAGGGTTACTGTGTCTAAAATGAGGAGTAGTAGTCTTGGTACGATTGCATGGGGCCGAACGATGGATACAATGGAAAAGGGGAGCGACAGGACTAGGTACCCACCAACTATTCCCATTGCAATGACGAAAAACCTGCATGTTTTAAAATATCTTAGAAAATTTGACAAATTTCATACATTCGATCTACAGCTAGGCTTTTTGGTCAGAAAATTAAGTTCATTCATATTTAGTACTAGCTAGTATACATAGATCATCAAGGTCAACAACGCGCGTACAGCATAGAGCTGATAGAGAGAGGCCAGGGAAGAGACGAAAAATCACATACTGAAAAGTGGGCAAATCATCGTAGCTAGCTTGGAACTGGAAGAACTGGGTGAAGAATGGGAGAGTCTCGTCACTAGTACCCATGGTGGATGCGGCGGCTAAAGCAGCCACGATAGCTCCTAGTCTGAGAATGAAGTCAAATATGGCAACTCCTCTTTTCCATCCACCCTTCTGCTTTGCGACTGTCACCAGAGTTGCTTTCCCCCCTTTAGGGACAGCGCTCGATTGTGGAACATCAACTGTGGTTGAATCACCGGTCCTCATTTTTTTTTTTCTTTTTTTGCCAAAAAAGAGAGATTAAGACCTAGAAAATCAAAATGAGAATGGTTGATGAGAAAAGAATGTGCTTAAAAGCTGGGAATGATGAGAAGGAATGAAGGAACGAACATTATATAGAGAAGCATGAATGAATTGGTTGAAAAGGTAAGCATTTAAAAAATGAAAGTCATGACTACTTGACTTTATTTTTGTTATAAGGAATTAAGCAAGTAGAGATCAGGCATGACAGGCAGATCATGATCATGGAGCAAGCAGAAATAATATTAGGTTTATATTTTTCTCACAGGTTGTGGGTCAGCATGATGCAGTAGTGAGTGGGGAGTCCATAGGAGGAGGCTCTCATGCATATAATAATTTAAATTAAAATGCCTACCTGATATAACTAACAAAGTTTCTTATTGATGATCTCCTAATCCGTCAACTAAACCATGTAGGTAGCCTCGCTAATCCAACAAAGGAGTGTACGAATCTTTCGCACCCTACGTACTTCAAAGTCTTTATCCTTATTTTTATTTCAAAAGCTGAACCCACATTCTAATTAAAAAAAGGAAAACAAAATGCATCCTTTTATGGGCATGACTCAAAGCCATTTATCGATCATTTATTATTTTAAACTTTTAGTTCGAAGAGATCAGAGCTCAATACTTTTAATCTCCCCGGAAATTGCTTCCAAAATGCACTAGTACTCCTAAATGGAGGGGATGGTTGACAGAAGAGCCGCTCTTAAATCATGCTCAAGCGATAGAAAATGAAAGGGAGATCAAAATGGTCATTAGGTTTAAAATACTGCGCACGAAGAATGCATCAACCCTCATTTTAACACATATACCGGAGGCCTTGGAATCGAACCCCCATATGCATAAATAAGCCAAGAGCGGAAAAATTCTCAACTAAACCAAACTAGTTGAATCACGAATCGGAAATTTAAATGACAGACTGCTTTCCATTGTAATTGTCAAACATTTCAAAATCCTCGTGGTATGGAACAAAATCGATGGAAAGAAGGGGGGGTATAAGCCAAATTGGCCAATCTGATCAGAGTGAAGTAGTGATGCAAAATTGGCACATCTTCACCCTCTGGAATTTCCAGGTAAAAAAATGAATGCTCCTGATTGGAGGCAAATATCCAACTGCTGGTAGACTACTGGGCTAGGTACCGATCATGCAATATAAGGAAAACCAATTAAGTGTGTATGCTCCATCCACGCTCGGCAAGAGACGCATTCACACAACTAGCAGCCTCTATGTTGTCATTAAGTGGAGGATAGCTCCAATTATCTGATATCTACAAATCAAACCACACAGAGTGAATGAATATGTTGATTATGTTTAACGTGACCAGTTTGGACAAATATAGTCCAAGGCACATAGACATTTACTTCTGCAGCAGAAAATTGTTCTATCACATAAGAACTGATCACATTGATATTTGTAACTAGTACACCTGTAGATGCTAGTTGCATTTACCTACTTATTTTTAAGGAATATTATAAAATTAAGTTCACAGTTGTGTAAAATTAACTAGTTTAGAGCGATATTGAATCATTAAGAGGAATCAATAAGCTAAAATTAGGTTCACAACAGGGGCCATGAGATAATTCTCCTCACAGGACCAACTTTTAGAAGAAATAATACTAAGGTAAAGCACAATATTTCAGCAGAAGAGAACGAAAAAGAAGACAACTGGCAACTTACATCCTCTTTACCAGTGAATGGTCGAACAGCTCCTCGATCTTGAAGAGACTTCTGAAAGTCAGAAAACTTCCATGTACAACGCTCAGCTCCAACTACATAAACAGGCTTCCTATAGCCGGAAGAAAGTCTGATTAAAACATATATATATATATATATATATATTATCAAAACATATGAACTTCAGTTCAAAAGAATGACTCAACCCAAAATTCTCAGAGGTTAATCCTCAGCATCATACTTTAAACATACCCAGTACTGCAAGCCTCACTCAACATGCTTACTGAATCAGCTGTGATGACAAAAGCATCAGCCCAAGCTAGATGTCCCATATGTGGATTTGAACCTAAGCAGTATTACATACATGCATGTTAATTAATCTTCCTTCTTATCAAATATTCTTCGTAATATAATTAAATATTCTATCTACAATTGTAGCAGCTTAGTACCTTTACCATCCCAAATGAAAACCTTAGGATTGCTTGTAAATTCTCTTACTAGAATGTCGGATACCTGTTGATAACAGCATCATGAATGACTGTGTACCCATCAATAATACCTTCAAAAGAAATTGTGAAAAACAAGTGTACCTTCTCAGGAGTTCTTCTAGAGAAAGATATCCTGACAGTGCCACAGCTCCAAAGAACATTCTGCAGCCTGGCAGCTAAATGATTGGCAAGATCCGCACCATATAGACAGTTTTCTAGGAAAATATTATGAATATACAATATGACAACCTTTCACACGGGGAACTTCAGGAAAAGGGGAAAAAGAAGAGGGGTTCAGGATGAAGTTTTATTCAAACAAGTATTATTTCACAGTATAGACATGACCACAGTTGCTGATCTAGAAAAACCAGACTAAACCACGAAACACCACAGTGCTCCATGCATGGAAATTAGATTGCTCTGACTTCAATTGAATTGGGGTTTGAAATGAGCAAAAGTTTGAAAGATCATAGGTGCAAAGGAAATTACTTGTAGGCCCTCCAACATTGACCACAAGCAAGGGCTTTGGAACCGGTGCCAACTCATCATGCCAGGCAGAAGCGGCACTCCTAAGTGCAGCAGAATCAGCCTGGTGAAGAGCTCCCACCGTGAGAACCTGAAATTCAAATTCCAACATGTGTGAATGTGAGCTTCACAAGTCACTGCGGCAATTTTTTTTTTTTTTTTTGATAAGTAAGTCACTGCGGCAACTAAGATCATATTCTACAGCCAAGTACCTACCACATTTTTTCCAGGAGATTCACATGGAGTTATACACCGGCGGAGAAACCAAGGAATTTGCTCCTGTGCATGAGGAGTCAATGGGTAATAATCATGGCGCGGAGTAATTACCATGTCAAACCTATTCAGATGTGACCTTGGATGTTGTATCTGAAATATATTGTCAAAGAAAAAACTATCTAGAATCAGACATTATAGTGTTTGCATCCATGAATTCATTAAGACTGCATAGTAACTACTGGGAAGGTGGTGGAACAAAGAAAAACTGAATGAGAAGAATTACTACCGCCAAAATGAATAAAAAATATTAAATGAATTGTTCAACAACACCCTCACTTTATCACTCTATTAAAAGGAAAACTACCCAACAATTCAAATTACTGTTTTCCCAAAAGCACCTGTGCTGCCAGCATTATGGAAAGTTAAATCATCGCAAAATGGAAGTTTAAACAAATTTGTAAGGTATAACTCAAGTACACTGGAAGTATAAAAGATAGACACCAATTTAGGAGGAGAAAAAGATTACAAAAAAACAAAATCACATTTTCATATCATATCATTTAAAGATACTAAACTGTTTTATAATAATGTTTGACCTGAACAACAAAGACATTTTCTGGGGCTAAACGTTTTATGGAGCTCGCAACAGAAATAGTATCTCGGCCGGATGCAACCACCAACAATGGGCCCTCTCTGGATAAAAACAAAAATCACAAAACTATATTAAATTAAAAAATAGCATAAAAGAGGCACCAAAATGAGCAATTAACAGTCTGTTTTGCAAATATTTGTCTTTCTAATTATTAGTCAAATTATCATGTAAACTAGAGCATGCAAAAAGGGACAAACTAATGCATCAACGATGAATTATATTCCATTAAGTAAGGTTCCATGGAATATGGATGATGAATCACAATCGTTAATATGACTCCATTTAACCTAAAGTAATCCAGATATACTCCAGAAAAGAAAGGTTTGGGGGGGGAGATGCATACTTCTCAAACGTTTCACGAGCCATTTTTGAAATGTGCTTTGCATCAGCTTCTAGAATATTAGATAAGCCTGTGAAACCACCATTTTCAGCAGAAATGACTAATCAGTTTTGTCTTCCAGAATGCTATCTGAATTTCAATTCTAATCAATTTAAGAACAAATTCACCCTGTCCATCATAAGCAACCGCTATCTTTACTATACACCCATCTCATACATATTTTAAGGGTGAACTGTGCTGTGTACGCTACCGCTAGTTTCAGAAGAGAGAGCCATCACTTTTTGCTTTTTAAATGTTGCTTGAAGCCCCAACTCGCCTCGGATTCGCTGCATGAAAAAGTATAATTTTTTGTGTAGAGAAACTGGAAGCCAGTGAAGCCACTCATTGATTCCTCCTCTTGGCCGTGTAACACGCTGCAATATATATCATTACCAAGAACGATACATGAAATGCTCAGAGGCAATTAGAGCATTAGTAGTGAACTAGGCATAGTCAAAATTTAGCCAAGATTTAGCTAGTTTGCTTAAAATACATCCACATCAAACTCATCATATCTACAGTAAATTTAACTATCTAGTTTTTGACTGGCAAATGTAGCCAGCCAAAATTGCTGGCCAAATAATATTTTCACAATATTTTATTCTTCCAGCTTGAGACTAATGCTCGAATTCGCGCACTCCTCAGTTTCTCTCCACAAAACAGCTCCTCTCAACACAGAGAACACCTTCGCCACCGTGGGTCCGTGAACTCTTCATCTGCCACAGTTGACCTCCACGAACACCATTGCTGCCTTCTGGTAAGCCCAAGCCGTCGCGGAACTCTCCTTTTTTTTTCTTTTTTGGTTCTGTTTTTCCTTCGATTTTGGTTGTTGATTTGGGTTGGAGGATTTGGGTTGTTGATCTGGAACCTCACAAAGTTTGATGCAAATATATTTTCATTTGTTGATCTGGAACCTCACAAAGTTTGATTTTGGATCTATTTTTCCCTCTTCCTTCTTGTACGATATTTTCACATTTGCAAGTATACAAGTGTGTTTTCATTTGAATGTTACTTTCCTTAATTCCTGTGTATGTAAACTCTCTCCCCATTCAGACTATGTAAAATATGCTTCCTGGTAGGATTTCTGAAGAAGAGCTGAAGCTTGAAGAGCTTAAGCAAGTTTAATGATTTGAAATAGAATTTCCACATAGGATATGAACCATTAATTATGGCATAGTGGTTCGTGTTCCCAATTGGAGTGGGTACTATCCACATAAACTTTGATTTTGTTTTACTTTCTACTTTTCTATTCCTGAGGGTTAAGAAGATTGTTTATGTTGCTCACCAATTCCATTTTCCACGCTCCATTGCAAATTACAAAGCTTTTTATAGGAGCAAATTTCAGGTGGGATATTTGCTTCAGTGAGAAACTTGATGTAGCAGTGGCAAGGGTGGTTGGAATTTATATGTTTGTTGATTGGAAAGAAAGCTTTATATGTTTATTGGTGTTTCTGGTTTGTCGATTGGAGTAAAATATGTTTATATGTTTATTGTTATTTGCCAGCCAAGTGTTTGTGTAAATGACTAAGAAAGGCGGCTATATGATTTATTTTGGATTTTGATTCTTTAGATCAATACTTTCTAGTCTCCATCAAATCTCAGATCAATACCTTCTTCATTCCAAAGAGCTATTTATTCCAGTACAATTAGCAGCATGAAGTTTGGAAATGAGGTAGATCAATACTTTCTAGCACTCGCTTTGTTAGTGTGTTCAAAGTGATAGTGCTCCTCAAGAAATGAAGTAGTTCATTAAGATTTTTTTTATAGATTTTAGTATAGAATTTTGTATATTCTCAGCTTGCCTTTCCAGACATCTCTAATGGTAATGGATTCAAGAACTCATCAAGATGTCTACTTCACAAATCTTCTAAATAACAATGACTTTTTGATGGAATCCAAAAATGAGATAAATGAACGGCAACTATCTCCATAGAGAAACTTGACCATTGGGAGAAAATGAAAAAAAAATGATTTCACAGAGAAACTTGAGTTGAAGTGAATAAAATTGTTAAGTGTTATGTTTTATGGTATAAGAATATAACTGTTGGAGAAATATAGCCGTTAAAAAAATATATCCGTTGAAAAAATATATCCGTTAGAAGAATATGATTGTTGTAAAAAAAATATTGTTAAAAAAGTATAATTGTTGGAATAATATGAACATTAAAAAAGTTAATGTGCACTTTTTTAATAACGAATAAATATTCTAATTACCATTAGAATTAAAAAAAAATGAAAATGCCAAAATTAATATTTTAATATAATAGTGATAGATTTAGAGAGTTTGTTATTTGGTTTTGTTGAAAAGTGACTAGCTAAATTAGAAAAAGTAAATTCCTAGTCAAATTTTGGCTAAAGAATAGCTAGGCTACTACTAATGCTCTTACCGCATAAAGATCAGAATGATACCAATGCCATTAAGAAATCCAAAGATGCATACATATATACATCATACACGTTTATATGTATTGCTCAAGGCTATGGACAAAGAAGAAATCATGCAAACAATTTCAAAATAGAAAGATTCGTCCCGAGAAATCTCAACTTACATTTATATTATATATATTTTACTTAGTAACTTAAAGTTATATTATATACTTATCCAGTGAAAATTAACTTTTTGAATTAGTTTTGCTCAATTCCGCGTTAATTAAGCCATGATTATATACACAAAGAACTAATGCATTCTCATTCATTTTCTCAGCAACCAAACTGAAACAATGAGAAAAAAATGATAGAATTGCAAAATAAAATGGATGAAAAGAAAAAGAAATCGGTTCATTGGTAAATGCTTACGTATAAGGCTAGGCGACCAAAGAGACCGATAGCGCGAACCAAACCAATGCTCTGATTCTCTGAGCCCGCGAAACCATTTCCAATTACGACCGCCCGTCTGATTGCGGAGGAGACCCCACCTTGAAAGAAGTCGGGCAAGCCCGAAAACCCGCTGGGCGGTTGGGGAAGCTTGATCGGTCTCATAAGATGGTAGCACAGCCTACGGAACTCCACCGGCGATTGGGAGAATGTGACTCATAATTGAGTTCCGTCATTCATTCTGGGCGTTTTCCGTTTCAATATTCGGATTCGGATTCGGATTCTCTGACGGAATGAAATTTGTTTCCGACCTGTCGTAGTCAGTGCGCGGTACACTGTACAGCACACTACACACCAGGCGTTTTCAGTTTCTTCCCTATTGAGTTGAGAGCGAGGTGGGCCTCATTGGCCACATACACGCGCATTTTATTAGTTAGGCCAGGCCCAAACAGCCCATTTATTAGCTCCAATAGCCCAAGTTCGTGTTTATTTAGACCCTGCTATTTCACAGTTTTTTCAGTGTGAATTCGAGCTCTAGCTGAAAAACAAATCAGTTCAGACACTCCCCTCCGTCTCCGACTCCGTCTCTGTCTCTCTCTCTAAGATGTGGGCTAGCGCAGAAGGAGGGCCTCCGGAGGTCACGCTCGAGACGTCAATGGGTCCTTTTACCGTTGAGGTGCTTTCTTGTGCTTAATTACCTTCAGTCATACTATACCGAAGAAGTTTAGGTTTCGAACTTCAATTTATTTTCTTTTTTCATGCTCCTTATTCTTGTAAATCACAGCTATACTACAAGCACGCACCGAGAACTTGCAGGAACTTCCTTGAACTTTCTCGCAGAAACTACTACGACAACGTTAAATTCCACAGAATCATCAAGGTCTCTCTTTTCTTACTGTCTATCAATGTATAGACACAAACATATGCACGCGCATACATGGTTGTCTTTCCATTGTGCCTTTTTCTTTTGAGAAATTTTTTGTTCACATGCATATTGTTCGATTTTCCGAGTAGGATTTTATGGTGCAAGGTGGGGATCCTACAGGGACCGGAAGGGGTGGAGAATCCATATACGGGTATGCTTTGATTTTATTTGATCATTTATAACATCTATATGTGGAATCTTATTCTTTAAGTAGCTTTTGAAATCAATGGCATAGCCTTAACATATCACATTTTTCAATCCCTTTCGACTCTCCTTTTATCCAATCTGTTCCCAGATTGTTTACACCGCAGTATTATTGCATTGAACCACTGAAAACTGTGAATGAATATTGTAATATTGATATTTAATTTGAGAGGAACTTCTAACATGACTCTTTTAATGATGCATTGCAGCCCAAAATTCGATGATGAGATTAAACCAGAGTTGAAGCATACTGGGGCTGGGATTTTGTCCATGGCAAATGCTGGTCCGAATACAAATGGAAGTCAATTCTTCATCACCCTGGCACCATGTCCATCTCTGGACGGTAATGAGATGATCGTGCCCATCATTTAAGATTTGTTCAAATGTATGGAATGTAAAATGTGGTAGTGCATTACTTTTATCATTCAGTTGCAGAAAATAACAACACTCGACGTTAGAGGTGTTTTTTCTACTTAATGTACAGGGTGTTTAGGGCCAATTTGAGTTTTGATTGTACCTATCAAAAAAAAAAAATTTGAGTTTTGGTTGTATGATTGAACTTTATCTTTCTTATTGTATTTATATAGTGAATGATACATTGGGTCTCAACTGCTGAAGTCACTTAAAAATCCGATGACAGTCTTAAAAGTTACAAACTTGCGTAATGAAACTGCAAATCAGAAATTCTAGGATCCTATCATCCTTGCAAACATAAGGTGAGTACATGCTGCATTTTTGGTCAGGCAGAAGTATCGTTAGGTGATAGGAAATGTTTCTTCATCTCTTTGTCTTGTACAAAAACATAGCTACCTATTTTTTAATTGTTACAAACAGTAGTGGCTGTAATATTTTTATTCCTTTTATCTTTGGATTTTTCTTCTGTCTTTGCTGGGAAGAGGTGTGGTTGGAGTTTCCTGAATCCAATGAGTGTAAAGGAATAAGTGGTTCTCCTGTTCCAAGAATTCACGTATCATAGAGTCAAAAGAGTTAATGTGCTTTCCCTTCACCTAGTTCATTGTATTATTTTAAAAATTCTAAGAAATTTTATTTTTTCAAGGTCGTCGAATTCTCATTTGATGACAGCTCACAAATGTGTGGATTTGGGGGTTGGAGCATCTTTCCCCAACAAATTTTAAGTAAATTCCTTCGTAAATTGATTTTGAAGCTGCTGACATGTCTGTAGTGAGAAAGGGAGAATCTCCAAAACTTATCCATGAATGGACTACTAGAAGTTGTTATTCCTATGTTTAGGGCCTCTTAATGATCGAATGTGATTTGAGCAACAAATATTTCTGACATTTATTATCTTTCTTATACACTACTTGTTCTGGATTGTCTCGAAAAATGATATTTTTATTATTGGGTATTCCATCTGGAAAATGGTAATTATGGTTGTCCTTTTCTTGGGCAGATTTCTATATCGGAAGGTTTTTTGTTTGCTAATGGTACTGAGCTGATGCTTCTGTGCAGGAAAACATACAATATTTGGTAGGGTTTGTAGGGGAATGGAGATAATCAAAAGACTTGGCAGTGTCCAAACTGATAATAATGATAGGTATGTCTACCTTGGATCTGTCAAGTACCTTTAAGGGCCTTGATTTGGGACACCTCGAGTTAACTGAGGCATTCTTATCTGGATATAATTTGTATTTTTTTGGGTGCTAACGAACTGTTTGATAGAGAGTAAAACATGGATATTAACAATCACCCAAGGGTAACAATGTTCTAAAACTCAATAAGTTACTGGCAAAATGCTACCAGTTCACTTCCTTATTTACTGATAAAAAAAAATGTGGCCAGTTCACTTGGATTAATCCAAAGAACTCATCACTGCTTGATGAGCCTTGGTTTTGAAAACTGAAAACTGAGAATAATTTTGGTCTCAAAAAAGGTGGATATGATATGAGTGTTATTGAGATGGCTGAGCATGGTTGCTGATCTATTTCATTGCTAGGCGCTGAGTGAAGTGAACTTCAAAAATAATGACAGGGTAGATGATTGTCCCATTTAGTGAGTAAAAATGTAAGGTAGATTAAGTCGGATGTTGAAAAAAATCCCATTTAGTTCTTAAAACGGGGCCTGGTGAAACATCATACCTGTAGCTAATCGTTACTTTTGCAAATATGCTGAGTCTGCAGAAGTGACTATCCCCATCGGCCTTGCAAGCTGACAACATTTTTTTATCTTAATATAGTTAGGAGATAGGTTCCCTTCATGTATGTTAGATTTGTAAAATAATGCAATCACAGCTCGTAGGTTTCACTCAGATATTCTTCGTTGTAATTCTTGTTTCTGGTGATTGCCGTCTTGATCTGCACAGTTTTACAGGCTTCTCTTTTTGTGTTCATATGTGCGTGATGTTTTTTGTTTTGACAGACCCATCCATGATGTGAAAATACTAAGGACATCGGTCAAGGACTAAAATGGTCAAGACTCAGACGGTGACGCCGAATTTGGAAGGGCTTGTAGGGCACAGGCAGAAAGTTTTGAAAACAAAATGTAAGAGAAAATATGGGAATAATCTGTCTGGATTTGGAGTTCTTTTTTGGTTTGAGGATTTTACTAAGCTACTCTAGTGATGATGACTGCTGTTCTTTTTCAATGGCTTGTTCTCCTTTACATTAAGTTTATTTATCTTTTAACCAAACTGTTTCAAGTCCTATGCCGTTCTGTCAGTCTTTAGATAAGTAAATGATAACAACCACCGTCGATTATCTTCGACCCAAGGAAGAACCGTCAGTATCGAGTTTTTGACCAGCCGAGTATTTTTGACTCACCCATTTCTGGGTCACCTAACGAGCTTCAGAGAAGAAAAAGAACATGACGGAACCATGGATGCATATTGATCTATACATGTACAATTGTGCTCACCATGACCGAACAGAATCTATGGTAAAGTTGACAAAGATTGGTAGAAACTCTGGCTCATAGTAAGTCAATATGTTTGCAATAATTAAACTATCCAAATCTCAGAACAAGCAGCTCTATGTAATCATGTTCATAAAAGTAGAACTCAAGAGTTTGACATCGAAACGTTCCACTGATGACTGCTCGTCCTTCAGTCATCTGATTATTCATGCCAATTCGTAATCAGATAAACAAGCCACGCAGCGAAAAAAACAAAAACTTTCGTTATAATATACAAGCCACCACAACTAATTCCTATCGTTCAGGTTAAAAAAAAAAAAAAAATGCAATACAGCTATATATAAAAAGCGGCAGCTAATAGCATCACCACCTCTTTCCTTTCCTCTATATCTATTTCTTGCACAGAAAAAGAAAAAAAAAATGACGAGCTATTGCCAGCATTCTTTCCCCAAAAAATGTCATCCTATGCAAGATTGCCCTAGGTTTTGCCGCAACAGTAATCACCAGCCTCAGTTTCAGCAGCAGCAGCCAACTACAAATATACACACGAGTTTAACCCCAACAAAGTAATGCAGCTTCAAACCAAAAATGCCATGGACATGCAACCGTTGGATAAATTGAAGTTCACCCCAGGTTGCCCGATTTTATATTTTGACTCAACCGATCACCATTTCCTTATCAAGTGGACGAGTTTGGCATAGATGGTGGTAGTGGACTATATCCATTAATCTTGATATCTCCAGGAGGGCTTTCTCTTGACTTAATATTTCTTGTAGGTTCTGAAATTTTAATAGCCGATTCTTCAGAAACCACCAACTTCTGTTCTAGCATTTCCATGCGCCTTGAAGACGGCACGTCGCCTTTGCAGTACCTGTGCCACATGTTTTGGTATGCTGACTCGAGACCACGGGTAAAGTTTATTCCATCACAGACGGGGGACTTGGACATGAGGTCACGGAGAGACATCCTCAAATTTGAGAGTGCTGTTGTGTCAGAGGCCAACTGCAGTGCCAATTGGACATATTCATCTTCACTTTTGGCAACTAGATGTCCCAAGCCTACAGCACATAATGGAGAAGTTCACCTTAATTAGAATATATGTTTGACTGCTGATGTCTAAAGCTTGGAAGATATATATGCTTTCTTCTAAGCCATCAACAAGTTACAAACTAGGCATACCACAACAATACAAAATACAAGACACCAGATGTATATTAATCAAGAAGTGTGAAGGGATGCTTCCTCACCAACTTTGCTGAGAAGACTCACGCCAACATTGTGAGCATGCACTGAACCGGCCATAGTGACACAAGGGACACCCATGTACAAAGATTCACATGTCGTGGTGGTTCCAGCATACGGAAAAGTATCCAAACTACATGAAGAGAAGATATATAAGAATCTCTAAATAGGATGCATGGGAAAAGCCACAAGAATTTACAGCTAACTGATATGCCATCCTCCTTAAAACAGATGAACGCTAGAAGTGTAGGAGAGGTTGTTTGATATCAAGTTCATAGATACATGGACTTAAAGAGTCCAATTGGCGTTCATACTATCATCGCCAAAATGATAGAATCTTAAGAGGTTATCCACCTACATCAGCACCCATCCCATGTTACATGAAAAGCATTGAGAAATGCTGAAAACATAAAAAAAGGAAAGGAACTTCGAATCATTAGTTTAGAGCATATTTTTATGGGCTCTACTGTCACTGGTCTTCAACAATATCGTTCGATCCAGAGAAAATAGGTTAATTCCAATCACAACACATTTTTTTTATAAGTAATTCCAATCACAACACATCACACACGAGGTAGAAAAATGGAATAAAAAAATTTCCCATACGTTATTTGTCACATCAACTTGGATAAGCATGTCAGCAACTGGTATGCGAGCATAGAAAAAGAAGACAGCATAAAATTAGGTTTGCATGCCAGGCATAGTACAGGTAATTTTGAAGTGTCCATTTCTTCCTAAAAGTAATTTGACTGGTCATTTCAAAGTACCTGGTGAGTCCTGAACATATTTTACCCTCCACCACGTTCTTATATGGAAAATGGATATGCCATTTGAGTAGGAGTTGAATTTTTTATGCAAAGATCTCCCAGGAGAACATATTTCCCTCACAGCAAAAAAGCTCACTAGGTATACAACACAGCACAGATGTTTCTAACAGATTGTTTCAAGTGTCCATGTAAGAAGAGTATGAGCTTATGTCACAATTCAAAGTATGAATTCGCACTAGCGAAATCTATTATATTGGTCAGCTTACAAACATACCATACTATAGTTTCCTTGTATATGCCAAGCGTTACATTTACGTTCATAAAAAACTGAGTGTATGTTCAGGCACAAGTTTTGCTTTGTAAGCATAACAGACGATGACTTCAGTGAAATGAGAACACATTCAATTCACAAGTGTCGAATTTATTATGGCCGAATGGTGGTTCCTAGAGCACATAAAATCAAATTCTAGGACAGTTATTACAATCAAATTCATTCCTTCTGCTCTTTTACTTAAACTCCTACTTGCTCAAAACATTTCCCACCTAAGATGTCCTAGAGAGGCCGTCTTGTAAGATCTTAGCAGCTATTGGAAGGAATGTCACTGAGATAAAACTAATTAAAGCCAAATGTATGACAAAAAAAGGGATAGAGGGTGAGGCCAAGTGTTAAATCCTACACGGGTGCAGTAGAAATAATAGTTAGTGATCAAGGATAAAAACGATGCACACCAGCCCATGGTATAGAACAATATCCAGAAACCTACAGATCAAAAAATATGGAAGAAAAAAAAACAATTGGCATTTTGCCAGACTTACTAGCTCAAGGACTACAAATTGAACTTTACCTAATGTCCATAAGAGAATATGCTTGCATATGATCGTGGTTAAGAAGAATCAGTGGCAGAAGATCAACACGTAGAGGTTCCAATCCCAGTTGCTCCAGTGTTGAAAGAAATCTTTCCCTTACACTATCACAACAAAAAGGCTTACATTTTACCACAAGGCGAGAATTTGGAACTGCACAGAGAATCCTTGCCCAAACTTGCAACACCTTGGGCGTAATCTAATGAAGGACAAACAAATAGAAAGGAAGACAAAGCATTAAATCAAAAAGAAATCAGTATGACTTTAATAGATACACATCTACAAGTAATTTGATTATCTCATTACAATTTAAGCAATACCTTCGCTAGATTATTAAAGCTACCAAAAGTAATAAAGCCATTGGAAAGAGCAGGAGTTGGGGAGACCGGCCCAGCCTCAGGAGAAGGAGTATAACAAAGAAAGCATTCTGGTAATCGAACCAACTCCTCCACATGCCTGCCATTTAATAATACTTCCGTAAAAAGAGAAGAGTGTGAATGCAATACGCCACTAAGACCAACTTTAGCACAGTACTTAAGCATGGAGATAAGAAAAAAGGAGACCTACTCTTGCTTTGTATGAGGAGAGTCTGCCAATGAATCAGTGATTCGATAATCAATTGCAGGCAAGCCAGTTGTATTTGGGTAGCCAATCCAAGTCACCTACAAGTTCAACAACAGCAGAACATATCAAGAACGCCATACCACCGATGCAACCATTGTCAGATATGCATAATGAGCACATTTCACTCCATAAAGATGGAAAAACTCTGAACAAGGACACAACATCATGGACCATCAATGCTCGCCATTCTTTTAAGTAAAGATGCATGAATAATTAGATAGTAAACAGTATGAAACAATAATCTCAAACAATATGAACAAAATAAGGTGATTATTCTCTAAGGAAGCAAGTTCCCAAGTTTCAGCTCGCATAATAAGTGTTAGAAGATAATGTAAATCAAGAACTGTCTTTTCATAAGACATATAATACTCACATAAATTTTGCGGATAAATTCTTGAAATAATTCAATCATTTGAGCTTCTTAAATATAATAAAAAGCATAAGAAAATTATTTTACAGAGAGCAAATTTAAATTACACACTATATGATAAGAAGATCTTTTGCAGAAAATCTTGGAGAAATTTTAAAAATGAAAAAGATAATGGCCCCTAGCATACCTGGACAGGTGCAGGTCGACAAGCCATCATTCCCAACTTATTGTTAGCAGTATGACCAGTAAGTTCTACCAAAATGTCAATTTTATCTTCTCTAACCATGATTGCCACCTTCTTTTCGTCAATCCCATATATATCTCTCCATATCCCACCCTTTTTTATGACTTTCTCTTTAAACCTAATGGTTTTTGCGTCTGCCTGTAACATCATTTAAAAATAAAATTCAGACTGGGTTAGGAAAATCCAAGAATGAAAAGCGTATATAAACAAATATTTGCTTATACAGTAAAGCTATCTTAGCATAAACATAATTACAAACAATTCTTAAGCCACTCTTAAACTAAAACATTACGAGAAAAGAAAGGGCATTTCTTCTGAGCACGTAATGCTATAATTAATCTATGCAATATATGGAACTGAATACCCAATCTGAAGTCTCCTTTGGGCTTCCAAGTGGAAACAGGAATTGAAAGCAAAAGGTAGCTTAATTTTAATTAAGCTCGCAAACAAATATGGCAAATATAAAGGTACCTATCACAACAGCAAGCATAGAGCTACAAATAACACAAACATCTGGACTTCCAAGGCAACATGAGCAAGTTGTAAAAAATATTTGTGGTATTAAGTCTGAAGATAATACCTTCACAACTGCTGAATAAACAACCACCTTGTAATTTGCATAGTCATGATGGACAAGGGGGGCTTCTATAAAATAGGATACAGAATGAGTAAAAAAATCAGGAGATACATATCCAATCACAAGCGGCCTTTCCAGATCCTTCGCATTCTCCCACGATGTGTACTGTGGATATAACCGCATAAAGCGCTTACCCCAGTCCCTGCATGTATAGATTTCAATCAGATCAAATGCGTCCCATGCTACATAACATACTAATGCTCAGGCAACCTTAAATTGTCAAACAGACATAGATGTAGGACTATATATGAAATGCCCAAAATCTGGTATTGAACACATGCAATTGAACAAGAGACCATCTCTTGTGTGAGTATCAATTTAAGTAAGGTGTTTTATCCTAAATCATGGTATGAGCCCTTTTATAGCAATGGATTGGTGTTGTATGTGCAAAAAAAGTGGAGAAACAGTGGATCACTTGCTACTTCACTGCGAGATCGCAAGTGCCTTGTGGAATGATTTCTTCAAGAGAGTTGGGTTAGCATGGGTAATGTCCAAAAGGCTGGTTAATCTTCTTGCATACTGGAGAGGATTATATGGCAATCCCCAAGTCGCAGCAGTCTGGAAGATAGCCCCCATCTGCTTACCATGGTGTATTTGGAGGGAAAGAAATTATCGGAATTCCGAAGACCGAGAACGCTCATTGGATAAACGTTGTGTTACGGAGATGTTACGGAGATAATTTAGAGATTTGATTTGCCATATTTTAGGAATGTTTTCCTTGATATCTAGATTGTATATAGCAGATAATTAGGTTGTAAATAGGTTGAAAATACTTACCTTGTGTAGCATTTAGGCGCTAGAAATCTGGCATTATCTATGTAAACCTCTTCTATATAATGAAATGAAACCCGATGAAAAGGGTATTCAGACCAATTTGACATGGTACCAAAGCCCCTACTCTGATTATCGTTTCTCTGTGGTCTAATCTTTGAGAGTTTTCTGAGTTACGGCGATAGGAATTTTTTTTCCTTTTTCTGTTCTCGCACGGTGGTAAGGTTCGGAGGTTGTGGTGTTCCCCGAGTATTTTCTCGCACGTCTATGGGGTTCCAACTTGTGAGCTCATCACCTTGGTGGTTGTCGGCGTTCTTTGGGAGTTGCACGGGCTATCTCTGTGATAGTCGGCACTTTCTGTGGTGGTTGACCGCGTCTGTGGGTGGCTATGAGGTGGTCGACCGTTTCTATGGGTGGCTTAGTGGTGGTCGGCAATTTCTGTGGTGGTCGGCAGCTTTGACTCAAACTTATCTTCAGCAAAAAGGGATTATTTCCCAGTGTTCTTCTCCTTATACCCCTCAACAAAATGGAGTCGCTGAGCGTAAGAATCGTCATCTCTTAGATGTTGTTCGTACCTTGTTGATTGATTCTTCTGTACCTTCTAAGTTTTGGGTAGAAGCTTTATCTACTGCTGTTTATTTGATCAATTGTCTGCCTACTGTCACTCTAAATTATGATTCTCCCTATTTTCGATTATTTGCCATATCTCCTGAGTATCAATCCTTTCATACTTTTGGATGTGTTTGTTTTGTTCATCTGCCACCTGTTGATCATCACAAGCTTGCTGCCCAGTCTGTCACGTGTACTTTTATAGGATATAGCCCTACTCATAAAAGATTTGTCTGTTATGATGCTCACGCAAACAAATTCCGAATCTCCCGGAATGTGATTTTCTTCGAAAATCAATATTTCTTTCAATCTCAGGTTATTTCTGATCCTCCTATTACTCTTCTTCCCGCTTTTGATGATGTGCCTTCTTCTATTGAGCGATTTAAACCAGGTGTAGTGTATCATAGACGTCCTCCTTCAATGCCTCTTCCAGACACTGATCCGTCATCTGATTCTGCGGTCCCTATACCTCGGCACTCCACCCGGGTTACACACCCACCAGATAGGTATGGTTTTTCTCATACCTCACTGCCACTCTCGACACTGTTTCTGTTCCTCACTCTTATGCTCAGGCAGCCACCCAAGCATGTTGGCAGCAGGCCATGCAAGAAGAAATCCAAGCTCTTCAAGACAATCACACTTGGGATCTTATGACTTGTCCCTTTGGTGTCAAACCTATTGGTTGTAAATGGGTGTACTCAATTAAGTTTCGATATGATGACTCACTGGACAGATATAAGGCCCGACTCGTGGCTCTTGGGAACTGGCAGGAGTATGGTATTGATTATGAAGAGACATTTGCACCTGTTGCCAAAATGACAACTGTATGGACTATCTTGGCACTTGCTGCGTCATAGGAGTGGTCTCTCCGGCAGATGGACGTGAAGAATGTTTTTCTACATGGGGATTTGAAGGAAGAAATCCATATGTCTCCACCTCCCGGCATGTTTGCTACATCTTCTTCAGAGGTTTGTCGGCTACGCCGATCTTTGTATGGACTGAAACAGACTCCGCGTGCATGGTTTGATAAATTTCGTTCTACTCTGCTTGCTTTTCACTTTACTCAGAGTCAGTTTGATTCCTCTCTGTTTCTTCGCAAGACTTCTGCAGGAATTGTATTGCTTCTAGTATATGTTGACGACATCGTGATTACTGGCTCTGATATTGAGTTAATTAAGCAATTACAACAGCATCTCAAGGCCTCTTTTCACATGAAAGATCTCGGTCCCTTGCAGTACTTTCTTGGCGTTGAGGTGCAGATTACTTCAACTAGTACATTGTTACACCAGCACAAATATACGCAGGAAGTGATTTCATTGGCTGGTCTCCAATCGGGTAATTATGTTCTTACTCCCTTGGAGGTAAATCTTAAGTTTCGTCAGGAGGACGGCGAGCTTCTATCAGATCCATCCTTGTATCGACAACTCGTTGGGAGTTTGAACTACTTGACGATTACTCGTCCTGACATTTCTTTTGCTGTGCAGCAGGTCAGTCAATTTATGCAAGCCCCCCGACACCTTCACTTAGCCACTATCTGCCGCATTGTCCGATATCTGAAGGGTACCTCTACACGCGGGTTGTTCTTTCCTAAAGAATCTTCCTTACAGTTGGTGGGGTATAGTGACGCTGATTGGGCCGGATGTGCTAATACTCGTCGCTCTGTTACTGGCTGGTGCATGTTTTTAGGCAATGCACTCATTTCCTGGAAGAGTAAGAAGCAAGACAGAGTTTCTAAGTCTTCCACTGAGTCTGAGTATCGAGCTGTCTTCCGCATGCTCTGAGATCACATAGCTTCGTGGGTTATTGGGTGAACTTGGTTTTCCTCAGTTTCATTCCACTCCTCTTCATGCTGATAATATCAGTGCTATTCAGATCGCCGCTAATCCTGTCTTCCATGAGCGTACGAAACATATCAAAGTCGATTGTCATTCCATACGTGAATCCTTTGATAGACATGTGATTACTCTTCCTCACATTTCTACCGAACATCAAACTGCAGACATATTCACTAAAACTCTTTCTCGGCACAGACATCAGTTCTTGGTTGACAAATTGATGCTTCTTGATTCACCAGCATCAATTTGAGGGGGGATGTTACGGAGATGTTACGGAGATAATTTAGAGATTTGATTTGTCATATTTTAGGAATATTTTCCTTGATATCTAGATTGTATATAGCAGATAATTAGGTTGTAAATAGGTTGGAAATACTTACCTTGTATAGCATTTAGGCGCTAGAAATCTGGCATTATCTATGTAAACCTCTTCTATATAATGAAAGGAAACCCGATGAAAAGGGTATTCAGACCAATTTGACACGTTGAAGTCTCTTTATCAATACCTTGTTTTTATGGCAATAGTTACAGATTTCAATGGGCTAAGGGCTTATTTCATAACACAACTGTTCTCAGATATTCTCATACTACATCACTATTATTCGCAAACTATTTCACTACTATTCACAGATCATCTGAGATACTCTTAGTATCCAAACGAAGCCTAAGTCTCCGTGATTTCCCTATATCAGTATTTGTTTCTAATCCTTAGCTAGGTGCTTTCTCTTGTATACGTTCCGTGTACTTGGGCTAGGTCCACTTATCATTTATCAATAAAGTTTTGTTACCTAAAAAAAAGCCTACACAACCCCCATACAGAATTTTCGTTTAGGTGGAATGATCCATCTTGCACAGTAAATGTAATCAATATTAGTCCAAACAGATGCATTCAAAATAATATTGCTTTAAGCCTCTTGCTTTTAAAAATGGGAAAAAAGTGCTTGTTTAAAGTTTCTTGCTTTTCCTAATTCTTTTAAAGAAACTAAAACTAGAAAATAAATAAGGAAAGGTCAACATTAGAGTTGTGAAGTTTGATACTGAGTAAATTGTCACCACTTCTCTCAGAAAAATTCTACTTATCATCCCCTACACCACGCACTAACATGTGATTTGTCATTTTTGCCCTTCTATGTAAACACACATATTGATGTGTAAACATGTGTATTTAAATAGAAGAGCAAAAATGACAAATCACATGTTAGTGTGTGGTGTGAGGATGATGAGTAGCATTTCTCCCCTTTTCTCAACTAAGAACACTTAGCTTTTGTGGATCAATAAGATACTAAAATACTCATTGCACGACTCATACAGCACAAATGAAAAAGAATATAAGCCGATCCCATATTCGTATGCACATAACAATATATAAAGACTTTCTCAAAATACAAAATTATTTCAATTCTAAACAAGTATGGCAAGATGGATCTCCCGATTTGGAGAAGGAAAGAAGGCCTCACTAATTCAGCCAGCAGACAGCTGCATAGCCTACCAAACAGAGCCATTATACCAACCATGTAATTATGCATCTGCCTAATAGCAAAAGAGAGGAGCAATAAGTTCTATAAATCTGATGTGCAATATGCATCAGGTAACCCAGAAAACTACGTAGTCATCCTCTTCTAGAACAAGTGGGTCACAAATCCTGCCCACCCTATTGAGTGCCACCCAGTCCCCGGAAAAAACAAGAAAAAAGCCAAAAAACTGAGAAGTTCGTCAAGTTTTGTAACAAAGGATGAAGTACAATAAGGTTTCTGGCAATGCAGGAATACTACTATGCTCCTGGGAATATATCATTAATAGCATACATTTTGTAATACATAAATACAAGTTCACATTAGTTATCATTAGTTATCATACAATGAAGAACAAGTGCATAATAGTTAATTAGAGATAGTTGAAACCTGTGAGCCTCAAAAAGTTTATCATCATGTCCTTCATTTATGTAATTCATTGCAAGCAATCGATTCTGCAAAAATAAAAAGGGGTCCATCATACACAGATAAGAACACGTCGTTCAATAAATGGGGTCCAACAATTATTAGGGAAAAAAGGACAAATCTAGCAAAGAATTTATGAACAGGCATTAATTTGAAAATCTCCCAGCCACCCCTTGCCACCCCCTCCCCTCCCTAAAAACAAAGGCCAAGCCACCAAATACAAGAAGAAAATAGAAACTCAAGACTCAAGGCACTGCATTGTTGCGATATGGAAGATGATTCCTTCATGTTTGATGTGGTGCTTATGGTTGGAAAGGAATGGGTGGTGCTTTGAAGATAGAGAACGCTCGATAGGAGAACTTAGAGAGTTTTTCATTAGTACTTTGTGTATTTGGGCTAAGGTTCTTGTATTGAATGGAGATAATCTTCATGATTTGCTTTTAGCCTACTCTAGTTCCTAGCTTGTTTTCTCTTGTATACCTATGTACTTGGGCTATACCTATTTACTAGTCAATATTTCTTATTACTTATCAAAAAAATAAAAAATTCAGGGCACCCTGAAAAACCACTAGAGGCCCTCACCAGCTTCCCAACCTCAAAGGTTTTCTGCAAGTACTACAAACAATTAACCGCAATAGTGGTTCCACATACGACCCATCTTACATTTACCCACAATAAACTCATCAACATTGCAAGCATTGTGGATCAAATAGATGGTAAATTTCTATGTTGCAAGAACTCTCCATCCAATATTTATGTGAAAATTTCTTCTGCACTTGAAATTGCAGTTGCTCATCCTTGCTCCAGTTGCTGCTGGCTGCCCTCTAGCCCAATGCCTTGCTTCGCTCAATGGCTAGCAGAGACAACTAACACAATGAGGACAGGACAACAACTTGGCTCGAATTAACATGCTCTTGGGGCATCAGATATCAATGGTAATCATCTATCTCATTATCCAAATCAAGCCCCGTTCAGTAGCGATCCATTTCATAACCATGCATCAATCCCCGGTCAATATATCACGATATTAACAAAAACATATTCAGAATCAAACCACTACCAAAAACACTCTTCATGTGCTGAAAAACTTTAAAGTCACACGATCACAATTACTGACAACACTTAACAAGCACCTCGCATACCCGGGAGTCTGCAAGAGTGAACATACCTGGCCTGCATTTCGAGAGTCAGGATCTATCTTAAGGCATTGCTCATATGCGTCAATAGCGAGAGATATATTGCCAGCATCTCTATAAAGAACCCCTACACAGAACAATACAGAGGAATGAATCTACAACAGAATTACTTTAAAATGAATTTATAACAGCAGCTTTCGAGTGATCGTAGTAAAAAGATATAACCAAAGAAAATCCCCTGAAAAAATGCAAAGGAAGAGAAAACAGGAAGTAACAAGGTGCCCTGACGGCTGAACCACAATAACGAATATCCTAGAAACTCCAAAACACCAGGTCACCACAACAAACTTTGGCATCCAATCCTGAATTCACTATGCATAGCATCTGATGCCTGGCCAAACTTTATCCTTACCATCCTTAGAATCAGGGGAGAGGATTCTGCAAATTCACAAGGAACCTCTAAGCAGCTCTTAGGTCCATCCTCCAATAACGGAGTCATTGCCCCTCAGATTCTCCAGATTTCTGTAAGCACCCACCTTTTCATATTTACCTTCACAATCTATACATGTATAGATTGAGATTAATTGCACTAATTCTACTCAATAGAAGGCTAATTCCCAGGGTTGATCGCGCCAAAATAATAATATCATTATGAATTCATCATGGGTTCAGATAACCAAAGCAGCATAGACTTCCTTATTTCCTAGTTGAAGATGATCCTTCTAATGCAATCAACTACGCTTAAAAAAGGCTTCCAAATGCTCCCAGATAGATTTTCAAAATAACGCACCATTCAGATCAGACCTAAAAATTCATTCTTCCAGCATACAGAAGCCTAAAAGTGACAACACTTCCCACATGAATTAACAGACAATTACTTTCACATCATAGGACTATCAATTTTACAAAATCATGCACTGTCCAGTGAGTGATGTGTATGAGAGGGATTCAGAAACAAAAGACAGAAGATTGAGAGAGAAAGAAAGACCTAAATTATTATATGCCTCAGCATATGTGGGATTTGCAATGATGGCTTTCTCGATCAAGCTTGCAGCAATATCCATTTTACCCTGTCAATGATAAAGAAGATTGTGACTGTCTTAGACTATGTGCATTTCACACGAGTCGTCAGAAAACATTCAAATCAAACCTGGACGGTGTAAACAACACCAAGATTGTTCAAAGATTGTGAGAAGTTTGGTTTGATCGACAAAGCCAACTGCAAATGATCATAAATAATGAGGATAGTGTAGATGACAAGTTAACTCTATACACAGAGAAGGGAAAGGAGTAAGGGGGAGAAAGAGAAAAAAAGTATCTTCCACAAGCATTGAAAATTGCCTGATAACACTCTACAGCTTTATCGAGGTTGTCTCTATCTTTGTATATTACTCCAAGATTGTTGCATGCCTCCGCACATTGGGGATTGAAGTGGAAAGCAAGTTCATAGAATACGATAGCCTACACATATATAAATTGATTATTTGATTATGGGATTTAAGTTTCCAATGGCTGCAATCAATATAACAAAATAGAATGGACAAACGCTGTGTGTAGAAATTGAGATAATGTAGTTTCCCCCAGGAGTCACTTACCATATCAAATTTAAGCATTTCACCATAAGCAACCCCTAGATTATACATAGCATCAGCATAGTGCCAATTATAATACAAAGCCTTCTTGTAATATCCCACGCCTTGATTGATGTCTCCCTCCAATTTAACCTAAAAAGGCATCCGGAATCAAGTATCAGGCATAGATCAACTGAAAAGTTGCTAATAAAAGAAAACCAAAATCAGAGCACAGAACCCATTAGGGTGTCTGATAACACATTCATATAAACAATCTATGAACAAATCTCGGTGGAATGATACTATGTTAGGATATCCAACTAACACATAAGGGGGAAAAGGAAAAGATACATGGACTGCAACCATAGCAAGTGCTTACCATCATGTTTACCTTTATGGTCTAGATTAAGCAAAACCACCATTTTTCAACCGGAAAAAGACAAAGGCTAGTGATAAAAGTGCAAAAATGCAGCATGGAAGTTAAGAAATTTGAAATGGCCTAGTGATTGAAGGGGTTTCAGAGTCTTGCAAGATGTCGATCTATTGGCAATGAACTTTGTGAGCTTTTAAAAATAGTTCTTACTAGCACATACATAATGAAAACTTGAATATGGCTACAAGAAGACAAGTCAATGAATAATAAATGGATGAGAAACCACCTTTGTTCCTAAATCTGTCAGGGCTATTGCCATATTGTTCTTTGCAATCTCAAAATTTGGCGAAACGGCCAGACACCTGAAATGGGAAGGCAAGCAAGCACACATAGCATCAGCACAGGAATTCCGTAGAAAGAAAGAAAAAACAAATCGCCTGCAAGGTACAGCTCGAATCTGGAAAGATTAAAAAAATACAGGCCCAGCAAACAGCAAGCAGCAAGCCAGACAGCTTACTCACATATTACCTCTCATAACAAGCAATAGCTGACTCTAATTCTCCACGATTCTTGTAAATGACACCCATGTTGCAATATGCTTCAGCATACATAGGCCTCTCTAATGCAGCCTTCTCATAGAAATTAAGGGCCAAATCGAATTGCAACATCTCAGAATAGACAACACCAAGATTATAATATGCAGGCTGCATGTATCAAAGTTTAAAGGATATATACTTGTGTTAAGTACCAAAAAGAAAGGCAGACAGCAGCAGAAAGTGTGAGTAAACAACAATATTAAGTTACAGCATAGTGCGGATCTATTTTGAGTGCTTCATGGTACTTCTGAATCCCCTCTTGAACACTTCCGGCAAGCTTTAAGCTGGTCCCAAGATCTGTTAAGACAATGGCCAGGCATTCCGCAGCTGGTTTGTATGATGGGTCTGCTCGCAGAGCCTTGTGATATGACTGCACCAAATCAAATTGATCAAGGCTAGAAACAAAAACTCAGTATAAGATTTTCAATCAATTACTCAAAACACAATGTAGATCTAGTTCAACATAAAGTACTTTGGTTTCTTCCATTGATAGGTAAAATAAGTCATGCACCCATACAGAATTGAACCCGTAGCCTCACCCTCCACCCTTTACTTATGAGTTACAGGGCCATTGTGTGATCAATAAAGCTTGGGACTGTTATGCACGGTAAATAAAAATACAAGAACAGCTTATATATGGGTAAAGCCAGGTCAAGCTGAGGATGGCTTTAGCTTAGCTAGAATCATCACACTCAAAACAAAACTCAGCCGTAGCCCTGTTCAGTGCACAATGGTCATCTACCTCAACCATATGCTTTTTTTACAAGTAAATACACCAAAATTCTATTTGAAAGAGTGTGTAAACCAAGTAAACAGGCATCTACCTCGACTATATACAAAGACGGCAGTGCCTATCAATGGGCTCTTGACATTGATCTTGACTATAAATGATACCACAGCAGATGTTGAAAGAAAGATGCAGTCAAGAGAAGCCCTGGGCCCATATAAGTGGTGTAGAAGAACAACATATTACTAACAGAGCGCTAGGCACACACCCAACTACACGGTAAGTATGCAAAGGAGAACACCTAGCTAAGGTGAGGGAAAAGAACAAGAATTTAGAACACCTAGTTAAACGGTCTTACCCAGCTAATGAAAGTAATAACATGATCAGCATCAACAACTTACAAATAATCACTATAATGGCACTCATTTTTATTTTTATTTTTATAAGTAAATAGAACTATAATGGCACTCATACAAAACATAATCGGTTCTTTGTGGTAAAATACAGCAGGGAGAAGAGAATAATACAGATCCTTGTGTATCTGTTGCGAGTAATATGTTGCATGTCAAGCCTATAAATGAAACTTTGTTGCACACATCCTGCAACTAGCCTCCGTTATATACTCCCCCTCCCCCCACAAAATAAAAAAGGAAAACACTAACAGACTATTGCTTTACCATGAAAGAAGTGACTTAACTGTCATGAGCATACCTCAGCAGCCTCTGCTAGGCAACCCTCGTCTTTGTACACTATACCACAATAAGTTAGTGCACAAGCATTCTGTGGGTCCAATCTGATTGCCTCGGCAAAACTGTTAATTGCAAGCTTTGGGATATTCTGCATCTGCAGGCATATTCCTTTGCCAATGTGAGCTTCCACATTACCACTCTCTCTCTCCAAGACACTCTCATAGAGATCAAGAGCCTCGGCAAATTTGTTCCTCGAACGAAGAATGTTAGCATAAGAAATAGCATCTTTTCCTTCAAACCTCTTCTGCACCGGGGAGACACTCACAGGTGAGCCACTATTACTGGGAGACGGCTGTGATCCGTTTAAGAAACCATTATCTCGAACCGGGTCCCTCTCTATCCCATTACCAACAATTTTTTCCGACCAGGCCATCGGAGCACATCAACAACCTTACTTTCCTGAACCTGAACCATTATACACACACGTTCATTCTTCACAATTCAACTTCAACCAGAAATACAACATCCCCAGCCAGTACATTTGAAAATTGTCATCTTTTATAAAACGAACAAAGCAAAAAACCAAGGTTTGAGGCCTTGGAAGTGATAAGTTCATAAAAAATAATTCAGTTTAATCCAACTACTGCATGACCATCGGTAAGAATAATAGAACACGCAAAACGGGTAAATTTGAAACGCTAGGCTACAGCAGGATCGCAGTAGTCACTCTATTTAGCTAGCTATAATCTCTAACATGAACTGATCATAAGAAATAAAAAAATTTAAAAACAAATAACAAAATATAATAAAACAAAACAAAAAACCGCGAGGATAATTATAGTAACAAATTGGCATTAAAAACATGATAGCACAGTAGTACAGCGGGTTAAATATTAGGGATTTATAAGAAATGGGATTCAATTAGAGCAAAGGGAGGGTGAGAAATTGTGCGAACGATTAAGATTCGGCGCTTACACTCAAGGTCGTGAGCTTCTTCGAATACTACACGCACAAGGTAAGGTTTTCTTTCTCGGCTCAGACAGTGAGAGAGAGAGAGAGACGGTCTCACCCTCTCTCCGACACAGTGCTTCGATGTCTCCCAAAAACCCCAGAGACTCCCTGATGTTCCGTCCGTTATTGAAAACGTCTGGCATATAGAAAAGTTATAACCTTTGTCTTTTAAACCTTGTTTTCCGCCGGTATTTGCTTTTATACCACTGCTGCTGAGGCCGCTTAAAGCCTTAAAATAACCCCGGCGTTCAATTTCAGGGGTGTCATTGTCTCGCAGATGGTGAAAATGATGACGTGGCTAACGTGCTCCGTCTCGACGGTATTATGATATTATCCGGAGGTATCCTTCTAATTCTTCTCTCTCCCCTGAGTAAGCGTGGGTTTGAAAAAATCTTATTCGATTTTGCGCATATTCAATGTGATTGGATAAAAAGAGATTTTATTAAAAATAGATTTAATTTAAATTTAAAATATAAAGATAAAAATATTAGTACGCAAATTTATTTATATATAACAAAACTCTTAAAAAATTAAACGAATAATATCTACAAATATTACCCCGTCTTTGAACAGAAATGTTCGGATTATTCGGAAGGCGACACTACTCCTATTATTATTCAATAATTTTTTTTTATTATTATTATTCAATAATTTTCTACTCATATTTATGAATTATTTAAAATCATTTCCACATTTAAACATAATCAAGACTTAAGGACTAGTGTAGATAGTAGAGTATTAATATTTCACTGTTATTTATTATTTTATTATTATTTTTTATTATTATTTAATATTTTTATTTTTTTATTATTTTTTAATTATTATTCACATGATATTTAAAATTATCTCGTTATCCAGACCAAACCTTACGCCTTAAAATTTAGGATAGGGAACAATTTTGGGACCCAAAACTTCTGCAAATTGGCTTCAATTGGGAGAGACCTCAAATAAAGCATCGTGATTATCGTACCCCCATTTCGATTGAACAGTTAACAGATAATTAATAAATGGGTCATTACTCAGCTCCCTAGTCGATTGTTTTTGTCATCATATGTTTCCATGTTGTCTTCTCCAATATTTGATTATAAATGTTTAAACATCATCATCCCAAGTTTCCAACTCTCTCTAGCCGATACCAATTGTAGAGATTCCATCTCTCGACTTTTGAATGCTGCCGCTACTGAAAAATATCAAGAAAATCTAATTGAGATATTAGGTTTTTCGGACCTAAATTAGTTAATTTTACTTCATTGGAAAAATCTTATTGCAAGCAAGTTTGTGCACCAATTCGTGCACCAATATTAATATGTAATACATATGTTTAACGAAACGATGTGAATTAAAGATAAAAATAATTTTTATGATATATGAGATTTTATTCTTCTCTCAAAAAAAAATTTTTCATTTTTTTTTAAATAAAAAAAATATCGGTACGCGATATGGTGCACGAACTCGCTTGTATCTAGCAAAACCCTACTTCATTAGTTGACTTTTGGTGCCCCAAAATGACCCTAACTCTTAATAAGGTCTCGTTTGGTTACACAAACAGGAGTAGAACTGAGATTTGGTGCATAGGGTGGCGATTAGCAAAATATGTCGTATGTAGGGGTGAATGATAACCAACATTTAAGGTAATAAAGTATGTCACCGACATTTAATATTAATCATATAAGGTAGCTATCTAGTGACAAACTAAATTATTAAAGTCGTCAATGTAAACCTCTTACTCGAGCTCCAACAGACTCAAGTGAACGATAAAAATCAAGATAAAAACAGTTATGTGACATTTGTTGAAACAAGCGATAAAAATTAAGTAATCAAACAATACAAATTAGTTATATGGTCTTTGCTTTCACTCCTAATTAGGGGTTTAAATCGATCGGTCTAGTCTGGTCCGGAGGGGTGATGGATCGAAATTTTCAACCCATCATTTTTCTAGACTGGACCAAACATCAATAGGGACCGAACCAGACCAGTACCTATCAATCCGGTCGGTTCGGCCCAAATATTTTTTATTTTTTTCTTCTTTTTTTCAAATAAATCAATAAAAAATTTATTTAATTTACTAAATTAAAGTGAAGTGAATTATTAATGTGAATTATGTAACTAACTCTTTAAAAAAAAATTTATTATATTATATTGATGATGTTAATTGTTAATTTGTTACTAACTTAGAGTATGTCAATATATTATAATAGTTAATACACAATGAGCTATATTAAACTTTATACATTTTGATTATGAATCATAAATAATTGAGTTATCCATAGGTCCCGTCTATACGTGCCTTATATTTACTCACAGCTTAGGTATTTTACAAAAAAATTATTTAATAACTTTAATTAGATCATAAATGTAGATGTTAGTAATTAGTTAATGGTGAATTGGTGATAGGTTAATTGATAATATACATTAGTTAATTAATAGAATATTAATTTGTAATTACATATTTAAAATCTTATATTGTTAATGGTAATAGGTTAGATGAAAATTACATAATTAATTATACAATTATTATATAAAATATATTAAAAAATTAAAAAATATATATTTTCCTATTCGGTATGTCCGGTCTGAAAAAATCCCACCCTGGGACCGGACTAAAAACAAAAAAATGGAATTTCTTGGAACGAGATCGACCAGTCCCAACTTCGGGTTGGTCCGTTTGGTTTCTCCAGTCCGGACTAACCAACTTACCGCCCTACTTCTAATTATTAATTAGATGGTAGTTTATATGTACTTACTAACAAAACTAATTCAAATTAATAAGCTAGTTAGTGGAAGACTTGAAATGAAAAGTGTAAATAAATAGGAAAAATGAAGTTGTAAATTTACCAAATAGCTTATAAAATGAGACTAAGATATTCTATTGCCTCTTATGAGATGTGAAAAAAAAAAGAATGTGAGATTTTATTAATGACAAAATATAAGTGTAAGTATGAAAAATTTGATGAAAAACTAATCCAGACAACTAAGTACTAAGTAATAATTTTTTTTTTTTTTGGGTTGGGGGGGGGGGGGAATTATCTTTATACTATGATATCTTTAAAAAAAACCATATACTAAAGCATGTTTAAAAAAAAAAAAACTGGGGAGCCAACCATCAATGTAGGTCCACTCCTGTATACAGATGAGATGAAAGTTGAAAGTTGAATAAAATATTATTAAAATATAAGTTTTTAATATTATTTTTATTTTAAGATTTAAAAAAGTTGAATTGTTATTTGTATTTTATTTGAAAGTTTAAGAAAGTTATAATTATTAGATGAAATGAGCAAAAATTATTTGTAAAACAAACAATTCCTTAACAGTATAACAAAGTAAACAGGACTTAGAGCATTCACATCTCATTCCCTATAAAATTTCTCACAACTTAACTAAAATGCATCATTTTCTAAATTTTATCCCAAATTTTACCTATATTCAAAAAACCTCATACATCCTATTTCCTATATTTTCTTTATTCTATTAAAATAATTTTTTCCTATTCATTCTTTATTACTTATTTTTCTCACTTCTATTTTCATTCTTAACTACTAACTTTTTTGTCTTTTTTCTCTTCTTTTTAAAAATCACATTTTTTGTCTTCTATCAAACAGTAACATTTTTCATCCTATTGTAACAATAACTTTTCTTTATATATATAAATATGCATTTTAGTTACAATCACATTCTCACATTCTCCTGAACCTAACCCCTATTTCATCTTCTCTTTAACGGTAATATTTTTTCGTCCTATTGTAACAATAACTTTTTTTTATATATATAAATATGCATTTTAGTTACAATCACATTCTCTTGAATCTAACCCCTATTTCATCTTATAAATTGCTAATTTCTGACTTTATCTCCTACTCACTTCATCAAATGTGTCGTTCGTTCTTCCGCAAGTTGTTGCTTAACTTATCATTTGAAGATGAGTTGGAGGTTATTTTTAATAACGATGACGGATTAACATCCCAGCCTGGTTGCAATCGCCAGCATCGTAAGTATATTTGACGTGATCATATTCAAGGGCATAAACAACTATTTTGTGACTTTTACAGAGCCACCAGTATATCTCTCGAATCTTTTTTGAATGAGATTCCATGAGTCGTTCACTATTTATTCGTATTCTTAATGAGATTGAGGCTTACGAGCTCTACTTCATAAAAATAAAAAAATTAAAAAAAAAAAGGGAAAAGAAGATAATGTCGGAAGACTTAGTTTATCTTCTATGCAAAAGATAATTGCTACCATTAGAATGCTTGCATATGGAGTAACTGCTGGTTTTATGGATAAATATATACGAATTGGAGAAATCACCGCAATGGAAAGCCTACAAAAATTCGTGAACGTAATTGTTGCTGTTTTTCCTAATGAATATTTGCGATCTCCAAATGCTAATGATATTGCTCGCGGTTAGTGAACAACGTGGATTCCTCGAGATGTTCAAAAGCATTAATTGCATGCATTGAAAGTGAAAAAATTGTCACACTGCGTGGAAAGGTGTGTACTCTGGCCATTGTCGTGAACCAACAATCATTTTAGAAACGGTTTCTTCGTATGATTTTTGAACATGGCATGCATTTTTTGGTTTGCCTGATTCGCATAACAATATCAATATGCTAGAGAGATCTTTTATTTTCACAAAGCTAACACAAGACCGTGCTCCTCCAATAAATTACTTAGTCAATGGTAATGAGTACACAATGGGATATTACCTCGCCAATGACATTTATCCAAAGAGGTCAACTTTTATGAAGACAATTTCATTTCCACAAAGGAATACAAATAATCATTTTGAAGCAGCACAAGAATCAGCACGAAAGAATGTAGAACGTGCATTTGGGATATTTTAACAACGATTTGCTATCATTCGTGGACCTTCACAAATGTTCAAGATCAAAGATCTTACAAATATAATGAAAGCATGTGTTATTCTACATAATATGATCATCAAAGACGAGCATGATGATAATCTAATTCTGAACATTGAGTATGATCAACTTGATGATGAAGTCTCAGAATTGTCGCGCAATCGTACAACCAAGCTTATGGACTTCATCCAGTGTCATCATTAAATTAGAGACAACTCGGCACATCCATCAGCTCCAAGCAAATCTTATTGAACATCAATGAAAATTCTATTCCCAACAGCAAACTAGCAACATAATATTTGTATTTTTTTCACACATGTGCTTGGTTGTTGATAAAGTGAACCAAAGCCCACAAAAGAATGATTTGACTACGTCGATGGAAATCAGTTGTATTGGATTCACTTCAGTAAACATGGAGGTTCATACGAAGAACAAAGAAATCGATATAGATTAAAAAGATAGAAAAAAAAATTCAGGTACCAGATTGTAAATTCGGGTTCCAGGTTTACAACCCGAATTCATCTGGATTTCAGCCCGGGTCTAACTCGGGCTAACGTGGTTCAGAACTCAGATCGATTTGAAACCCGGGTTCAGGCCCGGATATACCCGAGTTCCCAAGCCAGAACCCGTATGAACAATCCTAATTTGTGGAGTGAAATTGGAAGTCACTCGATATATTTTTTGTTCAAATCAAATAATCAAGGTCAGGTCTCAACATAAGAATTTAAATTATAAATAGTGAGATTTTATTTAAAATTGTGTTATTTAATGACCAGATATAAACTTAGTGATCAAGTTTTTTATGTTCAAAACTTTCCAATATATCATTTTCAATGGTTTAGTTTGTGGCGGATTGGTCGTAATAAGTAGGGTGTAACGGATCTGGTTTTAGACAAAATTTAGGATTGAATTAGTATGTACCGATTTCGTATTTTTCAAAACCGATTATGCACCGGTTACCCTCCTAAACCGATACCTCCGATTTCCAGTCAGGTTTTCCAATTTTAATAAAATGCATGACATTGTACAATGGTCTCGAGAATGTATTGAAGATGGTCTCGTCAGTTAGCTACAACACTATTAGACATGTATGACAAATGGCAATAGCAATGCACAAAGGCTTTTAAGAATCGAAACAAAGATCAGGAAGAGTAGAAAGAATAGAGTCTCAAGATACTCTTAAGTTGTAAATATATACCAGTCTTCTAAGGTGAAGTGTATGGTTATTTGAGTTTGGAAAAAACTATTCTGCCCACCCAAGTGTACCGCCCTAGTTGACCGCTGGTCAAATATATATATATTTTTACTTAGTGATTAAGTAAGTGATTTTAAATGTATTGGTGTATTTTTTTTATTTTTTAAAAATACTTAAATGTATTAAAAAATATGAAAAAAAAACCATTGGGAGGTACGCCCAGCAATAAGAGTGGGGCGGCATAGTAGCCCCATTATTTGAGTTTCATCATAAACAATAGATGAATATCATAATTTGAAACTGCACATACGCAATTAGAATATATTTAGTGCCACACCAGCAAGCAATATTTGGTCTGTTTGTTTTCACGGATGAGATGAGATGAATTGAGTTGAGATTAAAGTTAAAAAGTTGAATAAAATATTATTAGAATATATTTTTTAATATTATTTTTGTTTTGAGATTTAAAAAAATTGAATTATTTATTTTATTTTGTATTGAAAGTTGAGAAAGTTGTAATGATTAGATGAGATGAGATGTTTTCTGTAAACAAACAATAAGATTTCGGAACGCTTTACTCTTTTACCAAATCACCATGATTTCATAATGCTTTAATGCACCCATATTTCAGAATATATTAAGAATAATTTATATTATTATATATTATATATAATATATAATATTAAAAAATTATTTAAAGATATATTATAGTGAACTGGTCTGATCTTAAAAATCATAAAACCAGAACTGGACCGGTTCCGGCCGGTTTTGGCATTTTAAAAATCAGTTCTGGACTGGACCGGTCCAAAACCATTACTAATATTTCATACCCATATTCAAACTTTTTGCTAGAAACAATTCATGTACAAAATGCATATAAATTTTAGAGAAATAAAATCTGAAGGTTTAATGACGAGCAATCTTAACTTAGAACCATGATCAATTAAAATCAACTTGGTTGATAATAAGTATGATTAATTCAATATACTAACGCCTGGTTTGGATATTATAAAACAATCTCAACTTATATGATATAATTATTATAATTTTTTCAAACTCTCAAACAGAATACAATAAATAATTTATTTTTTAAAAATTTTAAAATAAAAATAATATTTTATTAAACTTTTATCTAATCTCAACTCACTATTTAAGTAAACTATATTGAATTCGACCCTAACTCAAAATGTCTTAAATTATTTATAAAAAGTTCGGCTTGTATGAGTTTGATTCATAGGATCGGCATAAAAAACGATAAATTAGGCAACTTTATCTATGGCCCTCTGAAATGGAAAGATTGATATTTTGTCTATGTAGATGGAAAAAAAAGCATGAAAAAAGAAACATAGGACTAATGATTTAGGCATGAAAGTTGGCAAAAAAACATAAGTGTCATGAAACGAAAAGTACGTAACATCTGCTTGAAAATGTCACACACATGAATGCTAATTGAACTATGGACAAGAGTCAAAATAACAAAACTTGTGCTCAATGTTTCCACCCTCAGGCCTAAATAATTGTAATAAAATCTTACTCTATGGAGCACTGGTATTGGCCAGGCACTAGTCAAATTTTGAGTAAGGAGTCTAAAATTGGTCTGTATTGGATTAGTCAAAACTCTCTAAAACTCTATTTTTAAGTTACAGTAAGTTTATCAATTTCTTTAAATTTAGCCAGTCATTATTTATCTTTAAAATAATATTTTACTTTAAAAATATTCTCAATGTCTACTATTGGATAATTAGGTTGGAAAAAAAAAGTTTAGAAAATAATAATTTTAAGTAAAAATTAAATTATTAATTAATATATGGAATGTATTTGTAAAATATAAAAATTACAAAAATTATTATTAAAATATCTAATATTATATTATTATTTTTACTTTTGAATAGATAGTCCAATGTGTATTAACCTTTTCAATGATTTTTCTCAATTTTTAGTCAAATTTTGGACCTGGTAATAATTTTTAGTCCAATGTGTTATGGCCATTGCCAATGCTCTAATACATCTTAATCTAATAGCGCTGACATTGGCTAGGCACCGATCAAATTTTGACTAAATAGTTCAAAAGTGGTCTACATTAAATTAGTTAAAACTCCAATACTCTATTTTTAAGCTACAATAAATTTATCAATTTCTTCAAATTTAGCCAACCACTATTCATCCCCAAAATAATATTTTATTCTAAAAATATTTCCAATGGCTACTGTTGGATAATTAGGTTGAAGAAAAAAAAGTTTGGAAACAATAATTTTAAGTAAAAATGAAATTATTAATTAATATATAGAATGTATTTGTAAAAGATAAAAATTATAAAAATTATTATTAAAATATTTAACATTATATTATTATTGTGACTTTTAGATAGATAGTCCAATATAAATTAACCTCTCCAATGCCAAAATCTCGACTTTTAGTCAAATTTTAGACTTGGTACAATATTGCCAATGCTCTAATACATCTATTTAATACCGAATATTATTGATTTTATTATTTGGGGGTTGTTCAAAGCTCAGTGATCACTTGCATGTGTCGATCAATTCTATTGTTCTAAGTTTTACTCTATCTGTGTATTTAACTTTTGATACATTGATTAACTATAAGCATATTTATTTTATTTTTTATTTTTTGAATATGAGCAGTAGAAAATTGAGTTTGGATATGACAAAGTTCAGGAAAAAAAAAAAAGAATAATGAAAAAATTAATGTGTCCGATCAAAAAAGGAACAGTTTGAGAAATTTATTATGAAATCATGTACATAACATAAAACGAGTGCAAATGAATATTCAGCTTAACAATTTTGCATATTAGAAAATGGTAAATTTTAATTATCTTCTATCGTAAAATTCCTAAATTTAACTGGCTTAATTCATTGTTATACAGAAATGCTAAATACATCGAAAGTTGGGTTCTAAAAGTGTATCTCGAAATTTTTTTTTTTTACTTAGTGATTAAGGAAGTGTTGTTTACTGATGTTGTAAATTTTTTATTTTTTTAAAAAATATTTATGATGATTAAAAAAATACATAAAAATTAAAATTAAAATATACTGTTCGAAACAGTTCTTCGAAACATTATTCGGTGGCTTTAGAACGACTCTAGCTATAAGGTTTGTTCCACCGCTCCTTAATTTCATGGTGACAGTCCGGTCCAGGCTATTGGATTTGGTACGCTCGTGGCCTCGATATAGGTATACTGCATTTTCTTCTATAGGTTTTACTTTAAACAGATCTAATCATAATGCGATGGGCCGGATGGATTCTTCCTTTTATAATTATGATTAACTGACTCAAGTCAACCATCAACGTAATTCTAATTGGTACGATTTAACTAATTCAATCCCGGCCCATCATTGTCTCGTGGACGTGTTCTTGATCTACTCAATTCTAAATTATATTAAAATGGGTGGCATTTGATTTTAGGACAATACTAGTCTTCCCGTAGAGCTCCCGCTTGGGGCTCTTGCTGGGATTTTTTTTTTGTTTTTAATTTTTTTTTAATATTTTGATTAAAAAATGTTTTTTAATAGTGATGTGATTTTTTTTTAATTTTTTTAAAATATTTAAAAATATAAAAAAAATGTATGTAAAAAGTGAAAAAAAAAACACTTCAAATACATTAGCGGGAGCTCCAAGCGGGAGCCCCTGCGGTGACTCTAGAAGGATCCTTGATTTTATAATAAGTAATGATTGATGCATAGCTCATACCTTGATCTGCTGTACTTTTCCTTTCTCATAAATATCTGTGTCTGGTGGATTTGGATGTTGAAGTGAGTTGAGTTGAGTTGAGTTGAGATAATAAAATATTATTAGAATATTATTGTTTATTATTATTATTATTTTGAGATTTAAAAAAGTTGAATTATTTATTATATTTTATATTAGGATTTAAAAAAGTTGTAATGATGAATTGAAATGAGTTGAGATGAGCTCAACTTCCAAACTTCCAAACGAAGCCTTAGTTGTACGTTGGAATTATCGAGTTATAGCTTTAAGCAAAAAGGGCAATTTTATAACAAATGTACAACATGACGTCAAGCAATACCAAGGTGCCGTACTGAGTGAGATGAAACGTGGCATGAAAACATTGGAGGAATAAAAATATTTTTTATTTTTTTATATTCATAAATATATATTTTTAAAATTCATAATATCATTAAAAAAATATTTTTTAAAATACTAAATAATAATAAAAAAAATTAAAAATTTCTAGAGACTCCCATCGGACTAACATTTTTGAAAAGTAAAAGAGAGAGGTCGAAAGAAATCGGACCTTCCGATACGGGCTCGTGCTGCCGTGCTCCTTGACTATTAGCTTTACCTTCCATTCCTTAATTTTGAAATGTGTTCTCCCATTTAATGCCAATCTCCCAGGTTGCCTGAGCCGATACCAGTCTGCCTCGTTCCGACATGCAAGCTAGAGTCGGTATGCTGCAGGAGCGAGCCCATAACTAAAACTGCTTTTGTCCAATGTAAGTCTATCTTTATCTTTAGCCATTTTAAGCTACTAAAACATATAACAACAGTGACGCCCATGGTATATATATATATATTTTTTTTGTCTCAGAACCCCCCCCCCCCTCTCTCTCTCTCTCTCTCTGCCCATGTATGGTAGAAACTCAGTTCATGAAGATGTTCCGTTCTTAGGTTTTTCAAGCTTTCTTCCTGATGCTTAAACATGCACAGTATCCACATGATATGTTGTTTTTCCTCTCTCTTTGTATATATCTCAATTTTTCATTGCATGTTTTCGCCAATTTCTCTCCTTAGTTATGTATAATTATTAAGTTCTTAAATTTCCCCTATCAAAAAAAAAAAAAAAAAGTTCTTAAATTTCCTGTGTCTAGCTCATGTATAGTATAAAAATAGAATATATACCAAAGGAAAAGTCAAAAAAACAAGGAAACAACACCGTCGACATAATATCTATAATTCCTATTCAATTTTCTCAGTTAATTAATTAGTTTACGATCTTCTCGTACGTGTTCTAGTTTACTAACCCGGATAATTAATATTCCGACTAATTAATTACTAGATTATAATATTATCATAGGGACAATAACAATTTTTTTCCTGGTAGAAGAAAAGGGTTATAATAATATTAATATCATATCTTTCAAGGGTTCCTCAACTAGTTTTTGGTATATATGGTGGCGAGGAATTAAAGTATATACGGCCTGCATGCATGTATATATGGTTGATGACCTATATACAAATAACTGCAGCTAGCAATAAGTTATTAGTACTCACCATACCTCCTACAATTAAAATCCTCGATCGGAGTAATACTGCTAATTGATCAGCACTTTCTGGCATGCATGTATATGCATGAAATTCGATCGAGCATATATAATTCTCAAGTTTATAGCCACTATGCATGGTGATGCCGTGATATATGGTGCCAGCTGCTATCTATATATATATATTATAATTTTGATAGTATAGATCAATAATTAATGTTGAAACATCTCGATCTGCCTAACTTTTGGTGTGCCTGCGTATTATTTCCCAAGTTCCAGCATTAGATGGCATTTGTCAGTACTGATGGGACCGTGTTGGGTCCCAAAAGCATGAGTTCAGGCAATTGACCTTGGTTATTAACGTCTCTATACTTGAGTCACGCGCACACACACACACTTAACACGCAATAGTACTGTTATTGCAACGCATTCTCAATTAAGGAATCCCAACCTTGTCGGTACAATGCAATAGTGGATATATATATATATATATAAATGATATTTGTAGTCGTGAATGGACAAGTACCGTGCAGTAGCTTTGAAAAAAGTAAATAAATATGAGACTCACATGAAAAGAAATTAATTTTTTAATAGAGACTCTACTCTTTTTCAAAACGACTACACGACATTTACGCATTTCACGACTGTATGTAACATTACTCATATACGAATTTATAAAATATGTTCTAAAAATATATTGTATGTATATCATTTCTTTTATATATATATATATTATATGTGCATCTTTTGCAAATTAAACAATTAGATTTATAACATGCAGTACTGCCAAATGGATTCAGAACTTTTATGACTGAAATATACGAATTTAATTAATCTGTTGAATCATATTTGTATAAAAGAAAGTATTCATTTTACACAGCATTAATATATTATATATAACAAACCCAGAATTAATTAATTAACGTGCCATATATCTATCATGATATGCAGAAATTCCAGACCATAAATCCATTCATATTCAGTAATCCCATTACTTCGTTAACTCGGCATGCAAAGCCCACTAGAGAGAAAACCAGGGGTTTACACCTACGTCGCTCAATGGCCAATCTGCACACTAGCTTGGTCGGTCCGCCATGACAAGAACACTCGCCTCGCCATAGGAAGCTACCTCGAAGACTACAGCAACAAGGTGGAACTGGTTCAGTTCAACCATGCCACCTCTGATTTCACCACCGACAGCCGCCTTGTCTTCGACCACCCATATGCAGCCACAAACCTCATGTTCTTCCCCTCCGAGGACACCATGAATCCCGACATCATAGCCACGTCCGGGGACTATCTGCGGCTGTGGCAAATCCACGACGACCGCATCGAGCTCAAGGCCCTCCTCAACAGCAACAAGAGCAGTGAATTCAATTCTGCCATTACTTCTTTCGATTGGATCGAATGCGATACGCGTCGTGTGGCTACGTCTAGTGTGGATACGACCTGCATAATTTGGGACATAGAGAAGGAAGTTGTGGACACCCAGTTAGTAGCACACGATAAAGAAGTGTACGATATTTCATGGGGTGGCTTCAATGTCTTTGCTTCTGTCTCTGGAGATGGTTCAGTCAGAGTATTCGATTTAAGAGACAAAGAAAGATCCACCATAATTTATGAAAATCCTATGAGGGACAGTCCATTATTGAGGTTAGAGTGGAACAAGGCTGACCCAAGATTCATGGCCACGGTTGGGATGGACAGCAACAAGGTTGTAATATTGGACATTAGGTTTCCGACAACTCCATTGACGGAGCTGAGCAAGCACAGGGGTAGCGTAAATGCTATAACATGGGCCCCACGAAGCGGACGGCAACTATGCTCTGCTGGGGACGATTCGAGGGCTTTGATATGGGAAGTGGTGGGAACAGATTTTCGATCAGAAGCTAACGGTGATGTGGAGCCAACAGTGTGGTATGGTTCAACGGCCGCGATCAATCAAGTACGTTGGTCGCCTATGGAGTCGGATTGGATTGCTATTGCGTTCTCAAAGAAGCTGCAGGTCTTGAAAGTTTAGATATCTATTTATAAACTAATTAATTAAAGAGAATTATTCCATGTTACTGAATAAAATTATCCATGATTATTGTTATCGAATATCGAGTACTGATGCATTGATTTGGCTCCATTTACGGTACTGTAACTAGTATATATACGATGATCAAGTGCCATTATTTGCTCATGCCATGTTCATGAATTTTCTTCTTCACCGTTAGTGGCTTTGATGACTGCTAGCTTGCGCATCTTGTTAGTGAAATTCACAGTAATAAAATGAAAAATTACAATGAAATGAAAAATTCAAACGAAACCAGCTTGGACTGAGGCACGAAAATCTCGCTCTCTTTAAGGAGATTCAAGCCCTCTGCGGTATGTAAAATTTCAATTGAACCGGTGCAGCAGATCTTCTCTTGACTTGTCTCCTCCAGGATACAACAGCCCAACTGATCGTCGTATAGCTCAAATAAGCTCTGCACAAGATATTGAGCTCAAAGCTCCTCTAATAATAACACCTCTCTTTTGTCTGGAAACTCTTAATATCTCGATACTCTCTTATGTTCTTTTTTTTTTTTTTTTTTTTCTTCACTATGCAAAGCAAGCTAAAGGAATCACTTTTTTTTTTCTATATCCTCGTACATCAACCCAGTCGCCTTTAAAAAGAAATTTTTGAAAGGCAAAAGCTGAAGGCTTTTGACTAAGTCTTCTAAAATAACAAGTTTACTAAGTTACGGAACTTACTCTCATTACTGCTCTTAAATTCAAGTAACAGAAGAGTCGGCCCGTTTTCCATCCGTTAGAGCAAGTATGACTAGCATTACAAACACGTGGGTTGATGGAGTCAAAGATATCAAACTCAGATCATATCGGCCTATTTCAAAAATCAAAACTTGAAAATAGAAAACGAGAGAGACGGGTGAAAGAAAAAAATAATATAATCTATTAAAAAAATATCAACGCATCTCCACATGAGTGCAAGAAATTCAGCTATAGTAGGCCGGTTTTAGTACATTCCCAGACTTTCAAACTGATTTTCATTGATTAGATTAGTGCGTTTCGTCTAAGCCATGTCCTAATTCCCATTATGGTTGCCAGTTGCCACCAACTACTCTAGCTCCTCATTTTGTAGCTATTAATTCATTATCAGTTTCTTCCACAACTCCTCCCAAAAATCTTCGTCCAATTAATTAAGCTCGACCATTTCTGTACAGGCCGGCTAGTAGATTTTGTCCAAACATAAAGAATGGCGGGCCAACTGTTTCCTCGTCTCATTCACAAATTGACACAAGTGATTATCGATTATTTTCCATTCGAAGAGATTTTTTCTTGTTGGTAGAATGTCATTTCCAACTTTCCATAAAAAGATATTAACAATACCCGTGACATGATTCAATCCCCATATCCCTTTCCAACTTGTTACTGTTGAAGTTTGCATATGTAACCCCCGATCCCAGAAGTCTGAAGAGTTAGCTCTTATTACTTAAAATCATCTCCAATATCACATAGTACATACTCTAATTTTTTTATATCGCACAAAATACTCATTAATTCACATAAATTACTCCAGTATAATTATTCTTAGATAATACAAAATCAATCTTAATATAATCATCAACCTCCCAACAAATCACATCATCAGAGCACAACAAGCTTACTGAATAAAAATCTTCAATACTCATATAAACCTTTTATGCTTAATCCATCATTCTCAACTCATCTCACCTATGCTCCATATTCTTGATCCTCAGCTGAAATATTCAAATCATCTGAAAAATATTTGGAGATAAGGGATGGGTTATCAACAACTCAGTAAGCAGAGGACATATACTAGTGTGTAAACATGAGCATTTACAGAGTTCAGAATGCAGAACAAAATACTTTATTTCATAATGCATAATCAGAATATTTATTTTCAAAATGCAGAATCAGAATATTTGTTTTCAGAATGCAGAGTCAGAACATGTTATCAAAAATATCAGAGCGAAAGTTACAAAATATTCATAATCAAAATCCCTTTGGCATAGCATAAACTGAAATATCACATCTTATCTTATCATATTAGAATAGATACCATGTTTAACCCCCGTGGTATGGTTGTGCAAACCCCGACCGCGGCCAACCGAGCATAAACAAAATGTGAATCTTCCCCTTATTATTCTCGGAGCCCCGAGTGTGCACACATGAAAGTAATGCAGAAAACCACTTTACTTCCAAAGTGGGTGCACTGGAAACAGAAAAGTTGGTACCAACTCGAACAGAGGCCACAATTTTACACCCATGGCAAGGTTAGAACGGAACAGAAACAGAAACAAAATGTTATGCCAGAGATTTTCAGAAATCACATCATATCATATCAGAGTACAAAACATATTCAGAACAGAACAAAATTATATCACAAAAATAATTTATGCACAAAATTTCATATTCGCTTTCTTTTGCACAGTTCAGAAATAAAATGTAAAAAATAAGCTTATGTCTACACCAGTCATGCTAGAAAATACTTTATTTTTGTATCAAATTTCATGAGTAATGCAAAACAAATAATTGAGATAATTGAGGTTGTTTCAAATTTCTTTTCATAACAAAACAAGCATATTTTCAAAATTAATCTCAGTCCATTTTATTTTTATGCAAAGTCTAGTATAGGAACCCCACTTACTTAAACTTTTTAGTTTTTCAGAATTTCTTCACAATAGTGCTGAACAAAAATCAATCACCTATAACAAATAGTCACGTAACTTCCGTAAATTTCCAATTGAATACGTATTTCAATATTTAACCTGAAATACTAAATTAACCTATTTTAATTCCTCGAAAACTTGAAATTTGACCATAAAATATTATCATTTCTCACGTACATCCATTCTCACTAAATATCTCTGACTAAAATATAAACTCTAAATTCTTATAAACGTTAATAATAACTAATATAATTTTGTACTATAAAGTGAGACAAAACTCATATAAAATACTAAAAATATTTATTGGAAATGACATAGGCCCATGAAAAAAAAAACATGTCCTACTGAATTCATTCGTTCAAGAAACATTTGGATTACAAGGGTAAAATTGTAATTAAAACTCAAAATATTTACTACACCTACGTAAGTTTATGGGGACCACTTAAACACATAAGCTAGAAAACAAGGCGGCGTCGTTGAGAGTAACGGAGGACTTACCGAGAGATGGAGAGCACGATGGGAGGGCGAGCTGGACAGTTGTCTACGGTGGTGAGGGCAGTGGCAAGACACTTGTTAGAGAGAGAGTAATGAGAGAGAGGGGTTACGGGATGAGCAAGCCAAGCATGAGAGAGAGATGAAGCTCATCGTGAGCTTGAGGTGGCGTGCGGCGGACTGGGGGTGACGGAAAGTTTTTTGCCGGCGATTTCTTAATAACCTTGCCTTGGCTGGTGGCATCGAGAAGAAGTTAAGGAGTGGCTGTAAGGGGTGGCTCTGTTTTGGGTGTGCGAAAACAGGGGACAAAACGGGCTGAGTTTCCGTGAGATGGGGGGTGGCTCCCGGTGGTTTGTTAGGAGGTTCCTACGGCAACGTGGCGGTCTTCGCGTTGCACTGCGATGCAGTGGTTGACCTGGTGCAGCAACACAACGGAGTGCGACACCGGGTTGTGTCTCAGGCTGAGCTCGCTAGTGGCAATTAGGGGTGTAAACTAAAACCGGAAAACCGGACCGGACCGGACCGGTTTTACCGGTTTTGAACCGGTCCGGTCCGGAACCGGTTTTTAAAACGTAAAAACCGGTCGGTTCCGGTCCCGGAATTTTTTGGACCGGACCGAACCGGACCGGACCGGTTGATTAAAAAAAATAAAAAATAATATTTTTATATATAATTTTTATACAAAATATTTTATATATATTAAATATTAATATATATAAGTTTTATATATAATGTATAATTATAAATTTTTATGTGAAATTTTATATATAACATATATATTCATATATGAAATAATTTCTTATTATAATTTATAAATTATTACATAAAATGTTAATACTAAATCACTAAAAGTTTATAACTAATACTAATATATAACTTATAACTATACCAATAGTCTAATATTAATACTATTATATAGTCTAATATATTAATAAAAGTATAAAACAGTTTTTTTTTAAATCAATTTTTTTTTTATAAACAAATTTTTAATGACAAATTGTGAAATTTATATTTTTAAAAAATCGGAAAACCGGACCGGACCGGACCGAAAACCGGTAAAACCGGAAGTACCGGTTTAGGAGTGTAACCGGTGCGTAATCGGTTTTGAAAAATACAAAACCGGTACATACCGGTTCGGTCCTAGATTTTATCTAAAACCGGACCGGACCGGACCGGTTACACCCCTAGTGGCAATGGTTGGGGTGCTGCACGGCTGTTCCACGGTGATCCCGTGGTTGACGCTAGGTGATGCGGTTGCTGGGCTTCACGCGGCATGCAACGCTGTGGTTGCTATCTCTATGGCAGTGCACGTGTTTCGTGGTGTAGGAAGGTAGAGGCTTCCTGTTTGGGGCTGTTTCTATGGTAGAAAGGAGTGTGAAGCAGGAGAGATAGGCCGCGACTTGTTGGGGGAAAGAAAAGTGTAAGCGGCAACCTTAGTTTATCAAATTGATGAATTGCTAATCGTGAGTATATATATGTATATCTATTACACAATTGTTGTCGTGAATGCTGCGGGGATAGGAATGTTCATGCCATGGCGAAATGGACGTGAATAGCAATCCTAGTTAAGGGAGGTTCTACGTGTATGAGATGATGCCTAAAAAGGTGGTTGAAACCTAGAGAGAAGGGAGAGATGTGCATGACTTGGGGTTAGAACGAAAATCTCTTTGACTTGGACTTTTTGGTTCATTTTAAAACTTGGACCCATGATTAAAATGAATAAATATTCCAAGAATTTAATTATAATGGCAAGTTCATTAGAAAATTTGATAATCGTTAAAAATAATTTGGGCCCGTAAAATAGTACTCGAAAAAATTTTAACTGGACTTTTCACATACTTAATCCAAAATATATATAAAAAAAAGGCTTGGCACTAGGCCCGAGTGTTACAACATATATTGAAGATGGGCGGTGCTACTCCCACCCCTGGGAGCTCCCGCTTGGGGCTCCCGCTAGTTGTTTTATGTATTTTTTTTATGTATTTTTTAACACTTTTAAATATTTTTAAAAAAATAAAAAAAATCATAATATTATTAAAAATTATTTATTTAATCATTAAGTAAAAAAATAAATAAATAAAAATAAAAAAATCTCAACGGTAACTTCCAACGGAAAAAACTAGTGGAAAGAGTGAATTTTCCATTGAAGATTCTATTCTCATATTTTTTTTTCTTCTAGAGTGTTCCACGTGGCAAGTACTTCTTGCAGATCAATATTATATACATCCCAATTTTATTTGACTCTAAATTATCCATCTAGGATCTTTACTGCATGGAGACTGAATAATACTATTTTAGTCTGTACGTATTAATTATAAAGACGTGTTTTTTGAATTACCTATCTATTTTATATATCCCCTTTATAGTTTTAATGGAATATTATTTATTGAAAAAAGGTGATCCATTCATCATTTCGGCTAATTTCTGGGTTGAGACCCTTCTTTTTCAAGAAGAAAGATCACAATAATCATATATATTATCTAAAAGAGAATCATCTGTATAATTTTAAGACATGCAAGTTTTATAATCTACATTTAAATAAAATAGACAAATATAGAATTCACAGTAAAAAAATCTACTACTTAACTAATTTGTTTATTTTAAGACTATATCTACCGTTGCTCTATGAAAATTTGGATCTGCAGTACCATTAATAATATATATGTTACATAGCTAACTACAGAAAACAGTCATGTTGAAAAATATTAATAGTACACTCTAAATACAAGTGTTGTCTACTAAATATAATTGCATATTAAGTATTGTGAAATACACAATAATATAATAAAAATTACAATGAAATTAATATTCAAATGAAAAACAGTTTGGATTGAGACACAGAAATATCGCTCTCTTTAAGGAGATTTAAGTCATCTGCGATATACATTGTCTCAAATTAATCCATGTAGCAGAACTCCTATTGACTTGACTCTTCTGGAATATAACAACTCAACTGATCGTTATATAGCCCGAATCAATTATGCATAAGTGGTTGAACCCTAAACTCTACTCAAATAACACCTTCTATTATCTAGAAATACTCTTAAAAATGTCTACATACCCCACCCGTACGAAAGAAATAATTCACCTTATAAAGAAAGTGACCTTCCTTTAATTTCTAGCCTCAATTGAACTAAAAAACAAATGAAAAAATAACCTTTTTTTCCAAGAGAATTAATGCAGGCTAAATAACATTCAATCGATAAACTCAAAACATCTAATAACTTAAAAGTTTATAACCGTAGATTTTTCAAACGGCTCGGCTTAAGCAATTGAATAATAAGGCAAATATAATAAATAGTAAATGAGGATGCTTTTTATAACCGAAAGGCAATAAGTATCAAAGGCAGCCAACGTCAATCTCAAAACGTTTTGGAATTCTTTTCAATTACCCATTTGAATGCCAAAGATAATAGAATAGAAATCAACGGTTATGACATCTTGAAAGAAACGTCATTAAAAAATATTATCTATTAAGAAATACTTAAGTATCATATCTGGAATGCATTTTATTTATTTAATTTAATAAAAGATGGTTTAATCGTTCTATTTTGTTTATCGGTCTATTTAATTATACAAATACAATGAGAAGATATCCATAGCTAACAATAAACATACGTTTGAAACAAAAATGCAAAGGATAATCGTAAGGAGTTTGTTGTTAAGATATAGGATACATAATAAAACTGACATATTCTCATTGGTTTAAGTTTTTGAGATAAATGATGATTTTACATAGTATCAAAATAGAGATTTTGAGTTCGAATCATGACTTTACACTCTATCATATTTAGTTAAATATTCTACAATGGTCATCTATTAAGAACGAGTCTAGCTCACGCGTGATGGGAGTGTTAAGATATAAAATAAATAATAAAATCTATCTATTCCCATTAATTTAAACTTTTGAAACAAATAATAATTTTACATTTGTGTCCATATTTGAGATGATATTTTACATTTTAAAAATATTTTTTTAATATTAATCATGTTTACATTTGGACCTGTTTGTTTTCGCAGATAAGATAAGATGAGTTGAGATTAAAGTTAAAAAATTGAATAAAATATTGTTAGAATATATTTTTTTAATATTATTTTTATTTTGAGATTTGAAAAAGTTGAATTGTTCATTTTATTTTGTATTGGAAGTTGAAAAAATTGTAATGATTAAATGAGATGAAATGAGATAAGATATTTTTTGAAAACAATAAGGCTAATGGTTTAGCGGACCACCTTGCTACCTTACTTTTTCCTCAATTTCTGAACTTCCCAAACATATAGTTATCCATAATTTTTTGCATTAATTTATAATGTTTTCTTTTTTAGTTTTTAGTAATTTTCTGTTGTATTTATTCAACTGTTTTTTTAATAATATTTTTTCTATGAACATGATTTTGAGATTTTTATTGTAACTCTCTGTCATCTTTGTACAAGATAATCTATCTTCGTAAGAGCATTAGTATTGAATTATATAAATATAAATATAAAATTTGTATAATATGACATGATTTTCATTTGGTTATTTTACTTAAAACTAATTATCACATTAGATTATTTATCTATTAATTAAAATAATAAAAATATATTATTAATTTAATATTTGTTTTTACCTAATTTATTTTTATCATATTTTGCAATTATACAGTTCATATCTTAATTAATAATCAAATTTTAATTAAATTATTTTATCTAATTGCACCAGTTAATAATCAATGAGATTACGATAGCAGAAAAAAAATGCCATGAATACTGAAAGCATATAGGTTAAACAAAAGTAGTGATTGCATGCAATAAGCAGAGAGTATGAAAACAGAGGCGAAGAGAACTCTCTCAAGAAACGAAGCGAGAGCCATCGGAGAAAGAGGGAGAGGAAATCTAGGTAAAGGCCTGAAGTCTTCTGTCTCTCTGTAGCCACCGCATCCTGTTCAAAGAGGGACTCAAAGAAAAAACTATAAACATCGGAAGAATTTTTATCATATTCTTTGATCAAGATGTGCGTCGATTTATTCTTTGAGAGATGGGTGTGCAGAAATTAGAGAGAAGTGAGAAATAAATGGGAGACTGTGTGCATAAATCGGAGAGAAACGAAGAGAAGGGAGAGACAGAGGGAGGCTTGGGAATACGAGGAAAGGAGAGAGGAGAGGGGAGTTGGAGTCCGGACCATATTTTTTTTAATAAAATATTCATTTGATCTATCTATATTGCTAATCAAACGTGACCGGCGGAGGAGATTACTGTAGCTCAAAGTCATAATATTATACATTTGACTAATTCACTGCATACATTTTAAAGATAAATTATGTAAATATTTGTAAATATTGACGTTTGGATAATTCAATACCAATACTTAAGTGAATTTTTATAAAGGGTGATGCTAGCGGTATGCGTTAGTATAAATTTATCGATCTTTTTTTTATTAATTTTTAAATTATTTTTAATTATTATAAAAAATAAAAAAATATATAACTTCACACATTTCTCTAATTATTAAGTAAAAAATTAAAATTAAAATTAAAAAAATTAAAATACTCAAGCGGTTATTTTGAACGATAGTTTTAAAGGGATTAAGAAGTATTTTTCTTTTATTAATAAAATCGATTCCGTTAAAAAAGAAAAACATTTACCGGCCGTATTTTTTGTTTTTTTCCCTGCCACTGACCACTGTGAGTTAACTGGCCATAATTAATATTTAACAGTCACCCGACAAAGTGGGTCTGAGAAGTTGAGAACTCTTTACGCTTTCGCATTCGGAATTCCTCTTCGCGCTCCCTTTTTCCTCTCTCGGTAAATACGAGAGCTACCCCCTTCTAACAATGGCGATGTCCATTGAAGGTACGATTCCTACTTCGACTATCTCTTTTTCCTCGTATTTCGATTCGTTGAACTAATTTTATTATCGTTTCAATTTGTAAAATTATACAACTTTTGGTTATGCAGCAAATTATCGCCCCGAAAGAATATGATAAGGGTTTCAAGCACAAATCCTTTCTAATATTATATATATGGGATCTGGACAGTGACAGTATGAGAGGCTAATGTAGATTGAGATAGTTAACCAATTTGATTTTCGATACAAGTTGCTAACGCAATCTTTTCTAATAATTTTGCCGGTATTAATTATTTTTTGGTATGCATCTATTGTTATGGCTCTAATAATTTCTTGTTGCGGTGCATGGATATGCTGGGATTGCCAAATATTTATGTTCTATACAGTGTGAGTTGGGAATTTGAACTCTTGTGATCTCTGCTCCGTCTGCAGCTTCAGTTAAATAAACTTACCATTTTCCTCCCCCGCTGCCCCCCACGCAGGATTGCTGGGCTTGCTTTTATGTTTTCAGCTAGCATCTTGCTACAGATCCTGGTATGTTTTCATAATAGACTGGTTCTAAGGTTTTGGTGGTCATGCGCTTTATTATTTGTTTTTTTTCCCGGGATAAATAGTCCTAGGTTGTTTCTTATCATATCAATAATGCTTTATAATCCTGTATTTATTGACTTGCAGGCCATGTTACCTCTTTATTGTGTTTCTCCCCCTAGCTTTTTCGTTGCTGCAAAAACCATTAGGAATTATGAGGTTTGGTATCTTCAAAATTTAACTAAATAAGAGAATCAAAGGAGCTAATATCTACACTATAGGAGGGTTGTGACAAGAGTGAAAATTTGTTAGCGAAGGGTTATAATGTGTACTTTATTTCCAACAATATTTTCATGTGTGATGCTCATCAGTCACACAGAGGATTTCTATGGCGTGCTATTGATTTGTATCTCCCAGTACCTGAAAACATACTGTGATGGTCACGCCTTAATTTTACACCAAGTTATTGCTAATGCTCTGGAAATAACTTTTGTATTTAAAAACTTAAATAGGTGTTCTTCCGGCAACTGGTGTCAAATTGGACTGGCATTAGCTGTACCAGTTACGATGATCATTATTCAAATATGAGTTTCCCCACAGAAGGTGTATTTTTTTATTGTTATTTTGTTAGGACAACTGCCTTGGGGAAAATCCTCACTTGGGACAATTTACGGACGAGGCATGTTTTGGTAGTTGATTGGTGTTATATGTCACAAAGTAGTGGTGAATCTATAGTATTGACCATCTTTTGCTTCACCATGATGAGGCAAATGCTTTAAGGAATCATAAATTTGGCCTTGTTTATTTTCACAACACATCTCATCTCATCTAATCATTACAACTTTCTCAAATTTCCACACAAAATAAAATAAACAATTTAATTTTTTCAAATCCCAAAACAATAATAATATTAAAAAAAATAATCTAACAATATTTTATTCAATTTTCAACTTTTATCTCAACTCATCTCATCTGTGAAAACAAACTAAGACCTCTGTGAAAACAAACAAGGTCTTAGTCTATTTGGAGTGGTTTTAGCAATACCTAGAAGTGCGGAGAATCTCCTTGCATGTTGGAAAGAACAATGAGCTGCCACCATGGTGAACTTCTGCAGAAAGTGACTCCATCATGCCTAGTGTGGTGTTTATGGTGAGAGAGAAACTATCAGAGTTTGGAAGATCGTGAGAAATCATTGGACAGGCTCAAAGTAAAACCCTTTTACCTTTTGGTGGCCACCCATATTTATAACAATGATCATAGCTTTCAGGATTTTCTTCTTCTTTTCCCTTTTAATGCTTAGTTGTATCTCTTGGACACTGCTTGTGTACTCAAATTCACCATTTCTTGAGTTTGAATGAAGGAAAATGCTAGTCCCCCCCACCCAAGAAAAAAGAAAATGCCCCCCCAATTGTTTTTTTTAAGGTGTGTTTTTTCTTAATATTAAAAAAAACAAAAAAAAAATGCACTAGGGGCCAAAGTTTTTTTTTTTTTTTTTGGGGGGGGGGGGGGGGGCATTGTCCTTGAATGAAATTTTGAATGAAATTCATGTACTTATTAAAAAAATTGAGGTTGCATATCATCTCGAATATGGGGAGGGTTTTCAACCTTTTTCAACTCAGCATTCTATCAGCAACTATGTAAGTGGTGCATCACCATATTGGAGAGGGAATGCTAAAATGAGAGAAGCCTAGAGCCTTTTATGCCAAATGAATTTGAAGTCTTCCTGTGTATTTGTTTACTCACTGCTCATCTTTTCTTCTCTGTTGCTAGGCTTGTGCAATATACAACAATTGGTGGCCCATGTTATCAGGGTTAATAAGGGTATTTCAAGTTTGTTTTCTTGTATATTTTAGATCATTGTAAATATTGGTGATGTGAGCTTATTTTACCAGCAGCTCTAATGTACGTGCTGGTACCTATGCCTTGCTTATTTTTCGGAGGTGGTTCGACTCAGTTACTGACTAGTCAGGACAGTGGGGGGTTAGTATTGCTCAATCTAATCCCAATTAAACTACACAATCTTTTTCTCGTCATTGAAACGATATGTGTGTGTGTGTTGATGATCTGAGTGATAAATTTGATTTATGGCTGTATCTTTAGGATATGTTGGCCCTATAAATACTCTATTTTTTTAATTTTATTTTTTCTGTCTGTCAATTTTGTAATGCAGTTGGATAAATGCTGCAAAATTTTTTACAGGAGCTTCAGCTGTGGGGAGCATGGCCATTCCTATAATCCTTAGGCATGCTGAAATGATCCAGACAGGAGCTATGCTTATCGAGTTCACATCCTTCTTCATATTTGTTTGCACTGTCCTGTGTTTCCACCGTGCTAGCCTAGAAGACGATTGGTGATAACCGTGTGTTTCCACCATGCATACACTGGCAACCATACAAAATTTCCTGCCATGTAAAGTCCGCTTAATGTATATCTTTTATCGGGCTGTTCGATGAACTCGTAGTTTGCTTTATTCCCTCACAATTTCGGGTTCTTATGTAAGTCTAGATATTTGGAAGATGACGACAGAAATATTTGTAAGCCATACCAAGAGAAAAAGCCATAAGCAGTTTAGCCTGGTTTGGATTAGAAATGAGTTTGAGATGATTTTAATGAATTAAATAAAATAATGTTAGAATATTATTTTTAATATTATTATTATTTTGACATTTAAAAAAATTAAATTATTTATTATATTTTGTGTGGAAATTTAAGAAAGTTGTAATGATCAGATAAGTTGAAGTGAGTTTCAAATTCAAGTAGAGAATCTGGCTCGTTTGTTTTCAGAGATGAGATGAGATGAGTTGAGATTAAAATTAAAAAGTTGAATAAAATATTGTTAGAATATATTTTTTAATATTATTTTTATGTTGGAATTTGAAAAAATTGAATTGTTTATTTTATTTTGTATTGAAAGTTAGAAAAATTGTAATGATTAAATGAGATGAGATGAGATATTTTCTGACAACAAATGAGGCAGTTACATGATATAAGATTCAATAGTATGGGAGTCTCCAACAATCATTCCAAAGCAAACAAACCCAGAAAATAAAAAAGAGACATCTAGAGTTAAAATTTAGTTCCCACTATTTCCCACTAAGAAGAAGCCGTTTGAAACGATTATCAGACTATTAAATTACGAGTAAAAGACGCAATGAAATGGTGTCTGCTGCAATTTGTTTATCTGGACTGGCTGTAGAAGTCTTTTACGGTCACTTTATTTTAATCGGTTAAAAAAAATCAAGAACATAAAAACATAGTAACCGGAATACGCGTCGGTACACCGGGGTTTGCTGCTTTTGTTGTCGTATAATTCTTTTCGATGTTGTAAGTTACTAAGTTCTGTGTTTCGTGTTTATAAAACTATCTTCCGTTTAATAAATTTTAAGTAATTAGTTTTCTAATTAATTAAGGGTAGGCCTATCCTATACTATAAACGCGTCGTCAGCAATATGTAACCTTTTTTTTGATATTTTTCTTCGAGAAAAAAACCACTTTCACTTGAACCAAAAATGAAGGTGCAAGCAACGTGGCCCTGACCACCTCCACTAATTGACTAAAGAAAGAAAGACAATCCCTTTCCGTATTGGCCCACACGTTCACACGTGTTGTTCAGCACGCGGTCCATAGTCAGGAAAATGCGCTCCGATTTCAGTGTAAAAAGGGGGAGAATTTATCGAGCGAAAATGAGGGGGTCGACGATAATGCCATGGAAGTTTCATGAAAATGTCGCACCTCTAATGAATAAAGACCAGCTGGTCAGGCAGTCTGGCTAGCTAAACTTCCCACATATTTATTCTTTCCTCGACAACAATAAAAAATAATTACTATTTTAAACCTTCGATTAAGATCCAATATTTAAGATTGCATTCCATTTTTTAGTTCTTCATTCATCTTAATTAAACGAGTTTACAAAATGTAAGTATTTTACCTTTGAATAGTACTGGAATGTAGCGAAAGAGTAGTACGAATTGGATTCCATTCTATAATCCAACTTCGAATAGACTCTGATCGTTAAAATCAACTTTGATTCTCATTCACTCTACATGCATGCATGGCTCGATCATCGATGTTGTAATTGAAAACCATGTTTATAGATTAAATTAAATTAATGGGGCTTAATTTCCAAGTTGAAGAAAGATTGGGGCCGCAAAAAAC